>CM031235.1:35874103-37198862 GCA_018340775.1 Taxus wallichiana var. yunnanensis | reverse complement strand
ACGGTCCCCTTCCCACCGATGCCGGTCCATGACCGACTGACACCGGCCACCCACAACGCCCGCCTTTTCCAAAAATTAGCAACCGATGCTGGTCACTTAGCGACCGACATCGGTCGCTGTAAATTTTCGGAGCCGAACCCCGCGCGCCCCCCCCGACTACATTTTTTCCTATTTCTGCCAATTTACCCACCCAAATACCCTAAAAACCTACCCACCCTACCGCCTTGACCTATTTAACCCATCTACCCTCTCCCTTTTTCAAATCATTTCCATTTCTTAATTATTTTCTCCAAAATGTACATTCCTACCCAAAATCCCAAATATAGCATAATGCAATAAAATGCACACAATGAGGGGTTTCGAACCTACCCGTACGACGACACGTCATCATGGTGGGATGGGTGGTGGTGGTCCAGGTGGTCCAACCCCTCCTGCTCCTCCTGGCTGTGCCATAGCTCCACCTCTCCTCTGCTGGGTCCTCCACCAATCAACTGCTGCCTCCTCCTCGCTCGGGCCCACCAATCACTCACTTCTCCACTCAAATCGTGCCACCTCAGCCAACAAATGCACCAATATCAATATTCCACCTCAGACAACCCAAATCAGTTTTCAAATTGCAAATGTGACAATGAC
Organism: Taxus wallichiana var. yunnanensis; assembly: GCA_018340775.1. NCBI lineage: Eukaryota > Viridiplantae > Streptophyta > Pinopsida > Cupressales > Taxaceae > Taxus > Taxus wallichiana. The sequence continues at coordinate 37,198,229 of CM031235.1, read as the reverse complement.
AGGCCGTATTTTTCTTTTTATAGGTTTTTGACCTATAACCGATATCGGTTATATTGTGCCCTAAGGAACCGGTATCGGTCCCCTAACCGATATCGGTCATAGATAATCGACATCGGTTTTATCTCACCTCTACCCCAATTTCGGCCCTTATTTACTAATAGCCCTTTCTACCAACATCGCCTATATCCACCTTCGTTGACAACCCCTTGTTAACTTCATTGGCCCGACCCAAGGCCGCAACCAAACTATTCGGCCCGACCCAAGGCCACAACCAACCTATTTGGCCCGACCCAAGGCCGCAACCCACCTATTTGGCCCGACCCAAGGCCGCAACCAACCATTTGGCCCGACCCAAGGCCGCCACCAAACCATCCGGCCCGACCCAAGGCCTCACCCCAACCATTTGGCCCGACCCAAGGCCGCAACCCAACAACTTGGCCCGACCCAAGGCCTCACCCTACCCATCCGGCCCGACCCAAGGCCTCATCCTAACCATTTGGCTCGACCCAAGGCCTCACCCTAACCATTTGGCCTGACCCAAGGCCTCACCCCAACCATTTGGCCCGACCCACGCCCTCACTCATCACTTAGCCCGACCCAAGGCCGTACCACTTAACTACTTCGCCCAACATCAACAACATACACTTTTATCCACCCAGTAGCCTTTTGTTCAATCCAACGCACTGTTCGTGTTTTAGCATGATTAGGGTCCTTGACTTGATCTGTCGACCAAATTTTCCTAAGACCTAGACCGTGACGTTTATCTCAACCAAACTAACCATTTGGTCTTGTCGAACATGCCTAAACGTTCTGTACCCACATTATATACCACGGAGCTACTTCCTATGCCTTGATACCAGGATTATATCACCCTTGTTTGGATAAACTATCGAACTTTACCTATGCATTGCTGGTTTGCTAGTCAAATCATGTACCACTGGTCACACTCTCTTTTGCATTTCAACGCGTGCGTGCGCTTCTTTGGACCTACCCCACCATCTCACCCTCATCTCAACACCATTTACCCTTTATCAACCCTATCCCTTATTTCACGCTACCTCAATCTATGATAGATTTGAGGGGGATTACCTATACCCTTAACAGGAGTAACCACTTCTTATTATTGTTTGTGCAGCTTTACAAAACAAACTACACGACAATAAGGGGCTAATGTAGACACCAAATTTGTGTCTTACGACCCCTTGTGACCCGCATCACATTTCGCAACCTAACCTCACCACCTAAACCTTACACAATTATTTATTAATTACCTTATAATTAATAAATCCACATCACCATACCTGCCACCTCATGTCGCCACCTCATCATGACCTAGTCTTAACCCTAAACTAACCTAATTAAGACCTATAACTTGGTCCAATTCCACACCTATGACTAATTACTCCTCATCCGCACCTAAAACCAACTTCATAATGACTTGACCAAGCCCACTACCAATCCCTCGGAAGAAAAGGAGGGAAAGCTGGCTATTTTACCAAAAATAGCCCGCTTTGACTGAGGCAAACCGGGACTGATCAGTTCTACTCGGCCGTGTCGGTTGCGTAACCGCCATCGATTCCCATAAATGACCACTTCGAACCAAAAACAAAGATCGGATTTTCATTTGATCGGAGAAAGAGAAAATCAGGGAGAGAATCCAGATTTTGCTGGGCCGAAGCAGAGACAAGTGAAGAAACAGGAAGAGTTTACGTAAGGACATCAAGCCCAAGATTGCAACTGCACAACCAGAGCCCTGTGACACTCAGCTGATCATCGTGAGGGAAGACATCTCATCTTCTGATCGTCAGGACGTCCTATCTGAGTTCTACCTTCATCACCACAGTTCTTGGACCTGCATTCTCATCAATAAACAGTAAGTAGAACCTTGTATGTCTCTTTGATAACATTTCTTAGACTTTTTGAATCACAGCCGTCATAAGTTTATTCCTAGATCTACTACCAGCGACATACTGCACTTAACCTTCATCCATACACCCTGATATTGCCCAGAAGGCCATTTTACCACACTCTGAGTCTTCCCTATCCTCCCATCATTCCCCTCAGCCATCCCCCAATCTTAATAACCCCACAATCACCTTGCAACCAACCTCTATCCAGAAGCACTTAGATTGCTGACCCTACCGGTATCGTTTATCCCCTACCGGCAGCGGTTCGCTAACCGCGGTCGGTTATCTAGTGACCGCCGTCGGTCACTGTGACTTATACCCCAAAACCTTTTGCTTGCCTATTTGCCACCTAACAACCCCAAATCCAGCCCGGTTTATCCCTATAACTCAACCTGAACATATCAACGACCAGTAACCGAACAAACAACGTGACACTTTATTATTGATAGTTTAGTTTCTATTGCTTTGTAACGAGATACCTAAATCATGATTTTGCAATAGCTTTCTATATTATCATTTGTGTTAAATCGTATTAAAAGGGGAACTGACCACCTTCGAAAGGAAGTTTTTATATTTCCTGGGCCTAAGGCAGATCCCTCATTTGTTGTCTAATTAAAATCTGGTGGTCTTGTATTCTTACTTGCAGGTAGTCCTTCCAAGACAAAAAGGAGTTCTTTGCAGTTGATCTGATCTTTCTCTACGGTACGCGCACACCATCTCAACATTCAACAGGTATTCCTCCTAGCCCTAACCCTTATCTGTTTCTCAAAGGAATGATAGGATAGAAGCAAGTCTATTCTGCAGAGCCGAAACATTCTGTGTGAAACAAAATCTTTGGCCAAAGTATCGCAAGCTGCTGATTGCATTGTCTTATGTCACCATCCTAATGTTCATGATGCCAATGAATATTGGTAACAATTATTTAGTTAGGGTCCTTGGAGAGATCAATCAGAACCCAGTATAGGGTGAGAGAACCAAGAATATGAAGTATTCAGTAGAATACTCCAATTTCAATGTTACACATGAATGGATCGGTACTTAACCGAGTCATGGAATGAATAGATCAGTTGTACCCCGAGTCATTATAGCTACATATGGTTATCTTTCATAAGAATGATTGTTATTAAATTTGTGTTCTAAATTAAGTATTTAGAATAGAGAACATTACTCATGCAAAAAAAAAAATTCCTTATTTCTAAAGTCTTAATATGGTAATGTTACAGGTTCTATGCTTCATGTATGGTGACAATTATCGTGTGAGGGTACACCTTGGGTGTCTTGAAGGTATTTTTAGGTGCATAAAGTCTTGCCTTTGTTATGGATACATGGAACCTTAAGTGTGTCTAAGATCTTAGAGTGACCCCTTTTGTTACTTGACCTTGCTATAAAGAAAGTTGTTCTGTAGTGTGGACTAGAGGGCAGTCTAACAGTGGTAGTGGTGATTCTATTTCAATCTGGTAAGAGCTTGACCTTTTCATAGTAAAAGTTTTTATTTATGGGCTGTTATATTTTTTTAGGATTGGATTGCCTTTGGTTGACTGTAAATGTTACTAGAAAAGTGTTTGTTTCGATAGTGACTTTTCATCGATGGCATATTAAATTGTATCTTGGGTTCTTGGTTACATCATAGAAAGTTTCAACTCATGGAATGTATGCATCTTGGTAATTATGGATAGATTTAAGCCTTTCAGGTAGTGTGTTTATTTAAGTGTACTTGTTTTACCCTCACCTTAAAATTCCCTTACTATGAATAACATTCTATGACTTTAATAATATTTGGGTTACTGGAAACATTTATGGATGCTTTAGGTCTTTTGGACCTTTCTCTTAGAGATGTTAGTTGGGTAGATCTTAATAGTTAATCTCTATGGTTCTTATATGGTACTTCCTCTTAAAAAAAACTATAACTCTTGGCTGTAAAATCCATGGTTGGTAAATTATTTAGTTGCCCCATTGCATTTAATGCCTTTTAGTGTGGATGTGGTTCCTTGGAGTATAGTTGCATTGTCATCTGGTTGCTTGGCTGGTGTTAACTTGTGGAGACCCACTAAGAATGCTTAATGATGCTTGAAATTATTTGGTGAATTTTTGAAATCTTGGTGTAATTCATGTTGGTTCATTGTTTCCTAGTCCTTATAGAAAATTAATAGTGTGTTTTCTATGTTGAATGTCTCTTGTTCCTTTAGAATCAAAATGTGGTGTGTTGATTTGTATCTCATTCCCATAAAAGTAATGTTGTGATGTGTTTGAACCTTCCTTCTCATCAAAAGTTGATTGATAAGACGACTCAACCAAAACACCATAAAACTATAATTAAAGAGATTTGACCTTGGAACTTAACTAATAAACTAGAGCATAGAAAAGGGAAGTGGTCCTTGTTGTACCCTTGGTAGATTAATAGAAGAAATAAAACCATGTAGAAGAATAGAAAGTAAATATTTTCCATCCACCTTCCTTGAAAGTAAAATAAATGCTCTCTACCTATACATAATGGTGAGACATCGTGCCCACCTTAGTGGTGCTCTTTATAACGTAAATTGAGATGTCATAAAAGAAAGAAATTTGAAACTAAGGGAGAATGAAAGGAATGTTCTTATCAAACAAAGCTATAACTTTTGACTTAATAAGTTGATGTATAAAATGGGTAAAATTTATGTGTATTGAGTGCAATATATAGTTGAAGTTGTAGTTATGTCGCTTACTCTCCGAAATTGTGAAACACTCAAAGGTGGATAGTAATGTGTTCTAGTTGCCTATTACTTCTTGTCCATGGGTGTATGTGCCTTCCTTGGGGGTTTTGGGTCATCACACAATTATTGTCTCATAGCTTGATGGATGTGAGTTGTGGTAACTTTTGGATTGAGACTTATCTTTTTTGAGAAGCAACCACCATGTGTGTTGTCTTGTCCTTGGAGACCTAACTTGTAATTTTAAGGCAACATATGTTAAGAATATAAAATAACTTTGGGAAGTCTTCTTTTCTTCATATTTTCTTGGGTCACCTTGTTGTTGAAGCCCTTCTTCCCATTAGGATGGAAAGTGCAAGATGATGTTATTCACCTTTGGATTGATTGGACCCCTTGTTACTTTCTCTTCTCCCTAGCAACCTTGAATGGTCCTTGGTGTTCCTTGTGCTCTCTTTATGGTTATTCCGAGCTTGAGTAGGAAATAAGATAAATAATCCTCATTGTGATATAAGGTATGGAACTTGTATTGATATGTTAGTTGCTAGGGGAGATATAAATATATATAGATATATATTTCTTTTGATATATAGTTGACTTCTTTAGATTTGGTTGTTTGGTGTGCTCGATTCTTAAAACAAAGTGTAAAAAAATTAGACTATAGGAAAACCTTATGGTCTTGACTTAGCTTGCATTACCATTAAAATTTAATTGTGCCCTCTCAAGTTATAGAAGTGCTTTCCTTGAATAGTTCCTTGATTGTAAATGTTTTTTTGATTTAGGTGTCCTTGTTGATTAACCTCATCTTGTGTGATCTCAATTTGTGGGACCTTGTGTAGACTTGTTTCTCATGCAAAATTGGTCATAGTTGATTTTGCTAGCCTTGTATGGACAACGAACCTTTAAATCATGGCTTAAACATGTAGAAACCTTAACTTTTATTAATGTGGTATGTGTATCAGTGGGAAACTATGTGGTCATCTCAAGTTTATGGAAATTTTCCCTATAATTCCCTTCCTTGTTGGTTACTCTTGATGATAGTTTGGAAACTCTTCTTTTATATTGTTATGTGTGGTATCTTGTTGATAGCATAAAGTTACTCCTTAGATTATTATGTTCATAACCTTGTATGCTAAAATTTTAGAACTCATCCCTTGCAATCTCCCTTCTTCTCGCTAAATTATATTGGACAAAACTGATTTATGTAGCCCCACACTCATTGAAGCAAAGCAATTCCAAAGGGCATGATCCTTTCTCTATTTCATTGTTCCCACATTGGTTCTTTTGAATTCCATGAGGAATTCAAGTCTAAGGGGAGGGGGATGTAGTACCCACTTTCCTTTGGCACCTTTTTATTACTGATCATGAGGCCAGACTATATGATGAGACATTTTTATAGTTTTGATTTAGTATGGTGTTAGATGTCGATCCTGGATTATTGTTGAATCTGATTTTTATATAATGCATGGTGATTATTAGATACAATCACATGAGGATGACGACATACTATTTGACATGGATTTTTAGTGGAAGTTATTCGGACATTTGATTTTGGAGATTATGAATAAACCTAGAAAAGGAAAATTATTTGATGATGACATAGTTGTTGATATAAATTGTAAATGATTTCATTGATTGCCTTGATGATCATTACGATTCATATGTACGATGATTTCGTGATTATATTATATATTCATTTTGGACATTCTCATATGGCCATGAGGCCAAAGGAGGTATTTGTATTTTTCAGGTTAAATATATATCACAACAAAACATCGGGGATCGAGACCAACCAAAATGGAATTTTAGGTGAATTCAACAAGGTCACCATGGCAACTTGTTTGTGTTTGTGTGTTTTTCGGTTAGAGATTCCAATGGGGGGATCATATTTACATGTGACCATGGGTTTGTGTAATTTATTAATGTTTTTCCTTTTATTATTGTTGTATGTATTTTATTAAGTAATGTGTTCCTTTCCTTTAAATTAATAAATTGTGATGGATTAATGTGGGAATCATATAGTTAAACTTTAAATAAATCAAATTGGAATATGGGAAGTAATTATAAGTGTTGATGGTTGTTGTATTTAATTTTGTAAGAGATTATGTAAGTCAGATTTGGAGTATGAAATACTCCACCTCCATGGAAATTCGAATTTGACCTTGGGGGCTATTTTTGGAGACTTGTGGGACAAGTAAAACTTGTCCCATGCCTCTAAATTTAATATACCAACCATACTTATGGATGGAGATGTGATTTGTGACTTTTAAATGCATTTTATTCATCATGTTGCTTGTTTTGAATTGCACTCTCTTACATTTTATGGAATAGCTGTCCCTTGATGTGTGGGATCCTTTGGAGTATGTAAGTTAAATTGTCATTTCATTTATTGTGTTTGGGAGAATGGAATTTTGTCTTTTGTGTTTGAATTGAAGGATGTGTGATGTGGAATCCTACATGGATACACATCATCCTCTTCTCTCCCTCTTCTATTTAATTCAAACTCTCTTCTTGTTTTGGGGTTGAAAATGTTTGTATTCTTCCTTGGGGCTTATTTTCTTATGGGAGCTTTATTTTTGCAGGAAGTTTTGGAGATAGATTTGCATGCTTGGGATATTTCTATTTTGGATGGTGTTTTGCACACATCCTTGGGCACATTTTTCTCGTGATTAGAGCTCTTGTTGATTTGGAAGAAATTGGAGAGAATTTGATACTTTGGCACTGTTGTTTTTGGTATTGTGTTTTTGACATTCAAAGCTTGTGTGGGGAGAAAATCATTCCATCGAGAGGTAGGAGTTTATCTCTTCCTTATTGTTGTTATTTTCTTATTTTGTTGTCTCGTATGGTGCATGCATTGTTTTATTTGTTGGCTGGTTGGGTAGACTGCCTTAGGGAAGGTGTAGAAGAAGGCTATGGGGAATCCATGTGGGGGCATAAGGGAATTGCCATGGGTATCAGAATTTTGTGGGGAGGCATAAGGGAATTTCCATGGGTATCAGAATTTTATGGAGGTAGTTTTGAGTTTGGGATCCACCATGGAAAATAAATAACTTGTATTTCTTACTCTTGGAGGGGGCATAAGGGAAAATTTTTGGGGGGGCATAAGGAGGGATTGGAAGGCATAAGGTTTATGGGTTATGATATGTTATATTGGCGGTATGATTATTTGTTGGATGCCTAGTTCCCAATTGGGAGGCATAAGTAGATTCCCCCATAGTCCTTGCTCCTTTGGCTTGTATGATCAAGCCTTAGTTATGATTTGACTTTTTTTTAATGCAATTGTGAACTACTTTTTACTTTTGGTGTTGCTTTGTGTTTTAAAAAGAAAATGTGTATGTGAAATAATGTTGTGTGTGGAAGCCAGTTGTTGCCATGGTTGAATTACACCTTTTATTATATCTTGGTTGGGGCTCAGGGTCAATGATGAAGGAAGGCTTCTCCTTTCATCGGATTTCTTGGTTGGGTGGAGAGCATTGTTTTTCCCACTCTTTATTGTGATAAGTTTGGAGAAAAGAAATGGAGCATATTGTTGTCCTAGAGAAAATGAAAATACAGGTTTGACTATCCCTTGTGGAAACCCATCCATTTGTAATCCTTCCCACTTTGAAGTGGATGAATTGTATAATTAATTGCAATGATAAAATACTTGTATTGATGAAGAAAGATTGAAATGGAAATGTGAAATGTAAGGAGTTATATTCCATTCTCTGTTTTGAAAAGGAATGTGAAGAATTGTTATATGTATTGTATATTGTATTTTAGAAATCAAATGTAAAAGAGAAAATTGTAAAGAGTTATTGGAAAACAATAAAGGATTGCATTCTTTTCTCAAAATTGTACTGGATATTGGATTTGAATGGCTTTGGTGAATTAAAATCTCTGTTGGAAAGAAGAATGCGAAGGAAGGAAGTATATTGTTTTTGCATCCTTGGAATTACATTAAATTTGGAATCAGAACTTGTAATTTAACTTGGAAAGGATTTGTTTAGAAACAACTATATGCATTGGATTAATTTAGAAACTATATGCCACACTTAAATGATAAAATTGACAAATAGATCCTTTAAAAATTTGATCACTGGCATTGTGACTTTTAAAACTGGTAATTCTAAATAAAATGCACAGTTTGAACCAACACTTAACAATCTACCTAGAAACCTTAAAATCCAACATGATATACTAGTAATGAACTCAAATCGACAAGAATATTTAAGAGAGTAACTTGAACCATTGCAAATTCGAGCTCAATCTCTTCCTCAACCATTTTCTATCATTTGTTGGACAAAATCCCAAATTGGAATCAATTGAACAAAATTGACTTTCCTAAAACACTCTAAACTCTCCCTAGACTAATCCTCCATGTCTATTTGACATGTTGAGTGAAGGAGGAGATATAATTTAATCAAAATTGAAAGTTGGAAACTTGCTAGTTCACTAAATATAATCTTGTAGATCCTTTTTGCAAACCCTTTAAAATTTATTAAAAAGTGAAATTTATGCTTCCTGTGCAAGTAGGGCATCGAGATATTTCCAAAAAGACCTTTTTTCCCAAAACTAAGCTCCCTAGAAAAGTTATGACACTTTGAAGTTTTTGGGCCTTAGTGGGAAAATTTGGGAAAATTTTCCCTGGCGGGCTGCGGCCCCGAAAATTTCCCATTTAAAAATCCTTAGGAAAATTTTTGAAAATTTTAGCTTGGGAAAAATTTTACCTTTTCCTTTGCTGGTCCACAGCCAATCAAAGGTTGCCATGTGTCCTCACGAGGCAGCAACAGAGGCGTGGCACTTTCTTTGCCCTTAGAATATTTTTGAAATTTTTGGAAAAAAATTCATTTCAACCCCACCATCCCATGGCCAATCACAGGCTGCCACGTGACAGCTTTGGGTGCTTGTGGAGGGGGTAGACCCTTTGTTTTATTTTGTTTGGGACTTTAGAAATTTTTGTAAAATTTCCCTATGGTGTATTAGGAAGTGCCGCATGTCTGTGGCTGGACCTGCTGGCGCAGGAGTACTATTTGGATTTTTCTCTTCTTTTGGTTAAATGCCCCAAATCCTTCCACCACTCTCGCCTTCCCCTGTTTCCTCGCCGTCGTCACTTCGGCCTCCATGTATCCCTGGAGGACCCATGGAGGCACGGGATTTTTTATTGACTTTGCGCCCACGTAATGGAAAATTTATTAAAGCCACCCCATGACCAGCAAACCCGCTAAAGGGGATTTCCCCTCCTCTTGACATGTGTTCCTATAGGGGAAAATATAACCTAAAAACTCCTCCCACTCATATCTTGAGTTATATAAGGAGTTAGGAGGATTTCTTTATATCACCGGAAAGGTGAGAAAATTTCCTATCCATTGGGAATGGCTTAAAGAAATTTTGGAAGTGTTAAGTATGTGAAAAATCAAGTTGAGACTCTAAGCCTATTGATAGTGGGTATGGAAGTAAAATTGCTCCTGAACCTAACTAAAACTTATAGTCCTAAGTTTTGGACCTTGTGACCTCGAGAGTTGTTAATAAGAGATAATTTTTTCCTAGTGAAATTAAATTGTTCTCAAAACTGTCGAGTGGCAAATGTTGCATTACAAGCTGGTAGTAGACACTCTAAATCAAGTTCGGGAGTGGGTAAGTGAGATCTTACTCTATTGATTTTAAATATGTATTCCTTTCTCACCGCAATCAAACCCCTGCTCTAGTCTTGAGCTTTGAATTAAATACCTAGAGTATTTAATTGTTTTTGATTGATTAAACCTAAAAATTTTAATCAAGGAATATTTAGCTAAATGTCAATGTAATCAGGTAAACAAATTAATCCTAGAGAGATTTGAGCTAGGTGTGGACTTATTGCACTTGTTGTTCTATAATGTGAAATTAGTAATTATTATAATGGGAAAATTTATCGAGTTGAATTTAGTCATCTTTGAGACTTTGGTAGTTAACTCCTAATAAAAAACAAATTATTCCATAATTTTCTAACTGAACCTAAGTTGTTCATGGTTCTCAAGTGGGTTGTTTTAACCGGGCATTACAAGGCTCCGACTGTTATTTTAGAAGGATTAAAGGACTGGAATTATATCTTGATATGGGTTTGGATGATTTTTAGTTCATTAGGAATAGTCATTAAAATTTTAGAGGTTATGGAAATGTAGTATTTACTCTCCTTCTTGTTATAGATGTTGAAACAATTACTTTTCCTGTCATAATATCTTAACTGGAATTCAAGAGTCTTGTGGTGATTCTGTTTCAGTCGAGTTGGAAGTAAGATTGGAACATCTCTTGACTTAAACATCGTTGGGGTTTCTTACTCTCTTCAGACCTTCTTATTGGTTTCTTGGGTTTTATTTGAAAGTTGAATTTAAAACCTAGTATACTGAATTTTGTATGAAAGGATATATTTTATCTCTGTTCAGATAGTTTTGTATTATTGTTCTTATTTTGATCATGAACTACGTACTTCTTTGTATTGAGTTATTGAAGCCTTGTAATGGGATTTCAGTTCTTGAGTTTGTGATTACTTCTGAACTTGTACATCTTTTATTGTTTGAGGATTTCTACTCCTTGATGGATTCATTGAATGAATCTCCAAGTTTTATAGAGAAAGGAACATGTTCTCTTGGGGACAATATATTGTTTAGGGACTATACTATGAATTTCATTCTGAGATTTGAATTGAACTTGAACTTGGTGAATGGAAATAGGTAAACTAGTTTGTTAGATTTGTAATGGAAAATTAGAAGTGTTCTTTCTTTAACTGTATGTTCGGTTTTGTGTTCTCTTTTGGGAACTGGGTAAAGAATTTCTAAGTTTGAAATAGATAAGGGAATTCATTTCATAGTATAAATGAAATGAATTTGGGATTGGACCTTTTCCAATGGATGTCCCTTCTTACTATTGTTTTGGTAAGTTCATTTGATTGAACTTTTCTGTTTTTGATCTTCTTCTGAGATGGAAAATTTATTGTGGAACGTTTGGTTTTAGATCTTTGAATTATATTCTCTAACATATGGGAGTTAGTTTTGACTTGCGAGGGGAATGTTTTGACTCTCTACCCTACTTGGATTGATTTGGGATTCATGTTAGATGCTTTCCCTTAATGTTGAATCCTTTTATTGTTATCTTTGATCTGAGGCAGATTCATGTGTTCCAAACCTGTATTTGTCTTTCAGATGATTAGTGTATGAGGAATAGTATGTATCGATTATTCTTCTTTTTCTATATGGAAAGATGAAGAATTATAATATGATCTACGTTGTGATTAACTTATTTTGCTGCTTAGTAAATATAAATGTGTATTTCTATTCTTAAAGGACTATGAAATAATGGGATAACAAGACCTATTGATTGTTTTAAAGTAAATGATAGGATCAATTAAACCTTGTGATATAATTCGATGTTGGGTTGTATTATGTTCTTTTCTTAAAAGTGAATTCAAACTCTTTAATGTACTTCTTTTCTATATGTTACTACTTATGATTATTTGTATGATATATTAATAGTTTCATTAAAGCAGAGTTTTTTTAATGGAACAATTAGTGGAATGCACTTTAATTTAATACTTAGTGCTTATCATGCTTTGTTCATTGAACTAACCTGTGCTTTAGCAATTTTTGTAGATGGACATCGTAAGTGATAAAAGAAGATAGAAAATTTTATGATGCATTGGCTTATTTAATTTTAGATCTTATGTAAAGAGTTTCAAATCATTCTTGAGTTGTAATGGAAAAGAAAAGTGATGTTCTTTTAAGATCTTTATTCTGATTGACATGCAGAATGTCTAAAATGCATAGTCTTGTAAATGTATATTTATCATCATGAATTGAAAGGTTTTGTGTTGGACTCCAATTTGTGATGTGAATACTTTTGTACTTATATGATGGAAATAATAGTGATATCTTTGTGGTATTCCTAATATTTGTTGTATACTATTGTTGTTATAAGATATTAAGATGGATTAAGGAGATAGTATAATCTCCCTTATATTAATGAGCTTGTTAAATTACAAGGATGTCATTCTCTAACTACACAACTATAGTTTAATCATGAAATATGCTTGGTCATATAATTAAACTATATAAGTAACGAATGATAAAAAGGTTATGTTAAACCTAACATCTAACCATGAAGAGGAAGACTCTTCCTCTCTCATGGAATGAAAGGTAAAAGGAATAGTGGTATGATCTTTAAGTGTTATACCTCGTTTATAAAGTAAGCACTAGCTGAATCTAGGTGAATGAAACACTTGATTTGGAAAACTAGGTTGCCTTAAGAATTAAACATTTGATGTTTGGTGTCCTATTTTTTTGGATAATTGCTTGTTATGCCACGTTAACGAATAACAATGCAAACATGAATTAATGAAGTTCTCCATATCTAATCAGGCTAGTGTTGGATAAAGAACTTAAGGAATGTTGGAATTAGGGTTAGGCATGGTTGTTGTAATATGAATTTCTAATCCAATTTAATTATGATTAATGACCACTAAGGGGGTATGTACATCTTGATGAATCAGTTCTAACGGATGTTGGCACATGCCAACTACAAGACTATACCCTCAAGAAGTCTCTAGACTTCTCAAGGATACAATGTTGCAGTTGACATGTGGCAACACCCTTCTGTATTTATTCATCTAGATCTACACACATCTGGACTTGAACTTAGTTTCTCTCTAGGTCAAGTTAGTAGCATGTTCGAGATAGGTAGTTGTCTTTTATGACTCAGGTACCTTGGCACATTCGAATGACTTAGGTCAGCCGAGTATGCCCATATACCCTAAGTCATCATGAGCATCTTCCTATAACAAACTATGATGTTAACCAGGGCTAGGGTCAAACCTTGGGCAAGTGGACTGATGGTAGTTAGTAAAGACCATTATAGATAACAGAGGAGTGAGGTGAAGGACGTATTCTAGAATGACGAGTATGCCGTCTAGGAATAGTAACATGAACAGTATGTTGAAAATCTTTGGCCAAAGTATCAAAGCTATTGGTTGTGTTGTCCTATGTCACCTAGTTTAAAGCAATGTGATGTTAGATGAATATTGGTAACAAATATTCGAGATAGGTTCTTTAAAAGATCACTCATTACTGAAATTGGGTATGAGAACCAAGTATACGTAGTATACATAAAGTATTCTATACTTTAAGTAAACATGAGAGATCGGTAGTATATCGAGTCATTATAGCTGCATATGGTTATCTGTTATGAGATTTATTAGCTTGGAATGTGTGTTCTAAATGATGTTTTATTTAGAATAGAGAAAATTATGTTACAAAAAAAATAAAAAATCCCTTGTTTCTAAAGTCATAAAATGGGAATGTTACAAGTATAAGATGCATGAGAAATATAAAGAATGAGAAATGACATTACTAGAGGTATCCCGAGTTAAAGATATACATTCTGAGTCAAAACTATGTGCATTCTAGTTTTAATTGTTAAAGAATAAAAAGACGATTAATGACTGTGAGAAGAATAAACACCCTTAGAAATGATGAACTTGAAGAAACATGATGTAAATAAGTTGATAAAGAATCCAAAGAGTTTCATTGATGATTGTAGAGTAACTTGCATGGTTGTGAAGAGATCTTGAACCCGAAGAAGTATATAATTTGATCTTTTATAGTAAGATTTGGATTGTACCACATTTTAGGAATTCAAGAGTTATGAAAATCAATACTTTTCTTCTGACAAGACTTGGATATTTGTTTCAAGAAAGTGAATAGAGAAATTAAGATGTGTCTTAAATGTCTTATTATTTGAGACAATAACCTTGGATATTTTGAAGTTCAAACCTGATAAACACAGTTTAAGATTAAAACTGCCACAATCAAGGTCTTTGTAGTAGGAGATTGCATGGTTTCCAAACCTTAGGAGATTAGTAAAATATTTCATGGAAGTTTTTGGAGATAATTAGAGACCTTTGGAATTTTTAATAGGAATGAGAAGACTAAGAATCTTAGGAACCATGGTACAAGTTAATAATGAAATGAGTAAATACAGTCCTAAACATGGTGTTGTGACAATTCAGACAAAACTTGTGAGTTATGTTCTTGAAAACCAAAACTATAAGGAAAATACGTCAAACATCTTAAGGAAATGTTTTTAGAATATAATGAAGGATTTTGAAATGGGAAAAGTCTCTCAAAGGTCTTAATTTTGAAGAATATAAGATTGTCCTAGCATAAATACAGTCAAGAACATTGAAGGAAAACAAAGAGATAACAAACACTATTTGATCCTTATGCAAGTGACTCCAAGAGTGAGTTAGAAGAGTGAAGGGAGCTTAAACTAGATGGAAAAATGTGACCAAAGCTGATTGTGAAGTGGGTATATTGATGAAATTTTCAAACTCTAGGAAATGCTAGAAACCCTAGACTAAGCTTAGCTAAAAACATGAAAACCAAAAAATGAGGAAAATGATTATAAAAGGTATGTGGAATATGGGGATGCTTTGAACAAGTCCAAGCAAGGAATTTAAAGGAGTCTAAGAAGTTTGGAGTAGTAAAAAGAACTCAAAACCAAGAATTTTCCTAAAAACCTAAAAGAGCCTAAAATTAAGGGTTTGATGATAAATAGAGATAGAATATGATTTGAAAAATATCTAATGGTGAAAGTAAAGAATGAGATAAAGGGTGCCTAAAAATTTAATCATTTTTTATTTTTCTTTTACATGTTCTTATAAACTTGGAGACTTGCAGATAGGAGGGCTAATTGGTGAGAAGCCAAAATTGTAAAAAATGACATAACTTTTCAATGGAGGTGAGTTAGGATTTGAAATTATAAATGCACCTTAATGAGGATAATGGGTGCCTAAAAATATTACCAGTCAAGTTTGAATATTTTTATTTTGTGAAATTTGTTAGAATTTGCCTATTTTCGGACTAGAAGGACTTATGAAGGGCTAAAAGGAAAGAGGTGGAAAATGGTGTTATGGAACTAATTTTATGGTTTTATGAAGTATGTTTTGTGATTTTGAGCATGTTTGAAGTGTTTTTGAGTGTTGGTATGATGATATTTTACATTTTTACATATTGAACTAGTTTTAGCAAGAAGTTCTCTTTTGAGGAAAGTGAATGTTAAGGTTGATTTCATGAATTCTAAGCAAAAAAATTGGATTGATTTAGCATGTATCTAGGGTGTCTACATTATGAAATCTCTTCCGAGATACTTCATCGAGGATTCATAATTATATGACATGTGAAAAATGAGGTAAATACCACACTCGTGAGCTTAGTGGTTAATAACACTGAACTTAATACTATTCAAGAGACAATCAATCAATCGGAATGGAAGAAGGCCATGCATGTAAAATATGACTCCTTGATTCAAAATTAGACATGAAAAAATGTTGTTCTTCCCACAATAAATAAATACATTGGCTATAAATGGATTTTCAAAACAAAATAAAGGCGAGATGAATCTATCGACAAGTAAAGAGCATGACTAATTACAAAGGGATATGCTCAAAGTGAAAAGGAGTTGAATACATGGAGAAATTTGTACCACTTTGTAAAGATTAAAACCAATAGAGTTGTCTATGCATTGACAACACAAAAAGTATGGAAACTTCAGCAGATGGACGTAAGAATTGTTTTCTTGAATGGTGATGTCGAAGAAGAAGTATGCATGACCTAACTAGAAGTATTTTTGATGGATAACATCCTAAAAAGGTATATTGTCTAATTAAGTATCTTTATGGAATTAAATAAGCACCCAAGTCATGATACATTAAAATAGATGATCAACTACTATATCATGGATTCATTTGTATCCCCTTCGACTCAAATATGTGTATTAAATTATAGGCATAAAGATCATCATTTTGGTTTTGTATGTGGATGATCTTGTGATCATAGGGAGTTCACACAATCTCATCGAAGATTTTAAGAACAATATAAAAATACTTCAACATGACATATTTAGGCATACTTCACTATTTTTGTGACTTGGAGATAAGGAAAAGAATCATCATATCTTTATCTCCTAGATAAAATATGCCAAGACACTCCCAGAAAGTATGGGATGTCCGATTATAAGAATATGTCCACTCTAATGGAGAAATGTTTGCAGCTTTATAGATTCTAGGATTCACCTCAAGTAGATGGTACTCACTATCTAGAAGAGGGACGGAAGCCTCACAATTGTATTTATATTCAATCAAATGAAATTATAATATAAGGGTTGTAATACTTATAGGTATTTTATAGACATATTCGAATGACCAAGATGTTGCACAGGTGCAACAAATTACATACAAGAAGTAAAACAACCCAAATAATAACAAAATCATGATACGGGAATACTATTCCCAAATACAAACAAAATATGGTTTATAACTACACCATAACAACTTACCAAGACATAATAATTAAATTACCTATGATAAATTAACCTAGGTAAACTATGTTTTACCTAACATTGCCCCCTTAATTTTACATAGCCTCAAGAAATGAGAAGAGGAACTATCTTAATAACTCAAACTTATCACTTAGAAGTGACTTTGTGAAGATATCTACTTGTTGTTCATATGTTGGGAAAAATAGAAGTTGTATATTGTGTTTTAACACATTCTCGCATATAAAGTTAACCTATATCTCTATCTCCTTTGTTCTTTTGTGAAAAACTAAATTGCGAAGAAGTTTGAGAACACCTTCATTGTCTACATATATGGTTTCAGGTTTATCGTATGGTAATCCAAGTCATTAAAATATTTGATGTACCCATATCACTTCATAGACAGCTCCACCTACATCACAATATTCAGACTTCAGAGAAGTGTGAGAAACAATGTTTTGTTTCTTATTTCCCCATGATATCGGTCCATATCCCAAAAAAAAATACAAATCTAGAAGTGGATTTTCTATCATCAATGTTACCATCATGATCTAAATCTGAAGATCTAGTCAAGAACAAGTTGTCATTCTTCTTTTACTCTAGACCAAGATCCATTGTACCCTTGAGATATCTCAAGATCCACCTTGCTACTTTCCAATGACAAAATTTGGGTTCCTACATAAGCCTGGAAATATAACTCACTGCAAAGCTGATATCTAGTCTAATATAGTTCAATTAAATGAGACTCCCAATCAATTGTCGATAGAGAGTTGCATTTAGCGAGAGGATATGGATCTAAACAAGAGAACTCGTAGTCTCATATCCATAAGTGTAGTAATTGGTTTGTAATATATCATCCTAAATTTATCGAGAGTTATCTTGGTATACTTCAACTAAAAAACAAATATGTGATTCTCCTTCATCCATACTTCCAATCTAGGATAGTAGTGCATGAGCCTAGGATCTGTCATGTCAAACAATTGGTTAAGATCTTTCTTTGTAGCATCGATCTTCTTCATTGTCCTTCCAATGATGACTAGATCATTGACATATAAAACAACTATCACAATCTCTCCTCCTTGAATTTTGAGGTAGATATTGGGATCATATGGATTTCTAACAAATCCATGTTGAATGAGATGCTCATCAATTTTGATGTACCAAGCCCTGGGTTTCGTATAAATCCATAAAGATATTTCCCGAGACTACATACCTTTGTTTCTTCACCAAGTATGAAAAATCACTCAAGTTGAGTCATATAGACTTCCTCTTATAGATCTACATTTACAAAGACACTTCTCATGTCTATCTAATGGACTTTCCAAACCAACTATGTAGCTAGAGAAAAGATCATCCTGGTCATTTTTATCTTAGGCATGGGGAGTTGCAGACACGTAAAATCCACTTTTACAATCTTATGGCTAAAAGCACACTAATTACTCTCATACTTACCATTTTCATTATAATTAGTGATTTATGCTAACTAACTAACAGTTTTCTCTATCTTGGTTAATTAATGATGCTTTGTTGATTAACTAACCTCTTTCAAATTTCGGATACCAATTTATGATACATCATAAGTCATAATCCTCTTCCAAAATGACAATTAGTGATTATTAGCTAATTATGCCTATTTACCCTTGTTTTGATCAATAAACCCTATTGTTAGCTAAAACCCCTCTTCCAACCATTCAAAATCACCCCTTTTCCCTCCAAGACATCTCAAAAAGCTTAAAAAGATTATCATAGCCTCTTAATTGACCCTAAATGGTTAATTAAGGCTCCTCACGTGTTAATCACTTATTAATTCACTAGTCATGATTAATAATCCTTAATCTACTTTATCCTTTTTAGTCCCACAAGCACCAAGATGCAAGTTTTCCTCAAATAGAAAACTATAAAAAGGAATAAACACCTAGCTTCATACTTTACACCATACTTTGATTAGTATATCATGTAAGAAATATGATTAAGAGCCTTACTTTCTTCTTGGATTAGCTTGCTCAATTTTTTCATCCAATCTTCATGTTGGTTAGTAGAGGGATATCTAATATGGCCTTGTAGACATTGTTAGAGAGATCTTATCACCATTTGTGGGGTAGCAACAACCATAATTTGATTTCCCTTAGATCTAATTAGGTATATGTTAATTAGTAATCATCTCACATAGTAAGGATGTTAGTAGATTAAACATTTGATTTAGTTTCCATTAATTTGTGCTTTTAAGCTTTGATCATGATGTTTCATTCTTAATCTTGAGTTTGGCTCTAGGCTATTATAGTGTTATCCTTCACTAGTTAGTCACATTACAAGATTTTTTTGGTGTTATTATTTTTCATACTCGGTGGGACATTCCCATTGCATTCATTCATCTTTGAAGTTTTCTATATTAGTTTCAATACTTTTTAGAGTAAATTTCAAGTTTTTATATCAATTTGAAGTTTTGATAATTGCTTAAACTATATTAGTAGTAGATGCTTTATTTTTATGTTCTTTGTAGGGTCAAAGAAGGTAAAGTGTTTTCAAAATTTCATCAAAATGTCAAATATTTGACCTTTATTATATTTTTATTATCAAATCCCGTGTTTTGATGAGCTACAGAAAAGGGGCTTGCACATGCTAAAAATGGAGTGCATATGCTAAAAAGGATGCACATACACTTAAAGGGTCATGCATACACTCTCGAGACATGCATCTGCCTCTCATTTCGCGCACTATCTGAGAACATTGATTTTGACCTTCAGTAACTCATTTTAACCAGGCTCGACATGCATACACCTCTCGGGTCATGTGTATGCAACACTTACTATGTTTTAATACATAGGCAAATAAATGCAAAAGATAATGTGTGTACCCTCTCACGGGGATGTGCATATGCTCTTTCATGAGCACGGTGTGTTCTTGTGTAATTTTTCACACATATTTCAAAGTTGGCATTTCTAATTTTGGGTTTGTGGTTGGTTGCAGGTTCTTATAATTGTTTTCTACATGGTTTCAACATTTAAATTAAATTTTTTAACACAATTTACTTATTTTTTTGGTGAAATATTTGATTTCCATACTTTGTATGATTTTGGGATAAATTTATGTATGTTCTTCTCTTGCACCTTGTGTGATATTGAGAATCAAAAAGAAACTTTAAACCGTATTTTTCTAACCTTAGAGTAAGAGGGAAATTTCTTTATTCATTTTTATGCTTAAGGATATGAACTTGCCATTTGACATGTGTATGATCCTTTAGTTTAATGATATTTTCATTTGATAAACAACTAAAGATAAACCTTGTGTACGCTCTTCTCTTGCACCTTGTGTGATCTTGAGAACTAAAAACAACTTTAGTTTTTAACTCAAATGCACTTGGATTAATTGGGAATACACCTTTATTTACAAAGTATTATGGTGGTTATTTGATTTACAAGGTTTTCATTGATATCTAGTTGAGTTTCTTGTTTTGTATGCTCTTCTCTTGCATCCTTGGATGATCTTGAGAACCAAAACAACATTTAATCCTCTTTTTATGATGTTGTACATATTTTTGGATAACTACTAACTATTTATGTGTAGGACTTAATGTTTTCCAAAGAAAGGAGAAATATCTTCAAACCAAAATCTAACATACATATGTGTTTTACATTTCAAAAGGGTAAGTGCACCATGTTGGGGGGCCAAAATGGGGTCTTAAGTGGATGCATTTTTCTAAAAAGTAAAAATGTCAAACTTGTACAAGTTTTTGAAATAGTCACACTCTAAATTGGAAGATGTTGTATAAATATGAATTTTAGCATTTTGAGTCTAGTTTCTAAGCTACTAAATTTTATTTAAAATGGATAAGTTTAAGTTGGTCAAATAACTAAAATACCAAGTGCTCCTATTTTTGTTAAAAAACATAATATAGTGACTTTCGTACTCTTGACCATTTTTTTTAGCACCATTTAGAATTTTTGAAAACCCTTTGGTAGATAGATATGTAGGAGAATATAATTTGTGTTATAATTTGTTTTATATTTTTTTAACGAGTAATTTTTTAATGATTTTTCTAGTACATGAAATTTTCATGTTTTGAAAAATAACAGAGCTTCGATCATGCCCCCATAACTACCTCAAAATATATAAAAAATAGAGTTTTTTTAATATGTATAGAATTACACCTAGTTTGTGCCTAAAAAACTTTTATTCAATTTCAATGAGTCAAAAAAAAGATACATGACAAAATATAGACATGTTTAAACTTCAAAAAATAACTATAAAAAGGCATAGTTAGAAAATAAATAATATGGAAACCTTGTATTTGTTAGAAAAATTGAAAAATAATATTTATACAAAGAAGAAACTTTGTTTTACGTCGTGGTATAATTTTTTTAAACGAATCGATCATTTGATGTTGATTTATCATGGCAAAAGTTAGATTTTTACATTTTTCTGCAAAAACATGTAGTTTTTTTTTGTTTGTGTAGGTCCATGCCTCGAGCTTAGGGATCCAAACTGGATCCCAAGCCTTGAGGCATGTGTTGAAAAAAAAGTTAAAAAGAATAACGTGTATGCATTATTCTTTGTTTATATATTGTGGTCCTCAACGTCCCTTTCATCTCTTTCATGGGAATTCTACATATTCTCTTTGGTCTGTAATTTTACGTACATTCTGCATGATTTTTTAATAGTTCATTTTTCCCCTATGCCTACTAGTTGATTTTTTATTATCATGGGTGATAAAATTCTAGCTAATTACAAGAGGAAAGTCAATAACAAGACACCGAAGCAATTGGAAGAGATGAGAATAAAGAAATTGAAGAGAATGTGAAAACTTCGTGCGAAGGCAAGGTACATTTGCTATATCAAATGTAGCTAATGTATTAGAAAATGGGGATGAAATACTTAATTAAAATTTATAGAATAATTATTTTGTAATGAATAATGAATTTTCAATGAATAATGATATTAAATTGAATGATAATGTTGGTATGAATGAAGAAATTGATATGAATCTAATTGTTGAACCCTTACATGAGAATCCAAATGTTAACCCGAAATTTGTATGAAAACACTTAATGAAGAAAGTAACCTTGTAAATGAATCTTCACCTCTAAGAACACCTTCCATTTTATGAATAAAACCAATTCACTTAATTGAAATTCATGAAAACATTATGGCTTAGCCCTCTTTGAGGCAATGCGAAAGCTGGTTTATTGCTACTTCTACTAGCAGGAACCTATGCAAGTCTCACAGATTCTGCCTTCGGGGTTGGGATCTCATCCCAGTAGAGTGTTCTAGGCTGCGAAGAGAAAGGAATAAAAGAAGGAGAAGAGAAAGAACAGATCCGAAGGAAGAAAAGAAATGAGTTCCAAAGCGGAAGGGTCAGAAGATCTATGCTTTGGGCTTGGTAGTATGAGCCAAACCTACTTGCATAAATAAACAAAGCAATACTGATAAACAAGTGACGGAAAAGTAGATATGAATTCAACAGAATAAACACATGCAGACCTAACATAAGAAAGATCTTAATGTATAACACAGTTATTGAGCACAAAGTCTGAATAATTGTATTAATTGTTTTTATACTCTTATTCTGAGAAAGCTCAAAGTCTTTCTCTCCTCACTTCTATTTCTATACGAAAAATGTTCACCTTGAATACAACAAGTATTCTAGTATTTATAGAAAGTGAGGGAGAGAGAAGGCAAAATGGAGCCAACACTTATTCACAAGATATTTACAAAATATCCAAAAGTCATGTTGACTTTGACAACTTGGATGGATGACATCATCCCATGATGCAACATGGATGATGTCATCGTTTGTGCCAACACACTTCAGATATTTCGAAGAGAAAGTCGGAGAATAGAGAGGAGAAGAAGAAGAAGAAGAAGAAGAAGAAGAAGCTATTCATCATCATCATCCTGTGGCCTAAAAGGGTGCTTTGTTTTTGATCTTGATCGGGAGATGAGATGTGGAGCGAGCGCGGTATTCCAGAACTTGCTGATCATTGGCGCAAATTGATCTGTGATGGATCCTTGTGCCTTTCAGCGGATTGCTTAGCGCAAGTTTCCGCTCATCAATGAGCTTTTCGGGGACCTTGGAATAGTCTTTACCCGCCTCGATTAGGGACCCGATGAAGTCTCTACGAGCGATGGGTTTGTTGATGGATTCGATGTCGAAAGTGACTTACGGCCTGTCCTTGAGAAGCTAACTCCTTGAAAATTCGGATAGTATCGTCGGTGATCTCAAGGTGAGGGAAGGAGTGAGCAACCACAGAGTCATAGATAGATAGAACAATCTTCTCCATTTGATGCATCGCATCCGGGCCTCTTCCTTCACCTTGTCTATCTTCTCTAACACAAATTCGAGCTGATCTATCAGATAGTCCAGTGGACATGGTCTTGTTGAGGGTCCTTGGATGACCGAATACTCCAAACTTGACCAAATCTTGATGAGCAGTCGAACATTTGTTGGAAGGCCTCGTGTTGGAGTCAGGCGTTTTCGAGCTCTTCGATCTTGGACTTGCTAATGTTTGGAGTTCCTTATTCGCCTTCTCGATGTTCGGTATAAAGCGATATACTCGCGATCACCTTTTCACTATCCTTAAGGATTTGGCTCCTCCAAGCGAAAGCACCATACCACTTTCTCGCCCGATCTTTGAATATTCATTGATCTTCTCTGGTGAGCAGCTCGGGAGTCTCGGCGGCGATTGTGGGAGGTGCACTTCCCATCTTACGTAGGGCTTGAAGCGGTATTTATTACTGCTCCTTGGTAGCCTCTTTTCTTCCTTTGTTTCTGAAGCTTTTCGCGATTGCATCAGCTGCGGAAAGAGCTTCCCCACAGAGAGACTTTGAGAGGATGTCCCCATTGTGACTTGAGTCAACTGTGAAATCTGCGGAGACAGATCTTCTTTCTCTTTGGTGGGATCGGGGTAGGCAATTTCCATAACCCTCTCACTGCGCGCTCTTGGAGAAGCGTGTAACCGGCTTGTGCTTCTTTGCTCCTTTAGCGGAATGGTGAAAAGTCCATCGGAGCGATGGGGACTTTCCTCTTTGGTTGGCTCAGTGCTTGAGAGATCAAGCTGGTCCTATTGAAGAAGGACCGAGAGACGAGAGGGAGGCGGCAACGGTAGAAGAGGGGAAGAACGTGGAGACACGCGGCGGCGGCATTGAAAGAATAGCCGAAGACATGCCCACGGGAGGAAGGAAACCGCAGTGCGAGAGAGACATGGGAAGGGAAGGGAGCCGGAAATGAGGGAAGAAATGGAGGAAGACAAATCAGCGAGAGAGGAGAAGATGGACGAAGAGGCAGGGGAGAGAGTAGAAGAAGGGGGAGAGGATACAACCAAAGGAGTGGTTGCCGACATCTGAGGAAGGGGAGGAAGAGAAGAAGAAGGGATAGAAGGGACCTCTGTAGTTGTAGCGATGCCGACATCCTGGGTGGATGGGCGTATAGGACTATCCTCTGTCAATTCCTTCTCTGGCGAATCCAGGGTTATTACTTGTTCGGGCTACGAAGGAAGAGGACTTTCGGGGGCTTCCTCACGATGGTGCTAGGCTCACCTTCCGCAGCTTTGCCTTTTAGCTGCTTCTTTGACCTTGGAGGTGCATTACCCAAAGGAGAAGTTGTAAAATCTACACCGAGGTAGATTAACCCATTCATGCGGCACCAATGCTCTGTTCTCCGCATAGTCTCCTTGACCCTCTCCTCGATTATGAGGAGCCTTGCTTGTCGATGTCAGGAAGGGCCAATCATCCCCTTCTGTGTCATTATACACTTTGTCTACTTCGTCTTCCGTGGTTTGGAAGCCTTTTGGGACAATGGCCACTCCGTAATGGATGATTTCCGTTAATGCTAAGCGAGTGATCCTTTCTTGAGTTCTACCTCATGGAGAACGTCGATGTAGATATCCTCAATCGAGGGACATGAATCGGATCAAGCTTAGCCCTTGGTAGACAGCCCCTAGGGTCGAATGTGGGCCTTCTTTGGGAAATCATGCTTTAGGTTGAGCAATTCTAGCTCAGAAACATCTCCTTCGCCTTGTGATAGGCTGGAGCATGTGTAGCGGCCTCTTGTGAGGGGAAAGGAGTTCCGCCCTTCTTTCTCTTGAGGCACTTTTCATGGTATGTGACGAGTGTCTTGATAGTTCAATAAAATCAGCTTTGGTCCGCATACCTTGCGCAACTGGTTGGTTCGCCCAAAAAGTTGACCGCCCTCGAGATAGGTGAATGTGGGAAGCCCCAGGGTGAACAAGGCCCCCACTTCTCTGTGTTGCCACTATGTTTTTGGTTGTCCAGGCCATGAGTCAAATTTGGCATGCATATGCACATGATGTGATAGAAGAAAACATCATTGATCTTAGCGAAGTGTTGGATCTTTGTTCTCGGCTTGACTCTTGATAGTATTCATATATTTTGGCACGAGGCCAAGTTCCACTTCGGTGCAGCCACTGGATAATCCCTTTGGGCGCGCGCATACACTACGTAGGAGTTCATGTGGAACACTCTGTTGTAGCGACTATTGCGATTGCTCGGATATTGTCTTTGCTTATTATCTCCCCAGTAAAAGCGCGATCGGGCGATTCTTATTCATTGTGTCCAGTATCGCGGCATCCACTTATGGAAGTAGTGAGCATCGAAAGGCCGAAGACTCTGCTCGGGAAGGTGATTGTATCAGAGTTCCTCACGAGAAATCACTCCGGTGGATAGTTTGAGGCCACCGGGTCACTACCTTCTTATTCTTGAGGTAGACCTCATTCATCAATTGCATACAATTGTCTTCGTTGTCCTCCCAAGCCTTGAGGCATTCTTGGCGGCTAACGACCACATAGTTTCGGTGGTGAGGATGCCAAGCATCAACTCAAAGCGGCAGGCGTGGGTTTATAACTACCTCGCCCTTGCTATTCTCGACACATCTTGTGTCTTTGTTGAAGGATTGTGCAACAACCATCATAAACTCGTTATGCACGCAACGCAGCGGGAATCCCACCGGCGAAGTGCGGGCGCTGCTATCAATTTATCCATCCATGGACTCCTTGTCACTTTACGAGTCCTTACCCGAAATTCCTCTATGTCAATGTGGCCCGATTCGAGAATCACGACATCCATATTACACTCTGCTGTGATTCGGGCATCGACCCTCGATATTTGTATTTCATTTCTTCTTACATTAGCTTTGCCTTCCCTCTTGGTTTGATGGGTCTCTTGCTTGCGTAGACATGTGTTCTTGAGGCTTATCGATGATCTGCACGTAGAAGGAGCGAAACCCAATCCAAGAAGCTTGAATTAGTCATTTGATCTTCCATTGGAATACTAGCAGAAGAAAGAGTTAGAACTTTTAAGGTTCGGGACGCAGGGCGCATGAAAAATGTATATAACGGTGAATAGTCAAGGCGCACGGGAAAAGTGTGTGAGAGGTTAAGTTGGCGCCAAAGCGCATGCGCATGGATGAAGCAGACTGCATTATATAGAAGGGCGCACAGGAAATGCATGTTACATTGAGATTTGGTGCGCCCCTTGGCGCATGGGCAGATTGTGCAACATGGAAAAAAGGCGCGCCAAAGGTATATGGCGCGGCGCATGGAGGGTCTACACAACATCATGTACTTGCAACGGAAGGTGCGCCCGCGCCTTGGAGGTTTTATACTTGCGCAAATAACTCTTGCGTTGCATGGAAGCTGGGCGCGCCCTTTGGCGCATAGAAGAGGGATGCAACAGGGGTAAAGGGTGCGCCAAAGTTTTTATGGAAGCGCGGGATTTAAACTTGCAGCATGTAAAGGGCGCGCTTCGAGGGCGCATGAATTTAAACTGCAGCAGGATGGCCGGGTGCGCCCTAGGCGCGGGTCTTGAGCATGTTGCATGGCGGGTAAGCGCGCCGAGGGGCGCGACTGTCTTGATTGTAACAAGGCGCGCCAGTGCGCCATTTGAAAAAAGACTCTCCACTCAAATCATTCTTACTCATTTCCTCCACCTAAATAGTTACTTGGGCAAGTAAGGTTTTATAAAAGGTTTAATCAAGCCAAGCCATTCAAGAAAGCTCCCTTTACCGGAGATCTGGAAAAAAGAAGAGGAGAGAAAGAAAGCGATGGAAAAGCTCAGGGGGAAACACCTAAACATACTCTTTTAAACACAGACCAGCAGACCAAACACAGACCAAAACACGAAAGCATGCAATGAAAAAGAGGATGAACCTCTTACCTTAAATATATGTTAAAATCGGAAAGCGGGTCCACGGGCGAGATAATGTGACAGCGGGGCGACAAATCCAGGCGATCACGTGCTTGTCAAAATGAAATGAAAATGACATGGCGGGCACGGGTATATATAGAAAAACTTGTCATTAATGCGCCACCAACTTTTGAAATGGCGCATGGAAACAGCTGTCGACAGGGGAAAGCGTGCGCCCTTTGGCGCATGGAAGGAAATGACAACAGGAGAATGAGCGCGCCTTTGGCGCATCAAACGAGTTGTCGACACGAAGCTATGTGCGCCCTTTGGCGCACAAAACTGATGTAACAAAGATATTACGTGCGCCCTTTGGCGCTTTCAAAGCTTTCTCAACATCCTTTGGCGCACCGAAAGACGTGCTAACATGGAAAACCATGCGCCAAAGGCTTTTAAGGAGGCGCATCAAAAATTGATGTTGCAAGGCAAAACCATGCGCCCAGCCAAAAAAGGCTCAAAAAGACTAAGTTCAAAAACTGAATTTCCCGGGAAGGGATTTTACAATATTTTGAACGCGAAGGATCCCTAACGAGGGATCGAAACAAAATTTTCGGTAAGGTTATCGGTAAAATTGCCCTTGTCAATTTTACGGGATAACAGCTGGCTCTTTCTGGGGACTATCCCTGAGCAAACTCGGGGGTAGAGAATCCCAGATCACATGTGCCTATCCATTGGAGTGCGGAGTCAAAAACAAGGGGGACCGGAGGGAAAAAAAGGAAACACAAAAAAAAGCAAACACACAAAAACTAAAGCTAAAGCAAACACACGACTAAAATAAACTGTACAAAGAGAGAGCAAGCTCTACTTCCTGAAGATCTTGAGATGTTGCCCGCTATAGGGAAGCGGGAGCTCAGCTCCATCCAGATATGAGAGATAGAAACTATTCTCTCCATTGAGTTGCTTGATTTTGAAGGGCCCTCTCCATAGGGAATCAAATTTTCCGTGCATACCCTTTGGCTCTCTTCGCTTGTCCCAGAGAAGGACGAGATCTCCCACTTCAAAATTCCTCTGCTTGGCCTTCTTGTCGAAAAGCTTCTTCACTTGATTCTGATGTTCAGTGATCACATCGACCACCCTTACTCTCTTTTCTTCAAGTTCCATGAGTACATGATTCTCTTTTCGAGAGAACTCTGAAAAGTTTCATCTTCGATTGCTCGTGCCAGCGTAGAGCGCGGGAAGTTCCTTGAGAAATGGGAAGTTCGGCATCGGTGCCATATAACACTTGAAAAGGTGACATGCAGGGGATCTCTTGGGGGTAATGCGGTCCGCCCACAAAGCATCGTCTGAACTTGTGCCACATCCGCTGATTTTCATCTACTAATTTCCGTATGATGGTCACCAAGTTCTTATTACTGGATTCTGCCTGACCATTTCCCTGAGGATAATAATCTGAGGCATGTGCTAAAGTTATCCCATATTCATAGCAAAAACTAATAACTTCCCGGGAAGAGAAGTTAGAAGCATTATCAGCAACGATTTTATTTGGAATGCCAAACCTGACAATGATATTTTCCTTGATAAAACTGCAAACCACCTCAGAAGTGGCATGCTTGACAGGTATGGCCTCCACCCATTTAGTGAAGTAATCTGTTGCCGTGAGGACATAGCTATGTCCAGCACTCGATTGAGGATTGAGTGCACCAATAAAATCAATTCCCCATTGCCTGAATGGTTCATTGATAATGACCGGCCTTAGGGGGAGGGCAGCCAACTTGGGCTTGCCGGCGAATTCTTGTGCAGGGTTCACATTTTGCCACCCAGGTAGCCGCATCTTGAAAGAGCGTCGGCCAGTAGTACCTGGCTCGAATGATTTTGTGCGCTGTCACGGAAGAAGAAAAATGGCCTCCACAGGCCGAGTTGTGAAAACTTTCCAGCAGTTTTACTTGCTGGGGCTTGTCGACACATCGCGAAAGACACCGTCTATCCCGCGCTTATATAAACCGTCATCCCAGATGACATACTTAGCTGCCCTGAGCTTTACAGTACGCTTCTCCTTTACAGTTAGGTGCATCGGGCATTCGCCGTAGGTAAGGAAGAAAGCAATGTCGGAGTACCATTCGTCACTTTGGTTGAAACAAACAAAACCGAGAGGCGAGAGAGAAATCGGAGCCCTTACAGAGGGTTTGCTCTTCATTGGTACAATTTTCTCTTTCATCAGATTTTACGAACCCTTGTTCTCGGCCATTAGGCGGACACGAGGCCTTTGCCCCTCACCGGCTTGGTGGGTTTAATATCTAGGTCATATTCACGGACCTTTGCGATCAATTCCCTCTCAAGCTTCCTAACTCTGCTTTGAGTTAGAATTGACTTCACCGCGATGTCGGGAACCCGCACCACCACCGTATGCGAGTTCGAATATAATACCTGAAATTCTTCACCGCTTTGACAACGGCAAGGCGTGTTTTCAGTGAGTCATCTTGACTCGTGGGGCTTGAGGGAGAACTCATGAATGCGATCGGGGATTGATATCCTCTGAATTCTTTTGCATTAGGATTGCGACACGGTATATGTTCGGAGCGTAACTATACATAATGAAGTCTTTGGAGAAATCGGACATACGGGACCGGCGCATGAGCAACAGAAGTTTTTATCTCTTCAAACGACCTTTTCCCCTCTTCACTCCATCTGAAAGTGGGTGACCCTTTCATCATGTTCAGTATGTGGCGGGTCTTCTCAGCAAAATCAGGGACAAAACGCCTAAGAAAGTTCACCTTTCCGAAGAAAGAATGAACACCATTCTTGCTTGTAGGCAGAGTAAGGCTTTGGATAGCCTTAACTCTTTCGGCATCAATCTTCGTTCCTTCTTTGCTAACCACATGGCCTAGCAATTTCCCTTCAGTAACCCCAAAAACAGACTTTTTAGGATTTAGGGAAATCCCATGTTCTCGACACCTGGCCAATACTTGCTCCAAGTGATCACAATGATCACTTCGTCGTTTGGAGAACACGGTTAAGTCATCTAGATAAACTACAATGACTTTTCCCATCATGCCTTTAAATGCGAAATCCATGGCCCGCTGAAAAGTGGCACCAGCGTTGGTTAGGCCGAAAGGCATCCTGCTGTAGGCAAATGTACCCCATGGAGTAGTGAATGCTGTTTTGAATTGATCTTCAGGCGAGACTTCAATCTGATTATAGCCTGAAAAACCGTCAAGCATAGACAGCATCTCTGACCCAGTTACTGCTTGCAGAACTTGGTCCATTATGGGAAGAGGGTAGTTGTCTTTCAGCGAAGCTTGATTCAAGTTTCGGAAGTCTATGCAGATGCGTATTTCACCGTTTTCTTGCGTCTGCGGCACAATGTTTGCCACCCAAGTCTTTGTGATGGATAGGGAAGATGATTCTTGCGTCAAGCATCTTAATTTCGGCTGAATGGTGCCGAAATCTTGGGATTATAATGCCTTTGCTTCTGACGGAAGGCTTTGGCATCTTCTTTCAGTGGTATATTATGCTGAACGTCCTCTGGCTTGAAGGACTTTAAATCTGCATAGGACCATGCCAATACATCCATATATCTTTTCAGCAACTTGACAAATTTCCGCTTTTCTTCTGGCGTGCAACATTTCCCGATGTTCACGAATTGTGGATGTGCCTCAGAACCTATATTGGTAGTTACATCTGCGGAGATGAGCTAGGATCATCTCGCCTTTTCTTTTTCACA
This sequence comes from Taxus wallichiana var. yunnanensis, assembly GCA_018340775.1. NCBI lineage: Eukaryota > Viridiplantae > Streptophyta > Pinopsida > Cupressales > Taxaceae > Taxus > Taxus wallichiana. The sequence continues at coordinate 37,167,462 of CM031235.1, read as the reverse complement.
AAACGGTCATGCCTGTCAAACAGGCGCTCCAGAGAAACCAGGCCTTTTGGAATTTTATTTCCCTTAAGCTGACAAATGCCATCGTTCTCCTTTGTTTCGTGGTTTTGACTGTTGATTGATTCACGGCATGGAGAGGTGGATCCTTCAAAATACAACTCATCAAAATTTTCTGATTTTTCTAGAAAGGCAATGAGGTGATTATCATCGTTGAATACACGCCAATCTTGAGAGTTATGCAGCACGCTTGGGCGGAAAACCACTTGATATGGTATTTGTTTGTTTTCAAACCGGGTGCGGGAGCATGAGAGATCTTTGAAGCTTGACCAACGAATCAGCCATGTCATTTTGAGCTCTTGGAATCGCTCCTATTGAAAAGGCATCAAATTCCTCAATGCTGTCCCATACTGCATTACGGTAGTGCCTGAGCCTTTCATTTTTTACTTGGTAAATCCTTTTGACCTGATTTACAACTAGCTCGGCATCACCTTGAACTTTTAGATTTTTTATTCCTCTTTCCTTTGCGGCTTGCATACCGAGTAAGAGAGACTCATACTCGGCAGTATTGTTAGTGTTGAAAAACTGCAATTTGAAAGAGAGAGGAATGACCTCCTCCTCAGGAGATATTAGCACAACCCCAGCGCCACATCCACTAGTTGCGCAGCTGCCATCAAATTGCAAGGTCCAGACCTTATTAAGGTCCTTTTCTTGAATGAAAACTTCCTTTGTATCCGCCTCGGTGGATAAGAAGTAGTTCCCCATCCCTGATGATTCGAAAAGGATTTGGGCTTTGGGGTCTTCAGAGTTAGTGACCAAGTATTTCTTTTGGGATTCCGGCTCCAAAGTTTGCATTACGCCTTTGGTGGAATTCTAGCTTTAGACCGTCCATATGAATTTCTCCACCAACTTATTTGCAAAGCTCCTTCCCAGCAAAATTCCATAAGCTGCCGGAATGTCAGCGACAAGAACGGTCATCTTTACTCTCTTTTCAGGGAATGCTGCGAACGCGAATTGCGCGTCTTTGATTTGACCAATCAATGGCACTTGCTTGGTTTCCAATGAGTAGCATCTGCCGAAAGGCTTGGTAAGAGTGAGGCCCAAAGCATGGCGACTTTATTTGGCATGGCGTTATCGAAGCTCGGAATCAATTATACAGTTGCTCAACTTATGGCCATTGATTAGGAGGGAGAGATAGAAAGGCTCTATCTTGCCTGATGCAGATGTTGAGGCAACATTTATGTGGGATTCAGGAGGAGTGGAAAGGATTCCTTTAGGGGAAGCCTGACTAGATATAACAGCTTGACTTTGGATATACTTAGTCAATCTTACAAGCTGTTCGGGGTTTGACTGAAGATACTCAGCTTCAGACATTTGGATCTTGGTCTTTTTTGCATGATCTATTATATCAAATGCGGCCAAGGGTTGCGTTGGTAAAGGAATGAGTCCTTCACCCCGCGATGATGGAATAGGGTTACTGATCTTGATAGGAATATGAGAGGGCTGACTCGGAGGAGAGATAGGTGGAAAAGACTTCTTTGCAAAAGATTTAACAGGGAGTTGAGCGGGAAGAGGATTACCTCTTTTAACAATGGTTGGAGGCGCGTTTGACACGGCCTTCTCTTTCTGCGTATGGGCGCGCACTTCTTTCTTTTCCTTGCGGCGGGTAAAAACAGCGTAGGATTGTCGCTTGCATAGCCTTGCGTACTCTCTTCTTCATCGAGTTCGTCCTCATCAAATTCCATGTATCCAATTGTGGAGTCGCGGTCGGTTCACCGACATCTTGATCATCTTCGCCTTGGAGCGAAGGTTCTTCATAATCTTGCTCTTCTTCTTCTTGATCTCGGCCAAGCATTGGCCGGAGGAGCTTGGCGCGCCAACCGTGGAGCAGTTTGCGGCAAGCGCCCTTTGTGAAGCGTTGTTAGGAACAAAATTCCTCCGCGGGATATCCGTCTGAGGAGCCCAGGAGAGGCTGGGCAGCTGCTTTTTAGTGCAAGCAAATCATTCGCCATTTTTGGAATCTTTGGATCGGACGAAGTGGTAGGCGAAGGGCCCAAAGACTTAGGCTTTGCTTGATTCCTTTCTTAACTCGCGAGATATTATCAGTTGTCTTCTATACGGATGGCGGCGGCTGAGCGAGAGGTAGAGTAGCTACTCGCTCTTGAAGGAGTAAGCTAACTTTTGAGCTCATGGCATTTACGAAAAAACTTACGGTTCTCGGTGTTGGAAGCATGGCGGTAGGGACACGGTTGATTAGCGCATTGAACCGCAGGCGACAAAATCGCGCATGGTCTCATTTGCCTCCTTCTTGAGATGAGTGATTCGTGACAATAAAGTAAATGCATCTTACGAAGGCTTATACTGTCTTAGCGTCCATGAAAGTTGCCCAACTAGTGATAGATCCGGCCGGCAAATCTTTGAAACCATTCAGTGCGAGGCCCTTGTAAGTTTCTAGAAAAGGCGAGCGACACATCTTCATGAGTCACATCCAAAATCTTGCATGACATAATGAAAGCGAAAATGTGGGAATCCGTGCTTTGATTTCCGCTCCGTCGAATTTAGGAAAATTCTTTCGATTTCCGTGAGGAGTGCGTGAAGCTGGATGTGGTAAAGCCAACGGACCCATAAGCGTTTCCCCATGGTACCGCCATCGAAAAGCCGGAAAGAGAACACGAGTGGAAGTGTAGTTCGGCCGAGTAGCAAAGCACTACAAAGGGATGTGGATGCTTCTGGCAAAAGACTTTTTCTTCGTGAAGGCGAGACACTCCTGGATGACCGGCTAGCTGAGCTTAGCGCTGAAAAACGTGCCGGTGTTACGCTGAAATTGTGCCTCTGAAGCAGATCGAAAGTAGGATCAGCTTCTCCACGGGCTCTTCTGCTGCGCGTAAAAGGTTCACTCGCCAGTGTACCTTTCAGATCTGTAATATTACAGCGCAGATTTAAACTTTATTTTTGGGTGTACTTGCTGATTTTCTGGTTTTTCTGTCAAAAACCAGCAGCATGCACTTTTCTGAATATTTGAAAATTATCCTCTTCAGAAACCGATTGCGGTTAAATGACAAATAACAGCGAGGATAAGATGGCGGGGAAGATAGTAAGCTGATTTTCGGATCTGGTTTTTAATTTTCAGAGGGTTTAGAACATTTCAGAAAATAGTTAAAAACTCAGATCTACGGAAAATGATGATTTTTGATAAAAACTCAGCGAACTAAAGATATGTAACAGGCCCAGATCTATGATTCTCAGAAGAAAATTTTCAATTTTAGTACTTTTGCAAATTTTAGGATTTTTAACAAAAAGGTTTAGATTTGCAAGTGCGCGTGACTTTCTTGATTTTCTCGATTTTTATTTTACTACCGGCGTAGATCGCAGATTTATCTCTGTTTACATTGGCGAAATACATTAGAAAATCCGATCCCAGTAGTCGCCAAAAGCTGTTGGTCAGAAAATGCATTGCGTGGACGGATCTATGGATAGGCAGACCCAGCGGTGTGCGGGGCTTAGCCCCTCTTTGAGGCAATGAAAGCGGCCCGGTTTATTGCTACTTCTACTAGCAGGAACCTATGCAAGTCTCACAGATTCTGCCTTCGGGGGTTGGGATCTCATCCCGGTAGAGTGTTCTAGGCTGCGAAGAGAAAGGAATAAAAGAAGGAGAAGAGAAAGAAACAGATCCGAAGGAAGAAAAGAAATGAGTTCCAAAGCGGAAGGGTCGGAAGATCTATGCTTTGGGCTTGGTAATGTAAACGAGCCAAACCTACTTGCATAAATAAACAAAGCAATACTGATAAACAAGTGACGGAAAAGTAGATATGAATTCAACAGAATAAACACATGCAGACCTAACATAAGAAAGATCTTAATGTATAACACAGTTATTGAGCACAAAGTCTGAATAATTGTATTAATTGTTTTTATCTGTTACAAGAAAGCTCAAAGTCTTTCTCTCCTCACTTCTATTTCTATCTGAAAAATGTTCACCCCTTGAATACAACAAGTATTCTAGTATTTATAGAAAGTGAGGGAGAGAGAAGGCAAAATGGAGCCAACCACTTATTCACAAGATATTTACAAAATATCCAAAAGTCATGTTGACTTTGACAACTTGGATGGATGACATCATCCCATGATGCAACATGGATGATGTCATCGTTTGTGCCAACACACTTCAGATATTTCGAAGAGAAAGTCGGAGAATAGAGAGGAGAAGAAGAAGAAGAAGAAGAAGAAGAAGAAGCTATTCATCATCATCATCCTGTGGCCTAAAAGTGCTTTGTTTTTGATCTTGATCGGGAGATGAGATGTGGAGCGAGCGCGGTATTCCAGAACTTGCTGATCATTGGCGCAAATTGATCTGTGATGGATCCTTGTGCCTTTCAGCGATTAGCCATGAAGTTTCCGCTCATCATGAGCTTTTGGGACCTTGGAATAGTCTTTACCCGCCTCGATTAGGGACCCGATGAAGTCTCTACGAGCGATGGGTTGTTGATGGATTCGATGTCGAAAGTGACTTCTGGCCCTGTCCCTTGAGAAGCTAACTCCTTGAAAATTCGGATAGTATCGTCGGTGATCTCAAGGTGAGGGAAGGAGTGAGCAACCACAGAGTCATAGATAGAACAATCTTCTCCATTTGATGCATCGCATCCAGGGCCTCTTCCTTCACCTTGTCTATCTTCTCTAACACAAATTCGAGCTGATCTATCAGATAGTCCAGTGGACATGGTCTTGTTGAGGTCCTTGGATGACCGAATACTCCAAACTTGACCAAATCTTGGTGAGCAGTCGAACATTTGTTGGAAGGCCTCGTGTTGGAGTCGGCGTTTTGAGCTCTTACGATCTTGGACTTGCTAATGTTTGGAGTTCCTTATTCGCCTTCTCGATGTTCGGTATAAGCCCGATATACTCGCGATCACCTTTTCACTATCCTTAAGGATTTGGCTCCTCAAGCGAAAAGCTTGACCATACCACCTTTCGCCGATCTTTGAATATTCATTGATCTTCTCTGATGGTAGCAGCTCGGGAGTCTCGGCGCGATTGTGGGAGGTGCACTTCCCATCTTACGTAGGGCTTGAAGCAGGTATTTATTACTGCTCCTTGATAGCCTCTTTTCTTCCTTTGTTTCTGAAGCTTTTCGCGATTGCATCAAGCTGCGGAAAGAGCTTCCCCACAGAGACTTTGGAGGATGTCCCCATTGTGACTTGGAGTCAGCTGTGAAATCTGCTTGGAGACAGATCTTCTTTCTCTTTGGTGGGATCGGGGTAGGCAATTTCCATAACCCTCTCACTGCGCGCTCTTGGAGAAGCGTGTAACCGGCTTGTGCTTCTTTGCTCCTTTAGCGGAATGGTGAAAAGTCCATCGGAGCGATGGGGACTTTCCTCTTTGGTTGGCTCAGTGCTTTGAGAGATCAAGCTGGTCCTATTGAAGAAGGACCGAGAGACGAGAGGAGGCAGCAGACGGTAGAAGAGGGGAAGAACGTGGAGACACGCGGCGGCGGCATTGAAAGAATAGCCGAAGACATGCCCACGGGAGGAAGGAAACCGCAGCTGCGAGAAGACATGGGAAGGGAAGGGAGCCGGAAATGAGGAAGAAATGGAGGAAGACAAATCAGCGAGAGAGGAGAAGATGGACGAAGAGGTAGGGGAGAGAGTAGAAGAAGGGGGAGAGGACACAACCAAAGGAGTGGTTGCCGACATCTGAGGAAGGGGAGGAAGAGAAGAAGAAGGGATAGAAGGGACCTCTGTAGTTGTAGCGATGCCGACATCCTGGGTGGATGGGCGTATAGGACTATCCTCTGTCAATTCCTTCTCTGGCGAATCCAGGGTTATTACTTGTTCAGGCTCTGAAGGAAGAGGACTTTCAGGGGCTTCCTCCTGAATGGTGCTAGGCTCACCTTCCACAGCTTTGCCTTTTAGCTGCTTCTTTGACCTTGGAGGTGCATTACCCAAAGGAGAAGTTGTAAAATCTACACCGAGGTAGATTAACCCATTCATGCGGCACCAATGCTCTGTTCTCCGCATAGTCTCCTTGACCCTCTCCTCGATTATCACGAGGAGCCTTGCTTGTCGAATGTCAGGAAGGGCCAATCATCCCCTTACGTGTCATTATACACTTTGTCTACTTCGTCTTAGTGGTTTGGAAGCCTTTTGGGACAATGGCCACTCCGTAATGGATGATTTCCGTTAATGCTAAGCGAGTGATCCTTTCTTGAGTTCTACCTCATGGAGAGCGTCGATGTAGATATCCTCAATCGAGGGACATGAATCGGATCAAGCTTAGCCCTTGGTAGACACCCCTAGGGTCGAATGTGGGCCTTCTTTGGGAAATCATGCTTTAGGTTGAGCAATTCTAGCTCAGAAACATCTCCTTCGCCTTGTGATAGCTGGAGCATGTGTAGCGGCCTCTGTGAGGGGAAAAAGGAGTTCCGCCCTTCTTTCTCTTGAGGCACTTTTCATGGTATGTGACGAGTTTGTCTTGATAGTTCAATAAAATCAGCTTTGGTCCAGCATACCTTGGCAACCTGGTTGGTTCGCCCAAAAAGTTGACCGCCCTCAGATAGGTGAATGTGGGAAACTGGGTGAACAAGGCCCCCCACTTCTCTGTGACTGCCACTATGTTTTTGGTTGTCCGGCCATGAGTCAAATTTGGCCGCAATATGCACATGATGTGATAGAAGAAAACATCATTGATCTTAGCGAAGTGTTGGATCTTTGTTCTCGGCTTGACTCTTGATAGTATTCATATATTTTGGCACGAGGCCAAGTTCCACCGGTGCAGCCACTGGATAATCCCTTTCGGGCCGCGGCATACACTACGTAGGAGTTCATGTGGAACACTCTGTTGTGTGCGAAGCTATTGCGATTGCTCGGATATTGTCTTTTATTATCTCCCCAGCAATGAAAGCGGCGATCGGGCAGATTCTTATTCATTGTTTCCAGGTATCGCAGCATCCACTTATGGAAGTAGTGAGCATCTGAAAGACCGAAGACTCTGCTCAGGAAGGTGATTGTATCACTGAGTTCCTCTGAGAAATCACTCCGGTGGATAGTTTGAGGCCACCGGGTCACTACCTTCTTATTCTTGAGGTAGACCTCATTCATCAATTGCATGCACTTGTCTTCGTTGTCCTCCCAAGCCTTGAGGCATTCTTGCTGGCTAACAGCCACATAGTTTCGGTGGTGAGGGATGCGAAGCATCAACTCAAAGCGGCAGGCGTGGGTTTATAACTACCTCGCCCTTGCTATTCTCGACACATCTTGTGTCTTTGTTGAAGGATTGTGCAACAACCATCATAAACTCGTTATTAACAGCACTGACAGGAATCCCACCGGCGAAGTGCGGGCGCGGCCTATCAATTTATCCATCCATGGACTCCTTGTCACTTTACGAGTCCTTACCCGAATTCCTCTAGTCAATGTGGCCCGATTCGAGAATCCACGACATCCATATTACACTCTGCACTGTTCGGGCATCGACCCTCGATATTTGTATTTCATTTCTTCTTACATTAGCTTTGCCTTCCCTCTTGGTTTGATGGGTCTCTTGCTTGACGTAGACATGTGTTCTTCAAGGCTTATCTGATGATCTGCACGTAGAAGGAGCGAAACCCAATCCAAGAAGCTTGAATTAGTCATTTGATCTTCCATTGGAATACTAGCAGAAGAAAGAGTTAGAACTTTTAAGGTTCGGGACGCAGGGCGCATGAAAAATGTATATAACAGGCTGAATAGTCAAGGCGCACAGGAAAAGGGTGCAACAGAGGTTAAGTTGGCGCCAAAGGCGCATGGCGCATGGATGAAGCAGACTGCATTATATAGAAGGGCGCACAGGAAATGCATGTTACATTGAGATTTGGTGCGCCCCTTGGCGCATGGGCAGATTGTGCAACATGGAAAAAAGGCGCGCCAAAGGTATATGGCGCGGCGCATGGAGGGTCTACACAACATCATGTACTTGCAACGGAAGGTGCGCCCGCGCCTTGGAGGTTTTATACTTGCGCAAATAACTCTTGCGTTGCATGGAAGCTGGGCGCGCCCTTTGGCGCATAGAAGAGGGATGCAACAGGGGTAAAGGGTGCGCCAAAGTTTTTATGGAAGCGCGGGATTTAAACTTGCAGCATGATGGCAGGGTGCGCCCTAGGCGCGGGTCTTGAGCATGTTGCATGGCGGGTAAGTGCGCCGAGGGGCGCGACTGTCTTGATTGTAACAAGGCGCGCCAGTGCGCCATTTGAAAAAAGACTCTTCACTCAAATCATTCTTACTCATTTCCTCCACCTAAATAGTTACTTGGGCAAGTAAGGTTTTATAAAGGTTTAATCAAGCCAAGCCATTCAAAAAGCTCCCTTTACCGTGAGAGATCTGGAAAAGGGAAGAAGAGGAGAGAAGAAAACGATGGAAAAGCTCGGGGAAACACCTAAACATACTCTTTTAAACACGAGACCAGCGAGACCAAACACGGACCAAAACACGAAAGCATGCACGTAAAAAAGAGGATGAACCTCTTACCTTAAATATATGTTAAAATCGGAAAGCGGGTCCACGGGCGAGATAATGACAGAGGAGCGGTGACAAATCCAGAGCGATCACGTGCTTGTCAAAATGAAATGAAAATGACATGGCGGGCACGGTATATATAGAAAAACTTGTCATTAATCGCCACCACTTTTGAAATGGCGCATGGAAACAGTGTCGGCGAGGGAAGCGTCGCCCTTTGGCGCATGGAAGGAAATGACAACGGGAGAATGAGCGCGCCTTTGGCGCATCAAGCGAGTTGTCGACACGAAGCTATGTGCGCCCTTTGGCGCACAAAACTGATGTAACAAAGATATTACGTGCGCCCTTTGGCGCTTTCAAAAACTTTACTCAACATCCTTTGGCGCACCGAAAGACGTGCTAACATGGAAAACCATGCGCGAAAGGCTTTTAAGGAGCGCATCAAAAATTGATGTTGCGAGGCAAAACCATGCGCCCGGCCAAAAGGCTCAAAAAGACTAAGTTCAAAAACTGAATTTCCGGGAAGGGATTTTACAATATTTTGAGCGAAGGATCCTAACGAGGATCGAAACATCGTGTTCAAAAAAATTCTTAGATATGACTCAAACACAATTTTTCTCTAAGTTTAAGAATGAAATTCTACAAATTAACATTAGCCAAATATTATTTGAAATGAAAAAACCCTTTTATGTGAAAATCAATCACTCACGTACCACTTTTTGTTGCAGAGACATCATGTTGAATTTTCAATGCATTATGATGTTTTTTTTCAAATACATCATGTTTTGCATACTGACATCATGTTGCAAGAGTGTGGATTAAATGTCCCACAAAAATATTCAAGGGAATTTATTCCAACAATATTTTGTGAAAAATCAACTAGACAATGTTTTTATAACAAATCATGTTTGGATGGAACATGCAATGTATGTGGTTGGTTGCTGAATCTGAAAAGTTGTATCCATGAGGACAGTATAGATTCAATAGGAAAAGAATTGGTTGGTTTCAACAAATATAAATCGGTGGCATATCAATTAAAATATGGAAAATAATCTAAGAGGTGTGAGCTTGTTACAAAACAATTACCTGTATCAGAATATATGGTCAAATTCAGAGAGAACATTTTTAATGAGTATGCAAGGCATACACATAGAGCTCGATGGTACTCAAGTTAATAAAGGACACATTCCCACTTGGTACTATTTTTTTAGTAGTTGAATTCACAGAGAATTACACATTGTAGCCACAAATGGAGGTTCAGTCTCAATATTATAACTCAGTGCAAGTTATTATTTTTGTGCATATAGCATTCATGCACTCTCTAGAAAGCACCGAGCAAGATCAAAAATATTAAGAGAATATAACTTCTACATCAGTGATGATAGGAAACATTCTACATAATATTTGGTCGAACAACCGCACATAACAATTCAAGAAAGCGTAGATGTTTTATTGGCTAAGAAATATGCACAAAGAAAAAAATGTACAACATATCTAGAGTTTTACTGAGGTAGGTCATGGAAAAGGAGAGCATGATGGTGCAGGAGTATGTGTGAAAAGAGAACTTGCAAATCAAGAGTTAAAGTTCAAGGATGGTGCTAAATTTACAGATGCAAAAATATTATTGATTGGTGTGTCAAGAATATGGGCCATGAATCTCAAGAGAGATCAACAGCATAGATATTTTTTGTTGATAGAGGAACAACATCTAGAAAACTTTCAAGATTGTATGACAATTACGGGATCAAGTGATATGCACTCATTTCGTAGTTTAGATGAAAATTCTTGGACTATTTATACTAGGTGCATGACATGTTTTTGTATATCATTCATTGATTTTTCATGGAATGAATGTGAGTCACAGAAGTGGGTGGATGAATGGACTTTTAGACCTCTAATTTCACTCAACACACATCAAGTTATAAGAGAATTACAACATGTAGGGTCTTCGATCAAATGAAAACATCACCTGACTTTGAACAAGGCTTTGATTTAGTGCAACAAGGTACATACATGTATGTACATGCCATGTTTTACATTTATAAATTATTAAATGGTTAACTCTTAATGTATTTGAAATTTGAATTCAGTTTTACTTTGTGATGTAGGGCACATTTTTGCATTATTGCGATAGAATTTAATGAAGAGGGAACATACTACTTATTGTCTTGTTGTGTAGAGGGGAAAAAATTGACTTCCACAATGATTGATGGTGAAGACATTGAGTATCCCATTGGGTCATTGGTAGTCACTAGAACTTGAATTTGATGATATCCTTTCAAAAAAACAAACATTTGGTTGTTTAAAGACTATGAAGTAAATCGAAAGATACTTCACTATTCACATTTGGTCCTTGCAAAAAATATTAAATTGATCAAATATCGAGGTCGGACATTAAACAATAATTAGTGGAAGGTTTACGAATCATATCATGAAGTAATTCTTGTTATTGTCAAGAGTAGAGTTGATCCTTGTGGTTCATTAGATTGGATTTGCAAAGGTATGTTCTTCACGAATTTAATTTGTATATTTACTTAAACAATTTTTTAAAATTTTGTATGATTTAAAATTTTATTTAATTACTTCTAACATGTTTATGTAAGTTAATGGTGTCAAAAATAGTTCCACCTTCACGTGGTTGGCACTTGCATCGGTGAGAATATTTTATTCTTCAAGCCAAGTGAAGCTAAGAGAAATTAAATATTATAAAGGAAAAACAAACATAAATTCTCATTTCACCACCTAGATTGTAAGAATATCTTATTAAAATTCTCATTTCACCACCTATATTATTCAGGTGATTTGCAATGCAACCTTGCATTGATCAATTTGTAGTATTTTGTGTGCTTAGAAACAATAATACAATGAGAGAAAAAAATGGATATGGATAAAAATGTGAGAGGATTTTTATATGTTCATGACGTGAAGGTTTCAGATCTAACGAGACGTCTCTAGGTGCCACGGAGTCCAAGAAATCACCTATCGAAGATATAGCGTGTTTTTGTCTCAGGGCTCTTAAGGGACTACACTGGATGAGGTAGCCTAAAAGCATGGGGAGTGTAGGGAACCAAAAAAAAATCCTCTAATAGCATTCACCAAGTCATCCGGATGTGTTTGTGCAGAGCAGCTTTGTCCCATGAGCTACCATTTGCAAAATACGAAGTGTCTAATAGCCTTACACTGACTCGACTCACTACACTATTTTGTGCATTTGCAAACAATAGGACAATGAGATCACCAAAAGGATATGGATAAAACCATGAGAGGATTTTTTATAGGGCTCGACATGGAGATTTGGGACTGACGAGACATCTCTAGGTGCCACAGAGTCCAAGAAATCACTTGTCGAAGATATAACATGTTTTGGTCTCAGTGCTCTTAAGGGACTATGCCTAGAAGAGGTAGCCCAAAAACATGGGGAGAATATGGAACCAAAAAAAAACATCCAATAGTGTTCCCCAAGCCATCAAGATGTGTTGGCATAGAAGGTTCGGTCCCATGAGCTACCGTTTGCAAAATATAGCATCTAACAACCTTACACTAACTCAGACTACACTATTTCTTGTGCTTGCAAATAATATGACAGTGAGATCACCAAAAGGATATGGAAAAAACTAGATTAGGATTTTGTAGAGGGCCCCAACATAGAGGTTTGGGATCTTACGAGATGTCTCTAGGTGCCACAGAGTCTGAGAAATCACTCATCGAAGATATAGCATTTTTTGGTCGACAACCTTGAACAAAAGTCTATTTTACAAAAACTCATATAACTTGAACAAATGACCTAAATTTGACCTAAAATTTTGTAAGAAGCATCATGAAACCTTCCTCTATCATCTCCCATAATTTATAGAAAATAATAGTTCTAAATTTTTCTATCCCATCCCATTTGCATACTAGAATACTGTAAGGTTGTCTGATGCAATATTTTGCAAACCAAATATCTTGGCACTGAACCGACCATTGTACTAACACACACAAGGTGTCTAGGTAAATTCTAAGGGAGGTTTTATTTTGTAGGCCAAATCTCTAAGTTCTTCTATACTACCTCATCGAGGCGTAGTCCCTTAAGATATCTGAGACCAAAACATGTTATATCTTTGATAGGTGATTTCTCGACTCTCGTGGCACCTAGAGACATCTCGTCAAATTCAAAACCTCCTCGTCAGTCCCCTCGTTGATGTCAAATCATAACACCCCTAATTATCTACAACTGGATGGTTTGAGACTCTCGGTGTGATTGCATAACATGGAACTTTTCCTAAGTGTGGACCTTGTGAAATCGTAAAAGGTCTCCTGGATGAAGGCCGCTTCCTATTCCTCTGCTTCGATGCACACATAAAAATTCGAGAGGTTTACTCAAAAACCTAATCTAACTTGCCAAGGAGACAGGGTAATATTATGCATAAAAATAAAACCTAAACTAATAAAGGTGATGCATCGAGGAATGAAGAACACTGTCTTGCTAATAAACACAAACCAATAAAATGCAATGCAAGATCATGCATAGATAACAAAAATTGTAGTGAAAGATCGGAGGATGCAAATGAACACGAGAGAGGGTTGAGAATCATCCACGAGACATGCATTATTAGCTCCAAATATTGATACAATACACTACAAAATTTGAAGAGGTAAAGTTGCATTACGCTTTTTATGGGAGGTTTGAACTCCACAAATTCACTCGCAAAGAGAAAAAGGGAGGGGCAAAACAAGAATGTCCAACCTTTAAAAAGAGGCCCCTCCTTACAATTTATAGGAAGAATGAGAGAGAAAAGAGAGAGGAATTCAAAATCTACCCCAACCACCTCTAGGTTGCATTTAATTCATCTCATTATGGCGGTATGTGAGAACCCTAGCAAACCTAAAAATGGCAAATTGTATTTTGCATTTTTAAGAATTTGTTCTCACTAAATTAAAGATATCCAATCGTAGTTGGATAGAGGACCTAAAAGATTTCCAAAAATTCCAACCTTGCATGAATCCGAGCTCCTTTGAAAATTTATGGCCTTCGAATATCTAGGTCGTGGTCTACTTCCTATCAAGACTCAAAATGTTGTGCCTCCCGAAGGTGCACCTTGGCACATCCTTCCTTATGTCGACACCTCTTGCTTGTGCGCCCGACCTGCACCATGGGTGTAAATTTTTGCATATCGACATCCTCTTACCTGCGCCATGGCGCATCCATTTTCATGTCGACACCTCTTGCTGTGCGCCTCTGACCTGCGCCATGGGCACGACTTTTCGCGTGTCGACATCCTCTTACCTGCGCCATGGGCGCATCCATTTTGATGTTGACACCTATTGCTATGTGCCTCTAACTCCGTGCCATGGGTGCAACTTTTGGCGTGTCAACATCCTCTTACCTGCACCATGGGCGCATCCATTTTCATGTCGACACCTCTTGTTGTGCACCTCTGACCTGTGCCATGGGCACGATTTTTCACATAAATAAGTGTCGGGTTTTGAGTTCCTTTGATTTCCATATTCTTCCACTTGTCTATATCTACCCAGGGGGAAGATATTTACAACAATTTGGTGACTCAACGGGATCAACGCTTGCTTGCAGTAGAAGATCGGTGGCCTTTTAGCAATCCATTGGGCATGGATTCATAAGCAATAACTTGAAACCAACTTGATCTCCGATTCCGAGCCATAATATCGCAAATCCTTCTCCGAGGCATGCTGAACTGTAGAAATTCAACCTGAGAGCAACAAAACTTGTGTTGAAGCATTTAGGGAAAATGAAACCTAACTACAACAAGACAATGTGCATACGCACTTAGAGGAATTTGAAATCTAGGCTAATATTTACAAGGGTAAACCTTTTCCTTTTAGTAAAGAATGTTTAATATATATTCCATTAACTAGAATCGGGAGTTCTTCTCCATCCAATGTAGATAATTGGAAGGCATTACTACTTTTACATCCCGTGACCATGTAGGGGCCACTCCAAATGGCATCAAACTTGGAATGCCTTCCTCGTTTTTCCCGATCTCGCATCCCGGTTAGAACTAGGCCCCCTTCCCCGGAAGGTCCTTACTCTTGATTTCTTATCAAACCATCTTTTTACTAAGGCCTGATCCTTTTCAATCGTTTGAACTACATGTTCTCTCGATTTCTTCTAATTCCATCAACTCGTATACCTGGACTCCATTGGTTCGAACTCGCAGAAACTCCAACGGCTGGCAATTCTAATGATGTAGGCAATCGCCTCTTTCCCATAGAGCAACTTGTAGGGAGAATTACCTGTAGACCTCTTTGGTGTTATCCTATCAGCCCATAACACTGATTTTAGCTTGGTATGCCATGTCCTTTGGTTTTCATCCAGAGTCCTTCTGATGATCCTTAGCAAATTCTTGTTTGTGGACTCTGCCTGTCCATTACCCTGCGGGTAATAATTTGAAGAGGTGCTCAAATAGATTCCATTCTTGATAGCCCATTCTGTAATCTTGGAACCTATGAATGCCAATGCATTATCTGATATGATAGTGGCTCGGCACACCAAACCTGGTCACTATTCCTTCATAAAAGTCTAGTATGTTAGACTCATTTGCTTCTTTTTCGAGTGCTCTTTGCTTGACCACTTGGTGAAATAGTCCGTTGCTGTGAGAATCCACTTGTGGCCTTGGCTTGAGTTTGGGTTGATGACCCCGATGAAATCCAATCCCCATTACATAAATGGTTGGTCAACCAAAATTGGGTGCAATGGAAGCGCTGCTAGTCTTTCTTTTCCTGTGAAGAGTGCACATTTCTTGCACTTTCTTATCCATGTATAGCAGTCATTGAACACCGTGGGCCAATAATACCCTACCTTCATTATCTTGAGAGCTATTACTCGTGGCGTGAAATGTCCTCCAGAATCTCCATCATGAAAATCTTGTAACACCCTCTCAATTTGACCTGTCCCAATGCACCTCAATAGAACTCCATTGATGTCTTTTTAAACAAAACACCATTAACAAGCACATATGGAATGGCTTGTAATCTGAAGTATCTCCTTTTTTATTTTCTCACCTCGGAGGGAATAGGCTGCTGTAGGAAGTGTATCATATTCGAGTCCAACAAGGAGTGGGCACATCATCATTTTCTTGTTCTTGACCATCCTGCAGCACTTCAAGGCGCCTCTTTTTCATCACCGCTTCAACTTTCCGACTCAAAGCTAGTTGTTCACATAGTCCTTTTCCATGTACTAGCTTAGTGACCTTAACTTCGATGTCATATTCCATGATACGAGTGATCCATCCTGCATGTTTCTCATTCAGATCCTTGTTTAGAAGGAATTCCTTGACTCCCGCATGAGAGACCAATAATTGGATCTTATTGTTTGAGACCAAGTTCTTGAATTTCTTTAAACTCCCGATCACCGCAAGGACATGCTTTTTAATGAAAGAGTACCTAGTTTTGTATTCCTCCAAGCCTTGATCAAGAAAGCAACTAGTTGTTCTAATCCTTCTTTGTTTTTTGTGTCGATTGCAAAAATTGTGTCTCCACCACCAAAGGCATAAAGCATGAAATCCTTGGAGAAGTCCTGGATTGACGAGAGTCGGAGCTTGAGATATAGCCTCTTTTATTGCCTCAAAACTTTCCTTGCCTTCGATGTCCACTTAAATGCCATGCTCTTCTTCAACATCAGTGTTATTGGCTTTACAAGAGTGTAAATTTTGGAACAAACATGTGGACAAAATTGATCCTTCCTAAGAAGATTTGAAGATCCTTCTTATGACTTGGCAATGGCAATGCTTGAATTGCTTCAACTCTCTTTGGGTCGATCGTCAACCCCTCCTTTGAAAAAAAATGGCCTATAAGTTTTCCCTCGTGAGCCAAGAATATGCATTTTTGGGATTCACTGATACCCCAAATCTTCTACACCTCTGAAATACCTACCTCAAATGAAAGAGGTGATCTGCTGCATTTTTGGAGAATACAGTGATGTCATCAAGATATATCATAACTATTTTGTTGATCAACCCCTTGAATGCCATATCCATTGCCCTTTGGAAAGTGGCTCCAGCATTTGATAGCCCAAATGGCATCTTCTTGTAGGCATAGGTACCCCATTTGGTGGTGAAAGCAGTCTTGAACTGGTCCTCTTCTTTCACCATTACCTGATTATACCCTGAGTAGCCATCTAGTAGAGAGAACCTCTCTGAAACGGATACCACTTGCAATATTTGTTCCATTGAAGGAAGTGGGTAATGGTCTTTGAGAGATGCCCTATTGAGGTCTCGAAAGTCCACACACAACCTGATTTCTCCGCTCTTCTTCCTGACCGGAACCAATTTTGTAACCCAGCTCGAGTGCTTGATCGGAATATAATGCTTGCCTTAATTAGCTTGTTTAGCTCTTTCTTCATTAGAGGCTCAATGTCAAGGTTGATGGTCTCCTTCTACCTAATGGGCATAACATCCGGATCCAATTCTATGGTATGTTGTGCCAACTTCAGATTGAATCCTCTCAAGTCTTCATAGCTCCATGTGAAGACATCCGGAAATTCTTGGTAAAGATGTATGAAGTCTGATTTCTCCCCTTTCAAAGGGCCACTTTACCAATTTGAAGTGTTTTACCTTCCCAACTGAATTGGCTCAATATTCTCTCTTGACTCGTATGTTAGCCTTTTCCTTAAAAACTGGTTGTTAGGGTTGAAGATAGACTCCAATGTTACTAAACCCTTGGGAAGCTTGTTTGTCCATAGCTACACTACTTGATCACTGTATTGTTGCTCTAGTCTATCTTGATTCCTAGCTGAGAATTCAACCTCTTCTTGTAAAAAATTAACGATCTGTTGATCATTCTCAAACACCTTCCAGCTTGTGTTATTATCTGGAACTGCTGGCCTCACAATCACATGGATACGTGGCACGTTTTTCCCTTTTGATGTTGTTAACCACATCAAACATTGCTCCAACATCTGCGAGCCTATCTGCGGCTTCATTTTTCTTCCTAGGTATGGACACGATGTTGAAATCTTTAAAATCCTCAATGAGTTCCCATACCCTATTCTTGTAGTTCTTCAGGAGGTCATTCTTTGTAGCATGTTGTCCCATGACTTGATTGATGATTAGCTCTCTATCTCCAAACACCTGCAAGTTCTTTATGCCCTTTTTCGTGGCCCAATGGATTCCATAAATCAAGGCCTCATATTCAGCTATGTTGTTTGAATAGGAAAACTGGAACCAAAAAGCTAAATAATATTTGATGCTTGTTGTTGCAAATCAGCAGCACCCCCTGGATGTTGATCAGGCTTCTAATTTGATCATTCTAAGCATCCAATGTGATTGCATAACATTGAATCCTCTTCCCAAGTGTGGGAATTACAAAAATGGAAGAGGAATCTCTAGATTCGAGGCTAGTTCCTCAACTCCTTTGATAAGCTATTTCACTTGCACAATTACGAGGTTTAAACTCCTAAATCTACTCTAAATTCCAAGGAGACAGAGATAGAGGATGCAAAAAAAAAAAGAACTAATGCTAATAGGTAATGCACCAAAGGAGTGGTGAACACTTCTTGTTCATGTAAATTGACACAATTTCATAAAATGCAACATGAAACATCATACACAGGCTGATAAGATGTAATTAGAGGTCTGAAATGAAGCAAGACAATACAAACAAAGGACTAAAAATTGATCACAGAGTCTGCACTATCATTTTTCACTGTCAAAATCCTTGCATTTGCAACATCAAAGAAGTAGAAACCTATTACAATCATGAAGAAGGTCTGATACTTGCAAAAATAACTTGTTGAAGGTGAAAGAAGAAGCTTGCTATCCAAAAAAATGTTCAACCCTTTGAAAAATGAGCCAAATCTAGCCTGGAGAGAGAAACGCGGGAAAACATGGAAGGGATTCAACCATTGACCAAAATGCCATCAAAACAACATGGGCGACTTGGAAAACCCATTCCCTGACATTTTTAACCATGCTAGGAGAGAATGCGAGCCATTCTTCATTAAAATCGGTGGTTGAAATGTCATTTCTGTTCATGACCACGTGCCGAAAGAATTTTTGATTTTCTCTCTCCAAACTCCACCAAAATGCAAAATTGACCTCGGAATCTTGTAGAGAATTTCACCATATTTCCATTGATATAAAGAACATGAAAAATTGAGCTCTGGATCGAAAGATATGGCGATTTGAAGTTTTAGGGAAAATAGGGCCAAATCAGTCGCTTTGATATTTTTGCTCCGGACACGTGGCGAGTTACGATTGGTGCGCAGCCTTCTAGGGAAAATTTCCCACAAAAACTCGCCAATCCATAACTTGAAAAAAACATGGAGTTAGGAGGAAAACTTTACCTTTACGGAAAGCCGAGAAAGAGCTCTTTCCAATGGTGCCATTTCTAGAAGGTTTTGAGTGCCTGAAAAGCAAAATTTTGTGACTGAGGCACAAGAGAGGGAAGAATGAGAGGAGTTAGCCAGAAAATGAGTAGGGGGCACATTTTGGATAACAATTTTGGTGACTCAGAGGGGTCATCTTCCTGCTAGATGAAGTTACCAGTTGCCTGAAGCATCCATTGGGCATGGAGTCATGAGTTGTAGCCTATAAACTAATTTGAACTTTGAAAACCTCCTCTCTGAGCCACTTGGAAACCCACTGAAATGGACTATGCAAGAGCAAAACCAGCACCACAAAAACTATGTACAAAACTAAAGGGACATACATGCTCCAAAATGGAACATGCAGAGTGTGTACAAGAACTTCTTTTACTGAAAGCAAAACTACCTATCCTACTCTAACTGGAATCAAAAGTGGGCTAAACAAACCCTGCAACTGGTTGTGCAAAATAGCTTCCTTTCTTCAAAATTTGCAACCATGCAACTGATTTGGCATTGAACATGGCTGATTGGATGAATGGAAAATCAACAAGAAGCTTGTCTTCCACCCAAATCATCAAGGTATCAGGTGAAGGCAAATTCAATACCTCTTTTAGTTGTTCTGCATTTGGATTGGAGAGGTATGACAGCTGATCCTTGGTTCCTTGTAGCTCATCCTCATGCTTAGAAGCAAGCATGACTAGTTGTGACTTCTCCTTTGGCTCCAATAAAGCCAAATACCTGATTGGGCAAGATATGGTCCTTTGAGTATGCCCATTGTCCTGATTTTCAACTCCAAGAATGGAGTCTTCTTGTAGACCTTCTTGAATGGATGGTGCAGAAGCAAAGGTAGAACCTTTTTCCCTTTCTCTTCCTCCAATGAAGGGCATGAAAGGTTAAAATATTACAATCTTGGTTCCAAAGAGCTGCTATAAGATGCAGGCTGCTGCAAATGGGTGCTCTCCTTCATGACAAAAGAGGCTCGTGTTTGGAACGTGGATGATGAAAGAGAGAATGGTAGGAACTCAACCGGTTCTTCTTCATCAAAACAGTCCTCCAAATCTGATAGATGCACTACCTCATTGTTGTCCTGATGCAAATGCTCAAATTCCTCCATATTGTCCTCTTGATCTGTAACTTGATCATCATGGTTTCTTTCATCCTCCAACATTGAGTTTGAGAGATAAAACTCTTCTTCAAAGACACTAGAACACGAGAGGGATGAAGTAGAAATAATAATCGAAGGTTCTCCTATAGCCTCGCCTTGTGTTCAAAGCCCTTGGATCTGCACTTTTCTTCTTCACGCTATAATGTGCTCCTCTTCACATTTGGAGCGGCTTCTCCCTCCTCTACTACTTGAAGGCAATCTTGCTCTTGATAGAACTCTTCTTCTAGCATGAAGTTTTTCAAGTCAAACTCTTCAATTTGCTGCTCTAGAGGACAAGTTGGGACTGCAAGATCTTCTTCTAAGCTTTCTTCCTCCATGGCTGATTGTGCAACTTGAACTGAATTGACATTCCCTTCAAATAGAGTGCCAACATGGACACTACTTTCTGAGTAAACTAACTACTGTTTGCTTCTTCTTTTTGCTCTTCTTCTGCTGTCACAAAATCAGTCCTAACCACTACTTGTTCTCCAACTCCAACCTCTTCTGAAGGCTTAACCATCAAGGGGATCTTTTTCATCCCAAATTTAAGAGCCCAAATCTTCCGACTTTGAATTTCTTCATCTTTGTTTGGCTTCTCTTTTTCTCTGCGGTTTTCCTTGATTGGCATTCTTATTTTTATCTTGCCAACATGGATTTGGGAATACAAGAGGAGAAGTGGATTGTAACTCAATTGATTTTGCAATTTTTTGTGGTGGTGGAGGTAGGAACTCTTGTTTCTTTAGAGGGAATGGCTGTTTGGAAGGGAAAAGGATAGATGAATTGAGGTGTGGTGGGAGACTAGGGAATGGAGAAATGGAATTAACTCCTGGGGCAGCATTGACTGGATTTAGAATTTGAAATTCCAAATGAGATGATGTTGCTTGAGTGATGGGGTGAGAAAAACTAGATGATGGTGTAGGACTTACCCATTGACAAGGTTGTTCAACACCAAGTGTATAGGCCTCTATTTCTACTATCCATTGTGCAAGTTGGGGCAGCATCTTCATCATAAAGTCTAGCTTCTCCTGAGGGCTGAAGTGTCTTGGAAAAGGGCCTCCCCATGGACAAGGAGTCCTGCAACTAATTCTGAAAGCCTTCATTTGAGCTGCTGCTCTTGATTGCACCATCTTTGCCTCCATCTTTTGGATTTTTTCCATAAAATCTACATCTTCCATTTGATTGTCTTCATTGCATGTGTACCCTTGTTCTTGATGTGCTTCACAACCAAACTAACTTTGGCACTGCTGCTCATATGGGTAGATATGCTGATTTTGAATTTGATCAAAATGTTGATTTGGAGGATTTGTAAAACATGTTGGAGGTGTGATATACTACTGTTGTAAATGTGAATTCCATGATGGAAATGAAGTCATGATTGCACAACTTCATGGAATGGAAAAGAATGAAAATGATGGAAAGAAGAATGGATGGAAATGAATGGAAAATAGGTCTACAACTTAGAGAATGAGTTGTTTACCAGATGGAGTCACTAGATGTGCTTTTGAAAGTGCCTCCAAAAGGATGAATCTTTAACAGGAACACACCAACCTATCAAAGATAAAGTGGAAGACCTCTAAGGTCCCACCGGGCATGCCAAAACTATTGTTGCAAATCAGCAGCACCCCTGGATGTTGATCAGGCTTCTAATTTGATCATTCTAAGCATCCAGTGTGATTGCACAACATTGAATCCTCTTCCCAAGTGTGGGACTTGCAAAAATGGAAGAGGAATCTCCAGATTAGAGGCTGGTTCCTCAACTCCTCTGATCAGCTATTTCACTTGCACAATTGTAGAGGTTTAAACTCCTAAATCTACTCTAAATTCCAAGGAGACAGAGATAGAGAATGCAAAAAAAAAAGAACTAATGCTAATAGGTGATGCACCAAAGGAGTGGTGAACACTTCTTGTTCATGAAAATTGACACAATTTCATAAAATGCAACATGAAACATCATACACAAGGCTGATAAGATGCAATTAGAGGTCTGAAATGAAGCAAGACAATACAAACAAAGGACTGAAAATTGATCACAGAGTCTGCACTGTCATTTTTCATTGTCAAAATCCTTGCATTTGCAACATCAAAGAGTCAGAAACCTGTTACAATCATGAAAAAGGTTTGATACTTGCAAAAATCACTTGTTGAAGGTGAAAGAAGAAGCTTTCTATCCAAAAAAATGTTCAACCCTTTGAAAAATGAGCCAAATCTGGCTTTTACAGTGCAAGGGACGAGCCCAGGAGAGAGAAACGTGGGAAAACATGGAAGGGATTCAACCATTCACCAAAATGCCATCAAAACAACATGGGCAACCTGATAGACCCATTCCCTGACATTTTTAACCATGGTCAGAGAGAATGTGAGCCATTCTTCATTAAAATCGGTGGTTGAAACGTCATTTATGTTCATGACCACATGCCAGAAGCATTTTTTGATTTTCTCTCTCCAAACTCCACCAAAATGAAAAATTGACCCCAAAATCTTGTATAGAATTTCACCATCTTTCCATTGATATAAATAACGTGAAAAACTAAGCTCTGGATCAAAAGATATGGCGATTTGAAGTTTTAGGGCAAAACAGGGCCAAATCGGGTCACTTTGATATTTTTGGCCTGGACACGTGGTGAGTTCTGATTGGCTGTGGGCCTTCTAGGGGAAAATTTCCCACAAAAACTCCACCGAGCCATAACTTGAAAAATACATGGAGTTAGGAGGAAAATTTTACCTTTCTAGAAAGCTGAGAAAGAGCTCTATCCAATGGTACCATTTCCAAAAGGTTTTGAGTGCACAGAAAAGCAAAAAAATTTGACTGAGGCACAAGAGAGGGAAGAATGAGAGGAGTTAGCCGAGAAAATGAGTAGGGGGCACATTTTGGATAACAATGCCTTGAGGTGAAATAAGCATAACTCCTCATCCCGCACCCTACCTACTCCTTGATCCATCAAAAATAACTACCATACCTCATTATCATCCTTATGGCTTTGGTTTGGTGATGCTTTAGGAATAGACTGGTTTTCTTCATGTATGCAATAGACTCTAGCTCAGATTCTTCTACTTCTTAGTAGGGATCAAAATCATGTACCTTGCTTTCCCATTCGTCAAGACTCAAATCTGGGATGCTTCCAACTTTGGTGTCGACTTCATCTCGTGCTTGGATAATCTTCTTGATCAAATGCTTTGAACAATTGGCATTGATTTGGCTTGGAGTATGAGGCTCAATGTGAAAATTTGTAATTGGTTCAGCTCTAATTGTGACCTTAGTACCATATCTTGTTCTCGAACAACATGTGTGACCAAACAATGCAGATAAGTAGCCTCCAATTCTAGTTGTGAAATCCCTTGATAAGCATAGGGCAAATAGTGGTGGCAAATCTATCATTAACACATCTTGCAAAATAGTAACGTTGGGGCATGCATGCAAGATAAGATTCAAACCTTTAATCACTCCCACCATTTCTACTGCTGTCCCATCCAATTGCACTACCCCTTTAGATATGACTTCATATTGGAGACCCAGCTGATCAGCTATTTTCTTGGGCATGACAGAACTACTTGCCCCAGAATCAATCATGCAATTGTGTACTAGTTTATTGCCAATGATTAATGAAACATAGAATGGAGGGGGCTTCAAAACTTTACCTTGTTGTCCTCCATGATTCCCTTTAGGTTGAGCAGCATTTGTGAGGACATTCTCTTGCATATGGACCTGCTAGTTCGAAGTTGACCAATTCTTCATGGTAGCTTGTAGAAGATCTCTTTGGCTTGGGATGGATAAAGATTCCCACATTGATATATTCACGTTTATCTTCTTCATTTGATCAATGATGCAAAATGGGGATGAAATATCTCTTTGTTTTCCTTTAGCCTACACATTCCTTTCTTGCACATAGGGAGCAATAGCTAGCATTTAATTTGGTTTAGAAGGTGGTTTGGGCTGTCCTTGCATGTTTGGAGCTGTATTTTACTTACCGACACCTTGTGGAGTGATGGAAGGTTGTGGATCACTTGGAGCCAATGACTTCCCTTCACCAATATTCCTCTTCTTTGATCTTGTGTTAGCCACTACACTATGAGAAATTGTTTGATTCATGCCACAAAAATCCTCAACTTGCCAATTCACAAGTGTGGTATCATTTGGAGCTATGTTTTGCTGAGATGTCCCTTGTTGCTGATTTGTTTCTTGAATCACTTCACCCTCGACGCCAGCAGTTGTCACCATCAAGGCTTGGTTCAAAGCACCATTAAAGCACATAGATTGGTTGTGAGGTTCATTACATGGGAAACACCAATCATACTCTTGAGCCATGTTGTTTTACACTGCACTAATGCTTTAGCGCTATGCAACATTGGGGTTATAGGGATGAAATGTTCTATTGGTGGGAGGCCTTACTTGGCTTTGATTTTCAGGCTGATTGGGTGGCCTATTAGGCTGGTATGGTGGCCTATTAGGTTGAGCTTGAGGCTGATAAGAAGGTCTAAAGCTTTGGGTCTCACTTTGCCTCTTGAGTGTAACCACTCATTTCCCAAATTTTGCAATTGCTTCATGACCTCTTGGAGTTAATTTGAAGCACTAGAGGATGAAGTAGAAGTTTCATTTGAACATTGATTTCTAGGAGTGGGAATAGGAGCCAAAGTGGGGGATTGACTAGTACTTGGATTTTCTAAGTTTGGATACAAGGGCATGAGAGGCCTAGGAGCTAGCTTACCACCTTGAATAAGACAGCTTTTCAGCCCTAATGTAAATGTTATAAGCAGCAGACCAAGGTTGTGCCTCCCATAGATTGAATTAACATAGAAATATCAAAAGTCAAAGCCTTAAGATAATATTGAAAAGCACCTTCTATTATTGGCTTGACGGCCACCGGAATCCTATCCCAAGACCTTTGAAATATGAAGTTGAATTCAGTCAGCTGCTCATTATAAGCTCTCTTGATAGTTGTCAATTGTTCTAGTAGAGACAAATTATCTCCCTTTTCTCTAAACTACTCATGGAGAACTATGCATAACTAATTCCAATTTTGGATAGAACCAGCTCCAAGGTTCCTAAACCATTGCAATGCCTTCCCTTTGAACAAAGATGCCAGCAATTTGACAGAACATCCATTTCATTTATCTCATGGATTGCACAAACGTTAGCAATGTCTTTGACATGATCACCAGGAGTGGTATAATTTTCTCCAGTGAAAAATGGAATGTTCTTCAATGCTGCAATTGGGCTGGATTACGTGCATTGAGGGCAAGTGGGTTGCTACCGCTAAATTGACAGAGGGATTCAGTGGTAGATGTGCCATTATGATTGGCCTAAGAACTCTGGTTGATGTGAGAAAAGGTCTACCAAGTGGAGGTGTAGATAAAGTCCAGTTAGGTGGAGACGGTGATCTTCGTGGTCCTCTTCCTCTCCTTCCTCTACTTGGTGATAGTTGCAAGTGGACAAATAGCCCCTCTTCTTGAGTATCAGACTTGGTTTGAAATCTTCTCATGTGCTTGGGCAACTTTGTTTGCTACACCGATGAATTCTATCCCTTCGGAGACACCAGATGTGGTAGAAAGTGAGCCTCAAAAGGCTAGATTCTACCAAGTTACACACCAAACCTCACAATATTAAAAATAATTTAAAACTTTGAAGGACCCGAAAGATACAGTTCTTCAATTTGGTTATCGGGTATTGTTGTACAGTTACTAATCCCCAAAAGGTACAGGAAAAACTCAAATCATGCAAGGCAACTTACAAAACCTGAAATACACCATGTCAGAACTTCAGACATGCTCAATACCTGGGGAAACCTGAAATACTAAAAACCATGAAATTTTGAAAGTCAAAATATCAAAAATCAAAGAATACCCTTTTGAATATTATCCCCCGATCTATCAACTGGTGAAATTTTGACTTGTTTTGAGCAAGTTAAGCCCTTGAAAATCAATTTCAAAGTTCAGCCTGGAAGGTGAAAAATCCAAAATTGTAAAACCTGCAATGTCTAAGTCCAAATTTCTTTAAAATTCCTTCAAATCCTATGGAATGACCTCTTGGTCCCACCGGGCATGCCAAAACTATTGATTTTGAATCACAACACCCCTAATTATCTGCAACTTGATGGGTTGAGACTCTCAGTGTGATTGCATAACATGGACCTTTCCTAAGTGTGGGACCTTGTGAAATCGGAAAAGCTCTCCGGATGAAGGTCGGTTCCTATTCCTCTGTTCAGATGCACACATAAAAATGTAGAGGGTTTACTTAAAAACCTAATCTAACTTTCCAAGGAGACAGGGTAAGAAGATGCATAAAAATAAAACCTAAACTAACAAAGGTGATGCACCGAGGAATGAAGAACACCTGTCTTGCCAATAAACACAAACCATTAAAATGCAATGCAAGATCATGCACAGATAACAAAAATTGCAGTGAAAGATCAAGAGGATGTAAATGAACATAGAGAGGGTTGAGAATCATCCACAGACATGCATTATTTGCTCCAAAGATTGATACAATACACTACAAAATGCCAAGAGGCAAAGTTGCATTACTTTTTAGATGGGAGGTTTGAACTCCTCAAATTCACCTGCCAAAGAGAAGAAGGGAGGGGTAAAACAAGAATTTCAAACCTTTAGAAAGAGGCCCCTCCTTACAATTTATAGGAAGAATGAGAGAGAAAAGAGAGAGGAATTCCAAATCTACCCCAACCACCTCCAGGTTGCATTTAATTCATCTCATTATGGCGGTAGGTGAGAACCCTAGAAAACCCAAAAAATGGTGAATTGTATTTTGCATTTTTAATAATTTTTCTCACCCAATTAAATATTTCTATTCGTAGTTGGAGAAAGGACCTTGTAAGCTTTCCGAAAAGTCCAACCTTGCATGAATCTGAGCTCCCTGTGAAAAGTTATGGCCGTCTGAATATCTACAGGGTCGTGGTCTCGCTTCTGTCCGCCGCGCTCAAAATGTTGCACCTCCTAAAGGTGCACCTTGCGCATCCTTCCTTATGTCGACACCTCTTGTTGTGTGCCTCTAACCTATGCCATGGGTGTGACTTTTGGTGTGTTGACATCTTCTTACCTGCACCATGGGTACATCCATTTTCATGTCGACACCTCTTGTTGTGCGCCTCTGACTGCACTCCATGGGTGTGACTTTTGGTGTGTCGACATCTTCTTACCTACACCATGGGTGCATCCATTTTCATGTCGACACCTCTTGCTATGTGCCTCTAACCTGCACCATGGGTGTGACTTTTGGCATGTCGACATCTTCTTACCTGCACCATGGGCGCATCCATTTTCATGTCGACACCTCTTGCTATGCGCCTTTGACCTACGCCATGGGCATGAATTTTGGCATGTCAACATCTTCTTACTTGCGCCATGGGTGCATCCATTTTCATGTCGACACCTCTTTTTGTGCGTCTCGACATGTGCCATGGGCGTGACTTTTCACATAAATAAATGTCAGGTTTTGAGTTCCTTTGATTTCCATATTCTTCCGCTTGTCTATATCTACCCGAGGGGAAGATATTTATAACGATCCCTCTATGAAAGAATCTTGTAGTTTTATCCATATCCATTTGGTGATATCACTATCCTATTGTTTGCAAACACACGAAATAGTGTAGTCTGAGTTAGTGTAAGGCTGTCAAATGCTATATTTTACAAACGGTAGCTCGTGGGACCCAACCGTCTACGCCAACATGTTCGAGATGGACTTGTGAATGTTATTCGAGGGTTTTTTTGGTTCCCTACCCTCTCCATGCTTCTGAAATACCTCATCTGGGCATAGTCCCTTAAGATCCCTGAGACTAAAACACGTTATATCTTCGATAGGTGATTTCCCGTACTCCGTGGCACCTAGACACATCTCATCGATCCGAAACCTCCACATAAAGTCCCTCTATGAAATTATCTCACAACTTTATCCATATCCTTTCAGTGATATTTCTATCCTCTTGTTTGCAAACATGTGAAATAGTGTAGTCTTAGTTATTGTAAGGCTGCCAGATGCTATATTTTACAAATGGTAGCTCATGTGACCAAACCATTTGTGCCAACATGTTGGATGGTTTGGTGAATTCTAGTGGAGGATTTTTTTGGTTCCCTACACTCCCTGTGCTTTTAGGATACCTCATATGAGTGTAGTACCTTAAGATCCTTGGGACCAAAACATGCTATATCTTCAACAGGTGATTTCTCGAACTCCATGGCACCTAGAAACATCTCGTCAGATCTAACACCTCATCTAGGAGTTATTTTTTAATGACTAGATTAGCTTAAGAATGAATTTGATAGGGAAATGTCTAAGAACACATGGGATTTATCACTTACCTAGTAAATATTTTTTGTTTAGTTCGAATGGGATTCATATAGTCTACAACTTAATGACCTTACATTCATTGATAATTTATGCTATGATAAACCCATGAAATATTTCAAAATCACCTTCAAAAGTATAGGGATAGTCATCAATCCTAGTGAAGGGTGTGATGTGATTTCTAAATAACTTGAAATGCCTACAAATTTAAAGGTAATAACACAAATTGGACATGATTAGACAATCAAGAATCATTGAGTGTCTAAATCATAATGTCATTACATCTGGAGATATTCTCGAGCATTGGAGTACTGCATGGAGAGACATTCTAAAAATATCCACAGATGAAAGACATCAAATTGTGATGAATCTCAGGTGTTTTAATAGGGGAGAAGACTAAGAAGCATTAAAGAATGTAGTAGGTACATGATAAGATAGGAACTATTACAAAGATACCATGAGTAAGAAGAAGTGCAAGTAAGGTAAATAAACATATAACCATTGATAAATTGAATGAATAATTTCTTAGATTAGGTAACTCTTTTATATAGATACATTATATAAATATTGATTTCCAAAGTTTGATGCATATTATATATTGAAAATGCTAGCACATGTACATCACCAATAAATGAAAAAATAATCCATAATGTCTTAAATATTGTCAAGTGCACATCATATTAGTTTCATGTAAAAAACATATTAGAAATGGAAGGTCTCATTAAAAAATATCAAGTTCCAAATAGTATGTTAATGTGCATAATAAATATAAAAATTCCCAAATAGGTCATATACCATCAAGTTCAAATGCCATATAGGTGTACATACAATGTCATGCACATAGGCATACAAACAAATGTCATGTAAGACATATATATTTCCTAATCATCAAAATATATCCCTCTCTTGGCCTTGCTCAAAGAAGGCCCTCCCTTAGATGAAGATGGAGATCTATGAGATGACTTTGGATCGTCCAAGCCCATGCTACAAGTCCTCTTCCACTGAATACTCACCTGTAGATGAGCCTATAAATGCAAACAATGTTTTTTTCAAAAATTAATTTATATATGTTTTCAACATGTATTTAAGACCATGCTAGAATGAAAGTATTTACATAAATACACAAACTTACTACAAGTTTTCGATCATGCTGAATCTGCATCTCATGCTCAAATGAGTCATCGGGAGCTCCTAGAGTACAAACGGGGTATGAAGATGACGAGATGGAGGATTTTGTGCCCTCAAAGTCAAAATGGAGGCGGTTGAAGTTCCTTACATACACATAAGATTGGAAAATCTAACATCGAATTATCGAAAATAGAGCTAAGTACATGTATGTGTAATGACAATATTTTAACTAACTATTTTTATCAATATAGAACTATTTTTTTACCCCGCCACGTATGGGAATCAAATGAACAAGGTGCTAACTATCACAGATAACTCCCGCATATATACAATGAAGGACATTATTAACATAATTTAATAACTCTACAATGAAATACATTACTAACATGTAATTTAACATAATATGAATTACACGAGAAATTTAATAAACTTTACATGTTGTTTGAATACCTTAGTGAGTTGCTGCGTTGATGAAATCACAGTGGAAACACATTTCTCCACTTGTCGCAGAGATGGTGGGGTGTCTAGTGAAGTCAACATCTTTATCAAACATGTATCACATGAGTTAGATGAACATACAAGAACATACATATATTTGACTTCAAAACTAATATGTATATATGCATGTATGTGAAAATTTTACACAATTAACATTCTAAATTACCTCTGTGAATGTATGTGTACACATGGTGTTCACCACCCGTGGTCGGGATGAAGATGTGCCTCCCATGCATTGTAATATCAATGCATGTACATGTAAAAATACAATTATTTCACAAATTTAACATACATAAGTAAATCAAGTACTCCAAACTTTTTGTAACACACATAATAAAACATAAAAAAACTTGTGAAGGTAATTCCAATGACTATAATACAAATGTCTTACTCAAAAAGGCATCTAACACAAAGTGACATTATCGAGTGCATCCCTAGCACTAACTCCACCAAAATCAAGTACACATGAAATTATCATCCTCCTCAGTCCCCAAATATATGCTACCACATGACAAGCAAATATGTGGCCTCATGTTAGTACTCCCGAGGGAATACTATGTGTGTCTCCATGAGCATCTAGCTCAAAATCTCCCTCATATGTCGAACAAGGGTCACAGATAGCCCTTGAAGTGCATGGAGTGTATCAATCTCTACTGTCTCCTTCACTACTAGAGGGACAGTCTCGGGGTGAGAGGGCTTCTGCAGAGACTCTACCTGCCGAATAGGTGCACATTGTGCACCTCATTGATCCTATGTAGATCCTTTTCCTTGGCCCCGAAATCTCGAAATCAAAATAATTTGGGATCTCGTTGAGGATAAAATTACAATAGATTTTCATCGAAAAGTATAGTGGCACCGCGTTGTTATTACAAGGTGTAAAATAAGACACCATCCACCATCGGTCCCAAAAGTTATTTTTAATCAAATTATTATCACACCAATGGATGGGAAACTATTTGCATGACAATGGAATAGGAAAATTAGTGTGGGGGTATGCAAATAAGGCACATATGAGGTCTTTTGTAATTTATTTTTTCTTTACATCCACATTTGACAATTTTTTGCAATAATAAACCCTACAACCCTCTCTATAATTTGTTCAATGATCAATTTTCCCCATTTTTGTGTCAACTTGAGCAAGTAATACCTCTAATGTGTTTACAAGAGAGGCACAATGGGGGTTTGTTGATTGTGAATCGCTCATTATTTTTATTAAATCCTCAATTTCATTTTTGTTTTCAACTATTTGGGCTACTAAATCTTCTTGACTACCCGAGGGATGTTGAGAAATTGTGGGAGGGTTAGGAGGGATGACAGGAATAACAAGGTTTGGTTGTGGTTGATTCCTTTGACCTCGAACTGTAATAATAAAAAAATGTATTGAATTCAAATTCTACTCTATAATTATCATATTTTAATGCAATTTTGAGAAAAGAATTGTGCCTACCTTTTCTTTGTGGCACCATCATCGATTCAGATCTTCCCAATGATCCAGAAACAATCCTTTGAGATTGATATCTAGCTGAATGAAAAAACATGAGGGCATGGCTAAGCTCGGGAACTCACGTTTGAGGGAGATAAAATGATAAAGGGTCGTGCCTATTTTTTTATTTATAGTAGAAATAATAAGTATGCATTATAATGCCATACACATTATGGTTTGGTAAATCCCAAACCTAAGCATTTAAAATGGGATCACGTTATAATAGAATGCTTACATGTTTTTATTTTTTTCGGGTTTTTCCACTTTTTGGCCCCCCAACTTCATGTACTTACCCCAAAGGTGGTTCAAACCAAATTATTTAATCTAAAAGATAAGAAAACACACCACTTTGTAAAATATTTTATATACAGTTTTCATTAAGAGCTATGGATCATCCACTTGAACTAGGAGAAACTCCCCTTGGCATAAGCCTTGAGATAGCAAAAGGGATGCTCCTATGAACCCAAAACTAGTTCACACAAGAGGGAACCTTGTGAATGAAATGGAAAAGTTCTCCACTACCCAATTGATTCGTATGCCTTGGTGAGATTAGAGTCAAAATTATCTTCATGCAAACGTCATCAAAATACAACTAAATGCATGTATTTCTCATTATATTGAAAGGGGTAAAGTAAATTTAGGATACTCCAAGGTTAACTCATTACGACATCATTGGAAAATTAAGTTTGCATAGATAGTTTTTGACACCTAGAGAGAGAACCACTAGGAAGCTTATGGCTTGGAGAAAATTTGACTTATCCATCATATTCTTAAGAGGTCTCACAACCTAAAAAAAAAATTGTAGTCAAAACATTGTTAGTTGAACAAGGGGAGAATCTATCAAAGTTCAAACTGTGTGATATTTCATCACGATATTAAAAATTGTTACTTTGTCCTAGTTTTTACTTGTCCTAAGACAAGGTGAAACTTGTCAAAAGTTACACCTAGTATTTTTCATCATCACTTGGTCTCGCCCTTTTGTTTCCTTGTTTCCCATTTGGGAAAAATAAGAATAACATATGAAAATGTGACTAGAAATAATCGTGTCCACCACTTTTGTAGTCTACTTGCATATCTACATTGTAATGCCGAATGCAAGTGTTGAAAGTTTGAATGGTATGTCTTCATGTTGTAGTAGGCCCTTTGTCTCACACCCATATTGAGACTAATTATCATTATAGTTAAGTGATATCATCATTGAATTCCTTTTACTTTTTACAATGCCCACACCATAGCCATAAAATTTTGATACTTATGTCTTGTTTCCATTGTGAAACTTGGCATAAGTCTTTAAATTATATTATTACGTTGCTTGCACGCATAATACCTTATTTATATACTTAGGCTTAGTTTTTAACTTAAAATTTCCTTGATTTTTTTAAGGGTTTAGGTTACGTTGTTCACATCATGATAAAACCATTTTGATACTAAATTATTGCCTTCTCATAAAGATTAATTAACGTGTCCAAATAGTGTTTTTACACTACTCGCTTTTGTAACTTACATTTTCAAATACTTGGAGTTTGTTGGTGTTTATAAATAGTTTTAATATACCTTGTTAGAGGATTGTGTCAACACTTTATTGGTATTTAGGTCATGTTTATTTTAAACTTGACCTAAGTGGTGATATTGTGTTGTCACTATTTACGCTGCACCTATCTTGGTAAAAAGTAAATGAGTAAACTATTGTTGTGACTGGATTTTAGTCTTGTGCTTAATTGTCTTATCCTAGATACTTCTTGTCATATATTGCCTTGGTTAGTGTATACCATTATTTATTCTTTGATATCCTTGGGTTCATATTGACCTTGAGATTTGTGACCATTTTTATTCCACTTTCTTTGTGATGAATTAACATCCTTAAGCTATGTAAATCTACCTAGGCTCCATTTTAGTTAGCCTTAGTGGAACATTTTGTATTATGCTTCCTATTACAAGAATGGGGCATCAAAAATTAGGAAAATGTCCCTGTGAAAGTGAAATTTCACTTAATGATGACACTATTATGGTGGATCATAGTGGTGGTGAGGATAATTCACCTCATGTGGACTTTGAGCTTCATCCCACCCACATCGATGATTATTTGTTCCAATACAAACATGAGGTCCTAATGTGTGTTATACCGCTAGGAGAAACGTTACCCTCATGGTTGATCCTTCTCTTATTTTTGGTATGGTTTGTGGAGAAGAATAAGTAGAACCTCTTTCTCGGAATATTAAGGACATATTAAACCCATGTCATGCCTCTACTTATAGATGAAAAAATGATGGGGATATACCTTTCAAAAATGATGGATACTATCATATACCTAATGTTAGAGTTCATTGTGAGGACCATAAAGAGCATCCTCATCATGAGAAACCTCTACCTTATGAAAATTGTAATGAAATATCTACTTAGGAGGTAACTTTTGAACAACAAGTGGAAGCTCTCATTCTCCAATAGGTAAGTTTGGCTTCATACGTAAATAAGGAAAAATAGAAACCTTTAAAACAAGCTAGACCAAAAGCTAAACCAAAATCTTTGTACCACAAGTTCCAAACAAATAATCATCATCGAGAGGCACATAAAGAACCTTATGAGGATTTTTATATAGATAATAAAGATAGGGATACAACTATATTTAACCATTTATATAGGCCAATGCCACCCACACAAGAACAACTCTTTATCAACAAGGGCTGCCCATTAAAAATTTCCTTATAGCTTTAAGAGAAGGTGAAACGGGCAATAACAAAAATTACAAATTTGAGGAGTTATACCCATTTCCCTTTGAGAGGTACATGTTACAGTGTACCTTTCTGAATGATTTTTATTGTCCAAAGTTTGACAAATAAAAGGGAAAAGGTGACCCCCAAGACCATATTAAGGACTTTTATATGGTGTGTCAAGAGGTCATGTTAATGATTATCTTTTTGGATGAACCATCAGAGTCATTGGATACCTTAGGGTAGTGGGACGTGCACCCTAAGGTAACCTACAAATTTTAAAGAAGTTGGCTCTTCTTTGCATCAATGATAAGGATAATAGAAATTGACATGAAACTGTGAAAATAATTAAGGTGATAGAAAAAAATAATATAGTTTAATCAAGAATCCAACTGTTCAAAATGGGGAATGGTGAGATATGAAAAGGGTGTGTTTCACCTTTTTCTTAGATTGTTTCTTTGAATGGTTGATGAAACAGATAGGGTAACGGGCATAGGAGGAATACCTATTCAAATGTTGGTTGATGGGTTATTGCACGCGTATGACTTCTGAATCCATAGCTAACTCGTGTGAGAGCTTCCTTTTGGCTAGGAGGAACTACCTATAATGAAAACAAGACCACCAGAAAGCATTAAACAATATGGGTAGTGAACTACCTAGCGTAAGCTAGATTCGGGAAGTATGATACTTCCTAGATGGCTGTCAGTCCACTATTTTAAACAAATTAATGTTGTAAACAAATTAAATCCTATTGTTATTTTAAAATGATTTAGGTATATCACTAAAAACACAATAAGAAATAGATCTAATCTAACAGGCTAAGCTAGAATAAAATCCACAGTTAAATGGATGGTTCTGGGTTTTGCATGTCCGATAAAGGTCTCGGTAGGTCACAAGTGATTGAGGGTGAGGTAAAATGGAGTGGATAGGTCTCTTTAAGGCTGTGTGGAAAACACATAGACCGACGTCGATTAGGGGTAACCGACCGTGGTTAGGTATAACCTTTTCCTTCATCGTGAGATCTGGAATGTCACAGAATGAGTTTTTCATCCTCTTTGTTATTGTCTAAAGGATTTTGGTTAGTCGTCGATGAGGTAATGGGTGACTGGAGTAGGTTTTGGCAAGGTTTTGTTGGATCTACGAAGGTGAAAAGTGTTATAGATGGTCACTAAGGAGCAAGATAAAAATGGGTGATAAAATAATGATGAGATGAAATAACCAAGAAAGTATGATGTTATACTTACTTGGATTTCATTTCTGAAAGTCTATGTGTGAAGGATGGAGGTGCTTTGATGATGGGTTTGAAGGCTGCAAGTGATCACCAATTGAAGAAAATATTCTACATGGGCTGCATGCACACTCCTCTTTTTCTTAGATAGATCCGAATGTGGCTGAGATGGTTGTGCAGGAGAAGATGCTCAATCTCCTTCCTTGGATGTGATTTCTTGCTGGAATTGGCCCTCTGAAGATGCATTATCTTTTTGAGATCTCATTCTTTCTCGTCAACTTTCTTGCTCCCAAATTCCAGGTTCAAGTTCCAATTCTAAACCTTGAGAAATAAGGTTGTTTTGGGTTAAAAATGGTAACCGATGGTGGTCCGCTTAATCGGCGATGGTTAGGGGAAACCGACGTCGGTCAAGGCAAGATTTTCTAGGTTTACCAAATTTCGAGGAGATCCTCCTGATTTCCTCGGATCTTGTATCATTATCCCATGGATTATACTGAGAGCCTCTTGTGAGCATACGGGAATGTGGTTAGAGGGAATGTAGGCATTGATTTTTAGGGTTTGGGTAAGTCTTAGTTAGTTATGATACCTTGCTTTGAGAATAGGTCTTAGGATGAGTTGGCTTGGTGAGGTGTCTAAGTGAACTATATGTGTAGATATTATTTTAAATAAGATATTTAAATAATAAATATAGTGAGGATAATGCATTAATTTAATTAAATAAATTAATATTAATATTAATGGGCTAAAGGGGTTCATG
The DNA here is from genome assembly GCA_018340775.1 of Taxus wallichiana var. yunnanensis. Classification (NCBI taxonomy): domain Eukaryota; kingdom Viridiplantae; phylum Streptophyta; class Pinopsida; order Cupressales; family Taxaceae; genus Taxus; species Taxus wallichiana. Next base: position 37,131,425 of record CM031235.1, on the reverse strand, counting down.
GGTAGGTGAATGTGATAAAGGGTGTTTATTTGTCGAGGCACCAAAGGGGAGTGTGACCTAATTTTAGTGTCTACATTTTGCCCCTTTTTGTTTCATAGCTTGTATTGGTAAGTGATGCTAACAACAACAAGGTATGGTTGCCCCATGTGGGGGTGAAGGTGATCCCCTCAAACAAGGAACCGACGAGGAAACCGGTGAAGCCGTGAGTGGTTTGACAAAAGGTAAATGTGAGGAAAAGTTATGTGGGTGTAGGGAAAGAAGATTAAAGGTCTACGCGGGTGATTTAGGTAATGGGTAGAGGTCAAAGGTAGTAACATTCAAATGCACACACATGTATAAACTACAACACGCCATCGGATTGAAGAGCAAGAAAACTCTACATCATCTAAGGTCGATAGGTTTATCCAAACAAGGGTGAAGTGAATCTGTATCGAAGGTATAGGATAAGGTTAGGAAACACAATGTAGGCTAGGTGCAAGAATGCTTAGGTATGTTCTAGTACACCAAAGGTAGGGTCGGATAAACGGTCATGGCAATAGGATACGTAAGGTCATTAGGTCCACAACACGTAATGTGTGCCACAAGGTATATGTGAACACATGAGGTCAAAGGTCACTAGCGATGTTCTAGGTCCAAATATCAAGAGCATGGCATGGGTAAGGCCAAGGTGGGGGTAAAATAATAAGGCATCAATAGCGGACGCAAGGAGGTTGAAGAGGGTGGAGGGCCAGAGGTGAAGGTAAAGTGGTCCAGATAGGTGTATGAAAGGAAAAAGAAAGGGGGGTTAAGGAAAATGAGTTCAATGTGAGGGTAGTGAGTAGGCAGGGTAACTGACATCAGTTGTTAATAAACTGATGACGGTGTAGGGGAACCGACGGTGGTAGTCTAGGGTAAAAGATCGATAGTGGTCAAGGGTTAACTAACATCGGTTCGGTCGGGTAGGGTATAAAAAGTGGAAAACCTACATTTGAAAGTCATTTGTGCATTTGGAAAAAGGAGAAAAGGACAAGAAGATAAAAAAGAGGAATAAGACAAAAGAGTACAACAGAGAGATTGGTTGGTGAGCCACATAGGTGAGATTGAGTGATTGAGAGGTGGGACCATGAGATCAGGTGGCACGATTCGTGTGGCTGAGGATTGGTTGAGAGAGTTGGAGGATGGAAGAGGTAGGAGAGGGATCGTGTGGTCCACCCATACAACAGCCTGTGATATACCACCACAACGCTCGGCAGAGGTATGAGGTAAGCTCTACATCATTACTTAATGATTTGATTGATTAAGAAGGCTAAAATATGGGTTGTAATAAAAATGTGGGGGGAGGTTTTAAATTTTGGATTGGGAGGTGAATTTGATATAATTGGGGTGGGGGAGGTTGGAATGTAGGTCAATAGGAGTGAGAATGGAAGTATGGAAGGTTTACGAGGTTTGGTTTGGTAGTTACGTTGATGTGGTCAAAAATTTAAAAAATGTGGGTGGGGGTTTTGCTACCGTTTGGCACCACAAACTAGCGACAGTCCATCAGTAGGCTGACATCGGTCATGTAGAAGTGGCATTGGTCATGACACAGGTGACCGATGGTAGTTAAAGGCTACCAATGATGGTTATGGGTAGCCGGAGTCAGGTGTGAAAATAAGGAAATGGGGCTAGAAATGGGCAAAAATGGGTTAGGCAGTGGAAATGGATGGTCAATGGATAGGGTAAGATATGTAAAGGTGTGGGTTAAGAGAGAGGGGATGGTTTGTGGGTGGGTTGGTTAAGGATTAGGGTAGAGGGGTTTTGGGAAGAATAGGTGGTTTGGGGGTGAACACAGGGTAATTTGGAAAAAGGCATACTAATATATAGTGTTGGTTGGATGCAGGCCCGAGATGAGCTGTGGATGAGGGACCTGGGAGCCACTTATATTGCTAGAGATGCATAGACAGGTGACATTCGAGGAGTGGAGTCACTTTGATGATGTCACTTTGATTGAGATCTGCCATTATGGGTAGGTTGTGAGAGAGCAGAGTTTGATGGTTGCACTCATCAAGAGATGGGATTTGGTGACTAACACCTTCCATTTGCCGATGGGGGAAATGACCATCACCCTAGAGGATATATATATGATATTGAGGCTACCGATTAGTGGAGCCTAGGTTTACTCAGTGACATCCAAGGTTTTTCGAGGTACATAGATGAGGTGTTTGGAGAGAGTGGGTGAGTTGCGCTACCACAACACCAACCTGAGTTACAGAGAGGTTTATACTGCCCATCCTGAGGAGATGAGGTTGATAGTGTTGATGATGGAGGCGATCGGGTGCTATGCATTACCAGATTCAAGAGGGTGGGAGATTCCCATGGTCACTGATGGGTGTCCTTCAGGACATGATGATTGATCATACCAGTTTTTACATGGGCACCGACTTTCTTGGTGTAGTTATATAGAGAGTTGTGGGCCTACAGGTGATTGCATGGAGGTATAGTCTATGTTGCATTTTCCTTCTTCACTGTTGGGCTTATGAGCACATTGTGTGTGTGTGACCGACAGGCCTACCCCAGGTAGATGCATTTGAGCGGGAAGTCATTCGAGTTGGTTATAGAAAATGGGTGCTAGAGGTCATCAGACAGAGTGTCCAGGTGCTACATACGATGTAGCGTATTATAGACAGAGACCTGAGATCCCGTCCATTGTGGATATAGTTTGGAGACCTTATGTGACCTATCCCTCTTATAAAGGGATGCATGTAGAGCCGGGGACTACAAACTATAGAGAGGTGGATAGAGGGACATCGTGTCGTGGAGCACAAGATGATACTTGTTGACCAAGTGAGGTGACAGTTTGGATTAGTGCAGGATGTACCCCCGCCCTTCCCACAGTATAGGAGAGAGGAGGTGGAGAGACCTTTGTCTCCACCCCATCCAACAAAGTTGACAGGGGAGGAGGAGTAGCCCACAAAATGTCGTATAGATGATGCGAGGTGACAGCAGTGGCATATAGCCGGTGGTGGGCCGTATAAAGGCGGTGGGTCGCAGTGGGGATAGCCGGGAGGTAGGGGTCATAGCTACAAGCCGAGAGGCCAGAGCCATAGATATAGGTAGAGAGGCAAGAGCCTCAAGTACAAGTACAAGAGGAGGAGCCTGAACTATAGATATTTGTAGATGGTGTGATGATATCACCACAAACAGTCTCGAGTGAGTAGAAATAGTCTCATCGTATAGTGCCGAGAAAGTAGGTGGCCGACGGGCCCAATGGAGAGAGTAGAGGACATCTATCAGGGCACGAGGTTAGCATTAGATGTCGGTTGTCTAGTGGTAGATAAAGAGTAGCGAGCCACCGCTCTGGGTCACAGGGAAACTATCATCATTACAGATGAGGCATATATGTTGTAGTAGATGTGAGACAATATATCACCTATTTTTGTATTATTTAATTTTGATGTATATCGCCTGCGAGTGGAAGTGATATTGTATTTATTTTTTTGGACATGATACCATCCCATCAGCCTATGTGTTGATGATGATTTTTATATTATATCATCCTGTGTGACGACATTTTGAGATGATAGCCATGATGAGACAAGCATGTTTATTGAGATACACATTTATGTGATATGGGTGTACATTATATTGATACACACATGTATATATGAGGAGATAGATGACATTCAGGTGATGCTGCTATGATGTGTATGAATTTTACTTTATTATGATATGGATGGAAAATAGATGAGCTAGGCATGATAGAGTCAGTCATAGGCATGGATCGAGTCAGGTTGGTTTAGGCATGGATTGAGTCAGGTTGGTTTAGGCATGGATTGAGTCAGGTCGGTTTAGGCATGGATTGAGTCAGGTCGGTTTAGGCATGGATTGAGTCAGTCAGTTTAGGCATGGATTGAGTCGGTCATTGTTAGGCATGGATTGAGTCGTGTTTAGGAATGGTTGAGTTATTTTAGTATTTTGATAAAAATGGTAATATAAATGTATGTGAGAGTGTCAAATGTTGGGTATGTATGAAAATGTGAAATAATATAAGTGGTAAAATTTATGTGGTATATGGTTTAAATGTCGAGGTTTTTAAGATGAATAGGAAATCGTAAGGTGAGGAAAATGGTTAGGGTAAAGAGTGTCCAAGCTAAATTTCTAGGCCCCATGCCCTAGAAGTGCTACCTACATTGTCCCAAAGTGAAAAGGACCTCGACCGATGTAGTTCTCCCATAAGCTAGGGAAAAAAGATAAAAATGAGGTTGTAGGTTTGTGGTCATGTTGTGGGTTTGGGTTGAATAAGTGGGGGTAGATGATAGTAAAAATGTTTCAGGTGAGAGCAATTATGGCGAAAGGGGAGGATGACCCCAAGGTAAGCGTCGAATACTAAGTTCAGTATAAGAAGATCAAAAGGTAATGAAGAAGAGAAAAGATAAGAGGGGGCAAGAAAGCCACCCGATTTGTAACGCTCAAAACGTATGAAACACGTCTATAGATAGGCTAATGAACGTAAGACCCTAAATACATTAAATGATTGATAATTCTAAGAGTGATGAAGAGTCACATGATCACCAAATGTCATAAGTTTAGCAGGTCCCATGAGGTATGAAGTGAAAAGACAATGGGAAGTAGAATGCCTTGGGAAATAGAGCCAAGATCACAATAGGCAAGTCCATGACCAAAAAAGCATTTTTTAAAATAGACTGATTGATGTGGGAAGTCTACATGGGATGAGTATGTGTCTCCTTGAGGTCTTCATGAAGCCGATTGATGTGGGAAGCTTCTCGAATTTTGATTTTGAGAAATAATAGTCTTCTTTTTGGAAAACTATGTAGAGAGTTGTGATCTTTTTATAGCTTTCCTTCGAGGGTACAGTCTACTTATAGTGACAATTGAAGGTGGAATATGTCCTTTTGAGGGATTCATCTTTTTTTCAGCTTTTAAGTCATGGACGAGACTATAATGAAGCATTTGGATCTTGTTGAGAAGGCAAGGGTGAACGACCATGGGATCTCATCTAAAAGAAGATGAAAAGTATCCATGAGAATCATGCCATGCGCAGAGCCATGGTGCACATATGTAAGATAAGGCAAAAGGGTGATGGGTAATCACATGATCCTTATTTAGTCATTGGAGAGGAGGTGTGGAAAAGTTAAATGGCAGTCAAGGGATGACCATGAACTAGATAAATAGTGATGTAGGACTAGAGGTCAATAGTAGACCGGTCAAAGATGTAATGTGTTAAGGGGCTCAGGTTCGGCTTTACCCTTAAGCGAGGACAAACGATAGGCACCTGATCCATAGGTATGAGTTATGATGTATGGTCCAAGCTAATTAGGAGAAAATTTACCCCATTTTCTTTTCTCTACTTTGGTTACATGTTTATTTTCTTTCAAAACAAGGTCACTAACTTAGAAGGTTCATTCATGAACATGTTTGTCATAAGCACATTTGATACACTGTTGATAAACTTGAAGGTGATCTACACATTAAGAGTGAAGGGGCCTCGCCTTCATGTTGATAAGTTAGAGGCCACAAGGAAATGGTGTTTATGAAAAAAAAGTTAGGAGGGATAGATTCGAATCCATCGACTCCATTGGTTGGAGTGGTGATGAAGGTGGAGAAGGGCTAGGGTCCACGCAATGAGTTTGATGCAGGCCTATTTGGTAGGAGGTTCAGGGAAGCCGATACCACTACATTCGTTATGTTTGTTGGTGGTAAATGGAATAATGGTATGGTGACCTTGCTCATAGAAGCCAAAACTAAAACCATTCCATGCACATTGGTGTAGGAAGGTGTGGGAAAAATGGTGATTAGTAAGTGATTAGAAGTCAACGGAGAATGGGTGGGGCTATGATGGTGGTTCAGGTGTGTAGGTGGTAGTATTAAGTCCCCGATAGGTGAGACTAGTATGAAGATGAGGAGGACCATAAAGGAGGTGTTCTCCAATATAGTGATCATAACAAGGGTGTTGGTGAAGGCTTCCATACTCGTGTGGAGTAAGGAAGGTGTTGACACTATATAGGTAGTACTCCCAGAGTGAGGCATTGAAAAACACCTTCCAAGGGATCAGTGGTTGGTATGTGGGAAGCTGGTATGGATGATGTGTTAGAGGTCAATGCGGAGGTGGTGTTAACAGAGTATGAAGCTAATGGGCCAACCGTGGAGGCTATAGTGATGGCGAGGCATGGAGGAGGTATGTGCTTTGTAAAAGTAGTGATGCAAGATCTTGTAGGTGTGGGTGTAGGTCTAGGTGAAGTAGTATTAGCTGCAAAAGTAGACGGCTTGACCGATATGAGTACATCATTGGGTTGGTAAATCATGTTGCATGTTTTGAAAGGTGATGCATCAGCTACAATGGTATAAGTGTGTCCTTCGTGTTTAAACTTTAAACAATGATGCAAAGTGGAAGGAACAAAACCCATGACATAGATCCAAGGTCTACCAAGAAACAAGTTATATTGGAATTCCCCTCCAAAACATAAAATAATTCTAGAACAATGCAGGGGCCCACACGAATGTGAAGGATGACAAAGTTTAGTGTGGAGGTGATAGTGTCGTTGAATGAATGCAACATGACCGAGATGTTTGTGCATGTAATTGTCGGTATGTGCATTTGAGAAAATGCATGGGATGAAATGATGTTAATGATTAGCTACTCCATCAATCATCACATGGTGTACCCATATGTCATCAACGCACACAGAGATGAACAGGGCTAAGTCCGGGTCATCATTTTGGTATGGCATGATCTCCTCCTCTAAGAAGCTAAGGGAGGACACTTGGTGAAAAATTTGAGGTGAGGATGAAGGTGGTAATTTGTTCGAGAGGCTACATGATGGGGTGTGATGATGCGGGCTATGGGTGTAGGGTCATTGGGTAAAACCTCAATAGATTGAAGAACCTCCATGAGAGCTTGACAATGGGATTCTAAGGTTTGGATGAGGTCATATAAGGACATTTTGAGGGGAGATTTGTGTAATTGTTTGAGCATGGTGCGATGTTTGACACCATTATAAATGGGGTATGTGGGGCCGTAGATAGTTATCTTAGGTATGGGTGCAGATGGTATGTTGGGTATAGGATTGGTTGGTGGGTTAGCTGCCTTTTCTTTACCCTTCTGCGCACATGTAGTAACATGTACCATGTTGATTTGAGGGAATTTTTCAAATGGAGAGGGTGTAGGGTAAGTGGTATAACAACATGAAGGGAAAAAACCTATGGGAGGAGAAAAACCCTATGAGTTCGGTTGGGTGCAATGACATTTGGGTAATGGCATGGCAAGTTCTCTCGATGCGAACCATGTTAATTTCAAATATTGGGGATGGTTCTAGGATTTGTGAGGATGGAGGTTGTGGTTTTTGAGTGGGTAGTGTGGGAATGGGTGTAGGTGAAGTAGGTTCCTTATCCAAAAGGTCATTGTCGTCAAAGTTGGTTTCCGTGTACACAATTGGATAAGGATGGTTTTTAAGGCTCTTGTTCTCCACATCGTGCCCCAGACACGATGGTATGCAAAAATTTTGTACCATCAAACCCTTTTGGCTTGGGTTTGAGGGGGTCAGTAAGATCGTGAGTGGTGGTAATGTGATAACGAAGTCTCGAGGAGGTTGGTTAAAATTTAGGCATAAGACCTCGCTAGTGGATCACAATGGGAAGTAAATGTGGGTTTGGGTGTAGGTGTGGTTTGTTGTCGGGAATTGTTTGTGGAATTGTAGGAATAAGTCGAGTTATAGGTTTAGGTGCCGGTGTGGTTTAAGGTATCGGTCGGGTTCATTTGGGTAGGGGTATAGTAGATGGACAGGTTGGAGGGTGTGGTTTTGTTTTGACTACCTTGTTGTGGGGTAGCGGGGTTTTGTTTTTGGGGTGAACCTTCTTAGGTAAAGGTGATGTGGGCGTATGAGGTCTATGAGGGAAAGAAGATGGAGGAAGAGGGTGAGTTACCCATGGGGATAATGGGGTGCTATGGAGGTCGATGACGTAGGTCATGTTTGGGGTGTGAGGGACAATGACGTAAGTGTAGTAGGTAGGAAGCAATGGCTAAAGGTATTGGAGGTATTGGCGGTAAAGAGACCGTAGGTGCGGGTATGATTCATGTTGTATGCCCAGGTAGGTTAGTAATTTGTGAAGCAAGAATGGGTGGTTGTGTTATTGGGTTATGAATGGGTGAGGGGTGCTTGACCCTATTGGGCAGCTGAGGTCTTAAGGTAGATGGGACAAGTACGGGTGTGATTGGTGTGGTAGGGGTATAAGGTTGATGAGTTTGTTTATTTAGTTTGGGTGTCCAAGAAGGTGTGGTTTTAACATTGGAGGATGTAGCTAAATCTAGTTTAATGGGTGGACAAATAAGGCTGGTGATCGGGGTGACCCCTAAAGTGGTAGTAGGTTTAGTGGAGGTAAATGTTTTGGGTATGGGTTTGGGTTTAGGCATAGGTCAGGTTATGCAAAAGGGTGTGGTGTGATTACTAACGGTATCGTAGAAGGGGTTGCAATAAGCAGTGGTTGTATCTGGTTTGATGGGTGGAAATGTGTTTGGGTAGATAGTGGAGGTGTCATTGAGGGATTTCTGCATCTGTGTTGAGACAGGGAGTAAGAGGCGCCCCCATAACAAAGCTCTATCCACATACTCTAAGTGATCAGCCAAACGTGAGAATGGCATGTCAGTGGGTGAAATTGGTGAGGACCTAATGGGAATTCCCATAAAATTCATCTTAGAGATGGGGAATTGGCCAGCTTCAGCTTCTGTGGGTAAGAGAGCTAAAAGTAGGTCTATTGGATGTTGGGTAGCTAATGGAGAATGCTCATCAAGAGGCAAAGGTATCTCCACCGGGTTTATGAAGAGTGGAAGAGATGATGAAAGTTCCTTAATAAGAAAAGGAACAGATAGGTTCTCCTCTGTGGGTAGAGTACGTAATGGGTGCTCCTCTACCGATGGAGGAGGTATGGTAGGTAAAGGTTCGCTAAGTGGAGAAGCTAGGGGTGAGATTGTCTCAATGGCTACAGGAGACTCCTTTGTAGGTGATGCAGGAGATGAAGGGTGTTCTTCTATTGGTGAAGGAACAGTGATGGTTGGTTCAGATGTGGAAGGAGGATTTGGGGTTAGAATTTCCTCTATGGAAGGGATGTGAGGTAATTGAGATGCAACAGTACCTCGTTAAAGATCACATGAACCTCACGAGTATGGGATTCATGAGTGGATGTCTCCCTATTTGATTGGATTAAGGGGCATGATTGGGAAATGGTTTTTTAAAGATTTGTAGATTTTTATTAGGGGTGGTGTTGGGATTATCCACAGTCAACTCACCTTTCTCGAGAATTTCTTGGACAATATTCTTGAAAGTGATGCGCTTACCATCACTATGACCTTTCACTCAGTGATAGTTGCAGAAATCTTGTTCCTTATACCATGCAGGCATGGGGTGAGCAGGGTCAAAACGAATGTGTGGTTTTATGGGTGGAAGGGTGATGGTGCCAGATTTTATCATCTTTTCTAAAATAGAAGAGTATGGTTCCCCAATTGGGATATATTTTTTCTACTCTTGTCCAATCGAAAAGCCTGTATGGGTGATAGATTAGGTGAGAGTGTGGCTTGATTGGATGGATGAGCTAGGCCAGCCTTAAGTACCACTACGTTAGTATTACGTTTAGCCTTAGAATAATTGGTTGGTGGTTTAGAAGAAGAAGAGGTTTCATCTGACTTGAATGTTGAATTCTTATTTCGTAATTGGATTTTCTTCTCTTCAATATCCTGAATTTCTAACTTTCGCTCCATAGTAAATGCCTCATCGAATGTTCTAAAAGTTTGGACCTATAAAGTCGAGAGATATATCTGCATAAGTTCATGTGAAATCTCAATGAGTTCAGTTTGGGTAGTTGAAAGGTAAGTTGATTGATCAGGTCATGCACCGACGAGTGACAAAATTTGTGATAGATTCATCCTCGTACTAACTTGTGGAATATAGATTAGTCATGGTAACTTTCTTGGCGATGTTGATAAAAAAATGATCCAAGAAATCCTGACTACCCGATTGAATGAAAGTATGGAGTGTTTTGGTAACCCACTATACCAATCTAATGTTGGTTTAGTGAGGGACATGGTAAAATTTCTCAAAAGTAAGGCATCATAATGAGCAATAAAATAACATCCATTCTTAAACGGCGCATACATGTTGTTATGGGTATTCCTTACTATCAAGCAATCAATTTAGGCATTTCCCAATGCACAGGGTATGAATGGATGGGAATGGATTGGTGAATAGGCTCGTTGCAAATCTCATCGTAAGTGAGAGTGTTGCAGGATCCAAAACCGATGCCTCCAATGTTTTCATCTTGTACATCATCAATTTAATTAGGTCATTGGTGGGTTGTGATGATTGGATGCCTCCTATAGTGTGAGGAGGTTGGTTTTGGGTGTATAATTAGTGTGACATTCCAGTGTATGGTGCTGCCATGTAAGGTGGTGGAGAAGAATGTAATGAAATAGGGGGTATGTACCCAGAATGAACAATAGATGAAACAAGTGGTTGTTGGTAGTATGTATATGGGGGAGGAAGGGTTGTGGTAACCCTAGTGGTAATAAGGGCTAGTGATTGTGGAATGGAAAGAACTACATTCTGAAATGGGGTAGGGGTCACTAACACTGGAGGTGGGAATGTAGCTACGGGTATGTATGAGACATTAGGGGTGGATGAGGTCATGTTTTGGGTAGTCACCAAGGGTATGGAGGATGTAATGGGTGCTACAAGGGTAACAGACATGGCAATCATAGCACGTATAGGACCTAACTATAAAATGACTAGGGGTAAAGTGGAAGTGGGTAGCACGGAGCCAGATGGGGCTAAGGCGGAAGTGGGTGCGAGTGTTGAGGGGATAGATACAGGCATGTCGTATATCAACTTACCTAAGGCAGCTCGAGTGGATGAATGGGAGAGGTAAAACTACAAGTCAACAAGGTTCTGGTCAAGGATTCATGTGAAATCCTCATCTCTGGTAGTGATATTGGTAGGCTAGATGGGATCCATGGCTAGTGGTAGAATAAAGGGTGGTGAAGGACTAGGGGGAGTGGTTGGTGACTAGTGTGGAACACGAGGGCATTCGCTTGTCTTTGGGTCGCACCATGTGAACCAAGATCGATCAAGTGATGTTGCTTCTTTGAAAAAATATAGAGAATAGTAGGAACAAGTGAATCTGGTGATAAAAAATGGATAAAGTAACAAATGGTGGGTGAAATGTGAAATAGGCTAACTGATGCCGGTTAGGGAAAACTTACATTAGTCAGGGGTAACTGTTACCATTCACTGTGGAAAATGGATAGTGAGGAAACAATGAGGAAGAAGGAAAAATCTGACAAGTATGCCAAATTTGAGGATGTGTAAAATGTTAATGGGCAAAATGACAGTGACAACGACTGTGGAAAGTGGAAGAAAGTGAAGTGAAAATGTCCTTTTGAATAGGTTAGCAAAAGGACCTGGAACTAATGTCGGTTGAGTTTAACCGATGGTGGTCAGAGGTAACCGATGATGGTCACTGTGAAATTGATATAGTGATGAGAAAAAGTGGTTGTGAATTAGAATTTGGTGTGGAATCAAACCCAGAAATCTGAGAATGATGTAGATGTGGTCCAGACACACTCAGACTCAGTCAAAATACTCCAACTATGATTGGGAATGTGCAAGGAAAGACAAAAATAATAATCGAAAGCTCTCACCTCAAAATGCAAATCAAACAAAACACTAAGAAAGAATGTTCTTAGAGTGCCTATTCTATTACGTTTGTTTAGCTTATGTTATTTAGGGACTGACACATGAATTGTGAAATAGAGTTTTTGGTGAGGATGGCTTCCTACAAAGAAGGAGATCTAAAGGGTGAGGTTTCAAGTTTGTTATGGTGGGGGAGGGCTACGCTCTAAAGTATGACTCGACAGAGAAGCAAGTCGGTGCCCACTATGTCGTGATTATGTGATCACCTACACCTTCTTCCGTAAGATGTTATTTAAGAATGTATGTATTTCAAAAAAAAAAATTGGTTTAGTAAGACTCAGAGAAAGAGAAAAGGATAGAAGTGATTTTATACGATTCATTTTTCAACCATCACCGTAATGACCTCCAGTGTATAGGTTACCCTCAATTAATGTGAGCTAATGTAGAAAATCGAAATGAAATGCAATGATTTTAAAACCCAAATCGAAAATGTTAAATTGGATGACATAATAAGATTAATAGAAAGAGGATGCTCTTTCCCTAAAATGTAGAAAACATGAAGAAATGATTCTTTTAAATAAACCAAAAGAAAAGTTTCCTTTAGAGCAAACAGAAAAGAAGGAGTGGATTACCGGGAAGAAAATTAGTGTGTATGTTCTAGAAGTGGAACAAACACACATTTTTTTAGGAATGAATGAAATGCAAGGAACTCGGGATGGGTCCCATTGGGCGTGCCAAAATGTTTCACCTTTTTCTTAGATTGTTTTTTTAAATGGTTGACGAATAGATAGGTTAATAGGCATAAGAGGAATACCAATTCAAATGTCGTTTGATCGGTTGTTGTGCACATATGACTTCTTAATCCATAGCTGACCATGAGAGCTTCCTTTTGGCTAGGAGGAACTACCTCTAATGAAAACAAGACCACCAAAAGCATTAAACAATATGGGTAGTGAACTACCTAACGTAAGCTAGATCTGGGAAGTATGATACTTCCTAGATGGCTATCAATCCACTATTTTAAACAAATTAATGTTGTAAACAAAGCAAATCCTATTGTTATTTTAAAATGATTTAGGTAACTCACTTAAAAGAGAATAAGAAATAGATCTAATCTAATAGGCTAAGCTAGAATAGAACCCACAGGTTAAATGGTTGGTTCTGGGTTTTGCAGGTCTGATAAAGGTCTTGGGTAGGTCACATGTGAGTGAGGGTGAGGTAAAATGGAGTGGATAGGTCTCTTTTTAAGGCTGCATGGGAAAACACATAGACCGGTGTCGATCAGGGGTGACAGCAGACTGTTGGTCCGAAAATATGTCGTGAGAGCAGATCTATGGATAGACGAGCCAACAAAGCAAGCAAGGCAATGGTTTATTGCTATTCTACCAAGTAGAAACCCGTACAAGTCTTACAATATTCTGCCTTCAAGGGTTTGGGATCTCATCCCAGTAGAGGTATTTTCAATGAAGAACAGAAAGGAATGAGGGAAGGAAAGGAAGGAAGATGGATCTGAAGGGAGAAAATATATGAATTCCAAAGTAGAAAGGTCAGAGGGTCTATGCTTTGGGCTGGTAGTAAACAGAGCCAAACCTACTTGCATAGATGAACAAAGCAATACTGATGAACAAGTGACAAAAAAGTAGAGATAGATCCAACAGAATAAATGCACAGATCTGACATAAGAAAGATCAGATGCCCATAACACACATATTCAACACAAAGTCTTAATATTTGTATTAATGTTTCTTCTGTTACAAAAAGTACAAAGCCTTTTCTTCTCACTTCTATTTTTCATCTAAAAAGTGTCCACCACTTGAATACAACAAGTATTCAAGTATTTATAGAAGAAGAGAAGAGAAAGAAGGAAAAGCAAACCAACCACTTACAAAATATCTAGAAAATATCTAAAAAGTCAACAATTGACTTGGGCAAGTTTTTGGATGGCAACATCCCATGGTGCAACATGGATGAAGTCATCGTGTATGCCAACATGCTTTTTAAATATTTTACAAAAATGATCAATGGATCCCAAGAAGAAACTACTCTTCAGTGTAAAAGGGTGCACTTTTCAAAGATGTCGATAGGACTTTTTCAGTGCCTTGGTGCACTCTTCAGTATGTCAAAAGGAACTTCTCGGCGCCCTTGGCACACTTTTTTCATGTCAACAAGAACTTATCAGTGCCCTTGGCGCACCTTTCATTGTGTTAGCATGAACTTCTTGCGCCTTGGCGCACTTTTTAAAGATGTCAACAGAACTTATCAGCACCTTGGTGCACTTTTCGCCGTGTCAACATGAATTTCTTTTGGCGCACTTTTCAAAGATGTCGATAGAACTTCTCAGGCGCTTTTGGCACACCTTTCAAAGATGTCAACATGAACTTATTAGCGCCCTTGGCGCACCTTTCATCGTGTCAGCATGAACTTCCTTGCGCCTTGGCGCACTTTTCAGCATGTCAACAGGAACTTCTCAGCGCCTTGGCACACTTTTCGTCATGTCAACATGAACTTCCTCGCGCTTGGGCACACTTTTCAAAGATGTCAACAGGAACTTCTCAGTGCCTTGGCACACTTTTTGTCGTGTCAACACGAACTTCCTCAAAGATGGGTGCACTTTTCAACATGTCGACAGAACTTCTCAAAGACCTTTGCGCACCTTTCAAAGATGTCGACAGAACTTATCGCCTTTTGGTACACTCTTCAAAGATGTTGATAGAACTTATCAACGCCTTTCTTGAAAAGACTGAAAAATGGCTAAGTCCTTAAAACTTGATTTTCGGAAGAGAATTTTGGGCTTCTTTCAAACGTTTTCAAACTTCCTTGGGGCCAAAACAAAATTTTATGGTATGGTTACCTGCAAATTGCCCTTGACAATTTTGTAGGATAACAACTGGCTCTTTCTGGGGACTATCTTTGAGTGAAACTTAAGGGTAGAGAATCCCAGATTTTCATGTGCCTATCCATTGGGTTGGAGAGAGTCAAAAACAAGGGCAACCGGAGGGTGAACAAAAAGAACAAAGAAAGGGAACACACAACAGAAAGCAAACACACAATGAAAGCAAACTGTACAAAGAAGAGAGCAAGCTCTACTTCTTGAAGATATTCAGATGCTACCCACTATAGGGAAGTGGGAGTCCAGTTCCATCTAGATACAAGAGATAGAAGTTTTTCTCTCCTTTGAGTTGTTTGATCTTGGAAGGTCCCTCTCCATAGAGAATCAAATTTTCGTGCACGCCCTTTGCGCTTTCTTCACTTTTCCCAGAGAAGGACAAGATCTCCCACTTGAAATCCTCTCGCTTGGCCTTTTTATCGAATGCCTCTTGACTTGATTCTAATGTTCAAGTGATCCTGTCGACCACCCTTACTCTCTTTTCTTCAAGTTCTGTTAGATACATGATCCTCTTTTCTAGAGAATTCTGGAAAGTTTCATCTTCGATCGCTCATGCCAGCGAGCAGGAGTTCCGTGGAGATAGGGATCTCAGCATCAATTCCATATAACACTTGAAAAGGTGACATACCGAGAGACCTCTTTGGAGTAATGCGGTCTACCCACAAAGCGTCATACAATGACTTGTGCCAGGACCACTGATTCTCATTGACCAGCTTCCGTATGATGGTCACTAGGTTTTTATTGCTGGATTCTACCTGACCATTTCCTTGAGGGTAATAATCTGAGGCATGGGCCAAGGTTATCCCGTATCCATAGAAAAAACCAATAACTTCCCATGAGGAGAAGTTGGAAGCATTATCAACAACAATTTTGTGTGGAACGCCAAATCTCACGATGATATTTTCCTTGATGAAGTTGCAAACAACTTCAGAAGTGGCATTCTTAATAGGTATGGCCTCCACCCATTTGGTGAAGTAATCTGTTGTTGTTAGGACATAACTATGTCCGACACTTGATTGGGGATGGAGTGTTCCAATAAATTCAATTCCCCACTACCTGAATGGTTCATCAATAATGACCGGCCTGAGGGGAAAAGTAGCCAATTTTGGCTTACCAACAAATTACTGGCAAAGCTCACATTTTCGCTACCCAGTGGTCAGTATCCTGAAATAGCATTGGCCAATAGTACTGCCCCCGATGATCTTGTGCACTCACTAAGAGGAGAAATGGCCACCATAGGCTGAATCATGAAAACTTTGAAGTAACTTTATCTATCGTGGTTTGTCAACACATCACAAGAAGATGCCATCTATTCCACGTTTGTATAAACCATCATCCCAGATGACATATCTGGCTGCTCTGAGCTTTATAGTGTGCTTCTCCTTTGTAGTTAGATGAGCTGGGCATTCACCATAGGTGAGAAAGAAAGCAATATCGAATACCACTCGTCGCTGGTCGTGACAAATTGAACCATAAGAAGTGAATCAACTTTCTCCAAATGGGCCTCGCTCCATCGATGTAATCATACTTTTCCTCGTGCGTGCTTCTAAATCCCGGTTTTCAGCCATAAGCTGACATAGGCCTTTGCCCCTTACCAACTTGGTTGGTTTTATATCTAGATCATACTCTTGGACTTTTGCAATCCAATTCCCACAAACTTCCTAACTCCTGTTGAGTTAAAATTGACTTGACTGCCGTGTTAGGGACCAAAGACTACCGTATGAGAGTTTAGAATGTAATACCTGAAGTTCTTGATTGCTTTGATGATGGTGAAGGCATGCTTTTCCAACTGAGACATCTTTAATTCATGAGGCTTGAGGGGAGAGCTCATAAACACGATTGGTGATTCAACATCCTCATAATTCTTTTGCATTAGGATGGCCGATACAAAGGTGTGCTCGGATGCATAGCTATACATAATAAAATCCTTGGAGAAATCGGGACATACCAGACGCACGTGAGCGATGGAGGCTTTTATTTCCTCGAATGACTTCTTCCTTCTTCGCTCCATCGGAAATATGGTGACCCTTTCATCATGTCTAATATGTGGCGAGTCCTTTCAGCAAAGTCGGGAATAAAGCACCCGAGAAAATTCACTTTTCCGAAGGAGTGAATGCCGATCTTGCTTATAGGTAAGTAAGGATATGAATAGCCTTAACTCTTTTGGTATCTATCTTCATTCCTTCCTTGCTTACAATGTGTCCCAAAGAACTTTCTTTCGTGACTCCAAAACAGACTTTTTCAAATTTAGGAAATCCCATGCTCTTGACATCTAATCAATACTTGTTCCAAATTATCATAATGATCATTTCGTTGTTTAGAGAACATAGTTAAGTCATCCAAGTAGACTACAATGACCTTCCCCATCATACCTTTGAACGCAAAGTCCATGGCCCGGCGAAAAGTGGCACCAAGATTGGTCGTGCCAAAAGGCATCCTCGCTATAGGCAAATTTGCCCTGTGGGGTAGTGAATGCTGTTTTAAATTGGTCTTCGGCAGACTTCAATCTGATTGTAGAGCCGTAAAACCATCAAGCATGGAGAACATTTCTGATCTAATTCTTACCTTGCAACCTCCGATCCATTATGGGAAGCGGGTAGTTGTCTTTCAAGGATGCTTGATTCAGTTATGCGAAAATCTACGCAGATGCGTATCTCACCATTCTTCTTATGTACTCGCACAATGTTTGCCACCTGTGCATCTGTGATGGATAGGAAAAATGATCCGTGCGCCCAACATTTTCTAAATTTCAGCCTGGATAGTACCCGATATCTTAGGATTGTAGTGTCTCTGCTGCTACCGAAAGGGTTTGACATCCTCTTTCAATGGGATGTCATGTTGACGCCATTTGGCTTGAAATACTTTAGATCGGCATATGACCATACCAATACATCCATGTATTTCTTCAGCAGTTTGACAAACTTCCGCTTCTCTTCAGGTGTGCAACATTTTCCAATGTTTACAAACTGCAGATGTCCACCACACCTAAATTGACCGTTTCAGTTTCTGGGGAGGAGCCAGGATCATCTCGCCTTTTCTTTTTTACAAAATGATCATGCCTATCGAACAAATTCTCTAGAGAAACCAAACCTTTTGGGATTTTATTTCCTTTGAGCTGACATATGCCATCACTTCCTTTTGATTCACCATCTTGATCAGTAATAGATTCATGGCATGTAGAAGTGGATCCTTCAAAATGAAGCTCACTAAAATTCTCACCTTTTCTAGAAAGGAAATGAGTTGATTGTCATTGTTGAATACTTGCCAATGCTGAGAATTGTCCGGCACGCTTGGGCGGAAAACCACCTCAATGGTATATTTGTCTATTTTCAAACCTGGGTGAGGGAGCATGAGGGATGCTGAGACAGCTAATGAGTCAGCCATATCATTCTGAGCTCTCGGGATGGCTTCTATTGAAAAAGTGTCAAACTCCTCGATGTTGTCCCATACCACGTTGCGGTAATGTCTGAGCCTTTCATTCTTCACTTGGTATATCCTTTTAACTTGATTTACGACCAACTCTACATCACCCTGTACTTTCAGATTCTTGATTCCTCTTTCCTTTGTGGCTTGCATGCCAAGAAGCAAAGATTCATACTCAGCAGTATTATTCGTGTTGAAAAACTACAATTTGAAAGAGAGAGGAACAATCTCCTCTTCTGGGAGATATTAAGTATGGCTCCAAAGATCGCATCCACTAGTCGCAAATTTTGCCATCAAACTGCAATGTCTAGATTTTGTTAAGATCCTCTACTTGGATGAGGACATCCATTTTATCAGACTCAGTAGACAAGAAATAGTTTCCCATCCCTGATGATTCGATGAGAATTTGGGCTTTGGGGTCATCAGAGTTAGTAACTAGGTACTTCTTTTTGTGATTCCGGCTCCAACGTTTGCATTATACCTTTGACGGGAATCCTAGCCTTAGACTAGTCCATATGAATCTCCCCACCAACTTCACTACAAAAGCTCCTTCCTAGTAGAATTCCATATGTTGCCGGAATATCGGCAACAAGGATGGTCATCTTTACTCTTTTCTCTGGGAATGCCGCAAATGCAAATTAGAGATCCTTGATTTGACCGATCAGCGGAACCTGCTTGGTTTCCAAGGAATAACATCTACCAAAAGGCTTGGTAAGGGTGAGGCCCAGAGCATGGGTGACTTTTTCTGGCATGACATTATCGAAAGCTCCAGAATCAATTATGCAGTTGCTTAGTTTGTGGCCATTGATTAGGAGGGAGAGATAGAAAGGTTCTATTTTTCCTGATGCGGAAGTCGAGGCAACATTTATGTGGGACGAAGGAGGGTAGAAAGGATTCCTTTCGGGGAGACCTGAGAGGGTATGGCAACTTGGCTTTGGATATATTTGGTCAACCTTACAAGCTACTCAGGATTGGACTGAAGATACTCGGCTTCAGACATTTGGATCTTGGTCTTTTTAGCATGGTCAATTATGTCAAACGCGGCCAAGGGTTACATGGATGAAGGAATGAGTCCTTCATTTCGCGATGGTAGGGTAGGATTGCTGGTCTTGATAGGAATATGAGAGGGCTGATTCGGAGGGGAGATAGGGGAAAAAGATTTTTTCAAAAAGACTTAATAACAGGTTGAGCAGGAAGGGGACTACCTCTTTTAGTGATGGTTGGAGGTGTGTTTGACATGGCCTTCGCTTTTTGTATCCTGGCAAAGAACTTCGAATATTTTCCTTGAGAGCGGGTGAAAATAGCATAAGAATGCCCAATCGTATACCCTTGGGTACCCTTTTTCATCATCATCAAATTCCATATACCCGATAGTAGAGTCACTAGTCGATTCACCGACATCTTGATCATCTCCACCTGGTGATGAAGGTTCTTTATAAATTTTCTCCTCTTCTTTAATCTCGACTAGAGCATTGACCGGAGGAGCCTCAAGCGCTAGCCACGGAGCAGTTACAGGTAGGCGTGGCCTTTGTGGAACATTGTTGGAAACGAAATTCCTCCGTGGGATATCCCGGTATGAGGTGCTTAGAGAAGCCTGAGCTAGCTGTTTCTTTAATGCGAGCAAGTCATTTGCCATCTTCTGAATGTCGATCTGATGAAGTGGCTTGAGAAGGATTTGTAGCTTTGAACTTGGACGACTCTCATTTCAATTCACCAGATATAAGCAAGTTGTCCTCTATCCGAATGGCAGCAGCTTGGGCAAGAGGCAAGGTAGTTATTTGTTCATGTAGAAGCAAAAAACTTATTTTTGAGCTCATTGCATTCACAAAGAAACACTTTTGATTTTCTAGTGTTGGCAACATGGCAACAGGCACATGGTTGATTAATGCATTGAACCTGGCGATAAAATCACGCATGGTCTCATTGGCCTCCTTCTTCAGGTGAGTGATTTGTGATAACAATGCAAATGCATCTTCCGAAGGCTTGTATCTTTCTTCAATGCGGTTCGCAAGGTGGCCCAACTGGTGATAGATCCGGCGGTAAATGTTGGAACCATTCTACTACGGGTCCTTGCAAGGTCTCTAAAAAGAGGTGAACTGACACATCTTCATGGGTCACATCCAGGATGTTGCATGACATGATGAATGCAGATATATGCGCATCCATACTTTGGTTCCCACTCCCATCAAATCTTGGGAAATTCTTTCGGTTTCCATGAGGGAGCGCGTGAACTGGATGTGGTAATGTGAGAGGGCCCATAGCATTTCCCCATGGTACTGCCATTTAAAAAGCTGGAAAGAGGATGCAAGCTGGAAGTGCGGTTCACCGAGTAACAGAGCACTGCAAAGGGGTGTGGAGGCTCCTTGTGAAAACCGGTTCTTTCGTGGAGGTGAGACACTCCTGGCTGACCGATCAGCTGAACTTAGCGATGAGAAGCATGCTGGTGTAACACTAAAGTTGTGCCTTTGAAGCAGATCGAAAGTAAGATCAACTTCTCCACGAGCTCTCCTGCTACGAGTAAATGGTTCACCCACCAGTGTACCTTCCAGATCTGCAATATTGTGGAGTAGATTTAAAAACTCTTTTTGGTTGTACTTGCTGATTTTCTGATTTTTCTGACAAAAACCAGCAGCATGTACTTTTCTAAATATTTAAATTTTATCCCTCTTTTGAAAACCGATTGCGGTTTAATGACAAAGAACAATGAGGATAAAATGATGGTAAAGCTTAGTAAGCTGATTTTTAGATCTAGAGTTGACTTTTTGAAGAGTTTGAAAATTTTGGTAAACTGTCAAAAACTCAGATCTATAGAAAAATACAGATTTTTGTAAAAACTCAGCGAACTAAAGATCTCTAACTAGTCCAGATCTATGGACCTCTGAAGAAAATTTTCAGTTTGGAGCATTTTTGCAAAAATTTTGGATTTTGAACAAAAGTTAAAAATTTGCAAACAGGTAGTGATTTTTTTGATTTTCACTGATTTTCTAACATACCACTATCATAGATCCATTAGATCTGTTTGATCCCCAGTAGAGTCACCAAAAACTGTTGGTCCAAAATTTGTCATGAGAGCAGATCTATGGATAGATGAGCCAACAGTGTGCAGGGCATAGCCCCTCTTTGAGACAACAAAGTGAAACTGGTTTATTGTTATTCTACCAGCAGGAACCTGTGCAAGTCTTACAGTATTCTGCCTTCAGGGGGTTTGGGATCTCATCCCAGTAGAGGTAGTTTCGATGAAGAACAAAAAGGAATGAAGGAAGGAAAGGAAGGAAGATGGATTTGAAGGGAGAAAAGAAATGAATTCCAAAGTAGAAAGGTCAAGGGGGTCTATGTTTTGGGCTGGTAGTAAACAAAGATGAACCTACTTACATAGACGAACAAAGCAATACTGATGAACAAGTGACAAAAAAGTAGAGATATATCCAACAAATAAACGCATAGATCTGACATAAGAAAGATCAGATGCCCATAACACACATATTCAGCACAAAGTCTTAATATTTGTATTAATGTTTCTTCTGTTACAAAAAAGTACAAAGCCTTTTCTTCTCACTTCTATTTTTCATCTAAAAAATGTCCACCACTTGAATACAACAAGTATTCAAGTATTTATAGAAGAAGAGAAGAAAAGAAGGCAAAAGCAAACCAACCACTTACAAAATATCTAGAAAATATCTAAAAAGTCAACAGTTGACTTGGGCAAGTTTTTGGATGGCAACATCCCATGGTGCAACATGGATGAAGTCATCGTGTATGCCAACATGCTTTTTAAATATTTTACAAAAATGATCAATGGATCCTAGGAAGAAACTACTCTTCAGTGTAAAAGGGCACACTTTTTAGCATGTCGACAGGACTTTCTCAGCGCCTTGGTGCACTCTTCAAAGATGCCAACAGAACTTCTCGGTGCCCTTGGCACACACTTTTCATCGTGTCAACAGAACTTATCAAAGACCCTTAGCGCACCTTTCATTGTGTTAGCATGAACTTCCTTACGCCTTGGCGCACTTTTTAAAGATGTCGACAGAACTTATCAGCGCCCTTTGGCGCACCTTTCAGCATGTCAACATGAAATTATCAGCGCCTTGGCGCACTTTTCATCGTGTCAACATGAACTTCCTTGCGCCTTGGTGCACTTTTCAACATGTCAATAGGAACTTCTCAGCGCCTTGGCGCACTTTTCATCGTGTCAACACGAACTTCCTTGCGCCTTGGGCGCACTTTTCAGCATGTCAACAGGAACTTCTCAGCACCTTTGGCACACCTTTCAAAGATGTCGATAGAACTTATCAATGCGCCTTGGCACACTCTTTCAAAGATGTCGACAGAACTTATCAAAGACCTTTCTCGAAAAAGACTAAAAATGGCTAAGTCCTTAAAACTTGATTTTCAAGAGAATTTTGGGCTTCTTTCGAATGTTGTCAAACTTCCTTGGGGCCAAGACAAAAATTTTTGGGTATGGTTACCTGTAAATTGCCCTTGAAAATTTTGGGGATAACACGACCGTGGCTAGGTATAATCGGTGCCGATTACTTATGAAATGGGAATGTCACGAATGGGGTTTTTAGTCCTCTTTGTGATTACACAAAGGATTTCGGTTGGTTGGGACAAGGTAATGGGTTCTCAAGTAGGTTTTGGCAAGGTTTTTTGGATCTACTGGAGGTGATAACTATTGGAGATGGTCAATAAGGAGCAAGATAAACAATGGGTGATAAAATAATGATAAGATGAAATAACCAGAAAGTATGATGTTATACTTGGATTTCATTTCGAAAGTCTATGTGTGAAGGATGGAGGTGCTGATGATGGGTTTGAAGGTCAGAAAAGGATCACCAATCAAGAAAAGTTTCTACATGGGCTGCATGAATAGTCCTATTTTTCTTAGATAGATCCAAATATGGCTGAGATGGTTGTGTAGGAGAAGATGCTCAATATCCTTCCTTGGATGTGAGTTCTTGCTGGAATTGGCCCTCTAAAGATGCATTGTCTTTTTGAGATCTCGTTCTTGCTTGTCAAATTTCTTGCTCCCAACTTCCAGGTTCAAGTTCTAACTCCCAACCTTGAGAAATAAGGTTGTTTTGGGTTAAAAGGGGTAACCAAAGGTGGTTCGGCTTAACCTTAGGTGACGGTTAGGGAGACCGACATCGACCAAGGAAGGATTTTCTACATTTACTAAACTTAGGGAGATCCTCCTAATTTCCTTACATCTTGTGTTGTTATCCTATGAATTAGACTAGAATCCTCTTGTGAGCATGCAAGAATGTGGTTAGAGGGAATGTAGGCATTGATTTTTAGGGTTTGGGTAAGTCTTAGTTAGTTATGGTAACTTGCTAAGAATAGGTCTTAGGTTGAGTTGGCTTGGTGAGGTGTCTAATTGAACTATATATGTAGATATTATTTTAAATAAGATATTTAAATAATAAATATATTGAGGATAATGCATTAATTTCATTAAATTAATTAAATTAATATTAATGGGGTGAAGGGGTTCATGGCTAGGTGAATGTGATGGAGGGTGTTTATTTGTTGAGGGACCAAAGGGGAGTGTGACCTACTTTTAGTGTCTACGGGGGTGGATGAAATGCACCACAGTCAAAGATAGATTCACACATAACACCACTCTAAAATATTAAACACAACTTCTGAAACCAATAATAACATTATAAGCATGCACAATATACCAACATCAAAATAAAGGCTATCAGAGACAATACAGATATGCAAAGGATGGACAAAATGCACCACAAGGCATATTATATTACTCCAAAAATATGCATAGTACAACAACATATAAGAGGCAAGAAGAGTGCTATTACAAATCTCAGAGAGAAGGCTAGAGCTCTATACCCCTGCCTTTTACTAGAAGAGGAACTGAGATAGGAAAGAAGAATTGACTAACTTCGATATATGTTATGAAACCTCTGATTACAATATATAGGATGAGAAGAAGATAAGAAGATAATTCTAGAACCATATTTCCAACTACTTGTAAGTTATGGTAAATGGTGTGAAGTGACAGAAATAGATTTGTGAGATCTATCTCACACTTCCCCATGATATGTTATTTAAGGAGTGAGATCCATACCCATTTAATACATCTTTAACTATTTTGCAACCGAATCCCTTGAAGTGGACTCACCTTTTAAGGAACATCCTTTCAAATATTTATTACATATCTAAACTTCTCAATCATTATGCATTGGGTTTTGGGCTCATGATTCTGGTGGCACCTATTTTTATGTTGTTATATTAAAATGACCCTTTGAGTCCAGGTGACCAAAAGGAGTATTTTTATGTTCATACTCTTTACACGGAAATGTGCATTAACTCTATTGTTGAAAAGAAAATCCAAAATAATTTTATCCTTTTACCTTTTAAAAATATAGGAGCGTTTAAAAATTCTAGATGGGTTTCATAATTACCCATACGTGGTATTTGTCCTATCACCAATCTTTCACAACCTTCTTCGAACTTGGAGTCCATTTGTCGCGAGATCCACATGGAAGCCAAGTACATCTCTAGGGTCTCTTCTTTTCTTCATAGCTTTTGGAAGTGCGTTGAGCTGACACATGGCACCTTCTGCGAGCCCTCTAATCTCTCTTTGGGTAAGTAATGGACTTTTCACATATTAATGTGAAGACCATTTTTTAGGCGGGACCCTTATAGTTGACTCCACGTGTAAGCCCCATGGGATTTTGAGGCTTCATTCCCCCTTTAATTTTTGGAATTGTGTCGGGTTGACACTTGGCACCATCCTTGAGCCCGCTACTCATTCTTGAGTTGGCTTGTCCCAACTTAGTTTTTCATCATTGATTTGGCTAAGTCTATTTTGCCATATTTTTGAAGGCTTAACCCTTGGTGGGACATGAATCTATAGGAACCTTATAACTTACTTGATCAATCCAGCAAGAATCTACTTGTTATCTAATTTTAGCAGGCGGTGGAGGAAATTAGATAACAGGTCACATATTGTGATAACTATCTCATTAACCTCTTCCCATGAAGTTTAGGAGGTTAAGCATTGGAATCATTTTAACACATCCCTAGGGATCTATATATACATGTCTAGAACTAGCCAAACACTCGTGTCCGTGAATTTTCATTTAATATAGAAAATAATGTCACCATGTTAGATTTATGTAATGCAAAGCAATGGAATAATGAGAAATTTGCATGTTTCCTACAACGATGGTGAGGGTTAGCTAACAACTTCTCTTTTTTATCCTATAGAAATAGCTTATCAAGATATTTGTACCCAACCTCCACCCTAAAATTAAATTACACTTCTAAATGCATTGTGGTAAAAATTTTGAAGAGGTGATCGAAAAGGGTAGTCAAATAGAGAAAGTGTTTTTAGCTAGAGGGATCTTATAACACTTTCGTGTGACCGTGATCATAATGATTCCAAACCTAGTGAAAAAACAAAGTTTTTTCCAAATAAGAACAAAATCATTGTAGGTGACGGAATAAGTTA
The DNA here is from genome assembly GCA_018340775.1 of Taxus wallichiana var. yunnanensis. Taxonomy (NCBI): domain Eukaryota; kingdom Viridiplantae; phylum Streptophyta; class Pinopsida; order Cupressales; family Taxaceae; genus Taxus; species Taxus wallichiana. The sequence goes on along the minus strand of CM031235.1, from coordinate 37,105,984 downwards.
ATATAAATTATTGCAAGAAATTCAAAACCATGCTCCCTTGAAACTTGTAAAGGTAACTCTACCTACGGAGTACAAACGTCATGCATTCACCCCTCTATCTGACTCAATATCATCAATATTAAAACAATTAGAAGCGGATAACATGGTTAGATATCCCGAAACTACACCTTATGGAGATGATGCACCTAAGCCATCATGGTTTAGGGAAAATGAATATTTTGGCTTTCACCATGACAAAGGTCATAAGAGTGATAAGTGTATGAAATTAAAGCACTACATTCAGACTTAATCGATAGTGGTGATGTGGAAATCGATTCTACCTCCCCTACCAAATTTCCAAATGGGAACATGGGGATCTTAAAAGAACCTTTTCTAAGAATCATAAAGGAAGGGAAAATTAGGATTAGGGACAGTCATCTCAAACCAAGAGTGTTTGTTATGTTTTAAAGATGAACTATTTTCACCATTTTGATACCCTAATAGGTTGTGTAGATCTACCTATTTAGCATATGAACACAATCTAGATTAAATCAAGGAATGCATTCTTGCAAAGTGTGACAAGATCACAATTTTATTTATGAACCTCCCCCATACTTTTCAAGACATTCAATATGACGTGTTAGAATAATTAGAGAAAACCACGACTAATATTTCAATCTTGGACCTTCTAAAAATTTCTAACATTCATAAATAAATCATTTGTAAGACATTACAGGATTAAGAGTGTCCATTGATATTGACCTAAAACACTTGCAATAAATGGTAGCATGGATAGCTCTTACAAAGCATATAACCTTCACCCAAGAAAAATCCCAAAAGAAAATCCCTCTAATAATTTACCCTTACATATTGAGGTCATAATCAAATGTAAGGAGGTAAAAAGAGTTATTGTGGATGGTGGATCGGGTTTAAATATTTCTACTCTAAAGCTATTTTGATAGCTAGGGTGTACTAAAGTTGTTTTAGAGACAAAGGTCATCACCAAAAAGGTGTATGACAATGAATAACTATAGTCGGCCAATATGATCACATTCTCACTAGAATTAGGTCATATCAATCAAGATACAAAGTTTCACATCTTGGAATGGAAGCTCCCTTACAACATATTACTAGGCTTCCCATGGATTCCTGCCATACAAGCCATACCTTCAACATAACATCGGCTCTTGATTTTGTGTCATGAAGGGAAGACACTCACTATTCGAGGATATCCCCAACCTTTGCTCATTTCAAATTATTTTTGGGTTATTTCCTACCATTTACAAATTTCCTTCTACAAAGATAGTTGTTCTAGTTCACCAAAGGCCCTCACTTCATGAGTGGATCCAGATACCTTGTCTTCTAATGAAAAATATGATTCTACAAAGAGATACTCCATTTATTGCGTGGGAGATGAAGGATGTAGAAAACTATTGTGGAGAATATTATCTTCAGCAAGTCATTCTAGTTTAAGACCTTCCCTATCAACCAAAGCATGTGGTAGGGTGTGTTATAAGTTTCAAATATCCAGGAAAACTTCCCTTTTGAAGCTTTCACTTCGGGTGGATTATTACTAGATGAAAAATTTCTCAAAGACATCATATTTCATCTTGAAGATGATGAAATGGCTCTATGCTACCAATCACCTAAATAGTTTATCCCCAAATAAATTATGCTTACTATTGGAAACAAAGAACATGGATGTGGCCACAACAAATAAGGTACACTGGAATCTCTTCCAATACCTTATCGTACAATGGGTAAGCATGGTATGGGCATCCAACTATATGGATATCACCCCTCGTGAGGTCAAGGATACATCTTTTGAACACAAAGATAGTTCATCCGAATTGCAAAGCAAAACAGATTCCTAGTGTAGTCTTTACGAAGACCTTGAGTCCATGAACCTATTTTTTGACATAGCCATCTTAACTATAACCCCTTTCATATCCCTTACAACTTATACACTAAACCTTATTTACCTATCGCTCATGAATTGGGACCAAAAACAAAATGTTCCGATTGACATCTTTTAGAATGATGAAGCTATTAGTTGCTCAAACGTGCACTGGGTTGAGGATCTTGAAAGGGTTGAGGTTTCTAAGACCACAATGGAACCACCCCAAGTTGTGAGACCTTGTGTGCTTGGGAAAATCTTCAAATAAGGCGTGCTCCTCTACCTACCTCTAATGCTACTGCTACTCCTAATGTTGAAAGAAAATACTATACTAAACATTCTAAGGGGCCGGAGATAGAAAGATGTGAAGAAACAGGAAATAATAAGCTAAGGAAGGTGATAACCCCGAAGGAAAGGGTTGATCTCTCTCTATGAGAGGTGAAGGAAATAGAGTGGGTACAGGAGAATAGGGCAAACAACACATGTCACCGATCAACACATGGTATTGGCCTTCTAGCATGTGTAACACATGAAAGTGGGCACTGCAAGTAGAGGAGCATGCACAACATGCCAAAAACACAAACAGAGAGGTGACATGCAATGAAAACGAGAGAGGGAAGATGATATTTCCACAAAACATGATTTTATTTCTTAAGGGATACACAGTCATCTACATTCATGACAGGAGGTGAGAAAACATTATAGAGACCATGCCAAGGTCTACGACCCATGGGAAGTCAGCCACCATTTTGGCATGGTGTTGTTATAACAAGGATGCATCCATTTTACAAAGTAGAACTCTTCTATTTATAGAATAAGAAGGAAAGAAGAGAACGAGAAAGGGAGGGAAACTAGGATTTAAATATTCAACCACTAAAATGAAGAAATAAATGCCTACAAATCTACCCCAAATCTGTCATGTCTACATCAATTACTTTTTCGGCACCTCAAAGGATGAGGAACAAAGGATTAGATCAAATCTGATCTGGTTGTTGGGGGTAAATAGATTTGTATTAATGGCACAAAGATGTTTCTTCATTTTATCCCCACCTAACCTCTCTAAAATTAAATTTTCAGATCTCCATGGCATAGACGAGGCCGAGATCTTTCCAATGGTGCCATATTTTTCATATTTTGAGCACCGAGCCAAAATATATTCTCATTTGAAATTTAAATTGGTTCTGTACAAAATGCTAGGAACTGACAATCAAAACGGACCCCCTTTTGAAACTAGACATGTGGAGGGATGGCGCATGTCTAAGGGAAGCCTTTGTATTTTTCTTTTGAAGTTGTGTCGGGTTGACACGTGGTTGCTTCCATGGTTTGCTTGGAAACCCTCCCTAATTTTTCTCTTGAATTAATGTCATGATGACACTTGGCACCCTACGCGGCCTGCCTCAATGATTTGACTATTCAACCTGACCCTATCCTTTTATGAAATGGGCCACATGGAGGCTCTACTCTCAATTATAAACCCACTCTATATTTTGCCTTTGAAGGAGCATTGGGTTGCCAAGTGGAAATAAGGTGAACACACAAAATTTGGGTGTAAGGAAGAAGTGGAAGAAAGAGGTTAAGAGGGGTATGTGCTATGTGCGTGGGGAGATGAGGAGAAAGCACATGAAAGGGAAATAGAGGGGAGGCACAAAGGAGCATGTGCAAGAGGAAGGCATACTTGTAGAAGGCAAGTATGAAAACAAGACATGGGAATTCAACTAAAGGAAGGCACGTGGAGGGAGAAAGAAAAGAGGATGTGTGAAAGAATTGAGTCTGGGTAAGCACGCAAGAGGAATGCAAGGGACTTAGATGATTAGAAGGTATGTATGGAGAGGTGTGCATAAAGATGCAAAATGGGATAGGAGAAAGTGGATGTATAGGAGGAAGGATCGTAAGGGAAAATGGAATGAGATGGAAGTTTGCGAAGGGGAGTAGGAAGGCACGTAAGGGAAAGCAGAGGGACTGCAACTATGCCAAGGTGTTTAAATGAATAATCTTGAACGTGTGTGACCTAAAATGTGAAACATCAGAGTCAGGATGAAAATATAAGTTATCTAGATAACAACAAGAGTTATTTGGATAATAGTTTTGGTGACTTTCGGGGGACATCTTCTCTGCTAGATGAAGAGACCAAGAGTAGCATTAGAAGTCCATTGGGCATAGATTCGAGCACTTAATTTTGAAGATCCGGTCTGCAAATTGAAGAATAAAATAGAGTCACTTGAAGTTTTCTCAACTCGAACTAAATTGTTTCTCTCATATGAAGATATTCTAAATTGGATTGATGAGAGTGGAAGCTATGCACGACCATTGGAACCACCTCTACCAAATTTGAACCTGTCATCCTAGGAATCAAAAAAGGGGCATGCGGGCATGACAGAAAGGAAAGGCGCTAAAGGGAGCATGCCGAAACAAAAACACAACATTATGTACAAAATTTGAAAATCATACATGTCCCAAATGGAACATGCAAAGTGTGTGTGAGCACTTGTGTTACTGAAAGAAAACCTAAACTAACTAGAGTCAAGCGGCACTCAAGTAAAACCTACAATAAGTAGGAGAAGTAGTTCCCCTTCCTTAAAAATTGTGACCATGGAATTGATTTGGTGCTGAAAAGGGTTAGAAATGAGAGTGAAAAGCCACCTTACATATGGTGTTTCACCCTCCTCAAAGTATCAACAAACATAATATATACCTCCTAGAGTTTTTCTATACTTGGATCTGGAGGTGCTGTTGTTGACCTTTGGCGCGCTGAAGCTCTACCTCATGCTCTAAAATGAGCATGACCGGTGGAAACTCTGTTTTTGGCTCTAGGCTAGCCAGATATCTGATTGGGCATGGTCTGATCCTTGTGGTTTGCCCATTGTTCTGAAATTTAACTCCAAAAATGGAGTCTTTTTGTGGACCTTCTTGGATGGATGGTGTGAGAGGGATGATGACATCTTCTTGCCCTTTTCCTTCCTTCTCTTGTGAAGAACATGGAAGACTATGATCCTCCAACCTTGGATCCAGAGGGTTGTCATGAAGTGCAATTTGATGTCCTCAACACTCTCCTTCATGGCGAAGGCTTGTATGATTGGAAGGTGGATGATGGAGGAGAAAATGGTGTGATCTCCATGGGCTCCTCTTCATAAGAGCAATCCTTCAAGTTAGAAAGATAATTTGTCTCCTTGTTTTCCTATTACATGTGGTCTACCTCCTCCATGGTGTCCTCCTGAATCTACAATTTGATCACCATGACCCCTTCATCTTTATAAATGAAGTTTTAAATCTCAAACTCTTCTTCAACATCTAATTTTAAAGGGGATGATGTGGGAAGAAGAACTGAAGGTTTTCTTGTGGCCTCCTCCACACTTATATCCTCTAAAACTATTTGGTCCTCCTCCAAAACTACGCCATCTCGAGCTCACTGATTCTCCTTTAGAACAGGCACCCGTATGATTTCCTCTTCCCATTCGAGTCACATGACTCACACCATTCTTCAACATTATGCATTCATTGAACATGATGATGTTGGTTGGGAGAAGGGAATTACTTGGGTTATTCATTTATGGTACAACTAGATAGAGGGGACTCAAAAGAAAATGGGAGGATGGATGCATAAGGGATGGAAGGTGTGTGCACAAGAGAAGCGAGAGGCATGCACGGAAGGGAAATGTAGTGCCCACATTTTTACAAAATCGCTTATTTTTGTTATCTTTCCTCAAAGGCATGTTTTGACAGGGATTTGACATATTTTGGACATTATGTTAGGATATTTGACCTCCTTAGACATGTATGGAGATTTGGGCATATAGCACCAATTTGGCTTGATTACTATGTTGACACCTTATCTTTTGATGTCACGGATACTAACTGATATGATGTTGTTTGGACCTTATTTATATTTGATGGATACTCAATTTGGTTGCATGTTTGGATTTTATGGATGTATGTCACTTTATCGTTATGGCTAACTCATGGTGAATTGTGTATAATTATGCATGTTGTCACATTTTCGATTCTAGAATGATGATATGCTAGCATAGAATTCATTGATTTCTTATTGAGTAGTTGATTCATATTTTATCAGACAGGTGCATTTACTGTGTGTAATGAGTGTGCAAGTGACATGTCACAGGAGAATGTGGGATTCAGGGCAGCTACACAATTTTGCACAAGCAGCCCACGAGGCTAAGTCCTAACCATGTTTATTGTATGAGGCCTTAGTATTAGAGTTTATTGTTTTGGGCACCATGAGTGACCCTCAATTGTAATGTAATATGTCTTGTAATATTAATCTTGCTTAGGATGTTTAGTTTGCCTTGTAAACTTGATTTGGGGACTTAATGGCCCCCACTTGCATTAAGTTTTGAGTTTGAATAATGATGTATTTAATTAAAGGGGATTAGGGTCACATGTGAACCCTTGGGTGGGCCCCACACCCTCTACACTTGTGCCCAAATGTGCCAAACCCGAAATTGGGCTATTTTAGGCATTTTAAGTGACCCCTTTTTAGTTTGGGAGTTCACTTAGCATGAAAATGGGCCCTTGGACCCTACCTAATAGGTAGGGGGGCTTAATTCCAAGGCATAGAGGGAGTTTCCCTCCCATTTTCCCTCCCTTTGGTCACATCCATGTAAGGTGGATGGGTATGTGTGCTTTGTTAAAAGTTGCACAAGTTTGTTTTGTTGTTCATTTTGGGTAATTTGGGAGAAGAGGGTTAAAATCTATTTTATCCTTTCTCTCTTTTATTTTGAGAATCTTTGACCTTGAGGGAAGAGAGGGGTGACACATGTCACCCCCTCATTTGTGAGGATTTTTGTTGGCTCCTCTTCAAATTCTCCCTCATGGGGAAAGAAGAGGACTTTTTTTTGGAGCTTTTACTTTGAGGCTTGTGGATCTTGGGAGCTAGAGCTTGCTTGGATAAAGAAGAGGAAAAGTTAGAGTGTTGGAGAGATTTTGGAGGTAGGCTCCTTGAGCTCATTTTTATGTTTTATATCATGTTAGATTGTAGTCTTGTTTTGTTTAAAATGTGTGTTGCTTTTGGGTGTGGCTATTTGTTGTTATGTTTGTTGTTTTATTTTCCTCCATCCATCATATGGCATGATGGATTTTTGGAGTTTGTGGGGGAAGAGAGGGGATTTTTCCCTCTCAATCCTCATGGCTTGATGGGCAAGCCATGTAGGATTTTAGTTACTCCCCTCAAATGGTTTGAGGTGGGGAAGGTGGTTCATATGGTTTGAACCCCCTTCCCCATTCTTGGAGAGGAAACCCTTTTGGATTTGAAAATCCTCCAACGAAGGATTTTGGTGAATGGATGGAGAAATAAGGAGGGTTTGATGACTTTTAAGGAATAAGGAGGTTGTGGAGATCATTGTTTATGTGTAACCAATGTTGGCTACACTTTTGACACTTGGAGATCTCTTTCTTCTCTTCCCCATTTAGAGGTAGAACATGGTTTCTCCTCATTTCCATCTTTGCAAAATTGGTGTTTTTCTTAATATTTGTCTTGTCTTTATGTGAAAGTAATGTTGGTTGTCTCCCTAAATCTTGTGTAAAGTTGTGGAAGCTAGTCCTCTTTCCCATGGGCTTGGGGGAGGCTAGCATGTCTTCCAACCTTGGAAAGACATGTAATGATGCCTAAAGGTTGGGTGGTTAAACAAGATCTTTCTCCTTGTGTTGGTTCCTTAAAGCATTCAAAAGTTAGAGCTCAAGTGTTGGAGATAGTTGGAGTTTTCTTGTCATCTTGGTTCCCATTGTCTCCTTCTTATTTTATGGACATCATTCTCAATGTATCTTGAAGAGTATGGCTATGTGGAAGTATTCATTTCCTTGTAAAATTCTCCTCTTTATATTTAGCATTATTTGTAAACATGAGTAATGATTGCTTGAGCAATCTCTCTCTTCAATCTTGCAAAGAGGATTGTAATAAGGTTTATTGAGTATTTCACATAAATTTGTAAACATGTTGGATTAGTGTGCTTAAGCCATTGGAAAATAAACCTTGTAAGAGAATTATTTACTTGATTATGTAATGATTGAAAACTCCATTTTGAGGGAAAGTAGATTATTGGAAATGAATTATTGAATTAGTTGATTTCTTCAAATATGAATTTGTTGTAACTCCATTTTGAAGGAAAGTTGATCTATGGAAATATTGTAAATTTTGATATATGTTTCCTTCTTGTAAAATGTTGGCAACATGACTAAATGTAGATTAAAACATCATTCTTGAAATGCTTTTTTTTTTAAATTACTTCTGAAAGTTTAGTAAATGGAATGAAACTAGTTCTCTCTTTTTTATTGCAAAAATAAAATAAAATGATCAAACATGGATATATTGAAAATAAAAATACTTCTTATCTTATATATTGCACTATAAAATAGATTAATAGATATATCATATCAGATATATCTATAATAGAAGTTTGTACAGAAAATGTAATATATATATATATATATATATGTATATATTTATATATATATAACATAATACATCTATATACGGATTAAATATTAAACAAATTTCAATCAAAAATAATTTTGGTGGTTTTATTATTTTAAAACAAAAAAAAAAGTTACATGGGGAGGGTCAAACCCCTACCCACATACCCCTACACACCAGCTCTCCCCAACACCCATTCCATGTGGATCCACCCTCCAATCCCATGCCATCCCCAAACACCACCCCCGCACACCACCTCCTCTTCCCCCGCACAAAGACCCTCCAACAGCCCCCACGCACCTACCCCACTTCCCTTCTCCTCCTCAATGTACCCTCCTACAACACTCTAGTTGCACCTCTTTCCCCCTTCTCCATGCAAACCACATCTCCCGCGCTTCTCCTCTCTCTCTCTCAGTGCATTCTTCCTCCCCTCTCCCCCTTTTTGCAGACCACCTTCCTCCTTTTGCACAAGCCTCCCTTCTCCAAACCCGCAGCCAACCCTCCTCCAATAACCATCCCGGTTCAAATTAAAACCAGAGAGAAAGCTCTATAGCCATCCAAAGCAACCTACATTGATGGTGCACACTATTTTTGTACACCTAGATGTCAATCCAATTAAAAAAAAAAAAAAAGATTCGAAAGATGCATCCTCGCGTCACCTTGTTGGTCAAAGGAGAGCTAGACATATTTTTAGTTGTAGTCTTCATCGGCCTATTAACTATTCAAAGTGGATTTCTAATGTGGTCCCAAAGTGATAGAAGAAACTGTCGATTATTAGATTTTTAACTAATTTCGATACATTAATAAAGCTTTTCCTAAAGACGACTTCCCCTTCCCAACATTGACATGATTGTCGATGAAAAAGATGGTTATGAGATGTTATCACTCATGGATGGATTTTTATGATATAACCAGATAAACATTTTGAGGAAGAATAACATATGAAATATATTACCATCCCATGGGGACATTATGTTATCAAGTCACATCATTTGTCCTCAATAATGCAACTACTACGTATCAATGGGAAATGAATGTTACCTTTCATGACATGATCAATGACATCATGCAATATTATATGGACTACATATTAGAAACATCTAGGACTCAGGAAGATCACTTAGAGATCTTGTGATGCATCTTTCATCATCTAAGGGACTATAAGGTCTGCCTCAACTTGAATAAATGTTTGTTCGATGTGTTATGTGGAAAATTATTAGGATTCATTGTTTCGAGAAGAGGAATAGAAGTAGATCCTACAAATTTTATTTCAATAACAAAAATAATGCCTTCGACAAATATCGACAACCGACAGCTTACAAGGAAATATCCAATCAATTAGAAGGTTCATCTCTCATCTTACAGACAAGTATCACACATTTACACATCTTCTAAAGAAAGATGTTAGTTTTCACTAAGGGCGGGAACAATAACAAGATTTTGCATTGCTCAAGGAATATTTATTGAAACCCCTTGTTCTAATGCCACCCATGACATGTGAACCATTGTTACTCTACATTTCCACCATGCACTTTATAATTGGGGAACTATTGGCCCAATATGATAAGGAGTAGAAAGAAAAATCTTTGTATTAAGAAAAAATTTGATCAATTACGAGCTCAACTACCCATAGATAGAAAATTCTTTCTTAGCCATAGATTTAACCTTTCGAAACTACGTCATTATGTGCTAAATAATAAGGTCAAGCTTATCTCAAAATTTGATCCATTAAAATACACACTCATAGGAAAGATGGCCAATTGGGTCATCTTACTTAGCAAGTTTGACATCAAGTATGTACACCAAAAATTAGTGAAAGGACAGGTTTTATCAAATCAACTAGCTAAAGGTCCGCTACTAGAACCAAAACTTTGAGTCTTGAACTCTTAGATGCATAAACAATGTACCTCAAGGAATTTGTTATATGACAACTATACTTTGATGGCTCCTTTACATTTCATGGTTCAGGTGCTAGAGTTTTTTTAATCACTCCTTCATGAGACTTGATTCCTTAGGCCTTTTGACTTAGGTTCCCATGTAAAAACAATAAAGAAGAATATGAGGCACTTATTACAAGGATGAAACTGCGCTATTAAGTTAGATATCGACAAGTGAATGTAATGTTTTATTTCATGTTAATCATAAAATAGATAACAGATGAATATAAAGTTAAATGTGAGAAAATTATTCCGTACAAGAGAATGGTTGATTCTTTAAAAGAGTTCTTTGAGAATATTACATTTAAAAAAATCCCAAGAGGACATAACAGAGCAATAGATGTTATTGCTATAGTGGGGTCTATGTTTAGTATCCCACATGGGAACAATGATATTCCATTTTCATCAAATATCTATAAACACTAGGGTATGAAATGACATAATACTATTTGGTATGTGAATTTATTGGTCCCTTTTCCCATGGTATAGTGACATCTTTAATTAACTTTACGATGAAACATTTCCCATGCTAATAAAAGAAACCTCATCTAGTGTATAGCCCGCTATACCCTACTTGGGGGCACTCTCTTTCATCGAGGTTACGATGGGAATCTGTTGCATTGTGAAAATTCGACGAGTCCATTCGAAAGCATCAAGGAGGTGCATAAAGGCATCTGTGGGGACCATATCAATAGGATAATCTTAGCAAAGAAGATACTTAGAGTAGGCTACTATTGTCCTACCATGGAAAATGATTGTTGCAAATATGTAAAGAAATGCTTGCATTGTCAAAAGTATGAAAATTTGATACATGTGTTAGGGTAATCATTGCATCCTATCACAACACCTTTGCCTCTCTTAAAGAGGGGACTCGATATTATAGGTAAAATTCACCCTACATCTTTTGATGGCCACCTATTCATTATCACTACCACTAAATACTTCACAAAGTGGATAGAGGTTGTTCCTCTTACCTACCTCAAAGGGGCACAAAGATCTAAGTTTATAATGAGCCACATAATGTGTCAATATGGCATCCCCTCTACCATTAGAATCGATAATGGTAAGTCCTTTAAAAAAAATGTGAAAGTGTTATGTAAACATTTTCAAATCACTCTCAAATTTTCAACCCCTATTACCCTCAAGGTAATGGGAAAGCTGAAGCTTCTAATAAAACCATTATCGTATTATGGATAAGATGGTGAATACAATAGTCCATAACTCGAATTTATAGATTCACCCTACCCTCTAGGAATATAAAACATCTATCCACACTCCTATAGGTGTCACTCTATACTCCCTAGTATTCATCATAGAAATCGTATTACGCCTAGACATTGAGCTCCACTCTTTACATATAAAGATAAGGGATTACTCAAATGAAGAGGAAGACTACCAAGTTTCTTGACTTGATGAGTTGGATCTATTAAATGAGAAATGACTTCATGTTCTTCATCACCTTAAAGTGTATTAGGATTGAGTGTGGAAAAGTTACAACAAAAGAGTGATACCTTGTCAATTTGAGGTAGGAGACTTGGTGCTAAAATAAAATTAGTTCAACACCACAAAGGACCAGGAAAAACAGGGAAAATTTAATCCTAATCTGTTGGGGCTATATGTTTTTATCACAAATGTTGGTTCACGAGCCTATAAGATTTATTACTCAGATGGTTAGGATATTTGGGAACCCATGAATACAATGCATCTTAAACATTTGTATGCTTAAGTGTGGGGTCCCTAAAATATCATAAAAACAAAAAAGTATAAAAACTGAACAATAAAAGAGAAATAAATATTTCCAACAATGAAAACAATACAATGGTGGAACTATGGAAAAGTCCTTTAGTGAAAACTAGTTTTCGGTGCCATTAGAGGGTCTGTTGTTCACAAGCATTTCAGGTCTAGGATTATAATAGTGTCTATTTTGATCTATCTTTTCCTTTCTGAGATAATTTTGAGCCTATCGCTATTTTCCTTAATTATCCTAATAATGCAAAGATTTTTCCTTTAAATATTCCCATCTCATGGATTCAACTTTACATATGGTATTCATCCCTTCTACCATTATATGATTTATTATTTATTTTATTTTATTAATTAAATAATCATATTATATGGTTATATTATAAACCATAATATAATTGTATGTTGTTATATGGTTTTAAACCATATTTGTCTATATCCTATCTCACTGTCTAGGATAAATTAATTATGCTTTTTGTTTCACAGGATAATTGTTACAATTATTATAACAATTTATATGCTTCCCGGATGTATTATTGGAAGCAGTTGTGAGTATGGTTTTACCTGTGCAACATATTTGTTTGTCTACACATTGTTGTCCAATATGTATAAATATTACAGCACTCCATTGTAATGGTTAATCAATTTCACATTAATAAAATATACAGCTTCCATCCCTGTTTGTGAAATTACATTTGGTTTCAGAGCAGGTTGAAGGATATTGGAGGATTGCAGCAGAGTTTGAGGAGCATTGGAGAAGCTTGTGTAAGAAAAAGAGAGCCAGAGTTTCCTCTGCAACTTCCCAGCCCCATCCCTTGCAATACCGCCATCAAATTCCTCAAAACCACCTTTATTCATTGCAATTAAGGTTGAGGAGGATAAAATTCACCAAGGAAGAGATTACAAGCTCAAAGGAAGGAAGAAAAATGATCTAAGGCGCCATACACAGTCAAAACCGCCTTCATTCTCAAAACCGCCTATCATTTTTTCTCTTTGCTGGAATTTTTTCTCAAAACCACCTTTCCAAAACCATGGTTTTATGAAGAGGTATGGTTTTACAGTTTGGAAGTGTTTAATTATAATTTTCTCTTTACATATACTTGTTTAGCTTAGCCGCCCAAGTGGCTAGCATAACTTTTGTAAGACACTTCCCATCAAGAGAGGTCAAGGGGTCAAATCCCCCTCCCTCACCCACTACCAAATTTGGTGAAAATTTAGTGGAACCGCTAACTTTAGCGGAAAATTCAAATTTAGTTATAACTAACTAAATTTAGCGAGAAAAACCCTATTTTAGGGTAATTTTTTTTTTCTCCACTCTGCATATTTTTGCATTCAGAGCACTTTTTGCCAAAGGAGGGCTATCTAAAAACTTCATTTTGAGCTATTTTTTACAGTTGTTTTCTCAGCAAGCCGTATTGGGCTCCGAAGGCCACCAGGGCCCCGAAAAACAAATTTTTTGCCTGCCATTCAATTTTTCTAGATTTTTGAATGTAATTGCATGCTTCAACATATTGTACTAATTTGTAGGTTTCCATAATCAACTGAAAACTTTGTAACTGCTTAGAAACTGGCAAATTTGTAATCAAAAATAGTATAAAATTGGTTCTGTAACACTCACAAGATCCTAGATCTCATTCGCAGCATTCGATATATACGGTGCCTCTGGGAAGCATTTACGAGTAAATCCATCGTGACTACTACTACACTTAACACCTAATATAGCTACAAAAATTTCATCTAGGCATCGACCCTTTAAATCAATGGGAGTAATAAGGTCATAGTGCACACACTATGAGCCATCCCATCCGTCTGTGAATGATTACACGATATAAATCCAGACTGAAAAATTATCCGAGTATATAGTGAACTTACGCGCGTGTATGAGGATATTTCTTTGAGCCGGTGTCAATAATCACACAGACCCCATCAGTACTATCTTGGTACCACGTATTGAATTCTTTCACGTACGTTAACGCCTCTTTCACGTACCGCCGGGTATATAGAAAGGGTGAGCTTCTTCCACGTACCAATAGGTATATCGGAAGGGCGCATATATAGAAAGGTTCAGTATATCGACTGACGGTATATAGATTGGGAGACCTAATACCTGGAGTGATAAGAGCCAAACCCTGTCAGTGATCTCTACAAAATGGGCACTAATGCCCCCAAATTTTTTCTTCCGATTCACAATTTCTCAGAGGAAGCAACTATGCTACATGGAAGACAAAAATAAAGACACAACTTGAGTTTGAAGAGATCTGGTCTGTTGTGAATGATACTCTGACCAGATCAACCACTGATACAACACAACAACAAAAGTTTGATAAAGAAGATCAGAAGGCCAAACTCATCATCTTGTTTAGAGTGTCCGATGATGTGCAACCCCACATTCAAGATTCCAAAACAACAAAAGAAGCGTGGGATAAATTGAGTATAGTATATGAGGCCAAGAACAAGAATGTCATACTGAATTTATAGAGTCAGTTACATACACTAAAATTCAAGCAGAATGAGAAAATTGAAGCTTTCTTAAGAAGAGTTGCAGAATTAAGGGCTTCACTTCTAGCCCTAGGAGAACCAGTCATAGATGATGCTCTTGTTCCCATTGTTCTGAGAGCACTCCCCTCTTCTTACCACATTTTTGTCACAACACTAAACATGACAGATACGACAGTTGGTTTTGACAAACTAGTAAACCTACTGCAACAAGAGGAAGCAATGCACAATAAGGATGATGAAGAGGAGCAGGCACTATCTTCACATCAAAAATGGAAAGGAAAAGGTAAAGGAAAACCTAATTCCTATCAGAAGTCCCAACATCAGAATTAGTATCACAAGGACAATCAATAGAAGAAGCAATGTCCAATTTGCAAAAGAGGACATGACTTAAAAGATTGTTGGTATAACACTTATAAGAAAGGTTCATCAAGAAACTCTAGACCACAACAACAAAAATCTTACAAGGGACATTCTAACAACTATCATGGGTAGAAAAAGGGGAACTAGAAAAGAAGACCCCACCAATAAGGTAATATTGTTGAGCAACAAGAATAGTCACAATGAAGACTTCTTGTTCACTGCTCAATCAAGTGAACCATCCACGTCATCTAGTGATGTCTGGTATGTTGATTCAGAGCCACTCGACACATGACCGGCCATAGAGACTAGTTTATTTCAATGAGGGACACGCCATCAAAAATCATGTTTCATTGGGAGATGATTCTTCATATACAGTTCAAGGGATTGGGAACATTTCTCTACCCCTTGGTTCACACAAATGCAGACTATCAGATGTCCTATATGTCCCTAGGTTGACAAAGAATCTTCTTTCAGTTAGTCAACTCCTAGATCACAACATGAAAATTGACTTTGATAGTCAATCCGACAAGAAAACGTGTTTGATTTGAGATAAATCAAGAGGCTCAAAAATAATTGCAAAAGCCTCCAATGTGGGATGCATGTTCCAACTTGATTTTGTTCACAAAGATGATCAAGCACTTATAGCTAAAAACACCACCTCAGCACAATTGTGGCATCGAAGATTTGGTCATGTAAGTTTCAAATATCTCGAAACACTTCACCGGTGTAATATGGTACATGGGCTACCATCTCTTCAGAAGGATATAGACAAGTGTCCTCACTACCTAGTAGGAAAACAACACAGAGTTTCATTCCAGAGGAGTACATTTCGAGCTCATGGTAAACTTGACCTGGTTCATACCGATCTTTGTGGTCCACTGCAGCCAAGTCATACTGGGTTCCAGTACTTCATGCTTTGTGTTGATGACTATTCATGGAAAATGTGGATTTTTTGTCTTCGCAAGAAAAGTGAAGCATTTGAAACCTTCAAAAATTTCAAAGTAGCAGTTGAGAAAGAAACTGGTCGTCACATCAGAACTCTCCACTCAGATCGAGGGGGGGAATTCACCAGTGATGAGTTCAGAGACTACCTACAAACTCACGGGATTCATCGACAAATGCCTCCTCCACACACACCATAGCAAAAAATGGTGTTGTTGAGAGAAGAAATCGTACTATCATGGAAATGGTGCGATGCATGATCGATGATTCTGAACTTACAAAGACATTTTGGGTAGAAGCAGCAAAGACAATGTAGTGTATTTGTTGAACAGAGTGCCCACAACTACTCTTGATGGAATTACACCACAAGAAGCATGGTAAAAAAGGAAACCATCCATTGCACACCTCAGAGTATTCGGGTGCAAAGCAAGCATGCACATACCCAAATAGAACAAAAATAAATTGGACATGAAGTCACAAAAACTCATCTTCATTGGGTACAATGAAGAGACTCTTGGGTATAGATTGATGGATCCTAAGACCAGAAAATTCTACACCAGCAGAGATGTTGAGTTTTTCGAGAAGAAGGAAGCAGAGACTCCTCCTCCAGACTCACAAGATGTAGATTTTTCACCTATTGTAAAAATTGAAGCTGATGTTCCCTCAGAAGATGAAAGTGATGATGGGGATGATGATGATCAGATAGAACCACAACCCATGGGAACAATTCAGCATATGCCTAAATGGTGTACAAGTACATTACAAGATGCAAGATTGGATGCTCCACCAGATACATCCACCCCTGGACCACAGACTCATAGTAAAGCAATAGAAGAAGTTAATTTTGCTTTGATGAGTAGATTTATTAAATCAGATGAGCCCTCTATAGTCCAGGAAGCCCTATAGTCAAAAGTTTGGAAAGATGCCATGGATTTTGGATATCAATCAGTGATGAAGAATAACACATGGCAGCTTGTCGATCTTCCACCAGGGAAGAAACCCATTGGATGCAGATGGATATTCAAAACTAAGTACAAAGTAGATGGGATAGTGGACAAGTACAAATCAAGACTTGTAGCAAAGGGGTACACACAAAAAGAAGGCATTGACTATGAGGAGACATTTTCTCCCATAGCTAAGATCAAAATGATCAGGATGATCTTTTCTCTAGCTACTCAATTTGGATGGAAAGTTCACCAAATGGATGTAAAAAGTGCCTTCCTAAATGGAGATTTACAAGAAGAAGTCTACATGACTCAACCTGAGGGATATGTTGTACCTGGTCAAGAATAAAAGGTATGTAAACTTAGGAAATCTATGTATGGTCTAAAACAAGCACCCCGGGCATGGTACATCAAGATTGATGAGCATCTCATACAACATGGATTTATTAGAAATCCATACAATCCCAATCTCTACCTCAAAAGCAAGGGGGAGATGGTGATTGTTGTTGTCTATGTTCGATGATCTAGTCATCACCATGCAGCTTCGTTGAGGAGGATGATCGATGCAATGAAGAAAGATCTTAATCGATCGTTCGACATGACCGATCTCGGGCTGATGCACTATTGTCTTAGATTGGAAGTGTGGTAGAAAGAGAATCATATTTTTTTTCTCAGATGAAATATACCAAGACTATGCTCGAGAAGTTTAGGATGATGGATTGCACACCAATTGCTACACCCATGGAGAATAGATTGCAGTTATCTCATTCAGATCCATCTCCTGAGGTAAGTGCCACTCTCTATCGGCAGTTGATTGGGAGTCTCATTTACTTGACCTACACTAGGCCAGATATCAGCTTTGCAGTAAGCTATCTATCTATCCAGTTCATACAGAACCCAAATTTTGTCATTGGAAAGCAAAGGGCACATATTGAGATATCTCAAAGGATCAAGGATCTTGGTCTAGAATACAAGAAGAATGACAAATTCTTCTTGTCTGGATATTCGATTCGATCATGCAGAAACATTGATGACAAAATCCACTTCAGATTTTGTGTTCATTAAGGATCTGGACCAATATCATGGGGAAGTAAGAAACAACACTTCATTTCTTGTTCTTCCATAGAAGCCGAGTATTGTTCTACAGAGAAGCTATCTATGAAGTGATTTGGCTACATCGCATACTAGAAGGACTTGGAATACCATAGGACAAACCGACCACCATGTATGTTGACAATGAAGGTGTTCTCAAACTTGTTCGCAATCCAGTTTTTCATGAGAGAACAAAGCACATTGAGGTACAAGTTCATTTCATACGTGAACATGTGTTGAAGCACAACATCCAGCTTCAATATTGTCCAACAGCTGAACAATGAGCAGATATCTTCACAAAATCACTTGCACATGACAAGTTCGAGTTGTTCAGAGAGTTCCTCTCCTCATCCCTTGAGACAATGCACAATTAAGGGGGGGAATGTTAGGATAAATTAATTATGCATTATATGATTTATTATTTAATTTATTTTATTAATTAAATAATCATATTATATGGTTATATTATAAACCATAATATAATTGTATGTTGTTATATGGTTTTAAACCATATTTGTCTTTTTGTTTCACAGGGATAATTGTTACAATTATTATAACAATTTATATGCTTCCCGGATGTATTATTGGAAGCAGTTGTGAGTATGGTTTTACCTGTGCAAAATCATTTCATATTATAAATATTGTTTCCCTATTCAGTACATTGTTGTCCAATATGTACATTGTTAAATGGTTAATCAATTTCACATTAATAAAATATATTCCATCCCTATTTGTGAAATTACACACTCTTGGGGCATCCATTTTTATTTGTTTCGTTACACATAAGATTTAGAAAAATTCTTAGAAAACACTAGAAACATTTTTATAACTTTTTTTGAAAATCTAGATTTGTTAACAGGAAAACTCAAAACATTCACATATGTTTTTGAAAACTAAAAAATAATAGAACATTGTCTCGAAATAATACCAAAAACTAAAAAAAAAACATTTCAAAATTGTCCCGAAAATAAAGTAGTAGTTTGCTTACTTTAGTTGTTGGTTTGTATAGCTTTGGTTGCATTAATTTTTCATCTTGTGTATTTAAATTAGATTCATTTGCTTACTTAGATTGAGTATTACTTTAATTTGGTGTCCATTGCATTGAGTTCACTTTATCTTGCATACTTGTCAATAGTTGTTTCTTTCTTTATTAGATTTGATAAATTTATGCTTGTTATTTGCTTGTATAGTTTGTCGGCATTTCATCATCATATCATCTATCATCAAATTTATACATCATATATCAATAAAGGCTAAGCTACATCATCATGAACATGAAAATTAAACATGTATGTTAAGCTAACATCATATAATATCACCAATAGGGGCAATAGGGAAAACCTTTTATCCCCCCTCAAACATAGACCATAGTAAAAATGTGGATTAAACATGTTATCTCATAAACACAAAATGTGATAAGTAAGTATAAATTCATCATCATCATCATCATCATCATAAATATAAATGTCCATGTACAAAACAATGTGTCTCGATATACATCTGATACAATGATCCATCATGGGCATCTATACAAAAAATGTGCCTTCATCACGAGGCATAATAAAAAACAATACATAGTACATTCATACAAAAATGCCTTCATATCAAGGTGTACATCAAAAAGAGATACATCCATACATATTTCATTCAAGAAAATACAAAAATTCACCCATGACTCTCACCTACCTCTGGATTTCCTAGCCTATAACTCTTAGGTGGCATATAATGTGATCCCCTAGGAAGGGGCATCTACTATGAGCCTTGAGATGGGACAGAGATAGTTATGGACCCATGCGTGGCAGCACCTACTATACTAATGGCTACTACATTGATTTGGTAGATTGGGAGGTTCTCTCGGGATCTAGATATGGACCTACTAATTGTTAGTTGGCTAAACAAAATGGCCCTATGTCCCTTTAAGATAGCCTCATCATACAAAGCTTTGTAATATGATGGCTCACCACCGGTTGTCATCACATCCACTAGTATATCCTAAATCACAACTACTTTAGCTGCTCACTATAGAGAATCACACTCTCCTATCAATTTAGTGATGTTTTCCCAATCTTGTGTCCACTCGTGATCCACTTTGAGTCCTCTTGAAAACTACCCAGATCTCTCTCCATGACCACACGATCTCTCTCTGAGACTATATAATCTCTCTCTAAGGTGTCCTAGTCTCTCTCCATCTGTATTTGATCTTGATCTTCACTCAACTAATCTCCCTCCACAATAACCTCTAGCTACTTTGTGCTACTACCTACTACAACTACTGCCACAAGGAAGCTAACTCCCTATCTCCTAGCCCCATCCTCCTCTCATTAGAATTTTTGGTGGGGTCCTCCATCCATCTCCTCCATCTCCCTCATCTGAATAATCTCCATCTCCTCCCTCTCATCCACCTCCTAGTGGACTACTTGGTGGGCTCATATGAGGTGGTGACAAGGGCACCTATAGTAGAACTTGTGGCAGTACCAGTACATGTTGTTGTACTTAGCAAATTTTGTTGTACTAGTACTCGTGGACCCTATGGTTCCTTTACATGTCCTTATCCCTATGGTTGTGGAAACTATTCATGTCCATGTCCCTATGACATCTTTATATCCCTTCCCCATAGTATATCCTTAGCCTTTGGTTGGCCTAACCTTTCTCTATCTTTGAGATCTTTACCATGCAGACCATGTGCCATCACATTTATCTTGTAGTCTATAGCTTCCTGTGAAATGGTAAGGTGTAAGGGAAATACTATAGCATACCATGATGCATACTCAGTTGTTTGCCGAGGATCTACGACCTAGGGAAATGTAACTCAGTTATGGAACCATTTGAAGGAAACTATCAAGGGATTTTTTTGGCCTAATCCACGGATCCATATCAAGTCTCGCGTGTGTATAACATCTTAGAGCTTGGGATTCCTTGAACATGACCAAGCTATCTCCTAAACTGGTCTACTATAAACCACTCTCTGAGGTAACCCAAAGTCCTAATAGCCATCGTCTCACCACCGGAATAATTGGTAGGGCCTCCATGTAACTATATGTAACTATAAATCATACAAGGTCCACTTGTAATAGAGGGTATCTCCTAGCTGTGAGCATACGTCATCACCCACCGGTTCCCATCCACAAACGAAGGATCACTTGCATCTTTGTCTTGTAGTACTCCAAATCGGTGACCTATAGCTATATGGTCCCATACCCATATTTGTAATAAATTCCCGGATGTGAGGTTCTTCTGACCTCAGTATACTATCAAGTGAAGATCCCAATACAAGTCAGCTAATATACACTATCCCTAGTAAAGCTACTCACCATCCATGAGTCTGTATATAAATCTAGTCATCTTAGGGGAAAATGTGCACCTATCTTGTTAGGAAGTAGGATGCCTCCAACAAGATCCATCAAGTAAATTTTTATCTGTGCATATTGTTGATCATTGAACATAGAATAGATATCCACTAACATATCCATTCTCCAAATATCTTGGTGAAGAAACATGTCATAGAGGAAGGAGAAAATCCAGCCTCGATGTCCATCATACTCTATCAAATCACCATGGATAGGTACCTGAATTATCCACAAAACATGTACTCTAGTGTAATCAGTCATCTCACCCATGGGTAATCTAAAACTCTATGACTCGCTCTCGCCATCTCTCCGCTAAGGTAGTAAGAAGGGCATGATATATTTAGATTTGGGGCATGTGTGCAATGTAGTCCAAACTAGTAGCCTACAAAATAACAATCAACAATCAACCCATGTTACTCTCATCATCTAAATGTCACGTCAAAGGATCTGAGATGTCCGAACCACTCCCATGTATCCATATTATGTAATATCTCTGAAATATTACACAAACACTTCTTTGAAACCATTTCATGTAAAAATTCTTCCTAAAGTGTTATGTTTTGTCTATATTATTCTATTTTCTTCCTATGTTTTTCACTACGGATAACTTTTTAACATTTTCCTTCTATGCTAGCCTAAGGTCAAGGTGTTATGCCCGCATGCCCCCTTTTGCACTCACACACCCCATTTTATGCTCATTTCCCCTTGTTGCACATGTTCATGCCCTATGGGACTCATTTTCATTTTTTGCGCATGCGCGCCCATGCTACATATGTGCGTTTGGTTTTGCACATGAGTGGCCTAACACTAGTTTACACTCGTGCACCTCCTATCACACTTGTGCATCCCATTTTGCACATGTGCGACACCCGTTCTATACTTTTTTCCTTTATGACACCCATGCACCTAGTTTTTGCATGCGTTAATCCTTGCATATGTGTGCCCAAGGGCTTTCGCATGCATAATCCTATATTTTTCTACTAGCTATTAAATGTAATAAATGACCTTAAATGACAAAATTTTAAACCTACATACCAGCATAGGGTTGTGGGAAGGAACCCTGAACTCTCAGACTCTATCTGTGTGATGTACACATCTTTGAATGTGCGTCATAACTCTTAGCGTCATATTTATCTCTCTAAAAATTTAGCAAAGGAGGAATATAAATGAATTAGCCGCAATGATTTCCCCCAAACTAGGTATTTATAGCCTTTCTCCTCCCTTGTGATGCTTTCACTTGTCACAATGGCCATAGATGCTAATGTGACCACCATGTTTCTTCTAGAGTCTTTTAGCACTTGCCACGATAGTTATTTTTAATAAATAATCACTTTTGGCACATTTTTGTTATGATGTGTCATATTTTTTGCTTCCCAAATGAACCTTTCTAGTACCTACGACATATTTTTTTTTCTAATGATTTTTATGATGTCATACGACTTCAATAATTCTTCTACCTGATTTTATTCTATAAAATTCAAAAAACCAAAAATTTCAATTTTTTTCAAAAAATCCAAAAAATTGGTAAAAAGTAATTAAATATCCAAAACATTTTAAATGTTCAAAATTGGTAAGCGGCATGTATGTAGAGGAATCCTATATCAAATGCATTGATCTTGAACATCAAAATTTCTCCTACAAAAAACATCTTTCTTTTGTTCTTGCTTATTCTTGTCTCAAATGATTTGCAAATCATTTTTATCTACCTCAATTAACATTGCTAGTTTACTTACTATATCGGTACTCTCATGCAAAAATGAGTTGTTAGAGATTGTTTCATAGAACACAAATACTTTTCATGGGTCTACTTTCGTCCTTTTCTATTCCCCTAGAATTTATCCTTGCTTGGGGCACCATTTTTAACCCTTGTCACTAAAACACAAACATTCGGGAACTAAAGTTTGATAACAAAAACATTGGTACAAATATCTTGAACATTGTTTGTTTGAGTATGTGTGATTGTACTTGTTCTCTTTTAGGTTAAGTGGTTTAATTTCTCATATTGCATTACATTATGTATGTTGCATGAAGTTACACATTTTTAGCAATGAACAAATGTTAGTAATATAACTTTTCATGTTATTTTACACTTTTGTTTATTTTAATAAGGGTCAATGATTTATATCATAGGGGAAACATGATGAAACAAAGTTTCTTATTAAAATATTAGATGTAAAATCTATTCCTATATTCTTCATTTTCATGTCTTATCACTATTCATTTTTCTTCCAACACACGTCGTCGGCAACACGAAAATAATTTTTATCCCCACCTTCTTTTTTCGATCATATTTTTGATCATCGATTGGATTCTTCTTTCACCCTATCGACACTAGAGGGGGAATCCTTAATTATACTAATTTTTCTTTAAAAATCTACTTGTTTATGTTTGTCTACTATGTTTGAAGTGACGTCACTTACTTCACCATAAACGAGGGGTAAATGTAGACACCTAAAATCTACTTTTTCAATCTTATGGCTAAAATCACATTAATTACTCCCATTCTTACCATTTCCATTATAATTAGTGATTTCCACTAATTAACTAATGTTTTTCTCTGATAACACCCCAAACGTTTACTACAAATTAACTAATTTAAAGAAATATCAACACCATAATCATCTAAAATTAAATGTAAATCTAAACAATGAAACATCAATGATAAAAGATTAATAGCATAACAATGGAGATTAAATGAAACTAACATATAACATCTACTCATGCCTACTAGAATGTTTGATTAACTAACATATACCTAAATAGATCTAGGAGTAATCAAATTGGGAATGGTTGCTCCTCCACAAATGGTGAGAAGATCTATCTAACACAATACTACAATGCCATGTTAGATACCCTCCTCCTAACCATAATGAAGGCTTTAGGAAAATATGATCAAGTGAATCATTAAAGGAGTTTAGGCTCTTTAACATATTTATTAAATGAGGCTATTAATAAAATCATGGTGTAAAATTGGAAGGTAGTACGTAATATTATTTATATTTTTTCCTTTGAGGAAAACTTGAATATTAGTGCATGTGGGACTAAAATTACAAACAAGATTTAGAATTTTTATCATGATTAAGCTTTTTTAATCATAATTAGTGAATTACCAAGTTATTAAGAGGTATAAAGTCTTAATCAACAGCTTAGGGTCAACAAGGAGGCTAGGATAAGATTTTGAAGCTTGTTGAGACATTGTGGAGGAAAGTGGGGTGATGTTGAGTGGTCATAAGAGGGGTTTGAGCCAATACTAGGGAATATTGATCAAAACAAGGATACAATAGGCTTAAATAGCATATAATTGCTAATTGTTTGTTTTGAGGAGGATTTTAACTTACGATTTTTGGTAAATTGGGATCCTGAATGTGAAAGGGATTTGGTGATCAACATAGCACTTGTTAATTGACCAAAGTGGTAAGAAAAGTTAGTTAATTAGTGGAAATCACTAATTATAATAGAATTGGCGAGAATGAGAGTGATTTGCATGCGTTTTTAGCAATAATATTGCAAAAACATAATTTAGGTGTTTACACTCTCTATCTTGGTTAATTAACAATGCTTTATTGATTAAATAACCTCTTTCACATTCCAGATGCCAATTTATGACACATCGTAAGTCATAATCCTCTTCCGAAATGCAGACAATTAGTAATTATTAGCTAATTAGGCCTATTTACTCTTGTTTTGATTAATAAACCATATTATTGGCTAAAATCCCTCTTCCAACCATTCAAAATCACCCCTTTTTCCTCCAAGACATCTTAAAAGGCTTCAAAACCTTATCATAACCTCTTACTTGACCATAAGTGGTTAATTAAGGATCCTCACATGCTAATCACTTATTAATTAACTAATCATGATTAACAAGATTTAATCTACTTTATCTTTTTAGTCCCACATGTACCAAGATGCAAGTTTTCCTCAAATAGAAAACTATAAAAAAGACTAAGCACCTACCTTCATGCTTTACATCATACTTTGATTAGTATATCATATAAGAAATATGATTAAGAGCCTTACTTCCTTTTTGGATTAGTTTTCTCAATCTTTGTATTGAATCTTCATGTTGGTTAATAGAGGGATATCTAATAGGGCCTTGTATCAATTATTAGAGAGATCCTCCTGTCATTTTTGTAGTAAGAACAACCATAATTTGATTTCCCTTAGATCAAAGTAGGTCTATGTTAATTAGTAATCATATCATATAGTAAGGATGCTAGTAGATTAAATGTTTGATTTAGTTTCCATTAATGCATGCTTTTAATATTTCATCATGATGTTTAATTCTTAAGCTTGAGTTTATCTCTAGGCTATTCTAGTGTTAGCCTTCACTAGTTAGTCACATTACATGATTTTTGGGTGTTATCAAGAGAAAATATCTCGTCATAGTCTATGCCTTCCTTTTGTGCATACCCCTTCACTACCAATATCACTTTTTAGTTGTTTATGGTCCCATCTGAGTTATACTTTGTTTTGAATATCCATTTGTAACCAATGAATTTCTTCCTTCTTGAAAATTGACAAGTTGTCAAGTGTTATTTTTCATCACTTGATGAAATTCAACATCCATGTCATATTTCTAAGCTTTCAACCTTGTAGGGCTTCTTGGACAAGTAAAGGGCTTGATCAAGAGGATCCTCACCGAGAAACATAGATATATGATCTTCTTAGAATAATTTACAGTCATTTATAATGCATGGAGAAAAATTAGATGATTTCGTAGATATCTTGATTACAAGAAACAGAGCTCATTTGTAAATGTTATGGCCCGCTCAAATTTTTGAGTAACTTGAAAAATTTAAGACTACGTACATGTTGGATGCACGTGCACTTGCCAAGTGGAAAACTTAAAATATGACACATTGAGAATATAGGTGATGGAGAAAAATATTTTTTTGAACGCGGGTCTTTGAAACTCGGTGATGGACAGGTGGGCCATGTTATTTGCTGGCTGGGGGGCCCTCAACCAAGTTTGACATGCTCAATTATGGAGGGGTGTCTTGGCCTTCTTCTCGTATTATCATTATATGGGATTGGGTATATATATTCCTCTAATTGTGATTACATGATACATGTGGGATATTAATTTGAAATATTATAAAGGGCCACCGAGCCACTCCCTTATATTTCCACATTATACGCAATTACCCATTACCACATAATTACCAATTATCATGCAATTAGATAATCCAACATATTATTTCCAACTTATATTAATACAATGCACAAAAATTAGGTGTATATCCCACTTTCCATGACCAAATTTGTGCATGCGCCAAACTATGGTCAAACAACAATATATATATGCATCCAAAATTGCTCAAAAGCCAATAAAACGCGTTCAATTGCTCCACTATTTAAACCCTCCTCCATTATTTTAACATGTAAATGTGGGATAAAAGAAAAAGGAGGTGGCATAAGAGAAGGAGTGGTGATTCAAACCTCAAACCTCCTTATCAAAATTTTAATGCCCTAACCGCTATGTCATCCCATTACGAAACAATATAAAAGGAGATTTTTGTATTTGTAGAGGGACAAGAGATTGTAAATTATTCAAATGCTCATAACATGAGCTAGGAGTGTAATTTTGAGGATAAGTAAAAATTAACCCCTACTATTTTTGATAGAGGAAGACTATGAGTAGGTCATATTTTTTTATAATTCTTTGTTAAGAATTATTTTCAATATTTTAATAGATCGGTCCCATTCAACTGGACGTGGAGACGTGGGCCTCAAGAACCAAACTCTGTTATCATGCCTTGTGTCGAATTACTGGTGAATTGTATTCATTTATCTATATTTTTACATAGTACTTGAAGTTTTTAATCTTTTATTAAAATTATAAAAAGGTCGTAATCACCTAATTTTAAATCAAAAATCAATATAAAGCAAAAACAATTTGTGAACAATTGCTAGTTAAAATTGACTTTCAGATCACTGGTATTAGAGTTGGTTTTGACTGAATTTTTATTCAAATTAATATTTTTGTATTGCAAGTTGTGTGTTGGATTTCAACAAGGTCTTGATCTAAGAAGGGTAAAGGAGAGTTAGTTGAAGGAGATCACAAAATTGGTACTAGACGGTCTCAAAGTCCTACAATGACAGATCAAGGGGAAGAAAACTTTCGTCAATCATTCCTACATATGAATGAAATGTTGGAGGAAATGTAGCAAGATAGACAAAGATAAAAGGGAACTAAATAATATTAAAAAGAAAATAGCTCTAGTTTTGATATTCCTAAAGGGGAACCTCTAAAATCTGATTTTCCTTCATTAAAGTTAGATATTAAGTTTGAATTTCCAATGTATATTGGAGAGATAAATGTAGAGAAGTTAGATAACTGGATCAAGCAGATAGAAGTATATTGTAGGGTTTAGAGAATTGGGGATGATGAAGAAAAGATTCATTTAGCAACTCTTCGAATGGGTGGCACAACACTCATTTGGTGGGAGAGTAAGCTTCAAGAAGTGGAAGAAACCAAAGGTAAAGCAATCACTTCTTGGTCTGAATTTGTTTCAAGTCTTAGGAAACAATTTTATCCTCTTGGTTATAAGAAAAAAGCTATGATGGATTGGAAAACATTAAGACAAGCTAAGGGACAAAGTGTTCAAGACTACACATAGGAATTTAGGAAAAGACTCTAATTCAGGAATTATCCTAAACACATAAGAAACACCGCTTAAATATATTGGTGGATTGCATACTTACCTAAGGCATATGATTCTTGTTTTAGTTCCTAATAATTTTGATGTAGTGTGTGTTCAAGTAACCCATTTGGAAGAATGAAGAAAAATGACAAAGGAGTCCTCTTCTTTTAAACAAAATAACAAACAATATGAAGGAAAAGGAAAGGGTAAGCATAAGAAAAACTCTACTCTTAAGAAGGAAGTTGAAAATCCATTTTCCAATCATTGTAAAAAGAACCATGATGAGTCTAAATGTTGAAAATTACATCCTGAAATGAAAGCTAAATGGATGGTTAAGAAAAGAAAGGAAAAGACAACAAACACTTGCAATTCATGATCTTGGGTCAAATTCAGGTGATGAAACCAAGATCATAGCTATGATTTTTCAAGGTAAATCAACTCTTTAAATTTCCAACAATAGTACTACAAATTTTTCATCTTCTTTTAGTAAATAAACTATACATGATGATAAGAAAAGCAATGATCTTTTCCACATTAGAGTGATTTCAAAACATACAAAAATTGATATTCTTTTTTATAGTGGATCTCAAGTTAATCTGATTTCTAAGGAGGTTATAAATAAATTAGGACTCAAAACTAATCCACATCCTAAGCCTTATCCTTTGGGCTAGGTTTTTAATGATGCAAAACTACAGGTAACTAAAACTTGTACTTTCGGTTTTCCATTACTTGACAATTTTATAGATGAGGTTGAGTTGGATGTAGTTCCTTTGAATATTTGTGTGGTGGTTTTCAGAATTCCTTACTTGTATGATCATAAAGCAATATTCTATAGGAAGAAAATAAATATTTTCTTGTAAAGGATGGAGTTGATTTTATTGCTAGAGCTCATGATGAAAAGAATAATCTATCCTTGGTATTTGTAGGTCAAATCAAAAGGCTTTTAAACTGAAGAAAATGTTTTGTGCTCATGGTGTTCAAATCCAAAGAGAAAGAACATGAGATGGATTTTGAGGATTGTGATCCGAAACATAAGAATTAATTGGTAATAATTGTTTCTAATTTTGATGATGTTTTTAGGATCCACAAGGTCTACCTCCCAAAATGGGGTTCAACATGATATACAATTACTTCGGGATGCTCCTCTTCCCAATATTAGAATGTACATGTTGTCATTAGTAGAGAATGAGGAAATCAAGAGACAAGTAATGAATATTTTGGCTCAATTTATAATTCATCCAAGTACATCCCCATGCGGTTCACCAACTATATTGGTTCCTAAGAAGGATGGCACTTGGAGAATTTGTGTTGATTTCCATGCTTTAAACAAGATTACAATAAACAATCGTTACCCTCTTCCTAGAATAGATGATTTACTAGATCAATTAAAGAATGCAATTTATTTCACTAAGTTAGATTTAAGAAGTGGTTATCACCAAGTACAAACTACGAAAGGTGATGTTTGGAAAATTGCTTTTAAGATGAAAGAAGGATTGTTTGAATGGTTAGTGATGCCTTTTGGTTTGTACAATGAACCGGCAACATTCATGAGAGTCATGAATGATATATTTAGACCATTCATTGATGATCTCATTATTGTCTCCTTAGATGATATTTTGGTATTCGAGTAATTCATGGGATGAACATGTCAAACACATCCGAAAGTTTTAGATGCATTAAGGAGAGAAAATTTGGTTTTGAATATGTCAAAATGTGAATTTGGGAAAACGTATTTAATTTACTTGGTTTATGTTGTAGGAAATGGATAATTGAGCATTGATCCTATAAAAATAGAGGTTATTATAAACTGGCCTAGACCCACTAATATGACAGAAGTTATAAGCTTTCTAGTGCGATTCGATCTTGGAGAAAATTTGTTGCTAACTTTTCATATATTGCATCTCCTTTTCATGTTTTTACAAGTATTAAACATGTCTTTCAGTGGGGAGGAAAAAAACAAAAGCCTTTGTGAGAATGAAAGAGAAGATAAGTACCACTTTGATCTTGGCACTTCCATATTTACAACATTCATTTGAGATTGACACGAGATACTAGTGACTATGCAATGGGAAAAGTTTTGATGTAGAAAAAATAGCTAGTGTGTTAGCATTTAGAAACTTTTACAAGTGCGAAGAAACTATCCAACTTATGATAAAGAGTTATATGCTTTGGTTCAAATTGTTAAAAGTGGAAGCATTATTTAATGGGAAAAGAAACAATTATACATACTAACCATCAACCACTTCAAGTATTTACAAACAAACACAAAATTGTAGCAGTCTAGACATTTCAAGTGGATGGGATTTTTGCAACAATTTAATCTTATAATCAGGTTAAAAAGTTATTCAAAACAACGTTGTTGACATTTTATCTAGACCACCAAAGTGGTAGTAGCATCTATTCTTTTGCAGCATGGTTATTTGGCTCATATTAGTTACAAGGAACAATATTTTTATGATTTTGATTTTAGAGAAGTGTATGAGGATCTAGTAAGTGTGAAACAAGTAGGAGAAAAATATTATCATTTGCATGAAGGATTGTTATATCATTCTAGTAAAATTTGCATTCTAGAAAATGAATGTGTGCATATGATTAGGGAATCACATACTTCTCTTATTTCAGTGCATTTTGGTGTTAGTAAGAAAGTTGCACATTTACAAAAATATTTTTATTGGTCTAGAATGCATGAACATGTAAACAGGCACATTAAGGGATGTGTTCTTTGTGCCACAAACAAGCCAAGTAATAGGAAATTAGGACTTTAAAATCCTCTTCCTGTTCCAAAAAGGGCTTGAGAAAGTGTTTCCATGGATTTTTAGGAGGCTTGCCCATGACACGAAGAAACATGATTACTTATATGTGGTAGTGGAAAGATTTAGAAAAATATGTCTATTGGTTCCAAGTTCTAAATGTAGATAACTAGTGAGGGAACTGCACATTTTTTTAGCTTGTTTGGGTTCACTTTAGATTGCCTACTTCAATTATATCTGATAGGGATTCTAGATTTCTTGGGAATTTTTGGTCAACATTGTGGGGGTTAATGGGCAAAAAACTAAAAAGAGCACCACTTTTCATCCACGGATAGATGGTCAAACGAGAGGTTGTAAACCACACAGTGGTACATTTACTTGGGGGATATTGTGGTAAACATCCTAAATTATGGGATGAACATCTTTATTATGTGCAACATTCTTATAATTGTGCCTTACATTCTTCTACTTTGAAGTCTCCATTTGAGACTTGTTATAGATATCTACCTAATTCTCTTTTAGATGTATATTATGGACATGAAACTATTATTAATGGTTCAAGTTATTCAGCAGGACTAAAATATTTGTTCGAGAGAATTCAACAGTTCATCGGTATGTCCATAAACAATTAGAGAAAATTCAGCCTAAATAAAAAGCCGGACATGATAAACATAGAACTGATCACAAGTTCAAAGTTGGTGATTTAGTATGGCTTCATTTGAGAAAGGAAAGGTTGTGAGATGAAGGTAAAAATTGAAACCTATAAGGTATGGTCCGTTCCAAATATTGGAAAAAATTGGTGATAATACTTTCTGATTAGATTTACCTCCTTATATGGAAATCTACTCGGTTTTAAATGTTGAGAATTTAAGATTGTATGAACGCCTATGATCATTGATCATGATGATGCTAACATAATGCCTTTTATTGATGATTTTGCTCCTACATATCTTGATGAGTTGCAGGAAGACATAATTTTTGACATGAAGGTTAGAACTTCACGAAGGGGTGATATTGAGTATATTCATGTTGGGTTCAAAGGAATGCATCCAAAAAATGAAAAATGGATGGAAACCGGAAAGGTGAGGGAGAAGTACCCTCAC
Organism: Taxus wallichiana var. yunnanensis; assembly: GCA_018340775.1. Lineage (NCBI taxonomy): Eukaryota > Viridiplantae > Streptophyta > Pinopsida > Cupressales > Taxaceae > Taxus > Taxus wallichiana. Next base: position 37,074,320 of record CM031235.1, on the reverse strand, counting down.
CTATACACCAATTAAGTTGACTTTTGGGTTCCAAAAGTTTCTCAGTGGGGAGGAATGATCTAGAGGATCCTCACCAAGAAACACAGTTTGTGATCTTCTCGAGAATAAGTTGCAATCAGTTCTAATTCATGGAGAAAACTAGATGATTTCAGTGATATCTTGTTTGCAAGAAACGAAGCTCATTTGCAAATGTTATGGCCCAACGAAATTTTCAAGAAACTGGAAAAATTTAAGATTACATACATGTTGGATGTGTGTGCACTCGCCAAGTGGAAAACTTAAAATATGAAACATGGATAATATAGGTGATGGATAAAAAAATTTGAACACCGGTATTTAACACTCGGTGATGAACAAGTGGCTCCCGCTATTTGTTTGGCTAGGGGCCCTAAACCGGGTTTGACACATTCAACTATGGAGGGTTGCCTTGGCCTCCTTCTTGTATTATCATTATATGGGATTGGGTATATATGTGCCTCTAATTGTGTTTGCATGATATATGTGGGATATTAATTTGAAACATTGTAAAGGGCCACCGAGCCACTCCCCTTATATCTCCACATTATATGTAATTATTAATTATCATGCAATTAGATAATCCAACACATTATTCCCAACTTATATTAATAAAATGCTCCAAAATTAGGTGTATATCCCACTTACCATGGCCAAATTTGTGCATGCACCAAACTATGGTCAAACAACCATATATATATACATCCAAAATGGCTCAAAAGCCAATAAAAATTCCAACCACTCCACTATTTAAACTCTTTCATTGTTTTAGCATGTAAATGTGGGATAAAAGCAAAAAGGAGGTGGCATAGGAGAAGGAGTGGGGATTCAAACCTCTAACATCCTTATCAAAATTTTAATTCCCTAACCATTGTGCCATCCCATTGTAAACAATATAAAAGGAGCATTTCTGTATTTGTAGAGGGACGAGAGACTGTGTAAAATATTCAAATGCTCATAACTTGAGCTAGGAGTGGAATTTTGAGGAGAAGTAAAAGAAACCCCTACTATTTTTGACAGAGGAAGACTGTGAGAAGGTCAGAATTTTGGAGAATTATTTGTAAATAATTGTTTTTAATATTTTAATAGATTGGTCCCATTTAATCGGACCCGAGAGATGTATGCCTCAAGCGCCGAACTCCGTCATCACACCTTGTGTCGAATTGCTTGGTGCATTATGTTCATTTCTTTATATTTTTGTATACTACTTGTAGGTTTTAATATTTTATTAAATTTATAAGAATTTTGTAATCGACTAATTTTAAATCAAAAATCAATACAAAAATGTTTTTGTGTGAACAATTGCTAATTAAAATCGACTTTCATATCGGGCTCAAAAGATTCAACAACTCTACTCATGAAATTAAATTTTACGTCTTCATGTTATTTATTGTGATTCCTTGGTCTAGTGGTGGATGTATCCGGTGGAGAATCCAATTTTCATCTTGAATCATGTTTGTATACCGCTTAGGCATACAATGTACTCTTCTCATTATTCATGGCCCTGTTTTATCATCACCATCATCTCCATCATTACTTTCATCATCAACGAGAAAATTATCTTATTTTTTCACAACAGGTGAAATATATACATCATGTGAGTCTCAAGGAGGATTCTCTACTTATTATCAAAAACTCAACATCTCCGCTATTGTAGAATTATATGGTCTTCAAATCCATCAATATGTACCCAAGATCCTCTTCATTATAGCCAATGAAGATGAGTTTTTGAGATTTCATATCCAAATTATTTTTGTTCTTCTTGGTGTAGACACCAAAATTGGGTCACACTCCCCTTGGTCCCCTTTTGAATAACTAACTTAAACATACTCACCTAACATTAGCCCCCTTTCACCCCATATTAACATTAATTTAATTATCCATAATTAAATCAATACTCACCCTCACTCCATTTATTAATTTAATTACTTTAATTAAATGGATGCACACCTCACCATAGACCTATTCATAACATGTTTCCATAACTAACTAAGACTTACATTACTTACCTCAATGAACTAAGACTTAGTATAACCCTAAAAAAATGTGGTTATTCTTCCTCTAACCATATTCCCACATATCTAAGTGCAATGTTCCATTTAGACCCGACACCAACTAGCAAAGCTGGGAAAAGATAGCCAAGATTTGCTATTTTAGGCAACCTAGGGTATCCCACCTTAATCGATGCCGATAAATCTGAAACCAATGTTGGTCATCGTAAACTATCATCGATTACCATATAACCATTTTTTTAACCTTGTTTGAGAGGTTAGACACATTCTAAAGTTTTGGAGCAAAGGAGATCTATTATCCAAAATGATCCCTATTTATTTTGGGTAACTTTCCTTCATTCTTTCCTTGTGCTTCAACTTCAATTTTCACACATTTCATGCACTAAAAAGATTCTAGAAATGGCTTCATTATTTAGGATTTTCTTCCCCTTTCTAGAAAGGTAAAGAAGTCCTCCTAACTCCTTGTATTTTTTGAGTTATGGCTCGGAAAAGTTTGGAGGGAAAATTTTCCAAGGCAGACCCGTGGGAAATTTTTTTGGCACTTAGCCTTTTGGTTAAAAAACTCAAAGGTAAAATCTTAGCCCAAAAGCCCATAGAGGAAAATATATTGTTTGAGGCCTATGCCTAGTCAGGATGTGCCACATGTCAGGGCGGAGCGGTAGGGGTGGAAGGACTTCAAGTTTTTTAGCGTTTGGTCAAAATGTGTCAAAGGAAAAAATAGGAGCGCATCCCCGTTGAGCTAAGAAAAATATGCCATGTGTCCATTCATCGGCAAGAGTCGGGTGTTGGGAAGATTTTAGAAATTTTTCCAAAGTGGTGAAAACACAAAAGGAAAAAGTTGAACCGCATCCCCGCAGAGAAATGAAAAGTTGCCATGTGTCCACATCAGCGGTGGGATTTCACCGGCGGAAGACCTTCGAAAAATTTTCCCTCACGGGTCAAAGAGGAAAAATATTGTTTTGAAGCCATAGATCAATCGAGAGGGCACCATGTGTCATCATAGTAGTAGGGTTTGGAGAATTTTTGAGAAATTTTTCCAATTTGAACAAGAGGGGAAAAGTTCAAATTTCGGCCCACAAACATGATTTTTGCCCTAATTTTGCCATTTTTGCCCTAAATCTTCGAGAGGGGCATATCTTTTGCACCCGAGCTTGGATTTTCACGGTTTTGGTATCAAAGGAAATCTGTGAAATTCTCCACATGATGGATGCTTAAATTTTTATTTTTGATGGAGATTTGTGGGAGAAATATGAGAAAACATCTTTGGCATGGAAAAATTCTAAAAAATGCCCCAACCACCAAAATTAATGAAGTATGGGCCTCTTTCTCACTCTGCGAAGGAATGTACTTTGAATTATGGGATTTTTTCATTGGAACCCATCATTTAGTAGGATAATTAAATGGATCTTGTCGGTGGTTGGAGTTTTAAAATTGATTTTCCAGTATTTTCTCATTTCCTTCATTTTGTTCGAGCGATAAAAGCCGGTTTAGCTCATTTGTAAAGGGTTGCTCATCATTCTTCTCTTCCTCTCCCTTATTTTCTTCCCTTGGGTTGAAACTGAGGTTTGAACCTCCTCCCCTACTCTGTAATGGATTTTTGCGCCTCTTACCCATTAAATGATGTTATGTGCAAACTTCTGAGAGTAATAAAAAACGTGTTTTATGATGCATTTGTCCATCCTTGCTCATTTTTTTGTTGTTTTCTTGTTTCCTCTCTTCATTGTAGGTATTTGTGCATGTTTTTATGTTCATTGCAAGTTTTAGAGCTATGTTCATGGAGTTTTGGAACATTTTTTGTTTGAAATCCATCTTTGGTCTATGATGCACTTGTCCATCCTTTCCATTTCTCACCTCTTCTTATTCCATGGTAGTTTTGATAGATGATCACCATTTTCCTTCTCTGGTGTATCACCATTTTAGTGTAGGCTCTATTTTTTCTAGTTTTCTTTCTCTTCCTGTCTCCTTGGAAGTTAGATTAGGATTAGATTAGTTTACCTGCACTAGAATAGCTTGTGGCAAGTAGTTTAGGAAGAGGAACCAGGCTTCTCTAGAGAGCTTTCCCCATTTTCAAAGGTCACACACTTTGGGAAAGTTCAATGATATGTAATCACACCAAATGACATTGCCTTAGAAAATCATATGCATAACTCATTTAGCGGTGTTGTGATTTTTCATAGAATAATTTTAGCACACCCGGTGGGACACTAGGGTTATATATTTCATCTTATCTTAGTTTCTCATGTAAAAATAACAAATCCAACACCACTTTGTGCACCACTAACAATTTTGGCATGCCCCGTGGGACCTTAGAGTTCTTCCACTTCATTTTTTGCAGGTTGGTGTATTCCTATGAATATTTCAGCCTTTGGAGGCAATTACAAGCACATCTGGCAACTCCATCTGGTCAACAACCCATCTCAAAAGTTGCAGACCCTCTTTCCATTCATTTTCAATAATTTTTCAGCCATTCTTCCTTTCATCTCTTCATTATTATTTCATTCTATGAAGTTGTGCAATCATGACATCATTTCCATCATGGAATTCACATTTACAATAGCAGCAATGTAATCCACCTCCAATATGTTTTACAAATCCTCCAAATCAGCATTTTGAAAAAATTCAAAACTAGTATACATATCCATATGAGCAATGCCAAAATCAGTTTGGCTATGAAGCATATCAAGAACAAGAATATGCATATAATGAAGAAAATCAAATGCAAGATGCTGGTCTATTGGAGAAGATCCAAAAAATGGAGATTGGCATGGTGCAATCCAGGGCTCAAGCTCAAATGGAGGCTTTCAGAATTGGTTACAAGGCACCTTGTCCATGGGTTGGCCCTTTTCCAAGACTCTTCAGCCCTCAAGAGAAGTCGGAATTCATGATTGAGACACTACCCCAACTTACACAATGGACAGTGGCAATAGAGGCCTATAAATTTGGTGTTGAGCAACCTTTTCAATGGGTAAGTTCTACATCATCATCTGGTTTTCCTCTTTGCACTCCTCAAGTAGCACCATCTCAATTTGGAATTCAATTTCCACGCTTCTCATTGAATGCTACCCCAAGTGTTGATTTCATTTCTCCATCCCCTAGTCTTCCACCTCATCTCAATTCTTCTGTCATTTTCCCTTCCAAACAGTCATCCCCTCCACAAGAGCTAAAAGAAATACCTTCCCCTCCACCAAAAATAATTGCAAAACCGTCAGTAACCCAACCTATCTCTCCTCTTGCTTTCCCAAATCCATGTTGGGAAGAGACTCAAGAATCAAGTCATGGACAACAAAAAGAGGAGCCCAACAAAAAATAAATGACAGAAAATATGAAGAGTTGGGCTACCAAATTTGGGATAACAAAGATCCCCTTGATGGTCAAACCAATAGAGGAGGTCAAGGTTGAAGAACCAATGGTGGCTGAGGCCAAGTTTACAGCATGAGAAGAGCCAAACAAATAAGAAAAAATCAAAAGTTTGGTAAGATTGGCTCTCAAATTTGGGATAACAAAGATCCCTTTGATGGTTAAGCCTTCGAGAGAGATTAAAGTTGAAGAATTGGTGTCCAATGCTGATTTTATAGAAGTAGAGAAGTAAGAATATCAGCAATCAGTTTGCTCAGAATGTAGTTTCCATGTTGGCACTCTACTTCAAGAAAATGTTGGTCCAATAGAAGTTTCACAATCATCCATGGAAGAGGAAAGCTCTAAAAGATATCTTCCAACCCCAACTTGTCCTCTAGAGCAGTAGATTGAAGAGTTTGATTTGAAAAACTTCATGCTAGAGGAAGAGTTCAATCAAGACCAAGATTATCTTCAAGTAGCAGAGGAAGGAAAAGCTGCTCCAAATCCAAAAGAAGAGGAGCACATTCTAGCTATGGAGGAGAAAAATGCAGGTCCAAGAGCTTTGAACTCAAAACAGGCTATAGAAGAACCTTTAGTTCTTCCTTCTACTTCATTCTCTTCAAGCTCCAACATTGAAGAAGAGTTTGATCTTTCAAACTTCATCTTTGAGAATGAAGATAACCATGGTGATCAAGTTGCAGATCAAAAGAACACCATGGAAGAGGTTGAGCATTTGTAGTAGGATAACAAGGAGGTAGTTTATCTGTCAAATTTGGAGGACTTGTTTTGATGGAGAGGAACCAATTGAAATCACATTGTTTTCTCCTTTATCATCCACCTTCTAAGCATATGAGCCTACTTTCATAGAGGAGATATTCAATTGCAGTAGCCTACATCTTATAACAACTCTTTGGAATCAAGGTTGGAATATATTAATCTTCCATGTTCTTCACAAGAGGAAGAAGGGAAACTATAGAAGAGTTCCACCATTCCTTCCTCACCATCCACCCAATAAGTTTTACAAGAAGACTCTATTTTTGGAGTTGAATTTTAGAGAAATGGGAACATCCAAAGGATCGACTATGTCCAAGTAGGTACTTGGCTTCATTAGAGTCAAAGGAGAAGCCATAACCAGTCATGTTTGGCTCTAAGCATGAGGATGATATGTAATGTACCAAGGATCAGCTACAATATCTCTTCAATCCAAATGCAGAGAAACTAAAAGAGGTATTTGATTTGTTTCCTGTTGATACCTTGATGATTTATGTGGAGGACCGGATCATTCTCAAGTTTCCAGTCATACAAGTAGCCATGTCCAAAGTGCCAAATAAATTTCATGGCTGTTAATTTTGACGAAAAGGAAGCTATTTTGCACAACCAGCTATAGGATTTGTTTGAGCTCCCTTTGCTCTTGGTTAGAGTAGAGTAGGTAGGTTTTATTTTATAAGAAGAAGTTCTTTTTCAATCTCTACATATCCCACTTGGGATATGTATGATTTTCAGTTTTGTACATAGTTGTTTGGTGTTGCTTTGGTTTCTCTTGCATAGTTCATTTCGGTGGCTTTGGGTGAAGATCAACTCCAAGTTTCAGGTGGGTTTCCAAGTGGCTCGGAGGCCAGATTTTTATAGTTTAGATCGAATCAGTTTATCAAGCTTGACTCCATGCCCAATGGATGCTTCAAAGGCCACCGATCATTCATGTAGTATGCGAGATGACCCCTCTAAATTTGCCAAAATTGCTATCCAAAATGAGACCCTACTTATTTTGGCTAACTTGCCTTCATTCTTTCCTTTCTTGTGCTTCAAATTAAATTTTCACCCATTTCAAGAACTCAAAAGATTCTAGAATTAGATTCATCAGTTAGGATTTTTCTTCCCTTTTCTAGAAAGGTAAAGAAGTCCTCCTAACTCCTTGTATTTTTGAGTTATGGCTCGGTGGAGTTTGGAGGGAAAATTTGCCAAGGTGGACCCACAGGAAAATTTTTGGCACTTAGCCTTTTGGCTAAAAAACTCAAAGGTAAAATCTCGGCTCGAAATCCCGCAGAGGAAAATATATTATTTAAGGCCCGTGCCTAGTCAGGATGCACCACGTGTTAGGGTGGAGCGGCGGGGTGGAAGGACTTCAAGTTTTTGGCATTTGGTCAAAATGTGTCAAAGGAAAAAATAGGAGCACATCCCCGCCAAGCTAAGCAAAAGATGCCATGTGTCCATTCATCGGCAGGAGTCGGGGCATCGGGAGGATTTTGGAAATTTTTCCAAAGTGATGAAAAAACAAAAGGCAAAAGTTGAACGACAACCCCTCCGAGCAATGAAAAGTTTCCATGTGTCAACATCGGCGGATTTCACCTTAGGTGGAAGACCTTGGAAATTTTTTCCGTCATGGGTCAAAGAGGCAAAATATTGTTTTGAAGCCATAGATCAATCAAAGGGCGCCATGTGTCATCGGAGGAGTGGGGCATGGAGAATTTTTGGGAAATTTTCCCAATTTGAAAAAGAGGGAAAAAGTTCAAATTTCGGCCCGCAAACCTGATTTTTGCCCTAATTTCACCATTTTTGCCCTAAATCTTCAGAGGGGCATATCTTTCACACTAGAGCTCAGATTTTCATGATTTTGGTATCAATGGAAATCTGGTGAAATTATCCACATGATAGAAGCTTCAATTTTTATTTTTGATTGAGATTTGTAGGAGAAAAATGGGAAAACATCTCTGGCATGGAAAAATTGTAGAAAACGCCCCCAACCACCAAAATTAATGAAGTATGGGCATCTTTCTCACTCTGCGAAGCAATGTACTTTGAATTATGGGATTTTTTCATTAGAACCCATCATTTTGTAGGATAATTGAATGGATCTTGTCGGTGGTTAGAGTTTTAAAATCGATTTTTTGGTGTTTTCTCATTTACTTCATTTTGTTCGAGTGATAAAAGCTAGTTTTGGCTCATTTGTAAAGGGTTGTTCATCATTCTTCTCTGCCTCTCCCTTATTTTCTTCCCCAAGGTTGAAAATGGAGTTTGAACCTCCTCCCCTGCTCTGTAATGGCATTTTTACCTCTTACTCGTGAAATGATGTTTTGTGTAAACTTCTGGAGCAATAAAAACGTGTTTTGTGATGCATTTGTCCATCCTTGCTCATTTTTGGTTGTTTTCTTCTTGCCTCTCTTCATTATAGGTATTTTTGCATGTTTGGATGTTCATTACAGGTTTTGGAGTTGTGTTCATGGAGTTTTGGAACATTTTTTTGTGTGAAATCTATCTTTGGTCTGTGATGCACTTGTCCATCCTTTTCATTGCTCACCTCTTCTTATTCCATGGCAGTTTTGATAGATGATCACCATTTTCCTTCTCTGGTGTATCACAGTTTTAGTGAAGGCTTTGTTTTTCCTAGTTTTCTTTCTTTTCATATCTCCTTGGAAGTTAGATTAGGATTAGATTAGCTTGCCTACATTGGAATAACTTTTGGTAGGTAGTTTAGGAAGAGGAACCAGGCTTCTCTAGAGAGCTTTCCCCATTTGTAAAGGTCCCACACTTTGGGAAACCTCAATGTTGTGCAATCACACCAAATGACATTGCCTTATAAAATTAGATCCATAACTCATTTAGGGGTGTTGTTATTTTACACTAACAAGATCTACATGCAAGTAAGAACGAGAGCTTTATTGCACATCCAAACAGTTATAGCCATCACAATATTTGATTAGAAGGTATTTACATTCACGAGAGCATTCTAGGAAGTATTTCTATGGCACCGATCACCATTTCACCAATCAACCATCACCACCACCAATTCATTGAATCTGCATAGCAATAACTATGTTTCGACCTACACCATTTCATTTTTATTCAGTTTATAAGATTTCTTCACCTTTGTTTATCAACCACCATTTATATTTTTACCTCACCACTATTGCCTTCTTGTGAACTCGATCATTCTCATCACCCATAACCATTTTAATCACTTATTTCCACTCCTGAGTACATATGAATATTCCCAACACCTCCATAGACCTAAACCAACTCCTTACCACCTTTGATTCAGCCTCAAACAGATCCCCAAAACTATGATCTATTGAGTTATTATCTACCTACCTTAGCCATCGTTGGTTTTTACTAAACCGACATCAATCACACTGCATTTAAAGTCGGTCTCGTATTTGTAAATCCTGCAATAATACTAGACCCCAATAACCTTTTCCATGTGACCCAAGTGACCCAGAATCTAACCCTGACCTACTCTAGCACCTTAATTATTTACTTTATGTCCATATTTGATCATAGCCTAGCTTGTTATTGATGAGGGTCATCAATTCTCACCATTAATAATGTCAATCCAGGGCTGGTGTCCAATGGCTATATGAATTAAGAGAAGAATATTTTGTAAAGAAACTCCTTTAAACACAAACCAAACTTGCATAAAATAAATCACACTTGCAGAAATTGAAAGCCACACTTGCAGAAATAAAGACACACTTGCAGAAATAAAGTTTGCATAAAATAAATCACACTTGCATGAAGGAAATCAAACTTGCAAGAATCTAAATAAAATTTCATAAATTTAAACATTCTTGCATAAATTTAATTGCTTGAATTGGAAATAAACATAATTAAATGAAACACCTGCAAGTTCACAACAGATTGAATTTTCACAATACAAAAATAAAAACAATACAACAAAATGAATTACAGAAAAATGAATAAACATAAACATAAATACATAGATCCATCTTCCTTGAAATGAGTGTCCTGCTCATTTCTTGGACAAGGATTTAAATCATACTTCGATTTTAAAACTACGAGAATATTTGAGAGGAAAGAACATATCTTAGTGTGGAAGGTTGCATTTATAATTCATGCATCTAACCAACTCCTTATTTTAGGAAATAAAATATAATATTATATTTATTCCAATCCTAACAACTAAGATCTCCATCTCCACAAAATATGGAAAGAGATATATTATTGAAGTCAAATCTTATCTTGCTTATTTTAGGAAGATTTACTCCCAAATATTCTCCTTGTTTTTTTGTAATAAGAATCATAATGAGTTTATTCTTCTACATTATGGGAAGGATGTTTTTTCTCAAAATATGATTTTTACTAAATACCTTTCCCATATTTTCCATTTGACTTTGTTGTTTTTTATTGTGGAACTTTTGATGCTTTTCGATACGCTTTTCCCTCGGATAGAAGTTCACTAAAATTTATATTTCTCTTGATTGGTAAAACCTGTAAAAATATGAATGAGGTTTTTGTTAAGCACGTTTATCTGAACAAAACCTCTCTCATATTTTACATTTGAATTTTCTGTTTCTGTTTATGGAACTTTTAGTGCTCGTATGATACACGTTTCCTCAGATTGCAGCTCACTAAAAGTTAGATCTCTCTTCATTGGTAAACCCTGTAAAAAATATGAATGAGGTTTTTGTTAAAAACATTTATATGAATAAAAAAATATCTCATATTTTCCATTTTACTTTTTTTTTTCTATTTATGGAACTTTTAGTGCTTGTGTGATACACTTTTCCTCGGACTACAACTCACTAAAAGTTAGATCTCTCTTCATTGGTAAAACCTGTAGCAAATATGAATGAGGTTTTTGTTAAAAAATTGCTATGAACAAAAAGATCTCTTAGATTCTACATTGGAATCTCTCGAGTTTTCATAATCCCTTAAAAACTATCATTCATTGATGATGCAAGCTCGAACTAAAATTGTCATTCCTTTTATGCAAGTTCGGAACTAAATCTGACAAGTTCCATAACTAAATCTGATTTTTCCACAAATTAAAAGTTTCAAAACTAAATTTCAATCAATTGATACAAGTTCTAGAAATAAATCTACGAGTTCCGTAACTAAACCTGAGAGTTCTAGAACTAAACCTGCAAGTTCTAACTAACTCTGCGAGTTTCGCGGCAGTAACTTAATACAACTATAACTTTTGCATGTAACCTTGGATTGAGATGATTATTTGTTTTAACTTGCATAATTTTTTGAGAGGAATCTGAATATGAAATCATATTTGATTTTAAATGTATTTTTTATGATCAATTCCACTTTTCCCAATGCTAGCATTATCTTTCCTTTATGGCTTGCATACACTAGACTTTGCATCTTTTCCCAAATAATCAATACAATTAGTCAAAAAGATAGATAACAAAATATTTCTAAAGAATGAACAAGATATATATCCTATAATTTATCTTAAGAAAATATAAGTTCCTAGATTACATTTAAATCCACTTTGAAAGGTATCTTGGAAGGACAAAATAATGGTAATTTATGGCAAATTTATAACGTCATCGATTATGTTAGATTTTCTTATTGTATTTGGATGGTATACCTAAATCATATCAAATAAAGTAGAATGTTATTTATTTATGTCATTCCTTGCATTAAATTGTATTAAATATTGGTTTGATTGCCACTTCTGAGGAAGTATCACACTTCCTAGATCTAGCATACGCTAGGTGACCCACCACATGTATTGTTTAACTCTTTCTTGTGGTCTTGTTTTTTATTTCAGGTAGTTCCTCCTAGCCAAAAGGAAGCTCTCAAAGTCAAAATTAGATCTTAAGTTAGAATGCATACAATTACCTTCAAACCAACTATCACAATAGGTATTCCTCCTTGACCCACACCCTTATCTCTGTTTGGCCAAATACTTAAAGAAAATGATGAAATATTTTTACACGCTGGTGGGACCCATCCAGGGTTCCTTGCATTTTATTCATTCCTAGGTGAAAGTTGTGTTTTTTTCCTTCTGAAAAATCTTACACATTAATTTTCCTCTCTGGAATCTTCCTCTCTTTCTATTTTCTAAAAGAAAATCATGTTTTTGGTGCTATAAAAATAATACTTCTTTTCTTTCATTAGTATTGCATTAGTGAAAGAGAATTCCTCTTCCTATTCATTACTTGTTACATCAAATATCACACTTCGATTTGGGCTTAAAACACTTGCATAACATTATGATTCATTACATCTTAGCTCACATTAAAATGAGGGAAACCTATATGTTGGAAGTCATGCCCAGCTGATGGTTGACATAACTGAATCATAGAAAAGCACATTCTTTCTTCTCTCTCTTTTCCAAACTACACAATTTGAAATATATACATCTTCTTAAAACAACATCCCACCTAGAAGAAGTTGTCAATGATCACACGATCAGAGGATTAACAATGGGCACTCAAATGGTTATCTTTTTCCAGTACCCCATCAAAGGATGCCCCTTTGACATAACATAACTTGAAACCTCACCTTTAGAATTTCCTTCTTCATAGGAAGCCTTCCCAACAAAAAACTCTACTCTAAATTCAGAGTCAGTATTTTAAATAGCATAAGCTAAACACACTAAATTCACTTGTTGGATTACATATTTTTATTAGCTTTTTACTTAACTTGCATTTTGAGGTGTGAGGATATGATTCTTCATTTTTTCTTTTTTCCTTTCACACTCCACCATCATAGTTGTAGTATTATGACTTTCTCAGAGTGTGTCAAGACCTCATCTTATCATCCCCAAACTTCGGGTTGATTATTCATCTAATATAAATTCATAAAAATTCATTTTTCCTCATTCTTTAGATTTCATAGTAACCAACATCGGTCTAAGGACTACCTCCGCCTTTACATCCGACCACCATTAGTTTATCTAACCAAACATCGGTTCCTTGTTCTTTTGGTTAATTTACCCAAAAGACACTTATCTCATCTTCTCTTCTATTTTGAGTCTTTGTGTATCATTGTACTCTCTGTACTCTAATAACAGTCATCCTATATGAACTTTTGTGTCCAGTCATCGGTTTCTACCTCATTTGCTTAAAACTATCATTTTCTCATAAGTAACTTCAAGATCTTTTCCTATAATCAACATTGGTCACCGTTTAACCGTCATCAGATCACTTAGACCAGCGTCAATCACTTATTTTGATTTTAATAAAAATATTTACCAACTTTCCCTCCCGAATCATTTTTTCCCATCTCTATTGTTCCCTATGTCATTTACAGAGTACAATTCACTTGATATACGTTGATTCACATGGTGTTGAATCACAGCTAAACTAATGCCCTCGTATTTCACACTAGTCGTCAGCCACTCCCACCTAGTCCATCACCGCCATCCATTTTGTCACCTATGGATCCGACTCAGCTTATCCCCATCGCTACTAGCGATGAGGAGTTTGTGAGACTCCTCAACTAGAATCCCGCTACCCTCCAGTACTACCTTGCTCATTCTTCCACCGGGATTCCTCAGGATAGTTAATATATGGCATGCCCATATCTATCCCTCCTACTCTAGCCCCCACTTCTACATCAGCTAGCACCAGTTCGGCACTACCATCATCCACTTTATCACCTATGGTGTCTTAGCTAAATCCCATAACCACTATAACTGCAACATCTACGTCATCGGTCACACCCACGACATAGATTTTACCTTCGATAATGACTATGAGTATAGCTTCATCTACACCCACCACTTCACATATACCCATTACATCACAACCACCTCCGGTGTTGAAAACTTACACCCCTTTCCAAAATATTTTCCTTTCTATCCCACAATCCTTACCCCCAATCGCCACTAGATTTGTTACAAATACCCCACCCTCTTACACATACTACCAAAAACCCCTAACCTCATCTATCACTTATGTTGGCTATGTACCACCTACATCTATTCCTCCTGTGCAGTTCTCATACTCAACGCCACCATACACTAGCATACCACCCACCTCATACATTCAACATCAACCCCCTTTTCTATAGGGGCACCCATTCATTCCAACCTACCAACAACCTCATTAAAATGATGATGGAAAAAATGTAGACCTTAGAAGCATTTGTTTCTGGCTCCCTTAATTCTTTAACGTATGATTAAATCTATAAAAATCCTATACATCCATCTATTCCCATTTGTCCTTACCCAGTGCATTGAGAAATGCCTAAATTCAATCACTTCAAAAGTAAAGAAGACCCATAAAGAACACTTGTGGTCATTTAAACATGGGTGTTACCTAATCGCCCACAATGATGCTTTGCTCCTATGAGCTTTCCCAATGTCTTTGATAATGCAAACATTGGATTGGTGTAGTGGACTGCCTTTAAATTCTATTTATTATTTTAATCAAGTAGCCCAAGCTTTCTTAAATCATTTTTCAATCAATTTTACCAACAAAGTCACCATGACTAATCTCTATTCAATGAGAGAGTATGAAAACAAATCTATCATAGATTTCATTTCCAATCGGTGGAGTCTTATTAACCAATTGACTTTCCAACTACCTCAGACTGAAATTATTGAGTTGTTTACTAGAGCTTGGGAAAGACACATCTCACCAACTCTGCAAATCCAAACCTTCTAAAACTTTGATGAAGCATTCACAATGGCCCAAAAACTAGAAATTCACACCATTAAAGAAAAGAATATCCAATTACGAAACAAGAACACCCCATTCAAATCAAATAACTCTTCTTCATCTTCAAAACCTTAAAATAATGATTCAAAGCCCAAAGGATCTACCAACGCAGTAGTCCTCAAGGAGGGTCCACCTCATCCTTCTAATCAGGCCCAACATTCTTCCAATATTTCTCCCATTCAGGACTTTCAGATTTGACGGGAACAACATAAATAAAATTCGATTGGAGAGACATATTCATTAGTCTTGAAAATTTTTATTAAAGCTAGAGCCATTGCTCTTCCTCCCATAAAACCTCGACATGTTTTGATCCTTCTCATCCTATGTCGGCATGGTATAAAGAACATGACTACTGTAATTATCATTACATTAAAGGACATAGTGATGGTAACTGCATAACTTTTAAAAACATTGTTCAAGAGATGATAGACAATGGAGACCTTGTCGTAGACAACCCGAATGCACCAAAAATCAGAATTTGCACATCTTCAAAAATTTGTTCCCTAATCATAAACCATCATCTAATCAAAATAGTGAACCTTCATCTAGTGATAACAATGTCTCATGAAGTCCATGCAGTTTTTGATATCATACCAATTGTTCCTCAAAACCTACCTACTTCATCTATTGAGGAAATATTGGCACGAGCTCCTCCACCCACAGAGGAGCATACCTCTTCTACTCCTCCACCTATAGAGGAGTCCCCCTCATCTCCCCGGCTATCACGGAGGAACCCACACTTTCTACCAATTTCATTTCATCATCTACTTCCTAGCCTTATGAACCATCAACACTTTATATTCTCTCAATCACAAGAGAATCATCATCACCTTCTCCTCCACCAAGAAAGAATTCTACCTCACCCGACCTATTAACTCTCCTACCCATGGGAGACTCTTCATACATGTCACTACCTGTTGGGGATACTTTTCCCCAAGCATCCCAGGACCCCATTGACATGATCTTGACTATTTTTCCTACAGAATCCAAGGCAAACAATTCCCTGTCTCACATACCTATTTTGTAAGGATTTCCACCCAATCCATTCCATCCTCTTCTTCAGTAGTACCATTTTCATGGCTGGTTGATCATTTGGATTACGTTGGTCATTCCATGCTCTAGGGATGTCTTCAACTCCCTATTTCTACCCAAATGTAAATGTAATAATACTTCCATGATCTACCCAAAGGTACTTTCGAAACCAAAACTATATTGACCATGCCAATTGAAACAACTTCCTCTTCATCATCCCTACCTCCATCCAAACTTCTACCCATCACTACAACTATTCCCAAATCTAAAAACCTACCCACATTTATCCCCTCACCCATATCTAGACCCATCACTACCTTGGGTGTCATGACAACATCAAGCCTTACTCACCCACCTATTATATTTGACTTAGTCACATCTTCCCAAGTATGCACCACTATTATCCTCCCACCTAAAAGGAAAACCCAACCTTCTAGGCTACGTAAACCGGTCTCTCCTACCACACCTTTCTCGCCTTCCCCCTTCCATCCATCCTGGGGCCTCATCCATTAACCTTGACCAAAAATATCATATCCAAGGCCAGTCAAAAGATAAAAACCAAACTTCCTCACCCTCACCCATACACTTCTTGCCACCTATACCTCTAATAGTGACTAGAACCCCAACCTTTCGTATATGACTTCAACCAATGCCACCTACCCAACCTCTACCAATCACCTCCACCGCAAGTCGGTTACCCCCATGGGTAACCCGTCCTCTTCCACCATCTGATTTCCCTTCTACATCCCATACTCCCATGTCATACTTACCCAAGAAGGTGCAACCTAAAGATAAGAATCTACTACCCTCCAATAAGGTAGTCAAACCAACCAAACCTTCCATCTCCACCTCTTCTACCCTACCTTCACCCAAGTAGATACCAAAGCAAGATCTAATACCACTCCACATACAAATCTAGTAGACCAACCCACTTCCTCTCCTATAAAGCCTCTTTCCTCATAATCATTCACACCTATACCCAAACCCACACACTTCCCATTGTGATGTGTTAGTGGGGTCCTACACTAACATTTTAACCAATCTCTTAGAGACTTCCGTCATCACATTACCACTGCTTTGACCTTACAATCCTCTCAAACCCAAACCAAAAGGGTTTGATGAAACCAAGATTTGTGCCTATCATTATGTACCATGACATGATGTCAAAAATTATAAGGCTCAAATACCGTTCTTCTCCAACTTTTTCCTCTTGGACAAAATTTTGATGATGACGTCTTTCTTGATGACCATTCTCCACCTTCACATGTCACCATACATAATTGTCCTTTACCCATTCAACAATCAATATCTCCACCCCAAAATTTAAGATCAACATGGTCCATATTAGAGCATTGGCCAAACCAAGACCCAAATATCGGTGTGCCCTCTACCGATTTCACAAGGCTCTTATCCACCACCGTGATTTTTCCCCTCATGCCATTTTAACTTTCATGGCACACCCTCTCCATCCACCTCCACTCAGATTAACATGGTTCACATTACTACATGTGCTCGTAAAGACAAAGGAAAAGAAAAATCAACTAGCCCATCAACCAACCCCATACCCAATATACCATCTCGCACCCACTTCTAAAATCACCATTCACGGACCTACATACCCTATTTTTGACGGGGTCACCCATCGTGAAATGGTAAAACAACTACATCAGTCTCCTCTAAATATGTTTTTGTGTGATGATATTGTCCAAACTTCCAAATCCCATAGACAAGCCTTTATTGAGGTTCTACAATCCATTAAAATTTTACCCGATAACCCCACACCAAAGGTGGCTTCAATTATTACCCCTCA
Organism: Taxus wallichiana var. yunnanensis; assembly: GCA_018340775.1. Lineage (NCBI taxonomy): Eukaryota > Viridiplantae > Streptophyta > Pinopsida > Cupressales > Taxaceae > Taxus > Taxus wallichiana. Next base: position 37,056,696 of record CM031235.1, on the reverse strand, counting down.
CCATGTGGCCTCATTAACAAAATCAGCTCCTTCTACCCGCATGACCACTTCTCAAGTCGCCACCCTAAGCTTCTCTGAAGAGGAGATTGTACCTCTCCAGGTCAGATGACCTTGATCCCACCCTATTCATCATCATCCGATAGTAACCTAGTTATGTTGTGCTATCACCTCCACCCTTGCACTATTATCCTTCATGTTTGTATAGTTCCTTGCACCGTCCCAAAACTATTCTACATATTAGTGGGGGAGTTCTATTATAACATATTGCTTGGCAGACCTAAGATTCATGTCATGGGTTGTGTACCTTCAAATTTACACCTCAATGTAAAATTTTAGCATGAGGGACATAACTACACCTTCCCCACTGAGCCATCACCATTCAAAACCTATAACATGTTGTACCGACCCAACGATGTGCTTGTACCACCAAAGGCATCTCGCCACTACCTTCACATTACCTTCACCCATAAGCCCATCAACCAATGTTTCCACCACCTCTCCCACATCTAATTATTCTATTCCTACTACCACTGTAGCTTCCACAACCAACCACTCTACTTCCCAACCAATTGATACCCCTCCTTTCCAACCATCTAGGGAGTCATCTATTCCCACTACCCACTTATCTATTACTAATCCCTTAGAATATCGACACATTCCTTACTTCGTAAGAGTATGTGAACCTACACCAGCACCCTAGTTATGACTACTGTGTGTAGGTGAGGTTTCTCCTTTCGGTCCTCCCCACCTTCGAACTAATCTAATGTATGGGTGACTTGATATTGCCACATATTCACCTGAACCTCCATCCCAAACATGATCGTTTTCATCTAGCCTACAATCCCTTACTAATTGCCACTTGTTTTTTTATTATGGGTAAATAGTTTTGAAGGGACTATACCTTGTATACAGAAGGCTCAAAAGCCAGATAACCAAAGAGGTAAAAACAGCCCAAAAAGGAGCAAAACATCCAACATCAGAGGGCTCAATAGCCAGATAAGACAAAACAGTAATAAAACAGGATCAAAATGTACAATGATCTGAAAAAAAGTAGTAGAGACAAAAAGTGAACAAGAGATAACCATCACTGGACATCTCAGCCAAAAGATAGCACAAAAACCACCAATCAAAGAACTTCATAGCTAGTAAATAGCAACAGAACTCCACATCACTTGATAGCCCGGTCAATCTTGGATTTGATCGTTTGAAGCGAGACAAAGAATGCAATGGTGGTGGCCTGGGAAGGGTCTTTCAAATCCGCCTGAGCAATTGCAATATCTCTTTTCTCCTTGGAACCCCAAATGTCCTCGGTAATACCGCTGAGACTGCAAATACTATGAACATGTTGTTCAATGAAATTATAGATAATTTTAAGGGCAGAGAGGATACAGTCGTTATGTCCTTTTGCATTTCTAAGTCTTGCCATCCAGAGATTGGAGCTTCTCTAAAATTTCAGCAGTGATATCCTCCTCTTCATCATTTTGTAGTTTCCTTTTTCCCTTAGCTTTATCCATTTCTCTAATAACACTCTTAAGTTCTTGAATTTTCTTTTCCATATTACCCATTCTGACCAACAAATCCTCCTCCTTAGGCTCCTCCACCGGATTACCCATTTGCAGCAGATTCTCAGCAAGCTCCAGGTCTTTATGACTTCTAAGAACCCTCCCAGAAGCAGGGACCTTTGTTTTCATCTTCTTCCTTTTCTTGCTAGTTGAAGTAGTGTCAAGCTTCCTATCGGGTAGGGGCGGAATGGAGGAAGGGGGTACGGGGAGGAATGAAGGCCGAGGGAGGAGTAGAATCCAAATGGGGACTGGCTTGAGCATTGGCGGTGAATAAGCGTATAACCCTTGATGCAAGGGAACCGTCCTAGTGTAATTTTGAACACTAGTTTCCACTTCACCCACACTTTCCTCCACCGCGTACATGTAAAGGCTTTGGCTTCGCTTTTATAAATAAGGTCGTCATACTATCATTTCTTGTACCACTCGTAAACATAACGACCATAGCGGCATTGCATTTTCTACACCACATCCTAAGAAGGGCCACATTAACCTCATTGAGGAAGACAAACCTTCTCCACCTCATTCACCCACATCACCATCTTCACCCACGGAGTCCATAGATCCCAAATCTATTCCTCCTAATTTTTTTTTTTCATGTAAACACAATTTCCTAGGACCTTTGACCTATCAACGTGATTGCGAGATTCCCTCTTCTCTTCCCTTCCTGTATCCTAACATGATCGATGATGATACACCTTTTATTAACATCATTCAATGTCAGGAAGATGAGTCTATCCTCACCTACCTTGGTGTGGAAGATTATTATATTCACCACTCATTTTCTTCTGAGATACAAACCACGTTGAATGAATCGACTATTGAAATCAACATTAATATTCAGGATGACCCACAAATTTTAAAGATAGGTTAGTCTTTAGATGTTGCCAAGTAGGAAACTTTTACCTATTTCCTCCATGACCATAACAATGCTTTTTCTTGTTCCTATGCCAATATGCCTCGTATTGACCCTAAAATTGTGGTCCAGAATATTGTAACAATTCCTAATGCCAAACCCATCAAACAAACATTCGGAAAATGCATCATCGCATTTGTCTTCTGGTCATTTAAGAACTTCAGTACCTTATCTCAATTTCCTTCATCATACCCATTGACTATCCCTAATGTATTTCTAACATAGTTCTTTTCAAAAAGAAAATAGGGGGACTCCACATTTGCATAGATTTCCATGACCTCAACCCACTTGTCCCAAAGATGATTTTCCGCTACTAGGCATTGAACAACTAGTTGATCTCACCGTCGGCCATAAAATGATATCACTCATGGATGGTTTCTTGGGTTATAATTAAATCTTACTTGCTTTAGAAGATGAACAAAAAATTTCCTTCATCACTCCTTAGGGGACCTTCTACTATCAAGTCATGCCTTTTGGCCTTTAAAATGTCAAGCACTACATATTAGTGATCCATGAGTTACATCTTCCATGACATCATGCATCACATATTGCAAGATTATTTAGATGATCTTTTTACCAAATCCAAACATTGGGCTGAACACCGACCGTCCTTAAGGTCATCTTTGACCACCTCATCAAGTATTATGTTCTTTGTCAAATCAAGAAGTGTGTCTTTATGGTACTTTCAGAAAACTCATTGGCTTTATTGTTTCTTTGTGTGGCATAGAAGTCTATCCTACTAAAGTAAAGGCTATTCTATAAATGCCTCCACCTACTAATTTCTCGTTAACTTTGAAGCCCGTAAGGTAAGTTGAAATCCATTCTTCATTTTATCTCGCAAATTTTTGATCGTTGTCAACCATTTCATCTTCTTCTCAAGAAGGATAATTCATTAAATGGGATGAAGAATTCCATAATGCCTTTGATGCCTTAAAAAAATTCCTTCTTCAACCACTAGTGCTCAATTCTCTAAAGGATGTGTTATCACTAAATCATAGCACCCTTATGTTTACATAAGTGCATATACTTGAACTTACAGTGTGATTAGATAACATGGGTACTATCTCCAAGTTGTGGGACTTGCTACTTGAGATAGACCTCTAGAGAAAGCTAGTTCTTGCTCCTAAGCTACCTGCCACAATCTACTCTAATGAAAGGGAAACTAACTATTCTAATCTAAATTTCCAAGGACCAGGAGAGAGAATGAATGAAATGAAAGCCTACACTAAAGTTGTGATACACCAAAAAGGACGGTGTGAGAGTAGTCTTCAAATGCATGAAATACAGAAGCAAAGTGCACACTAGAAACTATCTATGGGATTGTCATCCCTTTTACTCTCACCATTATGTGTGTGAGATATATTACTCTAACTTGAGGCCTACTATGCTCAGTGCTCGCATAAGAGGGGACATCTATCCCTGCAGCCATTAGGTGATCCTTATAGTATCATGCCTAACCCAAGGAATCCCCGAACCATGCCATCGGTACTACATGAGGTGGCACCATCGGTCTTAGACCCTATACCTATATCATGGGACCCTATCCCTAACCCTATGCTTTGGTGCCTATACCAATACTCGAAACTCGCAACTTGGGCCTATATGACCATAGTCTATGCCTAAGAAGTGGCCAACTAGCCTTATAACCTTGCTACCTGTGCCTATAGGGTGGCTACCTACCATCCATATCTATCCCTCCCTATGTAGGCACTGTCCTGTGCGTAATCTGGGCCTCGAAAAGCCACTACTACTGTGCCTGTAACATGGCCACCTCTATTTATGACCCTGCCAACTACCCTTGTAAACCTATAATCTAGCCCTATAAGGTGGCCACCTATCCCTGTAGTGTATCCCTCTGAACTGTGAGGGTGGCCACATCTGGATGACCTTTCCTGGGTGGTGTTTCTCATAGCTGAGCTTCCCACCACCCTTTGTACTCATATATACACTGACTGCATCATCAATCTAAGAGTCGACTAGTTGTTCCTCCTTCCCAATCGACACTATAGGTCATGGTGGAGACATAGGTCTCTCCACATCATCCCTCTTATACTATGGAAATGGAGGTTGCATGTCCAGGGGTAATCCCAAATAACGCCTCGACCTCGTTGATGGGGATCATCTCATGCTCACCGACATGATGCCCCTCTATCCATCTCACCTACTGTAATCCATCCAGCTCCACTTCCATCTGCCTATATGAGGGGAGCCGATGTATGGCCTCGAGATAATGTCTACACCGGATAAACCCTCTATCATGTGCCTGTAGTATGCTACATCATGTGTATCCTTGGTAGCCCCGCCTGCACTCTCTAACAATAGGCACACAATGCATGTAGCCCACTCGAAAAAATCTTGCCTCAAATACATCAGATTGAGGCATACCAACTAGACACACACATACGATGTGCTTATATGCCCGTATGTAAAAGAAAGGTGCATCACAAATTGAACCTCCATAACCACCAGTAGGCCCATAACTCCCAGATCTGACAACTACACCAAATATGTTGGTGCACAAGAAAATTGGGTCTATCCTCTATCATGCCATGGAGAACACCCTTCAATGCCCCTAGGAATCTCCCCCTCGCATCTAGAAGTGAAAAGCAACACACTACCTTCATAATCAATACACTAGCCTCATCTCCTCTAAATGGGACACGTACATCTCTCCATAAGTCGGATTGTGCTATGAAACCTCATCTCTATCATCCCCTCTCCAAATATTGTCAACATTAGCTCCTCTGATGTCTCTAAAGAAATAGAATGTACACGTCCTCTAGGGTGAGTGTGATCTCACCCGATAGTAGATGAAATGTGTTGGTCGCTAAATCCCATCTATCGATGAGTGTAACCATCAAGCTCGGCTCTTGAACTATGTGCCTATACCGTCTGACCCTAATAAGGCCAACATTTATAACATGACACCACTCCTCCACCATCACACTCCCTCGTACTAATAGTAACAGAGGTGGTACTCTATCTCTCATCCGCAACTGGTCCCTCACCTACACCCAACAAATCACAACATTATTAATCCTTCACCATACCCCACACATCTCTTACCCAACAAACCTATTCCCAAACCCTTCTTGCTTATTGTACCCCAACCCTATAGATCACCCCTTATTACCACAATCCACTCATACCATTCATACCTATTACCCTACTCATTACCCTCTATGAATATATTACCCTACCTGTCATCACTCCACTTGTTGTTATATCCCATTACCTACCTTTTCCCTCCCAACCTTTCTTGCTTATTGACCTACTTCCCTCTAACTCCAACCAGCATCGGTCTCTAATGATTGATATCGGTCCTCATGACCGACATTGGTCACCCGCTACCTAACCGGTGTTGTCCAATGCTAGCTGAATACAAATGCCAAACCTTGACCAATGTCGAGTCATCATCACGGTGACCAAATCTGTAATAACCCCCATTTTTCCAAAAATTTCTCAAACTAGCCTAAACACCTATCCTACCCTACCCAAAGCTAACCCAAACCCCTCCCCACCCCTATCTAACCTATCTCAGACCTCCCCCTCCCTCATTACACCAATTTTCACCACAAATTTAATTATATACCTATACCCAAAAACCCATACCCATACCTTATTTTCCCAAATAAATACATAGAAAGGATGAAATCCTACCTCATCTCGATGTCATTGGCATGGTGGCATGACTAGCCACTACATTGGTGGCCCACCCGAACCCTCTCCTACTTCTACCATGCCCAAATCACCACAACCCACTCCTCTAATCCAACCAATCAAATCAATACCTGACAAGCTCGTGGACCCATCTCCCTAGCTCCTCTCACCCACTCGTACTCTCCACCTCAGTTGGGTACAATGCCCTGTCCTTCTCTCTTGAAAACGTGGCACAAAATTCAAATAGCTTTGTCATTTTCTCCAAAGTTACAAAACAACAATGATTCCATAAAATATAATTTTTTTTAGTAAATGCAACCCAATATGACCGACGTCGGTAATATTTGTTCCCTAGCAAACCAACGTTGGTCACCCTATAACCAACATCAGTTAGCCCTTCTACCTATTTATCCTTACTACGCTTCCTTTTCATGTAGCCATTGGTGCCTACACACCCGTTATCAGTCCGACCACCCATTGAAACATACCAACAAGCTCAACCTACCCCTACACTTCCTTTTCTCGCACCTTAGGAGTTGTTATTTTACCTATACTTTGGCCTTACACGTGCCATGACTTGTTTTCTTGAACTTGACCTACTTGGTGTGACCATTGACCTTATGTACTCACCATACCTTACACTCTTATGTTACATATGTTTTTTTAGCCTAACAATTGTACCTTAACTATTGTTGTGTTGTTTATCCCGACCAAACCTTTGGTATCTTGAAGAATACCTACAAATTCCTACACTTGACCTATGTTGTGTTTCTCAACCATATCCTATACCTTGGATACCTGAATCACTTCACCCTTATTTTGATAAACCTATCGACCTTGGATGATGTTGAGTTTTAAATATCCTCAACTTGGTACCATGTTGCAATCTATATGTGTGCATGTGTTTGATTTTCATTACCCATGACTTGATTTTTACAATGACCTACTACCCATTACCCAAGTTAACTCTCACCCTTTCCCTACTAATCTTCCCCACCTACAAATTTATCAAACCACTCACTTGATTCCATATTTTACCTCATCGGCCTTGTTTGAGGGGGATCATCTTCAACCACCCATGGGGAAATCACTTCCTATTTTTTTCAGTGTCACTTACTAATACAAGCTACGAAACTAAAGGGGGAAAAATGTAGGCACCAAAATTGGGTCACACTCCCCTTGGACCCCTTTTTAATAACTAACTTAAACATACTCACCTAACATTAGCCCCCCTTTCACCCCACATTAACATTAATTTAATTATCCATAATTAATTCAATATTCACCCTCACTCCATTTATTAATTTAATTACTTTAATAAAATGGATGCACACATCACCTAGCCATGTCACATAGACACCTCACCATAGACCTATTCATAGCATGTTTCCATAACTAACTAAGACTTAGCCCTACTTACCTCAATGAACTAAGACTTAGTATAACCCTAAAATCACATGCCTATTCTTTCTTTAACCATATTTCCGCGTATCTAAGGGAAACATTCCATTTAGACCCAACACCAACTAGGAAAGCTAGAAAAATATAGCCAAGATCTGCTATTTTAGGCAACCTAGGGTATCCCGCCTTAACCGATGCCAGTTAACCCGAAATTGACGCCGATCACCCTAAACCATCGTCGGTTACCATATAACCATTTGGGTAACCTTTTTGAGAGGTTAGACACATTATCAAGTTTTGGAGCAAAGTAGATCTGCATGCAAGCAAGAACCAGATATCTTTCACACATCTAGATAGCCATAATCGACAGAACCATTGATCAGAAGGTATTTACATTCACGAGAACATTTCGGACACATCTTTATGACAATGATTTCCATTTCATCGATCAACCATCACCACCACCCACTCATTGAACTCCGCACATCAATAAGTTTGTTTTTAGCCCGCATCATTTCATTTCTATTCAATTTATAAGATTTATTCACCTTTTTATCAACCACCATTTATATTTTTACCTCACCACTATCGTCGTCTTGTGAACTTAATCATTCTCATCACCCATGAGAATTTTAATCACTTATGTCCACTCCCAGTACATCTGAATATTCCCAATACCTCCACAAACCTAAACCAACTCCTTACCACTTTTGATTCAGCCTCAAATAGATCCCCAAAACTGTGAACTATTGATTTATTATCTACTTGCCTTAACGTTTGTCGGTTTTTACTAAACAAACAAAGACTCACACTAGATCAACGTCGGTCTTTGTATTTGGCAATCTTGTTAATACTATATCCCAATAACCTTTTCAAAGTGACTCAAGTGACCCAAAATCGACCCCGATTTGCTCCATCACCTTAATTATTTACTTTATTTCTAGATCTGATCATAGCCTAGCCTGTTATGTTATATTTTCTTATTGTATTTGGATGAGATACCTAAATCATATCAACTATAGTAGAACCTTATTTATTTATGTCATTTCTTACATTAAATTATATTAAATAGTGGGTTGACTGCCACCGAGGAAGTATCACACTTCCTGGATCTAGCATATGCTAGGCAGCCCACTAACATATATTGTTTAACTCTTTCTTGTGGTCTTGTTTTGTATTTCAGGTAGTTCCTCCTAGCCAAAAGGAAGCTCTCACAGTCAGCATTGGATCAAGAAGTCGAACACGTGCAATGACCTTCAAACCGACCATCACAATAGGTATTCCTCCTTGACCCACACCCTTATCTGTTTCGTCAAATACTTAAAGAAAATGGTGAAACACTTGGGTATGTGCATGCTAGATTTGCACTTTGAAATACTCGGAGATGTGAAATATATGGATGATGCTTAGACCATGTTGCATGTGGTGTTAATCCATCAAGAGAAAATGTGGGCACTCTATTTAGAAAATATACTTTTCTCTTTGTTGTTTCCACCAAAAACTCCTCACTAGTCCAAAATCATCAATAATGTAATGTACCATCTCCATGATAGTACGATTTCTTCTCTCAACAACACCATTATGTTTTGGCATGTGTGGAGGACGCATCTATCAAAGAATCCTATGAGCTTGAAGGTAGGATTTGAACTCATTGTTGGTGAATTCCTCCCCTCGATCTGAGTGTAGAGATTTGATATGATGACCAGCCTCTTGTCCTTTACAACCAATTTGAAATGTTTGAAGTTATCAAAAGCATCCCTTTTCTTATTAAGACAAAAATTACACATTTTTCTTGAATAATCATCAAAACATAGCATGAAATATTGAAATCCAAAATGACTAGGTTGCATCGGACCACAAAGATCGATATGAACCAAATCAAGCTTACTTGGAGCTCGATAAGTACTTTTCTAGAATGAAGCTCTATGTTGTTTTCCTACTAGGAAGTGAGGACACTTATCTGTATCCTTCTAGAGAGATGGAAATCCTCTCACCATGTTATACCGACGAAGTGTTTCGAGATATTTAAAATTGATGTGACCAAGTCTTTGATGCTACAACTGTGTTGAGGAAGAATTTTTAACCACAAGTGTATGATCATCCTTATGGAAAAGTCAAGTTGGAACATACGTCCCACATTGGAGGCTTTTGCAACAACTTTCAAGCCTCTTGATTCATCTCAAATAAAACACATTTTCTTACCAAAATGACTATCAAAGTAAATCTTCATATTATGATCTAGAAGCTCACTCACTAATAGTACATTATTTTTTAAGCCAGGGACATATAATACATCAAATAATATACAATTACATAACCAAGAGGTAGATAAATATTCCCAATTCCTTATACAATGTAAGAATAATCATCACTTAAAAAAACATGGTTTTTCGATGGTGTGTCCCTCATGGTAGTAAACCAGGTCTATGTGCCTCAGTCATGTGTCGATTGGCCCCTGAATCAACATAAAAAACAACACTAGATGGTGTGGATGGTTTCTTCGGAATGAGCAAGTGTGCAAGAAGTCCTCATTTTTGAATGATCTTATTACTCGGCTATATTACCTTACTAATGGGGTTTTCTTCACTATTTCCCCTTCTTATGCCCTTAATTATAGTGTGATTGTCACTGATGAGATTACTGATTTTGAGGTCCTAAATTTCTCGATGAAACTTTCTTGTATGTGTTGAATCAACAATATTTCAATTCATGTCCTCTTTTACAGATAGTATATTTATTCTTTTGTTTTTTCCTCATTGCTGATGATATTTTTTGGAATTTTGAGAAGATTTTACTTTTCCATTTCCTTTCGATGAGATGATAGTTCTGCTCCTCTTCATCATCTATGTCATACATTGATTATTCTTATTATAGGATATTCACTAGCTTGTAAAAAGTTACTTGTCTCGATCTAACAAGTTTAGTGTCATCACAAAAATGTGGTAAGAAGGAGGGAGTGCTCTCTAAACAATGGGATTAAGTGACATATCAAGTATCATCCTCTCCCAAGGCTAGAAGTGAAGCCCTCAATTCTGCAACTCTCCTCAAGAAAGCTTCTACTTTATTGTTCATTTTAAATTTTAGTGTATCTGATTTACTTTGCAAATTCAATATAGTGTTCTTGATTTTGTCCTCGTACATGGTGCTCGAATTATCCAACGCTTATTTTTCTATTTTTTAATCTCGAATGGAGGGTTTTACGTCATCAAATGCTATAAAAATATTATGACTTTGTCCTTCTGATTGGCCTTGTCAAACTCTCTCTATTGGACTACATCACCTAGTGATCCAAAGTAGGACCATTCACAATAGGAAAACTTTCTTCAAACTCAAGTTGTGTTCTGATCTTAGTATTCCATATAGTATAATTATCTCCTCTTAGGAGTTGTGAGTCTAGAAGAAAGAACTTAGGGTCATTGGTGCCCATTTTCTGAATCAACTGACAAAGGGTAAGGTTCTTATCACTCCGTATAAGGTCTCCCAATCTATATATCATCATTTTGATATACCAAACCTTTATATATATGTGTCCTTCCAATATACCCGTCGGTACATGGAAGAAGCTCACCCTTTTGATATACCCAATGGTATGTGAAAGAGGCGTTAACATACATGAAATAATTTGATATGTGGTACAAAGACAATACTGAAAGGGGTCTTTGTGATTATTGACACCATCTCAAAGAAATATCCTCATACACATGCATAAATTTTCTATATACTTGGACAATTTCAAAGTGTCCGGTTTGTGTCGTGCAATCATTCATAGATGGATGGGATGGCTCAAAGTGTATGCATTGTGTCCTTATTTCTCCCTGTTAATTTATAGGGATGATGCCCAGACGACGTTGTTGCAGCTATATTAGGTGGTAAATGCAATAGTAGTCTCTCATGAATTTACCCATAAGTGATTCCCATAAGTACTATATATATCGAATGCTATGAAAGAGATCTAAAGATCTCATGAGTGTTACAAAACCAAATTTCACTGATTTTGATTTCAAATCTTTGCCAATTTTTTATCAGTTACAATGTTTGCGGTTGAATATGAAAACCTGAAAATTAGTACAATCCATTGAAATATACACTGAAAATATATGATTACATCCAATATGAAAAAAAAAATGGAATGACAAGTAATTGTTTTTTATTTTGTGATGCTTTGGTGGCTTCCGAGCATAGTATGGCTCAATGGGTGAAATGCCACAAAAAATAGCTAAAAATTATTGTTTTCAACACCCCTCCTTTGGAAAAATATGCTCACGATGAAATTCTAAGAAAAGTGGGAGAATTTTTTTTTTTCCCTTCTATAGGGTTTTCTCTAATAAAATAAGGGGGTTTAGTTATAACTATAGGGTTTAGCAAGGTTTTTTCTGCTAAATATGGAGGTTATACTAAATACAACCCCTAAATTTCCAAATAACACAAAATTAAAATAGTTTTAAAACTAAATATTTTGGGGGATTGAACTGCTGAACTCCCTCTCCTAAATCCTTTCTCTAAACCACCATAGCACTAAATGCGCATGGAATATAAAATGAAGCACTTTATATTTGAATTGTAGAAAAAGTGACTAACCTATTAAAAATGAGATATAGCTAGATGTGGAGGATCCACATGGTTAGTGTTAGTTTCTCAAACGTGCACTGCGTCTCGGATCTCGAAAAGGGCCGAGGTGTCTAAGACCACAATGGAACCGTGTGCCCAAATTATGGGACCTTGCGTGCTTCTAAGGATCTCCGAGAGAAGGCTGGTTCCTCTACCTACCTCTAATGCTACTATTACTCCTAATGTTGAAATAAAATCCTATACTAAACATGCCAAGGGACCAGGGATAGAAGGATGTACAGAAAGGGGAAATCCTAAGCTAAGGAAGGTGATAACGCTAGAAGGAAAGGGTCGATCTCTCTCCACAAGTGGCGAAGGAAACAAAGTGGGCGTAAGAGAAGAGGGCGGATGGTGCACGCCACAAATAAACACGGGGCTCTTCCTTCCAACATGTGGAATACATGAACATGGGGAATGCAAACACATGAGTACGCACATTATGCCGTAAAATGCAAATAGAGAGACGAGATGCAAAGAAAACGAGAGAGGGAAGAAAAGAGTTCCATAAAACATGATTTTATTACTTAAGGGATGCATAGTCATTTACATTCACGACAAGAGGTGAGAATACATTGTAGAGACCATGCCAAGGTCTGAGATCCATGGGAAGTTGGCCACCATTTTGGCATGGTGCCGTTATAACAAGGAGGGATCATTTTATAAAGCATAACTCATTATTTATGGAAGAAGGAGAGATGAGAAGGAGAAAGGGAGGGAAAATCATATTCAAATATTCAACCACCAAAAACAAGCAATAAATGCCTACAAATCCACCCTAAATCTATCGTGTCTACAACAATTACTTGTTCATCACCTCGAAGGAGGAGGAACGGCGGATCAGATCAAATCTGATCTGGTTGTTGGGGGCAAATAGATCCTGTATTAATGGCACGAAGATGTTTCTTCATTTTCTCCCCACCTAACCTCTCCAAAATTAAATTTTTAGATCTCCACAACATGAGAGCGAGGTTGAGATCTTTCTAACGGTGCCATATTTTTTGAATTTCACGAACAGAGCCAAAAGATATGCTCATTTGAAATTTAAATCAGCCCATACAAAATGGTGGGAATAAGCAACCAAAACGGGCCCCCTTTTGAAACTAGACATGTGGAGGGCTTGCGCATGTCTTAGGAAGCCTTTTTATTTTTCTTTTGAAGTTACGCCAGTTGACACTGCACCCTCCATGGCATGTCTCAATGCTTTGACTATTCAACCCCGACCACCCTTTTAGGAAACCAGACACATGGAGGCTCCGCACTCATTTAGAAACCTACTCAGGATTTTTCCTTTAAAAGGAGCATTGGGTTTCCATGTGGAAAGAAAGTGAACGTGTGGAATTTGGGCATAAGGGAGAAGTGGAAGAAAGAGGTAAAGTGGGTGCGCCTTATGCATGCGGGTAGAGGAGGAGAAAGCGTGGAAAGGGAAGGCATACTTGCAAAAGGAAAGTATGAAAACAAGACACAGAATTCAACTAAAGGAAGGTGTGCAGGAGAAAGAAAAGAGGACACATGAAAGAACTGAGTCTGGGTAAGTGTGCAAGAGGAATGCCAAGGACTTAGCTGATTAGAAGGTAAGTCTGTAGAGGTGTGCATAAGGAGTGCACGACGGGATAGGAGAGAAAGCGGGTGCACAGGAGGAAGGTGTGCAAGGGAAAATGGAAGGAGATAGAAGAATGCGAAGGGGAGCAGGAAGGCACACAAGGGTGCGTAAAGGGATTGAAACTATGCCAAGGTGTCAAAAGAACAATCTTGAGTGCGTGCAACTTGAAATGTGAAACACCAGAGTCAGGATGAAAATATAAGTTATCCAGATAACTAGGAGAGTTATTTGGATAACAATTTTGGTGACTTTTAGGGGCCATCTACCTACTAGATGAAGAGACCAATAGCCTTAAAAGTCCATTGGGTATGGAGTTGAGCACTTAAGTTTAAAGATCTGGTTTATAACTTTAAGAATACACTGGAGTCACTTGAAGTTGTCTCGACTCAAACTAAATTGTTTCTCTCATATGAAGATATTCTGAATTGGATTGATGAGAGTGGAAGCTATGTACTAACCATTAGAACTACCTCTGCCAAAATTGAACTGTTATCCTAGGAAGCACAAAAGGGGCACGTGGGCACAACAAGAAAGGAAAGGTGCCACAGGGAGCACACCAAAATAGAAATACAACATTATTTAAAAAATTGAAAATCATACATGTCCCAAATGGAACATGTAGAGTGTGTGTGAGCACTTGTGTTACTGAAATCAAACCTAAACTAACCTAAACTAACCAGAGGCAAGGGGCACTCAAGTAAAACCTGCAATAGGTAGGGAGAAGTAGCTTCCCTTCCTTACAAATTGTGACCATGTAATTGATTTGGCGCTAAACATGGTTGGAAATGAGAGTAAAAAACCACCTTGCAGATGGTGTTTCACCCTCCTCAAAGTATCAACAAACATAATATACACTCCCGGATTTTTTCTCGTACTTGGATCTCGGGAGGCGTTGTTATTGACCTTTAGCATACTAAAGCTCTACCTCATTCTCTAAAATGAGAATGACCAGTGGTAACTCTATTTTTGGCTCTAGGCTAGCCAGATATCTGATTGGGCACGGTCTGATCCTTGTGGTTTTCCCATTGTTCTAAAGCTCAATCCCACAAATGGGATCTTCTTGCAGACTTTCTTGGGTGGATGGTGTGAGAGAGATGATGACATCCTCTTGCCCTTTTCCTTATTTTATGAAGAACATGGAAGACTATGACCCTCTAAACATGGTTCCATATGGATTGTCATGAAGTGCATGTTGTTGTCCTTAAATGCTCTCCTTCATGGCAACAGGCTCGTGTTCTTAGAAGGTAGATGATGGAGGAGAAAATGATGTGATCTCTATGGGCTCCTCTCCATCAAAGTAATCCTCTAGGTCAGATAGATAATTTTTCTCCTTGTTGTCCTGCTGCATGTGGTCTACCTCCTCCATGGTGTCCTCATGATCTGTAATTTGATCACCATGGCCCCTTTCATCTTTAAACATGAAGTTTAAAAGCTCAAACTCTTCTTCAACATCAAAGTTTTAAGGGGATGAAGTGAGAAGAATAATCAAGGTTCTATTTTGGCCTCGCTTCGTACTTAGAGCCTCTGGAAACTCGTATGGTCCTCCTCCGTAATCGTGCCCTCTCAGAGATAATCGATTCTCCTTTGGAACAAGCACCTGTATGATTTCCTCTTCCCATTCAGATTCACATGACTCATGTCATTATTCATCTATTTTTCAGTCATAAAACATGATGACGTTGGTTGGGAGAGGGGCATTGGCTGGGGGCTATTCATTTATGGTACAACTAGATAAAGGGGACTCGAGAAGAAAATGGGGGTATGGACATAGAAGGGATGGATGGTGTGCACGTAAGAGAAGGAGAGGTGTGCGTTAGAAGGGGAATGGAAGAGAAATGAAGGTGAGATGAAAGCGAGGAAAGAGAAGGGGATGGAATTCTAATAGGGGAAGTGCGCAAAGAAGCTAGGAACACATGTAATGGGCTGAGATGATGTAAGTTGGTGTGGAGGAGTGGGAGGGCTGTAGGATGGTAGTGTAGGGCTGCCCCATTGATAGGGTTTCTGCATGCTAGATTATTTAGCCTCGAACATTTCTTCACCTAATCTGTAATCTGGGGTAGCATCTTAATGATGAATTATAACTTTTGTTGGGTACTAAACCAGTCTAGTACAGAGCCAACCCATAGACAAGGGACCTTATAGCCAAATTTAGCTACCTTTATAGAGCACATGACTCTGAGCTGCATCATGTCCATCTCCATCTCTAGCACCTACCTCTCAAAATCAGCTTTAGCCAAAGAGTTTCCACCATCATTTACATAAACATGTTCTTCATAAACATTTTGGTTAGAAAAAGGTGGGTTGTGTGCACTTTCGGGATAATGGGGCTCATGAAACTGATTTGGAGGAGGATTTTGAAACTGTGGGGATGGAGAGAAATAGTTCTACTACTGCAAATGAGAATTCCATGGTGGTAAATAAGTCATAATAACAAAACTTTAAAAGAGGAACGTGGAATGGTGAAAAAGAAGAAATGAATGGAGGAAAGAGGGGAGACTAGTTTGCACATGAGATAATGGGTGCATTGAATCAGTGGAGTCGTCGATGTCTTGAAAAATGCCTCCAAAGGCTAGATCTCAACGATAACACATCAAACTTGCTGAGATGAAGATGTAAAGCTCTTCACTCTTGTCCCACCGGGCATGCAAGAAACTGTTGGTTGTTCAAACATACATCAGCAGCGTCTTAGATCTTTGAAAAGGTGCGAGGTGTCCGAGACCACAATGGAACTGTTCCCAAGTTGTGGGACCTCGCGCACTAGGGACATATCTCTAAAGAAGGCCAATTCCTCTACCTACCTCTAATGCTAAAAGGAAATCCTATACTAAACATGCCAAGGAACTAGGGATATAAGGATGTGTAGAAAGGGGTGATCCTAGGATAAGGAAGGTGATAGCGCTGCAGGAAAGGGTTGGTCTCTCTCCACGAGAAGCTAAGGAAACAAAGCGTAAGGGACAAGAGGGTCGACGGTGTGTTCCACAGATCAACATGCGGGATTTTCCTTCCAACACATGCAACACATGAATGTGGGGAATGCAAGCACATGAGTACACACAACATGCCATAAAATGCAAACAGAGAGGCGAGATGCAATGAAAAGGAGAGAGGGGAGACAAGAGTTCCACAAAACATGATTTTATTGATTAAGGGACGCATAGTCATTTACATCGATGGTAGGAGGTGAGAATACATTGCAAATACCATGCCAAGGTATGAGACCCATGGGAAGTTGGCCACCATTTTGGCATGGTACCGTTACAACAAGGAGGGATCATTTTACAAAGTAGAACTCAGTTATTTATAGAAGTAGAAGGAGAGATGAGAAGGAGAAATAGAGGGAAACTTAGATTAAAATCTTCAACCACCAACAACAAGTGATAAATGCCTACAAATCTGCCCCAAATCTTTCATGCTTACATCAATTACTTTTTCAAAGCACCTTGAAGAGGAGGAACGATGCATCGATCAAATCTAATCTGATTGTTGGGAGTAAATAGATCTTGTATTAATGGCACAAAGATGTTTCTTCATTTTCTCCACACCTAACATCTCCAAAATTAAATTTTTCAAATCTCCATGGCATAGATGAGGCCGAGATCTTTCCAACGGTGCTAGATTTGTCGAATTTCAAGCACCAAGCCAAAAGATATGCTCATTTGAAATGTAAATCGGTTCCATACAAAATGGTGGGAACTAGCAACCAAAATGTGCCCCCTTTTGAAACCAGACACATGGAGGGTAGGCACATGTCTGAGGGAAGCCTTTGTATTTTTCTTTTGAAGTTACATCGGGTTAACACTTGGCACCCTCCGCGGCTTGTCTCAATGCTTTGACTATTCAACCCCGACCTGTCCTTTTTGATGAAACCCCGAGACACATGGAGGCTCTGCACTCGCTTAGAAACCCACTCAAGATGTTTCCTTTGAATTAGCATCGAGTTGCCATGTGGAAAGAAGGTGAATGCATGGAAATTGGGCGCAAAGGAGAAGTGGAAGAAAGAGGTGAAGAGCGGCGCGCTCTATGTACGCGGGAGACAAGGAGAAAGCACGTGAAAGGGAAGGCATACTTACAGAAGGAAAGTATGAAAACAAGACGTGGGAATTCAACTAAAGGAAGGTGTGTGGAGGAAGAAAGAAAAGAGGACGCACGAAAGAATTGATTAAGGTAAGCGTGCAAGAGGAATGCTAGGGACTTAGCTGATTGGAAGGTAAGTCTACAGAGGTGCATGCAAGGAGTGCATGACGGGATAGGAGAGAAAGTGGGCTGTGCAAGTAGGAAGGCACACAAGGGAAAATGGAAGGAGATGCAAGAATGTGAAGGGCAGAAGGAAGGCGCATAAGGAAACACAGAGGGACCGTAATTGTAATAAGGTGTCAAAAGAACAATCTTGAGTGTGTGTAACCTGAAATGTGAAACACCAAAGTTAGGATGAAAATATAAGTTATCCAGATAACTAGGAGATTTATTTGGATAACAGCTTAGTACATTTGGGGATGACGGTTTAGGTCATTTGCTTCAGGTGGATCTATTCGCTTTGAATGCCTTTGTAATATATTTGTTTGGCTCGCTATTTGATTTTTGTTTGTTATTGGTTTGTCATGGTGTTTTGTTTGTAGGTATTTTATAATGTTGGCCGCTACTTCCAATCGCATGTGGGCTCGATCGATTTTCTACAAATGTTTTGTTTTTGTACAAGATTCTCACTAGATTGGTGTGACTCAACATTGTGTGATGGAAGATTTGCTTGCCCAGATCAATGTTAACTCGTTTTAACCAATGCCCACACCTCAAAGCTCAAAGTGTCAGGAGTCATCTTTGGTTCCAACTCGCCAATCAAAACCAAAGGTGAAATTGTCCGATCAATGCAATACCACAATTATGAGTGTAACTGTCTCAACTCGGTCCAAGAAATGAGCTGGGTCCAAGAAGGGAGCTTGGTGATGTGGTAAGGGTGCTTAGAAAGGAGCTCTAATAGCCTAATAAATGTCTTGTTGTTAAACTCGATAGTCAACTCAGTCATAACTCGCCTGACCCAAAGAAACGAGCTCACCTCCTCAAAATCGGGATAAATTCCTCTAATTACAACAACTTGCTAGTTGTAGTAGCCACTAAATGCACCTCTAAATTAGAGGGAATACCCCTAATGGGGGAAAAGTAATTTTTTTTAATTTAGACTTTGATTTTCTTGAATCGAATTCTAATAATTTTTACATGAATTTCTCCAAAGAAGAATATTGTTTTTCATTTTCCTAGAAAATAAACAGGAGGCTATGAGGATGTAAGGATGGGGCTGGGAAGTTGCGAAGAGGCTGCACAGATCTCCAAATGTTGCAAATTCTTCTTCAAGCTTCTCTATCTCATCTGCACTCTCTTTGCACACTTTCTCTTCTCACAGAGGTTCCTAACATGCTCGATACCAAATCTAGAACAGGGACATAAGCCTCACAATTGTATTGATATTCAATTAAATAAAATTACAATAGAATTTTTCTTGCAATACTTAAAGGTATTGTAAAGCTATATGGAGACAACCAGGATGTTGTACATGTGCAAAAATCACATACGGGATGTAAAACAACCCAAATAATAAAAAAATCATGATACATGAATACTATTCCCAAATACAAACAAAATATGTTTTATAACCACACCATAACAACTTACCACAACATAATAATTAAATTAACTATGCTAAATTAACCTAGGAAAACTATGGTTTACCTAATACACTATATGAAGCTTGTTGGGAGACCCATTTACTTGACTTATACTAGACCATAATTATGCTTTCCTATCAACTATGCTTCCATATTCATGTAAGAGCTAAATAAATTTCACTCGGTAACACCGAAGTATGTTTTGAGATATCTCTGAGGTACAAGTTATTATGGTCTGGTGTATTAGAAGAACTCTTAGTTCTTATTACAGGATATACCAGCTCGGACTATGTTGGATCTGGATGATGATAGGAAATCAAGTATAGGATATATATTTTCATCTTGGATCTGGACATATCTCGTAGATTAACAAGAAGAAAACTATTGTTTCTCTCTCATCCAATTAAGGAGAGTATTAATCCACATGATGATTTTTGTGTGAATAGATTTGGTTATGTCACATTCTAGTTGATACGGGAATCCCTAAAGAAAATCCACCCATCATTGTGATAGTAATGGTATAATGAAGCTTTTGAAAAATCAAGGTTTCCATGAAATAACCAAGGACATTGAGGTCGAATGTCATTTCATTCGAGAACAAGTCCTAAACCACCACATCTAGCTCCAGTACTACCCAACTAATTCTCAGATACTAGATATACTCATTAAGTTTCCTAGAAAGGTGAAATTTGAGATGTTTCGGGGGTACATTTATAAGAACAATGTAATAAGGTGGGAATGTTAGCTTAATTAATATTGTTATTACATTATTACTAATCGGTTCGTTCCATTTAGTTTTTATTATCTATTTTGGAACCATATTTTCACGTGTAGTTGTTTGCCCTCTGCTTCATTGAATGATACACATTAAATCATTTCATTTGATCTTTTCTAACAAAAGTTTGGCTGTCCAAAAAAAAAATAACAAAAATCAACCGAGTAATGGATGCAAAAAGTAAGAGCTAATACCACGAGGAAGTTGAAAAAATCAACATTCATGATCACTTCTACATACCATAACCATAGTGATAAGTTAGGTTATTACACACAAAAACAATTAGGCATAAAACTAACTCGTATATGTATATGTATATGTATATGTATATATATATCTTACAACATATTATGATACAATGGGAAACTTTAAATAAATAGCCCATGTGAATTTTTTTGTACAACTACAAGTGGTTGGACGGAGATAGCTAATTATGTACAAGAGAATAAACTTGTACATGCACAATAACAAATGGCCAAAAACTACTCTCCAACTAATAAAAATTGATTTCACTCTAGCTTAAGCTTATTCTCGTGTGAACTAAGAAAAAACTAAGTTAGTTAGGTAAAGAATATTATTAGCCTAGCATGAACACACCAACAAAAATAAGATGGTATTAGTGGTGTAATGTCTATCATTATTAAACACTAATTATTACCTTAATTTTGATATCTATTTGGTTGTCATTTAAAAGGTTTTTCTTTTTAATTGGATGTTTCAATAAAAACGATAGTATCATTTACATAATAAGGGAAAATTTGTAGTTCATTTTTGGAAACATTTTTGAACTGTCATACATTGGTGAAGCTATTTTACATCATTACATTACTATGTAGTGGGAAATTCATGGAGAAGGAAATGAAGTTATGAGTTAATATGGCATGTGATGCATGAGCATCCAGTTCACAAGCAATTTTTCATTAACTAAATACATTTTAGAGTTAAATAAAAAAGTACGCAATGCAACAATAATCTTGTATGCATCATGCAAAAATGTGAGCCTTGACCATTTTCTACAAGCGTGCATATTCCTATACTTAGATGTGAAGGCTTATCCCTATTGTGTAAACCTATAGTTATCCAAACAAGCTTGTCTATGCGATGACATATTGTCTTTTCCACTAGAACTACTAAGTGCTACACACACCTATTTATGTTATGAAAAACCATGATGTGTTATCCCAAGATGTGCCATACTTATTCCGTGTGAATGGAATTCCACAAATCCTTTTGCATGCCATCTAAGCCTTTGTTGATGCCAAACAACATTCCGATGTCATTGAACATTGTCATTGTGTTAAAACATTGTATTTCTGCCTAACCACTACCATTTGACACCATGATTGGGTTTTCATGTGGCATGATCTCTTATCAACATCGATACAACAAAAGGTTGGCATATGTGGCTAGTGATGAATTAAATGACTTGGTAAAGATCGATTGAACAAAGGAGATTTCATGCAAAACTACTTGCAAACACGCTAAGAATATCAATGAAGATTTGAGACACTTTGCGGAATCTTTTCAAGGTATCTGTACTTGCAAAGATATCTTAATTCTCCTTCATGTGTCCCTATGAATTCTATAAATGGAAGGGAGCTTTGAGCATGTAAGGAACATATTATCTAGTTGTTAGAAAGACATCTACTATGAGGTTGTCAAGTTAAGCCAAGTACGGTTCTACGAAGCTTTACAAATTTTGCAAGTTTAAGATTAGGATATGTCATAGGATTGAAATTCTTCAAGGAACATGTCACAAGTGTATTGAAGTGTAATATTATAATGTCCTAATTGTTTTCTCATAATAATATGATAAACTTTGAATCATTAGTAGTTGTTATTTTCATGCTTGATATCCTACTTCGATGAGATGGAACTCTAAAATTGTGGGTTCCATGGTTTGAGACATACCTTCATTGAGACTTCTAACCGTGACTACATCAGTATCCAGATAATTGAACATAAAAACTGTCAGATTAATAACTCTTGACAGACGAAAATAAATATTGTTTTTAAAATATATATTATAGTTGTATAAAAAGGGAAAGAAAGTATAATGTGTTAACCATTTCCCACTTAAATACTAATAAAGTTTCAATGATTTTGAAAAGCACGCTTCATATAGATGTCCAAATGGAGAAATTCAAAATGGAAGTGAAGCATCTCTAGTCCAGTGGCTACAATCTCAGACTCAATAAGCGCTACATTCCAAAATGACAAGTAGCAAAACTTGAATCCAGGAGTTTCTGTAGATAGGTTTATACCTTCGCAGGTTCTATAAAACACCAGCAAGGTAAGTGCTTTCGTGGGAATGGAAGCCATGGACGTTGCCGTTCTAAAAGTGTAATTTGATATATATATATATATTAAAATTCATTTATTTAAACATTGGGACACGACGCGCAAAAGATGAATTTCAACTGTGTTCTATAAAATATTGAACATATCTCACTGCGAAATATTTAAAGATTTCAATGGTTGGCCAAGCATAGATATATGGAAATCTGTTAAATATGGAAGCCTTCCAGGTCCTTAAATGTTGTACAACTTTAATCGGAAGGACAACAAAACCTAATCTTATGAAAATAAATAAGTAAAAAGCAAAGCTCCGCACATTTCAGAACATGCACGGCGAAGGCGGTAGAGTCGTTATTCTCTAATCCTTATTTCATTCTCAATAATTTCGTGTTACGGAATTCCTTAACGCCAACTTTTGTAACCTCGTTTCCCCTGTTAGAAAACCACATATACCTAGATATTAACAATAAAACTAGATTTCTTTCAATTACAAAACAAATCGAATCCAGAACTGAAATATGCAAAGATTCCAAATGCCTCAGTTTTATGAAAGTTGGGAAAGACACAGAGAAGATAAAGATATGCGTAGTATGTAACGTAGCAGAGGGAGAAAGAAGGGCAGAGAAATGTTTACAAATACAAAATGATGGCTAAGACTGCCTGCTGCCACTGCTGCTGCTGCTTTGTAGTACAGTACAGTAACGAGTAGATGAGACTCCATTAAAGCTGCACGAAGTTGTAGTCGCGTAACACCCAAGTCTCTCGTAGTACTCCACAGAAAAGAGAGATAAAGATAACTGAACTTGCTCCTCACTCCACGCAACATTATCTGAATCCTTGAAAACACTATCGATATTTGTGAGAAGTAGAGGACGCAACCACTTGACATACAGACGCCTGAATCCCCCGAGAACACTCACCACATACCTGAGACGCCCAATGGAAATACCAGTCGCAGGCCACTGTTTTGTGCAAATCACTTCCCACAAATTATCGTCCATGGCTGCCTCATTCCACCGTGTGCTCACACAAGAGGCCACAGACAAGGTTTCAGCGTCTAAATGTTTGAAAATTTCATGTATTACATCCACATTTTGTACAGCATCCATATTAATCTTCTTCATGATTTTGGTATGAAAGGGTGTGATTGTTTCTGATTTAGTGTGGCAAAGTCACAGTGTACCTAATAATAGACTAAAGGAGGGCATGAGAAGCCAGCAGAACAGACGTGGTACAATATTCCAAGCAGGCTCGAGGTGAGGGTTTATTGTTGTATCATAAAGCGTATTTGTCGAACAAACGACACCACACCGGCTAGAAAAATATTGTCTTTCTGCTCGTGCTTTGTCGCAAATCCCCACCCTACTAATATGGCATCACCCCGTTCTCATCTCGATGACGTTTAATGTCTTAAATCTAACGGCCGTATCTATGAGATTTTTTTCCCTTATCATTTTATTTCTAGCTTCATTCTTGGGTAGCTTCTCAAGGAAGTTATCTTACCAAATTGGCTCTCCTTCTTCACCTCGGAGTCAGGGGAATCACATATGTCATTCTCACAGCCAATATATCCCTTTTCCTTGATTGAGGTGGTCTCCTCGCTCTCGGTCCCCTTCCCCTATTCGTGGCAGGGTGTTTAGTTGGGTTGGTGATTCTAGTGGCACTGGTTGGAATGCCCCTTGGCAAAGTGCAAAGTTCCATGGCCGGATCTTGCCATTTCTCTCTCGGCTGTCTACAACAACAACAAGAAAGTGGATGGTAGCCCATCCCAAACTCGGCTCACCCCTCGGTTCTAGTTGGGGTGATAAACCCGACAAGACTCTACCTCCTCCTCCGTTTTTTCTGATACACCCTAACTTTCTCGGGCTCCTTGTTTTGCTCTCCTTTTATTGATATATTTTGAGTGTTTTTAGACTTGTGTGGAAGGAATTCCTTCGAGTGTGTTTTCCATTAGCAAGAGGAAAACTATTCTTGGATCATCATGGAAGGTGATTGCAATGTGTCCGAAAAAAGTAACCAAAAGGAACATACCTTGGCATTTTCTTGAGAGAGATTGTTTGCAGACTATCCCTCTTGTCTAAAAGAATAAATTGACGCTTGAAGCGGAGAATTGTAAGCCAAGTATTCTCCGAAATTGTTGTTATCTGATGCACAATTGCTAAAAGGGATAAAATATGCCACTTGGAAGATGAGGATGCACACCATTCTCCGATTTGAGGGAATCTATGAACTCGTGACTGCAAAAGTAGTGCATCGCATTGACGTTGATGAACAAAAAAAGTATGACAAGGATAATAAAAAATACTTGATGTTAATCAGTCTTAACATTTACAATGAGGTTCAACCATACTTACGGGATGTGATAACATCAAACGCATCTTGGGATTCTCTCTTTACCATCTAAGAGGTGAAGAAATTGACAAACATTCCTTATCTCCGGTGAAAACTTCACACCCTTATTATGAAAGATATAGAGAAATTAGAGGAAGTATTATGTCATGTGGAAGAACTAAGAGCAAATATTGTAATGATCGAAGAAAAGGTGTAAGACAATTTGTTATTCCCTATCACATTGAGATCTCTTCCTTCCTATTTGAATACTCTTGTCACACCATTGAACATCATAAAACATGTGGTGACCTTCGATGAACTCGGTGAATTTTCTCTAGCAGGAAGAAGCTATCCAGAGAGTGTATGAGGAGTTTGAAGTCAAGGTACTGATCTTGATATATTAGAAGAGTCACAATTCTCGAAATGGACAACAAGAGAAAAAGTCCCAAAAGTAGGCCCACAAGCAACCACAACAATAGAAGTCTTAGAGAGTGAGTCAATGGTCTCACATCTACACCATGAATAGGAATGACACTCTTAACTATTGGTATAATGGCCTCACACATCGCAATTATGGTTAAGAGATAACATATAGTTGTAGTGACTCAAAGCAATCCGGATGACGTCCTCACCACGAAAGTAGAAATGAAAAATTATGGCCCGAAAAGATGATGAATTAGATGACGAAGCACCCGAATTAGTAAATCGTGGCTAACAAGAAAAAATAATCTAATCTCCTAAACATCATAGCCATCGCAAAATGTTTGGTTGATTAAATATGACACATCAAACATATGACAAGTGATACAAATATTTTTGATTCGTTGACTAATCAACCCACTAGAGATTAGGCTCAAATTGTAGACAACAAGTAGTGTGTTGCATAAGGAATAGGAAAGTGGAATCATAACTCCTATTCCTTACAAGCCCTAGTTGAATGACATTAGACAAGAGTTCATTGGAATTCTTGAAGGATCACGACATCAGACAATACTTGAATTATCCCTATAAGTCCTAGTTGAATGACATCATAGAATGTTGAAATCATAATTTCATGGTGATGGCTCATTGCATGCTTTCCACTATTAAGTTAGAGAGAAATTTTTGGCTAAAGAAGTACATACAACTCTACATATTTTGAACCAAGCACATACAAATATCTTGTAGGAAAATACACTTGCAGAGGCATATAGTAATCGAAGCCTTTGATATTGCATCTTAGAGAGTTTGGTTGTACAACATATATGCATGTCCAAGCTAAGAAGAAGAAGAAGAAGTAGATCGATGTGAAAACACTCCACTATATTTTTCAGGGGTATATTACTACCTGAAAGGAGTATCATATCATGGATCCCGAGACCCATAAGATATATGAGAGCTGATGTGGTTTGTGATAAGTCATCATTTAACTCATGTCCATAAATAAGAGTTGTTACCAACATCCTCTCATAGTCGATGATGATGAGCATGAAGATTCTTCACACAAGAAATATGAGCCACATGGAGAGTTGTTCTTTGATCTTGATCATTTGGAAAATGAGTCTTCACATCAGTAGAAAAATTAAGGTCCAAAATGGGTCCAAATCACCATCAGGGAATCCCACCTGAAATCTCTCCTAGATATATCATTAGAAGTCATAACGAGATGACATGCAAGAAATGAGTTAAATCTCGTACTCACAAGTTCATTGGTTGAAAACATCAAATTTGATAAATTTCAAGAGGCACTTAGACAACCAGAGTGGAAGAATGCGATAGATTCTTAATATAACTCCTTGATTTAGAATCAAACATGGGAAATTTTTATATTCTTGAAAGAAATAAATCCATTGGCTGCAAAGGGATTTTCCAAACAAAATAAAAAATGGATCTATTGACAAGTACCTTTATTAGTTTTAAATTTATATTCTTAGCAAGAAGGAATTGAATATGTGAAGAGCTTGACACCCTATGTGAAGATCAAAACCATCATATTTATCTCTACATTGGTAGCACAAAAAGGATAGAAACATCAGTAGATGGACGTAAAAATTTCTTTCTTGAATGGTGATATCAAAGAAGAGGTATACATGATCCAACTATAAGGATATGCCATCTAATTCAGATCTTTTTTATGCTCTTAAACAAGCACCCGGGGCATGGCATGTCAAAATAGATTATCACCTATTGTAGCATATATTCACACTTAGACATTCAAATTAAAATGTGTATATCAAAATTATAGGCACATGGAATTTAATTTTGGTTTTTATGTGGATGATATGGTGATCACAGGGGAGTTCGAAAAATCTCATTGAATATGTTAAGAATGATTTGAATAAATCCTTCAACATGATAGATTTGACGCTAATTCACTACTACGTTGGTTTGGAGATATGGCAAAATAAGCATCATGTTTTTATCTCC
Source organism: Taxus wallichiana var. yunnanensis (assembly GCA_018340775.1). Taxonomy (NCBI): domain Eukaryota; kingdom Viridiplantae; phylum Streptophyta; class Pinopsida; order Cupressales; family Taxaceae; genus Taxus; species Taxus wallichiana. The sequence goes on along the minus strand of CM031235.1, from coordinate 37,029,485 downwards.
CACATGAAATATCCCAAGACACTCCTAGAAAATTATGGTATTTCCGATAGTAAACCATTGTACACTCCAATGGAGAAAGGTTTTCAACTTTCTAGCTTCAAATATTCATCTCAATCGATGCTACTCACTACATGTATCTTGTTAGAGTCTCATTTACTTGAGTTATACCATACCAGACCATGATTTACTATTAACTATCTTTCTAGATTCATGTAGGGGAAAAGATATGTCACTAGGTAGAATCAAAGCATGTTTTGAGATGTCTAAGGTATATTTGAGTATGGTCTGAAAATCGAAGAAATCTCACCATCTTGCAATGATATACCCACTCAAACTATGTTGAATATTTTCATGAGAGGAAATCAACTACATGATATTATTTTCATGTCATTTAATATCCAATCTTAGAGTGTTTATTTATATAACATATATGCATGTCCCATCCAAGAAGAGGAATAAGATCGATGTGAAGATGTTGGACATGTGTCAGTGTTGTTTTCATTGATGTCAAAGGGTGTCTTGGTATGCATAGGGGAGTGCATGATATTTTCATTGATGATCATTTCTTTCAAATAAGATGAAATGAGAGAAGGTTGATTTGTAGTGAGGTGTTTTGGTGTCTTGCAGGTGTTGTAGTGCCATGGTGTCTCGGTGTATATGCATGATCTAATGCATGTTTCATGCAAGAAAGAGTTGTGTATGAGATTAACATGTTTTATGAAGGTTATATGATGTTTAACATGGTCATAAATACGTGGTAAATGTGTTAGCGAGTATGTAAGATGAAGAACATATCAATTTATGAGAATAATGTGTTGAAGAAAGCCTTTTTAGGCATAGTCGTAGGCCTAGTTTAAGAAGATAGTGTAGTAACATGATAAATGTAGTAGAGAATACATATGTGAGCATGTGAGGATTGATTTAAAATTAAATAGAATGTGTGGAATTTGTATAAGGTCATGGTTCAAGTGTACGGTGCATGTTCAAGGACCTTTGAAGGCAAGTGCTAGAAGATAGGGCAAGAATGCATGGGTAATCCTGGTAGTAGGATGAGTTTTAGATGTGAGAAGGAATGAATAATAATTGGAATAATAGATAAGGTTAGTAAATATTTTTATGTAAAGTTTTATGTTGGGTTTTTGAATAGAAAGCATGAAAATTTGTTTTGAGCTCTATAGAGCTCTCAAAATAGTCATTCCCAGCTCAATGGTCCAGTTTGAAGTCCTCACTCACACATGAAATATTATCATGGGGACCTGAACCATTCATCAATGTTGAGGAATATATTTAAGAGTATTTTGTATATGTAATGGGGTAAAATGATTCCCTATCCTTTTTGAACATTTGTTAAGAAGCCAAGCGGGTTTAAAAGCTCCCAAAACCCTAGTCTTGTAGCGATGGAGAAAATATGAAATTTTGGGCATGTTATGACTTTAGAAGGATATTATGAAGGTTCAAGATTGTAGAGAATTTATCATAGTTCAGTTTGGTGGAATTTTTATGTTCTTAGCATATTGAGAAGCTGCAAAAAACTATTTTTGTGAATATTTGTAGGTAAAGAGATGTGTTGCAGGTTTTATGAAGTGAATTTTTTTGGGAGATTGTTGAGGATGTGAGATAAGTTTTCATGAAGAAATTTTTGTAGGATCTATGTGAGAAATGTGTGAAATATTTCTTCCAAGTTGACCTATTGTTAATGTCCTAAAAAGGTAAATACCATTCTTATAGGTTCAAAAGGGTTTGTACCATGTTGCATGATGTAGCCATGTTATATGGACATGGATAGATTTTAGAGTTATGATATGATGTGTTTGTGAAATTGGTTCTATCAGATGATGTGTTGTCAAGCTCAAGCCCTAATAGCCTAATCATCCATATTAGGATTGTTAAGAATGATTGTGAAACATGTATGCAAGTGACATATTATTCATGTAAGTTATGCATGTGAGTTCTTGTAGAGGAGTTTCATGTTGTTGGTGAATTGTTCCAAGGGATAGAAGTGAATGGTTTTTATCTTAAATGTGTTGGAGGTTAGATTTCTCAAGATTGGTTCTTGAGTCCTACATGCAGTATTGATAAGTTTAAGAGATGGAAGCATTTTTTCTCTTATGCCCAAAATTGGAAGTTGATATTAGTTTAATGAGTTTCTTGAGTATAATATATTTCCATTGATTTGTCAAATGAGCCATATAGAGGTGAATTTTGTATGAACCAAATTGCTTTTGAAGACACATTTTTGAACATGCTTAAGAAAGGTTAGAGAATGAGGTGGTTTGAATGTTATGTCATATTTTTTGGAATTCCATGTTATTGGTGAGTTAATGGGGATAAGTTTGCATCAATATAGGTTCCCAAGAATTATTGACATCATGTTTTGAGGAGAGAAGTTGTTCTCTTTTGAAGAGTTATAATTAGGTTCTTGAGACCTAATAGGTGATCCTTTCCAAATGGAGTGCTCCATGATGAAGATGAAGGTTGCAAAGTGTTTTATTATTATAGATGATGTTGAGAAGATGTTTATGGAATGTTCATATCTTGAGAAGTTGTGATGGATCAGTTTCATGTATTCGAAATTCAAATTGTGACTATTGGACTAGTGACTATCTTGTTTTAGGCCTAGTTCAAAAGAATTGTATTATTTAGGCTTGTTATGAACTATAATTTCTCTTTATGTGACTTATATGAATGTAAAGGGTGTATTAATATATTTATGAGTTACTTTGCATGTTTATATGGTCTTGTGCTGACCTATATGGTTTTGTGGCTTGATTCATGTATAAGGGCAGTTGTATTTTCTCATTTAAAGAAGTGGAGATGATAAAGGCTTGAGTGAGAAACTGAATAGTGTGAATTGGTAAGAGGGCTTTAGAACATAGCAGAGAGAAGAGGTATGAGGATCTAAGAAGGGAATAAGAGAAGAATCTAAGAGATCACTTGAAATAAACAACACTATATGGTCCATGTATGGAAAAGAAGAATGTGTGTTTTGAAAATTGTATTAGGTGTATGATATGGACAAGTTGATCACAATTAGTTGGTTGACCAACAAGGAAATCAAAGCGATCTTCATATTCAAGTGTCTAAGAGGGTGTTTGGTCATCTTTGGGGTTGTAACCTCCTTGTAGAGTGGTTTTTCTTATCAATAGTGGTTGGTGCTCCTTGTGAGGTTGGTGCCTCACTAAATAAATCTATTATGATGTGTAAGAAATATTATTCATTCATGGCCTCTATCATTTTATCCTTCCTCATATGGTGCTTGGTCAGTCTTATTGCCATTTTTAGTCTGCTCCCCAGGGTTGAGGATCATGTGTCAATCTGTATTTGTCTCATGATTCCTTTGTTCCTCTGAAAAGCTCTATATTTTGGGTCTCCCATTCTCTATCCCTTCAAAACTTGCGTTTTCCCATTTTCTCCATTCTCCACAGTCAGAATTTGTTGTTCTTTCCATTTTTTCCCTAGGTACTCGAGGAGAAATGAGTTGATGTGTCCCTAAGGATCATGTTTGAGCCTTGCAACAGTCTAAATTCTTTGTCCTTGAAGAAAACCTCATTTTCTAGCTCAAATGGATATTTCTCTATGTTTTACAGTTTGACAGGTGTTTCTCCTAGTCAAATTTACATCATTTAGTCGACAGGGAAATGTGGCACCTCTTGGTTGGATGCGGATCAACTTAATACTTTGAAAATTCCATGAAAAGCCTCAATTTTAAAAATGTGTCCACATGGAGGAATGACGCTTATTTGAGAATCAAATTTTTTTTTTGCTTTAAAAGTAGCACCGGAATGACATGTGGAGGGTTGGAAGGAAAGAAACACGTGGAGGCTTCTACTGGGTTTCCCATACTTAGAAAAATTTCAAAAGGTTTTCGGGAAGTCTAGAACATGTGGAGGAATGACATTCATTTGAAGATCTTCTTTTGGGATTTTCCTTGGAGTAGCACCAAGAGGACCCGTGGAGGCTTCTTTCGCTTTCCTTGGCCCGGACTTAGATGAATTTTCATGCAAATGGATAGTTTGGTAGAAAGACACGTGGTGAGCTCATGCTCATTCAGGGTATATGCTTTGGGCACCTTCTTGAAGTTATGCCTCGGAGACACATGGAGGAACCACACATGTTTGGGGACCGGCCCTTGAGTTTCATTCTAAAGAAGTGCCAGGCTGACACGTGGAGCATTCCACTCAGTTTTCATATTTTCTTGGACTTTTCAATGACCAAGGAAGACTTCCTCGGAGCTTGACAAGTGGCGCCTCCATTGAGCTTCAAGCCTTCAAACAAATTTTTCTGGAGCAGGACACGTGGCGAGCCCACGCTCGTTCAAAGTATCAAATTTTGGGACCACCTCAAGGTGCGCCATGGTGACACATGGCAATTTGAAAAGTCATAAGGGGCGGGGAAGTGGACCATCGGAGGTAATTCAAAATTTTCACCTCTTTGCTTCATAAAGGTTAAAATAGCAAAAATGGCCCATGAGCCCGATGGGAAATAGTCAATGTTTTTCCCGGTCAATGGCGGAGGTGCGGACCCGTGGAAGGAAAATTGGAAAATTTTCCTTTTGAGAAAAAAGAGTTAAAAGTAAAAGGGGAAGCATAGTTCCACTAGGACCCACATTGGGACACGTGTCAAAAGTATTTCTCAAGGGCGGAGCTATGGGGAAAACTTGGAAAATTTTCCTTTTTCCAAAAGAGATTCAAATGGTAGAATTTCTCTCATGTTTCTTTTGGGGCCCACCTCAGGACATGTGTCAAGCCCATTTTCAAAAGCGGAGGTGGGGAAAAATGGGAAATTTTTCCATTTTTCTAAAAGGGTTAGAAAAGGTCAAAGGAAGCCCCAGCCTATTTTTGCATCTTCCACGTGGACGACCCACATTCAAAATCAAAGATCAATGGTTGTTGAGCATCTAAATATGATTTTTCCCCATTTTTTCTAAAAAATCTCTGGGAGTGTGAGTCTTCATGATTTCTTACTATTTTCTACACGCCAAATAGAGGAGCGAGTTAATTTTGATATCTAGAGTTTGGTGGGAGAGATCTGGAGATGTCTTTCACCATTAAAATGCAATTTGACTCTCAAGCCCGATCTAGTTTTCCATTTTTCTTCTCCTGAGCATGCAAGGGGCCAGATTTGATTGATATGGGGTGGAAGTGGTTGGTGAATGGATGGAGGCATGTTTTTCCCAGAAAGGAGTTGAATGTGGGAAGAAATCAAGATATTTTCCCTCGAGCACCTAGACTTTTGCAGATCTGATTCTGCGAATCATGAAAGAATCATGGCAAGCACTGGTGCATTTAAATTTTTTGTCTTTTGGGAGGAAGGGGCTCTATTGGAAATGCTATAAAGGGCACAAATTCATCATGCAAAATGGTTGGGAGTTTTTGGAAAGATCAGGACTGATTTTCTCCAGCAGAAAAAGCTTGAGCCCATCCATTTTGAGAAGCCATCTAAGAAGCATGTATATCTCTCTTTTGTGTCAAATTTGATCATGTCAAGGTGGTTGCAAGTGTACAACCATTGACAAGATTTGAGATTGTTTTGGAAACTTTCCCTTGTTGATAAATTTGATCAAACTTTGAGTTATTCTGTGTTAATCTTGAGTAAAGTGTATTTATTTCATTTTTGAATGCATATGAGTAGTTTTTCTTGTTTCTATTGCAATCTTGTACCAAAATATAGTCCAATCACATAGGTCTCAGTCCTTGTGATAGTTTAGTGGCATCTACAATTTCATTTCTCAGAAGAGCCTTCATCTGGGAATGGGATAAATGGTTTAAAATCACTTTTCTTTCATTTTGTTGATAGAGATTCTCTGTAAGCCTCTTGGGTGTACCTCAGGCATGACTTGGTTTAAATCTTGGTGCTTTATTGGGTCCTCTAACTCAAGCCTTCATGATAGAATCCCATAGGTTGTGTGAAAGAGTGCTGATCTGGGCCTCCATTGAAGCACATATTCTAGTTGAGGAAACAATTTAACTTTTTGTGGCATTTTGTTGATTGAATCTTTCCATTTTGCATAAGCTCTCAAGGATCTAGTGAGTCAAGTCCATCTTATCTCCCCTCCCACCAAAAATTATTTAACAACAACTAATCCTACCCATACTACCCTTTTTTGTCATGTGTGTACCCACAAACAAAATCCTTTTACTAAAGTATGCAGAACAAATCAGGGTCTCAAATGTCTTTAGTAACCTTTGCCTTGTTGTGAAATATCTCCATGATCTGGAAGTGACAACTCGTGAGAGTCAGATTTGGTGTGTTGATCATATTTTCCCCAAGGCCTTCTCTATAAAATTTATGCAAAAGAAAGGTACATGTATCTCCTTTCAAATAAAGGTTACAAAATAGGTTCTCTTACCTTGGTTGAAAGGCACAACCTAAAATAGTTAGGATAAGATCACATCCTTTTGAGGTGCTATCCATCTCTCCACAAATCCAAGTAACAAAGGGACAACTAGATTTCTCCCCAGCTACAAAATGACATACATTTATGATCTATCTACCTCTAAGCTCCCTATTGAATCTGTGTTGTTGCTTGGTTTGAAAAGGAGAACAAATTTGGGTACCAACACTAATGGCACCATTTGGGGATTGATTTACGTTTCGAGGATTATTTTTAAATTCTGAAATTTTGTTAATGACTGGAGTTTCATTGATTTGATTTGAATTCTATCATATCTATTTAGCCCATCAACAACACCAACACTGGTTCATCAAACCATTTTGATTATTTGATCACTTTTGAGTTTTAATGGGAGATTTTGAAATTATTGAGATTCTTTTGATTCATTCATTTTGAGATTACATCTCACATTCAAAATCAAGACCTAGTAAATTTGTAAAACATTTCATTGTATGCTCCAAGTGTTGTGTGTATTTTTTCAGTTTTTACACACTTAGTGCATGGTATTTCATTTGATAAATTTTGGTGAAGAAAGGTCAGAATTTTTCATTTCCAGTTTCTAGCATTGACAGACACTTGACATATCATATTTAGTGCATTTACACAACTAAGGTGAAAATCCTTAGTGGCGACTCCCTATTGATTTGATTCTTGATAAGGACCAGTGTCTTAAACTCTGTCAAGTAAGATTTGTTACTAATATTTGCAAAGCTGAAGGAAGAAGATATTTCTTTGCTAGGGATCCTACTAGGACATTGTTTCCAGAGTTAGGAAAAGCAAAATCAGAAGGAAGAAAATCTTAGAGAGTTGTTGGAGATCAATAGACAAGAAGAGGGATCTCCATTGATGAAAGTGATTGGCCCATCATTGAAGACTACCATTCAAGTGACTCTGAATTAGGTAGCCTCTTTGTGGAATTGAATTCTCCAGCTGGAGAAGGGCCTTCATTTGATTTTGAAATATTTGCTTCACATTCTACACTTGTCTTTTCTAAAGTAGATAGGGATTTCCAAGAAGCAAGGCCTTTGGGGATCTCCATTTTGAAAACTACACTCCTGTGTTCCAAGGACCCTCTGCCCCTCATCAATTTTCACCCCTCCAAGATCACCTCCTCAAATCAATATGGCTCAACCTAGAACCTCCATTTTTTGTAAACACCTTTGGACCTATAAATTTTGTGGGAATGGCTAGTTATCCAAATGCAGTACCTCAAGATGTAAGGAACAAACTTCCAAAGTTCCAGGAAATAATGCCATAACTAGTGACCAACATCTAAAGCTCTTCCTCAATATGATGGAAGATTTTGAGATTGAACATGAAGATGTATACATCAAATTGTTTGTTCACACTCTAGAGGAGGATGTTAGGGATTGGTATAAAGCATTGCCAGATAATTCTATTGATTCTTGGGCTGAGATGAACAATGCATTTAGATTGCAATATGGTGATAGGAATGACCCTAGGTTTCTTCTATCAGAATTTGAAAACATCAAGAAGAATCCCAATGAGTCAGTACATGACTTCAACACAAGGTTCAATAAGACCTTGAGGAGATTTCCTGTTAGGATAAGGCCATGTGATGAGTCATGTTTGATCAAATATACTGATGCATTTGATAAAAAGGTTACTTACTACTTGAGGGACAAGAACCCTACCAACTTAAGGCAAGCATTCACTATGGCCCTACAAATAGAGAATAATATCAAGGCAATTGGAAAACCTCCAAAGAGGAAGGTGTGAAGTTGGTTAACCCCAGAAAATCCTCAAACAAGCAAGGCTGCTGATTTGGAAGAAGTTGTGAAAAATTTGGCAGGGGCTTGTCAAGGAGATCTCCTACAAGCTAGCCCAAGATGAGAAAGGAGTTGGGTAGAGTTCACAAGGACAACACAAGAACAAGGCCAAGATAGATTTACAAATCATCAAAGAATTGATGACAGAGGAAAAGGAGCTATTGGATTTGGGAATAGGCAGCCCCAAGGTAGAGAAAATAGAATGGTACCTGATCCTTTGGCTGCTAGAGTTGCTGTTGTGGAAGAAACAAAGGTCATTGATTGGTGTGACAGATGTTTCATGCCCCATGCTCCTTGTGAAGAAGATCAAAAGAAGAAGAAGAAGATGATGATGATAATGATGATGATGATGCTGATGATGGAGATCCTTGCGAGTTCACCAAGGAAGCAACTTCAACTGAGGTAATAAGTGCTAGAACTACTGCCACTTTTTGGGATTACATCCACTGGGTACCTCTTCTTCCCCCTCTCATACTTTAGAAGTAGACACTGTACAAGATTTTGAATTTCCCACTAATGATTTTGAATACTTGAGGGCATTAATGATTGAAAAGTATGATGGAGGAGTTCCTTCAGAAGAAGATAGGAAACTATTAATGAATGTTGTAGTTTCCCAAGAAAAGGAGCACAATACTAGAAGTAAAGCTTGCCAAGGGGCCACAAGCCAAGTCAAAATTTCCATTGCTTACCAAAGAAACCCCAAAGAAAAATGCATCTGGCAGAGAGCTTGTTTCCCCAAGAAAAACTTGTGTTCCTCCCCATGCCCAAAATGAAAAGAATCCCATTCCATCTGATGAATTTTCCAATCTTTCCCCTAGTGCTTGCTCTACCCAAATTTTCTCCATATGACATAGCCAAATTTTGAGTCAAATCAAAATTCTTGTCCCAATTGTTGAGCTGCTTAGGATCCCTAAGCACAAGAAGAGGGCTTTTGAATATTTGGGATTCAAAGGGGAGAGAGATCATACAAGGTAGAGATGTAAACAAGGTTGAGGTTCCCCTTACCATTGCAGAGTTGGAAAAGCCACAAGTATTGGAAGAGTTGGGGGAACCACCAGAGGTTTATTTAGGAACTTCTTTGGTTAAATCCCAGCTGAATGTGGATCCATTTTTCACTACCCTAGTTATCAAAGACAAGTTGTTACATAACTGTATGTTTGATTCTGGAGCTTCATGTAATGTCATGCCTCTTGAGGTCATGAATGAATTAGGTATCAAAGTAACAACAACATATGGGAAGTGCACTTTGCCATGGACTCTAGAGAGGTGCCAGTGGTGGGGTGTGTCAAATATCTAGTAGTGTAACTTGCATCTTATCCTGAAGGAACTTAAAGCTTGATGTAGTCATTGTTGATTGCCCTGCCAAGTGGGGGATGTTGTTGTCAAGAAAGTGGGCAGCAAGTGTTGGTGGTAGTGTGCAAATGGACATGTCTTATGCCACTATCCCCATTGAAGGAAACTTGGTGAAATTGTATGGAGAGAAGAAGATGATGTACCTGATTGAAGACCCAAGCAATGCATCTTATGAAGTTTTGCAAGAAGATGTTGATCTTAACAATTTTGTGAGCTTTGTGGATTTCAGGGAGTATGAGAGTGTTGAAAACAGAGCTCCTAAGTATGCTTCTTTTTCTAGGAATTTGGTCTATGTTTCAGCCTTGAAGAATGTCAAAGAATTTGACTTAAACACAATGGAGGAGCTTTAGAGAAGATGGGTGGTTTACAAATAGAACAAAGAAGAAAAAGAGGTCTACTTCCAGTTGATGAAAACATATCAAAACCTCTTGGCATGGTCATATCTAGGATGGCAGGTGCTTGAATTGTTTCCTTGATTATTTTCTTTAAATCAGGAAAAAGTCTTTTGTATAGTGTATAGTTTGTTGTTTGTTCCCTTGTTTTTTTATTTTTGCTCATTCTAGTCCTTAGTGACCTATTTTTGTTGGTTTCTCTATTTTTTTTTGAAGATGGCTCTTGTTTCTACTACTGAAAGATGACTCCACTGCCCAATGGATATTTTGGCACTTGGTCTACTTTTTTTCTTGTGGCACTCATAGGGAGTGCCCATCCCCGAGTCGAGCCAATGTTGGTGCTCAAAATGGTCTCACCCCATTTGTGCCTTTGAAAAATTATTCATTCACAGCCTCTGTCATTTTCTCCTTCCCCGTATGGTGCTTGGTTGGTCTTATTGCCATTTTTAGTCTACTCCTGGGTCGAGGATCATGTGTGGGTCTATATTTGTCTCATGGTTCCTTTGTTCCTCTAAAAAAGCTCTGTATTTTGGGTCTCCCATGCTCTGTTCCTTCAAAACTCACGTTTTCCCATTTTCTCCATTTTCCATAGTCAAAATTTGTTGTCCTTTCCATTTTCCCTAAATACTCAAGGAGAAATGAGTTGATGTGTCCCTAAGGATCATGTTTGAGCCTTGCAATAGTCTAAATTCTCTGTCCTTGAAGAAAACCTCATTTTCTAGCTCGAATGGATGTTTCTCTGTGTTTTACGGTTTGATGGGCATGTTTCTCCTAGTCAAATTTACATCATTCATTGATAGGGAAATGTGGCACCTCTTGGTTGGATGTGGATCAGCTTAATACTTCAAAATTCCATGAAAAGCCTCATTTTTAAAATGTGTCCATGTGGAGGAATGACGCTCGTTTGAGAATCAAATTTTTGGTTTGGCTTTGAAGTAGTGCATCGAGGGACATGTGGAGGGTTGGCAGGAAAGAGACACATGTGGAGGCTTCCACTTGGGTTTCCCATACTTAGACAAATTTCAAAAGGTTTTCAGGAAGTCTAGGACACGTGGAGGAACGATGCTCATTTGAAGATCTACTTTTGGGATTTTCCTTGGAGTAGCACCGGGAAGACATGTGGAGGCTTCCGCTTTGCTTTGGCCCATACTTAGACAAATTTTATGCAAATGGATATAGTTTGGCGGAATAGGGACATGTGGTGCGAGATCGCGCTCATTCAGGGTCTCTGCTTTGGGCACCATCTTGAAGTTGCACCATGGAGACACGTGGAGGAACCACACATGTTCAAGGACCGGCCCTTGAGTTTCATTCTAAAGAAGTGCCAGGCTAATACATGGGGCATTCACTCACTTTGCATTTTTCTTAGACTTTTCAATGGCCAAAAGGAGACTACCTCGGAGCTTGACACGTGGCGCCTTCCTTGAGCTTCAAGCCTTCAAACAAATTTTTCCAGAGCAGGACACGTGGCGAGCCCACGCTCATTCAAGGTATCAAATTTTTGGGACCACCTCAAGGTGCACCATGGTGACACGTGGCAATTTGAAAATTCATAAGGGGCGGGGAAGTGGACCATCGGAGGCAATTCAAACTTTTCACCTCTTTGCTTCATAAAGGTTAAAATAGTAAAAATGGCCCACGCCCGATGGGAAATAGTCAATGTTTTTCCCGGTCAATGGTGGAGGTGCGGACCCATGAGGAAAATTGGAAAATTTTCCTTTTGAGAAAAAAAGAGTTAAAAGTAAAAGGGGAAGCATAGTTCCACTGGGACCCACATTGGGACACATGTCAAAAGTATTTCTCAAGGGCGGAGCTACGGGGAAAACTTGGAAAATTTTCCTTTTTCCAAAAGAGAGTCAAATGGCAGAATTTCTCCACATTTCTTTTGGGGCCCACCTCAGGACACGTGTCAGGCCCATTTTTAGAAGTGGAGGTGTAGGGAGAAAATGGGAAATTTTTCCATTTTTCTAAAAGGGTCAAAAAAGGTCAAAGGAAGCCCCGAGCCTATTTTTTGCATCTTCCACATGGATGACCCACATTTAAAATCAAAGATCAATGGTGTTGAGTGTCTAAATCTGATTTTCCCCCATTTTTTTTAAAACTCCTGGAGTGTGAGTCTTCATGATTTCTTTCTATTTTCTACATGCCAAATAGAGGAGCGAGTTAATTTTGATATCTAGAGTTTGGTGGGAGAGATCTGGAGACATCTTTTGCACCATTAAAATGTAGTTTGACTCTCAAGCCTGATCTGGTTTTCCATTTTTCTTCTCCTGAGCATGCAAGGGGCCAGATTTGATTGATATATGGGGAAGGAAGTGGTTGGTGAATGGATGGAGGCATGTTTTTCCCGAGAAAGGAGTTGAATGCGGGAAGAAATCAAAGATATTTTCCCTCGAGCACCTGGAGACTTTTGCAGATCTGATTCTGAATCACAAAGAATCATGGCAAACTTGGTGCATTTAAAGTTTTTTCTTTTTTGGGAGGAAGGGGCTCTATTGGAAATGCTATAAATGGCATGAATTCATCATGCAAATGGTTGGGAGTTTTTTGGAAAGATCAGGACTAATTTTCTCCAAGAAAAAGTTTGACAGAGAGCCCATCCATTTTGAGAAGTTGTCTAGAGAAGCCTGTATATCTCTCTTTGTGTCAAATTTGATCATGTCAAGGTGGTTGCAAGTGTATAACCATTGAAAAGCTTTGAGATTGTTCTAGAAACTTTCCCTTGCTGATAAATTTGATCAAACTTTGAGTTATTCTGTGTTAATCTTGAGTAAAGTGTATTTATTTCATCTCTGAATGCATACGAGTAGTTTTTCTTGTTTCTATTGCAATATTGTACCAAAATATAGTCCAATCACATAGGTCTCAGTCCTTGTGATAGTTTAGTGGCATCTGCAATTTCATTTCTCAGAAGAGCCTTCATCTGGGAATGGGATAAATGGTTTAAAATCACTTTTCTTTCATTTTGTTGATAGAGATTCTCTATAAGCCTCTGGATATATGTACCTCGGCATGACTTGGTTTAAATCTTGGTGCTTTATTAGGTTCTCTAACTCGAGCCTTCATGATAGAATCCCACAAGTTGTGTGAAAGAGTGCTAATTTGGGCCTCCATTGAAGCACATATTCTAGTTGAGGAAACAATTTAACTTTTTGTGGCATTTTGTTGATTGAATCTTTCCATTTTGCATAAGCTCTCAAGGATCTAGTGAGTCAAGTCCATCCTATCTCCCCTCCCACCAAAATTCATTTAACAAAAACTAATCCTACCCATACTACCCCTTTTTGTTCTCGTATACCCACCCAAGACAAAATCCTTTTACTAAAGTATGCAAAACAGATCAGGGTCTCAAATGTCTTTAGTAACCTTTTCCTTGTTGTGAAGATATCTCCATGATCTAGAAGTGATAACTCATGAGAGTCAGATGTGGTGTGTTGATCATATTTTCCCAAGGCCTTCTCCATAAAATTTATGCAAAAGAAAGGTACATGTATCTCCTTTCAAATAATAGAGGTTACAAAATAGGTTCTCTTACCTTGGTTGAAAGGCACAACCTAAAATAGTTAGGATAAGATCACATCCTTTTGAGGTGCTATCCATCTCTCCACAAATCCAAGTAACAAAGGGACAACTAGATTTCTCCCCAACTAAAAAACGAAATACATTTATGATCTTTCTGCCTCTAAGCTCCTTTTGAATCTGTGTTTCTGTTTGGTTTGAAAAGGAGAACAAATTTGGGTACCAACAAACGGATAAGATGAATGATTGATGATCAACTAATGAAAGATGATTAAAAGTTTATAATCATGCATGGTTAATTAAATGAAAGTTTTAAAGGACTAATTCAAAACCCTCTCATTTATTGCACTTCCAACAATTAGTATCAAAGCAAGGTCTTTTTGAATAAATTTTATCTATTGAAAGGATATCCTTGAAGCAAAAAGATGGGAAAATCATTTGAGTTTGGAACAAAATTGATGTATCAAAGAAAGAGGAACCAATTATTGGAGTCTTTGGTGAAGGGATATGAAGATCAAATTAGTTGCATGAAGATAGAACATGATTAGGCCATCAAATAATCAGAACCTCAAGTTGGGTTAGTAACATAATCTCTAAAAGGAGAAGAATGTAGGAAGCTTAAGACTGAAATTGAAGCCCTAAAATCCAAACAATAATATTTCCTTGGGTATGAAGTTGAGATGAGGTCTTTGAAGATAGAGTTAGAGGAAACATCTAGGAGATTGAAAACTTATGAAAAGTTGGAGAAGAGATGTGTAGATATCTAGGTAGGTCCATGTACCTATGAAGACATGAAGGGTAATAAGGAAGATTTTAATTTACCTGTTGGTATCCAAATTTGTTCTCCTTTTCAAGCCAAGTAACAACACAGATTGGACATGGAGCTTAGAGACATATAGATCATAGTGTGTTTCATTTTGTAGCTGGGGATGAGATCTAACTGGCCCTTTGTCACTCATATTTGTGGAGAGATGGATAACACTTGTTGTTACAGACTCACAACACCCTTGGATGCAGATCAGGCTTCTAGGGTGATCACTCTAGCATCCAGTGTGATTGCACAACATGGAAACCTCTCTCCAAGTGTGGGACTTGTGAAACCGAGAGAGGAATCTCCAGAGAAGGCTGGTTCCTGCTCCTAAACTACCTACCACAAGCTATTCCAGTGTAGGAAAGCTAATCTAAACCTAATCTAACCATGCCAAGGAGACAGAGAGAGAGAAAAGGGAAAAATAGCAAAAGCCTACACTAAAACGGTGATACACTAGAGAAGGAGAATGTTGAACATCTATCAAAACTGCCATGGAACAAGGAGAGGTAAGCGATGGGAAGGATGGACAGATGCATCACAGGCCCAAGGATAGATTTCACACAGAAAATGTCCCAAAACTCCATGAACACAGCTCCATAATCTGTAATGAACATTAAAACATGCGCAAATACCTACAATGAAGAGAGGCAAGAAGAAAACAAGCAAAAAAATGAGCAAGGATGGACAGATGCATCAAAAAACATGTTTTTTGTTGCTCTAGAAGTTTGCACAGAACATCATTTCAATAGTAAAAGGCAAAAACGCCATTACAGAGCAGGGGAGGAGGTTCGAACTCCATTTTTTCAACCCTGGAGAAGAAAAAGAAGGGAGGGCAGAGCTGAAAAGATGAACCAACTCTTAGAAAGAAGCCCCTCCTTACAATTTATAGGAAGAATGAGAGAGGGAGAAGAGAGGAATTCGAAATCTACCCCAACCACCTCCAGACTGCATTTAATTATCTCATTATGGTGGTAGGTGAGAACCCTAGCGAACCCAGAAAGTGGCGAACTGTATTTCACATTTTAAAGAAATTTTTCTCACCCAATTAAAGATATCCAATTGTAGTTGGATAGAGGACCTTGTAAGCTTTCTGAAAAGTCCAACCTTGCATGAATCTGAGCTCCCAGTCAAAAGTTATGGCCATTTGAATATCTGCGCTAGGGTCTGCTTCCTATTAGTGCTCAAAATGTTGCGCCTCCTGAAGGTGTGCCATAGGCGCATCCTTTACCCTGTCGACACTTTGTGTCATGCACCATTTCCATGTGCCAAGGGCAAATCCTTTACCCTGTCGACATCCATTTCTATGCGCCACCTTCCTGCGCCTTGGTGCATACATTTTAGTGTCAACACTCATTGTCATGCGCCATTTCCATGCGCCAAGGGCGCATCTTTTACCTTGTCAACATCCATTTTTGTGTGCCACTTTCCTATTCCTTGGCACATACATTCTTGTGTTGACACTCATTTCTGTGCGCCACTTTCCTACACCTTTTGAATGTTAGGGATTTGAGCTTCTTTGATTTCTATATTCTCCTGTTTGTCTATATCGACCCGGGGGAGATATTTACAACAATTTGGCGACTCAACGGGGTCACCTGCCTGCTAGGTAGAAGATCAGTGGCCTTTTAGCAATCCATTGGGCATGGAGTCATAAGCAAGCCTGAAAACTGATCTGAACTTTGAAAAATCCCTTCTGAGCCACTTGAAACCCATTGAACTTAGAGTTGTTCTCACCAAAATGCTACTGAAATGAACTGTGCAAGAGCAAACCCAGCAACACCAAAAAATATGTACAAAACTGAAAATCATACATGCTCCAAATGGAACATGCAGAGTGTGCATAAGCACTTCTTCTGCTGAAAGCAAACCTACCTACCTTACTCTAACTGGAGCAAAGGCAAGCTAAACAAACCCTGCAATTGGTTGTGAGAAATAGCTTCCCTTTCTCAAAAGTGGCAGCCATGCAATTGATTTGGCACTGATCATGGCTGTTAGGATGAGTGGAAAATCAACAAGAAGCTGGTCTTCTACCCAAATCATCAAGGTATCTGCTGAAGGAAAATTCAATACCTCTTTTAGTTGCTCTGCATTTGGATTGAAGAGGTATGACAGCTGATCCTCGGTACTTTGTAGCTCATCCTCATGCTCAGAAGCAAGCATGACTGGTTGTGACTTATCCTTTGGCTCGAATGAAGATAAATACTTGATTGGGCAAGGTTTGATCCATTTGATATACCCATAGCTCTGATTTTCAACTCCAAAAATGGAGTCTTCTTGTAGACCTTGAATGGATGATGTGGAAGAAATGGTGAAATTCCTCTGTCCTTTCTCTTCGTCCAATCCCGGTTCCAAAGAGACGCTTATAGGATGCGTGCTGCTGCAAATGAATGTTCTCCTTCATGACAGCAGACTCTTGTGTTTGGAATGTGGATGATGAAAGAGAGAATGGTGGAAACTCAACCGGCTCTTCTCCATCAAAACAGTCCTCCAAATCTGATAGATAAACTACCTCATGGCTGTCCTGCTGCAAATGCTCAACTTCCTCCATGGTGTCTTCTTGATCTGTAACTTGACCACCATGGTTTCTTTCATCCTCCAGCATTGAGTTTGAGGGATCAAACTCTTCTTCAGCACTAGAACTCGAGAGAGATGAAGTAGAAAGAAGAACTGAAGGTTCTCCTATAGCCTGCTTTGTGCTCAAAGCCCTTGGATCTGCAATTTTCTCCTCCACAACTAGAATGTGCTCCTCTTCTTTTGGATTTGGAGCATCTTCTCCTTCCTCCAATGTTTGAAGACAATCTTGCTCTTGATTGAACTCTTCCTCCAGCATGAAGTTTGTTAAGTCAAACTCTTCAATCTGCTGCTCTAGAGGACAAGTTGGGACAGCAAGATCTTCTTCTTCTGCTGCAACAAAATTAGTCCTGACCACCATTTGTTCAACCTTAGCCTCTTCTGCAGGCTTAACCATCAAGGGGATCTTTGTTATCCCAAATTTGGCAGCCCAACTCCTCAAGTTGTCTGTCATTTCTTCTTTTCTTGGCTCTTCCTCTTGCTGTCCTTGATGACTGTTTTTTGCAATTTCTTTTTCCCCACATGGAATTGGGAATGCAAGAGGAGGGATGGGTTGAAACTTGATTGATTTGGCATTTTTTTGTGGTGGTGGAGGAGGTGAAACCTCTTGTTTCTTTGGAGTGGAAGGTATTTCATTTCGCTCTTGTGGAGGGGATGACTGTTTGAAAGGGAAAAGGATAGAAGAATTGAGATGAGGTGGAAGGCTAGGAGGTAGAGAAATGGATTCAACACTTGGGACAATAGATGGAGAGTTTAAAAATTGACACTGCTGAGACGATATAGATTGAGAAGGAGGAAAAGAAAGAGTATGAGATGGTGTGCTTACCCATTGACAAGGTTGCTGAATACTCCTCTCATACACCTCTATTTCTTCAATCCACTTTGCAAGCAATGGCAGCGTTGCAATCATGAAGTCAAGCTTCTCTTGAGGGCTGTAATGCCTTGGAAAAGGTCCCACCCATGGACAAGGTGCTCTGCAACCGATTCCAAATGCTTTCATTTGTGTTTGAGCCCTGGACTACACCATCTTTACCTCCATCTTTTGGATTTTCTCCAGCAGACCAGCATCTTGCATTTGAGTGTCTTCATTGTATGCACACTCTTGCTCTTGATGGACTTCATAGCCAAACTGACTTTGGCACTGCTGTTCATGTGGGTATGCATGCTGATCTTGAACTTGTACAAAATGCTGATTTGGAGGATTTAAAAAACATGTTGGAGGTGTGATATACTGCTGTTGTTGATGTGAAATCCATGATGGAAATGAAGTCATGATTGCACAACTTCATGGAATGGAAAAGAATGAAAGAGATGGAAAGAAAGATGCATGGAAATGGATGGAAAACAGGTCTACAACTCAGAGAATGAGTTATTTACCAGATGGAATCTCCAGATGTGCTTTTGAAAGTGCCTCCAAAAGGCTGAATTTTTAACAAGAACACACCAACCTGTCAAAGATAAAGTGAAAGACCTCTAAACTCCCACTTTGGGCGTGCAAAAAAGTGTTGTTGCAGACTCACAAAGCACCCCGGATGCGATCAGGTTTCTAGGGTGATCACTCTAGCATCTAGTGTGATTGCACAACATGGAAACCTCTCTCCAAGTGTGGGACTTGTGAAACTGAGAGAGGAATCTCCAGAGAAGGCTGGTTCCTAATCCTAAACTACCTGCCACAAGCTATTCCAGTGCAGCAAGCTAATCTAAACCTAATCTAACCATGCCAAGGAGACAGAGAGAGAGAAAAAGGGAAAAACAGCAAAAGCCTACACTAAAACAAAGTGATACACCGTAGAAGGATAATGTTGAACATCTATCAAAACTGTCATGGAACAAGGAGAGGTGAGCGATGGGAAGGATGGACAGATGCATCACAGGCCCAAGGATAGATTTCACACAGAAAATGTCCCAAAACTCCATGAACACAGCTCCAGACCTGTAATGAACATTAAAACATGCGCAAATACCTGCAATGAAGAGAGGCAAGAAGAAAACAAGAAAAAAATGAGAAAGGATGGATAGATGCATCACAAAACATGTTTTTGTTGCTCCAGAAGTTTGCACAGAACATCATTTCAATAGTAAAAGGCAAAAACGCCATTACAGAGCAGGGGAGGAGGTTCGAACTCCATTTTTTCAACCCTAGAGAAGAAAAAGAAGGGAGGGCAGAGCTGAAAAGATGAACCAACTCTTAGAAAGAAGCCTCTCCTTACAATTTATAGGAAGAATGAGAGAGGGAGAAGAGAGGAATTCGAAATCTACCCCAACCACCTCCAGACTGCATTTAATTATCTCATTATGGTGGTAGGTGAGAACCCTAGCGAACCCAGAAAGTGGCGAACTGTATTTCGCATTTTAAAGAATTTTTTCTCACCCAATTAAATATATCCAGCCTTAGTTGGACAGAGGACCTTGTAAGCTTTCCGAAAAGTCCAACCTTGCATGAATCTGAGCTCCCAGTCAAAAGTTATGGCCATTTGAATATTTGCACTGTGGTCTCAGCTTCCGTCGGTGCTCAAAATGTTGCGCCTCTGAAGGTGCGCCATAGGCGCATCCTTTACCCCCGTTGACACTTTGTGTCATGCACCATTTCCATGTGCCAAAGGCACATCCTTTACCTTTTCGACATCCATTTCTATGTGCCACCTTCCTGCGCCTTGGCGCATACATTTTAGTGTCAACACTCATTGTCATGCGCCAAGGGCGCATCTTTTTACCCTGTCAACATCCATTTCTATGTGCCACTTTCCTGCGCCTTGGCGCATACATTATCTTGTTGACAGTCATTTTGTGTGCCACTTTCCCGCACCTTTTGAATGTCGTGGATTTGAGCTTCTTTGATTTCTATATTCTCCTGTTTGTCTATATCGACTCTGGGGAGATATTTACAACAACACCTTCAAGAGGATTGTACCTATCCTCACTACTTTAGGCCGTGCCTTTCGAACAAGGTGAGAGGACCCTTAGTGTAACCTCTGTTTGATGAAGGAGATGGAGATATCCTTCTTTTGCACAAATTCTATGAAGAAAACCTTGGGAAAATATGGTCAATACTCCATGATTTAACTCTTAAGAGTTGTCACTTCTAAATGATGGAGATACTTTCAACACAAGGCTAAGGTTACTGAAGACATTAAGAAATCCTGATTGTTCTACATATTTTAGTAAATAGATTTTGTTCCTTTGTTAATACATAGGGAAAATAGGGGTAGTTTAGGGTGGATTCATGGTTTTTGAATAATTTTGGTGGGAGATGAAGCAAGATAAAGTTGATTATACCAGATCTTCAAAGGGACTTCACAATAATGAACAACTCAACAACAGAAAGCTTCAGAATAGTTAATATGTTCCTTCAACCAGAAGGTGTGCTTTAATGGAGGCCCATATCAACACGTTTTCACACAATATTTGAGACTATAACACAAAGGATCAAATTAAAATACTCAATTAAACACAAAAATCTCTTATTAATCACACCTAAGGTACACCCAAAGATTTACATACAATCGTTATCAACAAATGACAGTGAATTGATTTTAAATTTATTTATCTCATCACAAGATGAAGGCTCTTCTTGAAATGAAATTAGAAATACCACTAAACTCACACAGGATGAGATCCTATGTGATTTCACAAAGATTTAAATGTAAGATTGCAATAAGAACAAAAGAAACTATTTACAGACATTCTAAAAGAAAGTAGACACAAATTGATAGAGATTGGACACAAATTAATTTCAAAATTTCTTAGATTCATCAGTAGGGGAAATCTTCTAGAGAAATCTCGAGTTCTCATCAATGGCTATACTTCAGTAACTAACTTAACATGATATAAAATCTAACACAAAAGATAATAACAGTTTTCTTGGCTTAGTCTCTCATGAAGATGAATTTCTCAAATTTTCTCTTAAGAATTCAACCTCCGACCATTTGCAAGAGTATTCTCATTGCCTTTGATACATTTTACTCACTCAATTTCCACCCAAAAGAGAAGAATATTTGAGGGACCTTTGTTTTTTACCAATTTTTTTCAGATAATGATGTTTAACAAATTCAAATCCGAAAGTCACTGCCAGTGGACCAATTGTGAACCGATCATGTTTCTTGGGCCCTCGACTAATGAATAGGATGTCATGCCATAAATTTTTGGAAATCCTTCCGATCATTCCGATTCTATCATGCAAGAAATACCATTTTTAATCATTTTCTTAAGGTTGTGCACAACCGGATCTCGACAAGTAATCCTTTTCACTCTCGAGGAAACACCTTTTTCATCTTTTCATACGCTGTAACTTTCATCATTTCATCCCTTTCCCTTTCTTTCCTCTACAAATCATGTCCCACATCCAAATTCTATGGTAATTCCCATTTTTACAAGTACCTGAGCAATTTCAACTTCAAAATATTGACCTTAACAATCCTTGGCCTCAAAAATTATGTTTTTAATCCATTTAATGGCACTTTACTGAGATAGATATGACAAGGAATTTCATTAAAAAATGATGAAAATAGCACATATTCACATCTCCAGGAGTCTTGGAGAAAAAATGGTGAAAAAATAGACACAATGCATAGGAACCATTGATTTTTCCCCTTTTCTACTTTATTTTAGATTCATCCACGTGTTTCCTTCATGCAACCACAAAGGTGAAGTAGAGAGGCAAGTCTCCAAACAAGCGCGGGCCTTCCACATGCCCTCGGCGCAATAAAATCATTTTTGGCCTTTGAAAAGTCTCAGCAAAAAAGGTTCCAGCGGGAGCCTCCACATGTTGCCTTGGTGCACCTTTGGCATGGCCCTCAAAAGTAGAGACCCAAACAAGTGTGGGATCACCAAGTGTCTTAGTATGATAGAGTTGTTAAAAAAATTCAAGGATCAGTGCAAGGCACCATGTGTCTAGGGTCCGAGACATTTTTCTTTGGTTGTTGAAAAGTCCAAGTAAAGGGTAGAGTGAGTGGAAGCCTCCAATTTTCCTCCTCGTGATTATTCAAAATAAGACTTAGGGGCCGGTCCCGAAACATGCACGGTCCCTCAATGTGTCCCAAGCCTTTCAAAATTGCTTTGAAAATTTTAAGTTTAGAGCAGAGCCGGCGGAAGCCTCCACATGTCTCTCTCGTCGCACTTGTTAAGGTTGGACCCCGAGGTAGATCCTTAGATGAGCGTCACCCTTCATGTGTCCATGGTCCACCAAAACTATACCAAATGCACGAATTTTTTTCTAAGTTTGGAAAAGGCAACGAAAATCTCCACGTGTCTTCTTGGCACAACTACAAGGTCAAAAAAGGAAAATTTTCAAATGAGTGCCAAACCTTCACATGGGAAAAATTTGAGTCTGAAGTGAGCCTTAAAGTTTTCAAAGTGCCCCACTGAGCAAAATCCAACCAAAATGGGCCATGTTTGCACTAATACTGAGAAGTAAATTTGACCAGGAAAAATACACCCGTTAAACCATAAAATGTAGGAAAATCACCATTTGAGCCCGGAAATGAATCCTTCTTTAAGGATAAAGAATTTGGAAATGTTATAAGGCCCAAATATGATCCTCCGAGCTGCATCCAATCACGTTTTCACAAATATTTGGGACAAAAATGACAAGGAAAACAAAATGTGACTGTGGAAAATAGAAGAAAAGGAAAAACACAAGTTTTACGCCCAAGTTACAGGACTCTTTCATATGGATAGAGGAACGAAAAACAAATTCTATAATTTTAAGTGATCCTCGACCAAGGAAGGGACTTATCATGGAAACCAAATGGAGGAAAAAGTTTTCATGCATCAATACGGGAGATAGAAAACACGATATAGCCCGCAAGTGAAGAATTTCAATGAAAAATGGGAGGAGACTAATTTGAGCACCAACATAACCAAGAAGAAAAATTCTAAGAGGTCTAATCATTTTAGACAACCAAATGCAATGAGATATGGTTATTATTTTAATGGGTATTGTTATTCTTGTAATAAATTTGGTCACAAGGAAAGAGAATGTGAAATCAAGTTCTCAAGGAATAAGTATTCATGGGATTGGGAAATCTCCTTCAATGAATACAATTATGCATGAAATTAATATGGTTATAAGGATATGGATTGTATAAGGAAACTACACTCATATCAGTCAACAAGTAAGAATAATGTCATGTGCTATAATTTTCATAATACTTGTCATATAGCAAGATTTTTTCTTGATAGGTCATCTAGATAGAATAAGAATGTTCAAGAAGGAAGAAAATTCAAAAAGGTGTAAACTAATAGATCTAAACTAGTGAGTTAAATGAAGAATGAGACAAATCATGTAATGAGAATAGAATCTATAGACAAGGAAAAAAAAATCACTCAAAGAAGAACAAAAAATAGTCAAGATAATCAAGAAATATGATCATGAAGATCTAGCTAAGGAGGATGAATCAAAGGCAGTGGAGCATAAAATGAAGTATGATCTTGTAATTTCATTCAAAGAAGTTTCAAGTTCAATCAAGAAGCCATATGTTGTAGACAAGGCTAAGAAGGAGTAAATAAAGATAATCAAACCTAATGTGCCTAAGAAGAGCAAGAGGACCTTAAAAAGACTATATGTTGGATGAGAAGAAGGACATGGATATTTGGGAATCTCCTCGGTTTGTATTTTTTAATTCCCTAAGAAGTATGGGGTCTTTTCTTTAATATTGATGAATACATTCATCGGTTAGAGAACAAATGAAGGTGTGTGGTCATCCGATACAACTTTATGCAGACAATAAAGGTATGAATACTCTTAAAATATGTTATTTTTATTTAAATAAAGTTCTTTTGGAAGACAAATGTAACAAGGTTACTTAGATATGTTCACCAAGAAGCTATTGTGTTAGCCTGATTTGCTTAAATCTTACTTGAAGCATTTTATGATAAAACAATGTTCTTTGTGTGAACCTATAAGAGTGGAATGAAGACTTGGTTAACTGAGGTATTTGGGGCATTACTAATCTATGCATAGGTTGTTGAGTCTATACTATTGTGTAGAGGTGTCTTGAATATCTTAGAAAATATTTCCTAGGTTTTAAGACATTGTTAAAGCCCTTGTTCTAGTTAAGGAAGGTCTCTGAAGCACCTTGGTATCTAACAATAAGGCATTAAGTATCAAGAAGATCTGAGCTTTGATGAATTGTGTCTAGTACTTAATTAATCTTTGATCCATGTTTTTAAAGAGCTTCAAGTAATATGATTGAATTATGTGTGCTACCAATAAGGTATATAGTTAGGGGAGATCAAACATGTTCTCAAGACTGGTATGAGATCAATACAACCCAATAATGCATTATTCATCTACATAAACAAGTATGCAAAGGAAAAGTATGGTCTAAGGAGGATTTAAAAAAACCATAAACAAGTGGAAGAGCATGGAAATATGGTTTTATGAGTGATGATCTATCAATATATATTATTTAAGGTAATTTGAAAATGTTTTAGTCTAATTTCTAAGTATGATAGCATAATTGTTGTTTCAAGAATGTCTTAAAAGAATATTATCTATTATAGGAAGTAAGATGTTAGGTACAGGATTGAGAATTGTGTAGAAATAATTAAAATACCATTACAAGGTACATTATGTTAAGGTCCATGAGCATGTGTGTCAATATAATCAAGGTTGAAGTTAAATACATCAAGAACTCATTGAGCCAATCAAGTATGTGTCAAAGAGTTTTGAAGTAAGGTATGCATTAAAATTCTTACAGTCTAGTTTATTTCTTGGTTGAAGATTATTCTAGTCTAAGTATGGAGTTAAGTAGTTCTCAAAATGAATTTTGGAGTTAGGGGGAGTCCAAAATGGTTGTTTCCAAGAAAAATGATGATGGTACATGTTTTCATATGATGTTTAAAGACAAGTTGATTTTAAAGAGGTTTGAATATTCCAAACAGGGAATATAGAATGAAGAGGTTGAATATAAAGAAGAGGTTGAAAACTCGAGAGTTGTGTCGAGAGAAAGGTGAGATGTTGATATGCCAAAGAAAAGTAAGCACAATTTTGGGAAGAAGATTCTATTTCATTTAGTGTGATGAGTTGAACAGCCATCATATGCATGAAGGGATGTTGCATGATATTGAAGGAATGAGATTCATATTTGATTCAAGTGTGAAGAGTTTTCACGATTGGAAGATATATGATGAACTATAAGTTTGTTTCAGGTAGATGGATAAATTTTCAAGACGATGGTAGATGTCATAAAATGTTGTCCACTAAGTACTTAAATGGGTTTTGTTGTGTTGTCGCCGACCTTTTGGGATTAAGATGAGATAATATGCGTAGTAAATGAGACGCACCTATTTCACTAGGTCTCTAAGGTTATAGCAAACATGATCAAAGGGGGGTCATTTTCATGGATAGTAATAGTGATGTTGGCAAAATAATTTTTTAGGTGGGAAAATTGTGGGACTTCACCAACACTCTCATACTAGGTCCCTCTACTTGAATTTGGTAGATACATTTATTGAAAACATATAAACATATATATACTACTCTAATTACGGGGTTTTCCTTACATCCAGGATCACATAGGAATACTTACATATACTTGTGAAAAAGCACTTATTAGGAAAACAAGGAAGAATTACGAGGGATAAATGTGGGGAGAGAATGTTTGAGAAGGGAATTTATATTACAAATATCACATGCAATGTTTTCTAACATAAAATAAAGAGTATCTCCATGAATTCAATGAGAAAACTATGGAAAGATAAGAGGAACAAGATATAAACAACAAAAATTTTACTTGCATTATATTGCACAATTACAATTGCTCATAACATGAAGTTCGGATGGAGATAGAAATTTTTAAACAAGGAATAAAAGAATTTGAATACATGTTCATAGATAAAATATCAGAGCTATTAAACAAGAATAACCATCCTTTGAAATGAGGAGGCTCTCCCAATTTATAGCTTTACAATGCAACTCATCATATTCCCATGTGACTTTTCGACTTAAATTACAATCCTAAATGAAGAAAAAGAAATTTAAATGCCTTAAGTCACTTATTACAAATTTCTTCTCAATGAACAAAAAAATTAGAGATAGAAAGAGAGAAGAAAGAGCAAGGTGAGAAAATCTAAGCTCGAATGAAAAAGGATGGAGAAGCTTTGATTGTGAAGAATATTTGCTCCTATGATGAACCGATTAAATACTCCATCCCATGTTTGGTACACTAAGATAAGAAGTGAGAAGAACTTGATGACTGGATCACTGAAACCAATGAAGAATTTCTTACATCTCTCAAAAAAACCTTCCAATCCATGAAACACTACCACTCCTTGAAAAATTATTCCCATGATGATAACTTGAAACAATTTCCTATACAATGCAATCGTAATGATTCTTCCCATGGGAAACAATGAGGCTAAAAATGTGAACCGAGAGGTCTTCCTCACTCCTCCATAAGCATTATTTTTTCATTAACATTCCCTTGAGACAATTTTTTGATATATGATCACCACACATTAATAGGTGGAAATTTACATGACTTCCAAAATTGGCATTTCCTCTTTGATACAATATATGCTCACCGCATTCAAGAAGTCAAGAATTTTCTTGCGAATTGAAGACTTAACCTCAGTGAAAGTTTGAATATTTGAGACATGGATAAGAGTAAAATATGTGATCATATTGACATAATTTTTATCATGCTTCACATGGGTACCATTCTCAATTTTTTTCCAAATTTGTCAATTTTTCCATTCTTGAATGTTTTACACTTTGAAGGAATGCATTGAAGTATCGAAAACCATATTTTCCTTAAACTTACTATTTTTAGTAAGCTACATGGTAGGTACTTACTAAAAAAATAAATTTATATTTTAGGTGTCAAATTAGAATGAAACCAATTGTAAAATTTTACATATTTCATTTCAAGGCTTTACTCCACTTTTTGAGAGATTCCAATTGTCAAGTTTTTGTAGATCTAAGAAAAGGTGACTTTTTTTTCTTGATACTTCATGTGGTTATAAAAAGTAAATTTGTTCATAAATTGGCACATATACAAATACCCTTCTTAAAGATGTTCTCGGAAGGAATCCATTCTTAAATTTTGGTGCAAACGGAGTTCGAGAATATGAGTTATGAGATAAAATTGATCTTGGAAGTGAGGGCATCAAGGAGATGTACTTCATGTTTTAATGTTATAACCAACTTGGAGGAGATATTTAATGGCTGAAAATTCACTTTTTATATTATATTTTGAGTTTAGACGCAATATGATCAATAATGGAGGAATTAGAAGGCGGAAGGTGAAAAGATGGAGCACATGGAGGGGAGAAAAGGAGGTATAATGAAGGAGGTGGATAATTTAATACGTCATACACTATAGGTTCACTTTTTGAATGCATGAGAACTCCAAAGATTCACCCAAGGTGCATGGTGGGTCAAAACCTGCGCCATATATTTTGATGGGTGTAAGGAATACCATGCACATCACACCTTCAAGCTTGTTTCCTTTATTTTTCTCTTAATGGGTATGCATGCATGTGGGGGAATGTGCCAATAGGGTAATGGTGAACTATTGGAATGCATGAGAACTTAAAAAGTGCACCTAAGGTGCTTGGGGGTCAAAACATGCACCCTTCCACCCACCACTACTTAAAACACCCACTTGACTCATAAAATGCACATTTTGGAAATCATGTTATGTTTCTTCTTTGGGAAAATAGATACTGAGAGTGAGGAAAATTTTTGGAGTGCATGTGAACCTGAAAAGTGTGACCAAGGTGCATGGTGTTGAAAAGTGTGCCTAAGTACATAAACGTTGCATCCGAGCATGGTTTGGACTTGAAACCCGCCCGCCGAAATGTTTCCTTTGCCTCGACTAAAAATTAACAAAATATTTCCAAAAATATATGAATCTTCACGAAAAAACACCAATGAATATGATGATACAACTTATAATAATTTAAAATGAGTTATTTAGATTTTTTACTCATACCTTCCCTTTTTCCTCAAGTTCGTGTGCCGGTGAGGAAAGTGTCAAGAAAGGTTTTCAACCACCATGGAAAAACAATAGTATATATCATAAATATTTTTAAAATACCCTCACATGATATTTTTTTACTCCTAAATATTCTAAGAGTGTCTAAAATTCTCATTTGAATCTCTACGGGGTCGGGTATCTTCACTACAATGTTGGGCCAATATCTCAAAATCCAGATAACAAAATATCCCAAAACATTTTTCAATGGGAAGTACTACTCCATTTATTTCCAATGAGTATATGATAACCTTATTATTCATCTTGAGGCTCCTAATATATTTGAAGAAGAAAACTATATATTTTAGTGCTTTCATTTCTTTACACCAAGCTAAAAATAACCCAAAGATTACATAAATTTTTCCTAGTCCCGATTTTCTTCTCATAGATTTTATAAAATACCTCGAATGTTTAAATAGATCTTTCACACAATTTTTGGAGCAATTTTCTCTTCTTTCTACACCTTCATGAGGTGTTCATTAGGTGTAGGAGTCCTAAGAATATGCCTCTTAAAGAAACTCCTTTAAAATGAAGATCAATGAACTCATCAAGTGTTTCCCAAAACTTACCCGCACATAAAACAAACTTTGAAAATATATTTAGCACATCTCTCTTGGATAAAATTGGTTTACATAGTTCGATAGTGGTCAAGGGAAAGTTTACGTTACTCGATTTAGGGAATTTTGAGTGTGGTCTTAAATTTCATGGATTTGTTTTCTTTAGTTTTTCATGTTAAATATTTTGTATGACAACATCTAGCTCTATCTTGGGGAATTTTAATTGGATTGAACATAGTGATAATAGAGA
Source organism: Taxus wallichiana var. yunnanensis (assembly GCA_018340775.1). Classification (NCBI taxonomy): domain Eukaryota; kingdom Viridiplantae; phylum Streptophyta; class Pinopsida; order Cupressales; family Taxaceae; genus Taxus; species Taxus wallichiana. The sequence continues at coordinate 37,000,869 of CM031235.1, read as the reverse complement.
AATTAGGAATATCATAATCTCAAGAGACAAATAGAATAGTGCTTTATACACAAAGCTTATCTAATGGGAAAAATATTCTTTATTCGACTCACACAATAAAGGAAAAAAAAACACATGCCAAAGAGGGATACATAGAAAGAAGGAGATAAAAACACCACACCACAGGAAATAGAAAAAATACCTAAATCAACTATGATACATCCAAGGAAAAATTGCTTTCAATTTAGGATTTTTCTTTTTAGAAGTTACCTCTAAAGTGGTAACACTAAGTGATGATGTTCAAGAAGCCATTGACTGCTCGAGAAAGTAGGCTCATTTCCTTAGTCTATTACAAAAGCCAGGTGCATTCATGCATACTTGTATACTTGGGAGGAGTGAGTCTATAGGAATTATTTGATGCTCAAGGCTTTTCTCAAAAATTTCATTTCTCTTATTATCTTTGAAATCAGGTTCATAGTACAAACTACCCTCTGTGTTCACCCACATTGTTGATTTCACATTTAACATCTCATCATTTCCCTATGGCTGATTTTTTTCAAATTACTTGAAATATATTGAGTTTTCTTCTTGTTGGTACTCAAATTGATTCTCCCTCAGAACCTGAGTAGCATCACATTTTTGATAGGAAGCTTAGAGGAAAGCAGAGCACATTGTGTGTCATTTTGTAGCTATGGAAGAAATGTAGCTTGCTCTTTGTTACTCAGATGTGGAGAAATGGGTAGCACCCTTAAGAGGATTTTATCTATCCTCACTAATTTATGGTTGTGCATTTAAACCAGGTGAGAGGACCCCTTTGTAGCCTGCTAATTTTGGAGGAGATGGAGATATTCTTCTTTACAAAGTTGTTTAAGAAGACCTCAAGAAAACATGATCAATGCAGAAAAATCTAACTCTCACGAGTTGTCACCCTAGATAATGGAGATATTTTCTTAGCAAGGTTCAGGCTACTAAAGAAAATGAAAACTTGATTGCTTCTACATGTTTTTGTAATAGAAATTATGCATTTGTGCACACATAGGACAAACAAGGGTAGTATGGGTATGATTAGTTGTTTTTAAATGAATTTTTGTGGGAGGTGAGGTAGAGTGGATTTTCACTTGCCAGATCTTTGAGATCTCTTACAAAAATGGAAGGCTTGACCAACAAAATGCTTCAGAACAACTAGAATGTTCCATTAACTAGAAGGTGTGCTTCAATGGAGGCCTAAATTAGCATGTTTTCACACAAACTTTAAGGATCCAAGATGAAGGCTCAAATTGAAAGAATTAATTAAACACTATCAACCTCTATTCTATCACCTAAGATACCCTAAAAGGATAACAAACAATCTTAATCATCATGCTAGAGTAAAATGATTTTAAACTTGTTTATTTCACTATCAAATGAAATATCTTTTGATAAATGAAATTGCAAGTGCCACCAAACTATCACAAAGCTAAGATCTTGTGTGATTCATAGAGATTTCAATGTAAGATTGCAATGGGAATAAGAAACTGTTGCAGACATTCGAAATGAAATAGACACAAATTTTCTCAAAACAAAACACATGATTTACTCAAATTTGATTAAATTTATCAATAGGGGAAAGTTTATAGAACAATCTCAGAGCTTGTCAATGGATGTACACTCACAACCACCTTGACATGATAAAATTTAACACAAAAGAAATAAACAGGTTCCTAAGAAAGATGGGCTTTGTCAAACTTTTTCTCTCATGAATTAGCTCCCGACCTTTAACACTCCAACCTTCCAACCATTTGCATGAAAAATTCATGCAATTTATAATCTTTCACTTACAACCAAGTTTCCCCCCCAAAAATATAAACATTCAAAGTACCATTGCGTGTTACGACCTTGATTGTGACTCCTAGAATTAGATTTGCAAAAAGCTGTTAGGTGTGTAGAGGGAAAATCTCTCCAAATATTTCCAAAGATTCAACTCTTCACCTGGTAAGTTATTGTTCATCTCGCATGCCAACTACTTCCTCCTCCAATCTATCAAATTTGGTTCTTTGCGTGCCAAGGAAGGAAAAACTGGGAAATCAGATCGAGGCCAATAGTAAAGCACATCTTAATGGAAAAAGATGTTTTCAGATTTTTTCCCACCAAACCAAGATATCAATAGGTCTCTCACGTGCCAAGGAAAGAAAAATCAAGTCAAATCTGATAGTCATATTACATCTTTATTTGTGAAATTCATTTTCAGACCCTCCCCACCAAACCAGGATATTAGATTAATGTTCCTCTTCATTTGGTGTGTAGGAGACTCCAAGAAATGATAAAAACAAAAAGAATACACATCCCCAGGAGCTTTGGATAAAAATGGTGGAAAATCAGATACATACGCACAGTTTCCATCGATCTTTCTTTTGAATTTGGACCGTCTAAGTGGGAGATCCAAGATAAGATGGGCCTGGGGTTCCTTTTTACCTTTTACAACTTTTGTAAAAATGTAAAATTTATCAATTTTCTCCACCCTCCACCTTTGAAAATGGGCTTAACATGTGTCCCAATGTGGGTCCCAAAGGAATCGTGGCTAAATTATGTTATTTCACCCTTTTTTGGAAAAGGAAAATTTTCCAAGTTTTCCCGCAGCTCCATCCTTTCCACTTCTAGTTTCTAATGTGGGTCCAATGAACCACGCTTCCTTTTACACTTTTAAATCCTTTCTCCACAAAAGGAAAATTTCCCAAATTTCCCCTAAAATTCCACACCTCTGCCATTGACTGAGCAAAATTTTGACTATTCTCTATTGGGCCCGCGGGTCATTTTGATGATTTTAATCTTTTAAAATAACAAGGGTCAAAAAATCCAAGTTGCCCCCGATGGCCCGCCTCCTTTCCTTTTGAATTTTCCAAACACCACGCATCTCAATGGCACATCTTTAGATGGTTCCCAAATGTAGATACCCTACATGAGCATGGGCTCACCACGTGTCCCAGGTCCTTTAGGAAGTCGCTTTGAAAAATCTAAGGAAGGAAAACCCAACGAAAACCTCCAGCGTGTCTTTATGGGACATCTTCAAGAACCTTATAAGGCTTCATTATGGTTATTCGGGGTTTGCTTCCATTTTAAAACCTTTACTCCATTTTTCTAAAAGGGAAAAATATCCAACTTGCTTCCGAGGGCCCGCATCTCCACTTTTAACTTTTCCACGTGTCCTTCTCTGGGGTCAAAGTAAGACATTTTCCCTGCCGCTTCATATCTATTGAATAACCAATTAGATGCTATCGGGGCTACGGGGCCAATTTGATATTTTTTACAAATGTGACAAAAGTGGAAAATTTCACCAAAAAGACCCGTCAGGCCACATCAAATAAAAATGAACACGTATACACCTTCGAGGAAAAAATAAGAAATTTTCCCCGCCACTTAAATTTTTCTTTAATCAGAGCTTGGCGGGGCCACGGGGCGAGTTCAATTTTTTTGCCAAAGTAGCCAAAAATAACAAGTTCATAAAATAAACCCACCGCACCTCATCCAATTAGAAGAAGCCACATAAGTACCAAAAGAACCAATTAGAATTGAGCAGAGCTACGGGACCAAAATTTCCTTTTTGCCAAAAAAGAAGAAAGTGACAAGTTAAAACATTTTCCCGCCATCCCCTGACCAACCAAAAGAAGCCACGTGACCGCCGAATGTTGAGGAATAATTTGATGGGAAAAATACGCTGCCAGATCGTCAAAAACACAAAAATTCACCATTCATGCCAAAAATCTGATTTTTCGCTAAGGATGATTTTTTTAAACAAAACCAATTGAATCATTGTTCCAAACATCTTTCGACCATGGATTTAGATTTTCAAAGGAATAAAAATATAAATTCATCATTCTCGATCTTCCATGGTCGGGAAAAAATAGGAAAAAATGGTAGAGCCCGTGGATATGAAGAAATCAGGGAAAAAACAGGGCAAGCTCGAGAGACTTCTTCAGAAAAGGGCATGAAAATGGATTTTGCAAACAATTCAAGGCATTCAAATGGAGGTAAAAGCTTTAGAACATCCACATCGAGAGATAAAATGTTTCATAACATGCAGATAAAGGAGAATTAGGGCAAATGGTGCGAGATCAAAAGGATCACCAACATCAGCTCCTACTCGGGATGGGAACTCCTGCGAGTGCCACAAGAACAACTAAATAACATACCAAGTTCCAAAAAAACCATTTGGGAAATGGAATCAAAGAATAAGATAGCATAGAAAACAACCACAACCATCCTCCAAAAACTGAACCAAGAAACCCCTAAAACCAAGTCACCGAGGACCGTAATGAGAAAAAACATGAAAGATAGAAAGAAATCAACAAGTCAGACACTATACAAATGATGCTCACCTTGATTATGGGGAATCAACCCGAAAATTTTCAAGTGCCCACCATTAACAAAGAAATTTGAGCAATTCACCATCCAAATCTTTCAAGAAGAAGGTATGTTCACCAATCCGAATGTCAATGGAGTAAGGGCCCATCCACAGTGCATCAAATTTACCATGCTTTCCCTTGTCTTCATGTCTACTATCCCACAACAACACAATATCTCTAATTTTGAAAGCTCTAGGAGTGACCTTCTTGTCAAATAACTTCTTCAATTTTTCTTTGAACCTCACATGCCTTTGGTGAGATGTTCTCTTTTCTTCATCAATTCAACAATCTGGTTAATGCGAGCCTTATATGGACTAACTTATTGATCTTCCAGTTGTTGAATGAATTGATATGAGGATAATTATATATGCAAGGGAAGAAGAGCTTGAGTGCCATATACCAGTTCAAATGGACTTTTTCAAAGGGCTCTTTTAATAGTAATTCTTTTAGCCCAAACAAAAACTTTAACTACTCACCCCATTTCCTTTTGTTCAGCTCCAAGGTTCTCCTAGTGATTTTTAATAAATTTTTATTGTTGGACTCTGCTTGTCCATTGCCTTAGGGGTTGCAGTTGGAGGCATATGTCAAATTGATCCCATATTCTTTGCACATTGCCACCAAAGTTTTAGCTCTAAAGCTTATGTCATTGTCAACAACAATTTTAACTGTCACTCCAAACCTGTAAATGATATGGTTCAACATGAAGTCCATGACAATTTAGTGTGTTGCTCTCTTGGTGGGGATTTCCTCCAACCACTTCGTGAAGTAATCAATGGCTACAAGAATCCACGTATGGCTAGCACTTGAAGGTCTTAAATCTCACCAATGAAATCCATTCCCATTGCTTGAATGAAGCTTCAATTGATATAGGCTGCAAAGGAAGTGAGCCTGCAGCTTTTAGTCTTCTAGAAAAATGCTGGCAACTTTCACATCTTCTAACCAACAAAGTTGTGTCCTTGAAAATATTTGGCCACCAATAACCAGCCCTCAGGATATTGTGTGCTATGACTTTTCTAGTAAAATGCCCCCCACAGACTCCTCCATGGAGATCAACAATTATCTTAGGGGCTTCATCTTCAGTAATGCACCTTAAGAGGACTCCCTCAAGGTTTTTCTAAGCTAACCCAAAATCAGTAATGACATATTTTTGGGAAGCCAAATTAAGAGCTCTTTTATGATTTTTAACCAAATACTCAGGGAAGTATAGATGTCTAAGATAAAAAATTATATCTTTGTACCACTCATAACTTAGCAACTTTTCAAATACATCCACCCTTCCTTCTTCTACCTCATTTACCTCAATAATTTGTAGGTTTCTCTCAACCATAAGTTTAGCTAAGCCAAAACCTCTTACCAATTTTGTGGTTTGGATATCCATGTCATATTCTTGTAACTTGTTCACCTATATACCTATTTTTCTTGAGATCTCCATCTTTGATAAAACATGTTTTATCGTGGTGTGGGGAACGCAAGAAACAATTTTAGAGCTCAAAATATAAGGTCTAAAAACATTTTTGGTTTTACCAAGGCAAAGGATTTCTTCTCCATAATGGTGTATTTCAACTCATCCCTTGCAGTGTGCCTTACTAAAAAGGAAATTGGCCTCTCAACCCCTTCATCATCCTTCTACAAGAAGACAAATGCAATAGTGTTCTCTGAAGTAAAAGAAAAAATTTGAAAAGTCTTTTTGTAATCTAGATCTACTAAAACAGGGGCATGCTTTGATGCTTCCTTGACCCCATTGAAAGCTTGAATGGAAGCCGCCTCTTCCCATTTGATTACCTGGTCCTTCTTTAGCATGTAAGTAATTGGAATGTTCAACTCAAAGAAAGTTTAATATGAATCTTCTGATAAAATTTATCTGGCCCTAAGAAGGAATTAATTCCTTTCTTGGTTCTTGGAATTGGGACCTTGTTGATGGTCTCCACCCTCTCAGGATCAATCATGACACCATTTTTTGATACAATGTGACCAAACATCTTGGCCTTTTGCACTCCAAAATGGCACTTCTTTGGATTGAGTGAAATGCCATACTCTCTGCATCTTATCAACATCTTTTCTAAATGTTATAGGTGATCACTTCTCTTCCTAGAGAAAACTATCACATCATCATGATACACAACAATGAAGTCATTTATAAATCATGAGAATGCTACATCCATTGCTCTATGAAAAGTATCTCCAGCATTCTTGATGCCAAATGACATCCTCAAATACACATAGGTACCCCATGGAGTAGTGAAAGCAGGTTTGATTCTCTCTTATTGATTCACAACTATCCTGTTATACCCAGAGAAACCATCCAAAGTAGAAAGCAACTCAGAACTAGTCACTAATTGCAGCATGTTATCCATGTTTGGTAAAAATAATTATCCTTCATTGATGCTCTTTCATTTTCTTAAATCCACACACAACCTAATATCACCATTCTTTTTTCTAACTGGCACTAAGTTTGCAACCCAAGAAGAATACCTTGTTGGTTGAATGATCCCTCCATCTCTTAGCTTTTTTAACTCATCTTGCATCTTCACAGAGAGGAGTAGATTAATCAACCTCTACTTTTTTTTGAATGGTTTTGCATTAGGCTCCAAAGGAATTTCATGCTGAAACAGATCCTCTCTATATGCCTTCAACTCTAAATAAGACCAAGCCAAGAAATCCTGATACTTCTTCAACAACTGGACATATGACTGTTTTTCCTCCTTGTTCATATTGCTTCCTAACCAAATCTTCCTTAGTTTCTCCTCTATACCTAGGTCATGCTCTTCAATATCCCTTGAGGCTGCTATATGCCTATTAATAATGCAATCAACATTATCAAAGTTTGATTCAAGAGCAACCAATCCTCTAGGGATGGTATTAGTTTTCAGTTGAATGATATCCTTTCCAAACAAATTTTCTTTACCCTCTGCTACACATACCATTAGCTCCCAATCAATACACTGATCAACAAAATCCCCTTTGTTCTGTAGAAATATTTTGACCTGAGCATCATCATCAAAAAATTTCCAGTGTTTAATGTTGTCAGGACAAATGGCCTTGTTAACACTTCAACATCATATTCACAATATGGGGACATTGCATAACTATCAAACCGAGATCCCAACACTGCAATATTTTTTTCCATAACATTGAACTTCCTATCATGATGCACAATGTTAAATGAATCAAACATCTCAATCAAGTCCCAGACTGCATGCTTGTACTATTTCATTCTTTGATTTTTTGTAGCATATAGTTTTCTGATTTGTTTAACAATTAGTTATGAATATCCCTTAACAATGATGTCTTTAACATAGTATTTCCAAGCAATTCTCAAACCTAAAAACAATGCCTCATACTCAGCAATGTTTTTAGTACACTCAAAGTTAAGTTTGAAATAAAAAACAAACTCTTCCAAGCTCCTGGAGAAATCAAAACTACACCAACACCATTTCAAAATTTGGAGCAAGCTCCATCAAACAATAGAGTCCATGGAGATCCTACTTGCTCAATATTTTTACATTGATCCATTTTGTTTTCTTTCCCATCAACAAACCCAATAAAGTTATCAACATCAACACTAGTGTACAACACTTCATAAGATGCATTGTTGGGGTCTTCAATGAGGTGCAACATCTTATTTTCCCCATACAACTTGACAAGGCTATCGTTAATTGGGATGGTGGCATAGGACATATCCATTTGAACACTCCCACCAACACTTACAGCCCATTTCCTTAACAACATCATACCCAACTTGGCTAGGTAGTCAACAATAACTACATCAAGTTTCAAGTTCCTTACCGGATAGGTTGCAAGTTATACCACTAGACCTTTCACACATCCCACCACTGACACCTCTCTGGAATCCATGGTAGTGCACTTCCCATATGTTGTTGTTACTTTGATATCTAGTTCATTCATGACTTCCAGAGGCATAACATTGCACAATGCCCCCAAATCAAACATAAAATTGTGCGACAATCTATCCTTAATGATTAGAGTGGTGAAGAATGGATCCACATTTAAATGATAATCTACTAAGGATGTTCCCAAATAAACCTCAGGTGGTTCATCTAGCTCTTCCGATGCTGGTGGTGCTTCTAGTTCTTTAATGATTGGAGGAGTCTCCACAATGTTTACATTTCTACCTGAGGTACTCTTCTCTTATTTCAATCAAAAATACTCCAATGCCCTCTTCTTATGCTCAAGAATCCTATGAATCTCAACAATTGGAACACTAAATTTGATTTGAATACAAACTTGGGCAATGTCATATGGAGCAGATTTTGACAAGGCAACATTGGAAGGGACATTGAAAAACTCATCGAGATAAAGACGTGGTTTTTGGTAGTTTGGGCATGAGGAGAAGCATGAATTTTGTTTGGGACAAAAGGACTTTGGAGGGTGTTTCTTTATTAGGATCCTCTTTAGGAATATTTGAAAGAAATGGAGCTTTAGGTTTTGCTTGAGGCCCTTCTCATGTTACAAGTCTACTCCTAGTTTTATAATCCTTCTCTTGAGAAACAACATAGTTCATTAATAACTGCCTATCCTCCTCATATGGGATTCCTCCATCATACTTATTTATCATTAAAGATATTAAATATTCAAAGTCATTATAGGGAAACTCAAAATCTTGTACAAGATCTACTTATAAAGTATGAGAGGGAGGAAGAAGAGATATGTGGTGAATGTAATCCCAAAAGTCAATAGCAGTTCTAGCAATTATTACCTCAGCTGAGGTTACTCCTTGTTGTGAGCTTACATAGCACTCCATCATGCATGTGTCATCATCGTGTTATCATCATCAGCTTCTTTTTCTTCTTTCTGATCTACTTCACATGGAGCATGGGGCATGAAACACCTGTCACACCAATCAATTACATTTTTTCTTTCAACAACAACAACTTTGGAAGCTAGAGGATCGGGCACCATTCTATTTTCCTAGCTTGGGGATGTTTATTTGTAGATCCCACCTCTATCATCAGATATTTTCTCATTTATAGGATGATTGGTAAATTTTTATTTACCTTTTTTCTTATGCTGACCTTATGAACTCTTCCCAATTCCTTTCTCTACCCAAGATAATTTGTATGAGATTTATTTGACAACCCCTACCAAAGTTTTCACAACTTCCTCCAAATCAGCAGCCTTACTTGCTTGAGGTCTTTCCAGATTAACTAGTTTCACACCTTCCCTCTTAGGAGGTTTTCCAATTGCTTTGATGTTGTTCTCAATTTGTAGAGCCATAGTAAATGCCTACCTCAAATTGGTAGGGTTTTTGTCCCTCAAGTAGTAAGAAAATTTCTTATCGAATGCATAAAAATACTTTATAAGACAAGATTCATCACACGGCCTTAAAATTACAGGAAATATCCTTAATGTCTTATTGAATCTAGTGTTGAAGTCATGCACTGACTCATTATGGTTATTTTTTATATTCTCAAATTATGAGAAAAGAAACCTAGGATCTGCTTACTTGTCACCATACTGCGCAATCTAAATGCATTATTTATCTCGGTCCAAGAACAATCTCAAAGTCTTCCATGATGTTGATAAAGAGATTTAGATGTTGATCACCAATTATAGAATTATTTCCTTAGAACTTTGGTAGACTATTTCTTACATCTTGGGAACTGCATTTGTATAATCGGCCATCCCTCTAAAATTTATAGGCCCAAAAGTATTTACAACAAATGGGGGTCCGGGTGGGGATGGGCCATGTTTTTTTGAGGAGGTGACCTTGGAGGAGAATCAAATTGATAAGGGATAAGGGGTATTTGAAACACACAAGTATAACTTCAAAATGGATATCCCCTAAAGGCTCTATCTTTTGGAAAACCCTATCAAATTTGGAAAACATAGGAGAATAATGAGAATAAAAATTTTCAAATTCAAATGAAGGCCCCTCTCCAGATGGAAAATTTAATTCCAAAAAAATACTACCTAATTTAGAATCACTTAAATGGAAATCTTCAATGATAGGCTAATCACCTTCATCAACAGAGACCTCTTTTCTTAACTGCTGATCTCCAACAACTCTCTAGGCTCTTCTTCCTTCTGACTTTGTTTTTCCTAGCTCTAGAAATAATGTCCTAGTAGGATCCCTAGCGAAGAAAGATCTTCTTCCTTCCAGCTTTGCAAAGATTAGTAACAAATCTCACTTGACAGAGGCTAAGACACTAGTACTTGTAAAAATCATACCAACACGGAGTCGCCACTAAGGATTTCCACCTTAGTTGTGTAAATGCACTAAAAATATGATCTATCAAATGTCTGTCAACACCAAAAGTTGGAAATGGAAATGTCTGACCTTCCTTTACCCAGATTTATCAATGAAACTTAGTGCAATAACTGTAGAAACTAGAAATATTACACACAACACTTGTAACTTTGAACACTTCTTATAGGCCTAAACATAGGATGATGTTGAAATAATGTACTAGCACTTAGAGCATATAAGAAATGTTTACCAATGCCTGAGTATGAAATGCAATCACAATTTCCCCACCAACGGTGCTAGAATAGTGTTAGTACCCAAATTATTCCTCATAAGCTATGCAACATCACAGTTTTGATAGGAAACTTAGAGGCAAGTAGAGCATATTGTGTGTCATTTTGTAGCTAGGGAAGAAATGTAGCTTGCTCTTTGTTACTCGGATGTGGAGAAATGAGTAGCACCCTTAAGAGGATTTGATCTATCCTCACTACTTTATGGTTGTGCCTTTCAACCAGGGCGAGAGGACCCTTTTGCCTCGATGTTTGTGGAGGAGATGGAGATATCCTTCTTTGCAAAGTTATTTAAGAAGACCTCAAAGAAAATATGATCAATGCAGAAAAATCTAACTCTCATAAGTTATCACCCTAGGTAATGGAGATATTTTCTTAGCAATGTTTAGGATACTAAATATAATGAAACCCCGATTGGTTCTGCATGTTTTGGTAACAAAAATTATGCATTTGTGCACACATAGGACAAATAGGGGTAATATGGGTATGATTAGTTGTTTTTAAATGAATTTTTGGTGAGAGGTGAGGCAGATTGGATTTTGCCTCACCGATCTTTGAGAGCTCTTACAAAAATAGAAGGCTTGACCAACAAAATACTTTTGAACATCTAGAATGTTCCTTTAACTAGAAGGTGTGCTTCAATGGAGGCCCAAATTAGCACGTTTTCACAAAAACTTTAACGATCCAAGATGAAGGCTCAAATTAAAAGAAATAATTAAACACTATCAACCTCTGTTTTATCATGCCTAAGATACCCTAAAAGGCTAACAAACAATATTAATCATCATGCTAGAGTAAAATGATTTTACACTTGTTTATTTCACTATCAAATGAAAGCTCTTTTGATAAATGAAATTCCAAGTGCCACTAAACTATCACAAAACTAAGATCTTATATGATTCATAAAGATTTCAATATAAGATTGCAATTGGGAACAAAAACTGCTTGCAGACATTTAGAAATGAAGTAGACACAATTTTGCTAAAAAAAACACATATTTACTCAAATTTGATTAAATTTATCAGCAGGGGAAAGTTTCTAGAACAATCTTAGATATTGTCAATGTTTGTACACTCGCAACCACCTTGACATGATAAAATTTAACACAAGAAATAAATAGGTTCCTTAGATAGTCTCTCGAGAAAGATGGGCTCTTTCAAACTTTTTCTCTCGGAATCAGCTCCCAACCTCTAACAATCCAACCTTCTAACCATTTGCATGAAAAATTCATGCAATTTATTAAATTTCACTTACAACTAATTTTTCCCCCAAAACTAAAAACATTCAAAGCACCATTGTGTGTAACGACCTTGATCGTGACTCCTAGAATCAGATTTACAAAAAGTTGTTAGGTGTGCAGAGGGTAAATCTCTCCAAATATTTCCAACATTCAACTCTTCACCTGGTAATTTTTTCTTCATCTCGTGCGCTAACTACTTCCTCCTCTAATCACAAATCTGGTTCTTTGCATGCCAAGTGTAGACACCCATAATTACACCTAAGCAATTTAAATACTTAAATTGCGCTAATTATCTATCTTCTAGAAAATTAATGACATATTGTCAATAACACTCATTTTCTCTCATATCATCATCAATTAATTACACTAAACTAATTAATTAAGTCACTTATCCAAAAAATACCTAATTAACGACCTTCCGTTAATAAATCACCTCTTCTACCTAGACTAATTAACTATTATTAATTAATTAGCTTTCCTTCCATTTAACCAATAAATCAATATTTAATTGATTTAATGCCCTTTAATAGCCTAAATCGTACTAATATTCCTCTAATTATCTTCTATAAGCTTACATCTACCTATTAGTTAATCACCTTTGATTAATTAAGATACCCCAACTCCCATGACTTACTCAAGATAAATTAAACCCTTCTAAAGTAAGGTTGCATTTTATAAAGAAACCTTATCCATTCCTAATCATGTTTTATCTTTATCCCACATGCAAAGGGATGAAGTGTTTCCTTTATCCATTGGGCTATATAAGGAGCCCTCCTTCTACCTTTATACCTACACCTAAACTTCTTGAGAAAGCAAATGCAAAGCATATATCAAAAATACTCGAGCTTGCCTTTTGTTTTCTTGATATTTCAACATCTTGAAGAGTTAAGCCTCTTTCTTGAGTGCTTAGGTCATATAAGAGGTGTCAAAAGGGTTTTGTAGCCCAACTTTGACAAGCCCTCATTCCTAGGTTCTTGGAACACCAAAGACAACCATTTTTGATAGCCATGGAGCCTACATAGGTCCATTCATTTATTTTTTGTTAGAGAATAGAGGATTTAGATGCTTAACATTGTTAGTTTCAAAGTTTTGTATATTGATGAATGTTAGCATCTAACCTTGTTCAATTCTTATCATGATGGTGCTTAGTAGTTTGTTTAATTTTTGCTAATTAAGGCTATTAGGTGTTAGTATTTGTTTACATTAGCATTAGTTTAAAAAAAATTCATGCACACATTTGGCATGCCCGATGGGACTTACTCCATTGTCCTTTGCACTTAATTCCAAGTTTTTGTAGTTAGGTTTCATTTTTGGTTACTTACCCTCTTTTACACATGTTGATCTAATTTGTTATTCTTAACTTGTTTTGTTTAGTTTTCATGTGTTGAGTCTTCCTTATAGGTATAGAGGAGGTGAAGTGCTATTAAAATTGGAATTGATGGGAAAATTTCAAAATTTCTCCATGTTTTCATTTTTAGAGTTTACTTTTTCAACATTCTACATGCTAGTTTTATCAATTTCTTGAAAATTTTAAATTCTTGAGCATGTACGTTAGTGTTTGATAGTGCTTGAGTCTTCTATTTACATATTATTGTGGTGGGTTGCTGTCAAAATTAAATCTTGGTGAGAAAATTTCAAGATTTCATCATGTTTTCATTTTTAGATCTTACTTTTTCATCATTCTACATGCTTGTTTTGCCAATTTCTTGAAAATATTAAATTATTGAGCATGTATGTTAATGTTTGATAGTGTTGAGTCTTCTATTCATTTATTAATGTGATGGGTGTTATCCAAAATTCACCCCTCAAGGTAATTTTGATAACATGCATCAAATTCTTTTGTCCCAAGCAATTATATTGAGTCCAGGGCAAAAATTCATATTTCTAGGGTCCCCTCATATTTTTTCTAACTCCCCTGTCCAAGAAGAAGAGAGCAAGTTCTGAGAAAATGTAAAAAATTGCAAAAAAAAGCTCGGGCCAGAAAAAATCATGAAAATGGCTAAGTCCTAGTCCTTGCAATAGTCGGGATGCGCGGGACAAAAGTACGCGAACCGGCCGAACCGGGCGAAATGAGTCAAGGCAGCCCGGAATAGTTGGGTTTGAAGGTAAATCGCTGGCACGCGAACCGCCAGATCGGCCAAATGAGAACTTTCATCCATGGGACATTTGAGACAAAAGTACGCGAACCTACTCAATCAAGCGAATCGGGAAAATTTGTCCCAAACAGTCCGAAAGAAAATGGGACATCTGGGCCGCGAGTACGCGAACCAGCCGGTTCGGCCGAAACAGGGAACTTCAGCACTGGGCCAAATGGGACAAAGGGACACGCGGGACGCGGATAGCCGAAGGAGCCGAAGGCCAATCAGATCACGCCACGTGTCACCGGCAGAAAAGGGACATGGAAGCCCATTTCGGGCGGTTCGGAAGAATTTGTCCCATGCAGCACTGGGACATTTGGGACAAAGGGACGCGTGGGACGCGAAAAGCTGAAATGGCCGAAGACAGAGGAGAAAAGTCAACGTTTGGTCCGGAAACTTCAAACGGCCATAACTTTTGACTCCGAGCTCCGATTTTCATAAAATTGGACTTTCTGGAACGAGCACGACGTCCTCTACGCCACAAAAACTAGATTTATTTTTTTTTAATGAGGGTAGATATATTTAAATAAAAGAAACATATTCGGCTCTAGTCAGTCAATGCTCATTCCCGTCAAATGACAGAGAACGCCTGCCAGACCCAAAATTGCTGCCCCCGCACTCGGAAGGCCATAACTTTTGCATTTCTCAACGAAATCACACAAAATTTGTACCATTGGAATCGTGGTTCCGAGCCCAATGCATAGCAATCAATAAATTCCATATTTGATTAGAAATTGATTGAGTTTTTTAAGAAAACGTGGCCGGATTCGTAATGGTGTTTTATTTGGTAGCTAGGAGTGCAATTAAGAGGCATGACCATCATTCTTTCTCTCTTTGTAGCACATGGGACAAGTATGGGGAGCCTTTTGCAAGTAATGTATAACCATTTCACTCAATTTAATGCCTCTTACAGGTGGTTGAAGGACAGATTTCGGGATTTCCATTTTCCCTTCTCTTTTCCTTCTCATTTTTCTATAAATTGGAGTGTTGGGCTCATTGTAAAGGAGAGAGTTTTTTGGGTAGAAAAGCTCACAAAATTGCTTTGTGAAGCCGGTGTGTTGTAGGCCCTTTTAGTGGACTCCTTGCATGGTGATCCAGGCCCTTATCTTGTAATAGACTGAACTGTGCATACCAGGAAGCAATAAAATACAAGTTTGTGGATGTATCTTCCCCTGCTGTGTTTTCTTGCATTCTTCTTGCCCTTTTATCTTTCCACAAGAATATTGTGTCTATTATTATGTTCTTGTAGGAATTCATTAACATTGTGTATGCTTGGAATATTGTTGTGAATGCATTTTGCTAGATTATGGTGAACTGTCATCACCTCTTCTAGTGTGCACTTTCCCTCTGTATTTCACACATTTGGAGACTACTCTCACACCCTCCTTTTCTGGTGTATCACCGCTTTAGTGTAGGCTTTCATTTTATGCATTCTCTCTCCTGGTCCTTGGAAATTTAGATTAGAACATTTAGCTTATCCCGCATTAGAGTAGATTGTGGTAGGTAGTTTAGGAGCAAGAACCAACTTTCTCTGGAGGTTTATCTCAAGTAGCAAGTCCCACAACTTGGAGATAGTACCCATGTTATCCAATCACACTGTGAGTTCAAATATATTCACAGGGGTGCTGTGATTTGGTGATAACAATGGGTTGTTGTCAAAATTGAATCTTGGTTGGAAAAATTTGACCATTTTACAGATTAAGGGATGTTTTTTTGACATTTTTTGAGTGCATGTCAAGTGCATACCCATGAGCATAAGAGCATATGCATAACCCATCTTCCAAAGGCCATAAATTTTGCTCCTGAACTCGAAATGACTCCATGTTTTTGGGTTGGAAAGGTATTGAAGTTAACTATGAAATGAAAATATAAACTCGGGATTTATACTTACGAAATCATAGGTTTTTATGTTAGTTTAAAATTGGTCATTTTCTAACATGTCTAATGTTTTTATGAATGTTGTATTTCCATGCTTACTCGATTTAGACCAAAGTGTGTGTATGATCTTCTCTTGCACCTTTTGGTGATCTTGAGAATAAAAAAAAAATTGATCTCTATCTTTTTAACAATGGGATTAAACTTGGAAATTTGATTATTCATTTTTCTTAAGGGAATGAACCTTTTATAAAGTATGTTTCAAAGTGGTCCTTTGATTTGAAGTTTTCCATTTTTATAAAGTTGGGATAAATTTATGTATGCTCTTCTCTTACACCTTAGGGTGATCTTAAGAATCAAAAGCAACTTCAGTCTTCATTTTATAACATTTGGTAAATTGGAAGCTTCATCTTTTACTTTTGGTTTAAGGGAAAGAACATTTATCAATATTTTTTTATGGTTCATTGATTGCAAAGTTTTTCTTTACTTTTAAGTTAGATTATTTGTTGTGTATGCTCTTCTCTTGCATCCTTGGATGATATTGAGAATCAAAAGCAACTCTTAATCCTCTTTTAAATAATGTGATTTTCTTGGAGAACTACTAACACTTGAGTGCATGACCTAAAAAAGCTTGTTAAAGAAAGAAGAAATTAAAAAAAGTTAAAAAATACTAATATAGTTGTCGTACATGTTACCAAAAGGTGTTCAAGCAAACCACACCTAATTAAACAAGATAAAAATAACAACATATTCAAAACACTATATTACGAGGTTTCGAAAAGGGTACGCCTCTCCCTCTCAATCGAACATAACCCCTTTGGCATAACACCTTAAGCTACAACAATGGGGTGGCTCCAGAACCCCAAAGTAGTCCACACAAGAGGGAACCTTGTGGACAAAACAGAAGTTTTTCGCACTACCTACCCGACTAGTGATTTCGTGTAAGATAGTGTTACAAGTTGTCCCTATGCGACCCTTTTGAGTACATGATGGATGCATTTACTATCCATTGTGCTTGAAGGGGGAAAATTTGAGATACTCCTAAGATAGTCGAGAGTATTTGGGTTAATCACCTCACTCGTGGATAGTTTTGTAACACCTAGGAAAATATACTTTGGCCAGGAGCCCACTTTGACCATTCTAAAAGAGTGTTGAGTTGTGAACCATCTTTGCATCACGAAATGTGTGACGCGTTACTTTCGCTTAGTTTTTCACTTACCCTAAGGTAAGGTGAAACTCTGCTGAATTGAAGCCATCATTTTTCATCCCCATTTTGATCTACTTCCTTCACATTATTTTGACACTTTGTTGATCAAAAGAAAGATGACTACCTCTGTGTTACCATTCGATTATTTCTACCTATTTTTTTCCATTTATGCCCATCCATGTTTACGGCTGGGTTAGTTAAATGTCTAAAGTGTGTGGAGACGTATTTATATCATTGGTAGCCTTTGTGATCTTGATACCCACATCAGGATCATCATCATAGTTAGGAATGATTCATCATTTTATCTCCCTTTGACATGTTACCTCGTTTGCATTGTCTTGACATAATTAAGATACTTATGTCACGTTTCTCGTAAACATGATCTAAGTGTCCGTATTGTGGCGTTACGCTACCCACGTTTTAACACATCCTTAGTATACTTTGACTTATTTTGATTTCAAACATTGTCCCAAATCTTGAAGGGTGTCACTTACTTTGTGTCATTTTGATACCACTTTGACACTAATATCTCACTTCTCCATGAAGCTTGATAGACGTGTCCAATTGGTGTGGTTACGTAGCTTACATTTGTAAACCTCACCCTTTAACATTTAGGCCTTGTTGGTTGTTAAAATTTTCATGGTATCCTTTGATTGGGATTCACATCTACCCTTTGTTAATATTTACGCCTTGTTCATTTTGAGCTTGACGTAAATATTGATGTTGTGTTGATCATCTTTGCATCGCATTTTCATATGGTGTATTTCCTTGTTGATTGGCTTTGTGTTTCACACTTGCATGATTGTTCCTTGTGATTATTCATTCAGAAAACTTATTTTCTAGGACAATCCCTCTCGATCTCATCAAGATTACATCATCACGATGTCTATTTTCCTTAGACCTTCTTCAGAAAATCATGCACGCATCTCCATACTTACACAATGTCTAGTTGGTTGTCCTTATGCTACCCAAATCAACATGTCACTTCCTTCCCTTTGAAGGAGTTCCATCACACTACCTAGATGCGACATTTTTTCTTAAAACAAAGGCCAAAAATTACTCGACTATCACATGGTTCCCCATACTTACAAAAATATGGAACCTACATTTAGTAATTGATATCAAAAGATTCCCATTACAACTAAAAATCATCTAGTTCTTCATGCTAGAGACCCCATACGGGTAACTCGTTCCCCACCTTTATCTCATAGTCGATGGTATGATTTTAATGCTTCTAATCCAAATTATTATTTGAGTTCACCCCACTCTTCTTTTAATTCTAATCCAAAAATTTCCTCTTCTTCGAGGATTCCAATCCAAATATTTCCTCTAACTCTTCTAATGATTCAAATCCAAAATACTATTCGATACAAACTACTATTCAAATTTATCTAATTCAACTCCTAAATCATCTAATCTAACTCCTATGTCATGGTCCTCCCTATCTTCCGAGGAACCTCTTCATCATACATTTAATATGACTCCTATGCCGTGGTCCTCCCTTTCTTCACAGACCCTTTTATCACCACCTTGACGACGTCTTCTTCTTTTGAAGATGCATGCGAATCCAAATCCCTCCAATCAAACATCTAATATAATTCTTGAATTGAGGTCCTCTCTTTCTTTGCAAAACCCTTGTTATTATTCATCTGATGCGATTCTTGAATCACATCCTCCCGTTCTTCACAGGACCTTCTTCATCAATCACCCCCAATAAGTCTTCCTCCTTTGAAGATTTGTGTGACTTAAAGTCCTTCGAGAAAAATTCTGAATTGACCCATGCGTCGCAATATAAAAATTTGGACTTAATCCTACTATTTTACATACAACATACCATTGTATAGGTAGGTCCACACCACATTCTTCTACTCCTCGAGACATCTTGCTACACATCTTCTTCATCTCCCACATCATTTTCTTCTATCAATCATCCTTAAACATATTCTAAGTCTTCCACACCAATTAGATCTCTTTCTTCCAATCAACCCCCGGTGGTTGATCAACAAATCATACCGATTGATCTCTTTTAGAATGAAGAAACAATCAGGGCATTTATAGGGGCATATGAAGATATTCCTTTAGCATATTACTTGAAAGGATTCTCTTTAGACTTTGATGCGTCTGCATATTATGAGGAAAAGGTTGATTCCTTTTATCAATAAATGGAGGAAGAGCCTCGGTTCATACAACTTGACCCTCTTATTCTTCCATCTTCACATTCTTCATTATGTGATGAAACTCCTTGGTTTTGAATTGATCCATGGCCTATCTTCTCATCACCCGATAACTCTTTGTTTATCATAATTCCTCAATCACAATCTTTTATGGGGTCAATGCCAAGTAGCCCTTCATCTTCATCTAGGTGTGGGTCACCTTCTAGTAGCCCTCCCTTTGCTATTTGTGGGACATTTTCGAGTAGTCCACTATCTTCTATTCTTGGGGAACGTCCAACTAGCCCCTTATCTTCTATGTATGGATCACCCTCAGGTAGTCCATCATCTTCTATTCTTGGGCCACATCCTAGTAGTCCATCATCTTACATCTATGGGTCACATCCTAGTATCCCTTATTCTTCTATTCTTGGGCCACATCCTAGTATCCCTTCATCTTCTATCTATGGGTCACATCCTAGTAGCCCTTCTTCTTCTATTCTTGGGCCACATCCTAGTATCCCTTCATCTTCTATCTATGGCTCACCTCCCAGTAGCCCATCTTCTTCAATCCTTGGACTATATCCTTTTCATCAATCACATCATCCTTCTACTAATGACCGGGGAAGGCCACCATCATTTCTCTCGTTCCTATCATCAATCGTAAATGTTCGCTTTCTTCTCCTTCTTGAGGTCAGAAAAGTCACAAGTCATCTTATAAGAAACCCAAATAGGTTCATTATCAAGCTCAAGTCAAAACTTCCAAGAGCTCAAAATCCCCCAACAACTTGAAAAATCTCAAAGTTGTAAATCAAGCACAATTCAAGAACACACATCAATGTAACCATCAAGTATGGCGTAAAGTACATAAACCTTTGGATAGGGAACTCAAGCTCCCACATACAAAATCCATGTTTCAGGATAAATCGCAGTCCTTTGTTGAGTGTGAACTCACCACGATCATTGAGATCGGGGAAAACATGACTCTTGATAAACAAACATGCCTAGTCTCCCTTATCAAGGAAGTCACAAAAATTATTGTTGGATCTTACCAAACATAGTGACTTTGTTAGTCCCAACCTCTTAAAACTGTCAAAAATCTAAAAATAAAAAAACAATTCAAAAATACAAAAAAACATTCAGAAAACACAACAAAAATCAAAGGTATAAAGATCAAACATTACAATCAGGTGTTGCGTACACATGGATATTTCTTTCTTCCCTTCCTTGCTATTATTATGCAAGTCTTCCTGCCATTTTCATCCCTTTGGTGATATTTTTGTTAGCTTATTCACATGTATTTTGTGACATTTATCTCTATGGTATCTGTTTGACCCTGGTCTTTTATCACCTTGGTAAATTAAAGAAAACTTGACCTCTTAATGATCTTATCACATTCAACATCTAATAAACTTGTTGTGAAGAACTTTTGGACATATTTTTTGACACTAGCCAATGTCGTCATTGTAAGTGCTTCCACCTCCTTCCATTAAGCCATCAGTGTTTCTTAACCCCTTGTCAAACAAGAGAGCTGAAATAAGTTTTTAGAAAGAAAAAGAATCAAAATCAATCAAAAATAAAAATCTAAAAGCTACAAAGAAAAAACAAATTGATATATTTCCCTCTCTCTTGGGTATTTCCAATAATCTCTATCAAGGCTATGGACGCTGACTAGAAGTAGAGAAATATTGTGATTAGAATCAAATACATCTCCATCGGGCTATGGATGCATGGTGGTAGCAGAGTAATATATGGCTATCCTTTCACCATCCATTCACAAAATCACCTTTCATAATAAATCATTCCTACACATTGGCTAGGGTCTCTTCACTTGTATATTAAATCTTCACTTCAAGAGGTAATAAAATCCACGTGGACACATTAGATCTCTATGAGTAGGCAGGATTAGTATGTTACCAAGTGTCTCATTTTGGATCTTGTTTAGACTCTTACTCTAGTCCATATCTCGTCTTACAATTTTTTCCTTTGGTTAATCACTTCTTCATCATGAGGCTTCTAAGCTACATTCATATCATTCACATCATTCTTCTACTCCATTCAGAACATCCATGTGTATAAGATTACTTTTTTTCCATGTTTGTGGGCATGTTTGTCACCTTTCACAAAAAACAATCTTCTCCTTCCTTTCTATCATGTGCTTTTAGGCCAACTTACACTAGGGACATCCTTGCTTCTTCCCAACATTTCATTGGTTTATGTTCATCATCATGTTGAACCTATCCATAATGGCCTTGGGTCCCACTTCTACCTGTGAAGAGTTTACCTATGAATACTCCCACCTAGTCATTGGGGTATTTTTACATCTTCACCTTTCTGGTATGCACGTGGCCTTATGCCCTTGTACATCCCATCTATCACTAGGGGCATCCATGCTTCCTTGTCTTCCTATACATAGTTTCATAAAACTTTAAAAATCAACCAAAACATTCAAATATGTTAGAAAAATCATAAAAAACATTCAAATATGTTTTATAAAACTTATAAAAATTGAAATCATCCTACAAAATGTCGCTCTTTGGTTCTCACTTGTTCATGTGTGTGAGTTATAGATCATCTTGATCTACCTCCATCAACAAAAGTTAGGTTGCTTCCTTCGCCTATACTGGGGTCACAATGAGTTACCTGGTACTATTTTGTCATGCACATTACTTTTCCATCGGACCCAAGTTTTCTCCGTTATTCCCCTCACATGTATCCTTGCTTGGGACACCATCATCAACCGTTGTCATTAATTTACACAGGTCGTAACTAAAGCTCGATAATAAAAACATTATATTATGTTTCTCTGTTAGTTTAGCTTGTTTACTTTCTCGTATTATATTGAATTTTATATGTTGCATGGATTTAGGAATATTTCACTTTCTTATATGGCATTGCATTTTGTATGTTGCATGGAGTTGGTGTTTTCAGCAATGGACAATTGTTCGTAGAATGGCTTTTCATGTCATTCTCGCTTTTGTCGTATGCTTATATTTTTCATAAGGACCGATGACATAGCTCTTATGGCAATATGATGACACCAAAATTGTTCCAATACATAGTGGCTAGAGGATACGCTCTTCTCTCCCCTCCATATTTCTTTTTCATCACTTTTCTCTCACCCCTAGTCTTCATCATAGTGGGGCATCCTACCCCTTCCCATTCTTCTATATATTTCTTACGTTTTTCGATTGTCAATTGTCATACTTCATCACCATATCAACACTTGAGGGGAATATATCCTTCCTACTAATTTTTATTTTATCCCTTCAAAATTTCTTCCATCTACTATCTTTGAAGTGGCGTCACTTACGCCACCCCAAAGAGGGGCAAATGTAGACACCCATAATTATGCCCAAGCAATTTAAATACTTAAATTGTGCTAATTATCTATCTTCTGGAAAATTGATGACATATTGTCAATAACACTCATTTTCCCTCATATCATCATTAATTAATTACACTAAGCTAATTAATTAAGTCACCTATCCAACAAATACCCTAATTAACAACCTTACGTTAATAAATCACCCCTTCTACCTAGACTAATTAATTATTATTAATTAATTATCTTTCCCTTCCATTTAACCAATAAATCAATATTTAATTGATTTAATCCCCTTTTAATAGCCTAAATTGTACTAATATTCCTCTAATTATCTTCTATAAGCTTACATCTACCTATTAGTTAATCACCTTTGATTAATTAAGACACCCCCCAACTCCCATGACTTGCTAAGCATAAATTAAACCCTTCTAAAGTAAGGTTACCTTTATAAAGCAACCTTATCCATTCCTAATCATGTTTTACCTTTATCCCACTACAAAGGGATGAAGTGTTTCCTTTGTCCATTGGGTTATATAATGATCCCTCCTTCTACCTTTATACCTACACCTAAACTTCTTGAGAAAGCAAATGAAAAGAATATAGCAAAATAGACTAAGAGATTTTCTTTTGTTTTCTTAAGAGTTCATCATCTTGAAGAGTTAAGCCTCTTTTCCTAAGTGCTTAGGTTATATGGGAGGTTTCAAAATGGTCTAGTAGCCCAACTTTGACAAGCCCTCATTCCTAGGTTCTTGAAACACCAAAGACAACCATTTTTGATAGCCATGGAGCCTACATAGGTCCATTCAATGATTTGTTGTTAGAGAATAGAGGATTTAGATGCTTAACATTATTAGTTTCAAAGTTTTGTATATTGATGAATGTTAGCATCTAACCTTTTCAATTGTTATCATGATGGTCCTTAATAGTTTGTTTATTTTTTGTTAATTAAGGCTATTAGGTGTTAGTCTTTGTTTACATTAGCATTAGTTTAAAAAAATTCATGGACACACCAAGGAAGTAAAAATGGGAAATCGATCAAGACCAATAGTCCGAGCACATCTTAATGGAAAAAATACGTTTCCAGATTTTTCGTAGCAAACCAAGATATCAACAAGTCTCTCGCGTGCCAAGGAAAGAAAAATTAGGTCGAATCCGATAGTCGATTACATATTTAATAGTGAAATTCATTTTTCAGACCCTCCCCACTAAACTAGGATATTAGATTAATGTTCCTCTTTATTTGGTGTGTAGGAGACTACAAGAAATGATAAAAAACCATAAGAATACGCATCCTTAGGAGCTTTGGAGAAAAATGGAGGAAAATCATATACAGATGCACAGTTTCCATCGATCTTTCTTTTGAATTTGGATCATCCATGTGGGAGATCTGAGTTAAGATAGGTCTGGGGGTTCCTTTTTACCTTTTACACCTTTTGGAAAAAATGCAAAATTTCTCAATATGCTCCACCCTTTGCCTTTGAAAAATGGGATTCACACATGTCCCAATGTGGATCCTCAAGGAACCATGGCTAAATTATGCTATTTCACCTCTTTTTTGGAAAAGATAAAATTACCCAAGTTCTCCTCATAGCTCCGTCCTTTTTCTTCTAGTTTCGATGTGGATCCCAACGAACCACACTTCCTTTTACACTTTTAACTCCTTTCTCCTCAAAAGGAAAATTTTCCAAATTTCCCCAAAAGTCTACACCTCCTCTCGTTGACTGGAGAATTTTTTTGACTATTCTCTCTTGAGCCCATGGGTCATTTTGATGATTTTAATCTTTTAAATAACAATGGACAAAAATTCCAAGTTTCCCCATGCTGCCGCCGCCTCTTGAATTTTCAAACCACCACACATCTTAATGGCACATCTTGAGATGGTCCCCAAAAGTAGAGACCCTAAATGAGCACGGGCTCACCACATGTCTTAGGCCCTTTAGGAAGTTTCTGAAAATCCTAAGGAAGGAAAACTTGACGGAAACCTCACGCGTCTTTATGGCGCAGCTTCAAGAACCTTATAAGCCTTCAATATGATTTGGTGGGGTGCACTTCCATTTGAGAACCTTTACTCCATTTTCCCAAAAGGGAAAAATATCCAACTTTCTTCTGAAGGCCCACATCTCTACTTTTAACTTTTCCATGTGTCCTTCTATGAGGTCAAAGTAAGACTTTTTCCCTACCGCTTCATATATGTTGAATAACCAATTAGATGCTATCGGAGCTGTGGGGCCAATTTTATATTTTTTATAAATGTGAAAAAGTTAAAAATTTCACCAAAAATACCCATCGTGTCACACCAAATCAAAAATGAGCATGTATACACCTTTGGGGTAAAAATAAGAAAATTTCCCCACCTCTCAAATTTTGCTTTAATCGATCTTGGCAAGGCCACGGGCGAGTACAATTTTTTTCCAAATTAGCCAAAAATAAGAAGTTCATAAAACAAACCCATCATGCCTCATCCAATTAGAATAAGCCACGTAAGTACCAAAAGAACCAATCATAATTAAGCGGAGCTACGGACAAAAATTTCCTTTTTGCCAAAAAATCGAAAGTGACAAGGTAAAACATTTTCCCACTATCCCCGACCAACCAAAAGAAACCACACATATGCTAAATGATAAGGAATAAGTTGATTGGTAAAAATACCCGTCCGATTTATCAATAACACGTAAATTCACCATTCATGCCCAGAATCTGAGTTTTCTCTAAGGATGAATTTTTTTAAACAAAACCAAGTGAATCATGGTTCCAAGCATCTTTTGACCATGTATTTGGATTTTGAAAGGCATACAAATATAAATTGATCATTCTTGAGCTTCCATGGTCGGGTAAAATAGGAAAAAATTGAAGTTCCCATGGATTTGAAGAAAATAGGGAAAAATAGGGCAAGCTCGAGACTTCTTCAAAAAGGGCATGAAAATGGATTCTATAAATAATTCAAGGCATTCAAATGCGAGGTAAAATATTTAGAACATCCACATTGAGAGATAAAATGTTTCATAACACATGATCAAAGGAGAATCGGGGCAAATGTTTGTGAAATCAAAACGAGCACCAACACTTCCTTCCCACATTCATTCTTATTGAAAAATATTTTATCGGAGGCCTTGAATTAAATTTTTTGATCTATTCCATTCGAGGTTTTGGAAATTGAGTTAAGAATAATGCATAACCTTGTATATATTTTGCATGGCCATATCTTGATTCAAGAGGTCAATAATTATCTCCAGATATTATGTAACTTCGGTAACTCTGACATTTCTTGCATGGAATCCTTTGAAAAATTTAAAAGCTCACCTTTACATTCATTCAAAGAATATTCATTTTTAAATCCAAGGCAACCGTTTATAGGAATTGCTTCATCATCTCGAAGCTCATTGCATTCCACTACTTCTTTATGGTGGGGATTCTCATCTTCACAAGACCCAAAACTTTTTTTTAACCTTTTCACCACATAGAGAATCTTCCTCCTCGAATGGGAAAGATGAGACTTCAATTTAATTAACATATCTATAAATCATTTTCTCAAGAGGGCCATCAGATTTTTCACCCTACTTTATTTAATCATGAAAAAATTTCAAATTGGTTGAGAATTCAGAATTAGATTCACACCTATCTTGAAAATCCATGGATTTCATTAGGATTTCAATACTTGAGATGAGTATATTCTATTTTGTTTTGCAATTCTTAGAATTTCTTCCAAATATTATTCCTTCAAACCCTTTAAAGGCTTGTCATAGATTAGATTTCCTTCTTCGTGGATGACATGATCAAGATAATATTCAGTTTCAATGGAAATGAGAAAACCTCTTCATCATGGGTAAACACATTAGGAGATTTCTCATCTTGGAACTCATAAAGAATCATTTCCTTTGATTCATGGCTTGTATCATTCAAAAATCATGGCTACCATTTTAAAAATTAAAATTTATCAACACTTATTGAAGATCAATACCCATTTGGAAAGTGATGATTGGTCCTATCAAGGTGGGAATCTCATCCTCCTCTTCATTTTTTTGAAATGGTTCATCTTACCACTATCTTGGTATAAGATGTTAGCTCTAGATTTCCGAATTTTGCACTTTGTCTATCTCATATTTTTTGATGGAAGAAAATTAACCATATATTCCTTAACCAAAATTCTTATGGAAGACCAATTAATTTGGATCTTTCCTCCTAAAATTCAGCAAAGGCCACCTATTAATTAACGTAAATAGGAAACTCATTTATTATTATGGGCCTAATAGTTAATCTAAGTAGAAAAAATTAATGGAATAACTGATATGAATGGAATTACTAATGATAAATGATTAATATTTGATTTTCAATGAATTAAGTGAATGAAATATAAGGGATGAGGTACTAACTTGAATATAACTTACCTTACTATGTGTTGGAATTGGTATGAAGATGTGGTTCTTGAGACTGCAAAATTTGGAGATTTTACTAAACCGGGACACACAGGGAGAGAACTGGGGCCCTTGGGGGTGCTATGGTATGTGTTTAGGGTGTCATGGCTTGCAAAAAGGCTCAGAAAATGGTTATGGTGGTGTCACTAGGTCTTCATTGTATCTTCATCTGTATAACACAATTGTCATTGTATCTTCGCTTATGATGCCAATAATATAATGTGAAGATCTACGTGTAAAATCCCATAAAAGGAATAAATTCCTAAAAATATTAAAGATGAAAATTAGGGTCATACTAACCTTAAGTTCCACAATGGTGGACTTATGACTAAGTGTTGCACTAGATTCTAGACCCAATATAGTTTTGTGTGCTTATGTGTGCATTTTTTTCCTAGGGTGCCCTAACACCAATGACGAAAAATTAGGGGGCAATAACTATATATAAAAATAAAAATGGTGGATAGAATGGAATGAACACAACACTTTCCCCAATTCTGTGTGATGCGAGATGTAGAAGACTCCTAAATGTAGTCCCTTACCTTAGTAGATAGTTTACCTTGATAGTAAGATGTCCGCCCATAATGTAGTGAGTATGCTTATGTTTATATTGGGATATCTTGTTCAAATTTCAACACTAGTGACCTAAAATGTGGAATACCACCTAGGGGAATGAATGAGGTAATAAAAATACTAACCTTAAAGAAACAAACTAGGACCAAGAGTTACGAAAACCAGGGAGCCTAAAATCATAGATTAGGGAAGCCAGGGTACCCTAGTGCTACCCTAGGTGCCCCAGTGTGTAGGACTTAAGATGACAATCAAGAAAATTATGACACCTAAGAATCCCTAGAAGATTTCCAAAACTATATAAATAACTCGTGACTATACCTGACACATAAGAATGATGACCAACTAACAAACAACATGACTAGGGGATAGGTCACTAGTGAATACTTTTATCACGCAAGATGCATATTTATAATAACATACTCATTAGTATAAATATAATAGTAAGTGCATGATTTTTTATGCATTTTTCCCCACTTTATGCTTTGGTGAGCCAAAATCTTAGTAACATAAAGTAGAATGAGATGCACACCTGAGAAAAAGTTAGATAATCCCATGTTGTAGAATAACACCTTGATGTGTAGTAGAATCGTGCTTGATATAACTAGAAAAGCGTGTCAAACCATGGATCAACGGGTTGATCCGTGTAATGTAACAAAAATGTGTAAATTTCATAATAAAATGTACTATATGAGTGTGATGATTAGGATGTATGATGTTTTCAAATGTGATATAATGATGAATAGGTGGGTAGGGAGTGATAAGTTCCCAACCCAAACACTTGTATACAAATGAATAATCGGATGATTGGGCGTCCTACCGCCAAAGGAAAAGTGTAGTGAGAAAAGTGTGTTATTCTCAAATCTTTAACTATATCCTAAATATCTAGCCATTACGATGAACTTAGATAAATTTTTGTGGTTTTTGGATCCAAATGATTTTTATGAAATAGTTAACGCATATAGGATTGTTCTAGGAAAGGAACTCTTGGCCCCACTCTATGGGTGTCACCGCAATGTGATAGCTTCCAAGTTATGTCATCTGAAGAAAACATGAAATGTGAGAAGGCTTCTAAGTTAGGTCATCTAGAAGAAAACGTAAATTTTGGAGAGGGCTTCCAAGATAGGTCATCCGGAAGCAAGTTGAAAATATAGAATAATTTCCCAAGTTAGGTCATCTGGGAAAAGTGATGAATGTAATCCCCCAAGTTAGGTCATTTGGGAGGCCACACGTAACTTCCTAGTTAGGTCATTACGGAGGCCAATTTTTTTGAACTTGTATTGATTGAATGATGTAAATTTGTTAGAAATTTTGTGTTTGTTAATTGGTTGATTGATTGATTGATCGTTTGATTCGTTACTTGTGGAGAGATTTTATGTAGGTTTCCCCAAGTTAGGTCATTATGTGAAATTTAATAGAAATTTATGAAATGTCACGTGAAAATATTTTTACTCACTTGTTTCCCTAGGTTAGGTGATTAGGGGAATTATTAAATATCACAATAGATAAATTTCTATTTTGTTGCCCCAGTTAGGTCATTATCGTGGTTTAATGGTGAATTTTCATGCAATGAATTAGTAAATATTTGAAAAATGGTCACCTGGTAGGTTTTACTAATCACATGTAATGTAAGGTGGATTATAGGACAAACCCAATGATATTCCCCCTTTCAAAAAATGGGAACCGATGAAAAAAATGAACGCTAAGCAAAAAGTAAACATGAAATAGATAGAAAATGTTAAAAATTGCTAAAACATGTATAAAGGGAATGTAATACAATGTAGAAAAGAGGTAACATGTACAAAATGTGGTCAATACGGTGTTAGGTGGAATTCTAAAAATAATTCGCAAATAGGGTGTAAATTAGAGTAGAAATGATCAAGATATAGAAAAAATAGTGTAATGTGTATTAGCTATGGAAATAGACACAAAATAATAGCTATAGTAAATTAAGTGATGAAAAAGTAGCTATAAGTAGTGAAGTGAAAAAGTGTTGAGTCACTTCATTTTTTTCTATGTGATTTTGAGAGTGAGCATGGAGTAGGTGAAAATGTGGCAAACGAGATCAATGTGTCCTAGTCGGTTTGAGAGGGTAGCGACCATCGTAGCATTGTGTACAACCATGGAGTTGCTAAGTGCATTTTTTTTTTTAGAAAGTGTATGGTGTAGTATTTGTTTAGGTTGATTTTTTGCAAATTTGAGATTTTTATTTTCTTAGTCTTGCAACTTGGAAAAAAGTGATGAGGGTGCTAGTGATCCACGGGATAGAGCGCCCATAACCGGGCACTAGTGTCCCGATCGTGGGTGCCCTAGTCCAAGATGTATGTAGTGGATGTAGAATATTTCTAAACATGGTGCTAGTATGAGAATTTAGTGTATTTTTCTTGTAATGTATTCTAATGTTGTGTTTGTTGTCATTTTTGATGTGTAGAGAGATATTCACTTGAAGGAGTTTTGTGGTGGTCGGCATATGAGTATGTTTCTTGGATAGGGTTTTCTAGATGAGGATTGGGATGTAATGGACTGTGCCGGCCTATGAAACATACCATGGATAGGGAATGTGCCCCATAATATGCCCATTTTGACTTCCTTATATGAGAGATGGTGTGTGGATACATACATATTCTAGTTTTCTATGGTGGAGATGAATTTAACATTGGAGGATATATATCGTATACTGTGATTTATGGTTGTGGGGAAAGAGAACGAGTCATGCCAATGTTATATATGGAGAGGTAGATGCGAGCCATGAGACAATATTTTGTGGGGACTTGAGTACCTACCGAGGCCCATATTATCCTAGATGATATTCTATGGTGTCTCTTTTTGTGTTTACGGAAGTTTAGATCGAGTTGTGATTGCATCATGTATAGCTGTAGAGGGAAGAGGTGTAGGCATCTTGTATAAGATGCATAACATATGCTAGTAGATCAAGGAGGAGGGTACTAGATATGTGTGGGCATGGTGTGTTTTGGCCCACCTATATAGGGATCTATACCGGTTTACACAAGATGAGCATGGTAGAGGGATAAGATCCACCACACTGCTGCATGTTTGGGCATATGATCATATAGTTGTGTTGATATCACTTGTAAGTCCACGAGGGGAGTGGGCTAGGTGAGAGATATTTTTGATGAGGTGGTTTTACATTCATGGGAGGAAGATGGATATGGACACCTTCGGGAACTTGTAGATAGGATGGGGCACAAGGAAATTATATGGAGGACATATCATGACTATGGGGGATGCAAGAGGATGTCACGAGAGTTATGATGTTTTTAGAGGACTATCTGCAGAGGACCACTTCCTAGGAGTGGCAAAGCATTTTTTAGGTAGAGAGGGTATCACGATAGTTTGGTATGGCTCAGGATATGCCCCTAGAGCTATATATATATGGTTGAGAGTTATTAGATAACCTAAGTGGTCCAGTCCTAGACTAGGGCCCACAACAAAGCAAATAGCACCGTCGAGGCTAGATGAGGTAGATCATGTGATAGCAATTATTGATGGAAATGATGTGGGTTGTACTTGAGGAGTACCGTGCATGGTGGGTAGCTCATCGGTGTATATTTTTATGCCCATTATTTGTAGTTCCTAATGAGTTACGCATGGAAGAGGATAAGAGGTGGAAGTACATGTCCTCGATCCCAAAATAGAATTCATAGTCGAGCATAATTATTTTCATAGCAACATTATGCATTTTTTTCTTTCTATATTGTACATTACATAATTGTCTAGCACGATGTAAGTTGTATTTGTAAGTAATGTGTATTGGTCATTGATCGTGGACACATCCATTAAAACATTGATGCAAAATGTTCCCACCGATGTCCTAGGAAAAGGTATTCTAGAGCACATGGATGATATATCGAGTGACCATGCCCATTTATTTCAGCCGTAGCCATAGTAGTTGTGATGTGTACAATGTTGGTAGGTGAGAGGGATGAGGCATGTAAGGATACATGACGAGCCGGAGAAGTAATAGGTGGTGGTACCTTATCCTATGATGTGTTTGTGTGGTATGTAGATTTACAACATTAGTTCGTGGATCAATCTATGGATATGATGCTATTGCAGAGGTAGGTTGAGTGGTATCGGGGCTACAAACAATGATGTCACATTGATGGAAAGCAATTTAGTTCTAGTGCTCTCATAGTACATAAGAGAGATAACGATGATGAGGTCTGATTGGGAATATTGTATATGATGTGGGGGCCTTTCCCCCTAGTTGTGAGAAATGTTTTGTGATGATGATTATACTAGCAATATATGTATGGACACCTATTTTTCATATATGATAAATCTATGTTGGAATGTTTTTCTGATATGATGTAATGGATGTTTTATGATTCTATGGTTATTTTCCTAGTATGTGTATTGTTTGTGTTTGATGAATATAAATTTTCATTATAATGTTAGTAATGGTAGGTAATGTGTGTATGGTAAAAGAAAATAAATATGCAAAGTGGAATGTGAGTGATGAAATGTTTATTTAATGGAATGTGTGTCACGTAGTTGATATAATGACACTAGTAGGATAAGTGAGAATGTATGATAGTAAAATGAGGATATTGTAATATGTTATTATGATGAAAGGGGAGGATTTATGTAGTCATTTTTATGTACTCTCACTACAAATTTCTAATCCCATGTGCGTTGGCCTATCACCCAGTAGTACTAGGGCTTCACCGAGGCACACACAAGCACCGAGCCCCTCCTTTATGTTAGAATTATGAGAATATCTTGCCATTGTTAGAGGATTAGTTACAGAGAAGTGAATATTCATGCAAGAGAAAAATATGAGCTATCATATCCTTATTCCCAAGATTTTAATAATAAGGGAAACATCATGGCATGAAATACAAAGAACAAATCTATCATAAAATATAAAGAAATAACACAAGGGTTTGTACCACGTAGACCAAATATTCATAATCAAGCCATATATTCATATTGATCACAGTATAAATAACCACATTACATTAAAAAGGTTCATAACATACCCTACAAAACAAAATTCTTCAGACTTATCTCTTGCAGATCCTCCCTGGTGTGATATTCTAACTAAGCCCTCCCAGTTCATCCCTTATTACATATTATAATGTCATACAAAGGCCTATTACATCCATTATACCCCTTAGCACTAATTCTCTAAATCCTAGCCTTACTGCATCATCATACTCTTGATGCATTCCCTTATGATCTCGATCCTATTGTTTGACGACTTCTTCTCCATTCAATTTTTTTCCTTTCTCTAGAGAAACTCTATAAATAGGTTTAGCACCCACCACCATGCATTCCTTTTAGAGTAGATTGTATGCCAAGTGTTTAGGTGGTCCTCAAATGGAGCATGTTAATCCTATTTCGAGCTCTCCACTTTCTGCAATGATGTCTTTCGAGAACCTTCCATGCATGGAATATTCTTTTCTTGACCACCAAGTCTCCAGGCTGACATCTTACCCACTCATCACGCCTAGTCGGCTAATGTTTTTCCTCAAGTTCCTCCAGAATTCTGAATATGGCTAAGTCCTTAGATCTTATTGTCCTACCGTGTGCGCGCACCCTGGTTGTTCATAAACCCTTCTTAAACCCTTGTCCTTCTCGTATTTCCCTGTGCACCCTTCTTCTTCCTGGCACCGTGCGTGCATGCACCCTTTTGACTCAACCAATATTTTGAGGCCCAAAACCACCATACACTAAGCTTGTTCTCCGTCCTCTGCAATATACTTATCCTCTAAAGAATAAAGAATGATAGGATTTAGATAGTTTGAATAAAGAATGAGAAATGGAAGAATTAAAAATGAAGAATGTTGTTATTTATGTGAAAGGAGTGGGAATTCCTTCCTCATTGTTTCCTTGATTTTCTCCGAGGCATTTACTTAACCTTGCACCTACTAGAGTAGGTCACCCACTAGAGAACTCACCTCTTCAAAACTTAGTTTATCTCCCTTAGCATTCGACATATCAAAAATCCCCTCCACTTCTTGTTAAGGTCATCAAGTGCATCAATTCTTCATGTAACACAGGGTACAACTCCTTGAGTTGATTCTTAACCAAAGCGTCCAAGGTTTTTATTTCTTCCATTTTCTTTTCAACCTCGGCCAGGATCTTATCCCACTCTTCCTTATTTCCTTTGTTCTTTTCTTGGAATTATTTCAGATCTGCCTCATGTGTAACAACTAATATACTTTCTACTATGTCCCTATCAGCTCGGCTCGGTTATCATACACAAATTCAACCATGCATGTGTAATTTTATACAACGGAAAGGAGTTCAGAATATTGAGTGACTATCTCCCCGATATTCTTCTTTTCTTATTCCTTCTAGCACGCAAAAATATCTTCTGTTGATTCTAATGTGAGTGACCACCTTTCCATGGTAAGGATGCATGTTAAGTATTCCAAGCATTGTAATGTTGACTCATATTTATGCTCAGGTGGTGCTAGGTCTAGGTATTTTAGGATAATGACATCCATGATCATTTAAATTTTCTTGTACACCTCTCACACCTTCACGTTTTACTCCCTTAGTTCACGTCTTAAATGTGTGTTGATCAATTCTTCCTAGTTCAGATCCTTTCTCTTCTCAATGAGTTCCTCCTTCTTCTTCTCCATTTATTCCTCTAGGAACCTTACTTGGTCATTTCTTCTTAAGAGTCTCATCTCAACCTCAACCGATACCTTGTTGATGGCATTGTAGACTTGCTCATCAGATAATTGTTGAGCATTTATTAGGGGGTTCAATCCCTTGGTCCCAGTACCTTCATTAGCATATTTTTGTGACTTCTAACTCGGACTCATCAACATGGGACTCAAATTCCCAAGATAGCATCTTCCTTGTTTGTGGGTATGCACCTTCTTCTTCGAATGAAGACCATGTAAGGATTTGGTCTGTGGGCATGGTACTCTAGAAGAACATGTGTAGTACATTAGTTGGATCATTGATGTAACTCATTCGCACTCAGAACTACTACCACACTCTTCCCTCATGTGCATGTTTCCTTTCCAAAGTTCTAAGTTGGGATATCCACCCATGCTCCCATACTCTTTTCCTATGCTTTCCTCCTCTATTTCTTTGAGTGTCTCAATAGTGCTACACTCCACTAAATCATTTATTATGCATTCTAATTCTATTTCCATGGCCTCTTCTATATGCTCCTTGGTGAGGCTTGGGGTCCTTTGATCCTTTGTATTCAATTCCTCACTCTCCCCTTTGCCTTGATCACCTTCCTCTTCTCCATCCTTCTCTTCATTTTCTTAATCTTTAGAGTCATGTAGATTATACACTAGATTTTCTTGAGCCTCCTCATGCTCATCAACGTCCCTTTTATCTTTGTAGGTATCCAAGATTTCCATTTCTTCTAAGTTAGCCTTCTCTACTACCTTCTTCTTCTTCCTAATTGGTGATTCTGTATAGGAGAATCTTCCTTTTCTTCTTCTTCTACAGGAAACTCCTTCCTTGGTGATTCTTCTTATGAAGGAGGCTCTTCTTTCTCTGGCACCTCTTCCTCAAGTGATTTTTCCTTTTCCTTAGTGGGGACTTCTTCCATCATGCATATGTAATTGGCTTGCACTGACTTCGGTTGTGTTGTCTACACAATTGGTGCTTTCTTCTCTAGCGCCTCTTCCCTCTCCCTCCTTTTTAGCACTACCTTCTTTCTTCTAGTGGGGTCTTTTGGGATAAATACCTCACTCTCCAAGTAGTGACCATTCTCATACTTAGGCCTGATCCAAACTTTTACCCTTGTTCGGTCCTTCCAAAGAATTAGCACATCACCGGTTTTGTCATGTGTACCTTATGGGAGACATACATATCCACATAAGTGCACTTCTTAGGGTATATCATTTTCCTTCATAGTTCATGATGGTCTGGTCTACCTTAGTGAGGTTGAACCTTAGTGTTTTTTTATTCTTTAAGGTGATTGACCCTGTTTGAAAGTATTGTGCGGTGAAAGAGACAGTAGCGGTTTGCACCATGGAATATTAGTCCCATCTATTAATGTGAATCTACCAATGCAGAAATATTGGTAGATAACGAACTCATATTCTCCTTATACTAACACTAGGAAATTGTTTGGGTATCCTCCATTCAGCTCTAAAGGCATTGCGCATCCTCTTATACCATTTCTCCAGTGCGCCTTGTAGGTAGCCGTCATGGTATCATAATTGTACTTTTCAAATATTTTGCGGAAGAAGGGTCTTCATCTAGATACTCCCATACAAACGTCTCTGGCCCATTAGGAACTCTAATCTTTGAGAAGAAGATTGTGTGGAGCACATTTCCAAACATGATATTCTCTCATTTATGTGTGGCATTGATGATTTATTTTGTAATGAAGGAAAACGGGTTATAGATGGTTCCTTCCGTAATATACTGGAACACATTCAACCAATCCTTATTTATCTACGTCCTCCTTTCTTGTCCATTCAACTTGGATAAAAGTGCATAGATATCCTCATCACTTGGGTCGAGATATCTAAAATATCGAAGTAAGCGCAAGCCCTTCTTATAATGATAATCACGGATTGTCTCCTTAATAGGTTCCTTGTCCTCTAGGTCATCATTTAAGAACTCCCCTTCACGAGAAAAGGCAAGTAAACTTAGATATTAGTTGTGAGGTTATGCACATTCTATGGCCTATGAAGTAGAATTAGTCCTCCTGCATGCGTGACATCCATCATTGGTATATTCACTTAGGTTTGACAAAGTAGGAAAACTCATAAAGTTACAAAAACGTAGCCTTATTCAACATTACCTTCACCTCATCATCATAGATCAAAATTCCTTCTAGTGTCCTTTTATCTATCAGACAAACTAGTTCTAATGCCATCTCCTTCTCAATGGTTCTTTTGCAATACTTGTAATCGATCACTACTATCTTCGTTATAAGGGATACCATTCCTTTATAAGTAATACTCCATCCGGTATTGTATCTTCGAGATACCACTCTTCATTAAACGACGGTGGTAGTTTTTTCCCATTTCCCTTACACTTCTTTAGTGAGACAGTTACCTTCTTTGGTGCCATTTTCTTATTGGGTTAAAAACAAATTATTCCTTACTCCTCTTCCTTTCTCTGCTCAAATATATGGCTCAACTTCATGAAGAATCCCTTTACTCCCATGCCCTAGCTGTAGAACCCTAACCTAGACAACCCTTCCATAAGACCGTAGTGTACTCTTATGAACCCTTCTTCCCTACGCTCGTGTACTCCTTCCACTCTAGTTCACAAATCACACTAGTCACGCACTTATATTTTTGTAATTCCTCCGCAAAAATATTTCTTCACGGATTCCCTAGTTCACAAGAGCTCTTTAATATTGTAATAACCAGGTAAACAATAATGTTCCCGACCTTCTACTTATATCTTTTTCTTCTCTCTTGCAATAAATGTTATGCCACATACCAACTTACTTAACATTAAATGTGGATTTTCCCACTAAATCTGATCTTAAGTGATCTTACCCACACACTCAATCTTACTTGAAAAATCCTTACAACCTTACGCATGCAAAAATATTTACTTACCGAAGACTCTTATGTGTGCGTTTACAACACTCAAGGAGCTTATTCTTCCATTGACTTGATTTTTTTCCTCACCTACCTCATGTTGTTCTTGTGCTCCTCATCCTTTGTATGTGATATTTGTAAATCTATCCGATAGTAAAATTTCTCATGTTCACCTTCTCCATGCGTGCTCTCCTACCTTACATATTTTTATGATTTAATTTGAGCCATCAAAACACAACTACTACTAAGTTCCATTTTAATTTACATTACTCCACCCCACAAAAAAATATATGTGTGGTCCTCTTCACATACACAACCTTTTGAAAATAATAAGTGGCTACTTGGTAGACAAAGCCCAAAAAATAGCAATAGAGAGAGGAATAAGCAATGAGAAAGGGAAACATAAGAAGGAAATATATAAAAGGAAATCCTAGGCTAAATGGTGATACTACTTTTTACAAACACAAGGAATACTTATTTATAGTAGGGCTTCACTTACTCCCATTGAAATGGTCTGCAGTAACCATGTTACATAAAGCACTTGTAGAATTGAAAGCACCTAAATCGGGGATATACGAGATGCTATATGGCCCTAACCAATGGAATTTCAGTTTTCTAGGATGGTGCAAAAACTTGGAATCATATAAAAAACCATCTCGCCTAACCTTGAATTATTATTTTTAATATGGTGATCATGCCATGCTTTTTGTCATGCCTTTTCGGTCTTTTGACTCCATTTACTAGGTGATATCCTTTCATCCAACTACATTAATTTATCTATGTGATCTTGATATTCTTAATCATCAACTAACCCTTACCTTGCACAATATGCAACGATGGTAGTATAAATTCAACCGGTAAAAAAATTTCATGCTAAACACCAATTACTAAAATGGTATGTCTTTGTTCAATTTCTTGTAGGTTTTCCTGTATGTTTATAAAATGATTTGTACCTTGTCATCCCAATCTTGTCTTCCCACATCACAAATTTTGGTTAGTGTGTGGCTTAGAATTTTGTTAAATGCCTCAATAGTTCTATTAGCTTGAAGGTGGTATGGGGTAGTCTTTTGATGGATCACCATGAACTTACCAATAAATTTGTTTCATTCAAAAAATGTGTACCCTTATCACTAGTCAAGCTTAAAGGACATCCATACCTACTAATTATGTTCTCCCATAAGAGTCTAGCAGTTTTCGCTACTATACAATCCCTTGTAGACAATTCCTCCACCCACCTTGTTAAGTAATCAGGGCAAGTGATGATATACTGTGAACCAGTCCTTTGCATTATAAGTGAAATTGGACCTACAAAATCAATGGCCCATTTTTTGAATGGTTATGTGCTGGCTATCGGCCTCAAGGTAATTTCATCCCTTTTTCTTAGCTTTCCAAAGCAATGGCAATTGTCACAGGCCTTACAAAACTCAATGCAATCCTGGTATATACTTTCCCACCAAAAACCTACCAAGAACATCTTCCACATGGTGGAATTCCCTGCATAGTGCCCTCCTACAATCCCACCATGTGCTTCTTTCATGATTTTAATGTTCTCATGTTCTAACACGCATCGTCACGAGAACCTCATCATGACTTAAATTGTATAAGTCTCCACTAATTAGCATGTAGGGCATGGCGTATATAGATAACTATTTCGTTTCTAAATCTTTCATTCCTTCGACACCACACCTGTTTTGGCAAACACAACAATATCTTCTAGGTGAGAGGGTGTGTACCAAAACCTAAATATTTGTGCTTCTATCATAACATCCTAAATTATTTATACATCCCCCTTGATTCAATTCTTGATAGATGGGCGGGTCCTGAGTTACTCTTTCCTTATTTCACAATAATCAAACTCAAATTACTGAAACAATGGAACCCATTGATATATGTGCCCTTGAAAATGGGCTTGTTCACCAAGAAATTCAAGGCCATGTGATCTGCATAAAATATGAAGAGTGTTGTCGGAAGATACTATCTAGACTTATACAACGCATAGATCATCAAAATTTCTTTGCGCTTAGTAGTGGTGTAATTTTTTTTTGTTGGTGTGAACTTCCTACTTGTAAAGAAAAGGGGGTGATAAAAAATACCTTCTTGAGGTTGTGCTAATACTTCCCTAATGGCTGTCTTTGAGGCATAAACATGCACATGGAAAGGTTTATCCTAAGAGGGAAACCATAATATGGGCGCAGTGACAAATATATCCTTGAAAGTATCAAACAATGTATGTTGCACCTCTCCCCAATGAAATGCGATCTTTTTTTTAGTAACTTCTCCAATGGCACAACGATCTTGGCCTACCCATTGATAAAATTTCAGTAGTACCCTATATGCCCAAAGAATCTACAAGCTATGCTCATTGGTAGGCTCCCCAACCCCATATTAACAATAACCTCTACAGGATCCAAAAACAACCATTTCTTACATATAATGTCCCCAATAGAGTCCCAAATGGAGTAGCAAAAACACATTTCTTAATGTTGAGGGATATCCTCAAATACCAACATCTCTCAAACATCAGCCTCAAATTATGACAATGGTCTTTCACTAGTCCATACACCATCCATTTATCATGGTAGCTTGCAGAAACTTATGGATAAAATCATGAAATGCCTGACACTATGTGTGAAAACACAACGGGCACGTTCTTCAATCCAAAAGGCATGACTATATAGGAAAACCTTTTCTATTCAGTGGTGAAATTTTTCTTCTCTTAGTCCTCTTTGGAAATTTTAACTTAATGGTATCCTGAGAATCCATCCATGAAGGAATAGATTTCATGCCCAGCCACTCCCTCAAGAATCTCTTTAGTAAAAGGGGTTGTAAAAGGATCAATTACACATACCACATCTAAGTCCCTGTAGTTAAAATAGATCCTTATCCTTCCATACTTTTTAATATTGATGACCATGGGGATTACCCATTCAGATTCCTCCACAACTTCAATGATGCCTAATGCTATCATCTTGTCTATCTCCTCCTTAACATTGACATGAAGATTTAGATTCATTCGATAGGCCTCTTCTTGATTGGGCATACACCTTCTTTTAAATTGATCTTAATCTCCCCCAAAGAGTGATGAATTCATTTAATCTCAAGGTACCCACATGGAAATAAAATCTGAAACTTGTGTAATAGATCAATGATCTTTGAGACTTCCTTCTCCAACCAATAGTCTCCAATAGTGGCCTCCTTAGGTTCACCTTCGAGCTAATGTTAACCTTCTTTGTTTTTAGGGGTTCATGGTATGTATACACTTTCTCATCAACACTATCAATAACTTCATGCATACCTTTAGTATGGTTAACATCCAAACTCTCCATCTCTTTGCCATCTATCATGTAGACCATCTTTCCCTTTTATTTCTCCATGCACGCATGCTCAAGATGCATATTTTCTAACTCTTCTTCATCAAAAATGGTCCCAAACTAGGTTCAACCAACAACTCTAGTATTTTATCTTCTCCCATGGTACTATCTCCCATTGTTATGTGCTTAACAACCTACAATGCCCTATCCACTAATGGTTTAATACTCTAATACTCAAAAGATTAAAGGAGGTTAGGCTGTCAAGTCCGCCAATTTCTGTCGATGGCATATCTCGAGTGAATATACCATAAGTGCACATATCCTTGTAAGGTAGAATACAACTTCTACACCAATAAAGAAGGTGGCAAGGCCTCCATGCCTTCCATCCACACTTTCTCACATGATTGGACGTGAGACGCAGGTGGGTTACTTCCCATGGTAGTCTTGTATTTTAGTGGGTGCATAACTTGAGGAGAACCAAATAGAGAACGCGAGTCTTACCTTGTGCCACTTTAGAAGGATATCGTGGTGAGTTTTCCACCAAAAATTTGTTGTCCCAAGAAATTTATAGTTGAGCATCCCTCTTCTTTCGATATCATTTTTACACTGAGCTTCTATTTCTCATAAGAAATCATCAGGGTTAGCTCCTCTAGAATAACTTGGTAAATTATTCCCTCCCAGGTGCTTGAGTGAGCATTCCTTCATTACCCTTATCACAAAGCCTATTATTTTTTTCTAAATTAACTCATAAATTCTATGAGCCCAATTATCACACGCCACACTAGTTGTATCACTCATGGACTGAGCATCTTCAAACTGAATAACTCACTTTGTAGGGTGAATTACCTCAGGGTCCCTGAAAGAGCACACATAGATCCTATCAAGAACTTCTTCTCCCAAGGGATCAGTATATGGTGCTAATTTTCCATTGGTTAAGGGGATGATGACCCTCTCCTCCTTGTTTTCAAAACTTATGTATCCCTTATTAAACCTTAGGTCAACATTATTCTTGTAACACCAGGGGCACCTAAGTAACATTGGAAAGTTGTCTACGTTAGATAGCACCAAGAATTAACAATTCTAATGAACTTTACTCCTTGGATAGTGATAACGACGTCCTTGAAGAAACCAATGGGAACTACCCTTGTCTTTTTACCCATATACAAAACATTCAAATAAAACTATACCTGGGGGCCTTCACATCTAATGCCATGCATCTAGGGTCAAAACATTGACCTCGCCAACCATGTCAATCAAACTATTGCTCAGAAGTCACCCATCTACAAAAAAATTCAAGGTAATATCCTTCTCATAATCAAGGTTGTGGGGAGGAAGGTTGGCATATTGAACATGCCTCTTGTGCCCTCCTACAGCATGGGGTACCTTCTCCCGTAACCATTCTCTAAGAAAGGGAATGATATTATCTTTCCTAAACATCTTACATACTTCTCTAACCTCATCTAGATCCTTCTATGGAGCCTCAACATTCTTCCTTTTCTCTAACTATCTTGACTACTCTTTTAGGCACTCGATCTCTCCTTATAGGCTTCAAATCACATCCACACTTTCTTGATACACTTATATCGATGAGTAGGATCTTGATACCTTCCATGCACCACTTGTTCTCTAATAACCAGTGCTCTTTGCCTTGGTATATCCCTTACACCCACAACCTCAGCTCATGTTTTAACTAGTACCGGTTCTAGTTCTGACTCGTGCGCCACTCTTGGAATCCATTATGAATCAATAGTCCTCATGCTTATCATCCCAATGCCTTTAGCTTTCCTATGCTTCTAACTCATATGCTCAAATAATTCCACGCACTCCTCATACTTGTGTTTATTTTGACACAACGAGCATTGTAGTAAATCAAGGCACTCACACTTGTAGTGCTCCATAGATCCATAGTTGTAACACATCCCATGAGGGAACTCACTTCTTCCTCCTCCATTATTTCCATGACCACCAAATCCTCATTTAAAACTTATTCCTAGTGCCCCCTGCCATCCATGCGTCCTTCATAGTTATGCCCATTTCCATTTGAATTGTTTGCGAGGCTAGTTTGGCACACACCAATGTCAATGGAATCATGTATCTGGTCAATCAGTCTCCAATCCTTGGTGTCATGAGTAGTAGAGGTGGAAATATGGCACTAACAAGACACATTCTTATGGATCACGTGCTACAGTAGTGGGCATCTACTTGCATCATGATCTATGTGGAAAATTTCACAATCCACCATCATGATGCATACCAATATCCTAGGAAACTATTCTTTATATGCCCCTCTATCTCACAATCCGTGCACCATAGACCATTGCAAGTCTCATGCACCGAGTTCACAGATAGCTTCTCCAGTTGGTTTTCCATTTCAACAATCTAATCCTCAAGGAAGGGGATAACATCGGTATCCACACTTGAAAGCCTCGGCATACGGGG
This sequence comes from Taxus wallichiana var. yunnanensis, assembly GCA_018340775.1. NCBI lineage: Eukaryota > Viridiplantae > Streptophyta > Pinopsida > Cupressales > Taxaceae > Taxus > Taxus wallichiana. The sequence continues at coordinate 36,957,840 of CM031235.1, read as the reverse complement.
AAGCCTTGAAGGCCTCGTGGGTCTATGAAAGTCTTATCCAAAGCACCTCCTAAATTTTTTTATCAATCCTCGAACAAACCACTAAGCATGTTGAGAGGGGTGAATATCATAGGATAACTTTAATAATAGATTCTTGAAACACGCATTGTACTCCCACACAATCTCTACCATTCCTTCTTCGAATCTCCTTTAGCACATTGATATGTTCTATTCAAACTCGGGATATGAAATTCAAGAAGGTATTCTACAACATGGTGTAATCTACCACCGTGTCGATGGTGGTCATACTTCTAATACCAACTATGTGCACGTACTTGCAATGCTAATTAAAAAATGAATTGCCTTACACTCTAGGGTAGTGATCCCCTTCACAAACCATCATAGTTCACACTTTTGGGCATGCTCTGCAACACTCTCAACACCCTTATATTCTGGTAGGTGTGAACAAATCTAAAAAAATACTTGCTGAGGTGGTTGATGCCCTTTTCCACATGATCCAAAACCTTGATTTCCTCATGTGTTACCTCCACCACCAAATCCACTAGATCCACTGTCTTGTCCTCTCCCAACCCACCGGATCCTCCAGATCCACCAGCTCCAGATGAGGTCCTCTAGCTATTATACCACCAAATCCACCTCTTATAGATGGTAAAGGTCCTAAAGTATTCAATCCTAAGGTTCTCAACATCCCACTAAACTACATGCCAACAATTTGTGATATTGTACTACTACTAGATGTGTGTACCACACCACTCCTAGATGTGATACCCAAGATTTTTTTACTCTCATTTTTCCCAAATATCATTCCATACAATATCCCTCCAAATATAGGAAATGATTATGCATCCATAGATGTACCAAATGAGAAATTATATCTCCTAGGTACAAATCGATCACTCCCACCAATACCAATTGTGTTAGAAATACTTATCTCTTGATTTGGAAGACTAATAACTAGGGCTTGGTCACTAGGTAGATTTAGATACAAATTAATGACTCACCTTTCTCAAGTGATGGAATTTCATCGAAGTCTAAGTGATATCTCTTACGCACTTGTTGAGATGGGGTAGCACATAATGCTTAGGCTCCACATCCTTCATGTGAACCTCAATTCATTCCCACAACATCTACCTCTATTAATCCATCACTCCCAAAACATCATGTTGTTTATCCAACTCCCTTTCACATGCTTCACTATACGTGAGTTGTCTCTCCTCTCTTTCTTTCTCGGCCCTTGATATACGCCATCTTCCTCCACTCTAGTTTCCTCACCCAACACTCGAGAAAATCTTAGTTGGCCATAGGGAATACTTCCAAACTTAGGGTAATGAGTAGGATCTTCAAGGCTAAAGGGATAACACACAAAAATTATCTTCTAGGTTCCTTTAAGAAGTCAAACTTAGTAACCTCATGACAAGAATACATAGAAATATTGTATTCCAGGGTATAACTAGACAACACTCTCTTCCAATAATGATAAAAAAACATGCATCTAATTCAGATCAGCATCTTGTAGCCTATGATATCCATCTTGGGTCTAGATGCAATATATATAGTACTAGATTAATCTTGATGCATATGCGAAAGCAATTCATACAACTCTAATAGAAAGAAGGAAAAGATAAGGTCTAATAAAACTCATGATACAAGTGTTCTTCTACCCATTGTATGCATCAAACTCAAGTCCAATACTAAATCTCTAAGAAAAATCATCCTTTGTGATCTTAAACCATGCTTCGACACTATCCAAGGTCAAGTGCTCTATCATCACGCATCATTCTCACAATAGCTTCAAAAATAAGTCTCGACAATGGAACCAAGATGTAGTCATTTTTATGTACACTTAATAAAACTTTCTAATCCCATGCATTTTAGCTTGTTACCTAGTGGGTGCTTGATGCTCACCTAGAGATGCATGCATGGGTGCCAATCCCATCCTTTATGTGAGCATTATTACAAGACATTTCCATTGTTAGAGGATTACTTGCAGAGAAGTGAATATTCATGTAAGATTACAATATGAGCTATCATATCCTTATTATGAATCTTTTAATAATAAGAGAAACATCATGAAATGAAATACAAAGTATAGATCTATCATAAAATATAAGTAAATAACACTAGGGTTTTCACCCCTAAACTAGATATTCAAAATATAGCCCTATATTTATATTTATCATAGTATCAGTAACCAAATTACATTAAAAAAGGGTCATAACATACCCTACATAACAAAATACTTCAAAATTATCTCATGTAGATCCTTCCTAGTGTGATATTCTAACTAATCCCTCATAATTCATCCCTTATTAAATATTCTAATGCGATACAAAGGCCTATTATATCCATTATACCCCTTAGCACTAATGCTCCAAATCATAGCCTTACTTGTAGCATCATACTAGCTTCTTCTCCATTTAGGTGTTTTTTCCTTGCTCTAGAGCATCTCTATAAATAGGTTTAGCACCCACCACCATGATTTCCTTTAGGATCAAATCATATACCATGTGTCTAGTTGGTCCTCTAATGGAGCATGTTAATCTGTTTTGAGCTCTCCACTTTCTACAATGATGTCTTTTGAGAACCTTCCATGTATGGAATATTCTTTTCTTGACCACCAAGTCTCTAGGATTGCATCTTACCTACTTAGTATGCCTAGTTGAGTCACGTTTCCCTCAAGTGCCTCCAAAATTTTGAATATGGATAATTCCTTAGCGCGCGCCCTAGTTTCTCATAAACCCTTCTTAAACCCTTTTCCTACGTGATTTTCCCCACACACCCTTCTTCTTCCTTGCCCCATGCATACACATTCCCTTTGGCACTTAGCCAATATTTTGACACCTAATAATTTTCAATGCCCCGAGTGTGTGAATGAAGAGGCTCATGTAATTAAGAACCCTCAGCAATAAAGTATGAGCTATAGAAGCAAGAGTGCATCATCGGGAAATGATTGAATGCATTAGATGAGACAAAAATCACATGATGAAAGTTTCATAGAAAAAATCCCTCAAAATTCATTTAAGAACCATGAGAACACAAGTATGTCATCATGGGATAAGGTGATATAAATCACCTACCAAAGAACTAGATGGACATAAAGCGGTGGAAGCATGTGAAATGGGAAAAACATGTAAATATGTGCTAAACTAAATATCATATGGAGCCATGGTTGGATGTGTGAAATCAGAGTGTTCTTATGGCCAATGTGAAGTAGCAATATAACATGGTGGATAACATTGATGAGATGGGTGAGGTGGATGTAATGAATGTGATGGATTTGGTGGATAATGCATATGAGTAGAATATTGTGGTGGATATAACACAGCCAAAGCATCATAAGTAGGAGAATACTCAATCCTAGGAGAAGATCTATATCAAGGTAGAGGAAATATACATTTCTCACATGCGCAAGAACCAAAGGAGATGATTCCCTTATCCTCTAATTGTTGTGACCTATCTTGAAAGGCAAGAAAGTCATTGTCCTTATGGCCATTTATGTAGTGATAGTTCTGATAAGGTTGGTCATGCTGACATTATAAATGATTTTTTGGATGATGCTTATTGGAAGGTAGGTGAATTAAGCGATCGGTAAGATAAATACACAACACATCATGGGTTTGAGCGTGATAAGAGAAATTTAAATGATGGTGCGGCTGGGGTGGAGTGGTAAGAGGAGTAGCTTATCGTGGAGATGGAGAAGGAACATAATTTTGTGGTGAAGAGGGTTGATTTTGTTTCATTTTCTTTGGATTAATAGGTGGAGACTATGTAGGATGCTCAACCATAGGGTCTATAAGAGAACTAGATGTGGCACTAGAAATAGAGGTGTGTGGGGGATCTATGATGTGTGTGGAGAGAATATCTTGTTCTAAGTCAATAACCTTATAGCATAGGAGAATGAATGACTCACATGTATCATACTGTAATTGTTTCTTAAGTGAAGGAATGAGGCCATGACAAAAAATAAATTGTTTCTCAAGATCTATTGGTTAGAAAACAAGCTAATGGATACAAACATTAAATCTAAGAATATAATCCTTAACAAGTTTTACGAGCAACGATGTAAAGTAATCGAGTCATTCATAAGTAACCTTAGGGCCATTTTTGATTATAAACTGATGGAGGAAGGTATCCTCCATGTCATAAAAGTACTAATGGATCCAAAGGGGAGATGAGTGTACCATTATAACACCTCATTGGTAAGACTATAACGAAAATTGTTGAGTAGTAATATGTCATTAGAATAGGAAGCCATAGCCCTTCGATAATAAAATAGATGAGAATGAGGGTCACTCGTACCATCAAAACATGTGAAATTATTCACGGTCAAGTCATGAGGGAATGTCAAATTATGAATCTTCTTAGGGACCAGATTTCCATGCAATGAATTGTTGTCAATAGAAGCATAATAGGCCTTACTTTCTAAAGTGATAGATTGAACTTGTGATTATAACTGTCCTACAATGTGCATGAGGGTAAGGATATCTTGTGAAGGGATGGTAGAAGATGGAAATTATGTGTTAAGAGGTTGTAATTTTCCATTGTGATTGATCATAGGGATATCAAAAGTTGATGGAAAAGGATTTGATGCTAAAGAAACACTAATAATAGGTGCCAAACAAGGTATAACATGTGATATAGGTGGAAGATCCATGTTAATAGTCATAATAACATCGAAACCTCCATACCGGTGAAGCACTTTGTGAGGAAACCTGTATAGAAGATGTATTAAGAGGATATGAAATAATAGGTGAAGAGGAAGTAGAAAATGTTGGTGACTCATAAGTATCACTCGATGCAATATATGGGGAAGATAACAATGGATTAGGTGAGACACACCGGGAAGTATGGAAAGAAGGAGACTCATGACCCTTATCGACTCGTCACTAGTAGATGGAACAATTCAGTTGTTAAAAAGACTATTAATAGGATCATCAACATAATATAAAGGAGAGTGCAAGATAGAATGAGATGTAGGGGGAGAAATGTCGGAAGATGTAGGGCCATGAGAAGAATCTATATCAATGGCCGAATAATAGAAGAAGAATCATTTTTAATGCCTAACAAGTAATCAATAATGGAATCATCTAAAGTTTCTTGTGAAAGGTCAGAAGGAGGATCACAAGTGACCATATGGAATGGTGTACAATGAGTAAATACAATAGGATCATCAACAATTCTAATGCCTATAGGAGAATCAGTAAAACTAGTAGGCACATGTTGTTATCCGTATAAAATTTATTATTGGATGTGAGTAGGTGTAGCAAGTGGAACACTATATAAAGCCTTGAGTTTAGCTATAGAGGCCTCATCATAAATAGGAATAACACTAAAGTGGGACATGATGTGTGATTAAAATGAGGGATTTGTTTTGCCATTAGGTGTTGAGTGGATCTTAGGAAAAAATATTTGAAAAGATGGGTTCAGCGTAATAATGAATGACTAACTGACAATATGACTAGGGGATAGGTTACTAGTGAATAATTTTACTACATAAGATCCATATATAAAATAACATACCCGAAAGTATAAATGTAATAGAAAGTGTATAATTTTTTTACTACACTTGTTTCTCCTTTATCTTCCCTATTAGTGGTAATTCATTTTACTCTATGGAGAGGTAGGAGCCACTAGCTTTGAGTCAAGGTGAGTATGAGGGAACTGTAAACCTTTAAGGGAATTACAATGTTAGAGGCACATAAATAAATTATGCAATTATTTATTTTGTACCCTCCAATGATAAGGGAGAAATAGAAAGAATCGATCTTATTAGTATTTGATGCACTCATAGAAAGTATGTTATGTGACATAGATGTATGTGTGGTTCATAGTAATGCCTCAAAACTAGGATTCATAGTATCGGGATTCGAACTAATCCCCTTGTATGATGGACAAGATTCTCAATTTTTTTATGATTCCACAAATACTCAATTAAGAAATCCGTACTTTATATTTTTTCACATGATGTATGATATCAAAAGGGGAATATGCGGATGGGGAGGATGTAGATACTAATTTTTATGTTAGAATTGGTTTGATAGTGGAACTTCGGGCTTGGGAAAAAGAGGCTGATTTTGAAGAAACATCAAGGAATCTCGAAGGAAAATATTTTTCAGAATTAGACTTAGAATTAGAAGAATAATTGGAAGAATTACTTAGAATAATAGGTGACCTCTTTCTTTCCATAGGATAAGGTTTCTCCAATGTATACTCCATGGATGTTGGGAGTGGAGATCCCTGAATGATTATTTTTTTCTATAGAGTCACCATGGGAGGATCTTTAACCTTAGTATTCTTTGTAGTAGTGGAGAAGTAAGCTCCCTTTTGAGACCGAGAACAAGTGAATACCACACATGAGAAACTGGGTGCATATTTTTCATCATATTCATCACCTCTAGAAAACTCACAAAATATTTTTAGGAATCACTATCTACTTCTTTAATGTCTAGAAAATAAGTATCATTTCTTTATTGTTCCATTCCTTCTTCTTCTTGATATATGTAGCTTGAATTGACAAGTGGAGCCCCCAAGGAAAGCCTTTGGCATGCACCTATGATAAGATTTACATTATGACTTTAAATGAATGATCATTGCGAGACTTCCCTCTTCATCATTGTTAATTTGTTTCCCATTTTTTGTAATAATGGGTTGGTTTTGTCATCTTTGGGGTCTTGGGCCTTATCATTCATTGAACGATGCTTGATTTTTCTTGAAATTATTATACCATCTTCAATATCAATTACATCGTTCTAGGAAATATCAAGAGTATGGGGTTGTAATATTCATAAGATGAATCCAATTTCAGGAGGTTATGCATTGATGAATAATCTCTTAACATTATCTTTGGATGGTGAAGCATCTTTAAATATTAAGTGGAGTAACCAGATTAAAATGGGCCACGAAGTATCTCATAGTATCATTTGATTGTTTCTTCATTTGTACCAATTGAATTAGGAGATCTTTGAAGTCCTCGGTAAATTTGAATCTATCCTCAAAACTAGTTTTGATGTCATCCCAATAGGTGATGGATTGAGATGGTAGGAGATAACACCACTCTGCTACCTTTTCTTGTAGAGATTCTACAAAAATTCTCACGAAACATTTATGTGTTTGATTCCAAGAATTCCACATGAGGTTATGAAGGTTGAGATGTGTGCCATCACCTTTAAAATTCAAAAATTTACTATAGGAATGTATTGATAGATTACGAAGAGGAGGTTAAACAACAAGTTGACATGTATTCCTTCCACATGGAACAATGTGTTGGGGCATTTTTCTTCATCCACCATTATTTATTCTACTTCGCCTTCTACTTTCTCTTCTCGCTTCTACAAATTCTTCCCATAAATTTTCTTCTAGTTATTATTCTTCTTCACTAGGGAATTCAATGTTCAATGTTGAAAGATGGGGGAATCAAGGTATTTATAGGAGGAGTATGAAAAGGGATTTGAATAGAATTTTCATGGGTACCACTTGAAGAATTAGATGTAGAAGAATCTTGAGAGAATTAGTAGGGGTTATATTTGATTTGTTTTTACAGAGTTTACAAATCCTTGAAAGTGGTATCAAAAATTTCTCTCAACTTATTCAGTCTTGTATATCTTCTTTCAACTAGATTTGGGAAAATATCGCAATGGGAATAAAAGAAAATTGTGGAATATGAAGGTTCATTCAGAGGATCAATAATGGGTTTTTCAAAATGGGTTATTATAAAAATTCACCTCCTCGGGTTAATTTGGATAAATCATCATAAATGTACTTAGCCATTCATATTCTTGGATGTGCAGATGATCGTCAAAGCCTAACCCAATTAGAATAGAAATAAATATCATGTTTTGGCTTGACCAATTTGGTCTTCACGGTGAATGTTCGAAGGTTGGCTGGCTTGGTTGGTCAAGTGACGGGTTGGTTGGCATAGTTATTTGTCAAGCTTGGTTGGAGCAGTTGATCGGCTCGAATGGTCATTGCGGTTGGTTAGGTTATAAGTTTGTTGGCTCGGAGTTGATTAGCATGGTTGGTCGGTTTGGTTAGTCGGGTTCCGGTTGTTTAGCATGGTTAGTCGATCAAGTTTTTGGTTGATATGGCCACCGGGTTGGTTGGCATGGTTGGTTACGTGACTGGTTGGTCGACATGGTTGGGTGGGGGTGACTAGTTGGTCGATATGGCTGGTTGGGTGACTAGTTGGTCAACATGGCTGGTCGGTGATAGGGTGGTTTGCATAGTTAGTCGATCACTAGGTTATTCATCACAACATTCATACATACACTAGGTTGGATGGGTACTCGGGTTTGTCAACCCAGTAGATGAAAGACCATTAGGCTCTTTAGGTAGCTAATTATACAGATAGAAATAGATGACCATCTAATCCCCCTGGTTGGATGACCCACGATGTGGAGATGGTGACTAAGGTTGGTCAGAGACCACAATATTGTACAACCAGCATAGTTGGATGGAATCCAACCCCCAGGGTTGCACGGTCAAATTCTGGTGACGCATGGTTAGATGGGTCATAAAGTTGGACACCTAGGTGGTGGTGTGGTGAGGATGGACAAGTCACATGGTTAGGCATCTCACGAGTCTTAGGAAAGGCAAAGGTAGATGAGAAAATGAAAACTAAAAACTTGGTATTAATGTAGTATGGTACCCATATCTTTTCTAACAGAAGTACCCTTGGGAAGTGAAATTGTATGGGTTCCAATATTTCTTTAATGAGGGTGAGTGAAAATGGCTATATAATGCAATCAAACCCCTCATTTTTAGGTATACATTATAGGAGATGGGGAAACTCATTCAAAATTTTCCTCAACTCCATTTGATCTGTAAACCTTCTCTCGGCCCTAGTGAGGTAATTATGCCTATTTGCATCAAATGTAATGATCTATGCTTACTTTGAAGCAATAAAAATTAGTTTTGTGGTGTTTCTTCAACCCTATCTCATTTTTATTGTATTTCTCTTGCCTCTCCATTATTTTTTTGTATTTTTGTCCATGTTATTTCACTTACAAGTTTACGATGTTGTGTTCCATGGAGTTTAATGCAAGATTAGGATCTAGGTTTGTGTCACATTTTTCTCGACCTCCGTCGGCCCCCTTTTTCCTATTTCATCCTCCCTCAATAGAGTATCTTGCCCCTTTTCTTGGTGCTATCACCCCCTTAGTTAAGGATTTCCCCTTTTTCATGCACTTTTTGTCTCCCTGTCTCCTTGGAATTGCTAGGATAGGCTTAGTTAGCTCCATTTTTACTTCTAGTAGTATTTTAGCATTAGGATTATGTAGAGGAAGCCATCCTTCTCTGGGAGGTCCATCTCGGGTTCACAAATCCCCCAACTTGAGAGATGGACCTATTGAAAATTATCTTCATGGATGAACCATTAGAGTCATGGGATACCTTAGGGATGTGGGACATGCACCCTACGATAACCTCCGATTTTAAAGAAGATAGATTTTATCTATGGTGTGAGATGAGTGTTTCACTCGGAAATGTTTCGTTCCTATAGAAATAGATAAGAGTTAGGTGCTAGGAGGAATACCTGTAGAATGTCGAGATGGTGTGCGCGTACCGTAGAGAAAGATCAGGCTGACTGCGAAGAACTCCATTTTGTCTTGGAAGGACTACCTACGAATAAGAACACAAGACCACAAGATTTTAATTAGACAATAAATGAGGGAACTGCCTTGGGCCCAGGAAATATAAAACTTCCTTTCGAAGGTGGTCAGTTCCCCTGCTAATATGAATTAACACAAAAGACTGTAAAGTATCAATTAAATTGTTTCGTTGAACTGGGTAGGGGAAAGGCTGGTTTTCTGGTTTTGATTAGAGGAACCGATGCGATTCTCGATAACCGATGTCGATTCTTGATAACAAATCTACGGTGGGTTCTAGGATCTTCTTGGTAGCTATGGTGTTTGTAAAGGCTGGTTTATGGATGATATTAGGAAATGAGATGATGAGGGTAAAAGAATGACAATTAGATGCAATGGCACGTTGGGTAGTGGATTCGAAGCGGATTAGGAGGAATATGATTCAAAGAGCATAAGAAATGTTATAACCGAGGACATGCAAGATATGACTTACTTGGTTTTGTGAAGATGCAAGTTGATCTCCTCTCCGCAAGCACTTCGGTTTCTTCACTCATCTTTGCTTGGTTAAGTGAAGATCTGGACTCTGTTTTCGCTCGCAATGCTCTCTCTGTTGATCCGAAATCCTTTGGTGATCTCCAAAATGAAATTTCGATCCGTTGTTTTGGTTTGGGAGCCCATTTACAGGAACCGATGGCGATTACGTAACCGACGGCAATGGTCGAGTAGGAAACCGGCATCGGTAAGGAAAAAGTAGGCTATTTTTAGTAAAATAGCCCACCTTCCCTGCTTTTCTCCCGAGAGATCAATTGCGGGCTTGGTCAAGTGGCTAGAAGGTCGGCTTTGGGTGCGAGTAAGGAGGCATTAGTTATGGATGTGAGTCTAGACCAAGTCATGGGTCTTAATTAGGTTAGTTTAGGGTTAGGGCTAGGTCATGATGAGGTGGCAAAGTGAGGTGGTGGGTAAGGTGATGTGGATTTATCAATTATAAGGTAATTAATAAATAATTGTGTAAGGTTTAGGTGATGAGGTTAGATTGCGAGATGAGATGCGGGTCACAAGGGGTCGTAAGACACAAATTTGGTGTCTACATTAGCCCCTTATTGTCGTGTAGCTTATTCTGTAAAGCTACGCGGACAATAATATGAAGTAGTTTCTCATGTTAAGGATATAGGTAATCCCCCTCAAATCTATCACAGATTGAGTGAATGGGAAATCAGGGATAGGGTTGATAAAGGGTACATGTTGTAGAGAGGATGGTAAGGTGGTGGGGTAGGTCCAGGAAGCGGATGCATGTTGAAATGCAATAAAATACGACTAGGGTACGTGAGTTGACGAGCAAACCAAACCAGCAGTGCAGAGGCAAAGGTCGATAGTTTATCCAAACAAGGGTGATATAATCCTGGTATCGAAGGCATAGGAAGTAGCCCGGGGTATATAGCGGGTAAAGTAAGGCACAGGAACGTTTAGGCATGTTCGGCAGTACCAAAAGGTTGGTTTGGTTGAGATAAACGTCACGGTCTAGGTCTAGGGCAAATTTGGTCGACAGATCAAGTCAAGGACCCTAATCATGCTAAAACATGAACAGGTGAGCTCGATTGAACAAAAGGTACATGATGGATGGATAAAATAAAACGTTGATTGTGGGTATGGTATTGAAGTGATACGGCCTTGGGTCGGGCCAAGTTGTTGGGTTGTGGCCTTGCGTCAGGCCATAAGGGTAGAGTGAGGCCGTGGGTCGGGCCAAATTGTTAGGGCGAGGCCTTGGGTCGGGCCAAATAGGTAGGTTGAGGCCTTGGGTCGGGCCAAATGGTTAGGGCGAGGCCTTGGGTCGGGCCGAATAGGTAGGTTGAGGCCTTGGGTCGGGCCAAATGGTTAGGGCGAGGCCTTGGGTCGGGCCGAATAGGTAGGTTGAGGCCTTGGGTCGGGCCAAATAGGTAGGTTGAGGCCTTGGGTCGGGCCAAATGGGTAGGGCGAGGCCTTGGGTCGGGCCGAATAGGTAGGTTGAGGCCTTGGGTCGGGCCAAATAGGTAGGTTGAGGCCTTAGGTCGGGCCGAATGGTTAGGGCGAGGCCTTGGGTCGGGCCGAATAGGTAGGTTGAGGCCTTGGGTCAGGCCAAATAGGTAGGTTGAGGCCTTAGGTCGGGCCGAATGGTTAGGGCGAGGCCTTGGGTCGGGCCGAATAGGTAGGTTGAGGCCTTGGGTCGGGCCAAATAGGTAGGTTGAGGCCTTAGGTCGGGCCGAATAGGTAAACAAATGGTGTTCAGCAAAGGTGGATATAGGCGATATGTGGTTAAAAAGGGGCAAATGGTAAATAAGGGCAAAGAATGGGGTGAAAGTTGGGTAGAGAACTGATGTCGATTCTGAATGACTGATATTGGTTAAGGGACCGATACCGGTTCCTTAGGGCAAAATGAAACCGATATCGGTGAAAGCCGTAAAACATATAAAAAAGAAAAATACGGCTTGTCCTTGTCACTTTTTTATTTGCAAACCAAATCATCTTGTCGACGTGGAGAGTTGATATTAGAGGCTTGATTGAGTGAGGTGGAGCTATTGTATTGGTGGAGAGAGTTGATAGTGGGCCCGATTAAGGAGGAGGCAACAGTTGATTGGCCGGGGACCCAGCAGATCAGGATTGGAGCCATGGCACGGCGGGGAGGCTGGAGGGGCTGGACCAGGCTGGGCCGCTACCACCCATCCCACCACGACGATGTGTCATCGTTCGGGTAGATTCGAAACTCTTTAATTTGGTGATTTGGTTGTATTATGCTAAATTGGGGGTTTGGGTAGGAATTAACCTTTTTTAGGAAATAATGAGAAAATGGGAATGATTTGAAAAAGGGAGAGGGTAGATAGGCTAGATAGGCTAAGGTGGGTAGGTGGGTAAGTTTTTAGGGTATTTGGGTGGGTAGATGGGTAGAAATAGGTAAAAAATGGGTTTTGGGGGCCGCGCGGGGGTTCGGCTCCGGGAGAAGACAGTGACCGATGTCGGTCACTAAGCGACCGGCATCGGTCGCACAATTTTAGGGAAAGGGAGTGTTGTTGGTGACCGCGTCGGTCATGTATCGGCCGGCGTCGGTGGCTTGTGGGTTGTGTGGGTGGGTTGGTTGTTTTGGGTTTTTGGGTTGGGTTGTGGGTGGGTGTGGGTTTGTTGTGGAGAAGGGTTTGTGTGGGGGTTGGGTTAGGGGTGGAGAAGGGTTTGGTGTAGGGTTGGGTTGGGTTTGAGTTGGAGGTGGGAGAAGGGTTTGGTGTAGGGTTGGGTTGGGTTTGAGTTGGAGGTGGGAGAAGGGTTTGGTGTAGGGTTGGGTTTTGGGTTTTTGGGTTAGGTTGTGGGTCGGTGTGGGTGTTGGGTTGGTTGTAGGGTTGGGGTTTGGGTTTTGGGTTAGGTTTGAGGTGGAGGTGGGAGAAGGGTTTGATGTAGGGTTGGGTTTTGGGTTTTTGGGTTGGGTTTGAGGTGGAGGTGGGAGAAGGGTTTGATGTAGGGTTGGGTTTTGGGTCTTTTGGGTTGGGTTTTGGGTTTTTGTGTGGGAGTTGGTTTTGTGTTGGGGTTGGGTTGCATGTGTTTTGTTTGGGTTTTGTTTTTGTTGGTTTTGGGTTTTTAGGGTGGTAGGTTGCTAGAGGGGGGTGGTAGAGAGTCGGGGTATGGTCGGGGGGATAAAAAAGGGTGTTTAGATGATAAAGTAGATGTTGTAATAAAGAGTAGGTCTAAGGATGTGGGTTGGTTTTGCAGGCACGTCAGCAGTTGACGATGCGGGATAGGATGCCCCCGCTGTTGGTGCGGATGAGACCACACGTATCTGCGGCTCATTGGGCCATCATGCGCGAGGTGGGACTCGGTGGAGTCCAGAGGTACAGAGCGATAGAGAGAGATCACAGCCTGATGGTCGCCCTCATCGAGAGATGGGATCCGGCGACCAATGTGTTCCATCTCCCGACTGGGGAGATGACCGTCACATTGGAGGATGTGTATCACATCCTTCGGTTACCTATCGAGGAGAGGCGATCTTCGGGTAGATTCGAGACTTCCATGGACAAAGATACTGCAGTTTTGGGGATGCGGCCGCATATTAACCTACCATAGCGTGAGTATCGGGTACGGTGACATGTACCATGCGCATCGACACGAGACACGGCCCAGCTATGTTGATGATGGTTGGGATCACTGCTTCACCCTCCCGGACTCGAGAGGGCCGCTTCCCCCACGAGCATTGATGGGGTCTTTGCTTGAGATGGTGGAGGAGCACACCATTACGCTGGGCACCAGTATATCCGGTGCAATTATGCTCTGAGAGCTATGGGGCTATCGCGGAGGAGGGTGATTCGGTATTTGCTCTACATTTTTGTTGCATTGTTGGGCATACGAGCACATCATATGCATCGAGGCGATAGGGTTACCCAGTGGCTGGGCCACAGTCATATACCGATATGGTTTTCGAGAGGTGGTTGGGGTCGTGGGCCAGCCACGGCAGATTGTTGCGAGTCGGGATGTGGCATACTATAGACATTTGCTAGAGGGCCTTACAGCGGTAAACATTGTATGGAGACCCTACAGAGGTCACCACCACAGCGAGAGGAGCCCGCTTACGATTACACCTAATCCAGTACACATTACGGATAGCAGATTGGAGGCCGAGGAGAGTACGGCGGATACCCCCGGAGAGGCAGCGAGCAGATGGGGTTGTGGCAGGGGCGAGCCCACCTCCCTTCCCTCGAGACGGGAGGGATGATGTAGAGGCCCCACCGCCTGCACCACAGCCCCGGATCCGAGATTGGGTTGCGAGAGAGCAGCAGATGATGGCATAGATGATGTTGGGTGCAGGGAGCATACGGGGTTTGGTGGGCTGAGTCGAGAGAAGCGAGGCGGGTAAGCCACAGCCACCACAGCCCGACTTAGCGCGTGATGGCAGAGAGAGATCAGCTTAGGGGTCGAGTGCGCTCTTACGGGCGCTGCTTGCTGCTGCGAGTACGAATATAGGGGTTTTACAGGGGCAGCTAGCCTGTGCTCGGAACAGAACAGTAAAGCGTACAGTAGTGCAGCTGCACCACAGCATAGAATGCAGTACGAGGCACTGTGCACAGCAAGCAGCCTGGCCCACGGCCCCTGAGCACGAGCCCGAATACCACCACGGCCACAGGCACCACCAGCAGCACCAGCACAGGGGGTACTGGTAGTAGGAGTCCGGGGACCAGCCCCAGTACCTACGGTGGCACGGGACAGATATATGGAGGCGAGGCGGAGGCCCTATTATCATTATATTCTTGATAATACCGGAGCTGAGTATCAGCCGTATGCGGCACACCGAGCGGAGACCTCACATAGTCAGAGGTCACAGGGAGGCGCAGCTACAGCCGGTGTGTCCGTTACAGGTAGGAGGCGAGAGGCACCGCAGGGACCAGCAGGGAGAGGTGCTGAGGGTGGTGGGGAGAGCTGAGGGATCCCCACATAGTTTTTGTATAGGGACATGGGCACCGGTCTGCGAACCGGTTGTGTTGATAGAGGCCTGCGTGCCTACATTTATTCATTTATTGATTCATTATAGACCGGCCTGCGAGTCGAGTATGGGTTGTATATTTGATACCGGCCTGCGAGCCGAGTATATTTTTGATATGAGGGACCGGCCTGCGAGCCGAGTCGAGATTTTGGATAGTTATTGCGGCCTGCGTGCCGGCTTAGTTGTATGATGAGATCACAGAGGCCCCGATGCAGGGCACATTGTATATTTGCAAATTTGTATATATATATAGAGATGATGTTTTGATCCACATGTTGTGTTCAAAAATGTTTTTAAATATTTTGTCGATGGTTTGTGGTATAGAATATATGATGAGTTTAAGTGACATGTTGATATATGGATGATGTGTTATGTGATGAAATGTTGCATGTTTTGGGCTGGTTTTGTGACATTGTTATATATGTATCTGATGAGTTGGATCCAAATGATGTATAGATTGATAGTTTGTTGATATCTTTAGTTGATGGTTTGTTTGTTTTTGTAAAATAGATGATGTTATGGACATTGTAATGATATGTGTGGTGGATGGAGAAATATGGATAATGGTGTTGTGATGCAGGAAAAGAGGCGGGCGCGATAAAAATTTAGGTGAGAAATGAAGAAAAGAACGCTGTTGAGAAAAGATAGGTGTGTAACCGATATCGGTAGCTGATAGACCGATATCGGTTAAGTAACCGATACCGGTTACTTAGGTATGAGCTTTTCTAAAAATAGAAAAGCTAGGGTGGCAACTTAAGTTTTAATTTTAGAGCCATGCAAGAGGTTAAATACGCGAACGCGACGCTTTTTGACGACTGAGACAGGTTTTTGCATGAGAGATTTGAGTGATAAGGAGAAAAGAGACAAGGAAAGTGAATGTGATCCGAGATTCAGAAGGCAGAAAGACAAAGTTGAAAAGGGTGGTGATCATGGCAGAACGAGGAGAAGCATCCAGCAGGCAGGGACAAGAGGGAAGACAAGGGCCACCTCAAGCTGCTGCAACCCAAGAGGTAACGTTTTGTTTGTGATTTGACTACTGCATGTTTTGTGAATAAGATGGGGGAGAGTAGGTGGGTAGATATGAGAAAGAAAACATGATAACAAGGGTTGCAGGTGAGGTAAGTGTTACGGGTAGGCAATCAGGGGTTTCAGGTATGTTTGTATGTATAAAAAGGAATAAACGAGCAAATTATTGTCGTAGGTGGTTGTTTTTAGGGAAGGTGTATGTAATTGACAGTGACCGGTAGCGGTTAGGAGGAACCGGTATCGGTTACTGAACCGATACCGGTTATGTATAACCGATACCGGTTACTGGAGGAATTTCCAGAATGTTTGAAAAACCCTGACGGATTGAATGGTTGTTTGTTGTTTTGGTGTATGCGGCGAGCGAGCCGAGGTTGAGGATGAATGATAGTGTGCAGTATTTGTTGTCACGAATCCGAGCGGATGTAACACCAGTGGAATGGACATTGATAAATCGTTTGGGGTTAAGTGGAATCCGTTATTATTCACGAATCACACGTAACCATGGTATGTTACAGGTGTTGATTGAGAGATGGAATCCCGAGACAAATACCTTTTATCTGCCAACAGGGGAGATGACAGTAACATTGGAAGATGTGTTCCGTATTTTGAGACTCCCTATTACAGGAGAACCAGTATATCAGGCACTACCTAGCGCGGCACGGGGAGCGATAACCGCAGTATTTGGTCCATACGCACGAGATTTGACACAGCGAGGTTTATCATTTACGTATGGGGTAATGTATGCAGCACATCCTGAGGAGACAAGGTTAGCAGTAATATTAATGATAGCGGTAGGGTATTATGCATTACCGAGGGCGGAAGGGGGAAGATTTCCAAAGGCATTGATGTGTGTTATCTGGGAGATGATAGAAAGGAACGTGACTTTTGCATGGGCACCTGCATATTTGGCGGAGCTATACGAGGGTTTATGGGCTTGTAGGCGAAATCACGGGGCGACGCCTTTGATTGTTCATACTTATTACACTGTTGGGCCTATGAGCACATTGTTTGTGTGTGACCAGTAGGCCAATCCCTCCAGGCAGGAGAGACCGGAGTACAGAGGTTGGGATTCAGACGATGGGTCCAGACAGAACAAGAGGCAAGATCTCAGGCCGTGACGGGTGACATTGAGTATTACAGGCAGGTATGGGAGAGAGTGACGGTTGCGGATATCTGTTGGAGGCCTTACGGGAACTATATGGTAACAGAGAGCATAGCTGAGGAGTTAAGGGGTGTAGAGTGAATGAGGTGGATCGCGGGGCACAGGCCAGGTGAATATGAGAGGATTCCTATAGATCACGTACGGTGATAATTTGGATTTGTGCAGGATATACCCCTGGCTTATAGACCATATATGAGGATCGACGCAGAGGCAGTACTCTCACCTCCCCAGCCAACACCTCCAGAAGGTCCTGAAGAGGTAGCAGCCGATCGCAGGGTAATGGACGCAGGAACGACAGAGGCCTATAGATTATGGTGGGCAGTGGAGCTGCGAGGTATACGTGATTATCCTTACATAGCTGTGATTACAGCAGAGAGGGATCATCTGCAGCGTTTAGTTCAGCAGCTCCAAACGCAGGTGAATGAGACAAGAAGATTGTTAGTGGTTGCGGAGTCACGAGCAGCGAGACTAGAGGCTGGAGTTCTCCATGCGAGAGGGCGTATTCATATGTTACAGGAGAGATTGGCAGATCAGTGGGCGGTACCAATAGCCGTGGTACCTTTGAGGACAGAGAGGCCCGCGAGAGAGACGTCGATGATCACGATCATCCCCAGTTCGGGATGAGGCGTGAGGGTCTAAATAAATGGTAGCAAGGTATAAGAATAAATAAGGATACCGACCTGCGTGTCGATGATAGAGAAGATGTATTTGTTTAACATCTAAATAAAATTGGATATGTATGTTGATTTGAGTTATGATAATAATAAGAATGTTTGTGTTTTGATTTTCGGTGTTTTGAAAAAGGATAAAGAGGAATGTGATTAAATAGAAATACACAAAAATATTTATATTTACCACACATGATAGGTTATGGTAGGGGATGGTCGAGCTAACCTTGGGAGACCCCATGTCTCGAAGTGCTGCCTTACATAGCCCATTGCACAAAGCAAGGAGGGGCCTCAGACCGATGTAGTTCTCCCTTAGGATCAGGGAGAGGCGAATTCAGGCAATTTGGTATGGTTTAGGCAATTGGTTGGTTGGTAAAAATATTAAGATTGGTAAAGGTAAGGTTGATGGTGTTGGTAATGAATTGGTGATGTTGTAAAAGGTATAAGGGAAGCGAAAGTTAGCCTACCCAAGTAGAAGGGAACCATGTCCTGATTAAGGTCAACACACAATCCTAGATGCAAGGCAAAGCAGAAAGAGTGCTCCTTAGGTGAAAAGAGCTAAACAAACCACACAACGTAGAATGAGCTTGGAGCCCTAGGTACCGTGCATAGACGAGAAGTCAATCGGTGAAAAGAGTTGTGTGATCACAATATATCGAGCGTACATTACGTCCCTTGAGTTGAAACAAATGGTGAGGTGAGGTGGATGATATAGCTGAGGTACGGAGAACTTATTACAAAGTGAGTGTTCTGACGGAAGAGAACCTACCCTAAATAGACAAGTCCATGACTCAAAAGTTCTTTTGAATGAGGCTTTTATTTTATTGAATGTAGACTGATCGATGCGGGAAGTCTACAAGGGATATTGATTGTATTATTCTTGAGGTCTTCACGAAGCTGATCGATGCGAGAAGCTTCTGAGAAAAGGCTGACTGTGTATAGCTGTCCTTCGAGGGAGCAGTCTATTTATAGTAGCAGATATGATTTAAATGCATAGCTGTCCTTCGAGGGAGCAGTCTATATATATAATAGCATCAATAGTTTTTGGCATATAGCTGTCCTTCGAGGGAACAGTCTATATATAATTTAGATAGCTAGATGTTCTTTTGGCGTGAAGCATCTAGTTTGGTAGGAAGTTTGACTCAAGCAAATCCCATAAGAATATGGTTTATTTTAATTCTTTGAAGTCATGGACTAGACTAAAAAGGAAAGGCGTCGTCGAGGGGAGGTGAGAATCAAACTATGTGAGCTTGATTGTTATTATGAGGTGTAGGAAATAGAGTGTATGTAGTGGTATGGGAGCTCAAGGGACGAGTAGTAGGCGGATAAGAAGTGATATAACACTAATTTCAATAATAGAATGGTCAAAGATGTAAGGCATTAAGGGGCTCAGGCTCAGGTTTACCATTAAGCGAAGCTAAACGATAAGTACCAGATCCATAGGTGTGAGTGATTATATAAGGCCCAATCCAATTGGGAGCAAATTTTCCACGTTTGCTCTTTTCTAGTTTGGTTACATGTTGATTCTCTTTGAGGACAAGATCACCAACCTTAAAGGTACGCTCATGAAGTCGCTTATCATAAGCACGTTTAATGCGTTTTTGATAGATTTGAAGGTGATCAAGAGCTGTAAGACGGCGTTCGTCAAGAAGCTCCAATTGGGCTAACCGCTCTTGGCGGAAATCATCGTTGGTGAGAATATCCTGAAGAGATATTCTAAGGGAGGGTATTTGTATTTCGAGAGGCAAAATAGCCTCGGTACCGTATACCAAAGAAAAAGGTGTGGCATTAGTGGAGGTACGAATACTAGTGCGATAAGCCCAAAGGGCAAAGGGGATGTGATCGTGCCAATTTCTTCCGGATTCATTGACAACTTTCATGAGGATTTTGGTTAGTGTTTTATTAGAAGATTCAGCCTGACCATTGGCCTGCGGATAGTAAGGTGATGAGAAACTAAGTTTGATACCAAAGTTGTCACAAAGGTCTTGTAACAACTTGTTTTTAAAAGATTTACCATTATCTGTTATTAGGCGATGAGGAATACCAAAACGACAGATAATGTGATGGTTAATGAATTCGACAATTTTTTCTTTTTTGATTGAAATGAGTGGAATAGCCTCCACCCATTTTGTGTAATATTCGGTCGCTGTGATTATCCAACGGTGACGTTGTGAAGAGGTCGGGTGAATCTCACCAATAAGGTCTAAACCCCATTGTGAGAAGGGCCAAAGATCTCGAGCGACCTGGAGCGGGTGGCTAGGAGTATGTTGAAGGTTGGCATGTTGCTTGACACATAACACAACGCTTAACATATTCGTAGCGATCGTTATTGAGAGTAGGCCAATAATAACCAAGGCGAAGGATTCGTTTGGCCACGGTAAAAGGCTGCTAAAATGTCCACCACAAATACCGTCATGGACTGTTGGATGGTATGAGTGGCCTCCGCGCTTGATTAGGCAAAATGAAGGAGGATGCCATCAAAGCCACATTTATAGAGGAGTCCCCCATGACAACATAATGCGAAACACTTTTAAGAAAAGCACATTTGCCGTTACTAGTAAGGTCGGTGGGAGGACAGAGAGATTGTAAGGTAGTCGTGAAATTGGTGGTACAAGGTATCCTGCGAACTAGTAGACACGGTATTTATCGTACAAACTACCGGGTTGAATAGGATGGGACAAAAGTTGTTGGACCACGAAAAATAATTCAGTCGGTTGGTGCGGCGGGAATTTGCGAGGCTAAGCAAGCCATAGTGTCCGCAAATTTGTTAGTGGAGCGTGGAATGGTTTGTATAGAATAGGGAGTAAATAAGGCTAGAAGGGAATCCACGTAGTGTTTGTATTTTGAAGTTCCTTGTTTTTGCATTGGTAGACGCCCATAACTTGATTGAATACCAATTGAAAGTCGCCAAAAATGTTGATAGATTTGATGCCTAAGTGTAACGCAACTTGGAGACCCAGAACGAGGGCCTCGTATTCCGCTGTATTATTAGTGCAAGGGAAATCAAGCTGGAATGAAAGAGGCATAGGTTCAGCGTCGAGAGGAATGAGAACAACGCCGGCTCCTCCGCCGCACTGGCATTTAGATCCATCGAAGAAGAGGGTCATTTGATACAACTCTTCCCGGAGTGAAAGAGTGGCAATGAGTTAAATCGGGGAAGGTAAAATTGGTAAATTGTTCCCCGAGTAAAGGGGCCTCCGCAGAAGTTGGTGCTGCAAGAGTTTGTCCTTTGATTGACTTCTGTTGTACGAATTCAAGGTCAAGGTCAGCGAGGAGCATAAGCCATCGAGTGATACGTTGGTTTAGATGTGGTTTGGCGTACATATAATGAATGGGATCTGTGTTGGTGATGACAAAAGTTTTGTGATTCAGGAGGTAATGTCGGAGTTTGGTGGCTACAAATGATAGGGCAAGGCACAATTTTTCTACATGTGTATACCTAGTCTCATAATCCACGAGGGTACGACTTATATAATAAACGGCCTGTTCTCATCGTGCTTTGAATCTTGATGTGCGAGCATAGCACCTATAGCATGGTCAGTGGCGGAAAGATAAAGGTAGAAAGGGCGGTCGTCTGCGGGTGGGATAAGCACAGTGGCTGCAAGAGATAGGATTTGAGAGCTTGAAGGCTTGGTGACACTCCTCACTCCATTGAAAGGAAATGTCCTTTTTAAGAAGGTGATGAAAAGGTTGACACCGATCCGAGAGTTGGGAGATGAACCACCGGATAGATTGGAGCTTACCTTGTAAACTACGCAATTGTTTGAGATTTTTGGGTGGGGGCATTTCTAGGATAGCTTTGACTTTAGATGGATCGACCTCAATGCCATGCAAAGAGATGATAAAGCCAAGAAGTTTTCCCGAAAGAACACCAAAGACACATTTCTTTGGTTGAAGGCGGACAGAATATTGTAACAGGCGATCAAAAATAATGGTTAAAACATCAAGATGTTCACTACGATGTTTAGACTTGCCAAGAAGATCGTCGACGTAATCTTCAAGGATAGTGTGCATAATGTCATGAAAAATGTAGGTCATAGCCCGCTGATAGGTTGCACCAGCATTCTTAAGGCCAAACGGCATGACACGATAACAGAAGGTTCCCCAAGGAGTTATGAAGGTAGTTTTGTGTTGATCGGCAGGGGCAACCAAAATTTGGTTGTATCCTGAAAAGCCATCCATGAGAGAGAGCATCTCATGACCTACAGTTAGATCAACAAGTTGGTCAATGGTAGGTAAGGGAAGTCATCCTTAGGGCAAGCGAGGTTAAGATCCCGAAAATGCATGCATATCCAAGTCCCCCATGTCGCTTTAGTGACAGTGCGATGTTAGAAATCCATTGAGGATAGTCAATAGGCAAGATGAAGGAAACGAGAAAGGAATCGTTGGAGTTCTTCTTTGACCAAGAGAGCAATGCGTGGATGTATTTTCTCAATTTCTGTTTGACTAGTTTGGAATCGGGGTTTAGGGTGATGTTATGGGCGGCGATGGTAGGATCAATTCTGGCATGTCGGCGTAAGACCATGCGAAAAGCTTGGTTTCGAGCATGGAGAAAGGTAGTAAAGGCGGCTTGTTCGATGTGTTAAGGATTGTCCAATCTTCATAATGTGAGGATCCTCCTCCGTGTGGATGTTGATTTCTATGGTAGATTCATTCAAAGCATGGTTTGAGTTTCGATGGTAAAGCTCGTTGAATATAAGAATCATCCGCGCCCGAGGTAAGTGAGGATGGAGTCGTCATCCCGGCATTCAACAACATTAATCAAAGGTGAATCCTCTTCGATCATGTCTGGATACGAAGGGGAAGAGAAGATGGGTCCTCATTATCGCGTTGATAAGTGAGAGGACCTATGAAGATAGCATTTATGAAAAAAAAAAAGTTAGGAGGGATGGATTCAGGGTCTATAGATTGTGTGGGTGATGATGGCAAAGTGGGTGATGACGGTTTGGTAGGGGCGACGTCTTCTTCTTCCAGGATACAGCTGACAGGAGGTGTCTCCTATGTAGGTGTATCGGGAAAACCGAGACCACTGCGATCATTATGTTTACGGGTAGTCACGGGAATGAGTGTATGTCGGCCTTGTTCGTAAAGGCCAAAACCAAAGCCTTTCCACGCACAGCGAGTCAAGAAGGTGAGGGCGAAATGACGATTTGTCAAGTATTGAAAATCAGATTGGAAGGGAACCACACCAAGAGGAGGTTCAAGGGTAATGGAGGATGCGTCAACACCCCCATACGTTAGGTTAGTGCGGCAATGGGGTGGTCCGTAAGAGATTACCTCCCCCACGCGAC
This sequence comes from Taxus wallichiana var. yunnanensis, assembly GCA_018340775.1. NCBI lineage: Eukaryota > Viridiplantae > Streptophyta > Pinopsida > Cupressales > Taxaceae > Taxus > Taxus wallichiana. Next base: position 36,934,621 of record CM031235.1, on the reverse strand, counting down.
GGTTGTAGGTGGGATGTGCATGTAATTGTCCATACTCCTGCGGGGTAGGGAAAGAACTAACGTTATATAGGCGGTACTCCCCCAGCGTAAGGCGCTGAAAAACATCTACTAAGGGGTCGGAGGTTGGAATGTTAGCTACGGGAAGGGAAGTGGTTTTTGCGATGGTGGTTTCATCAATTGAAGGCGTAGGCGCGGTTGAGGTGGATGGTTGAGGTACATTTGAAGAGGATGGTTGGGTTGAATGTATGGGTGTCTTGATTGGTATAAGCACATCGTTAGGGCGGTATAACATATTGCAGGTTTTAAAGGGGGGAGGGTCAGCTTTTACGGTGTAGGACTTCCCCTCATACTCAAATTTTATGCATCTATGTAATGTTGAGGGAACGCATCCCATGGCTCGGATCCAAGGATGACCCAACAATATATTATATTGGAACTCTCCCTCCAAGACATAGAAGAGTTCGGGTAAAGTACGTGGTCCTACCCGAATGTTGAGGATCACGGTGCCTAAGGTAGAAGTAATAGCGTCATTGAATGACCGCAACATGATGGGGTTGGCACACATGCAACTAGAAGGGATATTCATTTGTTGGAAGGCTTTTGAAGAGATGATGTTTAGGCTAGCACCCCCGTCAATCATAACACGACGTACCGAATGTCCCGGATGTAAGTTTGAGATGAAAAGAGCAGGGTCAGGATCTTCTGTACCAAAGTCAACAATTTTGTCTTCGAGAAACCATCGAGTAGCTTGTTGTATAGAGACAGAAGTGGTTGGGGCAGTGGGTTGTTTGGTGAGAGAAGCAACGTGATTGGGTGTTAGAATGGAGCGGCAGGCGGGGGTTTCATTAGGTAAAACCTCTATCCCTTGAAGGATCTCAACGAGAGCTTGTCGATGAGATTTAGAAGTCTCGAATGAGATCATACGGTGTCATTTTTACGGGTGATTGGTGAAGTCTGTTTAATCATATTTCAAGGCAATGCCATTAGAGACGGGATAGGCGGGTCCGCGAATGACCACTTTAGGTGGTGGTGCAATCGGGATGTTTGACGGAGAAAGAGATGCCACGAGTGTGTTTTCTTTTGCTTTCCCATTGTTTTTCTGCCTCGAGTAATGACACTAATCATATTAATCTCGTAGACTGAGATGAGGAAGATGGTTGGGATAACTCATGGTCTTGAAGAGGTGGGGTTGTAATAATGATAGATCTTGGTGAGGTGGGGACGGAGATGGTATAGGAGAGGGAATGGAAACTAAAGGTCTCTCCCTTCGTAAGTTGTCTTTCTTAATCTTTCTATCCGGGAGAGGTAGTGACGAAGGATGGTTTTAGAGCTTTGCATCCCTCCACATCATGTCCTGGTGTGCGGTGATAAGCACAGATTTTAGACTCATCGTAACCCATAGGTCGGGGTTTAGACGGATCATAAGGTCTAAGTGGAGGTAGGGAAATGGTCGCATTCTCCACCAACATAGCAAGGATTTTGGCGTAAGATCCTTTGAGTGGGTCAAAATCGGAAGAGGATGAGGGTATTGGTTGTGTGGGTTTTGGTAATGTTTGGGCGTGGTTGGTTCGCACGGGTGGTGGTTTAGCCGAGGGGTGTTGATACGTGGTTTTCACTAAATGTGATTTCTTTGGCGCAGAAGCTATGTTGGATGATGAGGCCGCAGATGATGTGGTATCAGAAAACAACCACGGGGAAATAGGAGTGACCGAAAACAAATCTTTTGATGATGGAATTTGTTTAGGGTTGATAGGTGGACAGGATACGCGGAGTGACGGTGTTGTTATACCCTGGAATTTCTGTATGGGTGCGGAAGGCGTAGGTTGTTTTGAAGAAAACGCAGGAGGTATGATATATTGATGTAAGGTAGAGGGATGGGGTCCCAATATGGAAGGTAGGTATGACGATGATGGTTTTGATTGTGATAGGGGCACGGATTGAGTTTGTCTCCTAGGTGGCGGGATGGATTTATTTTTGGATAGATCGAGTCGCTTAGGCGGGTGCGTTAGACTGGGCATTGGTGAGGTCCCAAGCATAGGGAAGATCGATTAAGTTGATAGAAGTGGACGGGGCATTTGGTAGAGGTGAGGGGGGTGAAGGTGAGAACAGGGGCATTTTAAGCTCCTGTAAACACTTCGGGTATATGGTGGAGACATCAAGATCAGTCATTTGCATTTGAGTAGAAAAAGGGGTACTCAAACGTTCCCATAGGTCCTTTCATCTTACGTGGAATGATAGCAGTCTCAGTGTGATTTGTAATTTTTTACGAGAAGAACGGCGGGTTGTGATTCCGATCCACCGTGGGTGTGACATAGGAGGTAGATGAGGCACTTTGTATCAATAGATGTTAAGAGGTCAATGTGTCGTTGAAAAGATTTAGGCGATGAGGACTAATAGGTAGGAGGGCGTGTTTGAGAGGATCTGTCATGTTTAAAGAATGTGGTGATGTCGGTGTAAGAGATTTCTCATCTAAGGATGTCAAAAGGAGTGGCGGGCCTTCCTCTTGTGCAGTAAGAAGCGGTAGAAGGGGACGTTTGGGAAATAGATAAATTAGATAACATCCGCTCACAGTCTTGTAGGGATGTGGTGTAAGAAGACTCGTCGATGAGAAGAGAAGTCCGGGCAGTTAACTCTTTTATGGGTAAAGGAATGATTTCACTTTGGCTTGATGGTGGTGAAGGAGGTTCAGACTCCTGTGTTGGTGGAGAGGCTTGATTCAAAATTTTTCAATAGAGGCTTTTGGCTGAGAATCGAAGACTGCATGGATCTCATGAACACTCTCCTCGGCTAAGATATCTTGGTTTACGTTACTGTTGGACGAGTGATTCGGGAATGGCTTGTTGAAAATTTTCAGATTTCGGTTAGCAGGGGCATTAGGATTATCGAGGGTTATATCCCCTGCGTCAACCATTTCCTGCACTATGTTTTTCAACATCTTGCAGTTTTCATGACTATGTCATTTTATGCGGTGAAAGTTACAAAAGTCATTTTCTTTGTACCAGGAAGGTATTGCGCGGGTGGAGTCAAACCCAGAGTGAGGTTTAACAGGGGGCAAGGTGATAGCCCCAGACTTTGAGCAATTTCTCCGAGGATGACACCATAAGTTTCTCCCAAGGGAGTGTAATTGGTGGGCTCGGCTTTGTACTTATAAGTGGTTTTCGGTGGAGTATTGGACGGTGTTTGAGATTTGACCATTACCGCGTGGACAGCTCCTTTTGATTTAGAAGAAGTGGACACGTGAGGAGTGGCGGTATTTGGCTTGTTGGTAGAATCAAGAGTTCGGAAATTGGGGTTTTTGTTACGCAACCGCAATTTCTCCTCTTCTAAGGCTCGAATTTCTAATTTTCGGGCCATAGTAAAGGCCTCGTCGAATGTGCGGAAAGTTTGAATTTGAAGAGTAGGAGAAATGTGCTTAGCACATGCCCGCGTGAAAAGTTCGATAAGTTCAGCTTGAGGCAAGGCATATGTAAGTTGGTTGATAAGGCCATGCCATCGTCCCATGAAATCTGCGATAGATTCATCTTCGAATTGTCGGATGGCATAAAGGTCGGTGATAGATACTTTCTTGGCAATGTTAATGGAGAAATGATCCAAGAAAGATTGGGCTAGTTGGTTAAAAGAGAAGATCGAGTGCTGGGTTAAAGCACTGTACCACTCCAAGGCGGGTCCTGATAAGGACATGGGGAAGGTGCGGAGTAACAAGGCGTCATCATGGGCAATCAAATAACAAGCATGTCTAAATGATCGCAAGTGTTGTTGAGGATCCTCTTTACTATTAAAACGAGTAAATTTTGGCAACTCCCATTGAGGAGGATATGAATGAAGGGGAACAGTAGGGTGAATAGGCTCCCGACAAACTTGTTCGTATGTCAAGGCGCTACGACTTCCCGAAACCGAAGCCTCCAGATTTTGCATTTTGTCCATCATTTGTTTGATGAAATCTGTGGTTGGATGAGATGATGGTGCAACAGAATAGGGATGTCCCATATAAGGTGTTGAGGTTACTGGATACGTGTATGGGAATGAAAAGGTAGGCGGAGCTTGAGAAGGAAAGCTCGTGTGAATAGGTGGCGAGAGTAAGTCATGAATGGAGTGGTCTAAAAGAGAGATGAGGTAGGGCAGTTGGTGGTAACGATACGTGGGGTCCAAGATTAACCAAAGGAAAGCTAATCGGGGTCGTATGAACCTCTGAAGCCGTCGGATTGGGAGACGGGGCTAGAGATGCAGGAAGTAAGGCAGTGTTATTAGGAGGAGTGGGAGCTAAATGAGCAGCTATACTAATAGGCATGCCAACAAGGAGCTGACCATCAGGCGTATGGTCAGGGGCATGAGACAAATAGTATTGTACAGCGCTAGGATTAGCATCCAGAAATTTGGCAAAGTCCTTGTCTCCTACAGGAATTTGGGGGATCTCACTGGTGTCCGTAGGGTTCCCTATAGAATGTGAAGGGGGTGATTCAGGCAAAGACACAGAGCAGGCATGTGAAACCATGGCGGCGGCTTGCTTCCGAGTGATGACAACCATGGACAAGAACACACAGGAAATTTTCAATCTATCAAGAACAAAAACAACCTCAGAATGATGAATTTGGTAGGTTGCTGGTTTGTCAGGGGCTGATGAAGACGATGGCGATATCGGTTTAATAACCGGTGTCGGTCGGAGCGAAGCGACGCGTCGGTCGAGATAACCGATGCCGGTGTCAAAAGTCTAGGATAAGAAGATATAAAAGGCTACTAATTTGATTTTTAGCAACGTTGAGTATATTTGTCAACTTATTGATCATAGAAGACAAAGTGTGACAGAGAAAACAGAATTTGAAAACAAGCAAGATGCACATGCAAATCCAGAGACTAACCCTAGGGTTAATTTTAGTTATCGTGGGCTTATGCCTTTAGACATAAGATGATGTCGGAATCCTAAACAACAAGACCTAGGGGAAATGTCAAGTTTGTTTTGGCTTATAAGGTTACCTCAATCGGGTGGAGGAATACCGCGGAAAAGGGGGATGTTTGAGCTGTTGTGTTAATTGTGAAGTGATTCGGTATGTGTTGTGCAGTGAAACTAGGGTTAATTTCCTGTCAATACCGTGGATATCACCCCCACGTGTACGACTTGTTACTTCCTATAGAAACAGATAAGAGTTAGGTGCTAGGAGGAATACCCGTAGAATGTCGAGATGGTGTGCGCGTACCGTAGAGAAAGATCAGGTGACTGCGAAGAAATCCTTTTTGTCTTGGAAGGACTCTTTGGTTTTGGACGAAGATGCGGTTGATCTCCTCTACTGCAAGCACTTCTGGTTTCTTCACTCGTCTTTGCTTGGTTAAGTGAAGATCTGGACTCTGTTTTTCACTCGCAATGCTCTCTGTTGATCCAGAAATCCTTTGACTGATCTCTAAAAATGAAATTTCGATCCATTGTTTTGGTTTGGGGAGCCCATTTACAGGGAACCGATGGCGGTTACGTAACCGATGGCGGTCGAGTAGGAACCGGCATCGGTAAGGAAAAAGTAGGTTATTTTTAGTAAAATAGCCCACCTTCCCTGCTTTTCTCCCGAGAGATCAGTTGCGGGCTTGGTCAAGTGGCTAGAAGGTCGGCTTTGGGTGCGAGTAAGGAGGCATTAGTTATGGATGTGAGTCTAGACCAAGTCATGGGTCTTAATTAGGTTAGTTTAGGGTTAGGGCTAGGTCATGATGAGGTGGCAAAGTGAGGTGGCGGGTAAGGTGATGTGGATTTATCAATTATAAGGTAATTAATAAATAATTGTGTAAGGTTTAGGTGATGAGGTTAGATTGCGAGATGAGATGCGGGTCACAAGGGGTCGTAAGACACAAATTTGGTGTCTGATGAGGTTAGAGGAAAACTAAAATAAAATGCAAAACTAAGGCGATATGCCAAAATAAATCTTACAAGACATAGAGATGGATCCTAGGAAATTACCTAAAATAGTTCAAAAGCGTATTAGCATGGTCTACTATTTTTAAAAGTATCTTAGATTATCAGAGACCGAGAAGGTGTAAAACATAACAATATGTAGATGATAGAAACATAAATAAAAACCAAGGGCTTATAACATGATAGATCCTTAAATCTATCTAAAAACTACTAGCAATGAAAGAAGAAAGACACAAAATATTGAAAGCTAAGATGCATAGAATAAAAATCTTTATTCATAGATAAAATAATACATAAGGCTGATATGGCATAGATTACAACTTCCTTCTATAATAGAGTCTTGCTAAGGCTAGACAATACAATAACTAAGCCTAGAATCCCTTTTACAAATATTGTATGTTTATTTTCTATACTTTTTCTCCTCTTTTCTCTGGATCAAATCATTCCTTTATATATCTTATTGGTTGTTGCTTGAATGTTTGGAATTAAGCATTCCACTGACATCATTAAATTTTCTTACAAGATCTTTCATTTTTGGGCCAATATCTCAATTGCCTATTACTGATTTTCTGATTGCCTTTAATTCATCCAACTTGAAATACTTCGATTAGTGATGATAATTTTTTTCCACTAGAGGTCATGTGCTTTTTGATGGCATTTCTTGGAGCTTTTTCTTCCAAAATATTCACGAGACACACGTGGAGGGTGCGCTCTTGTTTGGGGTCTTTCTTCTTTTCCTCAATTTTTATTTTCTTATAGGCAACATGTGGAGACCCTTTGCGTCTCTACTATGTTTTTGAATTTTAAACCCGCTGGGGTAACTTTATCAGGTTTGGAACACATGGGTGATGTGGTGCAAGTTTGAGAACATTCCTTCTCCTCTTCATGCTTTGAGTCCTCCAAAGGGACATGTGGACACCTTCCACATTTAGCTTCATACTTAGTCAATTTTAGGTTCAAGTAACAAAAATATGGTGGCCATTAAAGTGTCTTATATAAAAAGAACTCGATAGTTATGGAAACTCAATAAGGAACTCATGCAGTCATGGAAGGATCTAACAATCTTTTCATCCTCAAAAATCAAAATGTGGCTTATAAAATGCCACTCAAAGCTGTTGTAAAGCAGTCCTATATCTAAGCCATTCTACCTCTGTAGGGTAGGTCCTTCTCTACAAGGCCTAGAAAGCTTGTTCCATGTTGATTATCTCCTTATGGGAAAAAATTTCGAGACTATGTACAAGGAAAAATTCAAGCTGCATGATGGGGTTCAAAATGGCTTCCACCTTGGTGACATTAGAGCTCTCTTTTAAAGACTGAAATATATTCTTGTCTTGTCATTTAGCAATAACTGTTGAATTTGGTCCTTTGATAGGTTTGTAGAGTTATCGGGGAAGGGGAGGAAGCCTAATTGTACTAATTCATTAATGTTCTACTTCTTCTCTTTTAACCCCTGATGGAGTTGAGCCAAGATATTATGGCATTTGATTGTTGATTTATTACAACTCGAGAATATCGTTAATCTTTATAGTGATCATCCACTGTTAGTGATTCCTGCCCCTTGTAGGGTTGATTGAAGCATCGTAAATTTTCTTAATTAACAAGTGAATCATTCGGGGACCTTAGAGGATACTACACTACTAATGGTGGAGGCTGTGGTCTCCACATTTGAGCACAATCCTTACGCATCACATATAAATCCAATCGGGGTAAATTCATTATCATGGTGGAAATTTGGTCACAACAAAAATAATACATCTCTTTCACGAATGTTACAATTTCCCCTTTCTAGGGTTGTCCCAATTTATAGGTCAATTATTTGACCACATCCTCATATGATTTTAGCCTTGTCTAGAGACTGCCCTTTTCTACCTCTACGATGCACATCATGCCTTGGATCACAACCACCTCTACTTTTCTCGAATCGGCGTCCCATTGGAGGGCTCATTTTTCTTGTGAGAGAAAAAGCTGGCCAAGGCCTTGAATGTGGAAATTTTGGCTCACTAGAGTCTTAACCTCTACCTAATAAGCCGAGAAGGAATTATTGTGATGGATATTCCTTCAATTCATTATGGAGTTGTTTGATCTTCTTACCTCTACCTTTAATTTAAGATTGTTGGTTCACGATGGTTGCTTCTACCCTATAGAGGCTAGATTGTGTCCTTCTCAGCTAGTTCTTGAGCTTAAGGTAGTCTATCGTGACCATGACCGTGGTTTCATTAATTAACTCAACCTTATCCCGAGGTTGTAACTCCAAGAGGTTGACCATGATAGCATTGATAGAATAGTCATCAGGTTTGTATCTATTCAATGGGTTTGGATAATTTGGGGGCGTGTCATGTGATAGTCATTGAGCTCATGGTGATCGTCATACAATGACCACATTTTCTTCGTTTCTCATGCTGACATTTATTTCTTCTCCTTTTTTTCCCTTCGTTATCTTAGGTAGCCTTAATAGTTTTGGCTTAACTCAAAAATCGAAAGAAGAAGGGAGCACCTCACCTACGAATGGGAACCAGGGGAAGACCATATAGAATTGTAACTTGTGGTTGAGGCATTGAAGTTATTAGAGATGAAGAAGGGTCTGTCATCATGCGGGGGAGAAATTCAAGATGGTGGAGGAAGGATGAGGAATTGAAGGGGTTCTAAGTAGATGGAGTATCTATAATGGGGTGATTGACAGGGGATACCTCCAAAAAGAGAAAATGGTGATGGAGGAGGATTGAAATGGAGCCCCAGGAGGAGGGAGAGAAGGAGGAGAAGAAGGAGACACAACCGCCTTTAAATTTTTACATGGGGGCTTAGTGTTAATCCCTCCACAGTTCCCCAAACTATGGAACTAATGTGAGTTGTGGCATGGGTGCCTAAACTAAAATACCTTGCCGAGAAATGGAGGGTAGGGATGGAACTTGTAATTACTATTGGGAGAGACCGAGAAGATTTTGTAGTTGATCTTGTTGGCCACTCTAATATGACTATTATCGCATCCTCACTTTTTGCATTAAACCCATGATCCCCATCCCAAAACTCCTCCAATTTCTCATCACTTGAGATGGCCTAAAAATTTAGGGTGGTCTAGCCAATATCCTACCTATACTTCCAATAGGCTTCAATTTTCTCTGCACTCTAGTATTTCTTATGGATGGCTGCTCTGATTCCTTTTGTCATGGTGAGGGTGGGATCATGCTTTTTCTTAATTGGGTGGAACGAATCCTAGTATGGAACTAGAATTTCGTTGAGCTCAATAAATATTTTAGGAGACTCTACCCGAGGGGACCACCTTGCTTCAAATAACTCCCTAGACTCATGCTTGTAGGAGTTTGGAACCTTTTTATGAACAAGAGTCATGGCCATCATCTCATTTAGGTCATATCTCCATGGGTCTTGAATTAAAGAAAACACATAGGAGGAAAATTTATGTGCAAGGCTATACTCTACCTTTCTCTTAATTACATTGATTCCTCCCTTGCTCAAGGGGAGATCAAAAGCATCTTCTTTTTTTTTTTAATGGAGCCAAACTCAATATCCAAGAGTACTAGTTTCTTGGTTATCTCGAGACCAACCACCCATGTCATGAGGATCATCGGGAGAATAAAGATTCATATCTAAAACTATGCGGCTAAAACATGAAATGTCTCGCTATGACAAAATAGTCACAAGGGTGAAGGGGGTCTACGAGGATGGATTGTACAAAGTTATTCATTCTATTGTTAACCTCTACGAGGTCAAGTTTGAGTAGTAGGGGTTCCAACAAAGAATTAAAAAATTCATATATGTTTGATAATTGAGACAAGATATATGAGTCCAAGTGACACTTTGGAATAATCTTTTGGGGATCAACATCTACATCCCGTAGAGTCGAGCCATGAACTTACTTAAGTACTAGGCATTTTGATACGAGAATAAGGTTGAAAAAATATGAAAAATACATTAAGGTAGAGTTTTCTAGGAACCCAATGATTTGTTCAAATATATATTCCACAATGAAGTCGGTGAATTCAAATCAATATGTCTTCTCTTTCTTTATGGACATCATTCTAAACAGGACCTCAATCTACCAATATTCGATGTTCTTGTTTGAATATTGGCCAAAAATGAACATCAAGTATTGAGTAGGCATCCTGATAATTTTCCATTAGTAATTTCAAGGGAATGGAGATTCCTATGGTTCCCAAACCACGTGAATAATTCTTCCTTAACTCCATATTAAGAAATGAATATTTATTCGAGAATTGATCCCAGGACATTTTATATCTTGGCTATATTGTAGAAACCGATTGCTTGGGTCATAGATTAGAGCCAACATGTCCCTCACATCTTGAGGTGTAATTAGAACTGTTATGTTCTTGCCCTGGATGGTGTTGGTGTTAGAGTCAAAACAACCTACACACATATGTATGAGCTCTAGGTATGGGTGCACAAGAGGTACCATATATTGGGTGAGTGTTGTGCTCTATATTCTTGAGCTAAAAGATTCAAAATTTCCCAGGTTAAGAAACTTGGTGAAGGCTTCCTCTCTCAGAGCTTTGGGTTTCTTGTTGAGAACAGGGTTGAAGATGTCGTCGGTGAAGTCATAAACCACCAAAGGGTCACTAGATCGAGACCTCCCATCTAGGAATCTCCACTTCGATTGAAGAGCGTGTGGTGGTATGGGTTATCCTACGTAATACTTTACTAGTGGTGCAGGAACTAGAATTTGTCATGGAGGTTTTGAAATAGGAGAAGGCTCTAGTTCTTTTACTTCAACACTTGACGATTGATTTGGAAGACTTTAGCATTTGAAATGAACCTAATGGATGCTATTAGATATCTTAAGTAGCTTCCCTAACTTGGAGAGTAATGAGTTTTTTGTATATAGAATCACATCACATAAAGACCTCTCTTTAATTAATGACCCAATTCGCCAAACTATGAGCTTTTTAATATATTCATGTATCAATTCTAAATCTTTTTCTCTCAAGTTTCCTAGGAATTTGTTGGATCAATAATTTTGGGGAAAAATAGGATGGTACACTCCCGCAAAAATTTCAAAAGAGGCAAGGGGGATCCATGAGGATACATGTCTAAGACACTTACTAAAAGGGACAAAACAAACAAATAAACATAACAAGGAAAATCATAACTATACATATGATATGGTATTTAACAAAGAGACTTATATGAAAGGCTTCAAGTAAATCCCGTTTACCAAAATTTTTAAGGGGTTTCCTTCCATGGTTTAAAGCTTGAAAACATTGTGCTACTAACATGAGCTGATTTTTAAGGGCACCATCCATAAGGGGTCAAAATTCCCATGATTTTTAGGCTTTGTGACCCTTTGCATCGTATTTCAAAACCGTAGCACCAACTTGGAATTTAAGTTCTGATATCTTTTGATCAAACCAAGTTTTCACCACCTGCTGGTGGCTGATCATGGCTTCATGAGTAGCCTCCCACTTATTTTTGAGCTATACTAGCTCAATGAGTATCACTTGCATCACCTCATTTTCCTCTATCTTGATTTGTTTCAAAAGTGGCAATGGAGAAATTTCTAAGGAAATTGGCATCACAATGCTCTTCCCATAGACTATCTCATATGGCGAGGCTTTTAGGATCTATTTAGGTTTGATCCAATCAACCCATAAGGTTGTTTTGATATGTTCATGTCATAGCCTCTTATGCTCATTTCCCATTCTTTTTATGATCTTGATCAGGTTTTTGTTAATGGACTCCCTCAAAAAATTTCCTTGTGGGTAATAGTTGGAGGTTGTTTTTAGATAGATTACATGCTTTACAAAGTGAAATCGATACTTTGGTCCCAAAATAGGCCTTCTTATTATTTTATATAATAGTGTGGGGGCGGTCCAAAGAAGGTAGTGATTTCTGAAGGATTCCCAGGATCACATTCTCAATGGCCTCTTTTAGTGGAACTGCCTCCGCGCATTAGGTGAAGTAATCAGTTGTGGTGAGGATCCATTTTTCCTGGCACTAGAAGTTTGGTTGACCATTCGATGAAGTCTACACCCCATTGTGTAAATGGTTCCTCAATTAAAATGGGTTTAAGAGGTAATGTTGCATTCCTTTGAAAACCCATATGAACTTGAAAAACCTTAAATCTCTTTATCTTTTCTTGAGTATCGGTGAATAGGATTGACTAAAAGTATCTTGCTTGCAGAATTTTTATGGCTATGGTTTAGGTATAAAAATGTCCTCCCGAGCTCCCTTGGTGTAACTCACGTAAGACTCTTTTGGCATTTTCATTCTTTAGGCACCTTAGTAGGATACCATTAAAGTTCCTTTTAAAAAGGAAAACATCAATCATGGTAAAATGGTATCCTTATTGCCTATAGTACCTACTCTTTTTATGGGGAGATGGCTTGGGTATTTCCCTGTTGGCATGAAGTGGATCCTATCCAAGACCTAGCTACTTGATTCACTTTCTTAGATATAGAGTATCTCTTCAGGTTTTTGTTAATTAATGGAATGTGGTCTTGAGTTAAATATTGACATAGGCCCCTTCCTCATACTTGGCTTGTAGGTTTTACCTCAATTTCGTAGTCAAGGATCTTAGTGATCCAATTATATGTTTTATCTATTATCTTATGCTCTATTATATACTCTTTGACACTAGAGTATGCCACCATGTCCTAGATTTTACTATGAGTGAAAAGGTGCCTAAATTTCTTTAGACCATTAACTATAACATAAGCTTGTCTTTCTACAAAGTTATACCTTATTTCATAGTCATGAAGATTTTTTGAGAATAAGGTGATCGAATGTTCTTCTCCTTGATACTCTCATTCTTTATCATTACGAGATATTATGATATGTTTACCCTCGTATACATATATGATGAAATCCTTTGAGAATTCGAGGATGCGCAGTGATTGGGGAGAGAGGCTATATCTCCTTTAATTACCTCAAACACTTGATGACCTTTAGTGGTCCATTTGAAGTCAAGGTCCTTCTTGAGCATTAACATGATCGGGCAGATTGTCTTGACAAAGTCTTAAATGAACTTACTAACAAAATTAATCTTTCCTAAGAAACATTGGAATTGTTATCTAAAAATCAAAAGAAAGTAATATTCCTTCATTTTTGAAGCCTATTCGAGTCAAATATTTTCCAAGGAGAAGGGACTTGGCTAAAGCATAAAGGACCTTGAGCAGCTGCGGATGATGCCAAGTGTCCAACTATCGCAACCTCAAGAGTCAAAAAGGTAGAAAATTATCAGAAGCTAGTAGGGTTTCCATGTTAAACTAACTAAAAGTTTCCCACCCCAAAAGGGTTGTGACGTTATATACAAAGTGGGGTCACTTACTCACCGAGAGGAAAAAATGGTGTGCCGATGGATAGTACTAACTGTCGAACAATGCATTCCTAGAACCACAAGGGAAGTAGAAATTATAGGTATGTGAGGGCTTCCCATGTGGATCTCACAAAAAGTAGACTCCAGGTTCAAAGCAAGGCCCAAAAAGGGGTGACAAGCCATGTATCACATATGAGTGATTACAAGACTCATCTAAAAGATTTAATGCTCAAGAATTTTTCAAAAGATTGGAGGTGAAGGGTCATCTAGCCATCATTTCAGTAGCGAGTTAATGCATAGTCCCGTGTGAAGAATGCCAACCTATGAAGACTCAAGTTATTCATTTGCATTCAAAGGGTCATTTCTACATAGTGACAAAATATGTACCGTTTGAGTCATGAGGCCAGAAACCAATGCACAAAAGATCAAAATATCTGGTTATGTAATAAAGAGCCGAAGGGATGTTCCTCAAAAGGTGAGTCCATTTTAAAGGAGTCAGTTGCAGGATAGTAAATATGCATTAAATAGGCATGGCTCTCACCTTTTAGAAGGGTAGATAATGGAAAGTGTGAGAAAGATCTCTAGAAATCTTTTCCTATCACTTTGCTCCATTTTTCATAATTAAAAGTAGTTGAAAAGGAGTGTAAGAGGGCTTCTTATCTTCTCTTCCTCCTCCTATATATATATATATTGTATGAAAAAGAGAAAGAACTATTTACAGAGAGATGAATAGATATATAAGTAGTTAGAGATGATTAAGGGGAATCATTCGATTTTATTCATCTCAAGTCCATTTTTGTAAAAGATAGAGGTCTTGAATATCTAGCTTTCTTCACGGGTTTTAGGGCTTGCCTCTTTTCTAAATGTAATACTATGCACAATTGTTGGAGTAATATATATGTCCTGTGGTGTTTTCTATTCATCATTTACATATCTTTATTATCTCTTATTGCCTTTATTTTCACATAGAAACTATGCATCTTCCAATGTTGTTGCTATCTTTGAAGTTATGCTTAAGTAGTTTGAAGTAGTGTTTCATGTGAATCTTTTCTGACCTGTGGTGCATTTTGACCACCCTTTTCAGTTGTTCACCATTTCCCTTTTTCAGATAGTTGTGGTCTCAATTGATCTCTTGGAAGGCTTGTTTGGTGCATCACCCCCTTTAAATTAATGTTTTGTTTTTCTTTCTAAACCTCATCTCATGTTTCAAAGAAGATACAACTTCTTTAAAATATGGAGGTCTCCTTAGGGGCATATCCCACTAACCTAAGGATTCCCATGAATCTAATGGTCTGATTTTCCAAGGATGATTGTCAACAAGATTGTTTTCTTATTGACTAGTAAGGGCGATGCAGAATGGCTTCAACCCTTTCTGGATCAATAGAGATCCCTTCCTTTGAAATAATGTGTCCCATGATTTTTCCTTGGGGTACTTTGAAAACACATTTCCTTATGTTCAAAGAGATCCCGAATTCTTGGTAATTCTTGAATAAAGATTCCAAGGCATAAAAATGACCCTGCGTTATCTTGGTAAACACCGTGAGATCATCAAGGTATATAAGAATTACCTTATTGATCAGTGCTCCAAACATGGAGTCCATGGCTCTTTGAAAGGTAGCTCCAACGTTTGTGAGTCCAAATGGCATTTTTGTGTATGCGAAGGTTCCCCATTTTTTTGTGAAAGTGGTCTTATGTTGGTCCCCTTCCACAAGTCATACTTGGTTATAGCCTGAAAAACCATATAGCAGAGAAAACCTTTGTGAGCCTGAAACTATTTGTAATATCTGCTCCATAGAGGGTAAAGGGTAGTGATCCTTTAGGGATGATTTATTTAGGTCTCTGAAATCTATACGAGATCTAAATTTTTCGGTTTTCTTCCTCGCTAGAACTAGGTTATAGACCCATGTTGTGTGCTTGATAGGGAAGATTATTTTGTCCTCTAAGAGTTTTGTCAATTCCTAGCCATGAGGGATTCTATTTTTGGGTTCATGAGATGTTGCTTCTAGCGCATGGGCTTAGTTCCTTCTTCAAGGTCGATGGTGTGTTTGATGATATCCTTGTTATAACCATGTAGGTCATCATACATCCAAGCCATAACCTTTTCATACTTATTGGATAGAGCCAAAAAGTATTTCCCTTTCTCTTTGAGTGAATAATCTCCCAACCTTTAGCCTTCTCTTATTCACTTCTAGGTTGACATAATAATCCTTTACCACTATGAACTTTCTTCGATCTATACTAGCATCATTTAAATAAAAAACTTAATAGGGTTATTAACCCTTTCAGAATTTTGTTCATCTTCAACCGAATAATATGTTCTTCATATGATTCTTTGATTTTGGGTTGGAGTTGGTTTATAAACTGGTCGATTGCTTTGGATGAATTATATAATCTATTGGTCACTATTAAAAACTTACCAATGATCAATGTTATCAGGTATAGAAGGGTGGATGATCAATTTTATGGTACTTTCATTTGCTATCAAATCCTATAGTGGGTTGAATTGCGACCCGATTAAGGCCATCCTATCAACTTCTATATTTTGGCCTCGGGAATAACCTTGATATTAAAGGCTTAAAAATCTTTGATGAGATCCCACACTCTATATCGATAAGACCTCATTCTTGATTTTTTTATTTTAACAATGTTCCTTACATATGTCACCACCAATTATGAGTCGCCAAAGACTCTCAACTATTTGATGCCTTTATTTTGTGTTGTGACCAAGCCATGCACTAAGGCCTCATACTCTACTTCGTTACTAGTATAGTAGAACCGAAGCGGAAATCCTAGAGTATCTTCTTTTTCTTGGGGATGGCAAGCATATTCCATCTCTTGAGGAATTTTTCTTTTAACCCCATAAAAATGTAGGGTCCATATATTAGAATTATCTGATGAGATACCTTTCTCTTTTATCCTTTCTTTTTACCACATTTAGAATCATGGAATCTTCATCAAAGATGACGTAAGTACCTAAACGAATCGAATCAAAGTTCCTAAAGGGATCTCCTAGCGGAAGGTTGGCTAGATGACCTCCACTTTGAAGATTACCCTCCTTCATATATGATTCCACTTCTTTGGTGTTCATAGTATGGGAAGCCTCAAATCCTGAGACCTCTTGGTCCGTTATATGTTCCTTGGTAAGGGGTTATGATAATACCTTCATCTTATGTTCCTACATGGCTCACGAAAATTAGATGAGACCAATCAAGATACATATAGCCTCTTATTTTAGTCATGAAATCATGCAAGTGACACAATCAAGACCGATGGAGTGTCGATTACTACTATATCCTATGAAACGATTATGTTCGGGTAGGAATAGAGCTGCAATGGGAGTCCCTTGATAACTCATATGGTTTGGAATGTTTTTCCATAAAACTTCATGAATCCTTTCTTTAAGGGCACATATTTAATTCCCAAGGTGTTTATAATCACTTTGGGCATGATTGTAGTACTTGCACCTTTGAAGTCTATCATGGAATTATGCAATAATTTCCTACCTATGATAAGATTCATTAAAAAAGGGTTGGGCCTTGGTTTACTTACTTCCCCTTGTTAATTTAACAACATTGATTATGTTGGGATTCAAATAACTTTTACCCATTCCTTCTCTTTCTTGGAGGTAGTTGGTTCATCATTTGATTTAAGTGCTTCTTGGAGAAACTCCTTTTGCTCTGGAATTCCCAGAAGATCCCATAAGGATGCGTTAGCTAACGCTTTCTTGAGTTGTTGAACCACATTAATTGGTTCAGGTGATAATGTTTTAAAGAATGATTTTTTTTATTTATTCAACCATGTGATGGAGGGAATCTTGATTCTAGATAGTTCTCAAATATTTTCTTACAACTTGTTGGTGGTGAGACCTTGGTGGTTGGAGGCTCTTTTTGTTTCTTGGTATCCATACTTGGGATAAGAGCATTCATCTCTATCATTCTTTTTTTGAAGTGATTTTTGTAATTAATTTTAACATTCTTGGAAGAAGATGCCTCATTCATAAATATGAATTCATATCCTTATACCTAAGAGAAAAGTGCATGTTCTGGTGTGATCTCCACTTCCTGTTCTAGGGACATCCCTTGAATATGTGCAACAAAGGATGAATTTTGGACTCCTATGGAATGATAAGGTCTTGATGGATTAACATCATAGCCTTCTCTTACTCTTTGTTTGGATACCTTTTGTTACAAATTTCCTTGTGGAAAGTCTCTTGGCATGTGGGATGTATTATAGGGGAAACACCATGCGTTGGGATCTTCTTCCAAATTATTTTTCCTAGGTACCATTTATCTTCCACTATTGGGTGGAATAGTTTAGAGTGGTGTTAGTACCAAGACCAAATAGTTAGATGATTGTGAAAACAATGATATCTAGGTATTCTGATGTTGAGAGGGATATGGAGGCATGCAACCTTGATAGATTTGATAATTTTGTCTTACATAAGTGGTCCGATTCCTTGTAAGATTTAATATCTCGTTAGAGAATTTTTGAGGATATTATTGAATTCCTAAATTTTAGAAGAAGAGGATGATGAAACTTTACTAAGAATTGGCGTTGGATGAGAGGATGGGTAATTATACGAGAGATGTAGGGGATTGAGACCCATGCTTGTGGGAGAGGAGATATTTGGGGTACATTGACAAAGGGCTCTCGAGGGAAGCTTACCGACATCTATTAGATTGTTCTCCACTTGGATTGTAATATCATATGCTAGTGGTAAAGAGTCTCCTCCTAAAGATCGAATCATCATAGAAATATTTGTGTTTAGAGATTTTAAGTAAAAAAAATACCCATACCTATAGGAGGCCTCACTAGAACAAGGATCCTTTTTCGTGTTTTATGAAATCTAGTGTTAAAATTAGTCATAAGCTCTTGCTGACCCTTCTTGATGTTGATAAACTACTGTAGGAGTGAGGATCTATCCCCTTTTCACCGAATCTTATTACCAGGACATTTCCCGATTGATCCTATGTGCCAATAGTATTGGGAGTTAGGGATCGATACCAATCCAGAGCCTTCCCTTTAAGGGAAGTAGCTAGTAACCATAAGGTGACTTAATGTTCCCTAATATAATGTACCATGCATATTTCTACTACATCTTGGAGGTGTTCCTCTAGATTTTTGAAGTCTTCTCCACTAAATTTGGGAAGTATTTTTATCACGTTAGCTAGAATAGGATTCCACACCACCGAGGGTGTGGGTAGGATGATCAGAATCCCTTGATTCCATGAAAAAACTACCTCTCAAGGGTTGAGAATGGAGGTTTTCCATTAAAATAGGTTTAAGGGTTCTAGTTTCTTGTAAGAAGGTTCTACCTTGGCGGAGTGTTGAGAGAGTTTGGTATGAAGGAGACAAAGACCTATGGACCTATCTTCCTCTTTGGTTGTGTGGTGGAGATAATTATAAGTATTCAAACATGCCTTCCTCCCTTGTTCTCACTCTTGTTTTCATTCCTCTCATAAACTAGAGCATACCAACTTAGTACTACTAAAATCAGTAGATTTCTGATGATGGAGTATCAAGATGTGTAGATGTTTGTGTCCCACCAGGGTGTGCTAGAAAAAGTGTGGATGATTATCTTTGTAGATGAACCATCAGAGTTTTGGGATACCTTAGGGAATTTGGACATGTGCCCTAAGATAACATCAAATTGAAAAGAAGTGGCTCTTATCTATGGTGTGAGATGAGGTTAGATAAAAACTAAAATAAAATGCAAAACTAACTAAGGTGATACACCAAAATAGATCTTAAAAGACATGAATATGGATCTTAGGAAACTACCTAAAATATTTTGAAGAGCGTATTAACATGGTCTACTATTTTTACAATTATTTTATATTATTAGAGGAAAATAAGGTGTAAAACATAACAATATGTAGCTGATAGATACATAAAGAAAACCTAAGGGTGTATAACATGATAGATCTTCAAAATTATCTAAAAACTACTAGCAGTGAAAGAAGAAAGACACAAAATATTGAAAGCTAAGATGCATAGAACAAGAACTCTTTATTCATAGAGAAAATAATACATAAGGCCAATATGGTACAAATTATGACCTCCTTCTATAACGAGTCTTGCTAAGGCTAGCCAATACAATAACTAAGCTCAAAATCCCTTTTCATAGCTATTGTATGTTTATTTTATATACTTTTTCTCCTTTTTTCTCCCCGTATCGAGACATTCCTTTATATATATTCTTGGTTGTTTCTTCAATGTCTTGAATCAAGCCTTCCACCTACAAAAATTAATTTTCTTACAAGATATTTCATTTTTAGGTCAATATCTCAACTACTTGTTAATGATATTTCCTATTACCTTTAATTGTTCCACCTTGCACTCCTTCGATTAGTAATGATACTTTTTGTGATGTGGAATTCATGCACTTATTTGAGGGCCTTTCCTAGAGCTTTTTCTTCCAAACTATGCAGAGAGACACATGGAGGGTGCACTCTTGTATGGGGGCCTTTCATATTTTCCTCAATTTGAAATTATGCTTGGGATACATGTGGATACCCTATCCATCTCTACTATGTTTTTGAATTTTCAACCCGCTGAGGAAAATTTATCGGGTCTAGGACATGCTGGTGATGTGGTGTGAGCTTGAGAATATTCCTTACTCGCTTCATGCATCAAGTGCACCAAAGGAACACGTGGACACATTCCGCATTCGATTCATACTTAGTTGATTTTAGGCTCAAGAAAACAAAAAAAAGTAGGGTCGGGGTGACAAAATATGGTGGCTCAACCACCTAGAGTTAATAAAAAATTTCCTCCTTCCTTCGATACAAGAAAAAAATACATAGGTGGCACATCTCGATAGCTTAAACGACATATTTACAAGATTTTAACACTTTTTCTGGTGATTAGAAGAATAAATTTGAGTTTTACTCTTGTCTCCTTCTTTTACGTAAATAGTGGAGTAATGCTCCTTGTAAAGGGTTACACATTCTTGTAATTCTTTTGTACTCTGTTTCAAGTGTTGCACATGTGTTTATGGGTTGTAGACCTCATATTTGTGCATCTACATGGTGAATCTTTCATTTCACCTTCATTATAATGTATTGTGCATCCTTATAAAGAAATAAAATAGTCATTTTGTGCCTATCAATATGTCATATCCTATTTTTATTGCAATCTCTTTCCTTTCATTAAGTTTTGGAAGGTAAAACTGTTGTTCTAAAAGTGGCATGTGGACCATCGTTAGATGAAGTTAATTCCATTAGTCAGAGCTCCTTTGGTCGAGACAAGAAGAACTATTACCCATTTCTAATGGCTTCGGAATTCTTGTGGACTTTGTTGCTGATACTTATGAACTAGCGAAGTGTCTCCCAAGACCCCGATTAGTAAATTTGAATTGGTCATGTGAAGCACCTCTAGAGTTGATGTTGGTAAGGACTCAACTCTTATGGGAAGGAAAAGTAATAATAAATTAAGGAGACTAACTCTAGAAGGGAAGTAGAAGATGGTATTCGGGGTACTTTGGGGAAGTTACTTCTATGTAATAAGAAATGTTAAAGTATCCACCTCTCTTGGAATATTAGGGATTTGAATAATCCCAGTAAAGACAAAATTTCTAAGGATGTTAGATTTAAATAAAAACCAGATATTGTCATGATCTAAGAAACCAAAATGAACATGGATAGATTTAAAGAAGTGGGGAGACAAATTTGGAAAGATAGTAACTAGGAAGGTTATAGCTCTTAGGAGCCTCGGGAGGTATTGTCACTATGTGGGATCCTAGTTTAGTGCATGGAGTTATTACCCTTTCATCCCCTGGTCATGTGGCTATGAGTTTCACGGAGATCATCTCGAAAAAATCTTGGTACGTTTCTAACATTTATGATCCCAATAAACTCAATGAAATATGAAATTTATGGATGGATCTCTCTAGCTTTAGACAAATTTTTGATGATAAATATTAGATAGTTGGAGGAGACTTCAATACCCCTTTCCTAGTGAAAAGAGGGGGTTTGATCTCTTATTCGAAAGTATGGAATTCCTTGCGAAGTAATAGTATCTTTGACTTAGATATTGAGGGATCTAAGTTTACTTGGGAAAATAGAAGGACTGGATCTAAGCTCATTCAGATAAGATTGCAAAAAATTTGGTAAGCCATCTTTGTATGATCAATCAAATTTATTCTCTAAAAACCCTTCCCAAAATTGGCTTAGATCATAATCCCATTCTTCTCGATTTGGAATGAATCATCTAAAAATGTTAGGCCTTTCAAATTTGAAAAGATGTGGTTAGACCACCCAAATATTTACAACAAGATTCTAGAATGGTGGGATATCCTGGTTCATGGGGTTTCCAGCTTTAGATTGTGTTTTACACTGAAGCACATCAAAAGCAATCTTAAAAGATGGAACAAGGAGACTTTTGGAAAACATTTCTAAGAAAAAGTAGAATTGTTGGAGATCTCGAAATATTGAGGAACTTATGGAGAACATTGGTCTAAATCTAGTTCTCAAGGATCAAGAACAAACACTCTTGGCTGAATACCAAGGAATTATGGCTAAAGAAGAGGTGTATTGGAGACAAAAATCTAGGGTCAAATGGCTTAAAGAAGGGGATAGAAATAATAAATTATTCCATTTCTCTTCTACTTCTAGAGCCAATATCCTAAATATTAATGAAATAAGAGGTGAAAATGGGGAGTCATTTATGGATAGCAAGGACATCAATGCCTCTATGATAAATTAATTCAAGGAGATCTTCAAACAGGGGTAGAGGTTAGAGGAGTTGGTTCAGAATAAAGTCTTGGATCTTTTCCAGAAAGTTATCACCCCTCTTGAGAATAGAGATATTTTAAGGAACCCCTCGGAGGAGGAAATCCATTTCACGATATTTGATATGGAACCTGATAAATCTCTAGGGCCGGATGGCTTCCTGCCTTTTTCTTTCAAAAATTTTGGGAGGTGATTAAACACAAGGTCATTGAAATGGTCCAAGAGTTTTTCAACAATGGTCATCTCTTGAGGCAAATGAATAACACTTTTATTGTCCTAGTGCCAAAAATTTCTAGAGCCAAGGAGGTTAAGGATTTCAGACCTATAAGCTTGTGCAACACCAGCTATAAAATTTTGACTAAAATCATAGCTAGGAGGATTTGAATGGTTCTTCCTAACTTTATCTCTGGGAATCAGGGGATTTTGTTCTGAAAGGAAAATTACTGATAGCATTATTGTGATTCAAGAATCCATCCACTCCATTGAAAGCTCTAGAAGATTGGCTATGTTTCTCAAGTTGGATATGCATAAAGCCTTTGATAGGATAAAATGGTCTTTCCTCTAGGCCATCCTGCTAAAGGTGGGTTTTGATAACTTTTTGGTTAATATGATTATTAAATGCATTTCCACCGCTAGCTTCTCGATCCTAGTCAATGGAAAATTGGAAGTTTTTTTTCAAGATGGTAGAGGGCTGAGATAAGGTGATCCTCACTCAACTTTCCTCTACATAATTATGGCTAAATATTTGAGTATAATCTATCAACTTTCCATGGCTTCCAAATGCATCTAGGGTGTTAAAATCTCAAATGGTCTACCCTCCATCTATCTCAATCATTTTCTGGATGATAATTTTATGATTATGAATAGGTTTCTAGACAGATGGTTAGCTTCCATAGAAGTGATTTCTTTTCATAAATTTGGAGAATCAGGTTCAAGCCAGATTAGTTATCATCCTAGGTTGCAGAATTAAACATTTTCCAGATTCTTATCTCGGTATGCCCCCGATCTATAAGAATCCCGATCTCATGGTTTGGAATGCTCTATTAGAGATAGTTAATAGTAAACTCTTATCTTGGAAGGGTCTCTTGCTCTGTCAAGTTGGTAAAATTCAACTACTCCAAAGCTTCCTTCAAGGTATTCCCATTTATGTGATGTCTCTTTTCATGTTCCCTACTAAAATTAAGGAAGCATTAGAGAAAATACAAAAGAGGTTCCTCTGGATGGGAGCTGGTGAGAAGTTAAAATTTCCTCTTATGGCCTAGGATAAAGTTACTAAACCTAAGCTATGTGGAGGATTGGGGCTAAAAAAAATTCTCTTATGAATAAGGCCTTAATTGCCAAGGTTGGCTAGAGGATTGCTAGAGAGGAAGGTATTTGGGTGAAAATTATTAAGATGAAATATTTTCGAAATATAGGAAGATTGGAATCCTTTTTTAACAAAAAACAACCTCCTTAGAGGGTCTTTTTCTGGAATTCCTTTGTGGCCTCTAAATAAATATTATCCAAAGGTACAATTTGGGAAATTGGAAAGGGCTCTAGAATAATTTTTTGGTTTGATAATTGGCTTGAGGATTCCACCTTAGCTAACTTGGATTTTTGGAAAGAACTTCCTTAGTACTACAAGGAATCTGGAAAATTTTGGATTCAGGAGTTTTGGATCCAGAAAGATTCTATCATATGGTAAATCATTGAGCATCCTCCAAATTTTAATGGTGACATCCAACCTTTCTAGGTTCTCAACAATAAACATAAGGCTTTCCACATCCCCATGTTCCAAACCAAGGAGGACTCCATCAAATCGAAAAAATAAGAATCTAGAATTTTCTTGGTTAAATCAACCTACATGTCAAATTTCAAGAATTATTTACACAAGGACTATTGGGGTAAACTCTGGGTGAAGGATCTCACCCCAAAGATTAATATCTTTTTCTAGTTGGCAGCCTAGAATAAAATATTGACTATGGAAAATCTCAAGAAAGGAATGAACATTCCTTATAGATGTTCTCTCTATAAGAAAGAGGAGGAAAATTTCAACCATCTCCTCGTTTAATGTTCCTTCACCCATGATGTCTTTACTACTATTCTGGATCTGTTTAATATCCAATGGATCTTGCCCATGATGATTGAAGATTATTTCTTTCAATGCGATAGCCCTTTCTATTTTCCTATCTTGATTTGGGCCTGGAATATTGCCCTCCCTCATTCTGTTTGGGGTTTATGGAAATTCAGAAATGATGGTATCTTCCACAATTAGAAAGATCTTCTCTTGAAAGTTAGAAGAAAAAATTTAAATGCCATAAAGGAAAACATTAAAATCTTTAAAGGTAAAGTCAAGAAACCCTACCTGAATAGTGAGCAGTCAGTTCTTGACAAGTTCTCCCTTGGTCCAGGTGGAATTACACATTCCTAAAAAGAACCCTAGTTGGAATAGGCCTGGGGGAAATGTTGTTAAGTTAAATTTTGATGGATCCTCAAAAGGGAATCTGGGTCCTGCTGGGGGAGGGGGAATTCTAAGGAATAGTGAAGGAGATTGGTTGTTTGCCTATGTGAGACCACTAGGTCACCAAACCAACAACATGGAAGAAGCTAGAGCTCTTTTTTGGGGGGGTTTCTAGCTAAAGACAAAGGTTTCAAGGACATCCAGATCAAATTTGACACTCTCCTCTTAATTAATTCCCTCAATAATCGTGGTTCCATTAATTGGGCCATACTAACATCCTTAATGATGTGAAGGAAACTACATATTTTTTTAATAGCATTTCTTATAATCATACTTTACGTCAAGGGAACAAATGTGTGGATAAAATGGCCACTTATGGAAACAATTGTAATGATTATAAGATATGGTGTAAAGCTGATATATTACCCATGGAAATTAATGAGATCATTAGTAGAGATAAAGAGCACTAAGTTTTATAATGTTGAGTACGAGTGAGCATTGTGGCGATGAAAAATTACTTAATATCTTGTTTTCCAAGATTTCTGACATTCGCAAAAGAAGGTTTTTTTGAATATTAGTAGCAATCAAAAGAAGCTTAGTTTGGTAAAAATGGGGGGTGATAGGATTAGAGTTGAACCTGCTAGCCAAAGCATTGAATATTTTAATCAGCCTTTGTGGAATAAGCCTAGGATTGGGGGTTTTTAGTAATTTCATTTCCAAATTACATGGTCATGACACCTCCTGTCAAAGGATTTTGGAAAACCTTGGAAAGAGGATAATTTTGAAGTCAGAGGGATGGAAATTGAGGTGTCTAAGTCCACCATCGCCCTGGCCACAGACATGAAAATGGATAGGCTTAAAATTTTTAATGATAAAACCCACAGAAAATAGGAAATTGAGTTGTTCTTTACTAGCAAGGAAAGATGTTTTTTTTTTACGGATTGTATTGTCAGGTCGTGCATTCCCGGTATGTGGAGAGAGGTGTGCCTTAAAATCATGAATTACATCACTCTAGAAGGAAAATATAGAAAAATATATACTCACCACTTGACCCTTCTGAACATGTTCCACCATAAGGTCATGGTGAACATCCCCTTCTTTCTGTTTATGTCTTTAACTAACTCTTTGATGGCTTTCTAGTAGGAGAAAGTGGAGATGCCTCTACATGAAGGGATCATTCTTCTGATGTTTGAAAATGGGAAACATGCTCTATCCTCTTCCCTGAAAGATCACATAGATGAGGATGACCTCACTCTCACATATTTCCTTACTAAGATGAAGGCCAGAAAATACAAAATTGTGGGGGAGGAATCTGATAAAGAAATGGGTGAGGATGGTCATGGGGAAGTGAGAACTTCAAGAAAATGAAATTGTGATGGTAATTTAAAGGGTTTCAAGGATTTGAGTAGAAAGGTCCAATACTTAGAAGGGGTTGTTCAAGCAATGGAAGATACCAATTTCGGTCAAAGGAAACAATTATGGATGTCTTCAATGCTTCCAAGTAAATTTTCACCGCTCAAGTGAATTCCAAGAAGAAATTTCTAGAGCTAGAGGACCAGTTCAAAAAGCTAAGTGATAGGCTGGAAGGGATGGAGGAGGGCACTAAAAGAAGGAAAATTAACTTGTGCATTAGTAGCTCTGAGGAAAATCTAGAGGAAGATATTAATGACAAAGGTGTTGAGGGTAACATGATCAAAGATAGCCATGATGGTAGCAGTGGGGATCTCGAAAAATTAACTTATGGTTACGGGACTGTGTTGGGTTTTTAAAATGATACTTTAACAAACCACAGTCAAGGGACATCAAGTCCCTCTTCTTTAATGGGAGAGGTTCCCTTATTGAAAGCAAGTAACAAAAAATTATATACAAATGTATAACTTTCAAAGTGTGGATTCCTGATACTTTGAAACATTTTATGCCCAAAGATCATCAATACAAAATAATGGAAGAATTAAGAAGATGAGAGAGGAAGACCATAATAATACCTTTAGGAAATATAGATAGCGGAGTATAACCTTATATATATTGAGCCAGGGAGATGTAGAGTAGAATCAGTCACTTTCATAACAGATATAATTCCATAGACACAAATTTATAGAAATCATATAAATAAGAAAACAAAGTTTCTTATCATAAAAGATTGATGATTTACAATTTTTAGAAAAGGAAAGAAGGAATAGTAGAGGAAGAAAGGGAAAAATTTTGTATTGACTATTTCAAATCTATTACATCTACAAAGTACCGGGATCCAACTCTAACAATAGCATCGGAAACCATTAAATAGCTTCCAAGAATGGTTACATTCAGTTAGAAAAAATGATGAAACTAACATTTGAAGTTCTCTAATGCCTTGGCCATTTCCATGCATGGTGGAAAAAGCGAGATGCATCATATCACAAACATTTATTCTACACCTGCAAACTTTGAATTTGAGTCGTCCACATGGGAGAGATTTTCTAAAGTAGGCCTAGGCCTAGAAATTTTTATATTTTGTGCCTTTTAAAGAAATGGCACTTCAGAACATTTCAGCCCACCCATCTACTTTTGATATAGGCCTGACACGTGGCTTTACTTGAGTGGTGATGGAGTTGTGGCTCACTTTTGTAATTTTAACTCTTTTCAAAAAGGCTCAAAAACTCAAAGTGCTTTGCCAAACCACCTCCCCACTTTGAACTTCAATGCAGGCTCAACATTTGACTTTATCCTTCTACATGAGTGGGCATGTGGGTCACTTTATAACTTTACTCCCTTTTGGAAATAAAACCAAAATTCCCAAATCACTTTGATAACCCACCTTCTTGCTTTGATTTTTCAAAGCATCAAAACAGAAAAAGTGCCTGCCTTTCTACTTGAAACATGGCCACGTGTCCCTTTTCTAGATCTTAGACACATGGAGGCTTCCTGGTCATTTTGAGACTTTGTTTGAACCTAACCTTTGGAGGTGCACCGATGAGGCATATGGAGAGATGGCACATGTTTGGGACCTACCTTTGGATTCACCCCCTGAAAGAATGTTGAAGGGACATGTGGGACTTTCTTTTAGTTCTCCTTTCCTTAGGCGATTCAATGGCCGAGTTTAAATTTTGAGGCTCTAGTCACATGGAGGGTTGGCACTCATTTGGGGTCTATCCCTTGGACCTCACTTTTGAAGTTGCGCCAATGATAGGTACATGGAGGATTTCAATGACCCTCTTATACTTAGTCGATTAAACAGTTGATTCTATCCCTTTTTTAGACTTAGGACAAGTGGAGGGCTAGAAAATTTTTAGGAACCACCTTTGGCTTCAACCCTTGAAGGTGTACTGATGAGACACGTGGCATTGTCCACTAGCCCTTCCCTACTTATCTAATTCAATCTTGTCCTATCTTATTTTCAGACTTGGGACATGTGGAAAGTTTGCACTCATTTGGGGACTGTCCCTTGGGTCTTGCCCTTGGAGTTACACCATTGAGACACATGGAGGCTTCCACCATCTCTTATTTCCTTATCCAATTCAATGGCCGAATCTATCCCTTTTTTGACTCAGACCATGTGGCGAGCCTGCGCTCATTTGGGCCTTCATTTTGATGTTTCTTTTGGAATTGCGCTAAGGTGACACATGGCGAAATGGCGTGATTCTACCATTTGACCACTGAGTTTATTCGTATGCAACGAATTTTGAAATTTTGATCCCTTCTTCTTATTTTCTTACGTGTGGGGTCGTGTTTGATCAATTTTACTAGTTGAAAAAAATTGGGATAACGGGCACTAAATCAAAATTCTCAAAACTTGACTTGAAAAATGAGGGGAATTTTGAGGGTGACAACAACTAGATCTTTCTTGGGATGAATTTTTTTGGGACGAGAGGAATTAGGCAAGATCAAGAACCATAGAAAAACTCAACTAAATCAAACCAATTCCTCATCCATTGGTAAAATAGAGTCAAAGAAAAAACTAATACAAAAGACAACACCCATAATGGGAAAAGGAAACAAACCAAAAAGGAAAGACCAAAAAAAAACACAAAAGAACGGCTAGAAACCAAAACACTATACACAATATACAGAAGAACTTCTTAGTCACCTAGGACTTAAACAACTTCAAATAATTCCCACTATAAGGAAGTGGGAGAGGAGATCCATCCATATAATCCAAATAGAAAGAGTTTTCTCTAGAAAAGTGCCTGATTTGTAAAAACCAAGCCAAAGAGAATCAAACTTACCATGGCTTCCTTGAGGTTCATGTATTTTGTCCCACAACAGAACAATGTCTCCCACTTGAAAATATTTGGTTCTAGCATTCTTGTCAAACAAATCTTTAAACTTTAGTTGATGAGATGATATTCTATCAAAAACTTGCAACTTGTCTTCATCTAGCTTCTGGAGATACATGATCCTCTTGTCCAAGGAACTGGTAAAACTTGAATCTTCAATAGCCTTCATTAAGTGTAAGGCTATTAATTCCACTATTACTAGAAGATGAGCTTCAACACCATACACCACTTGAAATGGAGACATCCCAATTGCTCTTTTGGGTGTAATTCTATCTTCCTAGAGAGCATCATAAAGTTTCTTGTGCTAATTCCTCTGAGATTCATTGAAA
The DNA here is from genome assembly GCA_018340775.1 of Taxus wallichiana var. yunnanensis. Classification (NCBI taxonomy): domain Eukaryota; kingdom Viridiplantae; phylum Streptophyta; class Pinopsida; order Cupressales; family Taxaceae; genus Taxus; species Taxus wallichiana. Next base: position 36,905,689 of record CM031235.1, on the reverse strand, counting down.
AGATTTCAAACAATGGTTACCATATTCTTATTTATTGATTCTACTTGTCCATTCCCTTGGGGGTAGTAGTCTGAAGAATGAGCAAGGGAAATTCCATAACCATAGCATAAATCCATCATCTCAAAAGAATAAAAATTGGAAGCATTATCAGTTATAATCTTGTTTGGTACCCCAAACCTTATCAAGATGTTCTCTTTGATGAAATTACACACCACCTCAGAAGTAGTTCTTTTGAATGGAATAGAATCTACCCACTTTGTGAAGTAATCTGTAATAGTTATCACATAAGTATGCCCAACAATAGGTGGATTAAGAGTTCCAATGAAATCCAATCCCCACTTTGTTGAAAAGGTTAATCAATCACTATTGGATTTAGTGGCAAAACAACCAACTTAGGTCTCCTAACAAAATTCTTATAGTCTTCACACTTACCTACCCGCTTTGATGCATCTCTGAACAATGTAGACCAATAGTACCCATCACAAAGGATTTTATGGGCGTGTGATGTAAAATATAAATTCCCCGCACAAGACTGATCATGGAAAGCTGATAACAACTTATTTTGTTGCTCTTTGTCTACACACTTCAAGAATCTTCCATCTATGCCTTGCGTATGAACAAAGCATTCTCCCATAATACATATTGTGTAGAACTTAACTTAATAGCCATATTTTCCTTGGCACTCAAGTGGTATGGACACTCTCCATAAGTATGAAAATACACAATATCATTATACCATTCATCTGTTGAACTGAGGAAGAGGACAACAGGAACATCAACTGCTTCTTTGTACAATTCTGCATCACCTCCTTCAAAGAATAAGCTCACATAAGACTTTACCTGGACTATCTTAGTTGACTTGATATAAAGGTCATATTATTGGAATTTTTCTACCTAATTTCCTCTCTTAGTTCCAAAATCTTGTTGTGTAAGAATATACTTGATGGTTGTATCATGTACACATAGAACAGTTGAGAATTAAGAATATACAAACAAAACTACTTGACAACTTTGACCACTATAAAATCATGTTTCTCAATCATAGTATATTTAAATTCATGAGCTTTCAGAACATAGATCATGAAGGAAATTGTAATTTCATGATCCTCATAATTTCTCCGAGTTAGCACAATAGCAAAGGTACTCTATGTAGCATATCAAAAGATGATAAACTCCTTGCTGAAATTAGGACATGCTAAGATAAGAGTTTTAGAAATGGCTTTCTTGATACCTTCAAATGCTTCTTTACCTTTGGAAGTCCAACCAAAGTTTTTATTTCCTTTCATCATGTGAGAAATGCTCATATTCAGTTCTGTAAAATCAGGAATGAATCTCCTCACGAAGTTTATCTTACCAAAGAAAGAGTGAACACCCGTTTTACTTTTGGGAAGAGGAATCTGCTGAATTACTTGAACTCTTTCTGGATCTATCTTGATTCCTTCTTTGGAGAAAATATTCCCTAAAATTTCCTTCAGTAACACAAAATAAATACTTCTTAGGATTAAGAGAAACTCCATGTTCTCTACATTTATGGAGGATTGCTTCAAGATGTTGAAAGTGATATGCCCTTGTTTTGGAGAAAACATTCAAATCATCCAAGTACACAACAATACAATTTACCTTTAGACTATCAAAAGCCAACCCCATTTCCATCTAAAAGATGGCACTAGCAATGATAAGACCAAAATTCATCCTCCTGTAGGCAAAGGTGCCCCAAGGAGTAGTAAAAGTAGTTGTGTGTTGAATAAGTACTGACTTCCACTTGATTGTATCCAGAGAATCCATCAAGAATAGACAACATCTCAAATCCTGTGACAGCTTGCAAAACTTGATCCATCATGGGGAGAGGATAGTTGTCCTTCAGAGAGGCCTGATTCAAATTCCTAAAATCCACACAGATACGAATCTCACCATTTTTTTCCTAACATTCATAATTTTTTCAATCCATGTTGAATGATGTATATGGAAAATGATCTTTTCCTTTAGTAACTTCTGGATCTCTTGAAAAATAGTTCCAACAACCTTGGGATTGTATTGCCTTTGTTTCTTCTTGAACAGTTTGATCCTAGGTTTTAGAGGGATAAAGTGTTACATCTCTTTTGGTTAAAAATCCTTGAGATCATCATATATAGGAAAGAACATCAACATACCTTTTTAGTAGATTTACTGCCTTCTTCTTCTCTTCTTGAGTGCAAACTTTTCCAATGTTCACCATCTTGGGTTCCTCATGACTTATAATATTAATCTTTTCACATTCAATATAATTCCAAGCTCCTTGGGAAGCTTTAGAATTAATGTACCTATCATGCTTATTAAACAGATCTTCTAAACTCACCACCCTTGAGGGATCTTGTTACCTTTCAATTTGATGTAGCCATCTTGATCCATCTCTTCCTTGATATGTCCTTCATTATAGGATACACACTCTCTAGGAAAAATCTCACTTCCCTCAAATACAATTGATCAAAATTACCCTTAAGCTCCAAGAAAGAGAGAAAATGTTGATCATCATTGAAAAATTGCCAATTGTTTGCATTATCTAGTACACTAGGCCTATGAATCATTTCAATGGTAAATTTCTCTGAGAGAAATCTAGGTGAGGAATCAACAGAGATCCTGAGATAGCTAGAGAATCAACTCTAGTATTCTTCTCTCTTGGCACAACTTCAATGGAGAAAGCATCAAGAAACTCAATGGAATCCCAGAAAATATTTCTATAATGCTTCAATCTCTTGTTCTTCACTTGAAAAAGATCTCTGACTTGTTTCACAATCAAATCTGCATCACCACGAGCAAAAATATTCTTCACTCCCATTTATTTTTCCATGTTTAATCCAAGTATGAGTGCCTCATATTCAACTATATTGTTTGTATTTTCAAAAAAATCTTGAATGAAAAAGGATGAGTCTTCCTTCGGAGAGATCAATGCCACACCAGCCCAGGACCGGTTGAAGAACAACTTCCATCAAACTCTAGAGTCCAAATTCCATTGGGATCATGAATCACTCCCTTAGGAAGTTTTGCCTCATCTTGTGACATGATCATGTAGTTATCATGCCCTATATCTTCATAGAGTATTTGTGCTTTTGGATCATCAGTCTTTTGCACAATGAATTCATTTTGTTTCTCGGTAGCAGCTTATTCATTTTTCCATTGACCGGATCAAAGCATGCAACCAATCCATCTAAATTTCACCTCCTACCTCCTTACAGAAATTTCTACTCAGCAACATCCCATATGAGGGAGGAATATTAGCTACCAAAATAGTGGCTAAGACCATTTTCTCTGGAAAAGCAACAAAAGCTACTTGTGCATCTTTAATTATTCCAAACAAAGGCACTTTTATACTCTCCATGGAATAGCATGAACCAAAGGCACGTGTTAGAGTCAGGCCCAAAGAATGAACTAATTTTGGAGGCATTACATTGTCTCGATGCACTGAGTCTATAAAAAAATTACTAAGTTTATGGCCAGCTATGAGAAGAGTCACATAGAATGGTTCAATTTTCTCATTAGGGAAGTGACTACAGCCACAAGGATTGATTGAGGTGAGGAAGAGGGAGTGGGAAAAAGAAATTTAGAAGTATTGGATTAGGATTATGATTTGGAATTGAAAAATTTTACCATTTTAGAAAAAACTTTTTGATGGGTTTGGTAAACCTCTGCCTCTGAAATTTGGATTTTGGTCTTTTTTAGGTGGTTAATGATATCAAAAGATCTAGAGGTGGATGGGGAATCATTGCTAGGAACTTGAGAGACTTTTGATTTATCAATTTTAGGATTTGAAGGACAAGGAGTTTTGGAAATAGAAGTAGAAGAATGAGAATTAGCATTACTCACCTTTTGTGTGGAGGCAGTGGGAATAGGAGCTTCTCTTTTTGCAACCACTGTAATAGTTATAGGAAGCTCCTTGGACTTCTTAGCATGCTGCACCACTTTTTATTTTCTATTCATTTTCTCCCAATTCATGACATCATATGACTCACTATTCATATCTTCCACTCTTTCATCATATTCATCTTCATCATCCATACCTTCAATGGTGAGGAAATGAACTTTAGATACACCAAGATCTTCCAGCTTCTTCATAAACATCTTCTTCTAGTTCTTGATAGAGTTCATTACACTCCTCATCATTAGGCTCTTGAACTTCAAAAGTTACATCAACTGGAACCTTGATGGGTGGGCCTTCAATATCCAATCTAGTCTAAGAATAAGGAAAATGATTTCGGGCTGGAAATTATTCCTTGGAATATCTTGGTAAGGAGTATGTTGAGCCAATTGTTTATTAATAGTAATGAGATAATTTGCAAACTTCTATACTAACCAATTAGAATTGGCTCTAGGGTAAGAGGAATAAGAAGATGCTTTAGATTTGGAAGGTTCTCTTTTTATTTTACCAAACATGATTAAATAATCCTCAACACCGATAGTTAACCGTTGATCAGCCCTCTAGAGTTGCAAGGTCGATCTCCTTAGTGCATAACTCACTTCGAATGCTGGGCATTGAGGAAGAAGAAATTTTGGATTTGATCCATAGGATGAGTGTTCTATGGAATTTTATGAATGAGCTTGTTGAATTTAGCCACAAATTATCTCATGGGCTCGAATGGTTCCTTCTTGATATGATAGATTTGATATAATAGAGCATGCACATCTTTAGCAGGTTGGAAACGCTACTCAAAATGAGTTGTCATGGTATTCCAATTAGTGATCGACCTAATAATAAGATGATAAAACTGATTAGTAGCATTTTCTTGCAATGTCTCCACAAAAATCTTGACAGAGAAATCTTCTTGTTCAACTCCAAGAATCCCACATGCAACAATGAAGGTTACAATGTGTTCATCTAGATGAACCTTTTCATCACCCCAGAATTTGGGAAAATTTTTCCTATTACCCCTAGGTAACTCATGCAAAGGATGAGGAAGAGAAAGAGGCCCAACCTGTTGTCCCCAAGGTAAAAGGGCTGCCATCTTTGGAAAAATTGACTAAAGGGGAACTAAAACACCAACAAGTATCAAAGCACGAAGATTAGGACTGAGTTGTTCTTGAGGAATGTTATCCTTAGAATTTCTGTCTTTAATAGGACGTGTGCTTGTAGAATGAGTTCCTATGTTCCTTCTTGCTAGAAGAGAGAAGTTTTGTTTCTCTAGAAGTTGAAAATGGGAATATTCTATTCCAAGAGCCTTTTTACCATGAGTATATCTTAGAGTCGCTAGATCAAAATGAAATTTGAAATGAAATCCCTAGTAGAGTCATCAAACACTTTTGGGTTTCTAAAATGATACGTTAAAAACCACAATCAGGGGACAACAAGTCCCTCCTCTTTAATGGGAGAGGTTTCCTTATTGAAAGAAAGCAACAAAACTTATATACAAATGTATAACTTTCAAAGTGTGTATTCCTGATACTTTGAAATGTTTTACACCCAAAGATCATCAATATGAAAGAATGGAAGAATTAAGGAGATGAGAGAGGAAGAACATAACAATACCTTTAGGAAATATAGATAGCAGTATAACCTTATACATATTGAATCATTCACTTTCATAACAAATATAATTCCACAGACACAAAGTTCCAAAAATCATATAAACAAGAACACAAAGTTTCTTATCATAAAAGATGGATGATTCACAAATTTTCAGACAAGGAAAGAAGGAATAGTAGAGGAAGAAAGGAAAAAACTTCTGTATTGATTACTTTGAATCTATTACATCTTTAGAGTACCAGGATCCAACCCTAACAATGGCATGGAGAAGCCATTAAATAGCTTCCAAGAATGGTTACATTTGGTTACAAAAATGATGAAACCGACGCGTCTGAAATTCTCTAACGCCTTGGCCATTTGTATGTCTAGTAGAAAAACTAGATACATCATATTACAGCCATTCATTCTGCTTCTACAAACTTTGAATTTGAGACAACCATGTGGGAGAGATTTGTTGAAGCGGGCTTGGGGAAAACTTTAATATTTTGTTCCTTCTACAAAAATGGAACTATGGAACATTTCAACCCACCCATCCACTTCGATATAGTCCGACGAGTGGATTTACTTGAGTGGTGATGGAGTCGTGACTCACTTTTACAATTTTAACTCTTTTCAATATAGGCTCAAAAACTCAAAGTACTTCACTGACCCACCTCCCCGCTTTGACTTTCGATGCGGGCTCAACATTTTACTTTATCCTTTGGCATGAGTGGGGCCGTGGGTCACTTTATAAATTTACGCACTTTTGTAAATAAAACCAAAATTCCCAAATCGCTCCAACGGACCACCTTCCCACTTTGAATTTTTAAAGCATCAACACACAAAAAGGGCCACCTTTCCTCTTAAAACATGGACATATCTCCCTTTTACGTATCTTGGACATGTGGAGGCTTCCCACTCATTTGGAGACTCTATTTGGACCTGACCTTTGGAGGTGCACTGATGCGGCATGTTGAGAGATGGTGCACGTTTGGGACCTACCTTTGGATTTTCTCCCTGAAAGAGTGCCAAAGGGACACATGGGGATTTCCGTTGGTTCTCCTTTCCATAGCCAATTCAATGGTCAATTTAACGTTTTGAGGATCTGACCACCTCGAGAGATGGCACTCATTTGGCGTCTTTCCCTTTGGCTTCACTTCCTAAGTTACGCTGATGAGGCATGTGGAGGCTTCTGTCGACCCTCTTATACTCAGTCGATTAAATGGCCAACTCTGTCCCTTTTTTGAACCTGGGACATGTGGAAGGCTGGCACAATTTTGGGGAAATACCTTTGGATTTTACCCTTGAAGGTGCGTCGATGAGACACATGGCATTATCTACTAGCCCTTCCCTACTTAGTCGATTCAAGCATATCCTGTCTTCTTTTTAGACCTGGGACATGTGGAAATCCTATGCTCATTTGGGGAATGTACCTTGGGTCTTGCCCTTGGAGTTACCTTGTTTGAGACACATGGAGGCTTCCGTTGTCTCTTCTTTCCTTAGCCGATTCAACGGTCGGCTCTGTCCCCTTTTTGACTCGAACCATGTAGTGAGCTTGTGCTCATTTGGGGACTTCATTTGGATGTGCCTTTTGGAATTGTGTTGAGCTAAAAAATGGTGAGCTAGCGCGATTCTCGCTATTTAGTCCTCGAATTTACTCATATGTGGAAAAGTCTGAAAACTTTGAGTCCGTCCTCTCCGATTTTCTTACAATGCGGGGTCGTGTTTGATCAATTTTTTCGGGAGTAAAATTTGGGATAGCAGGCACTAACTTAAAATGTTTGAAAATTGACTTGAAAAATGAGGGGAATTTTGAGGGTGACAATAGATTGTTAGTAGAATTTTGGCAACCTTCTACTATTTTGCTTTTTGAAAGCTGTTTCTCCTTCTCTCTAGTTTTCCCACCTTAATACAAAGTCTAGTTCTTAATTGTAAGAGTTAAGCATGTTTAACTCCTTTCTTAGACTTTTTCATTTCCTTATTACTTGTTTTTCTTGTTCCTCGTCTTGTAATGGCCCTTGGGAGCCAATCCGTGTTTTTATTGTATCTAATTAAAAAAATTATAGGTAAATTTTACATCTTTTGTTCTCTTGACAGGCTCAAATTTATTATGTTTCATCGAACCGGTGGTTTCAAGGTTGTTTTGGAATTTGGTACTTACGTCTTTCTTCTCCTTCATCATTTTGTTTTCACTATCCCTCATTTGAGAGTGTCTCTCCACCCTCTTCTTTGTGCTATCACCTTGGTTACTGTAGGATTTCCCATTTTTATGCATTTTCCTCTCTCCCTAGTACCTTGGAATCATAAAATAAGAGTAGATAGATGTATTTTATTACTTAGCAGTAGCTTACCATTAGGATTTATGTATAGGAACTAGACTTCTCTGGAAGTTTGTCTCAAGTAGTAATTTCCACAACTTGAGAGACAATCCCATGTCAAAGAAAGAGTAGGGATATGTAACAAGAAAATCCGAGGGTGATATTTTTTTGTTATAATAGTTTTGGGATACACTGGTGGGACCTTTGAAGTTAATCTTTCATTTTTCCAATTTTTGATGTGTATCTTGGTAAATTTCATCCTTTAGAGGCTCTGACAACACATCAGGTTACTCTAAGCTTTCTATCAACTAGTTTTAGAAGTTAAGGTGCCTAAGTTTTATGAGAAGAATTTAAACAAGGTTAAGAAAAATTGAAGAAGGAGATTTTGATTACTTGGAACTATCACCTGGGAGGAGAAGAAGGGGTAGAGCAGTTCAGAGGTCATCTTCACCACTAAATAGGCATATTTCTACTTCACATCCTTGTATTACTTTTTTGCAGTCATCTATAGTTTTGAGTCCCCATTCTAATTATGGAAGCACCACCACTATAGAGGAATTTATGATTTTCCAAATTTACTAGTTGAAGCCCTCTTGTTGAACTTAATGTACAACATGACATACTAGTAGTTGCACTTAAAAGGATTCCATACTTCACTGGTGAAAATCAAGTTACCCCTACTAAGCACATCACAATGTTGCAATGTATGCTCTGTTCATTTAGTTACACAAAATGATGTTGCAGCTTAGGTTGCACTCAAATATATTACATACTTGACTAGTGAAAATCAAGTTACCCCCACTAATCTCATTCACGATGTTGTAAATGTATGCTTTATTGATTTAGTTACACATAATGATGTTGCGATTAGGCTAATAACATCTTCATTCAAGGTAAAAACACTTCATTGGTATAGAATCTTGAGACCTACATCTAGTCCTAGTTTGTATGATCTTGGAACAACATTGTGTAATTATTTTGAGCATAAGTCGATAACCCATCTTTAGTAGAGAAACTAACAACAATAAAAAGGGCCCCTAATGACTAGATGTCAAAATTTAACATGACATTTCAAATTACTTGGGAACGTATTCCTTAAGTGGTAAGACCTACACCCCATTATGAATTTTTTATTATCTAAAAGCTTTGAACAATGACATTTTAGTAATTATTTATTCTATGGGGGTACAACATTACCATCTAGCTATAACATTTTCATTAGGGATGAGAATAATCTTATTCAAGCTAGGAAAATTTCTCCTAGACCTCTAATGCCTATTTTCCCATAAATTGAGACATGTACTTCGTATCAATCCCTAAGTTATCCCCATGACAACCATGAGAAATCATAGCTCTATTCAAGATTTTAATTCCTCAAGTATCTCACTTGAGTTACAAGAGATGATAAAACAATTGTAAAATTTTGGAAATGAGTTGGTATCCATTAAGAGGTAGAAAACACAAAATTTTAGACCTTATTATCTTCCATAACAACAAAATAAGGCCCCATATTAACCGAACAACCCTCCATCCCAAGCTACAAATAAAAATCAAAATCAATTTCCCTCTGCTAGGCCATTTCAACCGTATAATCCCAATGTAGCTAGTTCATCTCAAGTTTTGTTCCTATTGAAACAATCTTGTGCAAGATTATGAACGGTGCTTCCCTTGTCATCTTCCACACAACCAAGAAAAATTCCCCAATTGCATTTTGAACAAACATTTTTGGTCCAAGGTGTGTTTTTTTCCCAAGACACACATACAAAGGAAAATCAACAACAAATTGTCACTCAAAAAGGGTGACCAAGTGATGCTTCCCTTATAAATTGGAAAATTGATGAATTTTGTAGAATAAATCAAAATGCTACTCAAGGTGTGGCTATAAATACTAGGTCTAAGAAGAGGGATATAGAAGGAGAAAAATTAGAAAACATTGGTCCTCAACCTTTTATGCCAATCCAAGAAGGTGGCATTTTAAACATGGCTCTGAATTTGTAAAATCATCTTAAATAACCTTCCATATCACCTTAAGTGTAAGTGAAGGATATTACAAGTAAAGTGAAGGAGAAATATAATCCAAATCCTTAAGAAGATGAATAAAATTACCATTAAAATATCCATGTGGGAGTCATTATTATCCCAAAATAAAGAGATCTCATGTAAGAATCCATGGAAAACTTTTCTATTCCAAGTGAATCATCTAAAGAATAAGAAAAGATCCTTACTAATACAATGCAAAATAAGAAGGATCAACCAAAAAATAACATGAATTCCACCTTTCCATGTACACTTAATAATAGGAAATATCTTGGTGCACAATTGTATGATTAACTTTGGCATAAGCAACTCGGTAATGCCCAAGAAAATTGTGGACCAGCTAGGTCTCAAATATCAGTCTCTTGCTAAAGGAGTGGTAATTTTGGATGCAACAATACAATAGGAACTATTGGAGTTATTAGAGGTTTAAGCCTCATACTGCATGCATGTCCTAATGTCTCAGTTTTTCAAGATGTATCCATAATTGATTTACCTCCACTTTTTGCTCTATGTTTATCTAGGCATTTCACTACCAATATTGGAGGACACTTGTCAGCTGATTGGTCTCACAAAATTTTCAAGACCATGTATGATAATAATGCTATTATCAAGTCTAAACCAATTTCTACATACCATATAGAACCTTATGTTCCTAGCCCTATCAATGCCAATTACAAGATTTTTGACCAAGAAGATTTTCCAAGTACTTGAGAGATGGATAATCTGGTTGGAGGAATTCCCACCCAATACTTGATGAGTGGGCACATGAGTGTTATAAATTTGATCCATATAAGGATATTGAAGAATCTATTCTGGTAATTATTGTTTACATGAGGATAATTTAACCCTTCCTAGTGTTATCAAGCCAACTAATGAAGAAGATAATGGCATTTGGAAAATGTTCTTTAATGGATCAAGAAGTAGATAAGGATTAGGAGGAAGTGTAGTCCTTATATCTCCAACAAGTATAAATTATTACCCTTCTTTTAGATTTTAGTTCAGCTACTCCAACAACACAATAGAGTATGAGTCTCTCATTCATGCCTTGCAATGGGTAATAAAGAAGAACATCAAAAAATTGTAGACCTTTGGAGACATCGAGATGATTGTAAACCATGTCGAGAGGTCAAATTCAACATAGAATGACTTTCTCAAGGCCTACAAACACAGAGTGTGGAAACTCCTCAAATATTTTGATGCCTTCAATGGCCATGCTATTCCAAGAAAAGAAAATGAGGTTGCTTGACACACTTTACGTAGTCGGGGATAGGTTTGATGTAGCTGAAAACATCAAAAGGAACAAAGTACAATAATATATCAAGGTCATAGTAAGGCCTTCTATACGATATAATGTCACAAAGTGGAAAGTATTTGAGAATGATCAATAGATTTTCAATTTCATTTAAGAAGAGATTTATTTTCTTTGATAAATCGAAACGAGTTGGAGAGACATTATGGAGAACAAATAGTTCAACTCAGATTAAACAAGCTACCCAAGGACCTAGTGACCTTGGAGTCCATTTTCAACCACAATGATCAGTTTAGGAAAGAAAATACTAACATAATAGTTAAAGCGGAAGATTCACAACCCATATAAGTTGGTGAAGACAAATTTATTCAAATTGGAAAGGTAAGAACTTCAAAGGAAAAACATGATTTTGTAAACATTTTTCAAGAATTTTTGTTATATTTTCATGCATCTATAAATACCATAGAGGTTTTGATCCTATCTTAGCTCAACATTCCATCAAATTGGATCCAACTTCCAAGCTTTAAATAGAAATAGAGACCTTTCAATCCACACAAAGAGCCTCTCGATGAATACATAAATGAATAAGTTGATCGAAACAAACATGATATTTCTCATTAAAAGCACATCTTGGGTTTCTAATCTAGTTCCAGTGTGAAGAAGAATGGAGAAATCAAACTATGTGTTCATTTCAGGGACTTAAACAAGACATATTTGAAATATCATTACCCACTACCTTCTATGGAACAAATCTTGCAAAAGTACCTAGTTTTGAAATATTTTCCTTCCTATATGGATATTCTAACTACAATTAGATCATGGTAAAAGAAGAGGATAAGTTCAAGACTAACTTTACTAAAAATTAAGAAACTATGCCTATAGAAAGATTCAATTTGGTCTATCTAATATAGGAGAAAATTTCCAAAGAGCCATGGACATGGCATTTTAGGGATAGTCAAAAAAATTGTTTTTGTGTACCTTGATGATATCATAGTGTTATCCAAGGATGCAACTGATCACCTTCTCCATTTGGGATAGGTATTTGAGATGAAGATAATTTAGATTTTCTCTTAATCTAAAAAATGCATCTTCCTAGCTCATAAAGGTAAAATCCTTAGCCATATTGTTTCTAAAGAAGGATTAAGCATTGATCTAGAAAGATTTAATGCCATTATTTCATTTTGATTTCTTAGTCATAAGAAATATCTAAATATTTTCTTGGGAGAATAAAATTTTTTAGAAGGTTTGTTCCAAATTTTCCAATCTTGTCAAGCCATGACATTGATGCTAAATAAGAGTATGGATTTCATGTGGCTGCTTTGAAAGGAAAAATATTTTAAGCTATAAATCAAGTAATTGCATAGGCCCCAACTCTCATAAATCTATATTTGTCAAAGGATTTTACTTTTTATTTCTATGGAGGTGTAGAAATAATATCAGGCATACTTGGTGCAACTAAATGAAGAAGGATTAGAACAACCTATTGTATTTTTCAGCCAAAATCTTGAGGATTATGAGGTGAGATACTCATTTATTTAAAATCATGTTCTTTATATTTTAATAAGTATAAATAAATTCACACATATTTTTGTAACAAAAATATACATCCATTAGTTTCACGAGAATGGTATAAAAATTCCTCTTGAATAAGGATCTAAATGAGAAAAGGGCCGGTCTGATAACCAAGATAATGGAGCATGACATTGACATCAAAATAAATAAGTTTGTTAGAGGCAAGGGTTGTGTGAGAAGATATTTTTAGGTCGAGAAAACTAATGAAGAGACCATTTTAGTGCTTCAAGATTGTCAAGAACAACGGTGATGATTTTCCTATTCCTTGTTAGACTTAATATGTAGTCCACTTTCTCTCGCAGACCGGTTCCCTCAAAGTTTGTAAACGATACAAGAAGGTATTTTAGACTTCAATCCATTCCCGATGTTCTCATTGATGGAATCCTATTAAAAAAATATATCAATTGTGTTATCTCAAGGTGTATTAAGGAAAATCAGATCGATAAGGCATTGCATGAATTCCATGATGGAGACATTAGAGGTCATTTTTCTCTAAGGGTAACAACCCTCAGGATCATGAAGGTTGGGTATTATTAGCCTAACCTCTTCAATGATTGTTATTTATGGGTCAAGAAATGTAAGAAGTGTTCCTTATTTATAGGTAAAGAAATATTAATATCCCTTCCACTCCACCCCATATCTATAAATGAACCATTCATATAATGGGGTTAGACTTCATTGGGGTAATCAACCCAAATTCAAGTTTGGGTCATAAATGGATCCTCACAACCACAAACTACTTCACCAAGTGGATAGAGGTAGTTGCACTAAAGGAAGAAAATGAGGCTAGCATTTTGGATTTCTATGAAGGTATTATGGCTAGATTTGGTGTTCCTTCCACAATTATTTATGATAATGCATTGGCATTTCTCGAAACAAATATATCTTATTGGTCTTTTAAAAATGGAATATACTTGAACACATATTTTAACTATTACCTCCATGGTAATGATCAGGTCAAATCCATGAACAAGAACATTTTGAGAATGATAAGGAGAAATTTGGATAAAAACCACACGACTGGGCATAAAAAGTTGAAATCTTCCTTGTGGGATGACAAGATTAGCCCCAAGAAATCAACTGGTAACTCACCCTTCAAGTTAGTTTATAGGAGATAAGAAAGGCTACCAATATATCTTGAATTTCCAGTGTTGGAACTCATAAAGTAGTTGGAGTTTTTGAATTTTAAGCTATTGAAGTAGAAGAAGTGAGAAACCGGAAATGCAAACAATAGAAAGGGATCAAGATCAGATTAAGAGGATTTTTGATAAGAAAGAAAAAGCTAGGAGATTCTAAGGAGACTTATTCCTAAAGTGGAATGTAGAAAAGGCCAAAGCAAGTAGACATTCCAAGTTTGATGTAATATGGAGTGGCCCCTACATGATTTCAGGATGCAAGATAAATAACTATTTCTAATTGTCAAAATTGGATGGAGAAGAATTACAAATCCCGGTCAATGGAATCTAAATCAAGCATTGTTATTGAAAGAAGAAAATACCTTGCACATAGTGGATTTGTTTTCAATTCCTCTAAGTTATTTTTAGAACATTGTCTTGTTTCTATAGTAGGTTTCAGTTTCCCTTCATAATTTTCATAGTTTTTATTACTTATGGATAGTTCTTATGAATGATTGTAGAGGAAGTATGTGGATAAGAAGAGTTCTGAAGTGTCAGGATAATGTGTAGTTTAGGGCTCCATGTGCCTCTTCATTGGTAAAAAATGTAGTGTTTTGGGACACTTATAAAGTGAAGCAAAACTCCCAAGAAATCAGCTATGAGAGCACAAAAGGGAACCCCAGATCAGCCCAAGAAGGTTTAATGGTGGAATCATATAGTAGGATTAGTTTCAAAGTTTCATTCATAGCTCTATAGATCATGTTGAGTTCATCTTGTGCTTCGTACATGCTTTGGGGTAAGAGAAATTAAAGTTGAAATCATTTTTAAGTTTTCAGGATTAAATCCATGCCCAATGGATGCTTCAATTCTACTAGTAAAATTTATGAGGCAAATCACCCCTAGAGGTTATCAAACCGTTATCCCAAATTTACCCCCATGGATTAATTTAGATAAATCATTAAAAATGGACTTAGCCATTTACACAATACTCGGATGTGTAAACTACCATCAATTTCCCCCTTCCAAAAGTACCAACCATTGGCATTTAAAACCCCACTAGAGACTTATCTTATTCATTATAGGGTTATATTTAAAATCCAACATGCATTAAATTTCCAATCAAACTCTCCACTACCAAATAAATTCAAATACTCATGATTTGAATGGCCACATGTAGGGATTATAGGTCTCTCTAAGTTATTCAAGTTTTGTGGAATTTAAGTACATGGAATAATCCAAACTTCATAAGGTGTTAGGTTTGGGAAAGATTGAGGACATAATTTTTGACTCGAAAGTACCAACTAATGAACAATAGATATGAAAAATCTAATAGGACTAAAACTATGAAATCCAAAAACATATTTAGAGCCTTATCACTAGCTCAACTTTCATAGTGTGACATCATGATGGATAAGAATAGTCTAAAACAATGACATTGTGATGAGCATTAAGCTTCCTCATTGGATGTAACTTCACACTCTTTCAATGGAGGAAAAAAGTAATGATATTGTGAGGAGCATGGATAATTCTTATTGGCTCATGTTTCATGGTTTTGATCAAGAGTTTTCAGGAGACCGAAATTGTCAAGAGTGTGGAATTGTCTTATTGGTTTGGGTTTCACACTCTGACAAGGTCTAAGTAACTAAAATATGGCATTGAGACACCCGTGGAGTATGCTCATTAGTTCGTGCTTTGCAATGGAAAATGGAGATTTCATAAAGCCCAACCTTGCAAGCCAACTAAAGACCGACATGTGCTAATGTAAAACCAAAGAACAAATAGAAAAAGGTTATCCTTGAACCAATCAAAGGCCACCATGTGTCATGATCCTATGATCCCCAACATGAAAATATTTAAATGGTCATATCTTTCTCTCTAGTTCCAAATCACTCAAAATTTATATCATTGGAATGGTCTCCTTGAGACCTTCAATTTGGCATCATCAAATTAAAGATTAATGGAGTTTGATAGGTGGAAAATATTAAAAAAATAGTTTTTCCATTAATCAACAAGAATGTTCCATATTTCATTGCATGTTTAGTTTTTATGCAATATTCAAATTTCCAAATATCCTATTGTAAAGTTCAAATCCACGCACTTTTGGTCTTATTGAAAGCTACCGACTTGAGCCACACTTTTGATCATTCAAAATCATATTTTAGGGAGTTTGATAAGGTGAAAATAGGGAAACATCAAAAAGGCCATTAGTGCATAGATTCGATTAGCTCAAGCACCTGATTTGATCTAATTTGGATTACTTCATTTTGCTACAAGAAAAACATACATGGGGAGGCACATCTAATAGCTTAACAAGCATATTTACATGCATTTAATGCTTGTTGTTGGTGATTGGAAGAAGAAATTTTATTTTCCCTCTTATCTCCTTCTTTTCTATTAATAGTGGAGTAATACTCCTTGTAAAGGTTTTTCATTCTTATAATTCTTGTGCACTCTCTTTCAAGTACTACATATGCATTTATGGTTTGCAGACCTTAGATTTGAGAATCTACATGGTTAATCTCTCCTTTCACCTTCGATGTAATGTATTGTGCATCTTTCTAAAGCAATAAAATACTTATTTTGTGGCTATCAATATGTCCTAGCTTGTGTTCTATTGCGATATATTTCCTTTCATTATATTTGTAGGTTCTTTGTGCATATTTTGTTCTCCTCGACGGCTCAATTTTTTTGTGTTTCATCGAAGTGGTGGTTTCCGAGTTGTTTTGGACTATGGTACTTATGGCTGCCCTCTCCGTCATCATTTTTATTTCAGTAACCCTCACTTGAGAGTGTCTCTCCACCCTCTTCTTGCTTTTATCACCTCTATTAGTGTAGGATTTACCATTTTTATGTAATTTCCTCTCTCCTGGATCCCTTGGAATCATAGAATTGGAGTAGATAGATGCATTTTTTCCTTGGGAGTAGCTTACCATTAAGATTTAGGTAGAGGAACCGGCCTTCTATAGAGGTTTTTATCAAGTAGAAAGTCCCACAACTTGAGAGACAGTCCCATGTTAGCAAAGAGTAGGTATTCGTAACGATAAAATCCTATGGGTGATACTTTTGTTATAACATAAAAATTGAGGCCAAAAATAGGAGCCGAGAGGGATTCCCCACTCCTCCACAAGCACAAGTTTTCATTAAAATTACCTTAAGAATTTTTTTGATATATGATCACTAAACATAAACAGGTGGAAATTTACATGTAATTCAAAATTGGCATTTCCTCTTTGAGACACCATATGCTCACCGCATCCGTGAAGGTAGGGATTTACTTTCAAATTGAAGACTTGACCTCCATGAAATATTGAATCTTTGAGATATGGATAATAGGAAAATATTTGATCATCTTGAGCTCATTTTTATCATTTACTATTTTTATCATTCTTCACATGGGTACCATTATTAGCACTTTTTCCAAACTTGTCAATTTTTCATTCTTTAATGTTTTGAAATTTGAAGGAATGTATTGAATTACCATAAACCATATTTTCCTTGGACATGATATTTTGTGTAAGAAATGTTGTAGGAACTTACTAAAAATGGAAAATGGTCTTCTAGGTGTTGGGTCATAATGAAACAAATTGTATAAGTTTACATATTTCATTTCAAGGCTTTGCTCCAATTTTGAGAGATTCCAATCACCGGTTTTTGTAGATGTGAGAAAAGGTGAGGAAACTTCATATGGATATAAAAATAAATGATTTAATCATTTGGGAGTTAAAATAATCTTCTTAAAATCATTCTCACAAGAATCCATGGTAAAAATTTGGCGGCAAATGGAGTTCGAGAACATGAGTTATGAGCAAAACTTGATCTTGGAAGATATGGTATCATGGAGATGTTTTTATGTTTGAATGTTATAACCATCTTTGAGGATAAATTTAATGGATAGGAATTAAATGTTTATATTTTTTTGAGTTTTTGTACAAAATGATCAAGAATAGAGGAGTTAGAAGGTGGAAGGTGAAGATATGGAGCACATGGAGGGGATTAAAGAAATGAAAATGAAGGAGTTGGAGATTTTAATATATCATGCACCATAGGAAAAAAATTTGGGTGTATGAGAACTTCCAAAATTTTCCCAATGTGCATGGTAGGTCAAAAAAATTCATATACTTGGATGGTTGTAGTTTAATCCATGCACATCACACCTTCAAGCCTTTTTCCTTTGTTTTTCTCATGATGGGAATGCATGTATGTGGGAGGAAATGGACCAAAATGGGCATGGTGTAATTTTTAGTGGATTATAACTTCCAATTTTTCCTAAGTTGTTTGGGCCATCAAACAATATGCCCAAGGAAGATATGGGGCCCACCACAACTTAAAACACCCACTCAACTCATAAAGTAAACTTTTTGGCCAATCAAGTTATGTATCTTCATTGGGATAACATATAATGAGATTTTGGAAATGTTATTGAGTGAAAATACACTTAAATATTTAACCCAAGGTGTATGGGGGTTGAAAAGTGTGCCTAAGTACTCAAACATTATATTCGAGCATGGTTTGGGCTTAAAACTTGCCCACCAAAATGTTTCCTTCACCCGAGACTCAAAATTAATGAAATGTTTCCAAAAATATATTAATATTCGTGGAAACATGCAAAGGAATCAATTAGATGATTTATAATACCTAAAATTGAGTTCTTTGGATATTTTTACCCATACCTTCACTTTTACCTCGAGTTGTGGGTTGGTGAGCAAAGTGGAAAGAAATGATTTCAACCACCACGAGACTAAATCGTAATATGCATCATGAATATTATTAAAAATAACTTAACTTGATATTGTTTAGGTGCCTAAATCTTGTATAAGTTTCCAAAATTCTCATTTTAATATCTACGAGGATTGAGGATCTTCACCTAGTCTATCGAGGCAAATATCTTAAAATACATATGATAGAATCTCTAAAAAAATTCAATGTGAAGTAGTCATCCTTATATTTCCAATGAGTATATGAAAATCTTGATTCATCTTGAGGCTCTTGATATGTTCTAAACAAGAATACTAGATTTTTAAGTGCTTTCATTTCCTTACGCCAAGCTAAAAATAGGCCGGTATCACATAAATTTTTCCTAGTCCGATTTTCATCCCGAAATTTCCTAAAGTACCTCAAATGTTTAAATATATATGTCACACACTTCTTGGAGGAATTTATTCTTCATGGTACATCCACGATATGTGTTCATTAGGTGTAGGAGTCTCGAGAATATGCCTCTGTAGGCATTCGGAGCATCTCCTTCAAAATTAAGCTCATGAACTCATGAAGTGTTTCCTAAAAATCACATACACATGAAACACAATTTAAACTTTTTTAGCACATCCATCTCATGTATGATGGGTTTTACATACTCGAGAGATTGGACGTGGGCATGTTTACATTACCATGTTCAAGGTTTTTTTGCGTGTGGGCTTAGTTGTCATAGAAATAATTTTCAATAAACATTCTCCATGAAAAACAAAGAAAAATAGGTATGAAGTAGGATGTATTTCATGTCTATGATATATAGGAGGATGCATGATCTTAGTGGGATATGGTTTCAATGATGTTTGTTAAGAAAGTATAAGGTGAAGATAATAAGAGGCATGATCCTTAGAGTTCTAGTTTAAAATAAAGACTACAACAAGAATGAAGATTAGAAATAGTCTGTACTTTTTAGGGGAGTGATGAGGATGTTTAAAGACTAGGTACATGGATCATCTCGTAGCATTTGAAGTCAATAAGGTGAACATAATTTTAGGGTAACAAGTAAGTATGTGTGCATTGTTGTATTTATGTTGTCAAGTTGTTATAGGAGCCTTTTTCATTGATTTAAAAGGGGAAAATATACTTAGAAACAATAATATTGTGTCCTAAATGTGCTTACTTGTATATTTCCATCAATTAAAAAGGGGTAGATTGGACATGTGTCAATGTTTTTCATTGATGTCAAAGGGTGGCTTGGTGTGCATATGTGAGTGCATGATGTTGTCATTGATGTCAAATAAGATAAAAAGAGTGAATTTTTATTGGTATTGAGGTGTTTTTTTCATGAAGTGATGTAGTGGCATGGTTTCTTAGTGCATATGCATGGTTCATGCAACCAGTGTTGTGTATGAACTTCGAGAGGTTATATGAAGGTTCTATGATGTCTAAATGATCTTGATTGAAGTGTAACCTGATGGAAAATGCACTAACAATGAGGATTAATGTGTTATGATGATGAAATTAATAATGAATTATCTATAAAAATAAACAAATCTTATTACAATCACAAATTGGTAAACTCCGTAAGATAGATGTATGTGAGGAGATCTATCTCTTTATTCAAAACAAATTGCATTGCGGTTGTACAAGGAGAATATGAGAGAAGTGCTAAAATTTGAATATGAAGGGTTCCATATGGGAAATAATAGGTCATCCTACATGGAGACCATTTTTATCCACCATATGGATGGATTTGAAAATATAGAAGTGTACAAATCCAAAATCTATCTAACTATTACTATTATTTTATTAGTCCACATTGTCTAAGTGATATCTCTTAGCTGTTTATCTGTTTTGTGAACCAAAAGAATTATTGGAAATATAATTAAACAATATTTTTGTGGTAATATCCAAAAATACTTAAACTTTATTTCATCATTTTTGTGATCAAAACTCTAGAAATGATTTGGAGACCCTTTAAATTGCAAACTACTAAAAAATGATGAAAAAGTGATAAAAATAGATTTCGATTACTTTCCAAAAATAGATTTTAGAAATATTTTTTTGGATTAATAAAATAGCTAGAAATATGTGGTAAATGTGATAGTGAATCTGAATTACTAAGAACATTTTAGTTTATGAGAATCAAGTGTTGAAGTAAGCCTTTACAGGCCTATTCCTAGACCTAGTGTAAGTAGATAGTGTGATAGGATGAGAAATGAAGTATAAAATACCTATGTGAGAATGTCATGATGGATAAGAATAGTCTAAAACAATGACATTGTGATGAGCATTAAGCTTCCTCATTGGATGTAACTTCACACTCTTTCAATGGAGGAAAAAGTAATGATATTGTGAGGAGCATGGATAATTCTTATTGGCTCATGTTTCATGGTTTTCATCAAGAGTTTTCGAGACCGAAATTGTCAAGAGTGTGGAATTGTCTTATTGGTTTGGGTTTCACACTCGACAAGGTCTAAGTAACTAAAATATGGCATTGAGACACCCGTGGAGTATGCTCATTAGTTCGTGCTTTGCAATGGAAAATGGAGATTTCATAAAGCCCAACCTTGCAAGCCAACTAAAGACCGACATGTGCTAATGTAAAACCAAAGAACAAATAGAAAAAGGTTATCCTTGAACCAATCAAAGGCCACCATGTGTCATGATCCTATGATCCCCAACATGAAAATATTTAAATGGTCATATCTTTCTCTCTAGTTCCAAATCACTCAAAATTTATATCATTGGAATGGTCTCCTTGAGACCTTCAATTTGCATCATCAGAATTAAAGATTAATGGAGTTTGATAGGTGGAAAATATTAAAAAAATAGTTTTTCCATTAATCAACAAGAATGTTCCATATTTCATTGCATGTTTAGTTTTTTCGCAATATTCAAATTTCCAAATATCCTATTGTAAAGTTCAAATCCACGCACTTTTGGTCTTATTGGAAAGCTACTGACTTGAGCCACACTTTTGATCATTCAAAATCATATTTTTAGGGAGTTTGATAAGGTGAAAATAGGGAAACATCAAAAAGGCCATTAGTGCATAGATTCATTAGCTCAAGCACCCAGATTTGATCTAATTTGGATTACTTCATTTTGCTACAAGAAAAACATACATGGGGAGGCACATCTAATAGCTTAACAAGCATATTTACATGCATTTAATGCTTGTTGTTGGTGATTGGAAGAAGAAATTTTATTTTCCCTCTTATCTCCTTCTTTTCTATTAATAGTGGAGTAATACTCCTTGTAAAGGTTTTTTCATTCTTATAATTCTTGTGCACTCTCTTTCAAGTACTACATATGCATTTATGGTTTGCAGACCTTAGATTTGAGAATCTACATGGTTAATCTCTCCTTTCACCTTCAGTGTAATGTATTGTGCATCTTTCTAAAGCAATAAAATACTCATTTTGTGCCTATCAATATGTCCTAGCATGTGTTCTATTGCGATATATTTCCTTTCATTATATTTGTAGGTTCTTTGTGCATATTTTGTTCTCCTCGACGGGCTCAATTTTTTTGTGTTTCATCGAAGTGGTGGTTTCAGGGTTGTTTTGGACTATGGTACTTATGGCTGCCCTCTCCGTCATCATTTTTATTTCAGTAACCCTCACTTGAGAGTGTCTCTCCACCATCTTCTTGCTTCTATCACCTCTATTAGTGTAGGATTTACCATTTTTATGTAATTTCCTCTCTCCTGGATCCCTTGGAATCATAGAATTGGAGTAGATAGATGCATTTTTTTCCTTGGGAGTAGCTTACCATTAAGATTTAGGTAGAGGAACCGGCCTTCTATAGAGGTTTTATCAAGTAGAAAGTCCCACAACTTGAGAGACAGTCCCATGTTAGCAAAGAGTAGGTATTCGTAATGATAAAATCCTATGGGTGATACTTTTGTTATAACATAAAAATTGAGGCCAAAAATAGGAGCCGAGAGGATTCCCCACTCCTCCACAAGCACAAGTTTTCATTAAAATTACCTTAAGAATTTTTTTTGATATATGATCACTAAACATAAACAGTGGAAATTTACATGTAATTCAAAAATTGGCATTTCCTCTTTGAGACACCATATGCTCACCGCATCTGAGAAGGTAGGGATTTACTTTCAAATTGAAGACTTGACCTCCATGAAATATTGAATCTTTGAGATATGGATAAGAGGAAAATATGTGATCATCTTGAGCTCATTTTTATCATTTACTATTTTTAGCATGCTTCACATGGGTACCATTCTTAGCAATTTTTCCAAATTTGTCAATTTTTTCATTCTTGAATGTTTTGCACTTTGAAGGAATGTCTTGAAGTACCAGAAACCATATTTTCCTTGGACATGATATTTTGTGTAAGAAATGTTGTAGGAACTTACTAAAAATAGAAAATGGTCTTCTAGGTGTTGGGTCATAATGAAACAAATTGTATAAGTTTACATATTTCATTTTAAGGCTTTGCTCCAATTTTTGAGAGATTCCAATCACCAGGTTTTTGTAGATCTGAGAAAAGGTGAGGAAACTTCATGTGGATATAAAAATAAATGATTTAATCATTTGGGAGTTAAAATAATCTTCTTAAATTCATTCTCACAAGAATCCATGGTTAAAATTTGGTGGCAAATGGAGTTCGAGAACATGAGTTATGAGCAAAACTTGATCTTGGAAGATATGGTATCATGGAGATGTTTTTTATGTTTGAATGTTATAACCATCTTTGAGGATAAATTTAATGGATAGGAATTAAATGTTTATATTTTTTTTTGAGTTTTTGTACAAAATGATCAAGAATAGAGGAGTTAGAAGGTGGAAGGTGAAGATATGGAGCACATGGAGGGGATTAAAGAAATGAAAATGAAGGAGTTGGAGATTTTAATATA
This sequence comes from Taxus wallichiana var. yunnanensis, assembly GCA_018340775.1. Taxonomy (NCBI): domain Eukaryota; kingdom Viridiplantae; phylum Streptophyta; class Pinopsida; order Cupressales; family Taxaceae; genus Taxus; species Taxus wallichiana. The sequence continues at coordinate 36,882,351 of CM031235.1, read as the reverse complement.
TCATGCACCATAGGAAAAAAATTTGGGTGTATGAGAACTTCCAAAATTTTCCCAATGTGCATGGTAGGTCAAAAAAAAATTCATATACTTGGATGGTTGTAGTTTAATCCATGCACATCACACCTTCAAGCCTTTTTCCTTTGTTTTTCTCATGATGGGAATGCATGTATGTGGGAGGAAATGGACCAAAATGGGCATGGTGTAATTTTTTAGTGGATTATAACTTCCAATTTTTTCCTAAGTTGTTTGGGCCATCAAACAATATGCCCAAGGGAAGATATGGGGCCCACCACAACTTAAAACACCCACTCAACTCATAAAGTAAACTTTTTGGCCAATCAAGTTATGTATCTTCATTGGGATAACATATAATGAGATTTTGGAAATGTTATTGAGTGAAAATACACTTAAATATTTAACCCAAGGTGTATGGGGGTTGAAAAGTGTGCCTAAGTACTCAAACATTATATTCGAGCATGGTTTGGGCTTAAAACTTGCCCACCAAAATGTTTCCTTCACCTGAGACTCAAAAATTAATGAAATGTTTCCAAAAAATATATTAATATTCGTGAAACATGCAAAGGAATCCAATTAGATGATTTATAATACCTAAAATTGAGTTCTTTGGATATTTTTACCCATACCTTCACTTTTACCTCGAGTTGTGGGTTGGTGAGCAAAGTGGAAAGAAATGATTTCAACCACCACAGACTAAATCGTAATATGCATCATGAATATTATTAAAAATAACTTAACTTGATATTGTTTAGGTGCCTAAATCTTGTATAAGTTTCCAAAATTCTCATTTTAATATCTACGAGGATTGAGGATCTTCACCTAGTCTATCGTGCAAATATCTTAAAATACATATGATAGAATCTCTAAAAAAATTCAATGTGAAGTAGTCATCCTTATATTTCCAATGAGTATATGAAAATCTGATTCATCTTGAGGCTCTTGATATGTTCTAAACAAGAATACTAGATTTTTAAGTGCTTTCATTTCCTTACGCTAAGCTAAAAATAGGCCGGTATCACATAAATTTTTCCTAGTCCCGATTTTCATCCCAGAAATTTCCTAAAGTACCTCAAATGTTTAAATATATATGTCACACACTTCTTGGAGGAATTTATTCTTCATGGTACATCCACGATATGTGTTCATTAGGTGTAGGAGTCCCGAGAATATGCCTCTGTAGGCATTGGAGCATCTCCTTCAAAATTAAGCTCACTTGAACTCATGAAGTGTTTCCTAAAAATCACATACACATGAAACACAATTTAAACTTTTTTTTAGCACATCCATCTCATGTATGATGGGTTTTACATACTCAGAGATTGGACGTGGGCATGTTTACATTACCATGTTCAAGGTTTTTTGCGTGTGGGCTTAGTTGTCATAGAAATAATTTTCAATAAACATTCTCCATGAAAACAAGAAAAAATAGGTATGAAGTAGGATGTATTTCATGTCTATGATATATAGGAGGATGCATGATCTTAGTGGGATATGGTTTCAATGATGTTTGTTAAGAAAGTATAAGGTGAAGATAATAAGAGGCATGATCCTTAGAGTTCTAGTTTAAAATAAAGACTACAACAAGAATGAAGATTAGAAATAGTCCGTACTTTTTAGGGGAGTGATGAGGATGTTTAAAGACTAGGTACATGGATCATCCGGCATTTGAAGTCAATAAGGTGAACATAATTTTAGGGGTAACAAGTAAGTATGTGTGCATTGTTGTATTTATGTTGTCAAGTTGTTATAGGAGCCTTTTTCATTGATTTAAAAGGGGGAAAATATACTTAGAAACAATAATATTGTGTCCTAAATGTGCTTACTTGTATATTTCCATCAATTAAAAAGGGGTAGATTGGACATGTGTCAATGTTTTTTCATTGATGTCAAAGGGTGGCTTGGTGTGCATATGTGAGTGCATGATGTTGTCATTGATGTCAAATAAGATAAAAAGAGTGAATTTTTATTGGTATTGAGGTGTTTTTTTTGTCATGAAGTGATGTAGTGGCATGGTTTCTTAGTGCATATGCATGGTTCATGCAACCAGGTGTTGTGTATGAACTTGAGAGGTTATATGAAGGTTCTATGATGTCTAAATGATCTTGATTGAAGTGTAACCTGATGGAAAATGCACTAACAATGAGGATTAATGTGTTATGATGATGAAATTAATAATGAATTATCTATAAAAATAAACAAATCTTATTACAATCACAAATTGGTAAACTCCGTAAGATAGATGTATGTGAGGAGATCTATCTCTTTATTCAAAACAAATTGCATTGCGGTTGTACAAAGGAGAATATGAGAGAAGTGCTAAAATTTGAATATGAAGGGTTCCATATGGGAAATAATAGGTCATCCTACATGGAGACCATTTTTATCCACCATATGGATGGATTTGAAAATATAGAAGTGTACAAATCCAAAATCTATCTAACTATTACTATTATTTTATTAGTCCACATTGTCTAAGTGATATCTCTTAGCCTGTTTATCTGTTTTGTGAACCAAAAGAATTATTGGAAATATAATTAAACAATATTTTTGTGGTAATATCCAAAAATACTTAAACTTTATTTCATCATTTTTGTGATCAAAACTCTAGAAATGATTTGGAGACCCTTTAAATTGCAAACTACTAAAAATGATGAAAAAGTGATAAAAATAGATTTCGATTACTTTCCAAAAATAGATTTTAGAAATATTTTTTTGGATTAATAAAATGGCTAGAAATATGTGGTAAATGTGATAGTGAATCTGAATTACTAAGAACATTTTAGTTTATGAGAATCAAGTGTTGAAGTAAGCCTTTCTAGGCCTATTCCTAGACCTAGTGTAAGTAGATAGTGTGATAGGATGAGAAATGAAGTATAAAATACCTATGTGAGAATGTGGGGAGTTATTTTACATTTCATATCATGTCTAGGAGGTGTAAAAGGTCATTATTTAGTGTATAGTGCATGTTCAAGGTCCTTTAGAGGTAATTGTTGGAATACAAGATAAGAAAGCATGGGAAAACCAAGTTGCAAGATTTGTTTTAGAGGTGAAATAGTATGAATAAGCATTAGATATCATAGATAAGGTCAGTAAAAATGTGTATGAATATTTTTAGGTCATGGTTTTGATGAAAAATCATGAAAATTTGTTTGAACTCTACAAAGCTCTCAAAATAGTGATTCCCATCTTAATGGTTAGTTTGAAGTGTTCACTCACACATGAAATATATGCATGGGGACATGATCCATTCATCAATGTTGAGGCATGGATATAAAGAGTATTTTGTGGTTGGAATGAGGTTAAATAATTCCCTATCATTTATGAATGATTGTTAAGAATCCAAGTGGGTTTAAACCCTCCTAAAATCCTAGTCTTGTAGTGACAGAGAAAATATGAATTGTTTGGGCATGTTATGACTTGGGAATGATTTTATGAAGGTTCAAGATTATAGATAATTCTAATATCTCATTTTTGTTGAATTTTCATGTTACAGATGTATTGAGAAACTAGAGAAAAACCTTTATTTTATGAATATTTACAGGTAAAGAGATGTGTTATGGGTTTTATGAAGTGAAATAAACTATGTGATCTTGCTTGGGATTTTAGGTAATTATTCATGAATCTATTTTTTAAGGTTTGGTTCGAGAAATGGGTGAAATAATTCTTCCAATTTAACCTCTTTGTCGATAAAGGCCTAAAGAGGCAAAAACTAGTAATATAGGTCCGAAAGGGTTTGTGTTATTTTGTATGATATAGCCACGTTAATTGGACATGGATATATTTTTGAGGTTGGACATGATGTGTTTTTGTATTAGTGTGATTAGATGAGGTGTTGTCATGCCTACGTTCTAATGGCCTAATCATCCCGATTAGGAATTTTAAGAATTCTTGTGAAATAGGAATGTAAGTGTAATATTATTCATGTGAATTATGTATGTGAGTGATTTAAGAGGAGTGTCAAGATTTTTTTAAGTGTTCCAAATGATATAATTACTTGGTTTCTACTCTAAAGGTGTTAGAGGTTAGATTTCTCAAGACTAGCTCTTCAATCCTACATGTAGGTTTGAGCGAGTTTAGAGAAGGAAGCATTTCGATATCTTATGCCCTGAATTGGAAGTGGATATGAGTTGAGTTATTTCCTAAGTATGGGATATTTCTATTGATGTGCCATAATGATACATGAAGATTTGATCTATTATATGACATAACTTGTTTTTGAAGACCTATTTTTAGCATTACCAAGTATGTTTAAGCAAGGTTAGAGTAGGTGATTTGGAGTGTTATGCCCTATTTGGTGGTATTCCATGGTATTGGTGAGTTATTTTAGATAATGTTTCATGAGTAAAAGTTCCCAAGAAGTCTTGAAATCATTTTTGAGGAGATAAGGTGTTCACTTTTAGAGATTGATAAATAGGTTCTTGAGACCTAATAGGTGATGCTTGCCAAATGGAGTGCTCCATGTTGAAGATGAAGGTTGTAGAGTTTTTTTTGCTTATACATGGTGTTGAAAATATTTTGATGACATGTTTATAGCTTGATAAGTTATTATGTATCTTCTTCATGTATTTGAAATTCAAATTGTGACCATTGGAGTAGTGACTAGTGTTTTAGGCCTAGTATATTGTTTAGTATTATGTTGACCTATAAGGTCCCTTTATGTGACTTATATTAATGCATAAAGAGTTTATTAATGTTGTTTATGATTGAAATTTCATGGTCATATGGTATTGTTATTACCTATATGGTTTTGTGGCTTGAGTCATGTATAAAGGCATTTGTATTTGCTAATTTGAAGAAGCGGAGATAATAGAGGTTTTAGCATGCAAAGGAATAGTGTGAAGAGGTAAGAGGGATCTAGATAAAAGAGGAGAAGAGGTATGAGAAGATGAGAATGGAAGAGGAGAAGAATCTAAGAGGTCACTTGAACTAATCATCTCTATATGGTGTATGTATGGAAAAGAGGAGTGTCTTGAGAGGTATATGAGGTGAACAAATTGATCACAATCAGTTGGTTGAGTAATAAGGACATCAAGAGATCTTCATATTCAGGTGTCTAAGTGGGTGTTTTATCATGTTGGTGGGTTTTAACCTCCTTATATAGTGGGTTCTCTACTAAATAGGCATTGGTGCATCACTAAAGAAATATCATACCCCAAGGAATTAACCATTACACTAGGAAAAAATAAGGTTTCTAAGGCCTTAAGTTGAAAAAGAGGAAGGAACCTTATGGAGGTATCGACACTATGGGGGTATGATAAACAAAAGAAGAATGCAAAATATATGCTAACCAAATAAAATCATGTAACATGAAAGGAAATGAAATGTAATATACTAAACTAACATGTCGATAAAATTCTAAGATAACATATAATGTAAGGAACTACTCTACACAAAATGAAAAAGTGAATTAGAGAACTTAACATTTTGGGGGCAATTCCTGATGCATCTATCTCCCAAATAACCATACACCTAGAGAGAACAAATTTCAGGTGGATAAGGGGATATAATCCAGTCCTAGCTCACTATAGATGACCCAAAAGTGCAAGAAACCAATCCAAGTAAGATAAACCTTGAAGCAAAGAGTCAATATGTGAGTACGTGTAAGTGACACAAAAGAAAAAGATAGTCGTGAGTTACTTTGTGCGAATTAAAAGAGTCTATAATATCAAAATGAGATTTGGGGTATTTATCTCATGGGAAAAGGCGTCAACAGGAATTTTAATTTGCACTAACACAATCATCCATGGAGATGACATCAGTAAGGGATGAAAAAATAAGGGAGATGTGTAAAGATTCATGAAGAATAATAATGATGCAAAACAAAATAAACAAGGTCACACGTAAGAAAGACATCAAAACAATTTGAGGAAAATAAGAGGAATATGAGAAAAGGAAACACATAAATTGGAACAAAATATGTTCCCTTTCCATGTATCATTCCTAACCTAATGGTTGCATGGATAACCATACCCCTATCCTAGAACAAGCCCCTTAAGGCACTCATTCTAGATATAGTTGCATTAGTGACCTAACCTGAAAAGATAATTGTTAGTAACATGTATGAAAATTGAAAGCATACAAATTTAGGTGTATACATATTCCCCAGCCATTTATTACCACATGTCACAATAGTGAAACATGGGGTAGTTAGTGAAACAGAATACATAACATAACATTGAAACTTAAATTACATGTTAAAAGTAAATAAAGGAGTAAATAAAATGAAATATACTTACTAATGCATACCTGATAGTGTTGGTGATCCGGCTACGTATAGGCACAACACATGCTACTAGAACCCGGAGAACAAAAATTGAAAGGAAACACTAGAGGAAAACTAGTAAAATAAGACATAAACAACCTAGCTATGGGCTCCTAGGATGGAATTTGTGGATTTAGAATTTGGAGATAAGGGTTGTGTAACGATCCAAAAAAATTCACACACGCTGACATCACAGTAAAAAACAAGATAATTTTTTTTTGACTTTCTTGACACATAACACGACACAACATGTCGTCACCAAGGTTACAACTAACTATGTGAACAACTTGATACAAGGATGACCACAATTCATCACGGAAATGTTCACACCCATTAAGACAATGCACTTTTCTTTTTGACAGGACAACATATAAGTCCAACCACATGATACTCTTACAGCTAGGGCAAGCCACAATAAGAAATTATTGAAGGTTATTTATTTTGATAAAACACCCTTTAACTCTTGACTTATGTTTTCAGAGAGATTCAAGATATGATTCGCACAATTCATCTTACCAAACTGAGTTATTTTCTTATACACTGTAGAGTAGTTCACTTAAAGTCTTCTCCTTTATGAAAATTATTTGCTTAATCCATTTATTTAGTAAAAGGGGGTAATTTAATTCCACAAGGCCATCCATTCATACTTACGCTACTGAAACTCGCTCATACCCTTATTACAACATGTATTCACGTTCAACAAACTTAAGAGAAAATTACAAGCACCTTGGAAAAATTTAAAGGAAGAAGGTCAAGTTGAATTCATCTTTGAAACATCATTAGTTATTACCAAGATTTAATTGGAGCTTGAGGACTTATCCAAAATTATTAAAGATTTTACTTAGGCTTCACTGGGTGATTTTTACAAAGGAAAACAATTTACCTTTCAAATGGTTGAGAGATAGATTGTGGGGTTTCTAAACTATTTCCTCCTACTTATTAAATCTTATTATCTTCCAACAACTAACAATTTATTTCACCTTAGGATCATTTTACGAATTCACCATAAAAAGGATAATGTTCACTTGTGTGGCTGGGTTAGCAAGTTATAAAATTTTATTTTGCAAGGATAGTTCCACCTTTGATTACTTAAGGAATTGCTTGTTCTCAAGTAGGTCACCTCTTCATTAATTTGTTGTATATAATTTTATTTTTTTAGTTTAACTTATATAAGTATTAAACAACCCATGTTATTTTACTTATGGCACATTATTACTAAGTCTTAGAAATATTTAACTCAACATTTATTCACAAGGGTAGAGTTTATCAATTCTCATTTACGAAAACAACACTAGGTTACATCAATTCTTTCCATCACAAAACACAACCGAAAGGGACATACCAACTCCAAGGAACCATGAATAGGGAGCCGAGAGAGTAAAAACATGGACCAAGAAATGCTAGACTATTATTAGAATACTGATAGTCCAAAAGGTCACTCAACCAACGGTAAACAAAATTTCTTATATTTTCAATGATATACGACAATCCAAGGATTCCAAAGTTAAGATGACATAATGCACAATACAACATACTACGACATTTCTCCTCTTCTAAACTTTCCACTAGATGTTATCAATAGTTGAACCATGAAAAAATGTACAAGCACCTTAATAATTATCATCTATGCAAATACAACAACCACTTCTTTCATACTCGAGCTCATAAAATCAACCTGCAAAACATGTTAGCTTTTGTCAGTTCAAAAGAACTGGCATGAGTATACATTCCCTTTTCCTAGATATCTCATCATAATTAATTGAATGAATAGTGCATGATTCCCATTCCATGACATAAGCAAAATGCAGTTAGTATGAATGTAAACAAAATAAATACCTAGTTAACAAAAGGTACACTTGCATGACATATGAAGGCCGAAATTGTGCATTTTCTATCCAAAGTTACTCTTACACCATACATTCTAAAATATAAAAATTTCCCACATAGTACACCTTTATATTTTCTTTAAGTAAAGATAGCGATAACAACTTCACATTCACAAAACTAAATAAAGGAATCATACGACAACCACCCAATATGGAATAGTAAATTCTCCTGATAATGCAGAAAGAAGGTAACTAATTTTATTATTCCGAACATCCCTACTCGGACCAAGAGTGCCACACAAGCCCACAAAAACTCATGCAGCCTAGGGGGGGTTATGGCCACTCAAGGACCCAATCCAAAGATCATGAAAAAAAGAATGCATTGCACATGCGTACACCTTAAAGAATGCAGGTGATGTTTTCGATTGTTATACCCAATATATATATATCCACACAAGATAAGTTAAAAATTTGGAAGCATACTATTAAGATGCAAGCACTAACTCCACACATCCCTCAACGAAAACCCTCCATTCCCAACATAATAACTATTTTAATGTTATATAATTTTAATTGACTTGCTAAAATAACGAGGAAAAGTCTCATAAATTTTTTTGCTTTGGGGTAAATGAGGTTTACCTTTCAGAGATCCCAAATGCATCTCAAATGTCAAACTTAGTTCTATGTTCACCACATCTCCAACATATACATCATTGTTTATTACTCGGAAGGGGGGTAAAACAATATTCATGCACTCACTATCGTGGGTGCTTCCGACAAGGAAAGGGGTTTCTTATTAATATAAATTTAGGAAAACTTATATAGTTGTGTCGGTGCATAGGATATCCCAGTATAAAACATGAGTGCCTCAAATACGTTAAGCATTTTATTCGATGATTTGAGTAAGGATTTCCTTAGAATAATCCCTCTAATTTTCCATCACAAAGAAGTCAGTGGGCCTTTCATAAGACAAGTTAGGGGGATCACTCAAATGTAGGACTGACAATGATATCCCTTGGCTAGGATACTAAAATTTTAATGTCATCATAAGCCACGTATGCAAGTTAGATCTAGCAAACAATCGTTCAGAAAATACATTGTCGAAAACCGAACTATCAAATCGTGGTTGGTTACATGAGGCGAGTATAATACAGAGACCATTAAAGGTTATAAAAAGAATAGAAAATTATTATATCACAGCCTTCCAGCCAACCTCCTAGGTCTGAAACTGGGAAAGATGTTATACCAAATTTGGCTATTCGAGGGACTTAAATCTATTTTCAACCAAGAGTCGACTCTAAGCCAACTGCACCATGAGTACCAAACTGTATTGCTAAAAAAAATGATGACCAAGGGTCTTTCTAATATCATTTTCAGACAGAATTAATTCCATCATGATAGCATCAAAAGGGCAAGCAATACACGAGCTTCTCGTGAGATATAGATATTTTTAATTTATTTATCACCTGCCCCTTTTATAACCATAAGGATACACAAAAGAGGTTAAAGTCACAGTTTTCAAAAAGGAATGAGAACTTAAACAAACAATAAGTCATTTCCATGCTTGGGGGGGTCCAATACTAGGTTGCAAAAAAACTGAACTACTCCCACAAGCATAATACATACGTATCTAGTAGAACCCCATGCAGATATTAGCAAAAAAAAGACTACAATATTTGTAGGGAAGGTGCACAACGAAACAACATAGCATCTCAAATGATATTTTCTCACGCAGAGCTATCCAAAACTAACACAGTAACCATTTAAAAGGATAAAAACAATAATCATGTAATTAAAACAAAAGAAATAGCTGGGGAATGGAAAAATGGCTCATGCCTATGCCTCTTGATTCAACATCACCCCTACCTCTTCCATTTCTCTAGACATCCTCCTAAAATCCCGCACCCATAAAAAAAGTGCCAAACTATGGAGAAAGCCAGTGGAAGATGGAAATGTGGGAGGAGAAAAGGCATCCATCCAACACAAAGGAAAATTAGATTTTTCTTTTTCCTAGTGTGGAAGTACCCACGAGGAAAGTAAATTGTTTGAAAAACTACCTCGAAGAGATGTCATCTCAATGCATTTCCACACAAAGCAGGGTAAGCACAAAAGGATATACTAAAACAAAAAGTTCCCCTAATAACCATATGCAACACAAGGTTTCCAACTTGCTCCACCCACACAGTAAGGATGCACACAGCTAGCACCCAAAGGGCTTGAGCAGGTCGCGAGGAACAAAGCCAGGGTGGGTTTGAAAGGAACCACCAATAAAATGAAGTGGCCAGTCCTAGAGCAGTTCAAAGAGGTGACAAACCCAATAATGTGTCCCTCCTTCAAGGGCCTGCATCCCAAGAAAAATGTGCCTAACACTCCTCCACCTAAACACATTGAAGATAGTAAAGGAGTGACCAGAATTCTACCAAATTCCAGCTAAAACCCACGCAAACCACTAAATTTCTTTATTTTTATTTTTATTTTATTTTATTTCATCTTATATTTATATTTTTTTCAAAGCATAAATAATCTAGTTAACTTGGTTTAAAAAAATGCAAACCAAAATGAATAACCAGCAACCTACGAATAAGGATGAACTTGCGTAACCAAAACGTCACAAAGGGTATCCTCCTCTTATGCAAGAATCGAGGCTCACTTGACAAGAAAGATCAATCAATTAAGTAGAATAGCTTAATATAATTAGTTAGCTATTGCTAACAATCGACAATTAAGAAAAGAAAAAGTCACCGAACGACAATAAAATAAATATTATTATTATTATCATTATCACATTTTTTACGACTTAGGAATAACTATTGCAATATTAATAATGTCGATACCAAGATCGACAATAATAATAGAAGACAATGATCAACTATTCATAACAATAATACTATTATATAAATACAAATATATGAATCTCTTTTAAAAAGGACATGCCCTAAAATACCAAATCGCCATACAAGCCGCCTACTAGGCTTCGAAAACACAATTTTCATTAAATAGGGAAAAGTAACGGTCATTGCGGAGGCCAGCACAGGAAGCATTGACAATGACACGAGGGGGAATTAGAGGTTATGCTCAAAGATGAACACGGAGAAAAGAACGACCATGGCACCAAGACGGGAAACCCATTCTTTAGCGCGGGATGGGGTTCGTTCTACAACATGATCAGATGAAACAACTAGAAGAAATGCTATAGAGACAATTAATATAAAATATCGATGATGATCGAAAATAAGGTAAAATAATAATACTTATAAAATAAGGGCCGATCGAAAATTAAATTAAAATAAAACATTATTACCATTATATATTATAATTATATATAATTTCTACCCACATTAATAATGACCAATGATTGAGCTTAACAATACGACAACAAGATCCCCGCTTTACATAGGTTAACACACAGGACATTACACACCCACACACGAGAGGTGTTGATAACAACTCAAGAAAGCAAGAAGGAGAGGGAAGGTGCTAAAACATCACTGAGACATGGTCTAAGACAACGGAATTACACACCATCGTTCAATGCTCAAAGAAACAAACAGGTCAACTGCGACAAGAACTAGGGTAATCGCCAAATGGGGCATCACAGGTTGAGAGAGTGTGATTTTTGGCCAAAAGAAAGAATAAGACATGTAATATGTCAAAACAAACAAGATATTTTCATGATCCCAATGCAATAAATGATTTATTTTATGGAGATCGGGAACCAAAATAATGGATATTTAAAGATTAAGGTTGATCACAGTGAAATTAAATAGAAAAATTGATGTTTATATAAGAGTTTGGGGTTTATTTTCTTATTACTATTTTTTGAATTAATATAATTGAACTCTTGAATACCAAATTTTGATAATGATGTGACGAGATGACACGAGTATGAGGAGGAGGCCAAGATCAACGAGGTGATGCTTGCGGTGAGAGCATAACCACGAGTAAGTCAATGCATTTAATTTTATTAGGAAACTTATTAACAATTTCCTTTTGGGAAATGCAAAGGAAATAGAACTCCATTTTTGGAAAAAATTACACCATTAGGATGAGTAGGAATAAATGCAATTGTGATTGGGAGTGATTTTAATTTAGCTTTATCATTTTTTAGATTTTTACTTGTTAATTTTTAAAAGTCACTACCATAAATATTTAAATTCCATTACTCGCCTGAAACATCAAGGTCGATGACATCACGATAGATAGAAATTATTGACAAGGGATGATGGCATATGCTAGAGGGTAAATGGAATAGGGAATATTTATGAGGCATAAAGAGTATTATGTTTTTAGATTTTTAATTGATTTTTAGTGAAGCTAATGTATGGATTTTATTGATTTGTGATTGCAAGAGAATCAAAGGATCTTCCTATGAAGAGTGGTGGATATATCATGGTTGAATGACACCATTTCTAGATTGACAGATGTAGAGACAACACATTTTCCAAGACTCTCCTCTCTGCTACATCCATGGTGAGAACACAATATATGTGGGATCCCTCTATCGGTAGTCCTAGTATCCTGTGCACATCTTGAATTATCACGATCATATATAATGTCTCACCTACCAACCATAGAAATTTGTTGGACCTAGGCTCCTATGCTGATTTGGAGGCATCATAGGGGATTTTGAGTGTTAGGTGTAGTGTAGTACACACTTTGTAGAGATTCTATCTATCCGTAGAAGGTGGTGATGGGAATTATTATGGCATGCATACTCTACTACAAGGAAGATGGGATTATTCCATTATATTTTTGGAAGTGTGTAAGGATGTGATATAGAAGGATGTGTTATTCAGTTGGGGGACCACTATATGGTTGGAGTTGGTACATGATATATACAGGGTCGACTTATGGCATAGAGGACCATAGGTCTTGTGACATTATTGACATCATGGATATATGAGAGGTTTCCCAAGCATAGGCCCACATGGACACCCATACTCACATTAGTAGATTCTAGAGAGTACTCTAGTGGGCACGGGGTAGATGGTGAGAGCACATTCATATTATCAGCCATTATGATAGTGTTAGAAGAATAAGAGACTAGGGGGATGAATTAGTTTATTAAAACATTATTTACTTATCCATTCGTCATTCATTATCATTTATACAACCATACAATCAACCATGAACCGTTTGTGTGTTTACTTAAGCAATGAGGAAACCATACACAAGGGAAAAGTTAGGAGAGTACACAATAACATAAAATTTAACTGAGAAATCCTCAACGGGAAGAAAAAACACTGAAATGTCTCTTATATTACTCACAATAAATCACTCAAGTGAATATTACACATTAGAAGATATTTATTTAGAGAGAAACCAACCCCCGAACCCTTGGTGATATTACTCACAACAAAAGACTTGGATGGATATGAATCATCACATAGGATTTTGATAAGAAGATCACTATAGATATGCTGCAATAACTCATCTAATGGTGACCTCAAAATTCAGCTCCAAACTCCATCAAACTCTCTTCAAACCTTCATTCTTCCGACTCAATCAATCATGGATACTCATGAAATGATTTGGCTTATATATCTTACATTCAAACTTTCTAACCATATTTATATTTTTCACACATCTTCAGCTCTAATTTCATTCCCTTATACCACTTTCTAACTCTCACCTAGGTCAAATTTTCCCTCCTTTCTCAACTAGTTCAAATTTGAACTAAATAGTCCTTCATACCCTTATCCTCTCATTTAAAATAATAAATTCATTCCTTCATCATTAGTCCAATAATAAACTATTTTAAAAATATCATACACATATAAACATTCATAATGGAACCATGTAGGTCTTCCATTCTTGAACACACAAAATAAGATCAATAACTACTCAAAACCCCATCACCTAGATGACAAAAAACCACAAACCTCATGACCATGATTAGTCAAGATCTCAATTTTCTCAAACATGTCAAAGATGACATAACAACATCATGTATGGTCATATATTAGCTTGCACCAATACAATTATTCATAACTTACTCAATAAATCTCATATCATTCACCAAACAATTGTTTCCAAGAACTCTTCACCTATAGGCCTCAATAACACACCAAAAAACTATTGGGGGTAGTAATGTCAAGTGGGATATCTACCACTGTTGTATGCCCCACATTATCTTAAATTTTATGTATTAAAATTTATTATGATGGTCTTCCACATTTAAGAGTGGAACAAAGTGACTGATTAGTTGAACTACTGATTTGCAACAATCTATCTAGGGATTGCTAATAAACCAATGAATACATTTTGTATTGATAATGAGATCAGTTGTTAGTAAAAGACATGAAAAATAAATTTTATAGAATGAAATCACTCTACAATTTCTAGTGCTGAGAAAAAAGACTAAGGAATGAAGTGTATGTTTTGGGTAAAACTTGTATTTGAGATTCTTAATAACATACGGTGATTTATTCAAAGGGGTTTTTTTACCTTTGGGTTTTCCCCACTTTAATCTAGTGTCTTCTATGTCTTTAATTTCCTTCTATTTATTTTATCTCTTGTTATTAGATTCTATATTCTCCATAATATAATTAATACTCTTCAACAACTTATATTATGGATTTACAATTGGTTTATTGCTTATTCCTTATAAGTCCCGACATCATATTAGAGCTTGCAATTATGAGTGTGCGAGATTGATCTAGAAGATTTTAATTATCTAGAGAGAAGAATATTGAAGTCTATTTATGGATTTGTGAAGCCCTAGTTGCTCCACATTCATCTTCAAGCTAATTAGGTTTAAAATTTTGATTCCCACTAAAATATTTGCTAAATGGTTGTTATAGTCATTTTCATTTTAAATATATCATTTGTGAGCTTATTTTAAGTATTTTGTGCTCTTTATAGCTGTTATAGTTGTGTGATGTATTTGAATATTTTGTCTTCTTTAGTGGATTTCTTTTTCCTATGACCATTTAGGATTGTGAAGGTTGTTTTAGTTATCTACGACTTTCTTAGTCTTACATGGATTTATTTGATCTGTGGGCTTGTTTTTTCCTAGACTTGAAATATATCTTGAGAACCAGTTTGTTTGGAGCTTCTAAGTCCGTTCTGACTGTAATATTATTTATTTTTTCTAGATATGTTTTTACAAATCCCGATCCAATCATTTTATGCCATTTGGCTTCACTCTATTGTATTTTATTTAAATCCTATTATTTTTATGAATCTTGGACCAATAAAATTTCTCCAAATAGCTCCAATATCCTATTTTTTATGTTTACAAAGCCAAATACACTCATAGAATGCCATGTGGCTACACTTGTTAGTATTTTATTATATTTTTCAAAGTTCAACTACTACAAAGTTTGATTGAATCATTTTGTGTCATCTAGCTTTGCATTTGTCAATGTTTTTATCTTCATTTCATTTGCAAAGTATAAAAAAATAAGGTTGCTTCTGTGCACTTTGCAAATTCATTTTTTTGTCATTTGGGAAATGCAAGCCAATAAGGGCTTTACATATCTCTTTACGTTGTTAGACTTGGGTTAATGTTCCCTCTATTCTTTGTGAAATATGAGCCAACTGAATTTCTCTATGTGCCTTCCCATTTTGCATTTGTAAGTTTTTTTTTTGGAAGTGGCTTATCCAATAAGAATTAGCCACCTTTTAGATTTTTCATTATTTTTTAGTCTTGTGAAAAACAAGCCATGTAAAAGGCTCCATGTGTATTCAAGTTTAGTTTAGTATTTTAGTAGCATTGCAAAGTGAGAACCAATTTCATTTGGAAACATGTATTAATCTTCTGATGTGTAATTTTTGCAAGTGTGAGGGTGTTAGTCTTTTCTTTTTCCTAGCCTCTTATATTGTGACACCTATCTTTAAATTTAAGAACCGAACTTTATTTTAGTCTTTGGATTATTCTCGGTGATTTTAATCCATCTAATGCTATCTATTAAAAACATTTGGTTGAAATCCACCAAGTGTCTTTTGTCATCCGTTAGATCATTGACAGGTGGCATTGTTTAACTAAGAATTTGTCGATTTTTTTTAGTTGCGAACCAATTGAATGTGTCCGTATTCCTTCACATTTTTTTTTCTTTCATTCTGCGAAAAAGTGAACCAATTATTTAAATACACTTGCATTTACCTTTTATTGGTGTCATATTTTATTTCCTTGTGTACTGAACGACTTTCAAATTGTTCCTTGGACCGTGGATGTTTATTTCCTTTGTATCATGGGTTTTCTAGGTTTCTTCATTCCACAGGTTTGTCAAAGTTTATGTTTTGTGGGAACTCTATTTTTATTCATTCCATGGTTTATCAAAGTCTATGTATCTGTATTTGTCTTCATTTCCATCCGAGCATTAAAATAGCTAGTTCTGCTAGTTTTTCATTAGATAAGTCTCAGATATTAAATGGAATGAATTATACCATTGGAGAGTTTTATTGAAATCTTATTTTATGGCTTGTAATCTATGGAATCTTTTGACCGTGTTGAGACATGACCCACTGGAAGAAAAGAAATCCCTTGAAAACCTTAGTTCCTTATCTCAAAGATGATGGTTGTCGTTATTCCCTTCATTTAATCAAATTTTAGTTGATTTCATATTCAAACTAGGGGTGTGTCTGAAAGCTATATGCAATAAGAAGAATCTTAGTGATTTAGTAATTGACTGTAGGCATTTATTATTTTATTTTCTAGGTTTTTTTAGGAGTTTCCTTAGGATTCCATGGCCAAAGCCTTATTATATTTATGCTACAAGAACTTGCTAAAATAAACACTCATTGCTAGAATGAATTACTGGAAATAAACACACATACAAAAGTAAATAGATTGTTGGAAATAAACACACAATATAGAAGTAAACACACTTTTCTTAGAAATAAACACACGGTTGCAAATGCTGTGAAAAATCTTGCAAGGAATAAAAATCTAGTCTATAACACATGCGGGACAATTATACAACAAAGTTCAACTTAAAGTATCAAAGAATTTGCAGAATTAATGATCTATGATATTTGATTTAGAAATATAAATACCAATAAAATGAGGATCCTGGTTCTTAGATGAGTGGGCCCTTGCTTCACCTTGAATAAGGATTTGAAAAAGTAATATTCTCTTAAAATGAAGTGGCTATTTTATTGCTGAAATGTTCTGTTACAAAAATGTACTATGTATATCTCGTATATCTTGATATCTCTCTACGTATCTCAGTATTGTATCTCTTAAATATATCTACATGTATTTTTATATATATTTAATTCAAATATGAATTTACAACCATAGCTATTATATGAATTCGGATGGAACCAAATAATGCCCAAAATAGATGTTGAATTTGGTACCTTGCTAGGCGTACATTTGTCGATAAGTTATCCCTAAATATTTAAGTATGAAAAATTAGAAATCTTCCGATATGTCTCCGATTGAAAGGACCATTGATTTCTTTATCATCAGATGTCGTCAAAATAAATAGATTCCCATTGGTTATGGAACTTTGGAGATGTTCTAGAACTAAAGGGGACTGTTCTAGATCTTATCGGGAAATTTCTGGAGCTAAACGTAGGAGTTTTGGGACTAAGCACTAGAGTTCCAAAACTAAGTGATAGAGCTCATAAATTGTGTGATGGAGTTCTAGAACTAAGTATTGAGGTTTTGAAACTAATCCGTATTGAAGCCAATGCTCCCAAAAACATGTTGATTTCTTCATACTTCATTCTCTTGACTGATTGTGACCTGTTTTATTACAAAAATTGAATTTCCATGCACTTTTTAAGGAATTACAACTTTTTTAGACGTTAGAAATAAATTCAACAAAATATGGACAATTACATCCTAACTTATACTAGATCAAACAAAAGTCACAAAATGTAGTCAAACTTGATAGAGAGGAGAGTAAAGTAAGATCATTTATTACACATTAATAAGACAAATTTTGGCCTTATCAAAAGATCTTAGGAAGCTCTATCTATCCCATTCCAAAGAATAAGACATGAATTTTTAATACATGTAGGAGATATGGACTCCCCTACGATAAGGGAAAAATTAGATACTATGCATGAAGGCAATCTCTGTAAAAAACAATTAAGCTAATTATGGAATTATTTACAACTCCAATGAAATGGGATGAGAAAATAGTAAATTATGTAGCTTAAATTAAGAACATTAAAGCTCAACTAGATAGCTACAATAGTGAATTATTACAATATAAGATTCTATACTTTATAATTCAAATTAACATTCATGAGAAGTTCAGAAACTATATCTATATTTTTAATTCTAAATTTTAGAATGAGATTAATTTTCCTATCTTGAAACTTTTTCTTCTTTGTTAATTCAAAGAGCAAGTGATGAAAAAATTGTATTCAAAAGAGACTACTTCTCAATATCTATTCTCTCTGAATACTAAATCTACTCAGATATAGGGATACTAACAATCATAATCGAAGTCTAGTCTCATATCAATATTCAAATCTAATCGTAAGTATAACTATACTAAGAACAATCATAAATTTAAAATCAAATTTAATGGAACACGTAAAAATGTGGCATGTTTGGTCACAAAGAATATAATTTCCATGTAAAATCCAATTTTTTTAAAAAAATACTAAAACTAGGAAATTTAATTATCAAAATCGAAGAAAAATCACACAAATAAAGATGAGAACTTTATTTCCTTGTGTACTTGTTTCACCATTTTCTTTATGTTTTTGAATGACAAAATAGATAAGGTTATGGACTAGGGAGGAGTACATTAAATGGGTTGGTTGATGGTTGTTACATGTGTTATGACTTCTTGATCCAGTGCCAATTGTGAGAGCTTCCTTTTGGCTAGGTGGAACTACCCGTAATAGAAAAGAAGAACACAAAAGAGAAGTTAAGTGATATATGATAGTGGAATTCCTAGCATATGCTAGTTCCAGGAAGTGTGATACTTCCTAGATGGTTGTCAATCCACATTTTAAAACAAATTAATGCGATAAATAAATAAATTCCTACTGTAGTTGATATGATTTAGGTATCTCTCATTCAAGTACAATAATTAAATCCAATCACAACAGGCTATATTATAGTTGGATATAAAGGAGGAGATAAGCTGTCAAGTCTTTGGGTCCAGTCAAGGTCTGATTTTGGGTTGTTTAGGTCAATTGGTAGGAGGTTGTTTGGATCAGTTTTGGGAAAGGTATAAAACACAGAGACTGAAATTGGTCTTGTTTTACCAATGATGGTTTAGTGATGACCGATGACGGTTATTGAGGGTTTTCAATAATTCAATAGTACATGATTTAGGGATTTGTCTGAGACTGACCCGGAGATGGTGAAGAGTGGGTGTAGGTTTGGAGAGGTGTTGGAAATACTCAGAGATGTCTAACAATCAGGTATGGGAAATTTTATGGTGTGGGTGAAGGAATGATCAAACTTGTATGGAGATAAATGGTGGGGAAGTGATAGTTCAAGTAGAAACTAATAACAAAGTAACAAATCCTACTAGAACGAAAATAGAATAATGCTAGTTAACAAGATACTATGATGCAGGTTTGATGGCTAGATGGAGGTGATGGTTGATCAGAGGAATGGTGTTTGGTGTCATGGCAATGCTTCCCAGAATGCTGCCATGGGTGCAATGCTCCTATATCTGTCATCAGGGATGATGGTTTGGATGCCTAGATGCACGGAAAGATGTTGGTTCTATTTACATGTAGATTTGATCTCAATATCCTCCCACAGAAATGTGCTAACCTCTCAAACAATGTTTCCAAGGTAAATAAATGGTAACAGACAACGGTTTAGGTCCGACCAAAGATCGATTAAGGTGGGATTCCCTAGGTTTACTAAAATGGGAAGATATCTCCAATTTCTTGGGCCTAGTTAGTTTGTTCTCACGGATCGAATGGAATCTTCCCTTATAATGAGTGGTAATGTGGTTAAAGAAATCTTAGGCATGTTATTTTAGGGTTAAACTAAGTCTTAGTTCATTAAAGTAGGTAGGACTAAGTCTTAGTTAGTTATGGAAACGTGCCAAGAATAGGTCTAGGGTGAGGTGGGTGGATGGGTTGTCTAAGTGAGGTGGAAATTAGGTCTATTAAGGTGATAAAATAAT
The DNA here is from genome assembly GCA_018340775.1 of Taxus wallichiana var. yunnanensis. Lineage (NCBI taxonomy): Eukaryota > Viridiplantae > Streptophyta > Pinopsida > Cupressales > Taxaceae > Taxus > Taxus wallichiana. The sequence goes on along the minus strand of CM031235.1, from coordinate 36,862,183 downwards.
GGATATTGTTAGGATGGGTATTTAATTTAATTAATATAATTAAATTAATTACTAATGTGGGATAAAAGGTGGCCATGGTTAGGTGCCCATGTTTAATTCAGTTATTCGATCAAAGGCTAAAGGGGATGTAACCAAATTTGGGTGTCTATATTTTCCCCTTTTTGTTGATGTAGCTTGTATTGGTAAGCAATGCTAACAAAAATAAGAAGTAGGTGCCCCATTTGTGGTTGAAGATGATCCCCTTCAAACAAATAACTAGTGAGGTGGAAGACAAAAGTGGTGAGTGGTTTGATAAAAGGTGGATGTGGTGAAAAGGAGCATAGATGTGGACGACTATAGGAAATTTTAGTGGACAAAAACATGCTAACATGTAAATATTCTACGGTCAAAGGTAGTGGAAATCACACACATGCACACATTATAAAACTATGACACTACTCTAGGTTGAAGATCTTACAAACTCTATATCATCCAATTTTTATAGGTTTATTTGAACAAGGTTGAAGTGATTTCAGATATCAATGTATAAGATATGTTGCGGAAACACAATATAGGTCGGTATAGGAATGTTGAGGTATGTTCGATACACCAATGGTTGGGTTAGGATAAAAGCATGATGATAGGCAAGGTAATGTCATTAGGTCAAACAACACGGGTAATAGTGTCATAAGGTATAGCGAGCACATGAGTTCATAGGTCATTAACAATGTTTTGAGTCTAGATAGCTAGGTCACAAAGTATGCGAGGGCTAAGGTACGGGTAAAAAACAAGTCTATAAATGTAATTAAGGATAGGGAGAGGTAATGTAGGATGGTGGGAAGGTGGAAATAAGGATGGGTAAGGTCATGAAGGTGGAAAGTGGGGTAAAGGTGGGTCAAAATGGGTAAAAGGCACTAAACGAGGTATGGAAGGTAACCGATACCATTTAGGTAATGACCGACATCGGTCATGTCAATTTGGGTATACAAAATAAAAATTTGACCTATACAAATTCATGTGTACACTTGTGTTAAACGAGATGTGGTTTGTCATGAGAGAAGTACGCAGGACCATACCAAGGTGAGGTGGAGAGATCTGGGTGGGGAGAGGAGTCAGGTAAATGGACCCATGAAATCAGGAAGAGTGAGTGGATTAGTGGAGAGGTTGGAGGTAGATGTGTTACATGGTAGAGGTAAGAGAGGGGTTGGGTGGACCACCAACAAAGAGGCTTTGGACGTGCCATCGTGGAGGTGAAGCCAAGACAAGGTAAGAGCTAAGCTTTTCTATGTATTATTGTTAAATGTATAAGGGAATATGAGTTAGGGGGTGTGGGTAGGGTAGAAAATTTTAAATTTGGTGTTTAAAAGGGGTGAGAAAAGGCATAAGTAGGTTGAATAGGTTTGGGGTGGGATTTGGTCGATGTTTGGGTAGGTGTCTAGGAGAAATGGGAGAGAAATGGGGGGAAGAAAATTGGAGGTTTAGGTTTGGGCACAGAATAGTGGACTCGACGCGCTCGAGTTGAGGTATGGCGACATCGATTAGGATTGAAGAATGATGTCGATTTAGCATGGATCGGTGTCGGTCAAAAAAAGGTGCCGCTTAGAGAATTTAGGGTGTAGTTTTGTTAGGGTTGGGGTTTAGGTTGAAGGGTTTTAGGTTCATGGTGTTTAGGGTTTTGGGTTTAAGGTGTGGTTAATGTGGTTAGGTTTAGAGGGGTTAGATAGGGGTTTGGGGTTTACGGTTTAGATTAGAGGGTTTAGGTTTGTAAGAAATGGTTTAGGTTTATAAGGGTGAGGTGGTAGGGTTGAGGGTTGTAGGTGTGAGGAGTGAGGGTGTTGTGTGATGGGTTTAGGTTTGTAAGGGTTATGTTTGGAGGGGCTAAGGAGGGTTTCTGTTTAGGGTTTAGGTTCGGGGTTTAGGTTTATAGGAAAAGGGTTTAGGTTTGTATACGTGAGGTGTTAGGGTTGAGGGTTGTAGGTGCGAGGAGTGAGAGTTGTGTGTTGGGTTTAGGTTTGTAGGGGTTAGGTAGGGGGTTGAGGGTGTTGTTTGATGGGTTAGGGTGTTGTGTAATGGGTTTAATTTATAGGGGTTAGGTGGGGGTGGAGGAAAATTTTGGTTAAAGGAAAGTTGAATAATGTTTGTAATGTGGTGGATGTAGGCCAGAGAGCAGCTACAGATGAGGGACCATGTACCTCCTTTATTGTTGTCGGTACGATCGAGTGTCACCGCCGATGAGTGGAGGCACATGACAGACATTGGCTTGATAGGTGTGAGACGTTATAGGAATATATGTGAGCCTAGCCTTATGGTCCTACTCATTAATAGATGGGTTGTAGTGACCAACACATTCCATTTTCCAATGGGTGAGCTGACAGTCACCCTAGAGGATGTCTATCGAATCTTGTGCCTACCGATAGTGGGACAATAGGTGTATTCTATCTACTCTGGAAGCCTCTAGAGTTGATTGATCTTGATAGTTTTGGCAAGGGTATGGCAAAGATGAGGTTCCATAGCACCAGTCTGAGCTATGGTGAGATGTATGTAGCCCATCTAGAGGAGATGAGGCTAGTAGTTTTGATTATGGAGGCAGTATGTTGCTTTGCACTACCGGATGCAGAGGGTGGGAGATTCCCATGGGCATTGATGGGGGTCCTCCATGACATGATGGAGGAGAGGACCTAATTTTCTTGGGCACCAGCATACTTGGTGTAGTTGTACAGGAGTTGTGGGCATATAAGAGATTATAAGTGGTTCAACCTATGCTACACTTTTCTTCTCCACTGCTAGGCATATGAGCACATTGTATGTGTGAGGCCACTAAGTATGCCACTGAATGATGCGGTGAGCTGGTTTTTGTTTTAGTGGGTTACTGAGTGCACTTTGGGTTCAAGTTCTTGGAGTGTGCGAGAGGAGTTGGGAGAGACCGACTCATGATCGAGAGGTAGGTGAGGATATCACCATTTTGGATAGTATAGGGATTATCGTGATATGTACCTAGCTGCGTGTTGATGATTTTTATATATGATATTGGCCCACATGCCGATGATGTTTTATATATGATATTGGCCTACGCACGATGATCTTGAGATATTTATACTAGAGACATTGTATATAGGATATATTTTGAGCAGACAGAGATAGAGATGTTGACGATATATATATATCATCAACATCTCTATCTCTGTCTCGCTCAAAATATATCCTATATACAATGTCTCTAGTATAAATATCTCAAGATCATCTCAGGTGCGTGAGGCCAAAGATTACATACAAAACATCATCGGCATGTGGGCCAATATCATATATAAAAATCATCAACACAGTGCTAGGTACATATCACGAATAATCCCTATACTATCCTATATCATATATATATATATATGGCGATGATGATGTTTATGGCATGATGTGTATATGTAATTTCGATGATGATGTTGTACATGTGATGGGAACTAGGCAAGTTAGGCATGATAGAGTCAAGTCATAGAATGGATGGAGTCACATTGGTTTAGGCATGGATCGAGTCGATCCTGGCATGGATCGAGTCAGTCATAGGCATGGTTGAGTCGATCATAGGTAGGGTGGAGTAAAGTTTTGGTTTGGATATAAGTTCCACGTTATTGGTAAAAAGGAAACAAATGATGATGGATATGCATGTTATGTTTTAAATTTCTAAATATTTATGAATTGTGAAAATTGGTGAATGTTATGATGATGTGTGGAAAAATGTTTGATAGTGATGTTTGTTAATTGGTGTTTGTTTGGTTTAATTTCTAGTTATTGATATAGAAAGGAAACTAACTAGGGTAGAATGTGAATAGGAATGGAAAAGGGGGAATGGGTGAAGGTAGAGAGTGGACGAGCTAACCTTCAAGGGTCCCATGAACTTAGAGTGTTACCTACATAGTCCCTGGTGAAAAGGGACCTCAAGCGGATGTAGTTCTCCCATAAGCTAGGAAGATTGTGATGAAGTAAAGAAAGAGATTGAGAGGTGTTTAGGAATGGGTGAATGTAGGTAATGAAATGAATGAGTGTAGGTCGTAAGCATGGTTGATTCTTTGGTCGTAGGCATGGTTGGGTTTTAGGTCATAGGCATGGTTGAGTTTTAGGTCATACGCATGGTCGAGTTGTTTTAAATAGAGGTGTCAATGATCAGGTCATGTATAGGATAATAAATAAGTAATGACGAAATTGGATAGTAAGAAGTGGTAAAATATCTTCTTAATTGATAAGAACCCTAATGAGTCAACCATATCAAAGAGGGGCCCATGAACATAATACCCTAAAAGAATTGTATAATGAACCATTCTAAGGATGAAGAAAGTCACATAATCACGAAATGTCATGTAATGCCCTGATTTTTGTAAGTTATCATGGTAATTACTTTCTTGATGTTGTAACTGCTGAAATGAAGGCAAACATGTTAAGATATATATTTTGATCTTAAGGGAATGTGTTGCTAATCTGGATTCTTGCATACTGTAATTTATTTGCATGGGACAGCAGTTATTGTTACTTGTGTGTTTGCTGATGTGACGAAAAATTGTCGTATGCTTGCTGAACTCTATTCGCTGATTGACAACACACCTTGAATCAATTCCATTGATCCAAAGTATGTTGTGGCCTTCTTGTGATCACTTTGACGATTTACTCTTGAACCGAACTGAAGGTTGATATAAATGTGCAGCACCTGATTTCAGGTATGAACAGCTGGCACGTAGATGCCAATGATGAAGGTTCGATTCACGAACCATGCACTGTCGTAACGTGAGATCCCGTAAGGTGATAAATGCCTGGATGCGGGTGGCTCAGGCATGTTAATGTGGGATGAAATGCCCTGCACAGTGTTGAAATTTGATGACAGTCGGAAAGACTGGATTGGAGGTTGATTAGTGTTAGGTGTTAGAGGGAATTAGATCCTAATCTAATCCTAAGTTCTACCTTACATCCTAAACTACTATCCTAAGTGGATTTTTAAATTGTATAAAAGGTGAAAATAGACCTAAGTTCTATTAACCTAAAGACTAGGCTATGACCTAGGTCGAACACTATTATGAATCCTAAACTAATCCTAACCTAGAAGGGGATGCACAGACCCATGGGAAAGGATAAGGATGAAAGGGAATTAAATGGCAATTAATGTGAGTCCTTACGTGGATAGTGCCAAGTTTGGCGGGAACAGGAAAAAGGTGGAGGTATCTAGTTGGTCATGGAACTAAACTTGGTTTGCATGCAAAATTTGAATTTGGTGGTTCGCCAACCCAAGTTGGCGGTGGTGTGAGGAAATAGAAAAAGGCAGAGCCTTTAATGCATTTAATTTTTTTGGTCTTCGTGACCAAATCCACTTGGAAAGAGTTTGGAGGAATTTTTGTTGGTCATTTGTGTTTGCTCGGGTTTTTGAGAAGTTGCTCTGCATTTGGTTTTTGATTGGTTCAGTCGAACCAGTTGTGTTTGGTTTCTGTCTCTGTTCTTTGGAAATTGAAGGTTGTTTGCTGAGCCTGAAGAGGAAGGGATTGTTTGGAAGCTCGTTGTTGTCGCCGTGGAAGGAAACACCTTCTGTAAACGTGGTTTTCTTCGAGTTTCGAGGAAGAATACCAGGCATGTTAAGCCCTTCTCTTTAAAACACTTGCTTTACTTAAGCATCTCATTAAAACAACCCTGCTCTTGGGTTTTGGGTTTATTCGATTTTGCTGTCATTGTTTGAAATGATATGGGTAGAATCGTTTTCTTGTTATTGTGATTCGAACTGTCCTTGCATTTTTAATTGAGTGGAAACACCTCCATGCTGTGCTGGTTTGTTTGACAGTAATGGGGAATTCGTCATGTGTGTTATGAAACTGTACATGTTGTATGAGTTTGTTTTCATTATTGAAACAATCGTTCTTTTGCTAATACGAACTGGAATGATGGAAAGTATTAGCTGTGCGAGTTGTTGAAGTTGTTTCTTTACTGAAATCTTTAAAAAAGGAAATAAGACCCTTTTTCCTTCTGTTGTTTTGGGTTTAGAAGGTAATAGCATTTTTGGATTTTAAAGGAACTGGCATTTGAGTTTTATTTGAGCTTATGAACTCGATTTGAAGGAAGTAATAGTAATATTTTATGGCTGTGCCTTCTTCTTGTATAAGAAATGAACGAATACGTAGTGGGTATTCGTGAAAGTTAAGGAAAGTAACTGTTTTCCTTCTGAACTTATAAATGAACTGTATTTTCTCTTGCCTTGGTGGAAAGTTGATTTTGTTGTGTCTTATTTGATGCGGTTTGATCTCCAGTTCGGACTGTAGTTGTGAATAAGAACTCGGCTTTTTATTTCGTATAAATGAATGGAAAATTATGGAAATAAGTTGGCTGATTGGGTCTGTCTTGACTGTACCTTGTTGTGCATCTGATATCCTATGCGGGTTTTCATTAATAAGGGTATTGTTGTATGAAAATTGCATTTTGGGTTCTGTACATCATTGTGAATAGAAAAATGGATTCGGGTAGAAACATTTGTTGGCAAGGAATCCAAATTGGGTATTCATTGCTTATGGTATATTGAATTGAAACAGTTCAGAGCTATGTGAGTTTTCTATTCATTGTTGAACGATTGTTCAGTTGTCATTATGAGTTGAGCTATCATGCTAAGATAAACATGATTTGGGTGTTTTTATCACATTTGAAGAAAATGATCGTTTCTTACTGAAATTATAGGGAAATGAATTCTTATTCTTTCTGCTATTTTCGATTTGATAGAAACAGTAATTGGGTTTAATGAACTTTATAAGTTCAGCTTGATAGAGATGACAGTGGCATTTAGATGGTTTCCTGAGTGCTGTGTTTTTCTGTACAAACGGAATATTGAAATGTTTCGTATGACTCTGATTTTAGATAGTCATTTGAAAAGAAATGAAATCGACCTGAGTAATTCTTGTTGAGTTGAAGAAAATGGTTGTTTTCTTATTGAATAGTTAAAGGAATGAATTCTTCTCTTTTTGTTGTTTGAATTCTGGAAATAGCAATTATAGAGCTTTACTGTGCAAATGAATTGGACTTGCTGTAGGTAACAACAAGGTGCAAATGAATATTTATGAACTGTATGCGTTCATGGATATAGAAGGTCATGTGAATAATTGATTACGTGATTGTATAACTAGTTATTTGGTTAAAAATATAGTGAAAGAAGTATGGAGTCTTCTAGTACAGTAAGTACATAGTATGCATCTTTATACTGCTTGTTCTATGATAATACGATGTTTTACTAACCTGTTTATGGCATTCGTATGAGCCTGAATTAAATGAAGTATTGATAAGGACGATAAGTTCTTCCTTGTTTTCATTTAAAGCTGATTATGAATGAAATTATTCTTGCTGCTGGAAAGTGAATTCCGAATGGATTTTGTAAGTTTCACTCTGAACTGTTATCTTGATTTGTGTCTCGTTTGGATTCAATTTTTAGGACAGTCATGAGGAAAGAAATAGGAATGTGAATGGAAAACTTGGAAAAATGATCTTTTCTTCTCTCATACAGTTGGAAATCTGTAATCGTTTAGGAACGAATTTTGTATTGCTTGGGTATAAGCAACTATATTTATTGTTGTTTGCTTTCTCATCTGTACTTGATTGCTTGGAATCGAATGAGATGCATGAACTGAAAGGAAAGTAATTGGTTTACATTTCAGTTAGTTTTACCCTTTGCATTTATTACTAATGAAAGGAATGGAAAGGATAACAGTTATGTTATAACAGCAGTATGCTACTTGTATTCCTAAACTTTACAAATGTTGTAATCTGGAACTTTGAAGGAAATTGCTTCTTGTATGGTTATGTGGGAAATAGGACAGCAATTCTTTGGCTGATTGGGATGGTATTTAGATGGTTCAGTTGTTATGTTGTCCATTCTTTTGATGCTTAATTCTTGATTGATGTTCATACTGTCGTTTCATAAAAGCAGGGTTCTTTTATTGAGACAGTTAATTAGAAGCACCTCATTTTAATGACAAGTGCTTAATATGCTCAGTTCAATGAACTGACCCGTGCAAGTAATTTTACAGATGGAACTTGATTAAAACGAAGACATGGCTATTTTCTGATGCTTCTTTTGATTGTCTGAAGATGAATTGTATTTGTTAGTTATTATTCCTCTACGAGGAATTGTGAAAAGAAGAAAGTACATTCTTCTATCTATGAGTTGTAATGATGTTTTATATAAACAAAGTCCAGTCAGTTGGATTGGCAGATGTATGGATTATGAAATGGATTGATGAATACAAATACAAGTGTGATATTTTAATAACTATATCAGTTTGATATTGTTGATTAAATTAGAAATATAATGTTATTTCTTGATTTGGAATTATTTAATTGTCCTTGGATGGATTTAAAAGGAACTCGATATCTATTCTTACCTAAATGCAAATTTTAAGTTGAAATGTGTAATTAGTTCATACTTTGGGTTAAGATGAATTTTTAATTGACATTAAAGGGATTAGGAAGAATATGATTCCATAACTGATAGGTATTCAGGATTAGCTTGGAAGCTAAGGAATATCAATTAACTTAGGAGTAGCCAAACTTCATTTTCGAACTCCATTAATAGCCTCGTATGTTAAATTCAGAAAGAAAGGATATGGGATAAATATATCCAGGGCTAATGGACCTTAACTATGTAAGGTTAAGGAGAATAAATGAATACATTTATTGGGAATTAGACCTCGTTTAAATGACGTCTAATAAGCTGGAATTCTGAATTTAGTTACAGTTGTGAAAAACTTGGTTAAGTTTAATAGGTTAAACTTATCACGTCCGTCGGTAATGGGCTGCTTAATCCAATGATTAAGAAGAGAACCAAGTAGAGAAAATGTAACCCTTCGGTACGAAGGAGAAGATGCATAGCAAGCTAGAAGACGGATTTAGTCTCTCTTAGCTATATACAACTGTAACGGGAATGAGGATAAAGGATCAACATGGTTGCTGAAAGTTGATCTTAAATATTAAGATCATATCCAAATCACTTGAGCAGGATGTGTACTCTTGATGGGAGGATTTTGTAGGACATTGACATACGCTAGCTACAGCATGGTGTCTTCATGAAGACGGGGTCTTCATGATGACACAATGTTATAGCTGACATATTACAATGCCCTCCCGAATTAAATCATCAAGAATACATAGGCTAAATGTTAAGTTCTTAAATGGGGATAGGAGTATGATCACGTATACGGAGTGACTCTAGAGGTCTAAAGATAACTAGACACATGGAGTCATGGGGAACGACACCGTATGTCTGCGCATCTTTAGTCACCATGAGTACCTTCCTATATTTGTTCATATTGCTAGTGGAAATTGGAAGTTTGAATTTGACCTTAAATTGAAAGGATTTGGTAGGAACCAGAAAGATCATTCTAGATAACAGGTGAATTGAGGTGAAGGACATATTCCATTGGTGTGTATCACATCCAGAATATGATCATGCAAAGCATGTGAAAATCTTTGGCCAAAGTATCGCAAGTGCTGGTTGTGTTGTCCTAATCACTTAATTTAAGATGCGAGGATGTCGATGAATATCGAATGATATTCGATAGGCTTCTTAAATGGATCACTTCGATAACCAGAAATGATTAAGAGAACTTGTATATATAATATACTATGCATGAATGAACATGAAGGATCGGTAGTTGCCAGTTGAGTCATGAAATGAGAGATCGTTGAAAATATGAGCCATGAAAATGGGAGATCGATAGTTCTTTGAGTCATTTACAGCAGCATATAGAATCTATTATAAGATTGAATGGAACTGAATGTGTGTTCCATATTGCAAATATGTGAACAGAGAACATTAGTTTTAAAAGGAAATTGTGTGTTCCAAACTGTATTGTTTGGGTAGAGAACAATTATTAAAACTTGAACGTGTGTTTGAATTATATAATTCATAATAGAGAACGTTTATAAAAAAATAAAAAAATTCCCTTGTTCTAGTATCTTAAAATGGGGATGTTGCATGTCACGTTTGCATAAATTCCCTTAAGTAAAGAGAATATTAGGCAAAAAAAGGCAAGGAGGTGAGAATGGGCGATTGAGCCTAACTTAGTGTACAACAATGTGTCTTTCGGAACAAGAAACCTAGGATCAAGAATAGAAAAGTCCATGACAAAAATTTCATATTTTTCTTCATTTGTTTGATTTTAATAGACTAATTGATGCGGGAAGTCTATATGGGATGAGTATATTATCTCCTTGAGGTCTTCGTGAAGTTGATTGATGTAGAAGCTTCTAAATATTTATTATATTTTTGTATTGACTTTATATAGCTTTCCTTCAGGGAGCAAATCTATTTATAGCCGTGTAATTTAGAGTGAAGATATGTCCCTTTTTTGGTGAGTCATTTTTGCTAGAAGTTTGACTCAAGGAGTTGTACCCCTTTTGCTTTTAGATGCTTTAGTCATGGACAAGACTATAGTGGACGATTATGCTCTTGTTTAGAAGAAAAGACTCAGCAGACACAAAGATTAACTATGAAAGAGGTGGTTTTGAGTGATGAACGACCATGGGATTCCATCTTGAAGAAGACAAAAAGTATCCATGAGAATCATGCTATGAGTAGAGCCATGGTACTCATATTGAAGATAAGGCTAAAAGGTGATGAGAATCACATCATTATTTTTGAGTCACGGATCCTTAATAATGGGTAATATAGAAGGTGAACAAAACTTAAGGGATAAGCGATCAACTGACATAAAATGATATATGACTCGATATCAACAATAAAAGGTCAAAGATGCAAGGCATTTAGGGGCTTAGGTTTAGGTTTATCTTTGAGTGAAGACAAATGATAAGCACCTAATCTATAGGCATGGGTAATGATATAGGGTCCAAGCCAATTAGGAGCAAATTTTCCCCATTTACTTTTCTCCTCTTTAGTTACATGTTGATTTTCCTTTAGGATGAGGTCGCCTGCCTGAAAATTTCATTCATGAACACAATTTTCATAGGCACATTCAATACACTTTTGATAAATTTGGATATGGTCAAGAGCATTGAGACGACGTTCATCTAATAACTCAAGTTGGGCCAAACAATCTTGGTGAAAATCATCGTCATTGAGCATGTCTTATAGTGATATGTGGAGAGATGGAATCTGGACTTTAAGAGGTAAGATAGCCTTGGTACCATAGACCATAGGAAAGGGTGTGGCATCCGTTGAAGTATGAATACTAGTATGATAAGCCCATAAGGTGAAAGGGATGTGCGTATGCCAATCTTTCCCAGTATCATTAACTACCTTCATAAAAATTTTGTTCAAGGTTTTATTGGTTGATTCAGATTGACCATTGGTTTGTGGGTAATAAGGTGATGAGAAATTAATTTTGATGCCAAAATCATCACATAATTTGTGTAGGGTTTTTTTTTGAATTGTTTTTCATTATCAGTGATGAGGTAGTGAGGAACACCAAAATGAAAAATGATGTGATGGTTGATGAATTCACATATTTTCTCAACTTTTGTAGAAATGAGAGGAATTTCCTCTACTCATTTAGTGTAATATTTGGTAGTGGTTATGATCCATTGGTGATGTTGTGAAGAATGGAGGTTGATCTCATTGACAAGATCCAATCCCCATTGAGAGAAAATCCAAAGGTATCATGAAACTTGTAAGGCATGACTAGGTGTGTGATGGAGATTAGCATGTTGCTATCATTTCACACAATGTTTGACATAATCGCAACAATCATGATTTAGGGTTAGCCAATAATAGCCTAGGTGAAGAATTCCTTTTGCGATGGCTAAACCACTAAAGTGACCTCCACAAATTCCATCATGGAATTCCTTAATGGTCTAGGAATTTCAGAAGTCGTAAGGCATCGTAAGAGAATTCCATTGAATCCATGCTTATAAAGAAGACCACCCATGATGACATAATGGGAGGCACTTTTAAGAAAGGCATAGTTTCCATTACGAGTGAGATCAACAGGTAAAATGGAAAGGGAAAGATAGTCTGTATATTTCTTATACCAAATGTCACGGGGGTCATGTGCAATTGTTCCGATGGAGTATACTTCATGAGGTAAATAAGATGGTGATTATAGCCTTTGTATGGTGACAAATATTTTAGAGTCATCGGGTGAGGCCGTTATCTGAGAAGCCAAGTAGGCCATGGTATCTGTAAATTTATTGGTAGAACGTGGGGTGGTTTGAAGTGTGTAATGGTCAAAGGTGGTCAAAAGCATATCTACATGATGCTTATACTTTTGAAGGATCTCATTATGACACTGGTATATACCATTGAATTGGTTTATGACCAACTAAGAATCACCAAAGATATTGATTGTCTTAACATCTAAGGCATAAGTGGCTTGGAGACCCAATACGAGTGCTTCGTATTCTGTAATATTGTTTGTATAATCAAAATCAAGTTTGAAAGACAAAGGCATAGGTTCACCTTCAAGAGGAATGAGGATAACACCAGCCCCACCCCCATGCTTTGACACTTGGAGCCATCGAAGAAGAGTGTCATTTGGTAAGTGGGTTCGTCTAGGGAAAGGGTAGCTATAGACTCATCTAGGAAGTCAAAGTTAGATGGTTGATCCCCAGAAATAGGTGCATTGGCCAGTTGGTCAGCAATAGCTTGGCCCTTATTGGACTGCATTTATGAATGAATTCAAGTTCAAGGTTAGCGGGAAGCATAAGCCAACATGCGGCACATTGATGTTGATATGTTTTGGCATACATATAGTGCAATGGGTTAGTATTAGTAATGACAACGGTTTTGTGGTTGAGTAGGTAGTGGTGGATTTTTCTAGTGACGAAAACTAAGGCTAAGCGAGTTTTTGGCATGGGTATATCTAGTTTTATAGTCTAGAAGGGTGTGTCCTATGTAATAAACCACTTTCTCTCTATGCTACATATCACAATGAGTGAGCATAGCACCTATAAAATGGTTAGTGGCAGAAATATATAGATAAAAGTGCTGATCATAATTAGGAGGAATGAGAACTAGTGGTTGAAGGAGGTATTGTTTTAAGGCCCCAAAGGCTTTATGGAATTCATCATCCCATTTGAATGAAACATATTTCTTGAGAAGATGATGAAATGGCTGAAAATGGTTAGAAATTTGTGAGATAAAACAACGAATGGATTGCAACTTACCTTGTAGGCTTAGAAGTTGAAAAATATTAGTGGGTGGAGGAATATCTGGAATAGCCTTTACTTTAGTAGGATTGATTTCTATGGCACACAAAGAAATGATGAAACCCAAAATTTTCTCGGAAAGTACCACAAAGATGCACTTCTTTTGTTAAAGATGAACACAATACTAGATGAGATGGTCAAATATTACTTTAAGGAAATGCAAGTGTTCGGTTCGATGTTTAGATTTGGAAAGAAAATAATCTACATAATCTTCCAATATGCGATGCATGATGTCATGGAAGATGTAAGTCATGGCTCACCGATATGTAGCACCAACATTTTTAGGCCAAAAGGCATGAATCGATGGCAAAAAGGTCCCCGAGGGGGTGATGAAGGAAGTATTTTTTGATCCTCCGGATCTAGTAATATTTAATTGTAGCACTGGGAAACTATCCATGTGTGATAACATTTCATGGCCAGGGGTGAGATCAACTAGTTGATCAATTCCCGTAGAGGAAAGTTGGCTTTAGGCTAAGCTAGGTTGAGGTCACTAAAGTCCGTGCGAGATGTAGAGTCCCCGAGTTGCCTTTATGATAGGAATGATGTTATAAATCCATTGGGGATATTCAATGGGTAGGATGAAGGAAACGAGAGAAGGCATTACAGCTCTTCCTTCACCGAAGAGAAATGTGAGGATGCATTTTCCACATCTTTTGTTTGATGGGTTTGGCATCGGGAATGGTTACGATATTATGGACCATGATTTTGGGTCAATACTAGGCATATTGGCATAGGACTAGGAAAAATCATTGCCATGGCCCAAAGGAAAGAAGTGAAGGATTCTGTTCGAAGAGCATATAAGGATTAGCTGATCTTTAGAATGTGTGGGTTATCCTAAGTGTTAATGTTGATTTCGATGGTCGATTTGTTCAACATGGTTTGTATCTCGAGAGGGTAACGACCGATGAATATAATTATCTGCCGCACCAAGGTAGGTAAAGATGGACTCATTATCCCATTGAAAGACGTTAATAGAAGGTGTATCTTCATCAATCATGTTAGGATACAAGAATGGGAGAGAAGTGGGAGCCTCGCCATCACGTTGATAGGTCAACATTCCCAAGGAAATGGTTTTATGAAAAAAAAGTTAGGAGGAATAGATTCGGGATATATGGACTTTGTGGGTGAAGATGGTAATGTGGGTGAATGAGATGGGAATATTTATTGTCCTTGATAAGGTCGATGTAAACCTTCTTGGAGGGTGTAGCATCAAAACCAATGCCACTACGGTCATTTTGTTTATGAGAGGTAAAATAAATGACAACATGGCATCCTTGTTCATAAAATCAAGCCAAATCCTTTCCATGTGCATCGGTGGAGGAAAGAGTGAGCAAAGCAGCGATTAGTGAGGGAGTGTAGGTCGAAACAAAATGGTTGGGCTTGGGATGGAGGTTTGAGTTTATAGGTGGCAATATCAAGTCCCCCATATGTTAGATTGGTTCAAGGCGGGGATGGCCACAAGGAAAAACATCACCAATGTGGATGTCATAGCTGGGGTGTTGACACATATTCCCATACTCTTGTGGGGTAAGAAAGGTGTCGATATTATATAGGCGGTATTCCCCCAGTGAGTGAGGCATTGGAAAACACTTGTTGAGGGATTAGTAGTTGGTATGTGGGTAGCGGGGATAGATGGCTCGCTAGATGGTGGGAAAATAGGTGTGTCAGCGGTAAAGGCTACAACTATAGTGGGTATAGCAAGGTTAGATGCAACAGAGGTAGTGGCAATTTTGATGGATGGGCTTATGGGTGAAGGTGAAATAGTGATAGTGGAAGATGCCTTGATGGTTCATGTACATCATTAGGATGATATAACATGTTACAAGTCTTGAAACGTGATTGGTTGGTAGGGATGGTGTAATTATTTCCCTCGTGTTCAAATTTGAGGTAACGATGTAAATTCAAAGGGACATAACCCATGACATGGATCCAAGGTCATCGAATAGAAATGTATACTATAACTCCCCTTCTAAGACATAGAAAAGTTTTAGGACAATTAAGGGACCCATGCGACATGGAGAAAAATGGTACCCAGGGTAGAGGTCATGGTGTCATTGAAGGAGCACAACATAATCGGGTTACTATGCATGCAATTGGTAGGTATCCACATTTGGTTGTATGCATGGGAGGAGATGATGTTAATGCTAGCACCACCATCGATCATAATACGTCGTATGCATATATTATTGATAAAGATGGAGATGAAAAGAGCGGGTTCGAGGTCTTGATTGGAAGGGAGTGATCTCTTCATCTAAAAAGTTGATGGAAGCCACTTGGAAAGTAGGTGGCAATGTAGAGGAAGGTGATGATCTAATGAGAGAGGCTACATGGTGAGGGCTAATGATGGAGGCTACGGGTGTGGGGTCATTTGGTAATACTTCAATAGATTGAAGGACCTCCATGAGGATTGATGATGTGACCTTGAGGTTTGGAAGAGGTCATATAAAGACATTTTGAGGGGATATTAATGTAGTTGTTTTAGCATTGTGTGATGTGTAACCCCATCGAAAATAGGATATGCATGACCTCGATTTGGTGACTTTGGGTATGGGTGCGAGATGGTATTTTGGGTATAGGGTTGGTTGATGAGCCGATTACTTTTTCATTTCCCTTGTCTTTCTGACCATGGGTGGCAATGTTGATCATGTTAATTTGAGGGGATGTGGATTAAGAGGGTGTTTCATGGACGGTATAGTAGCACGAAAGAAAAAAATCCTAGTGGGGGATACGATCCTTGTGAAATGAGTAGGAACATTGGCATCTTGGTTATGGTTTAGCCAACTCTCTTATACGAACCATGTTAATTTAGAAAGTCGGGGGTAGATTAAAGAATTGTGGGGTGGATATTTTGGTCGTTGAGTAGGTAATGGGAGAAGATTTGTGGAATTGGTGAAGGTGAAATGGGGTCCTCATCAAGAAGATCATCATTGTCAAAATTTTCTTCATGAGGACAAAATTAGAAAAGAGTGGTTTTTAATCCTTACAGCTTTTCTATATCGTGTCCCGACACATGATGGTAGGCACAAATCTTGGTTTTGTCAAACCCTTTTGGTTTGGGTTTGTGTGGGTCGTAGGTCTAAGAGGTGGTAATCGATGAAAAAAGTTTCAAGGAGATTGGTTAAGATTTTGGTGTAGGATCCTACTAGTGGATCACAATGGGAGATGAATGTGGGTTTGGGTGTAGGTACAACTGATTGTGGAGGAAGAGGATTTACATGAGGGGGTTGGTTGGTTTACTAGTTTGGTATGTGAAGTGGTCCTAGATCTTGGTTGCATCTACTTGGGTATGGGCATTGTAGAAGAGCTAATGCGCAGAAGGTTTGGTTGGTTTAACTTCCTTATTGGAGGGTATATGATTTTTAGCTTTAGGTTGCATGTTTTGGGTAATTATGGCATAGGTGTATTAGTTGTGTAGGGAAAGCTGATGGTGGAAGAGGGCAGGTTACCCATGGGGGTAGGCTGAGGTGATGTGGAGGTGGGTGGTGTAGGTTGGGCAAGATGCATGAGTGAAAGAGAAGAAAGTATCATAGGTACGAAGAAGTTATTGATGGTAGTGGACGTATGGGTGGTAAGAAGGTTACAGGTGATGTCGGAAGTTATGCGGGTCAGCTAGGTACATTATAGGTTCATGATGAGGAGGTGGGTTTTGCGTTCTTCGGTTTATCGATGGATGGAGGTTTCTTGGCCGTGATCGCGGGGAGAGGTCCTAAGATGGATGGCAGGGGGGTGAAGGTGATAATGGTGTGGTAGGATAGGTTTGTGTATGGGGCCTAGGAAGTTGGGTCTTGTTTTTAGGGGTGGAGTAAGTTTAGTGTTAATTTTGGAAGTTGTGGCTAAATCTAATTTGATGGGTGGGTGAGTAAGGCTAGCTTTCAGTATGACCCTAATGTAGTGATAGGTTTAGGTAAGGAAGATGATATCGGCGTGGGTAGGTATTTACGTGTAGATTCATCTTGGGTTATGGGAAAAGGTTTGAGTTACACCATGGGTGGTGATGTGGAAGATTTTGCAATAGTCATGGTTGTGTTTGGTTTGGTCACTTGAAACACTTTTGGATAGATAGTGGAGGTGTTAGTGAGTGACTAATGCATTTGTGTTAAAATAGGAAGTAGACGACATCCCCAAAGTAAGGCTCTATTGACATATTCCGGTGATCGCAAAGCATGAAAATGGTGTTGTTGTAAGCAGCGACAACATGGATCGAGTTGTAATTCCCATTAAAAGTGTTTGAAACACTGGAAAATAGATAGCCCTTTACTCGTGGGTAAGAGAGACAAAAGTAGAGTAGCAGGATCTTGAAGGTCCAATGGTGAAGGGTCATCTAAAGACACCGATACTTCTATAGGATCATCAATGGGTAGAGAGAGAGGATGGGCTAGATGAGGTGGACTCTCCTTGTGCTGGTGTTGGTGGTGGACACACATATTCTATGAGTAGGAGAGGTGCCACTGTCAATTGCTTAGAAATTTGATGGGTCAAAGGAGGTGTGCTAATTATAGGTTCCTCCAAGGGTGAATAATAAAATGATAGGGGTTCCTATGTAGGTGGAGGAGTAGATGAAATAGGTTCTTCTGTAGGTAGGAAAGCTTGGGCTAAGATTTCATCTATGGAAGGAACATGAGGCAATTGGGAAGCAACTGGTATGTCATCGAAAATAGCATGGACCTCGTGGACATTGCTATCATTGTTTGAAGTATCACCGGCTTGGTTGGAAGAAGGGGCATGATTAGGAAATGGATTCTTAAATATATATAGGTTTTGGTTAGTGGGTGCATTCGGGCTATCCAAGATTAGATCTCTATTGTCTAACATTTATTGGATAATATTATTGAAGGTTATGTATTTATTGTCACTATGACCTTTGACATGATGATAGTTACAAAATTCATGTTCCTTAGACCATGAGGGTATGGGGTGCTCGGGTGTCAAAACAAGTTTGTGGGTTTATCAAGATAACGGTAATGGAACCATCCTTAACAATATTTACCAAAATAGAAGAATAAGATTCTCCTATGGAAGTGTACTTTTGGTTTTCTCATCTGAACTGGAAAGCTTGGACAAGAGAGAGATTAGAAGGAGGTTTGGCTGGGTTTGATTGATGAGGAGAGCTGGCTTTGAGAACTATGGCATTGGTAGATCCTTTGGGTTTTGAATAGGTGTTTTAAGAATCATTTGATTTGAACGTGATGTTCTTGTTATGAAGTTGAATTTTCTTCTCTTCGATAGCACAAATTTCCAATTTTTGTGCCATGGTGAATGCCTTGTCAAAAGTGTGAAAGGTATACACTTGCAAGGTTTGTGAGATGTGTCTTATGTAAGCTTTGAGTAAACAAATCTATGAGTCATAGTTTTAGGTAATTGAAATGTGATCTAGTTAATTAGGTTGTGCCAATGAGTGAAAAATTCAGCAATAGACTCATTGTCATAATGTCACATGGAATAAAGGTCAGTCATGGTAACCTTCTTAACAATGTTAATGGAGAAGTGATCTAAGAAGGCTTGGGTTACTTGATTAAATGATTAGATGGAGTGTCTTGGTAGCCCACTATACTAGTCTAATGCAGGTCCCGTTAGGGACATCATGAAGGATTGTAGGAGTAAAGCATCATCATGGGCGATCAGGTAACACCCATGTTTGAAAGACAACAAATGCTGCTACGGGTATTCTTTACTATTGAAACAACTGAATTTTGGCATTTCCCAATGTACAGGGTATGGGCGAATGGGGATAGATGAATGGATGGGCTCATTATAGATTTTTCATAGGTTAGAGAATTGCACGAGCCCAAAACTAATGCTTCTAGTGTCCCCATCATTTCCATCATCAATTTGATGAGGTCATTGGTAGGTTGTAATGGAAGGGAACCTCTTGTGGCATAAGCGGGATGATATTGAACCTATGATGTGGGCAACATTCTATTGTATGGTGATTCCAAATAGGGAGGTTGAGAATATGGGACCGACATAAAGGGTATGTATCCAGAATGGGTGATAGATGAGATAAGGGGTTGTTGATGGTATGTGTATGTAGGTGGGATGGTCATAGTGACTCTAGTAGTGATTGGGGGTAGTGTTTATGGGATGGAGAGGACAAGATTCTAGAATGGATTAGGGGTCACCGACACCACGGGAGGTTGTGATAAAATGGGTATTTTTGATACAATGGGTGTGGACGGGGTTATGGCCTAGGTGGTCGATGAGTGAACAATAGATACAACATGTGTGAGTGATACTCATGTAGGCGCAATGGTCATGGCGGTATGTTTCCTAGTTATGAAACCACTAGGGGTGAAGTAGGTGAAGGCAATGCCACATTATTAGGGGCTGATGTAGAGGTGGGAATAAGGGTAGGAGAGATGGATATAGGCATGCCATATATCAACTATCTTGAAGAGTCCTAGGTGGAAGAGTGGGAAAGGTATAACACTAAGGCCATGCGATTTTGATCAAGGAGTCATGAAAATTCCTTATTTCCTATAGCAATGTTGGTAGGTAAGGTTAGATCCATGGGTGACAGGATAGAGGGTGGTAAAGGACTAGGCAAGAGTGGTTGACAACTCACATGAAATATAAGAGCATTGGATTGCCTACGAGTCAACACCATGTGAATGGGTATATATCAGGTGATTATGTATCCTTAAGATGACCCAGGGGGCAGTAAGAATGAAGAAAACAAGTTTCTATAGGTAGATTTGGGTAATATATTAGTTGATGTTCAATACAAGGCAACTAACACCGATTAAGGATGATCAATGCAGGTTAAGGGGTAATCGAGGTCGATTACTGTGAGATAGGAACAATTTTATCAAATGAGGAAAATACTAGTGGCGGTCAGATGAACAAGTTGTATGATGACTATTTATCAAAGCAGAGAGAATACAGATAATCAAAGGAACTCTAATAGCACGAAAAATGAAATAAGGGTTCTTTAGGAAATTTAACCCAAAATAATAGCAAACCAATGCCAATCAAGAAAAAATGATGTTGATTAGGGGTAACCAATGCCAATTACTATGAAAATTGGAAAGATGTAGAAAAATGGATTGTTATGAATTTTAATGAGATAAATAATCAACATAGAGGTTTGGAGACATCCCGACACACACAGAACAATTAGAATACTCCAAATGTGATTGTGGAGTGTGTAAGGAAACAAAATAAATAAATAAATGGAGAAGTATATCCTCACACCTCAAAATGCACGTCAATCAAACACTAAAAATACATACCTAATAAGTGATTTTTAATGTGTTGAGATTATTCTATTTATAATACTTGAGTCATGAATTCTAGAATAGAGTTTTTGGTGAGGAAGGCTTCCTACAAAGAAGGATATGTAAAAGGAGAGGTTTCATGTATGTTATGGTGGGGGTAGGTCGTTCTCTGAGATAATGACTCGACGGATGTAACGAACTAGGGAGTACCTATAAATTTGATTGTGTGATTATAGACATGTGTTCCTAAGTAAGATGTTGTTTAAGAAATATGTGTATATTTCAATTTTGTACAATTTTGGTAAGACACAGAGAAAGAAAGAGAATGTGTTTTCTACAATTCTTTGTGTCAACCATCAGTTGGGCATGACTTCTAGCATATAGGTTGACCTAATTTTAATGTGAGCTAAATGCAACAAATCATAATGTAATGCAACCAATTTTAATCCCAAATTTAAAATATTACATTTGATGAACAAAATGATGAATAGGAGAGGGTATTCTCTTTTAGTAAAATCCGAAAGCAAGAAAGAATAATGATTCATTTTAAATGGACCAAAAGAAATGTTTATTTTAGAGAAATTAGAAAGAAGAGAGGATTACTAGAGAAGAAAATTACTGTGTAAGATTTTTAAAGGGAAACAAACAAACAAATTTTGCCTAGAAATGAAGAAAATGGAATAGACCCCTGATGGGTCCCACATGGCATGCTAAATTGTTTCACCATTTTAGTTACGTTTTGAATTACAAAAAGATTATGTTATGCGATAGGGAGGAATACCTATTAAATGGGTTGGTTGATGGTTGTTGCATGCATTCGACTTCTTCATCCAGTTTTGATTTTGAGAGCTTCATTTTAACTAGGAGGAATAACCTATAATAGAAAAAAAGATCAAAAAAGAGAAGTTAAATGATATATGACAAAGTGGACTACCTAGCGTATGCTATTTTCAGGAAGTGTGATACTTCCTAGATGGTTGTCAATCTACTATTTAAAACAAATTAATGCAAGAAATAAATAAAGTCCTATTGTAGTTAATATGATTTAGGTATCTCATTCAAGTACAATAAGAAAATCCAATCACAATAGGCTAGGTTATAGTTGGATCTAAAGGAGGAGGTAATTGTCAAGGTAATGGGTTTGGTCAGGATCTGATTCTGGATTGTTTAAGTCAATTGGTAGGAGGTTGTTTGGATCTATTTTTGGGCAAGGTATAAAACACAGAGACTGGCATCAGTCTTGTATGACTGATAATGGTTTAGTGATAACCAACGACGGTTACTGTGGGTTTTCAATAATTCAATAGTTCATGATTTAGGGATTCATCTTAAACTCACCCAGAGATGGTGAAGAGTACGTGTAGGTCTAGAGAGGTGGTAGAAATACTCAGAGATGTCTAACAGTCAGGTATGGGAAATTTTATGGTGTGGGTGAAGGAATGATCAAACTTGTATGGAGATAAATTGTGGGGAAGTGAGAGTTCAAGTAGAAACTAATAACAAAAGTAACAAATCCTACTAGAACGAAAATAGAAGAATGTTGGTTAACAAGATACTTATTGTGATGAAGGTTTGACAGTTGGATGGAGCTAACAGTTGATTAGAGGAATGGTGTTTGGTGCCATGGCAATTCTTCTTGGAATGCTACCATGGGTGCAATACTCCTATATCTATCTAGCGATGGTTCCGATTCCTGGATGCATGGAAAGATGCTAGTTCTACTTGCATACATCTCTTATCTTGCTCTCCTCTAGTCTTGAATGTTCCAACCTCTCCAACAAGGTTGCTAACTTCAATAAATGGTAACTCGATGATGATTCCTGAAAGGAACGATAACTAGATCGTACCAAGCCAAGAACATAGATGCTAATCAAACACCATGATCTATAAGATGAAAGCAATTCACCAGAATAAATGTACATAAAACCTTTGCAAAAAAATGAGAAACAATATCATATATTATTATGGAACTCAATGCAATGATTTAATAGGAAAGGAATAACAATCTAAGAACCAATTAAGGTCGTAGATCAAGCCATAAATCAAGGAAATAACTAGTCATCAAAGAACTAGTCAAGACCATAGATTTAGGAGAGAACTAGACATCAAGGATCTAGTCAATAGCATAGGTCAATGAAAGAACTAGTCAATACCACGAGATCAAGGAAAGAACTAGACCTAACAACTAGATAATATCTCCTAATATCTAAATAAGATAAAAGAAATATCCACACACATAAGTGGGTGAGGATAGATACAATAAAGGTAAATAAAGTACCTAGGTGAACATGAGCTAAGGTAAATACCTACTCTAATGATTCCATCTTGACCGGCGTCGCTTTAGGTCCTGACTGTGTGTCGGTTAAGGTGGGATTCCCTAGGTTTATAAAATGGGTAGATATTTCTAATTTCTTGGCCCCGCTTAGTTTGTTCTCACAGATCGAAATGGAATATTTCCTTCTAATGAGTGGGAATGAGGTTAGAGAAATCTTAGGCATGTGATTTTAGGGTTGAACTAAGTCTTAGTTCATTAAGGTTGGTAGGACTAAGTCTTAGTTAGTTATGGAAACATGCCAAGAATAGGTCTAGGGTGAGGTGGTGGTTGTGTTGGCATCCAAATTTTTTCTCCTTTTCAGTCTGAGTAGCCTTAAAAATATGGCATGAATCTTGAAGGTAGATAGATCTTGATGTATGTCATTTTGTAGCCGAGGATATGATCTAACTAGGACTCAAGTTTGTGGAGATATGGATAGCACTTTGAAAGGATTTTAATCTAATCCTCACTATTTTAGATTGTGCCTTTCAACCAAGGTAAGATAACCTATATTGCAGCCTCTATTTTTTGAAGGAGGTGGATATATCCTTATACTATTCATATTGTATAGAGATGGCCTTGTGAAAACATGATTAATTTTCCATTATTCAAACTCAACAGAGTTGTCACTACTAAATGATGGAAATGCTTTCAAGACAAGGATGAGGCTGCTAGAGACATGGTATGATCCTAATTTGCTTTGTGCATTTTTGTAGATGGATTAGATTCTTTTGTTGACACACAATGCAATGTAGGGGTAGTATGGGGTAGGATTAGTTATTCTGAATAAATTTTTGGTGGGAGATTTTAGACAAGACTAACCAGAATTTGTCAAATTATTTGAGGACCTTTGCAAGAAATTTGTAAGACCCACATAACAGAATGCTTCAAAAGGGTTAAGGTACTCCTTCAACCAGGATATGTGCACAAAATGGAGGCCCAGATCTACACTCTTCCACACAATATTTGATAACCTGCCACAAAATCTTGAAGCAAATGAACCAAAAAAGCATCCATAAATCTCTATTTTATCATGACCTAAGGTGTACCCAAAGGTTTACAACACTCTCTAAATTCAGGGAAAGTAAAGTCATTTTAATTTTTTATCTCTTTATCGATGAAAGATCTTATGAATGTGAGATTGTATATGCCACTAAAATATCAACAAGAAATGAGACCATGTATGCTCAAAAGAGTTTTCAAACAAAATATTGCAACAAGAGCAAGAAACACAAATTAAAAACATCCTGGAACATAAATGCATGCAAATTTTGCCAAGAGACAAAATAAATAAATCTATAAATGGTCAAATCTATCGGCGGGAATGTTATAAGAAAAATCTCTGATTTTTGATTGCTTTACAACTAAAACTAACTCAACATAATACAAATATAATGTAAAAGGGAATTAGAAATGGTTCTCGGTGGTTTCTCAAAGAATGGGCTTCTTCCTAGATTTTCCTTGAAATTCTAAGTTTCTCCAACCTTTTGCATGTCTTCAAACATGCATTATATAACTTTTAATTACATTTTATCCTTATTTCCCAAGAAAATAATATTCACATAGTCAAGTTTGTTACAAAATTCCAACATGATTTGCAAATAGGGACATTTAACAAATTTACAACAAAATTTTCCAGGTGTTTCTAAAATAGTGAATCATTACAAATCCTTCATCATTATCCATTGTGGAGGCACGTTTTTCATTCTCCAAGCATGCAGACCCATTTCATTTCATCATTTCATCCTTATCATTCAAAAATTTGATTCTATAACTTTATAATTTGATATTTCATGTTTTACATAGGCCTGAGTAAAAATTTATTTCAAAAACACCTCAAATCTGCAAATTAATCCCTAAAACCACTTGCATTGGTCTTTGCAGGCACAAACAACATGAATTCACCAAAGATTCGATGAAAAATGATGCAAAATTCACATCTCCAAGCTTCCTAGAGCAAAAATGGTGGCCAAATTGAAGAATGTATAGTTACCATTGATTTTCTCTTTCTCCTTCAATCTGGGCCCTCCATGTGTCAAAATATGATTGGGAATGAATTTGGGCTCAATTTTTGACCTTTTAACATTTTTGGAAAAATGGAAAAAATTGACATTTTCTCTAACCCTCCCCCTTGAAATTTTGTGATGACATGTGGCATATTGTGGGTCCTATTGAAATCACACTTCAATTCTTCCCATTCCCACCACTTTTTGAATTTTGAAAATTTTCACTTTTTTTCCCCGCAGCCCGCTTCTTCGATTTCTTCCCGCCATGTGAACCCTTCTAATTTTTCATAGATCCACGCATCAAATTTTCCCTTTAACTAATTTTCTAAAAGGGAAAAATTCCCCTTTTCCTCGGTGGACCCACTTACCCGCTCCGCCCGCCACGTGTCTTCCTCTGCTTCATTCGGACCCGCGGCTTAATTTTTTTGCTCTAAGTCTTTTTGCAAAAGGGAAGAATTTCCCCTTTGCCCGCATCGGCCCACACTTCCTTCTACACCCACCACGTTTCCACCCCTTGCTCCATTACAGGACCCATGGCCTCTTCTTTAACTTTTCTCCCTTTTCACCAAAAAGGCAAAATTGCCTAAGTTCCCCGCCTACCTTCCATCCCGCCTTGGCATAAGAACATGACACGTGTCCTCCTACGGAGTTGTGGGGGTAATGTTGAATTTTTTCCCGAAGCCAAAAAATGCTAAGTTTTTCAAAGAAACCCTACCGATCCTTGTCCAACCGTGGCGACCACGTAGGAGACATCATTTGAGCTTAATTTTGATAGGAAATTGACACCCGCATCGAATGTCAAAAACACAAAATTTGCTAAGCATGCCCGAATTCAAAATTTTCATCGTGGGTAAAGGATTTTTTAGTCAAAAATGTATGGGAAGTGGTTTTAAGAAATTTTCACCATGGGAAGGATTATTAAGGGTAAATAAGAAAAAAATGAGCAACTTTGAGCTCTAAAGGCTGGGAAAGATGGGAAAAATGACAGAGACCCATGGATTTGGAAATTTAATGCACAAAGTAGAGCTTGCATGTATTTTTATTTCAAGTTGGGGAAAAATAATAAGTGTATGAGCCATTTAAAGCATTCAATCTAGATGGGGAAACTTTTAGACCATCAAACTCAAAGAAAAACATTTTTCGAGCACATAGAACAAAGGGGAAAGATGGGAAAATAACAGAGGATCAAAATGGACACCAACATTAGCTCCTGCTCAAGGATGGGCACTCCTAGTGAGTTCCACAAGAACAATAAGTAGACCAAGTGCCAAAATAATCCATTGGGAAAAGGATTCATGAGCCAAAACCACAAAAACCAATTGAGAACTTGACAAAAATGATTGCCACACACTAAGGAAAAACACAAATAGAAGAAACACCAAAAATAGAGTGAAAAACCAAACACTATACACTGTACAAGTGGTACATACCTCAAATTTAGGGATTAATCCAAGAAATGCTTCATATGCATGCCATAATAGGAAGTTCAAGAAATTCCCATCTAAATCTTGGAGAAAAAGGTATTCTCACCAATTCGATATCAATGGAGTAAGGGCCCATCCATAAAGCATAAAATTTTCCATGTTTTACCTTATCTTCATTTCTACTATCCCATAACAAAACTAGATCTCCAATATGGAAGGCCCTAGCAGTGACCTTCTTGTCAAACAATGTTTTCAACTTCTCTCTAAATCGACATGCCTCTTGTGGGATGGTCTTCTCTCTTCATCTAGCTCGACAATCTGATTAATCCTTACTTCATATGGACTGACCTCTTGATCATCAATTTGTTGAACAAACTGAAATGAAGATAATTGTAGATGTAAGGGCAACAGGGCTTGAGTTCCATATACCAACTCAAATGGGCTCTTACTAATAGCTCTCTTGGAAGTGATTCTATCAGCCCAAACTACAAATTTTAGTTGTTCACCCCATTTTCTCTTGTTCAACTCCAAGGTTCTCCTAATGATCTTCAATAAGTTCTTATTGTTGGAATCAGCTTGTCCATTCCCTTAGGGGTTATAGTTTGAAGAATAAGTCAGATTAGTTCCATACTCCTTGCACATTGCCATCAAAGGTTTGGATCTAAAACACATGGCATTATTAGTCGAATTTGGACTCACACACAAAATATGCATATGATATTGTTCAACAAGAAGTCCATAATAACTTGGTGTGTTGTTTTCTTGGTGGGGATTGCCTCTACCCACTTGGTGAAGTAATCTATGGCTACAAGGATCCATTTATGTTCAAGCACTAGAAGGGTCTGAAATCTCACCAATGAAGTCCATCCCCCACTATTTGAAAGGAGCTTCAATTGATACAGGCTGCAAAGGAAGGGAGCTTAAATCTTTCATTCTTCCAGAGAAACGCTGACAGCTTTCACATTTTCTGATCAGCATGGTTACATCTTTGAAGAGAGTATGCCACCAATAACCAGCTCTCAAAACCTTGTGTGTTGTAACCCTTCCAACAAAGTTTCCTCCACAAAATCCCCCATGGAAATCAGAAATTACTTTGGGAGCTTCATCTTCAGTTATACATTTCAAGAGGACACCTTTAGGGTTCTTCCAAGCTAGCCCAAAGTCAGTGATGATGTATTTTTGAAAAGCTAGCTTGAGGGCTCTTTTCTTATTTTTATTTAAATGATCAGGAAAACATATAGTGTCCGAGGTAAAAATTATATCCTTGTACCACTCAGAACTTACCAATTTCTCAATAACATCTACCCTTTCTTCCTCTACTTCATTCACTTCCACAGTCTGCAAGTTACTCTTAGCCATGAGCTTGGCAAGACCCAAACCTCTTACCAACTTTGTGGTTTGGATTTCCATATCATACTCCTACAATTTGTTCACCTATCTACATCTTTTACTTGATATATCCATCTCTGATAAGATGTCTTTTACCATGGTGTAGGGAACATAAGAAACAACTTTTGAACTTAAGATATAAGGCCTAAAAACATTTGTTGCTTTCACCAAAGCAAATGCTTGTTTTTCCATGATTGTAAACTTTAACTCAACAGCTTGTAAAACCTTGCTAAAAAGAAGGAAATAGGCCTCTCAGCCCCATCTTCATCCTTTTGGAGCAAAACAAATGTAATAGTATTTTCAGAAGCAAAAGAGAATATTTTGAAAGGCTTCTTGTAATTCGGAGCTACCAAGACAGGTGCTTGTTTAAGTGCTTCTTTGATTCCTTCAAAATCCTGAATAAGCAACCTCCTCCCATTTGATAACTTGATCCTTCTTTAGCATGCATGTGATAGGAAGAGTCAACTCAACAAAATTGGACACAAACCTTCTAATGAAATTGATATACCCAAAGAAAGATCATATTTTGTTCTTCATTCTTGGAATTGGCACCTTGTTGATTACTTCTACTCTATCGGGGAAATCATGACACAAGCCTTTGAAACAATATGACAGAGCAACTTTGCCTTTACACCCCAAATTGACAATTCTTTGGATTGAGAGAGATTCCAAATTTTCTACATCTAATCAACATCCTTGCCAAATGTTGTAAGTGATATTTTTTTCTCTTGAAAACACACTCTATCATCCCGATAAAATGCAATGAAGTCATTTATATAACTAGAAAAAGCAACATCTATTGCTCTTTAAAAGGTAGCTCCAACATTCATGAGACCAAAAGGCATTCTCACATAAACATATGTTCCCTAAGGTGTGGTAAAGGAATTTTTAAATCTTTCTAACTCCTTGACAACAACCTAATCAGTAGCCGAGAAACCATCCAAGGTGGACAACAATTCAGATCCAGTCACTAATTGCAGCATATTCTCCATGTTTGGAAAAGGATAATTTTCTTTCAATGAAGCTCTATTTAGATTTATGAAGTATACAAAAATTCTAATATCTCCATTCTTTTTTTCAAATCGGCACAAGGTTTACAACCCAAGATGAATACCTCATGGGCTGAATGCGCCCTCCCTCCTTCAGTTTCTTCAATTCATCTTGCATTTTCATGGAGAGGAGTAGATTAATTGGCCTTTTCTTCTATCTAAATGGTTTGGCATTTTTCTCAAGAGGAAACTCATGCTGAAACAAGACCTCTCTATATGCTTTCAGCTCTGAATATGACCAGGCAATGCAGTCTTGATATTGTTTCAACAATTTAAGATAGGACTATTTTTCTTCCTTGCTTAAACTGCTACCCAACCAAACTCTCCTTGGTTTGTCCTTTGTTCCCAATTCATGCTCTTCCACATCCCTTGAGGTAGATATGCTTCTATTGATGATGTAATCAACATTGCTAAAATTTGACTCAAGAGCAACAAGACCTCTAGGAATGGTGTTAGTTTTCAATTGATAATATCTTTCCAAAAAATTCTCTCTTCCTTCAAATACACACACCATTGGTTCCCAATCAATATGTTGATCTACAAACTCACCTTGATTTCATAGGAACCTTTGCACTTGAGCATCATCATTAAACACTTGCCAATGCTTGATGTTGTTAAGGACAACTGGCCTAGTTAACACTTCAACATTGTACTCACAATAAGGTGAAATGGTACAATCTCCAAATCTTGACCCCATCACTACCAACTTGTCAGCAAAAACATTAAAAAGTTTGTCATGGTGCACAATATTGAAGGAATCAAACATCTCAATTAGATCCCAAACTGCATGTTTATACTGTTTCATCCGATAATTTTTTGTAGCATACAATTTTCTTATTTGTTTGACAACTAGCTTTGAATCTCCCTTTTCAATGATTTCCTTGACACCATACTTCCATGTAATTCTCGGACCCAACAAGAAGGCTTCATACTTGAGCAATGTTGTTAATACATTCAAAACTAAGCTTGAAGAAAAAAACAAACTCTTCCAAGCTAAGAGAAATAAGAATTATACCAGCACCATTTCCAAATTTGGAGCAAGCTCCATCAAATAGCAAGGTCCAAGGAGAACTCACCTGCTCAAGGAACTTTGAATGATCCATCTTGTGTTCTCTACCATCAGCAAAACCAATAAAATTATCAGCATCAACATTAGCAAATAATACTTCATAAGAAGCATTGTTTGGGTTCTCAATTAGATGCAACATTTTCTTTTCTCCATAGATCTTGACAAGGATGCCTTCAATGGGAATGGTGGCAAAAGACATCCATTTGAACACTCCCTCCAACACTTGTAGCCCACTTTCTTGACAATAACATACCCCATTTGACATGGAAATCAACAATCAAAACATATAATTTTAAATTCCTCTAGGGATAAGATGCAAGCTGCACTACCAAAGCCTTCACACAACCAACAACTGAAACTTCTCTTGAGTCCATGGTAGTACATTTTCCATAGGCTGATGTCACTTTGATATCCAACTCATTCATGACTTCTAGAGGCATGACATTACATGATGCACCGAATCAAACATACAATTGTGAAGTAGCCTATCCTTTATGATCAAAGTTGTGAAGAATGGATCAACATTAAATTGGGAATCAACCAAGGATGTCCTCAAATATACCTTAGGTGTCTCTCCAAGATCCTCTACTGCTGGTGGTGTTTCAAGGTTTGTAATGATCTGAGGAGTTTCAATAATATTTATATTTCTGCTCGAGTAGTCTTCTCCTCCTTTAATCCCAAGTACTCAAATGCTCTCTTCTTATGCTCAAGGATCCTAATCAACTCAATGATTAGAACACTCACTTCGATTTGGATCAATACTTGGGCTATGTCATAGGGAATACTCTTTGGCAAAACAACATTGGAAGGGAGACAAGAATATTCATTAGATGGCACAGGATTCTTGGCAACTTGGGCGTGGGGAGGACTATAATTTTTTCTTGGGACAACAGAGCTTTTAGTAGGTAAATGCTTGTGAGCAAGGGTGTTTTAGGTTTGACTTAAGACCCAACTCCCTTAAGAACTTTGTTTCTATTGTTATAGTCTTTCTCTTGAGCTACAACAAGATTCATCAACAATTGTCTATCTTCCTCTCGAAGGGATACCACCATCATACTTCTTGATCATCAAAGCTCTTAAGTATTCAAAGTCATTGTTAGGAATTTGAAAATATTACACTACATCAAATTCAAGAGTATGAGGGGGAAGAAAGACTTGTACCCATTTGATTCAATCCAAAAACGTTACAACCGTCCTTACACTTATTACTTCGTAGATGTTGCTCCTCCTTATGGACTTGAAGAACAAACCATCATACAAATATCATCATCAATACCATCATCAATATTAACTTCACCATCTTTCTAGTCCACTTCCCATGGAGGATGGGGTAAAAACACCGATCACACCAATCAATATCAACAACTTCCTCAACAAGTAAGAACCCTAGCAGTTAGGGATTAGGTAAAATTCTTCTTTCACGTGCTTGAGTATGTTCATTTATAGACCCCATGGGTCCTTTTCCTCTATCATCTGCCCCTTTGATCACCTCTAGGATGATTAACAAATCTGTCATGGTTTTGTGCTCTTGGATGACCTTGTGAAGTTTTCCCAATTCCTTTCTCAACTCTTGCCAACTTATATGAGATTTCTTTGTGAGAACCTACCAAATTTTTCACAACGTCCTCTAAATCAACACCCTTACTAGCTTGAGGTTTTTCAGGGTTTATCAACTTTACACCATCTCTCTTGAAAGGTTTCCCAATTGCTTTGATATTGTTTTCAATTTGAAGTGCCATGGTGGAAGCTTGTATTAGATTGGTAAGGTTCTTGTCTCTTAGGTAATAGGCTTCCTTTTTATCAAATACATATGCATATTTGATTAAACAAGAATTGTCACATGGCCTCGGACTAATAGGCAACCTTCTCAAAAAAAATTTAAACCTTGTGTTAAAGTCATGGACTGATTCATTGGGGTTTTTCTTGATATTCTCAAACTCAGACAAGAGAAATCTAGGATCAGTCTTGTCACCATATCAAGCAACCTAAATGCATTCTTCATCTCACCAAAAATAAATTGAATTATCAGTAGAGCCTTATACCAATCCCTAACATCCTCTTCTAGTGTATGAATGAATAATTTAATATACAGATCTCCAAATTCTATCTCAAAATCTTCCATCATGTTAACAAAAAGTTTGAGATGTTGGTCACTAGTTATTGCATTCTTACCTTGGAATTTTGGCAATCTATTTCTGACATCTTATGGGACAACATTTGGGTAATCATCCAATCCTCTAAAGTCTATAGGACCAAAGGTGTTAACAAAAACTAGAGGTCTAGGCTGAGCCATATTGTTTGGTGGAGGTGATCTTGGGGGTGACACAAGTTGATGAGGAGTGCAAGGTCTTTGGGGCTCAAGAATTTGATTCACAAGACTGGTATTCTTTAAGTGCTGATTTTCTTGGAATTTTTTTTTTTGAATTGATACATAGAGGTGTAGATTAGAGAAGGAATTTACCCAAAGATGCGAGAAGGAACTTCACTAGCTAAGGAAAAAAGTTTATGAGAGGATTTCTTGAATCCGAATCACTTGAAGAAGAGTGATAATCCTCTACCAAAGGTTGATCTCTCTCACCAATGGATATATCTTTTCCTGATGTCTGACCTTTAACAACCTTCCAAACTCTTCTCCCTTCCAACTCTGAGTTTCTTGAATCTGTAAACAACTTCTTAGCAAAGTCTCTAATGAAGAGAGATCTTCTTCCTTCTAGTTTTGTAGAGATTAGAAACACCAAAGTAAATGATAGAAAGGTTAAGACACTGGTACTTATCAAGATCAAAACAACATGGAGTCGCCACTAAGGACTTTAACCCTAGTTGTGCAAATGCACTAAAAGACTTTGTCAAATATCTATCAAAGACTAAAAAATCTTGCCAAACTTTATAGATCAGACCTTCCTTTCTTTGAATTTATCAATCACAAATGCAAATGAAGTGCAACTACTGCTGGAAACTGATAAAATTTGTAGGTAGAACTTATATCTTCACTCAATCCTTACAAATCTAATCAGAAAATGATACTCAGATTTGTAATTGCACATAAATCATAGAAGAAGTATTACTAGGGATATGAAATACTGAAATATTGAATAATGTCCCGTAACGGTGCCAGAAGGTGTTGGTGATGGGATAAATAGACATGAATTGATAAATGAATTAGAAAATCAATCTCAACACTGTAAATTATTTTCCAAGAATTCAAAACAATCCCTGAAAATGGCGCCTTAAGGTGTTGGTACAAAAATTTGTTCTCCTTTTTAGTCTGAGCAACCTCAAAAATATGGCATGAATATTGAAGGTAGATAGATCTTGATGTATTTCATTTTGTAGTTGGGGATATGATCTAACTAGCACTCAAGTTTGTGGAGAGATGGATAACAATTTGAAAGGATTTTGATCTAATCCTCACTATTTTAGGTTGTGCCTTTCAACCAAGGTAAGAGAACCTATATTGTAGCCTCTATTTTGTGAAGGAGGTGGAGATATCCTTATACTGTGCATATTGTATGGATATGGCCTTGGGAAAACATGATCAATTTTCCATTATTCAAACTCAACAGAGAGATGCCACTAATAAATGATGGAAATGCTTTCAAGACAAGGTTGAGGCATTAGAGACATGGTATGATCCCATTTTCTTTGTGCATTTTTGTAGATGGATTAGGTTCTTTTGTTGACACACATTGCAATGCAGGGTAGTATGGGTAGGACTAGTTATTTTGAATGAATTTTTGGTGGGAGATTTTAGACAAGACTAACCATAATTTATGAAATTCTTTGAGGATGTTTGTAAGAAATTTGTAAACCCACACAACATGTATGCTTCAAAAGGGTTAAGGTACTCCTTCAACCATGATATGTGCACCAAATGGAGGCCTAGATCTACACTCTTCCACACATATTTGATAACCTTCCAAAAAATCTTAAAGTATATGAACCAACAAAGCATCCACAAATCTCTATTTTATCACGACCTATGGTGCACCCAAAGGTTTACAACACTCTCTAAATTCAAGGAAGGTAAAGTTATTTTAAATATGTTTATCTCTTTATCAGATGAAATATATTTTGAATGTGAGATTGTAGATGCCACTAAACTATCAACAAGAAATGAGACCATGTATGATCAAAAGAGTTTTCAAACACAAGACTGCAACAGGAGCAAGAAACACAAATTAAAAACATTCTTGGAACATAAGTGCATGCAAATTTTGCCAAGAGACAACACAAAATAATCCAAAAATGATCAAATCTATCAGTAGGGGAATGTTATAAGAACAATCTCAGAGATTTTTGATGGCTTTACAAATGAAACCAACTCAACATGAAAAATCTGATGTAAAAGGAATTAGAAATGGTTCTCAAGCGGTTTCTCAGAGAATGGGCTTCTTCCCAAATTTTCCCGTGAAATTCTAAGTTTCTTTGACCTTTTGCATGTCTCTAAACATGCATTATATAAAATTCAATTAAATTTGATCCTTATTTCCCATGAAAAGTATATTCCTAACATCAAGTTTGCTACAAAATTCCAACATTATTCGCAGATAGGGACATTTAACACATTTGTAAAAAAATTTGTCGTGTTTCGAAATGGTGAATCATTACAAATCCTTCATCATTATCCATTATGGAGGAACATTTTTCATTATCCAAGCATGAAGACCCTCTCATTTCATCATTTCATCCTTATCATTCCAAAATTTGATTCTCACAACTTTATAATTTGATATTTCACATTTTACACGGGCCTGAGTAAAAATTTATTTCAAAAACACCTCAAATCTAAAAATTAATCCCTAAAACCACTTTCATTGGTCCTTGTAGGCACAAACAACATGAATTCACCAAAGATTCGATGAAAAATGATGCAAAATTCACATCTCCAAGCTTCCTGGAGCAAAAATGGCGGCCAAATTGAAGAATGTATAGTTACCATTGATTTTCTCTTTCTCCTTCAATCTGGGCCCTCCACATGTCAAAATATGATTGGGAATGAATTCGGGCTCACTTTTTGACCTTTTAACATTTTTGGAAAAATGGAAAAATTTGACATTTTTCTCTTCCTCCCCACCTTGAAATTTGGTGATGACATGTGGAATATTGTGGGTCTCATTGAAATTGTGCTTCAATTTTGTCCATTTCCACCCCTTTTTAGAATTTGGAAGTTTTTCACATTTTTCCGTGGCCTGCACCTTTGATTTCTTCCCCGCCACATGTCTCCTTTTGATTTTTAGGAGCCACACATCAAATTTTCACTTTAACTCATTTGCTAAAAGGGAGAAAATTCCCTTTGCCTTTGTAGACCCGCCGACCCACTTTTCCCCGCCACGTGTCTTCCTCTACTTCATTCGGACCCATGGCTTAATTTTTTTCTCTAAGTCTTTTTGCAAAAGGGAACAATTTACCATTTTCACCCATCGGCTCTCACTTCCTTCTACGCCGCCCACGTGTCCACCCCTTTCTCCATTGCGGACCCACGGCCTCTTCTTCAACTTTTCTCCCTTTTCGCCAAAAAGGAAAAAAATGCCTAAGTTCCCCACCCACCTTTCATCCCACCTTAGCATAAGAACATGACACGTGTCCTCCTACGAAGTTATGGGGGCAATATTGAATTTTTCCCAAAGCCAAAAAAGCTATGTTTTTCAAAGAAATCCCACCGATCCTTGTACAACCAGAAGCGTCCATGTAGGATAAGTCATTTGAGCTTAATTTTGATGGGCAAATGACACTCGTACGATCATCAAAAAACACAGAATTTGCTAAGGACACCCAAATTCAAATTTTTCATTGTGGGTAAAGGAGTTTTTGGTCAAAAAACATATGGGAAGTGGTTTAAAGAAATTTTTGACCATGGGGAAGGATTGTTTAGGAAAATAATAAAAAAATGAGAAACTTTAAGCTCCAAAGGCCAGAAATATGGAAAAAACAACGGGGGCCCGTGGATTTGGAAATTTAGGGAACAAAGCGAGCCTACATGTATTTTTCTTTCAAGTTGGGGAAAATAATAAGTTTATGAGCCATTTAAAGCATTCAATCTGGATGGGGAAACTTGTAGACCACCAAACTCAAATAAAAACATTTTTCAAGCATGTAGAACAAAGTGGAAAGATGGGAAAATAACATACGATCAAAATGGACACCAACAGTGGATGAGGTGTCTAGGTGAGGTGGAAATTAGGTCAATTAAGGTAATAAAATATTGGATATTGTGAGGATGGGTATTTAATTTAATTAAAATAATTAAATTAATTATTAATGTGGGGTGAAAGGGGGCCATGGTTAGGTGTTCATTTTTAAGTAGGTTATCCAATCGGAGAGGTCAAGGGGTTGTAACCAAATTTAGGTGTAACAATCAAAATCAAGAAAAATCATGCAAATAAAGATGAACACTTTATTTCCTTGTGTACTTTGCCCTTTCAAATTCACATGATAATGAATGGATTCTGGACAATGGTGTATCTAGGCACATGACTTGTCCTCCTGGTATCTTCTTAGGTGTTTTCACTTATGAGGAAAATATCTATCCAGGAGATAACTCCATTATTAGATTTAATGCTTGTGGAAATTTTAAGTTATCGAATAGAATAATTAGGAATGTCTTGTATGTTCCTCAATTGAAAAAAATCTTATATCTTTCTTTCACTAACTAAAGAAAATTGTAAAGTTCTCGTTAGTGAAAGATAAGTTGTATATAAAATATGAGTTCAATAATGTTATTGCTTTCGGTATTTAGAAAAATGACTTGTATATATTTGATGGTGTTTTTGTCGAGTCTTGTTTTTATTCTCTTCTACGAATGATATTCAGTTTTGGCAGAAATATTAGGTCATGTAAATTTAAAAATCTTAAATGAAATGTCTATAAGTAATTTTTTTTTGTGTCCCTAAGATGAAATGAGATCATGAAACATGTGAGAGTTTCCTACGTGGTAAGCAACATGTTGAACCATTTCATAAACATCATGGTTCTAATTCTTCTCAGCTTATTATAGCTTATTTATAGTGATGTAAGAGGACCACTTTATTATCATGAAATCATAACACAACATGAATTTCCTAATTCTGATTAGGGCATTTGGTGTGATTTGGTAAAATGGGTACCACCTCTCAAGCTATGGGAATTGTAGGGCTTGAGGTGGACCTCTGGAGAAGGCTGACATCCTCTTCCCGAATAAAGAACTAAATTACTCCTAATGTGAAAAAAACAACTAACTAAACCTATACTAACATTTCTAGGGGCATAGGGAGAGAGATTCATAAAATAAAAACTACACTAAAAGTGGTGATGCACCATGAAAGAGATTTCATAAACAAATTTACAGATGATGCAATAAAGAAGGATGAGCATAGGGAGGATAGACATGCATCACATACCAAATTATATATGATACTTCCTTCCCATTAAGCACAATATTTCCCAAAAACAACAATGGAAACCAAAGGTTGCATAGTATACCTGTAAACATGAGAGAGGAAAAAGAGAGCAACAAAAATTATGGAAGGATATATAATTAGTCACAAAAAATAATTTGATTACTCCAAGAACATGCATAGTGTATCACTAAAATAGGAAGAGGTAGATGTTTTCATTATAATATTTTTAAGTAAGGTTTGAAATCCTCTAAATTCACAACTCATCTTGAAAGAAGAGGGGAAACTTGGAAATATTATCTAACTCCTTTGTAATGTGATTTCCATTTACAATTTTAGCATTATGGGTTGTATGAGAGAAATATGGATAATTCTCTAAAATTTAGGCATGAATGTATCGAGACGATGGAAACCATGTTTTTCCCATGTTTTCTGCAACACTACATGCTTGATTGCATCATTACCTCTATGTACCCAAAAATATCCTCTCCCATGCTTTTAGAAAGTAAATGTCCCCATTTAATTAAAATAATACTTTAATAAATTCATGAAAATCCCATTGATGTGCTTTGGGGCCCACAAGGTCTAATTTTTATAATGGTAGGATTTAATATGGTGACTTGGAAAATTTCTCACCAAACCTAGCTTGTAGCACTAATTTCCGAGCTACTCGGTTTCATTTCCAATCGATGACCTTTGCATGCATTTCATATGAGATGCATGGTTTAAATTCCTCCACTTTACGTTCATTTTCCCACATACTTTGGTGGGTTCCTTGTTTTATTCTTCGTCATTGAAAGTGTTTAGCTAGGCGAGTCCACATGTCTCACTAGGTGATCTCCATGTTTCACTCTTGGTTTTTATGTCTACAAACACATTTGTATTTGAAAATCAATGCATTTTCTATTTCCCATGCCATATTTGTATTAGTTAGGCTTCATG
Source organism: Taxus wallichiana var. yunnanensis (assembly GCA_018340775.1). Lineage (NCBI taxonomy): Eukaryota > Viridiplantae > Streptophyta > Pinopsida > Cupressales > Taxaceae > Taxus > Taxus wallichiana. Next base: position 36,824,260 of record CM031235.1, on the reverse strand, counting down.
TTTTAACCACTCCCTTAAATTTCGAGCTCCTCCACATTATCTGCAGCTCATTACACTTAAGATCACGCCTTAACTCACAATCACCTTTGTCACATTTCCAAGCCCACATGGCTCGTTGGGTGAGCCCCACATATTCACTTCCAAGTTGACATTTTTTCAATCAATCACAGGTCGAAACGCAGCACCCCCGAGACTCGCACAGCGTGATCGGTTGAGACTCTCAGTGTGATTGCACAACATGGAGCTTTTCCCAAGTGTGGGACCTCGCGAAATCGGAAAAGCTCTCCGGATGAAGGCCGGCTCCTATTCCTCTGTTCAGATGCACCAATAAAACGCAGAGGTTTACCCAAAAAACTTAATCTAACTACCAAGGAGATAGGGAGAGAGAAATGCATAAAAATAAACCTAAGCTAAGGAGGTGATGCACCGAGGAATGTTGGACACCCGTTTTGCAAGATTAAACACAGACCACATAGATGTAATACCACACCATGCACAGGCAACCAAAATGCAATGAGAGATCAAAATAACAGCAATGAATATATGAGAGGGTTTAAAATCAATCACAGACATACATATATTGCTCAAGGATCGATTCAATACATTGCAATGGCCAAGAGGCAAAAAACAACATTACAATCCATATGGGAGGCTTGAAAACTCCACAAATTCTCTTGCAAGCAGGAGAGAAGGGAGGGTGCAAAGCAGAAATGCCCAACCATTTTTTAGAGCCTCTCCCGGCCATTTATACAAGAAAAATGAGGGAGAAGAGAATGATTCGAATTCTACCCCAACCAATTCCAAGATCGCACCTAACCCATCATATTTCCCGCGTCGAGTCTATTTCGATCGGGTTCGGGTTTCTCCTTTGCATCTGCATCGGGTTTGGAGGATGCCTCGACATGTGTTTGATGCTTGCGTTCTCCCGAAACCCACTTCCGCCGTGATTTCCGAGCTTTCCTTTGTGTCGGGGCGGAAGATGAACTTGCATGCACATCAGGTTTGAAGGGGTGCTCGACATGCTTCCCCGACGCCGAGACCCGATTTCTTTTGCGTCGGGTTTTGAAGACCCCCCGACATGTTTTCCTTGATGTCGGGTTTTGGAGACCCCCCGACATGTTTTCCTTGATGTCGGGTTTTGGAGACCCCCGACATGTTTCTCCGCCATGTTCCTCCGCCTTGCGAGACCCGATTTTCCTTGCTGTCGGGTTTTCCAACCCTTGCGACATGTCCTTGCGCCATGCTTCTCCCCCTCCGAAACCTGATTTGCTTGCGTTTATCTATATTTACCCGGGGGGGTAAATATATACAACATCAACATCCTCCAAAAGTGGCTCCTTCTTCAGCCAATGGCCGAGTATCTAAAAATTTAACTTGACAACTACCTCGATGACATGGCCTACCATCAAATCAACCGATAACTCTTCACACGCCTCGGAAACCACATGCAAGTTGACCTAGCCTCCCTATTGCATTTCAAATTCACGAATCCAACTCACCTCACCATATAGTATTCATTAGGCTCACAAAAACTCTAAACCCCAAAATCCCAAAATCCTAAATTCGACTTCAGTTTCGTGATTTTTCCTCCATTTTACCTCACCGAGCTCTCCTAAGTATTGATTCACCCAAATTCAAAACTTTGTATTCCATAGTTTAGAATTTGGGTTCCTCCATGTCCTTGTAATGAATTTCCTAAAAGCTGGAACTCAGACTACTCTCAAATCCAAAATTATCGCTCTAGTTAGCTCAACACATGAGCTTGGAGACTCCTCCTTTGATTTATATTTGAACATCCAGATCCCAACATTTAGCAAGCTAACCAGAAATCTTGGCAAGTCATTCCCTTACATATATTAACCCTCCTAAATCTACCTTATGAGTTGTTTAATTTCTCTATTGAGATCAAAAAACCTAACTCACTCCTACTACTTCATCCATTCATCTTAGCTCGACATATAGAGATCTCTATTTTACCTGCGATTCATTTCCTCACCGATTCGGTCTTGAACCTTACTCTTATCCTAAGAAACTTTAAATCCATAGCTTAATCTATCAATATAATTACTATAGTTGAGATAGTGACTATTTCCATCAAGCTATTCCCTTTACTAAATATCCATAACTCCTACTTTGACATTTGGGTGAGAAACTCAAAAATACCTTCTTTGTGTCATCCCTCAACCATCACAGCTCACCCGGAGCCTTCAAAAAAATGGCCACTGAGCAAAGCCATTGGAAAACCTTCCCATCACTTTTACAACCCATCCTTTGCTAAGTTCACATCCATTTCTGAGCTGTTGAGCTTCAATGTTTGAGCTTCCAAATCCTTGCCTCGACAAACATTATTCTTCTTACGAGATATATCATCCACCGAGCTCAAGCCTTTCATGTCCCCTGCACCAACAAAGCTATTATTTTCTAAGTTCCACTTTGATTTTCTAGTCAATCTCATCACTCGCCAAAACCAATTTCATGCCCCAATTGAGCATCTTGTTCCACCTGTCATGTGTATAAAAACTCACTTCTGTGTAGTCTTCTACATGAGCTCAAAGACCTCGAGTATAATGACTCACTAGTAGGATCTTCTCCCAATACATGCATTCATATCCTTCGGGCCTTATATTTCAACGAGGATCACGATGATGCACACCATTATCAACTTGATCCAACTATTGATTCCATCCAATGGCTACACGAGCTTCAACATTTATTATTCTACTTTACTCTACTCTCCACTAAGCTCGAGCCTATACCAACTTGGATCCTATGTTCAATCCCTTTCATGAGCTCCTCATAATTCGTTGCATCCACGATCTTTTCCATAATTGATCTCAAGCTCAAGGTCCCCTTTAGCAAGTAACTCGAGCTTCACCATGGTCAGCATCACAAAATAAAATGCACCTCTATTGAGTGGTGAGTAATCCTTGGATGAGATAAAGGGATTTACAAAATCCACACCATGGTGTTCAACACATTCACCAGGCTTCCCTATGATGAATCTATTCCAAGATGAATTATGTCATCTACCATGCACTCCCATATCTTGATGCATAGCTTGTTGAACTATTTTAAGCTCAACATCATTCTACCTTTCAAACCCAATTTTTCCCCGGCCCTCGACTTCTATGGGCTTCCTCTTGAAAATAAATGGTCATAGAGGCACAACAAGAACCCCCTAAACATGGTTTATCAATTTTGATCAATTTCTACCCATGATGACCATAAGTGGCTATGTTGGGGCCAATTTTCTCATTTTGATAAAAATTTGATCCTACAAGACACATAAAACAAAATAAAAGTTCAAAATGATCTTGAACCTTCACAGAACATTGTAAATGTTCCTCAAATACTTTTAAATGATCCCGATCATAAAATTGTGTCTGGAACTCTATATTCTCTTGCGAATGTCCGTTCTTATTTTGGGATCCAATTTATCCCCATTGTCCATTTTTTCCCAGGGAAAGAAAATAGATAATATTTTTGGTGAGTCATAGGGATATTTTCCTATTAAGCACTAGTCCAGTATCCTTCAACATCCATTGGGCATGGAGTCACTTTGTTGGTAACCCGAAACTGATCTAAACCTCGAAATTCAACTCTAGAACCCACTTGACACTTTGTTGAATTTGTCTTTGACTGAATTTTGATGAGATGAACACACCAAAATTGGCCTTGTCAATTGGATCATGTTTCATCACATTTTTAGGCCCAAATTCCACCATTTGAGGGCCAAAAATTAGGATTTAATTTGTAATTCAGTTTTTTCCTATTTTAGGGCATTAGTTAATGTTAGTCTCTTAGATGCATTGTGAGTTGGAAATTTGGAAATTCCTCTAATTTAGGCATGTAGAGGATGTGTCACAATTTATTTTCTTGTATGAATAAGCATGCGAACTTACTAATAATAGCGAGGTTTTAGCAAATTGTTAAAATAGTAATTTCCACCACCTAGAGTAGATTTAGTCAAAGTCGGTTCGATTTTTCTTGGAAAATCAAGTTGGGAGTGGTTTTCCTATTTAGGAAATATTGTAATTCATGATTGGATAAAAATAAGGAGATTGATTTTCTTTTGAATTCAATTTTTTACAATATATTGAGTGTGTTCGAATTTGGCTACATTAGTCTAGTATTGGAGCAAGTTCGAATCTTGGAAAAAAATGGCATGGGAAATTGTTTTGAGTGGAAGGCTATGTCAGAAGAAAAGAAGGTAAAATTTGCATGAAAAAATTAAAATGTCATTCTATGTTATGGTGGGATCACCTACAAACAAAGTGGTGAAGAAAAGGGAAAGAAAGGATTAGGATCTAGAGTAAAATGGAGAAGAAGCTAACGAGAAAATTCCTCCCCATGTATTATTCACAAACCCTTTTCGGAGGTTTCGAATCTCGAGATAGAACTTACAAACCATGTAATAATACACATATGAGTTATACAAATTGTGCATTTACGTAGAACATGAAGAAACTAAGGAACAAATTGCTGAAATGTATGTAAATGGATTAATTTTCTATTTAATATTAAATAAACATGGAAAAGATTAAGAGCATGGAGGATGCCTATTAGCTAGCTTTAAATTCAAGAAAAATAAATCCATCAAAGTTTTAGGAGATCATCTAGGATGAATAGGGGATCCTCATCCTCCTTTCGGGGATGAGATAGTTTTAGTCAAAATAGGGGAGAACCACCTTGTGGAGTGGAAAATAAATAAGATAATAGACAATATTCCCCAAATCAGAAAAGAGGTAGAGGATTTCCTTGGGTTAGAGGATATGTTGGTAGTAGAGGATGAGAATAGGGATTTTAAAGAGAGGATCCAAAAAGACCATTTATTTGTTACAGATGTGGTGAAGAGTGGCATAGGGATTTTGAATGCCCATATTATTATACACATAACAAGAGACAAAAAGAATCTCCAAGGGTAGATATTGTTGAAACTGAACAAGAAAAACATGAACATGACCTAGAAACTCCACCAGATGTGGGAAAAAATTTTATAATCAAAAGGACGATGATTTCTCCAAGAAAGGATATCAAGGGGATGCATGACTATGTACCAATATCTTCAGAAAAATATGTAGTTTAGGAGGAAAGGTGTGTAATGTTTTTATTGATGGTGGTAGTTGTGAGAACATGGTTTCAAATGAGATGGTTCGAGAATCTAGGTCTGCATTGTGAGAAGAATTCTAACCCATCAGTATTACATGGTTTAAGAAGGATAATGAAGTTACTATTGATAATAGATGTTTAATGAGTTTTTATATTGGGAAATATTATAAGGATGATATTTGGTGTGATGTTATTCTTATGGATGCATGTCATATGCTGCTAGGAATACCATGGAAATTTGATAGGAAAGTTATTCTTAATGGGGAAAGAATACTTATAGTTTCTTGAAGGATGGCACAAAAATCGTTTGGATATCTCTTAAGGAAGAGGGGAAGGCTTAAAATATTTTTTCTGCAAAAGAGTTTGTAAAGGAGGCAAAGGAAAATGGGTTTTTATGCAACGATAGCAAATAAGGATGAACCTACAACTACATGAATACCAAGTAGAAGAAGAAAAATTAATAGAAGAATCTTCTCATGTTATTCCCGACTAGATACCGGATGGATTACCACCCAAAAGATATATTCAACATCATATTGATTTGATCCTAGGGTCTTCACTCTCAAATCAAGTGGCTTATAGGATGAGCTTGACATTGCATGTAGAATTGAATAATAAAGTGGCAAAGCTCATAAGAAATGGTGTAGTAAGGGATATCATGAGTCCGTGTCCAACCCTAACTTTATTAACTCCAAAGAAGTATGGAAAATTGAGAATGTGCACAGATAATAGATATGTTGGAAGGAAAGATTTGGATAATAAAGTCTCTGTTTTACTTTGGCCATATAGAACAGCTTACAAAAGGTTAAATAAGGCTACATGCTTTTAGTTGGTGTTTGGTGTAGAAGTAGTTCTTCCCAGGGAATTCATGTTACCTTCTTTACGTGTTGCACACGTGGGAGGTCTAGCTGATGAGAATGCATTAGAAGAAAAAATTGACAAGTTAATATAGCTAGATGAGAGGTGCACCATAACACATTAGAGTCAGAAGTAGAAAAAGGCTAGAAAAAAAGGCATGGCATGAAAAACACATCAAAGATAAGAAGATTGAATTTGGATAGATGGTACTTCTTTATGATTTCAAGTTTGTGCACCATCTAGGAAAACTTAAGGTGCATTGGTTAGGACCATATGTTATCACTCACATCGTTGAATTAGGAACTTATCACTTAGAGGAGTTTGATGCAACACGGTTACCTAGTTACTTCAACGGGAGTAGGATGAAGCCCTACTTGTTGGGACCCTATTGTAGCTTCCAAATATTAAAGGAACGTAGGATCGCATGGCCGGAGGAAGCACACAAGTGAACGCACACGAGGTAGAATTCAAAAAGGGTTCTTGGAGAACCAAGGATGTGTTCTCGTGAAGCACAATTCGGGACTTAGCCATTTTCAGCCTTTTTGGACAAAGTATAGGTTCTAAATACTTCTCTTTGATGATATGATAGATGTGCTTATTGGATATAGGTATTTCACAAAGATTGATCTTCGAAGTGGTTACCATCAGATTCAGATCATAGAACGAGATGAGTGGAAACAACATTCAAGACAAGGAATGGATTATATGAGTGGATGGTGATTCCATTTGAGATATCTAATGTGCCTATACATTTTATGAGGTTGATGAACACTATGTTGCGGGAGTACAATGGTAAGTTTGTTGTGGTTTATTTTGATGATATCTTGATTTTTAGTAAAACTAAAGAAGAGCATTTGAGGCATATGAGGGTGATATTTGAAGTGTTAAGGAAAGAGAAGCTCTATGAAATATGAATAAGTTCACGCTTATGTAAGAGAGTTTGGTATTTTTGGGATTTATTATTTCAGTAGATGGGGTAGAGATGGACTCTAAGAAGATAAAGGAAATTATTGAATGGAATACTCCATGGAGTATGAAAAAGGTAAGAATATTTCGGGGTTTAGCAACAATTTACTGAAATTTTATTCAAAATTTCAGCGGTATTATAGCACCTACAAAATATTGCACAAAAGGAAGGGATTTTTGTGGATAAAGGAAGCTAACGATAGCTTTCAGTTTTGAAGAATAAGGTGATAGAGGAACCTATTTTGGAACTTCCAAATTTTTATAAAGTGTTTGAGGTTGATTGTGAAACCTCACATGTGGTAACCGGTTCATCCTAAGTCAAGGTGGGAAGCTAGTATCTTTTTAGTGATAAAATGAATGAGTTAAGAAATAACTACTCTACTTATGATGTGGAATTTTATGCAATTGTACAAGAATTGAGGCATTGGAGGCATTACTTAGTGCCAAAGAAATTTGTATTATTTATAGACCACATAGTCCCGAAATATGTGAATACATAAAATAATTTGAATAGTAGGAATGTGAAGTGGGTATCATTTTTATAGGCTTATAATTTTTCTCTAAAGAATAAATTAGAAAAAAATAATCAAGTTGTGGATGCATTAAGTAGGCGTGTCACTCTATTTACAAGTATGGAAAATGACGTGGTTGGTTTTGAGGCAAAAAAGGATTTGTATTCTTTTGCTCCTAATTTCAATAATATTATTGAAAGGTTAAGTCATTCATTGTCATATAATGCAGGTGATTCCAAGGAAAAGTAATTTTTACATGATGGATATTTATTCAAGTGACGCTAACTATGTATTCCAGTTAGGTCTATAAGAGAGAATATAGTGAAAGAGTTGCATAGTGGAGGATTGGTTGGGCATTTTGGTAAGGATAAGATGATAGCCTTGGGAGTAGAGAATTAATATCGACCAAATCTGAAAATATATGTGGTAAGATATGTGGAGAGGTGTCTAATTTTCCAAGTCTTGAAAGGCCATGCACAAAATATAGGGTTTTATATACCATTACCTATTCCCAAAGGGTCGTGGACAGATTTGAGTATGGATTTTATTTTGGGATTACCAAAAACACAATGAGGTAATGACTCAATTTTTATGGTTGTTGATAGGTTTTATAAGATGGTTCATTTTATTTCCTACAAGAAAACTAGTGATGCGACAGTAGTAGATTTGTTTTTCAGAGAAGTTGTTTGTTTGCATGGTGTTCTAAAAACAATTACTTCAGATAGAGACACAAGGTTCTTAAGTCACTTCAAGGAATTTATGGAAGAATTTTGGAACTAAAATACACATCAGTAGTTCCTATCATCCTCGAATAATGAGAGAATAGAGGTGGTTAGTTGGAGTTTAGGAAACCCGTTGAGGTGTATAGTTGGGGAAAATCCAAAGCAATGGGACATAGCATTACCAAAAGCTAATTTTTCTTATAATAGACCCATAAATAGATCCACTTTGGAAAGTATCCATTTTCTATTATGTATGGGAGTAATCCAAATGGGGTGTTAGATTTTTTACAACTACCAATTGATGGAAAAGTCGTGATGAAGCGAAGCATTTGCTTTGAACATATACAACAATTGCGAAAGAAGTGTGAAAGAATTTACTAGAACAATAATGAGAAGTATAAGGAAATAGTATATGTGTATAGACATAGAAATGTATTTATAGTGGGTAAGTTGGTTATGGTATACTTGTGGAAGGAAAGGTTTCCAAAAGGAACATATAACAAGCTAAAGTAAAGGAAGATTAGTCCCTACAAAATCATGAAAAAATAAATGATAAAGCTTATTTGGTAGATTTGGCAGGGGAATTTTGATATTTCTCTAGTGTTTAATGTTTCAGAATTAAATTATTTTCATGGGGATGGTGAAAAGGGGGTATTATATATGAAGTGGTAGATTTGAGGTAGCAAGTTTCAATGAAGAAGAAAGAATAAGTGGATCATATTCTAGACAAGAAAATAGTGCACATGCTACATGGGAAATACAACAAATATTTGGTAAATTGGAAAGTATTAGAACAAGAGAAAAAAACATGGGTCACAAAGTTGGAGATTAAGAATATGGATGCGAGATCAATGGAAGGAATTTGAAAAAGACAACTTGTAGGAGTTGCATTTTTTCAAGCAAGGGAGAATGATGCACTAAAATTAGTAGGAACTTGTAATGTTCATAATTTGTGCTCGGGTGTCTGATTTCATCCTTTTCTTAAACCACCTATTTTAATGAGATGAATGCACCATATCAATCCAACTCGCTAGTTGAAGTATTCTTCGGTGCATTTTTGGGCCTGAATTCCACCATCTGAGGGCCAAAAAGTGGGATTCAATTTGTAATTCAGTTTTATCCTATTTTAGGGAATTTGGTAATGTTAGTCTCTTAGATGAATTATGAGTTAGAATGTTTGTAATTCCTCTAATTTAGGAATGTAGAAGATGTGTGGAAATTTCTATTCCCGTATGAATAAGCATGCAAACTTACCAAGAATAGTAGGTTCTAGTAAACTACTAAAAATAGTAATTTCCTCCACCTAGAGTAGATTTAGTCAAAGTTAGAGTTTTCTTAGAAACTTGAGTTAGGAGTTGTTTTCCTATTTAGAAAACATTATAATTCATGATTGAATAATGAAGAAGGAGATCCAATTTCTTTTGAGTTTAATTTATTTGTAGTATATTGAGTGTGTTCAGAATTTGGCTACATTATCTCCTCGACTCCAATGAAGCTAAATATTTATGGGTAATAATTTAACCCTTTAAATATGCCCATTTATCCTAACTTTGAATTCAATAATCAAGTCCTCATGCAAACCCTTCTAGATAGTGGGACTGCTCCTGTGAGATTATCTTTGCTTCATAGCTCATTTATAGACTACTAATATTCCACTTGATTGAATTGTATGGAAGTGATTTCCTCTTCATTTCCTTTCTCTTCCTTAACAACAAGGAGTTCCTCCAGAACATAAATCTCCTTTATATTTTTTTCAGCCTCTAATTTATTCATTGTTGAATCATTTCCAATGTTTTAAGTTGACTTCTCAATTAGGATTTTCCTTTCTTCCGATTGAGTACAAAAATGGCCTTCATTTATAATCTCCTCATCAATCCTCAAATTTAAAATATAAATTCTTCCATTTTATACTCTTGAGGACTTTTGAGGGCAGCAAGGTCTTCACAGAGATATTCTCCTCCATCACATGTTGATTAACTAAATCGGTTTCCATAATTAAGATTAAGAAACTCTCAATGATGGCATATCCATTCAAGGCTTTAGAATTTGACATATATTTTTCAGTGTGATCCTCTTTTCCTTCGTTAAACGAGAGACATGGAAGAATCAATTCCTCCAATCTTGATTCAAGAAGATGGTTATGATAAACAGGTTACTCTCCTATATTTTTTTTCAAAGAAACAAGTCTTTTGTGTTGGAAAAGAGGTGATTCAATAAGAGGCTATTGTGCATCAAAATATTCCTCAAAGTATAATAAATAATCAACCTCTAAATTTTTTGGTTGTGTCAAAGGTATAAATTATTCCTCCATGGTTCTCTTTGGATTGGAATTTTTTTCACCCTAATCTTTTGAATCCTTAAACATGAAATTATAAATCTCAAACTCATCTTCAAAATCAGAAATTTTAAAAGATAAAGAAGGAAAAGGATTTCAAACCTCATGTATGGGCTTATATGAACTTAGGACTTCTAAATCAACATGGTTCTTCTTTGTATCATGATAATATTGATCACTAGTTGTAGCTTGTTATGATGACCTTGGTGGACTAATGTAATCCTCCAAAAGTGCAGCAATCTCTTGATAAGTGACACGGTGAGGGGCAATGCATTCACGTGTAACATTTTTATGTTTGTTGACACATGTTATTCCTCTTTTGGATTTACAACCAACTTCTACTCTTCCTCTACAAATGATTTTATAATATGTGGTAAATCAGTAGCTCCCATAGACATAGTATCAAAATGCACATTGCATTCCAAACATGTCAGTTGTTGGTATTCCTCCTATTGTGCTTTTTTTGTGTAAATTTATTTTTCATTACCTACTTTTGAATCTCAACCTTGGCTGGAGGATTAACTATGAGTGGTATTTTCTTGAAGTTAAGTCTTAGAGCCCACTCTTTCAAATTCCTTGAAATTTATTCCTTGCTAATCTCTTCAATATCCTCCTCCCTTCTTCTCATTTTCTGATCATGTTTTTCCCAAAATGAGTTTGGGACTATAAAAAGAGGGTTGAGTTGTGATTAAATTGATTTCTTCATGGTTGAGGTGATGAAATAGGTGTAAATTTTTGTTCTTATGGAAGGGAATAAAATATACAAGAAAGAGGGGGTAGAAATAATGGCGGGATGGGTAGATAGGAGATGAATAAAATGGGATGCGGGCATCATGTGAGAACTTTGGAAATTGAGGTTTAGGCTGAAATTATGTTGGTTGGGGAATGGAAAGAGGACTCGAGATGGTAATTCAAAAGTTTCCCATTGACAGGACTAACTGGCATTGTATTCATAAACCTTTATCTCTTCAACCCATCTTTCAAGTTGATGCAGCACTTTAACCATGAAACCAAGATTTTCTTACAAGATGAAGTGATCTCGACATAAGGCCAACCAATATAAAAGGTACCCGATGCCAATCTTGAGTGATTTCATTCAAAATGTGGCCCTAGAATGCACCATTCATGTCTCCATTCTTTAAATCTTTAACTACAACTCAACATCTCTAGGTATATGATGGTCTCCAAAATCTACATATTCTTGTTCTTGAAAATATGCATAGTTAGGTGAATAACCAAAATGACCATGACCTTTCTCATAGGGATATGCATGCTGTTGGTTTTCATCATAGTATTGAAATGGAGGTGGATTGTAGTAGCCTGAAGATGGATAGCTTTTTTCTACTACATTTAAGAATTCCACCGTGGGAATGAAGTTGTGATTGTGCAACTTTATGGATGGAGAGAAAATGGAAAGATGTGGAAGAAAAATGGATGGAAATGGGTGAAAAAAGAAATTTTGCTATTGAGAGAATTTGTTACTTGGACCAATGGAGTCGCTAGTTATGCTTGGGTATACCTCCTAAGGCTGGAATTTCACTAAGAGCACAACAACTTCATGAAATACAATAACACAAATACACACATCGGTTAAAAATATGATGTTGTGTGGTCCCACCGAGAGTGCAATTTTTTTTTTCACCAAATCACAACACCCCCCAAATTTTTTGATTGTGATTTGGGCATTTGGTGTGATTAGTTAACATGGGTATCACCTCTCAAGTTGTGGGACTCACGGGGATTGAGGTTAAACTCAAGAGAAGGCTCACTTCCTCTTCCTAAACTAAGTACTACACTATTGCTAATGTGAACAAAACAAATAACTAAACCTATAATAACATTTTTAGGGATATAGGGAGAGAGATTCATAAAAGAAAACCTACACTAAAAGTGGTAATACACCAAGAAAGGGATTTGCGAGAAAAATTTCCAGCCTGCCAATGAAGAAGGATGAGCATATGAAGGATGGACATGCATCACAGACCCAATTACATCAATACCTCATTCCTGTTAAGTATAACATTTTCCAAAAACTAAAATGGACACTAGAGGTTACACAATATACATATAGACATGAGAGAGAAAAAATAGAACAACAAAAATGATGCAATTACATATAATTAGTCAAAAACATAATCTTATTACTCCAAGCACATGCATGGTGCATCTTTACAACAAGACAAGGCCGAAGTTTCCATTACAATATTTTGAAGGAAGGCATGAAAGACTCTAAATTCACAATGGCTCAACTTGAAAGAAGAAGGGAAAACTTGGAAACAAATTCTAACTCCTTTGAAATGTGTTTTCCATTAACATTTATAGATTTATAGGATATATGAGAGAAAGAAGGATAATTCCATAAAATCTAGGAATGAATGTAGCAGATGATGGAGGCCATCCTTTGCCCATGTTTTCTGTAACACTACATGTCTAATTGTATCATTACTTGTATATACCTAAAACATATTCTCCCCCATTCTTTCATAAATTTAAATACCCCCATTTAATTAATTTTTTTCAATAAATTCCTAAAAATCACCTTAATGTGCTTTGGGGCCTATAAGGTCTAATTGTTAAATTAGGAGGTTTTAATATGGTGACTGGGAAAATAGATCATCATCCAGCTCACTAAGATGACTCGCAAGACACTCCACTACTTTTCCAAGTGAGAACCTTTACATGCATTGAATGTGAGCTACATGGTTTAACCTCCCCTTCTTTACATTTGATCTCCCACATACTTTAGAGGGATGCTTTTTTATTCTCTGTTGTTGCAAGTGTTTAGCCACCCGAGCGCACATGGATCACTAGGTGAGCTCCACATTTAACTACTTGGGTTTTATGTCGGTCAAATCATTCACATTTGAAGCTCACTACATCTTCCATTTCCCATGCCATATTTTCATTGGTCGAGCTCCACATTTCAATCGCCCCTTAAAAGTGTTGAGATCCACCGCATTGCCCTCGTCATCTCATTACACTTGGCATCACGCTTTAATTTTGCTAATCACCTTTATCACATTTCTAAGCCCACATGGCTTGCTAGATGAGCCCTGGTATTCACTTCTAAGTTGACATTTTTTCCTCGACTTGGCCTCCTCTGAAAGTAGCTCCACCTTTACCCAATGGCCAAGTATATCAAGGTTTAATTTGCAAACTACCCCAATGACATTACATGCCATCAACTCAGCCAAAAACTCTTCAAACATCTCGAAAGCACCCACAATTTGACCCGATCTCCTATCGGATTTTGGAGTCGAGACTCCAACTCCTCATGCCATACACTATTCAATGAGCTCACAAATAACTCCAAAACCCCAAAAATCCTGAAGTCTACAATTTAGAATTAAGTTTTGGGATTTTCCCTTTATTTTACCTAGTGAGCACCCTTGAATACCAATGCACTGAAATATAAAACTCTAAATTTTGGATTTCGGAAATCGGGTTTCTCCATGTCCTCACAACAACTCTCCTAAAATTCTGAACTCAGACTACTCTTGAAATCTGAAATTATCACTCAAGTTAGCTCATTGCATGATATTTGAGACTCCTCCCTAACTTTACATTTAAACATCTAGCTCCCAACCTTCAAAGTGAGCTAACCAGAATCTTAGAAATCCATTCCATTCCATCTTCGAGCCATCCAAAATATTCCTTATGTGTTGTTGAATTTATCTATTGAGTTTGAGAAACCCGACTTGGTCCTACTACTTCATCCATTCGTCTTAGCTCAACACATCGAGCTATATGTTTTACCTATGACCTATGAGTCATTTCCTCACCGAATTATTCTTAAACCTACCTCTTATCTTGAGAAACTTTTAATTCCTTTCTCAATGCATTGATCTACTCATTGTGGTGGAACTAGTCACTATTTCCATCAATAATTTCCATTTACGAATATCCATGTCTCTTGTTTTAATTTTCGGTGGGAAAATTGTAACTACCTTCTCCATACCATCCCTCAACCATCATGGCTCACCTTGAGCCTCCAAAAACATGGCTACCCAATAGAGCCATTTGAGACCCATCCCGCCACTTTTCCAAGTCAGCCTTTTCCAATTTCCTATCCATTTTCAAGTTGTCAATGTTTAATTTTTGAGCTCCCAAATTTGTGCCTCAGCGAACATTGTTCTTCCCATAAGCTCTCTCACCCGCTGAGCTTGATCCTTTCACGTCCCCTATGCTAATTGAGATATTATTTATCAATTTCACCTATTATTTTCCCATCAATCTCATCACTTTCCACAACCACTTTCATGGTCCAATAATGCATCTCGTTTCACCTTCCATGCATGTAAAAACAATTGCTTCTTATGTTGTCTTCCACATGGGATGAGCACCTCAACTATTGACTCACCAATACACTCTTCTCCCCACTTCTGGCATTCAAAACCTCCAATCCATAGAGCTCAATGTTTATCTCCATGTCAATATCGATGATGCACATCATTTTATATCTTACCCAGCTGTTGATTCCACCTAACAACTTCACAAGCTTCAACATTTCTTATGTCACTTTACTCAACTATCGATTAAGTTATGTGCCTATGCCAACTTGGATCTTATGTTTGATCCCTTGGGTGAACTCCTCATTATTCACTACATTCATGATCTATTCCATTCTTGAACTCAAGCTCAAGGTCCCCTTTGGTGAGTAACTTGAACTTCACCATGGCTGGGCTCATGAACTCCAATGAAAATCAACCAAGTTGGTGATTGATCCTGACCAAGCTAAGGCCCTTATAATGACCCCACTATGAAATTCAACACATTCACTAGGACTCCCTCTAATGTATCTCATTCGGGATAAGTAATCTCATCTACCATGCACTCCCCCATCTCAATGCATACCTCATCAAGATTCTCACCGAGCTATTTTAAGCTCAGTATCATTATTCCTTTCAAACTATATTTTCCTATGGTCCCGACTTCCGTGCACTTCCTCTTCAAACCAGAGGGTCATAGAGGCATAACAAAACCCCGTAAACATGGATTATTAATTTGTATCAATTTTTCCCATGATGATCGTAGTGGGCCCCGGTGGCCAATTTTATCATTCGATCAAACTTCAAACCTCCAAGACATGAAAAATAAAATTAAAGTTCAAGATGATCGCGAACCTTCACGAAACACCGTAAATTTTCCTCAAATACTTTTAAATGATCCCGATAGTAAAATTGTTCCTGCAACTCAATATTCTTACCGTGAAGGTCCCTTTTGGTCCTAGGGTCCAATTTATCCCGTTGTCCATTTTTTTGCGGGGAAAAATTGATAACACACTTGAAGTTCCTTATCTCAATGGAACATTGTATGTTGTTTTCCTTATTAATGAATTATATAGAATGACTTGGTATTATTTTATTAACAATTCTAATGTCTTGTCTAAGTTTCAAGAATTTAAAGCTTTCTTTGAAAATTCTTCTTATTTAAAAATTAATATAATTAGGACCGATAATGGAAGAGAATATGTCATAATTTTTTTGATGATTTTTGTGTGTCATATGGGATTCAAAGAGAGTTGACTACTCCCTATTACCTAGAGAAAAATTCAATTATAGAAAGAAAGAATAGGATTGTATTAAAAATGTCTAGGAATATGATTCATACCTATAATGTGTCTAAGTGTTTATGGGAAGAATCCATGAATACTTTGCAGATATATTCTTAATAGAGTTCCTACAAAATCCCTTCATCAAACTACTCCTCATGAAGTATGGACAAAGAAAAAACCATATATCTCTCACTTAATAATATTTGGTAGTCATGCCTCTATCTTCATTCTAAAATTTAAAAGGAAGAATCTTGATCCAATCTCTTATTCTTGTATTTTCATTTGTTATTATTGTAAACTAAAGGACTAAGAGTTTATGATCCTTTCAAGCATGACATTATTGAAAATAGAAATTTTCAAGTCTTAGGAAATACTTTCTGTGATGCTTCTCATGAAACCTCCTCTGCTACTCTTAAGATAGAGCTTGATAATATTTATTGAAACATTATGGAAACATAAGTTCAAGAGGATAATTATCATGATCTATATATGATGGAGATTGAGGGGGAGTCTTCTCAAAATGTCTTGCATAACAAGGCTCCTAAATGGGCTCAAATTATTGTTAAAAATTCTGTTGTATATATCTTTTCCCAGGGTAAATATAGACAAGCGAGAAGAATGGAGAAATCAAAGAAGCTCAAATCCCCCAACATGCACCCAAGGTGCATGTATGACGATGACAATGAGTGTCGACAGAGGAAATGGTGCGCCCAAGGCGCACAGAGTAGGCGCACATGACAATGAGTGTCGACAGAGGAAATGGTGCGCCCAAGGTGCACAGAAGTGGCGCATGACAATGAGTGTCGACAGAGGAAATGGTGTGCCCAAGGCGCATAGAAGTGGCACGACAATGAGTGTCGACAGAGGAAATGGTGCGCCCAAGGCGCACAGAAGTGGCGCACGACAATGAGTGTCGACAGAGGTGCGCCCAAGGTGCGCCCAAGGCACATGAACACGGCGCACACACAGTGTTGACAGGGTAAAGGATGCACCCTTGGCACATAGAAGAGGATGTCGACACACACATGGATGTGCCTATGGCGCACCTTCAGGAGGCGCAACATTTTGAGCGCTGACAGGAAGCAGACCCTGAGCGCAGATATTCAAATGGCCATAACTTTTGACTGGGAGCTCGATTCATGCAAGGTTGGAATTTTTGGAAAGCTTACGAGGTCCTCTGTCCAACTACGACTGGATATCTTTAATTGGGTGAGAAAAATTCTTAAAAATGCAAAATACAGTTCACCACTTTTGGGTTCGCTGGGTTCTCACCTACCATCATAATGAGATGAGTTAAGTGCATTCTGGAGGTGGTTGGGGCAGATTTCGAATTCCTCTCTCTTTTCTCTCTCATTCTTCCTATAAATTGTAAGGAGGGGCTTCTTTCTAAAGGTTGGACATTTCTGTTTTGCCCTCCCTTCTTCTCTTTGGCAGTGAACTTGTGGAGTTCAAACCTCCCATTTAAAACTCAGAATGCAACTTTGCCTCTTGGCATTTTGCAGTGTGTTGATCAATCTTTGAGAAAATTAATGCATGTCTCGTGGATGATTCTCAACCCTCTCTATTCATTTGCATCCCCTTTGATCTTTCACCGCGAATCTGGCTATCTCGTGTATGATCTTGCATTGCATTTTAATGGTCTCGTGTTTATTGGCAAGACAGTGTTCTTCATTCCTGCATCACCTCCTTAGTTTAGGTTTATTTTTATGCATTTTTTACCCCGTCTCTCTAGAAGTTAGATTAGGTTTTTTTAGTAAACCCTCTACATTTTATTGGTGCATCTCGGATAGAGGAATAGGAGCCGGCCTTCATCCGGAGAGCTTTTCCATTTTCGCAAGGTCCCACACTTGGGAAAAGCTCCATGTTATGCAATCATACCGAGAGTCTCAACCCATCGCGTGCAGAGTCCTGTGGGTGCTGTGATTTCAAATCAATAGTTTTGGCACGCCCGGTGGGACCAAGAGGTCATTCCACAGTTTTGAAGGAACTTTCAAGAAATTCGACTTAAAAATTGTAGGTTTTACAGTTCAGTTTTTTCCACCTTCCAGCTAACTTTAAAATCGATTTTTAAGGACTTAACTCACTCAAATAAGTCAAAATTTCACCACTGATAGATCGATCGGGATAATCTTCAAAAGGGTATTCTTAGATTTTTGAGATTTTGACTTTCAAAATTTCATGGTTTTTTGATTTTCGATTTCGTGTTTTCTTTAAGTCCGCATTTTGGGTTTTCAGACTGTCATTCCAGAATCAAGTTCCAAACTCTAAAATATCAAAAATATAGGTCTTTCAATTTTCCATTTTTAAATATTGTCGTTTGGTGTGTAACTTGGCAGGATCTAGCCTTTTGAGGCTCACTTTCTAACACATCCGCGACTCCGAAGGGGTAGAATTCAATGCAGTGTAGTAGCAAAAATTGCCTGCATATGAGAAGAATTCAAACCAGGTCTAATACTCGAGAAGAGGGGCTATTTTTCCAATTACAACTATCACTGTGAGGAGGAAGGAGAGGAAGAAGACCACAAAGATCACCATCTCCACCTAACAGACTTTGTCTACACCTCCACCTCGGTAGGCCTTTTCTCGCATCGACTGTGGGTTCTTAGGCCAATCATAATGGCACATCTACCACCGAATCCCTTTGTCAATTTCACGGGCAGTAGTCCACTTGCCCTAAATGCTCATAATCAAATTCCAATTGCAGACTAAAGAATATACCCTATTTTACAGAGAAAATCATACTACTCCTATTGATCACATCCAGATATTGCTAATGCATGTGCAATCCACAAAATAAATGAAATGGATGTCATAAATAAGTTGGCTTCATCTTTCAAAGGCAAGGCCTTACAATGGTTTAGGAGCCTTACAAAGGCTCTATTACTTAATCGGAACCAACTTTGTTCTCTTTTCAGCAGCCAATTCGGGAGAGGGCGCACAATTTATCTTTATCGAACAAATGACAACAATCAAAAGGGCTCCTAACGAACAAATGGCAGATTTCAACTTCAGATTCCAACGGACATGGGACAGGATCCCAATAGCTGTTAGACCAACCGCCGAAGGAGCATTCCTTTATTTCTTAAAGGCTATAAATTCAGACATAGCCATGATGATCCAATCAATGGGAGGGACAACGCTGCCAGGGGCCTATGACACAAATGCTGATCGAGCAGAGAACTGTTTGATCCAAGCTGGCAAGCTTGCACCAAGGCCACCAATGCCTCTCTATCCGGATATGGGAAATCCTACAACCAGTCAAGCACCAGAGTTGAATCCCATTCCAACTCCTAGAAATCAAAGCAATAATGAGGCGTCGACTTCTTCAAATACTTCAAAGGAATTGCAGAGGTCATGAAACAATTGCAGAGAACCTTGGAAATGAGCTTGTGACTATCAAAAGACAAAGAAGCTCAAAGTGCTAGACCGTATCACCTCAAGCACAATACTGCTAGGCCCCATACCAACAAAATAGACCACCACCTCAGTCGCAAATCAAAACCAAACCAAGGACAACCTCAAGCTGCCAGGCCATTTCGACCGTATGATCCAAATGCAACGACGTCCTCAAGAGCCTTGGTTCCAACACAAAATAACATGGCACAGGAGTACGACTGGTGTTACCCTTGCAATCTACCTCACAATCACCAACATGTTTCAATGGTGCACTAATCAGGCCTTGATGGTGCAAACCATTGGTGTTGCTCAAGAACCAAGCCAGGAGGAGAATCAACAACGCAACAAATGCAACAAGAAGGACCTCCAATAGAAACCACATTGGTAAATTGGCAAACGGAAGACTTCTGTGGAGTTAACCAATAGCCTTTTCAAGGCGTGGCTGCCAACACACTGGTCAAAGAAGAGAAATATAGGAGAGGGACAACCGTGTAATCCAGTTGTTTCTCAACCCACTCTTACACAACAAGGGGTCAGTAGACCAAACGCAGCTCCAAATGTGCAAAATCAACCCAAGGTACCTGTTGTAGCAACACACGCACATGCTCAAGCTCCAGAAAAGTTTGCACCAAGTAAGGGACATCAAAAGGACAATTCATCCCCTTTCAACATCATTGATCAAATGAAGAAGACGAATGTGAATATATCAATGTGGGAATCTTTATCCATCCCAGGACAAAGAGATCTTCTACAAGCTGCCATGAAGAATTGGTCAACTTCGAACCAGCAGGCCCATATGCAAGAGAAGGTCCTCACGAATGCTGCTCAGCCTGAAGGGAATCATGGAGGACAACAAGGTAAAGTTTTGAAACCCCCTCCATTCTATATTTCATTAATCATCGGGGATAAATTAGTACACAATTGCATGATTGATTCTGGGGCAAGTAGTTCAGTGATGCCGAAGCAAATAGCGGATCAACTGGGTTTGAAATATGAGCCAGTGCTGAAAGGAGTAGTACAACTAGATGGAACGGCAGTAGGAACTGTTGGAGTCATCAAGGGGTTAAGCCTAACTCTACATTCCTGTCCTAATGTTACAGTTTTGCAAGATGTGTCTGTGATTGACCTTCCGCCACTCTTTGCGTTGTGTCTATCAAGAGACTTCACTACAAAAATCGGTGGATATTTATCTCAGATTGATTGGTCGCACATGATTTTTAGGACAAGGTATGGAGCCAAAGCAACAATCAGGTCAGAACCAATTGCCCATTTCCATATTGAGCCTCATGTACCAAATCCTATCAATGCAAATTGCTCGGTTTTTGATCAGGAGGAGTGTTCAAGTGATCTAGAAACAGGTACTAAGGTCGAGGGAATTCCTGATTTAACTTTGGATGAATGGGCAAACAAGAGTCATGAATTTGACCCATACAAGGAAATTGAAGAATCTGAATTGGGCGTGTATTGTATACACGAAGAAAATTCACCCATTCCCGACATCATTCAGCCTGAACAAAAGGATGAAAACAAAGTTTGGAAATTATTTTTCGATGGTTCGAGAAGCAGACAAGGTGCTGGAGGTGGTGCAATGTTGATTTCACCACAAGACATCAAATATTTTTCAGCTTTTCATTTCCGCTTTTCTGCTCAAACAACACGGCTGAATACGAAGCATTGATTCATGGAATTCATTGGGCCAGAAAAGGGGCATAAAGAACTTGCAGTGTTTTGGAGATAGCGAGCTAATCATCAACCAAGTTAGGGGACAACATGCCACAAAGAATGACCTACTAAAGAGCTACAAAAATAGGGTATGGGACCTCATTGAGGATTTCAAGCTTTCAAAGATTGTGTCCATACCTGTGAAGAAAATGAAGCCGCAGATAGGCTCGCAGCAGCATTGGAGCAACGTTTGATGTGGTTGACAACATCGAAGGGGAAAAACACAGCCACATATCCATGTGATTGTGAGGCCAAAGCAATTCCAGATAATAACACAAGTCGGTGTGTTTGAGAACGATCAACGATCATCAATTTCTTACAAGAAGAGGCTGAATTCTCAGCCTAGGAATCAAGATGATTAGAGCAGCAATATGGGGATCAGTAGTGCACCATGCGGACAAACAAGCTTCCTAAGGGTTTAGTAACATTGGAGTCTATCTTCAACCCTAACGACCAATTTCGTAAGGAAAAGGCAAACATACAGGTCAAGAGAGAAGATTCAGAGCCAATTCCGGTTGGGGAAGGCAAAACACTTCAAATTGGCAAAGTGGCCACTGAACAGGAGAAATCAGATTTCATACAACTTTGCCAAGAATTTCCAGATGTCTTCGCTTGGAGCTATGAAGACTTAAGAGGATTCGATCCAAATTTGGCACAACATACCATAGAATTGGATCTAGATGCTAAGCCCATTAGGTAGAAGCAGAGACCAGTCAACCCTCACATGGAGCCTCTAATGAAGAAAGAGCTAAATAAGCTGATAGAGGCAAGCATTATATTCCCGATCAAGCACTCAAGCTGGGTTGCAAACTTGGTTCCGGTCAGGAAGAAGAGTGGAGAAATCAGGTTGTGTGTAGATTTCCGAGACCTCAACAGGGCATCTCTCAAAGATCATTACCCACTTCCTTCAATGGAACAAATATTGCAAGTAGTATCCGGTTCTCGAGAGATTCTCTCTCTAGATGGCTACTCAGTGGTATAATCAGGTGATGGTGAAAGAAGGTGACCAATTCAAGACGGCTTTCACCACCAAATGGGGGACCTATGCCTACAAGAAGATGCCATTTGGGCTATCAAATGTTGGAGCCACTTTCCAAAGGGCAATGGATATGGCATTCAAGGGGTTGATCAATAAAATAGTTTTGATATATCTTGATGACATCACTGTATTCTCCAAAAATGCAGCGGATCACCTCTTTCATTTGAGGCAAGTATTTCAGAGGTGTAGAAGATTTGGGGTATCATTGAATCCCAAAAAATGCATATTCTTGGCTCACGAGGGAAAACTTCTAGGCCATATTGTTTCAAAGGAGGGGTTGACAATTGACCCAGAAAGAGTTGAAGCAATTCAAGCATTGCCATTGCCAAATCACAAGAAGGCTCTTCAAAGCTTCTTAGGAAGGATCAATTTCGTCCGCAGGTTTGTTCCAAATTTTGCAGCTCTCGTAAAACCAATAACGCTGATGTTAAAGAAGAGCATGGCATTTAAGTGGACATCTGAAGGCAAGGCAAGTTTTGAGGCAATAAAAGAGGCTATATCTCAAGCCCCAACTCTCGTCAATCCAGACTTCTCTAAGGACTTCGTGCTATATGCCTTTGGTGGTGGGGACACGATTTCTGCAATCCTGGTACAACAAAACAAAGAAGGATTAGAACAACCAGTTGCTTTCTTCAGTCAAGGCTTGGAGGAATACGAAACTAGGTACTCTTTCATTGAAAAGCATGTCCTCATGAATCGAAGCTTAAAGAAATTCAAGCACCTAGTCTCAAACAACAAGATCCAATTATTAGTCTCTCATGTGGAGTCAAGGACTTCCTTCTAAACAAGGATCTCGAATGAGAAACGTGCAGATGGATAACTCGTGTCATGGAATATGACATCGAGATCAAGGTCACCAAACTAGTACGTGGGAAGGGACTATGTGAGCAGCTAGCCTTGCCTCGAGTCAACAAGTTGAAGCACGGTGATGAAAAGGAGACTACCTTGGTACTACACAGATGATCAAGAACAAGAAAATGATGACGTGCCTACTCCTTGTTGACTCAAATATGATACACTTCCTACAGCATGTGCCTATGCCCTCCGTAAATGAGCAAAGCAAAGAGGAGATACTTCAGATTACAAGCCATTCCATATGTGCTTGTTGATGGTGTTTTGTTTAAGAAAGACATCAATGGAGTTCTATTGAGGTGCATTGGGATAAGTCAAATTGAGAGGGTGTTACGAGATTTTCATGATGGAGATTCTGGAGGACATTTTTCCCCACGAGTAATAGCTCTCAAGATAATGAAGGCAGGGTATTATTGGCCGACAATCTTCAGTGACTGCTATACATGGATAAGAAAGTGCAAGAAATGTGCACTCTTCACAGGCAAAGAAAGACAAGCAGCACTTCCATTGCACCCAATTCTGGTTGACCAACCATTTATGCAATGGGGATTGGACTTCATCGGGGTCATCAATCCAAACTCAAGCCAAGGCCACAAGTGGATTCTCACGGCAACGGACTATTTCACCAAGTGGACTGAAGCAGTAGCGCTCAAGGAAGCAAATGAGTCTAACATACTAGACTTTTATGAAGGAATAGTGACCAGGTTCGGTGTGCCAGCCACTATCATATCAGATAATGCATTGGCATTCATAGGTTCCAAGATTACAGAATGGGCTGTCAAGAATGGAATCTATTTGAGCACCTCTTCAAATTATTACCCGCAGGGTAATGGACAGGCAGAGTCCACGAACAAGAATTTGTTAAGAATCATCAGAAGGACTCTAGATGAAAACCAAAGGACATGGCATACCAAGCTAAAATCAGCATTATGGGCTGACAGGATAACGCCAAAGAGATCTACAGGTAATTCTCCCTACAAGTTGGTATATGGGAAAGAGGCAGTGTTGCCTATATCATTAGAATTGCCAGCATTGGAGCTCATGAAGCAGTTGGAGTTGTCTGAGTTCGAACCAATGGAGGCTAGGTATGCAGAGTTGATGGAATTGGAAGAAATAAGAGAACATGCAGTTCAGTGATTGAAAAGGATCAGCCTTAGTAAAAGATGGTTTGATAAGAAAGCGAGAGCAAGGACCTTCCAGGAAGGAGACCTAGTTCTGAAATGGGATGCAGATCGGGCAAAGCCAGGAAGGCATTCCAAGTTTGATGCCATTTGGAGTGGCCCCTACATGGTCACAGGATGTAAGAATAGCAATGCCTTCCGATTGTCTACTTTGGATGGAGGAGAAATCCCGATTCCGGTTAACGGAATCTATCTTAAACATTGCTACTAAAAGGAAAAGGTTCACCCTTGTAAATATTAGCCTAGATTTAAATTCCTCTAAGTGCGTATGCACATTGTCTTGTGGTAGTTAGGTTTTTGTTTCCCTAAGTGCTTCGGCACAGGTTTTGTTGCTCTCAGGTTGATTTCTACAATTCAGAATGTTGTCAGAGAAGAAGTTATGGTATCAGGTTCGGGATCAGATATCAAGTTGGTTTCAGGTTATTGCTTATGACTCCATGCCCAATGGATTGCTAAAAGGCCACTGATCTGCTACCTAGCAGGCAGGTGATCCCATTGAGTCGCCAAATTGTTGTATATATCTTTTCCCTGGGTAGATATAGACAAGCAGAAGAATGGAGAAATCAAAGAAGCTCAAATCCCTGACATGCGCCCAAGGCGCACAGAAGTGGCGCACGACAATGAGTGTCGACAGAGGAAATGGTGCACCCAAGGCGCACAGAAGTGGCGCACGACAATGAGTGTCGACAGAGGAAATGGTGCGCCCAAGGCGCACAGAAGTGGCACACGACAATGAGTGTCGACAGAGGAAATGGTGTGCCCAAGGCGCATAGAAGTGGCACACGAAAATGAGTGTCGATAGAGGAAATGGTGCGCCCAAGGCGCACAATGAGTGTCGATAAAATGTGGCACAGGCAGCATGATGAGAGAGTGTCGACAGAGAAAATGGCGCACAAGGCGCATGCGCCTGGCGACGCAATGGTGTCGCAGAGGAAATGAAGTGTCGGCGCAAATGTAAAATGGTGCGCATGACAATGAGTGTCGCAGAGGAAATGGTGCACCCAAGGGCACATGTAAGTGGCACACGACACGAGAGTGTCGACAGGGTAAAGGATGCACCCTTGGCACACAGAAGAGGATGTCGACACACACATGGATGCGCCTATGGCGCACCTTCAGGAGGCGCAACATTTTGAGCGCTGACAGGAAGCAGACCCTGACGCAGATATTCAAATGGCCATAACTTTTGACTGGGAGCTCGATTCATGCAAGGTTGGACTTTTTGGAAAGCTTACTTACAGGTCCTTTCCAACTACGACTGGATATCTTTAATTGGGTGAGAACAAATTCTTAAAAATGCAAAATACAGTTCGCCACTTTTGGGTTCACTGGGGTTCTCACCTACCATCATAATGAGATGAGTTAAGTGCATTCTGGAGGTGGTTGGGGCAGATTTTGAATTCCTCTCTCTTTTCTCTCTCATTCTTCCTATAAATTTTAAGGAGGGGCTTCTTTCTAAAGGTTGGACATTCTTGTTTTGCCCCCCCTTCTTCTCTTTGCAGTGAACTTGTGGAGTTCAAACCTCCCATTAAAACCGTAATGCAACCTTGCCTCTTGGCATTTTGCAGTGTGTTGTATCAATCTTGGAGCAAATTAATACATGTCTCGTGGATGATTCTCAACCCTCTCTGTATTCATTTGTATCCCTTTGATCTTTCACCGTGAATATGGCTATCTCTGTATGATCTTGGATTGCATTTTAATGGTCTCGTGTTTATTTGGCAAGACAGTGTTCTTCATTCCTCGCATCACCTCCTTAGTTTAGGTTTTATTTTATGCATCTTCTTACCCTATCTCCTTGGAAAGTTAGATAAGGTTTTTTTAGTAAACCCTCTGCATTTTATTGGTGCATCTCGGACGGAGGAATAGGAGCCGGCCTTCATCCGGGAGAGATTTTCCATTTTCGAGGTCCCACACTTGGTAAAAGCTCCATGTTATGCAATCATCCGAGAGTCTCAAACCCGTCGCGTTGCGAGTCCCGTCCATGATTTCACATCAACAATTCCCATATGGTTAATCTTAGAAATTTAACTCATAGTTAGCACTCTTATCATGCCTTGATGACCCTCTCAGCGAGGTAGAACCAAAATATTTTGAAGAATATTCTCAAGATGGTTTCACTCAAAAACCTATTCTTGACAATTTTCAAATTTTTCCTCCCGTAGTCAAAATGATCAATGTTAGAATTATTCTTTCTTTGGCTACCCAATATGGTTAGGAGATTCACCAAATGGATGTTAAAAATGATTTTTTAAATGGTGACTTAAAATAAGAAATCTACATGCGTCAGCATAAAGGTTTTGAATAACCTGCTAAAGAACTTTATGTCTGTAAGCTGAAAAAGTTTATATATGGTATTAAACAAGATCCTAGAGCTTGATATGCTAAAATTAATAGTTTCTTTCAAGATATTGGTTTACTAATTATTGTTATGATAATAATTTGTTTGTTAAGTATGAAAAAATCATATTATCATTATTATTTTGTATGTATATTATCTTTTAATTACCATTAGTGATAAAAATTTAATTGTTAAGATCAAAGAAAAATTAAAACAACATTTTGAAATGATTAATTTAGGTTTATTAAATAATTTTCTTGGCATGATTATATTTCAATATTATTAGTATATTATTGCATCTCAATCTCAATATGTTGTCAATTTACTTAGAATATTTAACATGATTGACTATAATAATGTTTTCATTCCTATTGAAGTTAGTGTCAAGTTATATCCTAAACCAGAGTGTGCTAAATCTGATATGGACATAAAAGGGTGAATCGCTCTTCTATGTGTTAACTTGTTGTTGCATTTATCTTACTAAGAATACGATTTAACATCAAAGGACTAAGCATATTGAATTTCATATGCACTTTATTAGAGAGAAAATCGTGAATGGTGATATTGATCTCAAGTTCTATTTAATTGAAGATCAAGTTGCGAGATATCTTCGCAAAGCCATTGTGTTCTCACAAATTTTTTAAATTTCATGCCTTATTGGACCTATCAAAGTTTCCATTTAGGGGGATTGTGCATGAAAATTCCACCTCTTAACAACTTTTGTAAAAATTAAATGTGTCACACTATGTGTGTGAAGTTACTTATAAATCTTAGTGAAGCTTTAGCTATAAGTATTGCTTATTTTATAAAAGGCTCCATAATTTGATATAAGTCTTCATATATAAAGCATTGGTCTTAATAATTTATGAATGGGAATATCTGTATGATTTACCTTGTTCATATGTTCCTTTGTATTTTAGATTTTATGGTATCCTTGGAACACTATTTTGAACCGTGGAAAAATAGTGTCACATGGTCTTACTAAAATTTGCAATGTGTTGTTCATAATTTGTATAAATCTATGGGATACTATGTTAGTGTATTGCAGAGTTGAAAAACCCATGAAACTCTATTATAATACACTATGTAATTGAAAACCCACGTAATAATTGTTTGCAGATTGTATAAGTCCCAAGGACACTTTGCATTAGGGTGCTATGCAAAGTTGAAAACCCTAGAGAACTTTGTTTCAAAGCACCACGAACTAAAAACTATGAAACAATCATTTTGATTTCCAACCTAAATAACAAATTTAATTTATGGATTGTAATTTTCATAAGGAATTTTTGTTAACATGTTTTTTACATGTTCTTACCCACTTAACATTAAATGGAGTATTGGGGGTAGTAATTTCAAGTGAGATATCTACCACTGTTGTAAACCCCACATTATCTTAAATTTTATGTATTAAACTTTATTATGATGGTCTTCAACATTTAAGAGTGGAAAAAAGAGAATGACTAGCTGAGATAATGACTCAAATAAATCCATTTTAGGATTGCTAATAAACCAACAAATACATTTCGTATTGATAATGAAATAAGTTGGTTGGTAATTGACATGAAAACGCATCATATAAAATGCAATCATTCTCGTAATTTCTAGTCTTTGAGAAAATATACCAAGGAGTGAAGTAGAAGTGTTGGGTAAAACTTGTATTCAAGATTCTTAATAACAAATAGTGCTTTATTTAGTGATTATTTTTACCTTTGGGTTTTTCTAACTTAAATCTGGTGTCTTCTATCTCTTTTATTTCCTGTTATTTTTAGATCTTTTTATTACATTATGTATTATGCATATTATAATCTATAATCTTCAACAACTTATATTATGGATTTACAATAAGAGTATTACTAGTTAGTTATAAATCCTTATAAACACAACAACTATGGGATGTAACAAGTCATTAGAAATCCCCTATCATATAGATCATTATTTCACCACAAAGTATGAAATGAAATAGATAAGGGTAAGGTCGAGGAAGAATACCTATTATTATGTAGATAGTGTGTGCACATAGAATGTTGAACAAGATGATTGTGAGATATTCCCTTTGGCTAGGAGGAATGACTGAAATAGAATGCAAGACCACAAAATAGGATTAAAACAACAATTGGTGTATTTCCTAGTAGAAGCTAGATCCGAGAAGCGAGGTGCTTCCTAAAATGTTGATAAGAACATGAAATAAATAGGCCTACTATAGTTATATAGTTTAGGTATCCTACACAAGCAAAATAATTCAAATCTAGTCTAGTAAATGCATGTAAGACTAAATCGGAAGGGTAGTAGGTGGTTGAAGGTTTATAGGTGTGACAAATGCTATAAAGGAGGTCCAGGGAAGATTTGGTTAGGTTTTGGGCTATTTGGAAAGAGATATGAGCTTGCTGGTTTGGAAATAGTACCAGTCAAAGAGACTAGTATTGGTTAGGTGACTCATGTCGATGCTTGGTAATGAACCGTAGATTGAATGACCCGATGTTAGTAGGGGAAATTTGGTAAGAATATTAAAAATAAGGTTTTGGGAGCTCTCTGTGATTGCACAAAGAGTTATGAAGTTTGGGTGAGGTTATGGGATTATTATAAAGACTCAGAGGTGATTAGAATGGTATTTGGGCAAGATACAAAGGTTTTGTGGGAAAATGGTCAGATGGAGGTGTTGTAGGAGAGATCTAGGTATGGGAGGTGGTAGAATGAAATAGATAACTAGTAAATAGCTAATCTACTGAAACTAATGACAAAGAAGAAATAATACTTACTTGTGGAATGCAGGTAGAAAGAAGGTGGTGGTGATGATTGTAGGAGAATGTGATCCCAAATGAATGTAGTAGTGGTATGAGGACATGATGCTTCCTATGAGTGAACTAGAGCTCTGGATCAATCTCTTGATGAACTGTGTGGTGTCTAAATGTTGTAAGGGTATCTGGTATATTGTAAGATTGCTAAAAATATTGAGAGTTAATATGTAAGGTAACAAGAGCTAGAAAACAAGATTAAAAAACCTAAACAAAGAGTTATAAACTCTTATTTATGGTAACTAATGGTGGTTAGGTGACTGATGTTGACCAAGGATAACCAGAGCAGCTTACGGAAAATAGGAGTTTTCTCATAAATTTGACGTGATTGTTGGCTTAATTTGGGTATGGAGTGTTTAATGACATAAATTAGAGAGTGGAAATAGCTACGGGATTAATAGTTCATGAATAGTAAGGGTTGGAAAGATTTCCGATTGGTTAGGATAAGTGGGGACTTGGTCTAAGACAATTAATAGACTTAGGTGGGGTCTAGGGTGACGTGGATAAGTGAGGTAGCTAGGTGAGGTTGGTAATTAACTTAATTATGGTAGTTAAATTAAGTAAAATCTACACAAGGGGGAATGGTGGGGGAATAGTATTGAATTAATTATTTGAATGGAATTTAAAGGGTTGTGACCCAATTTTGGGTGTCTACATTTTCTCTTTCTATCACGTAGTTTGTATTGATAAGCGTACTGGAAAAAATAGGAGTGCTTTCCTAATTATGGATTAAGGTTAAATTTTTCCAAATATGAGTGGAGGTGATCCCCCTCAAACCTAGAACAAATGAATTAATAAGTTGAACTAGTGATGGGTTTGATAAAATGATAGGTGAAGAAAAATAAGGTATGATACAGGTGTGGGAAATGGTGATTTTGGGTGTAGGTAATAAGTGGGGGCATTTAAATGCACACGCATGTGTAGAATTCGACAAGGAACTAGGTTGAAGAGATCACAAACTCTACATTGTCAAAGGTCAATAATTTATCCAAACAAGGTTGATGTGGTGTAGGTATCTAAGGTATAAGATACGATCTTGAAACACAACAAAGTTAGGTGCATGAACTGGAATTAGGTGGGTTCCAAAGCATCAAAAGGTTTGGTTTGGTCAAGATAAACATCAAAACATTAGGAAAGGAATGTTTCATAGGCTAAACAACATGAGTAACTTCGTCACAAGGTATAGTGAGTAAGAAATTTTGTGTGTCTAATGAGCGAGTTTGGGCTTGGTCTATAGGCAAAGTTGTGGGTAAGACCAAGTTATAAGAAACAATGTGCCCCAAAATGATATTGAGGATGGGTGTGAGGTAATAATATAACAACTAGGTGGGGTTTTAGGGCTTGGGTGAGGCTTGGGTAGAAATAAAATGGCATCGCGCATCAACATTTTGGGTAAATTAGGTTTAAGTGGGTTGGAAAGGTGACCATCACGGTGGAGGCTTAACCAATTCCGGTAAACAATAATTGATGTCGGTTTGCTAGGCACGAGACTGAAGTTGGTCAAGTTAATTTGGGGATAAAAATTAAAAATCCATGTAAAATGAATCCATTTGTGAATTAATACTTTTGGAAAATGATAGAGAGAGATATTTTTAAGGAGAAAAACCACAAGGTGAGGTTGAAGGATTTTTAGTGAGCTATTAGTGGTTAAGAGGAGTATAGTTTATGGGTCTGCAAGATTGATACGAGTGATTAAGTTTGTGGAGAGTTGAGAATTTTATTAAGGCATGGATGAGGCGGGAGAAGGTGTGTGAGGACCTCCGGTTCGGAGGCTAGACATTCCAGCGATGATATGACATTGAGTAGAGGTAGGATTCAATTTCCAATTGTGTTTTTGGTGGAAACTAAGGTAGAGAAATGAAGGATTTGGGTTTTAAATTGAATGTGCAATTTTTTTAATGTTAGGTGAAATGGGGTATGGGGAGGGTGAAATCTAGTGTAATTAGGCGAAATGAACATATAATAAATTGAGGGTGGTTTGGGTAGGTAGTATAGTTATTTTTAGTTAATTTTTTGAAAATGGGGATGTGGAGGTTTGGATATTTAGTCGAACAAGTGACCGACATGGGTCGAGGTTCAACCGACATTGATGAGCTAGCCAACATTGGTGGGGCTGAATGGGAACTAGTACCGATTAGGGTGGTGATGCGGTCATTGTGAAAAGTGACCAAGTATGAAGAAAAGAGGTGGGCAAGGCAAAATGGTAATGGTGGGTTTAGTACTAGGCTAATTACGAGTTGGTAGATTAGGGTTAAGCTAGGTATGGATGGATCGGTGTAGGTGAAAGTTGGGTAAATCAGTGAAGGAGTGAAAAGAGTGAATTAGAATAAGTGTAAATGTTTAAGCAAGGTAGAATATATGGTAGGTGAGTGAATGGGGTAAAAGGTAGTTAGGCGAGTAAAATCATAGGTGGGGTATGACTAGGAAGGATAGAATAAATGATCAAAAGGGATAGTTGATTGACAAGTTTAAATGGTAATGATGCAAGTGCGTCAATAACTAACTATGTGAGATAGGGTTCCTTCTCTTTTAATACAGATACGGCCTAATGCAACTGAAGAGGAGTGGGACCATATGAGAGATGTTGGGATTAGTTATTTGAGGTGATATAAGTGCATCGTACGAGATCACATTTTGATGGTTTGTCTCATTGACAGATGGGATTCAACAAACAACACCTTTCACTTACCTACCAATGAGATAATGATTACACTTGAGGATGTGTACAGATTTTATGGCTTCCAATTTTTTGGGAGCCAATATATCATATTTATTCGAGATGAGGCATTTGAGCCAATGGTTGTGGTTTTTGGTGAGGTAATAGGTGATTTGAGATACCATAGTGTGAGCATCGATTATGGGGATATGTACACTGCACATCCTTAAGAGACCAAATTGGCGATCTTGATGATGGTGGTAGTTGGGTGTTATGCAATTCCTAATTCGGAGGGTGGGAAATACCCCCATAATTTGATGGGGGTTTTGCAAGATATGATTGAGGATCAAGTATTCTTTTAATGGGAACCATATTTCTTAAGTACATTGTACATGAAGTTATGGGCATATAGGAGGATTTGACGATTTAGTGTGTGCTACTTCTATATACTACATTTATAAACATATGAAAACATAGTATTTGTGTACCCAAGGGGACTTCCATGTGTGGGGGTGTATAAGGTTGGATATAAGAGGTGGATTCTAATATGGGCACATCTGCAAGTGGAGGAGGTTTCACAATATGTGACATACTATCGGTGTATATTAGAGGGATTATATGATTTCGACATTGAATGATAATTGTATGTTCATTTACCTTCCTATGGAGGCATGGTAGAGGAGCTAGATGGGTTATAGGTGATTAGATGGATAGAAGGACATAGGCCTAGAGAGCATCAGATGATACTGGTGGATTGGGTGCGACATAAATTTGGGCTTCAACAAGATGTGCCTCCACTATTTCCCCAATACCGCAGGGATGATGTCGAGAGACCATTATCTCCACCACATCCAGCAGATCCTATAGGGAAGGAGAAACAGTGGTTGATAGGTAGATTGATGACACTAGTGGATATCCTAGCTATAGGAAATGCCACTAAGGTCTGGATAACTTGATATAGCCTTAGTTACAATACAAAGGGATAAATTACAGGGTTAACTAATAGCATCATAGTTACATCTTACTCAATCACAGGCCCAGGTAACCACCCTTCAGGGATAGGTAAAAACATTATAGGGGTAGGTGCTAAAGGCTTAGGATCAAATTTAGGCTCAAGTTCTCACACAACCATTGAAAAGAGATGGAGGGAAGATTACAGCATTGCACACACAAGTGACTAGGTTATAGGAATAGGTAGGCTGTTGATGCAAAATCACAGCACCCCTAGGTGCAGATCAAGTTTCTAGGTTGATCACTCAGGCATCTAGTGTGATTGCACAACATTGAATCCTTTCTCCAGGTGTGGGACTTGTAAAATGAGAAAGGAATCTCCAGAGAAGGCTGGTTCCTGCTCCTAAACTACCTGCCACAAGCTATTCCAGTGCAGGCAAGCTAATCTAATCCTAATCTAACCATGCCAAGGAGACAGAGAGAGAGAGAGGGAAAAACAACAAAATCCTACACTAAAACGGTGATACACCAGAGAAGGAGAATGTTGGACATCTATCAAAACTACCATGGGACAAAGAGAGGTGAGCAATGGGAAGGATGGACGAGATGCATCACGAGCCCAAGGATAGATTTCACACGAAAAAATGTCCCAAAACTCCATGAACACAGATCCGGATCTGCAATGAACATTCAAACATGCACAAATACCTGCAATGAAGAGAGGCAAGAAGAGAACAAGCAAAAACGAGCAAGGATGGACAGATGCATCACAAAACACGTTTTGTTGCTCCAGAAGTTTGCCTGCACGAACATCATTTCAATAGTAAAAGGCAAAAATGCCATTACTGAGCAAGGGAGGAGGTTCGAACTCCATTTTTAAACCTAGAGAAGAAAAGAAGGGAGGGCAGAGTAGAAAAGAATGAACAACCCTTTCAAATGAGCCAAATCTGGCTTTTTACATTGCATGGGTCGAGCCCAGGGGACAGAAATGTGGGAAAACGTGCAAGCCCATTCCTCATTGATTGCAGATGCATTAAAACGGCATGGGATACCTTACCAACCCATACCCTACCATCTTTGACCAATTTGGAGGAGAATGTGACCCATTCGCATTAATTTGGCCGCTGAAATGTCACTTCTGGCCGTGCTGAAGAAGAATGCGACCCATGTGCATTAAACTGGTTGTTGAAACGTCACTTCTAGCCATGAACACGTGTCAGAGCCGTTTCTTAATTTTCTCCCTCCAAACTGCACCAAAATGAAAGATTGACCCCAGAATCGTGTAGATAATTTCAACAGATTTCCGTTGATGCCAAGAACGTACAAATCCGAGCTCTGGGTCAAAAGATATGATGATCTGAAGATTTAGGGCACGGAACAGACCAAAACGGATTTTGAAATATTTTCCCGTGCTTCGCCACCTAGATGACACGTGGCAGGCTCTGATTGGTCACGTGATTCTCTCTCCTCTGCCTTTCGGCGGGCTTTCTTTTGAAATTTCCTTGTGGGCCCTAGCTGGGACACGTGGCACTATCTCATTGGTTCGGATCAGTGCTCGAAAACTCGCCCTTTGACCTTTTGACCTTTTCCCTTGTGACACGTGTCATGATCTGGTTGGTTCTCGGCTCTTTCGGCTCCTTCGCGTCCACCGCGTCCATTTGTCCCGGATGTCCCAGTGCTCCTTGTGCTGATTTCGGCCGAACCGGCTGGTTCGCGTACCTTTGTCCCACTTGTCCCACTTTGTTTCGGACTGAAGTTCCTCATTTCGGCCGATCCGGCCGGTTCGGGTCTTTTTGTCCCAGATGTCCCAAATGCTTTTAGGTGTTTGTTCCCATTTTGGCCGATCCGGCTAGTTCGGGTCTTTTGTCCTAGATGTCCCAAATGCTTTTCTTGAGACCGCTTGACTCTTTTTCGCCGGTTGGCGCCGCCCATTCGCGCCTTTTTGTCCCGAACGTCCCGAGCAACACTTAGTCGTTTTCTTCCTCTTTCGGCCGGATCGGCTTCTCGCGCCCGCCGCGTACTTCTGGCCCGATTGTCCCAAATGCTTAGCGGGCCGCCTGGAGGCTTTTCGGCCGATCCGCGTCTTTCTGTCCCACACGTCCCTACTGTCCCAAGGACTAGGACTTAGTCGATTTTCACAATTTTTCCTGGATCAACCTACTTGCCTGGGACTTGAATATTCTGATGCATGTTATCAAAATTACCCTGGGGGGGTGAATTTTGGATAACATTTAGCGATTTGGAGATCTTCGGATGGGATCATCTGAAGTAATCCATTAGATGAATGATCGTATAAAACTGATCTAAAGCAATCCATCTGGGCATGGAGTTGTTCTCACCAAAAACCACTGGAACGAACTGTGCAAGAGCAAAACCAGCAACACCAAAAACTATGTACAAAACTGAAAATCATACATGCCCCAAATGGAACATGCAGAGTGTGCACAAGCACTTCTTCTGCTGAAAGCAAACCTAGCTACTCTACTCTAACTGGAAGCAAAGGCAAGCTAAACAAACCCTGCAACTGGTTGTGAGAAATAGCTTCCTTTCTTCAAAATTGGCAGCCATGCAATTGATTTGGCACTGATCATGGCTGTTTGGATGGATGGAAAATCAACAAGAAGCTGGTCTTCCACCCAAATCATCAAGGTATCAACTGAAAACAAATCCAATACCTCTTTTAGTTGCTCTGCATTTGGATTGAAGAGGTATGGCAGCTGATCCTTGGTACTTTGTAGCTCATCCTCATGCCCAGAAGTGAGCATGACCGGTTGTGGCTTCTCCTTTGGCTCCAATGAAGCCAAATACCTGATTGGGCAAGGTCTGATCCGTTTGATATGCCCATTGCTGTGATTTTCAACTCCAAAAATGGAGTCTTCTTGTAGACCCTCTGAATGGATGATGTGGAAGAAATGGTGGAACTCTTCTAGTCCTTTCCTTCCTCCAATGAAGAACAGGGAAGATTAGAATCTTCCAATTTTGATTCCAAAGAGCTGCTATAAGATGCGGGCTGTTGCAAATGAAAGCTCTCCTTCATGACAGCAGGCTCTGGTGTTTGGAATGTGGATGATGAAAGAGAGAATGGTGAAAACTCAACCGGCTCTTCTCCATCAAAACAGTCCTCCAAATCTGACAGGTAAACTGCCTCATTGTTGTCCTGCTGCTCATTTTCAACTTCCTCCATGGTGTCCTCTTGATCTGCAACTTGACCACCATGGTTTCCTTCACTCTCCAATATTGAGTTTGAGAGATCAAACTCCTCTTCAGCATTAGAACTCGAGGGAGGTGAAGTAGAAAGAAGAACTGAAGGTTCTCCTGTAGCCTGCTTTGTGCTCAAAGCCCTTGGATCTGCACTTTTCTCCTCCACAGCTAGATGGTGCTCCTCTTCTTTTGGATTTGGAGCAGCTTCTCCTTCCTCTACTACTTGAAGAGAATCTTGCTCTTGATAAAACTCTTCCTCTAGCATGAAGTTTGTCAAGTCAAACTCTTCATTCTGCTGCTCTAGAGGACAAGTTGGGACTGCAAGATCTTCTTCTTCAACAAAATCAGTTCTCACCACCATTTGTTCAACCTTAGCCTCTTCTGTAGGCTTAACCATCAAGGGGATCTTTGTCATCCCAAATCTAAGAGCCCAACTCTTCAGACTTTGAATTTCTTCATCTTTGTTTAGCCTCTCTTTTTGCTGTTGTTTTCCTTGACTGGCATTCTGATTTTCATCCTCCCAACATGGATTTGGGAATGCAAGAGGAGGGATGGGTTGAAACTCAACTGATTTGACAATTTTTTGTGGTGGTGGAGGAGATGAAACCTCTTGTTTCTTTGGAGGAGGGGGTGTTTCTGTTAGCTCTTGTGGAGGGGATGACTGTCTAGAAGGAAAAAGGAAAGAAGAATTGAGATGAGGTGGAAGACTAGGAGATGGAGGGATGGATTCAACACTTGGGACAGCAGATGGAGGGTTTAAAGCTTGACACTGCTGAGATGAAACAGATTGGGAAAGAGGAAAAGAAAAGGTATGAGATGGTGTGCTTACCCGTTGACAAGGTTGCTGAATACTCCTCTCATACACCTCTATTTCTTCAATCCACTTAGCAAGCAAAGGCAGCGTTGCAATCATGAAGTCAAGCTTCTCCTGAGGGCTGTAATGCCTTGGAAAAGGTCCCACCCATGGACAGGGTGCTCCACAACCAATTCCAAGTGCTCTCATCTGTGCCTGAGCCCTGGACTGCACTATGTTTACCTCCATCTTTTGGATTTTCTCCAACAGACCAGCATCTTGGATCTGATGGTCTTCATTGTATGCATACTCTTGCTCTTGGAAAGCTCCATAGCCAAACTGACTTTGGCACTGCTGCTCATATGAGTATGCATGCTGATCTGGAGGATTTGTAAAATGTGTTGGAGGTGTGATATACTGCTGTTGTTGTAAATGTGAGTTCCATGATGGAAATGAAGTCATGGTTGCACAACTTCATGGAATGGAAAAGAATGAAAGGGATGGAAAGAAGGATGAATGAAAATGGATGGAAACGGGTCTGCAACTTCAGAAAAATGGGTTGCTGATCAGATGGAGTCGCCAGATGTGTTTGCAAGTGCCTCCAAAGGCTGAAATCTTCACAGGAACACATCAACCTACAAAAGATGAAGTGAAAGACCTCTAATGTCCCATCGGGCGTGCTAAAACTGTTGATGCAAAATCATAGCACCCACGGTGCGAGATCAAGTTTCTAGGTTGATCACTCAGGCATCCAGTGTGATTGCACAACATTGAATCCTTTCTCCAGGTGTGGGACCTGTAAAATGAGAAAGGAATCTCCAGAGAAGGCTGGTTCCTGCTCCTAAACTACCTGCCACAAGCTATTCCAGTGCAGGCAAGCTAATCTAATCCTAATCTAACCATGCCAAGGAGACAGAGAGAGAGAGAGAGAAGGGAAAAACAGAAAAAGCCTCTACACTAAAATGGTGATACACTGAGAGAAGGAGAATGTTGAACATCTATCAAAACTGCCATGGGACAAAGAGAGGTGAGCAATGGGAAGGATGGACAGATGCATCACAGGCCCAAGGATAGATTTCACACAGAAAATGTCCCAAAACTCCATGAACACAGCTCCAGACCTGCAATGAACATTCAAACATGTACAAATACCTACAATGAAGAGAGAGGCAAGAAAGAACAAGCAAAAATGAGCAAGGATGGATGGATGCATCACAAAACACATTTTTTTGCTCCGAGAAGTTTACACGAAACATCATTTCAATAGTAAAGGCAAAAACGCCATTACTGAGAAGCAAGGGAGGAGGTTCAACTCCATTTTCAACCCTAGAGAAGAAAAGAAGGGAGGGAAGAGCAGAAAAGAATGAACAACCCTTTCAAATGAGCCAAATCTAGCTTTTTACATTGCATGGGTCGAGCCCAGGGGACAGAAATGTGGGAAAACATGCAAGCCCATTCCTCATTGACTGCAGATGCATTAAAACGGCATGGGATACCTTACCAACCCATACCCTACCATCTTTGACTGATTTGGAGGAGAATGCAACCCATTCTGCATTAATTTGGCCGCTGAAATGTCACTTCTGGCCGTGCTGAAGAAGAATGCGACCCATTTGCATTAAACTGGTTGTTGAAACGTCGCTTCTGGCCATGAACACGCGTCAGAGCCATTTCTTGATTTTCTCCCTCTAGACTACACCAAAACGCAAGATTGACCTGGAATCATGTAGAGAATTTCAACAGCTTTCCGTTGATGCCAAGAACGTACAAATCCGAGCTCTGGGTCAAAAGATATGATGATCTGAAGATTTAGGGCACGGAACAGACCAAAACGGATTTTGAAATATTTCCCGCGCTTCGCCACCTGGATGACACGTGGCAGGCTCGATTGGTCGCGTGATTCTCTCTCCTCTACCTTTCGGCGGGCTTTCTTTTGAAATTTCCTTGTGGGCCCTAGCTGGGACACGTGGCACTATCTCATTGGTTCGGATCAGTGCTCGAAAACTCACCCTTTGACCTTTTGACCTTTTCCCTTGTGACACGTGTCATGATTTGGTTGGTTCTCGGCTCTTTCGGCTCCTTCGCGTCCACCACGTCCATTTGTCCTAGATGTCCCAGTGCTCCTTGTGCTGATTTCGGCCGAACCGGCCGGTTCGCGTACCTTTGTCCCACTTGTCCCACTTTGTTTCGGACTGAAGTTCCTCATTTCGGCCGATCCGGCCGGTTCGGGTCTTTTTGTCCCAGATGTCCCAAATGCTTTTCGGACTGTTTGTTCCCATTTCGGCCGATCCGGCCGGTTCGGGTCTTTTTGTCCCAGATGTCCCAAATGCTTTTCGGACTGACTTGACTCTTTTCGCCCGGTTCGGCCGGTTCGCGCCTTTTTGTCCCGAACGTCCCGAGCAACACTTAGTCGTTTTTCTTCCTCTTTCGGCCGGATCGGCTTCTCGCGCTTGCCCGCGTGCCAGCTTTGATTGTCCCAAATGCTTAGCGGGCCACCTGGAGGCTTTTCGGCCGATCCGCGTCTTTCTGTCCCACACGTCCCTACTGTCCCAAGGACTAGGACTTAGTCGATTTTCACAATTTTTCCTGGATCAACCTACTTGCCTGGGACTTGAATATTTTGATGCATGTTATCAAAATTACCACAGGGTGAATTTTAGATAATAGTAGCCACATTACAAGATCAATTAGTAGATGGAAAAGCATAGGTGTACGTAGGGGATCGGGGATAGGTGACAGGACTAAATTCTCATGTTGTTACCTTACAGGAAAAAGTTTCCACCTTACGGTGCCAACTAGCAGATTACACATGCACCATTAGTGGGATAGGGCCCAGTTGTATAGGCTTATGCCTTTGGGATAGGGTCTCATATTATAGGAAATAGGACAATGACCACTATTATTAGGATAAGATCCATAGGTGGATTGAGCAATGGTCCCTCCTCACGTTATATCCATGGTCAGTTATAGAGATGTCATGTCGGAGGGTTGATATTATCATGACCAATTGATAGAGTGGTATCCCGTATGTGACCTATGGAGAGTATAGATCATAGTAGGCTGCCAGTACAAGGATGAGCTCATGGACTCATAGTTCCAACATCTCGAGAGTAACCGGTCTTGTAGATAGGGTCGGGTAGAGGTGACAAGTTTCTAGAGATAGAGACCAGTAACGATACTTAGGAGAGTAGTAGAGGTGTCATCATTTCTTAGATTTGATATGGATGATGTTATGTATTTTTATTTTTGATATATATATACCGGCCTATGTGTCGAAGATGTGAGATGTATATGAGAGTTTTGAGAGACTTGTATTCATATCTGTATATTCAATGTATTGATATATAAATTTTTCGATGTATAGATGGATGTTGATATTTATAGATGATGCACTTGGTTTATTTCCATTGTATTGTTATTATGGAAATTAGATGTGTAGGCATGGTTTGGATGATGTACGTTTATTTCCATTACATCGGTGTCATGAAAACTAGATGTAGGTATGGTTTGGTTATGAGATTGAATGTTTTAATTTCCATTATTTTTTATGTTATGGAAACTAGATGATTAGGCATGGTTGAGTCGATGTTGTCATGATGTGAGTTCATTCCCATTATATTGATGTCATGGAAATTATATGAATGATAATGAGATAATGCTATTTTGATTTCCAAGTTATTGTTCTTATGGAAACTTAGGTATTTAGGCATGGTTGAGTTTGATGTGAATTTCCAATTTATTGATGTCATGGAAATTAGATGTAGGCATGATCGAGTTGTGTTTGTTTCGATTTAGTTTCCAAGTTGGTGACATTATGGAAAGTAAATGATGATGTATATGTGTGATGTATGGTTTTTATGAGTCAATTTCCAAGGTATTGTTTTGATGGAAACTAACTTAATTAAGTTTTTTTATGGGAAAAATGGGTGAGGGAAAAGGGTGGAAAATGAGAAAAGGGAAAGAGTGGTAGAGAAACCTCAAAGGGACCCACACCCTAATATTATTGTTTATATAACCCTTGATAAAGGTTCCTCAAGCCAATGTAGTTCTCCCATAAACCAGGGAAGAATGAGATTGGGTTAGGTCAGATGAATAGGTAAGTTGGATTGATAGGTTGGTTGGGTAAGGCATGTTTGAAAATAGGAAAGGTTGAATGTTGAATAGGTAATAGGCAAGGTGAGTTAGATGTAGGTATAAATGAAGGTGTCATGGTTAAATCAATTTTGATGATCTTGTCCTATTGAACAAACAACAAGGTAGGAAGAGGTAGAACGAAAAGAAGAAAAATGCCCCAAGTTGGCAAAGACCATAAATGTCATACCCTTAGACTTATTGAATGTAAGTCCCTAGATACATTGCATAATGTAATAGGTCTATAGGTGAAAGAAGTGTCATGATCACAATGTACAAATACATGTTTCTTCCTTGAATTTGAGTTAGAAGATATTAATTAGAGGGTAAGGTGGAAGAGTTTTTTTAGCATAACCTTTTTGTGGGACAACATGCCCCTTTTGCAAGATACCCAAAACTAGAATAGGCAAGTCCATGACCAAAATTTTATATTTTTCTTCATATTTTATTTTCTTCTTCATTTATATAAATTGATTGATGTGGGAAATCGATAATGGGATAAATAGGTTCTCCTTGAGGTCTTCTTAAAGCTGATCGATATGGGAAGCTCTAGAATTATTTCATTTGAGAGATGCATTTTAGTCTTCCATTTAGATAGAATAATTAATATAAGTGGTTGGATTTTTATATTTCTCCTTCAAGGAGTGGTTTACTTATAACGAGAAAGAAAGAGATTTAGATATCCATTTGAGGGTTGCATCTATGTGTGAGAAGTTTGACTCAAGGAGTTGAGTTTTGGTTATCCCATGTATATTTTTAATTTTTATTTTTGAACTTGAAGGAATGGAAAAAAGCTGTTGGTTGTCAAACTTACACCCATGTCTCAGATCTAGAAGAACCAAGTCATTTGAGACAAAAATGGAACCATATCTAAGTTGTGGGACCTTACACGCTTGAGACAGATCTCTAGAGAAGGTCGGTTCCTCTATCTATTTCTATTGATACTGTTAATCCTAATGTTGAAAGGGAAAACTAAGCTAACAATGCCAAGGGACTAGGGA
The DNA here is from genome assembly GCA_018340775.1 of Taxus wallichiana var. yunnanensis. Lineage (NCBI taxonomy): Eukaryota > Viridiplantae > Streptophyta > Pinopsida > Cupressales > Taxaceae > Taxus > Taxus wallichiana. The sequence goes on along the minus strand of CM031235.1, from coordinate 36,782,148 downwards.
TAGAAGGATAACAAAATGGAAAACTAATCTAAAGGGGAGACAATAATAAAAAAAAGAGGGAAGACCACCATCCATTACGAGTGAAAATGAATGGAAAGGTGTCAAGGAAGGCTAAACATGTATAACAAATAACAACACGCATTTACACAATCAATTTTCATGAAACTCATTTAGAAAATAGTGATGTAATGTACGTAAAATGAGACAACAATCACATAGATTAAAAATAATGTGAGAAAGAAGTGTTAGTGCAAATCAGCAGCACCCTCTGGATGTTCTATCAGATTTCTAGTTTGACATTTTAACATCCAGTGTGATTACACAACATTGGATCTTTTCACACAAGTGTGGGAATTATAGAAATGGAAAAGATCCTCCAGATTAGAGGTTGGTTCCTCAACTCCTCTGTTCAAGTGTGCATAACATTCTACAGAGGGTTTACCTATATTTTAATCAAACTTTGCCAAGGGACAGGGTTGAGAAGATACAAAGAATAAACCTAGTCTAATTAAGGTGATGCACCAAAGGAGTAGTAGACACCTACTACTACAAAACATACACAATCCACAAGAAAATACAACACAAAACATGCACAAATTGCCAAAATGTAATGAAAGATCAGGAAACAATGATAAACATATGAAAGGATTGAGAAAATTTTAATCACAGAGCATACATTATCATTCCAGGTCCAATACAGTGCATTACAATGACCAAGAGGCAAAAAGAGATGTTGTATTTGCATGAAAAGGTAAAAATTCCACAAATCTACCTGATGAGGAAGAAAAGAGAAGTTGCAGAGCAGAGAAAAATGTCTAACTTTTTAAAAATTGAGCTCATTCTGGCTTTTACAATGCAAATTCGAGCTCAGGAGAGAGAAACATGGGAAAACATGAAAGATGCTTCAACCACCAACCAAATGGTATTAAAATAGCATGGGCACCCTCAAAAGTCCATTCCCTAACGTTTTTAACCATGCTAGGAGAGAATGCGAGCCATACTTCATTAAAAATGGTGGTTGAAATGTCAGTTTTGTTCATTTCCATGTGCCGAGGCATTTTCCAATTTTATCTCTCCAAACTCCACCAAAACACAAAATTTATCCTAGAATCATGTAGATAATTTCACCATATTTCCATTGATATAAAGAACGCAAAAAACTGAGCTCTGGATTGAAAGTTATGCCCCTCTGAAAATTTAGGGAAAAACAAGGCCAAAATGGGTTGGCGGGCCAAAAATTTGAAATTTTCCCACTTTTTGCATTAGGAAAAATTCCCCAAAAATCCCCATACCTACCACTCTAGTGCCACGTGGCATGATTTGATTGGTTGCAGGCCCTTCCTGCTTCATTTCCCATCGTTTTGGCCTTTGGAAAATTTTCCAAAAATTCTCGCCAGCTGGATGACCCGAGGACACGTGTCATGTTGTGATTCACCGCAGCATATTCTCTCAACTTTTCTGTCACTTTGTTGACCATCTTCCCTGGGCTAGACATGTGGTAAAATTCCATTGGATGTGGGCCTTTCATGTTCATTTTTCCCTATGGGCTTGCCTTGTGTTTTTTGCTGCCACGTGGACATGTGGCATAATCCTATTGGCTTGGGTTTTAGGGCAGGCTTTACTTGTTGAAATTTTCCAAACTTGGGTGAAAAGAAAAATTTCCTCTCACACCTCCAACCCCAACACCCCGGTGACATGCGGCACCATGCTATTGGATGCGGGCCTTGGGGAAAAAAATTTACTTGTGCCAACCCTTGGGAATTTTTCCCAACTTCTCCCTGCCTGGACACATGGCCACATCTTATTCGCTGGCGGGCCATCGGGCCGAAAATTTCCTCTTTGAACCCCACTAAACACTTGGTAAAATTTTCAAGTTTACCTCCACCTCTACCCTTTCGAGGACATGTGGCCTCCTCCCATTGGCTCGAGTTTTCCATGGAAATTTTTCCATTGCGCCAACACTTGGTAAAAATCCAAAAAATTCTCCCGCCTCCCGATTGCTCCGATGCTGACAAGGGAACTTCGATTGGTTGGCGGGTGCATGCTAGGGAAAATTTCCCACAAAAACTCTGCCGAGCCATATCTTCAAAAATACATAGAGTTAGGAGGAAAAATTTACCTTTCTTGAAAGCTAAGAAGGAGATCTATCCAATGGTGCCATTTCTGGAACATTTTGAGAGCTTGAAAAGTGAAAATTTTTAACTTAGGCACAAGGGAGGAAGGAATGAGGGGAGTTATCCCAAAATAAGCAAGGGGCTTCTTTTGGATAACAATTTTGGTGACTCATAGGGGTCATCTTCCTGCTGGATGAAGTTACCAGTTGCCTAAAGCAATCCATTGGGCATGGAGTCATCAAATTCTCTACTTGGTACCCCAACTGATTAGAACAATGCAAGGAGGAAGATGGAGGGTAGAACACCACCTGATTTGGAGCAAGGCCTGCAAAACACATTCCTAGAACAGCAAGCCTATGCCAAAGCACTTAGGGAAAGCAAAGCTAAACTACAACAAAATAATGTGCATAAGCACTTGGAGGAACAAAAACCTAAGCTAATTTGTACAAGGTGGAGAGTTTTCTTTTAGTAGCAATGCTTCGATGGATTCCATTGATTTGGAATCTACAATTCTTCACCATTAAATGTAGACAATTGGAAAGCATTATTGTCCTTACACTTTGTGACCATGTAGGGGCCACTCCAAATGGCATCAAATTTTGAATGCCTCCCTGGTTTTGCTTTGTCTACATCCCATTTTAACACTAGATCTCCAACTTGGAAAGATCTATCCTTGGCCTTTCTATCAAAGGTCTTCTTGATCAAAGCTTGATCCTTCTCCATTGCTTGGGATGCCTGATTTTATATTTCTTCGAGCTCCATCAATTTTACATACCTAACCTCCATGGGTCCAAACTCCAACAACTCCAAGCTGTTTCATGAGTTCTAACATTGGCAACTCAAGTGTCATGGGAAAAATTGCCTCCCCTCCATAAACAAACTTGAATGGAGAATTACCTATAGATCTCTTGGGGTTATCCTATCATCCCACAAGGCTGATTTCAACTTAGTATACCAAGACCTATGATTTTCATCAAGAGTCCTTTTGATGATCCTCAACAAGTTCTTGTTTGTAGATTCAGCTTGGCCATTACCCTGAGGATAATAATTTGATGAAGTGCTTAGGTAGATCCCATTCTTGACACCCCATTCAGTTACCTTGGATCCAATGAATTCCAATGCATTATGTGATATTATTGTAGTAGGTATGCCAAATTTGGTTGTTATCCCTTCATAGAAGTCCAGGATGCTAGATTCATTTGCTTCCTTGAGTGCCACCACCTCAGTCCACTTGGTGAAGTAATTTGTTGCTGTTAGAATCCACTTGTGTCCTTGGCTTGAATTTGGGTTAATGACTCCAATGAAGTCCAAACCCCATTGCATGAATGGCTGGTCAACTGAAATTGGATGCAATGGAAGGGCAGCTAGTCTCTCTTTACCTGTGAAGAATGCACAATTCTTGCACCTCTTGATCCATGTATAACGATCACTTTGAAAATCTTGGGCCAATAATAGCTAGCCCTCATGATCTTGAGAGCTGTCATTCTTGGTACAAAATGACCCCAGATGATCCACAATGGAACTCCTCCAACACCGTGAATCTGATTTATACCAATGCATCTCGGTAGCACTCTATTCACATCCCTTTTGAACAAAATATCATCAACAAGGGCATATGGGACAACCTATAATCTTAAGTGTCTCCTTTTGGTTTTATTCATCTATGGAGGGTATAGGCCTCTGTGTAGGAAGTGAAATATGTCTTGGGTCCAGAAAGGAGTGGGGACACCATCATCTTCTTCTTGAATGATTCCTTTTGTTCATGGTTGTCTTGCAATGCCAAAACAACCTCTTTCTCATTGTATGCTTCCGTTTTCTTGCTCAAGACCAGATTCTCACACAATCCTTTTCCTCGACTAGCTTGGTGACTTTGATCTCAATGTCATACTCCATGACATGAGTAGTCCACCTGCTCTCTTTTCATTTAGGTCTTTATTGAGGAGGAAGTCATTAACTCCCACATGAGAAACTAGCAGTTGAACCTTGTTGTTTGAAACCAGATGCTTAAATTTCTTCAAGCTCCTAATCACTACAAGAACATTCTTCTCAATGAAGGAATATCTCACCTCATAGTCTTCCAGGATTTGGGTGAAGAATGCAATTGGCTACTTATCATTGTTTTTGTTCTTCCGTACCAAAATTGTAGAAATAGTATCATGACCTCCAAATGCATAGAGGAATTAAATCCTTGGATAGAAATGGGTGAATGAGAGTTGGGGCTTTTGAGATAGCCTCTTTGATTGCTTTAAAACTTTCCTTGCCTTTTCTTGTCCATTTGGAAGCTATGCTTTTCTTTAACATCTTGGTGATAGGCTTGACTAGGGCTGCAAAAATTTGGGACAAAACTCGAAAAAATTTATCCTTCCCAAGAAACTTTGAAGGGCTTTCTTGTGGGTTGGAAATGGTAGTGCTCTTATGGCTTCAACTATTTCTTGATCAATTGTTAATCCTTCTTTGGAGAAAATGTGGCCAAGGAGCTTTCCTTCATGAGCTAGTGTTGTCCACTCAAAATTCCCCTGCTTTTAAGAAAGTGAAAATTTAAAATTTTGAGTTTAAGTGTCTTCTCTGTTGTACTGATAATGTTAAAAGTCGAGAAATTGAGAAAATATACGTTTTTGGGTCATTTTGTGTGTTTTTCGGGCCTGTCGGACATTTTTGTCCCGCGTGTCCCAAGTTCAATTGGGCCCTCTGTTCCCCGATCGGCCGGTTTCCCCGAAGTTTGTCTTTTTCGGGCCCGTCGGAACTTTTTGTCCCAAATGTCCCAAGTTCACCCGGACAAGTTGTTCCATTTTCGGCCGAATCGCCCGAACCGCGTACCTTGCGCACTTTTGTCCCGCATGTCCCAAAAAGCATTTGCGCGTCTTTTCCCCGCTTCGCCCGAATCGGCCGAGCCGCGTGCTTCGCGCTTTCACGTCCCACATGTCCCAAATGAACCAAGTGCCATTCGTGCTAATTTTTCCCACTCTACCCGAATATCTTGCTTATTCAAATTGGTAGGTATGTATTAAATGCGCATTAATTACCTTTCTCTCTCCTAAACGGCTATATAACGAGCGAACCCCCTATGCGTTTTTCACACTGCTTCCATGCTATCCTTTGCTCGAACCCTTGCAATCTAAATTCCTGCGCGCGTATCCCTTCCCTCTGTAATTCCTTCCCGAGTCTAGCTTGCAGCTCTGCCCTCCGAATTACTATCAACATGAAGATCAAATTTCAGGGACAGGAACAAATCTCACCACTAGAGTCTGCCGTTCCCAATATCGGGGACAGTGAAGCTCGCCATCTTGACTTTGGCGATTTTTGGTCAGGATGACAGATGCAAACCCTACACCAATGGCACAGATGATTCACGACAATGGTTTGTCTTTATTTGGTGGTTTCTCAATCTCGGTGAAATGTGCGAGATCAAATGCTTTCATGTGGATCTCATTTCAACCACGATTCAAATGAATTGACCAACATACACGGGAACTCATCACCAAAGCTGGACACTTTGCCACCATTAGCACTTTGCACCGAGGATTCCAAAATGGATAATGCCATATTGTTTCCCGAGATCAAGCACGAGCCCTATTCAATCAAGACAAAGGTGATAACTAAAAGACGTTGGTGGTGAAGTCTTGGCTTAAAAACCCTAAGAAGGGAGCATCTCATCTATCCAAGACTCTTTTAAGGTAGATTTCAATGAAGAATTGTTAGATTTTATAATCCTACTTGGCTTGGGTTATGGGCTTACCCTCTACTAACGAATTCCATTTCGGATGTGCCCACTCATCAACATAGTGTGTGAGGAACTCAAAATATCAACTGGTAGAAATCATCGGCATGAACTTAGAGGAGCAGCTTGTCCATGTATGCAATGAAAGCGAAGAAATTCTACATGACTTTGTACCTGATGTATACTCTGGTGGCATCAAGGCAATGGTTTGGTTTTCTTACATTGATGCCCACAAGGATGATCTTGTATATTCCTCTTGCCTTCATGATTCACCTAGAGACCAGCAATCACAATTTCCGAAGGGTAAATGATGCTTTCACCATGTACATGGTCAGGCTTCTTGAAGGTGACACTGCTAGAAGATTTTCTGACGAAGCCATGAGCCTGATATCGCACTACGGTGCCTATTTTATCTAGTTCAGAAAATTCTCCTATATCGAACTTCTTTGCTATGAGAGCACCCCTCTGAGGCTTCCCATGTTTGCCTGTGATAAGATGGCTTTGATAGAAGTATGTAGGCAATTAGACAAATTACAAAGAACTTGCAGAGACAAGAAGATTACCGGTTTACACTTCCCCATCTCTTTGGGAAACTACACTTGTAAAACAGCCACAGGCGCACGAGAATATAGAAAGATCCACGGCTCCCATCACTCCCATTTCTTCAAGCCAAGAACTTTCTTTGACTCAAAGAAATTCATTGAAAGCGAACATCAAGATAATCTATCATCATATGGCGAATCTGAAGACTATTGGGCTGATCATGCCAATGATTTTGAGGCTAGAAGGAGGCATTATGGCGGGTTCTCTCTGCAGATTGATCCAAGAACTCATCTTGTACCAAGTTCCTGAAGGGCTCAAGGACGACAACTCTGATCTATACTCATATGAGTATGACAATGTGGTTAAGCACACTCCCTTGGAGGACTTGGATTGGTTCAAGAAAGAGAAAGATGATTTGGTTGAGATCCTGGCTCCAGTCTTAGTCAGGACTAAGATCTGGTTTGATAAGAAAGTTTGAGAGCTTAGGAGGCACTCAGGAGAATCCTCCTCTAAGGATGTTTCAACACCAAGGAGGGAAGCATCGACTCCAATATCAGACACACCTGTGCAAACCCCTCCTACCTCATCAACACAAGAACCTGCAGTTTCTACTCCTTCTTCATCCACCCAAGTATACCAGAAGAAATTCAAAGAGGTTAAGAAGGAGCCTGTGGAAAAATATCCTCAGAGAAAGCAGGCAGAATTACCTTTGGGATCAGAGAACATTATTGTTCTTAGTGAAAGTGAAGAGAGTGAAGTGCCAGCTCCTCTAAGCGCTCCTGAAGCTCCAACGGATAAAGACAAGGAGGTCCAGAGCACCGAACTTCCAAGTGCTATTGTCTCCTCTACACCAGTTGTCTCAAGCACCCCACTCATGTCTCAACTTGAGACAACAGCTGTGTAAACCTTGAGTGCCATGAGCTCTCTATCTCTTGGTCCTCTTGCCCCTCCTGCTGCTTCCTCCTCCTCTTTTGCATGGGTGCAACCTTTTGTCGACAGTAGGAAGAGGAAATCTTCCTCTCGGAGCTCAGGGCCAAATTTTGATGCTGTGGCAGCCTTGTTAGGCACTACTCCTCGTGCCAAAAAAGCCAGAATCACCTCCAGGATAGTGTCTGATGCTCAGGGTCAGCAATTCCTAGAAATTGCTAAGCCTACAGTAGATAAATCAGAGCAGGACTTACAGGCATCTGACCTAGAATTCTCAAGGATTCCTATGGGAGAGTCTACCCCTGAAGGTGAGATCCACAACCTCCAGGAAACGGTCACAAGAGTCATTGGGAGGGTAGAAAAAGGGCAGCAAACTATTGAACAGTTGGAGGAACAAGCCCATATTCTCACAGGTTTTATCAAATCTCTTTTGTCTAAGGACAAAGTTTTGGACCCTACCCCATTGACTACCCTTCCGCCACCTGTAATTTTGAGCCAAGATGAAGTATAGAGTATCAAATACATGCACAAGTATTCCATCTATGGCAGAGCTATGGAGGCCATGGTGGAAGATATGCTTGTTGCAGGATTGAACTTCATCGATGAAGCTTTCAAACTCCACGGAAAGGTGAACAACTTGCAACAGAAGCTCTCCTCCACTATCGGGATCATAGATAAAGAGCTCAAACTCTGGAGCAGTTGCATAGTAGACCTTCATCTCATGGGATAGACAGATGAGAACATTTTATTGGTGAATAAGGTTTTTGATGATGCAAAGGATAATCTGTCAAAGTCCTAGGTTTACAGCGTGGAGTGGAAGATCAAAGTCTTGGAGGAGGCTTTGGGAGAACTGAAGAATAGCTGGCAGAAGGGTGAGGCTTTCAAGACACTGGTTGTATCTGCTTTCAAAGATATACATTGTCATCTTCAGGATGAAACTTCTAGTGTGCCTTTTTCCTTGCAAGAAATCAAAGCTCAATTCAGAGCTTTTGTCAAAGATAATCTATTCAAGGAAAGCTCCATTTCCAAAGAGAAAATGAAGGATATTTTCTCTCTTCAATCTGCCATTGAAGAAGCAAATAAATACTATCATACTCATGTCGAGTTTGATAAGGAAATGGAGAAGTGCCTCGGATTTTGGACTCAATCTACAGCCAACACGTCAGTCCCCCGATGGCAGAGACATAGCCGAGGCATTGAAGAGATTCAGGCAACAAATTTTGAAGTCAGTGGGTCCCTCCCAGTCATAACCACCTATCTTCTTCTCCTTATTCTTCTCTTCTCTTCTAATTCTTTTTCTCGGATTCATTGTAATAAGTTGAGGTATTGCGATTGGCAATCCTTAACTAATCTTTAGTTAAAAGAAGTGGTTACCAAGAGTAACTGATTTGTAAGCTATATAATGGCCTCTCCACGCCATTTTGCAAAAGAGGGAAGAACTTGGCTTATTTTCTGAAAGTGTAAATAGATCATAAAGAAATCAATACAGAAGGGATTTTCATTCTTTGTCTATCTGATCTCTTTTATCCCCAAGCTTTTCATTTAATTTTGTGAAGATCATTTGTCTGTGTTATGTCAAGAAACTTTGTGTTCTTGTAGATGTTATTTACAGAACTTTGTGTCTTTAAATTCCATCTTATTTATATGATACAAATGATCTTGTTTCAATTCACTGTAACTTCGCATACATAAAGAATTGCTCTGTTATCTATAATTCTGAGTGTTGCCTTTCTGCTCATTCTTATATTCTCATTCCTCAGTCCTTTTGTAATTGATGATCCTTATAGAAAACACTTTCATTATATCCAAGTTCAACAAGAAAATCATGTTTTGTATATTTGTAAATAGGTTCATTTCTGAATAAGGGAACCTCTCCCATTAAAGAGGAGGGACTTCTTGTCCCCTGACTGTTGCTCTTTGTAAAGTCCTATTTGACGACCAACAGCTAGAAAAATACACTTTTTAGGATTCAAGGATACCCTAAATCTTCTGCACCTTTAGAACACTTGTCTCAAATGAAAGAGATGGTCTGCTGCATTTTTTGAAAAAATACAGTGATATCATCTAGATATATCAACACCATTTTGTTAATCAAATCCTTGAACACCATGTCCATTTCCCTTTAGAATGTAGCTCCAGCGTTGGACAGCCCAAATGGCATTTTTCTATATGCATAAGTCCCCCATTTGGTTGTGAAGGCTATCTTAAACTGATCTTCTTCCTTCACCATAATCTGATTGTACCCTGAATAGCCATCAAGCAATGAAAACCTCTCAGAGCCAACAACAACTTGTAAAATCTACTCCATAGAAGGAAGTGGGTAATGATCCTTGAGAGATGCTCTATTCAAATCTTTGAAGTCAACACACAATCTGATTTCTCCACTCTTCTTTCTAACTGGAACCAAGTTGGCTACCCAAATAGAATGCTTGATAGGAAATATGATACTTGCCTCTATCAACTTATTCAATTCTTTTCTCATGAGAGGCTCTAGGTGTGGATTGACTGGCCTTTGTTTTTTCCTGATGGGTTTAGCACTTAGGTCTAGTTCAATGGTGTGTTGAGCTAACTTGGGATTGAAACCTTTCAAATCTTCATAGCTCCAAGCAAACACATCAGGGAATTCTTGACAAAGCTATATGAACTCATACCTTTCTTGCTTAGTTGTCACTTTACCAATTTGGAGTGACTTGCCTTCTTCCACCAAGATGGGCACTGAATCTTCTCCCTTGAGTTAGATGTTTGCTTTCTCTTTCCTAAACTGATCATTAGGATTGAAAATGGACTCCAAAGTGACAAGTCCCTTTGGTATTTTGTTGGTTCTCAGCTGTACCACTTGATCACCATACTATTGTTCTAAATTTTCTTGATTTTTAGCTGAGAACTCAGCCTCTTCTTATAAGAAATGGATGATTTGTTGATCATTTTCAAACACTTGCAAACTTACATTGTTTTTTGGCACTAAAGGCCTTACAATCACATGAATGTTTATTTGTACTTTATCTTTCTTGATGTTTTCAACAACATCAAAGGCTGCTCCAACTGCTGTAAGTCTGTCAGTAGCTTGGTTCTCTTTTCTATGGATGGATTTGATGTTAAAACCCTCAAAATCTTCAATGAGGTCCCACACCCTATTTTTGTAGCACTTGAGTAGATCATTCTTAGCAGCATGTTGTCCTCTAACTTGCTTGATAGTCAGCTCACTCTCACCAAAGACTTGCAAGTTTTTTATTCCTCTCTTGATTGACTTATGTAGTTTTTGTATCGAGCTTCATACTCAGTAGTATTATTAGAACATGCAAACTGAAATCTAAAAGGTGAATAATACTTAACTCCTTAAGGTGAAACAAGCATAGCCCCCCTGCTGCACCTTATCTACTCCTTGATCCATCAAAGAAGAACTACCATACCTCATTGTCATCCTTGTGGTCTAGCGCTTGGTGATGCTAGGAATAGGATGAGTTTCTTCATGCATGCAATAGACTCCTAGCTCAGATTCTTCTATTTCTTGATAAGGATAAAAAGCATGCACCTTGTTTTCCCATTAATCAAGAGTCAAATCAAGGATGCTTCCAACCTTGGTGTCGACTTCAAATCGGTGCTTGGATAATGCTCTTAATCAAATTCGAATAGTTTGTATTGATTTGGCTTGGAGTGTGAGGCTCAATGTGAAAGTTTGAAATAGGCTCAGATCTGATTGTAGCTTTAGTTCCATATCTTGTTCTTAACAACATGTGTGACCAATCAAGTAGATAAGTAACCTCTAATCTTAGCTATGAAATCCATTGATAAACATAGGGCAAAGAGTGGTGGAAGGTCTATCACCGAGATGTCTTGTAAAACAACAATGTTGGGGCATGCATGCAAAGTAAGACTCAAGTTTGTTATCACTCCTACTATTTTCACTTCTGTCCCATCCAATTGCACTACCCCTTTAGACATGACTTCACATTGAAACCCCAACCGATCAGCTATTTGCTTAGGCATTAGTGAACTACTTGCCCCAGAATCAATCATGAAATTGTGTACTAATTGGTCCACAATGATCAATGAAACATAGAATGGAGGGGGCTTCAACATTTTACCTTGTTGTCCTTCATGATTCCCTTCAAGATGGGTAGCATTTGTGATTACCTTCTCTTGCATTTGGGCCTATTGATTTAAAGTTGACCAGTCCTTCATGGCAGCTTGTAGCAAATCTCTTTGGCCTGGGATGGATAGTGATTCCCACATTGATATGTTTACATTTGTCTTCTTCATCTAATCAATGATGTTGAATGGGGATGAAGCATCTCTCTATTGTCCTTTGGCCTACACACTCATTCCTTGCACATGGGCAACAACAACTGGCATCTGAGTTGGTCTAGGAGCTGGTTTGGGTAGTCCTTGCATGTTTGGAACTACATTTTGTTTGCCAACAGTTTGTGGAGTGGTGGAAGGTTGTGGATTACTTGGAGCCAATGGCTGTCCTTCACCCAAATTTCTCCTTTTTGACCTTGTGTTGGCTATAACACTTTGAGAGATTGTTTGATTCATGCCACAAAAGTCTTCTACCTACCAGTTTACAAGTGTGGTATCATTTGGAGCTGATTATTGTTGGGATGTTTCTTGTTGTTGGTTATTTCCTTGACTCCCCTCACCCTCCACACTAGTTGTTGTTACCATTAAGGCTTGATTTAGAGCACCATTAAAGCATGTAGACTGGTTATGAGGTTCATTGCATGGGAAAAACTAGTCATACTCTGGATCTATGTTGTTTTGTACTGGCACTAGTGCTTTAGAGGTAGATGCAACATTGGGATTATAGGGCTGAAATGGTCTGTTGGCAGGAGGCCTTGCTTGGTTTTGATTTGCAGCTGGATTGGGTGGTCTTTGAGGCTGATATGGCTGCTTGTTAGGCTGAGCTTGAGGCTAATAAGAAGGTATAAAACCTTGGGCTTGGTTCCTCTTGAGTGTAACCAGATCATTACCTATATTTTGCAATTGCTTCATGACTTCTTGAAGTTCATTTGAGGCACTAGAAGATGAAGTAGAAGCTTCACTTGAATTATGATTTCTAGGAGTGGGAATAGGAGCTAAAATAGGTGCTTGACTAGTGCTTGGACTCTCTAAATTTGGATACAATGGCATTGGAGGCCTAGGAGCTAGCTTACCAACTTAAATCAGATAATTTTCAGCTCTAATGGCAATGCTATAAGCAACAGGGATAGTTGTGTGCCTCCTCGGATTGAATCAACATAGAAATATTAGAATTTAAAGCTTTAAGGAAATATAGAAAAGCACCTTCTACTGTTGGTCTTACTACCAGTGGAATTCTCTCCCAATTCCTTTGAAATCTAAAGTTGAAGTCATCAAGACTCATTGGGAGCTCTCTTGATAGTTGTCAATTGTTCCAAAAGGGACAAGTTATCTCCCTTTTCTTCAAACTTCTCATGGAGGGCTATACATAACTAGTTCAAATTTTGGATAGAGCCTAAAGCAAGGCTCCTGAACCATTGCAAAGCTTTCCCTCTGAATGAATATTCCAGCAGTTTGATAACAACTTACATCTCATCAATCTCATGGATTGTACAAATATTAGCAATATCCTTGACATGATCACCAAGAGTGGTTTGATTCTCTCCAATAAAGTATGGAATGTTCTTCAATGCTACAACTGGGATTGGATTTTGTTTATTGAGAGAAATTGGGTTACTACTAGTGAAATTTACATATGGGTTGTGTTTTGCCATTCTGATTGGCCTTAGAACCCTTGTTGATTGGATGAAAGGTCTACCAGGTGGAGGAGTTGATAGAGTTATGTTTGGTGGAGATGGAGACCTCTGAATTCTCCTCCCTCTTTGTCTTCTTATTAGAGATAATTGTAGATAATCAAATAATACTTCTTCCTCTCCAACTCTTGACCTTTTGGTTATTCTTCTCATGATTTTTTAGGTCTGGACTACTAAAACTAGCTGATTCTTCTTCCTTGGAGTCGCTAGATGTCCAATTTAGGGATCTTTTAAGCAAGAAACTTGCAACAAATGCACATCTATTTTGTTGCAATGAAGATGAAGACCTCTAAGGTCCCACCAGGCGTGCCAAAACTGTTAGTGCAAATCAGCAGCACCCTCTGGATGTTCTATCAGATTTCTAGTTTGACATTTTAGCATCCAGTGTGATTGCACAACATTGGATCTTTTCACACAAGTGTGGGAATTACAGGACTGGAAAAGATCCTCTAGATTAGAGGCTGGTTCCTCAACTCCTCTGTTCAAGTGTGCATAACATTTTGTAGAGGGTTTACCTATATTTTAATCAAACTTTTCCAAGGGGACAGGGTTGAGAAGATACAAAGAATAAACCTAGTCTAATTAAGGTGATGCACCAAAGGAGTAGTAGACACTTGCTACTACAAAACATACACAATCCACAAGAAAATACAACACAAAACATGCACAAATTTCCAAAATGTAATGAAAGATCAGGAAACAATGATAAACATATGAAAGGATTGAGAAAATTTTAATCACAGAGCATACATTATCATTCCAGGTCCAATACAGTGCATTACAATGACCAAGAGGCAAAAAGAGATGTTGTATTTACATGAAAAGGTAAAAATTTTGCACACTTTGCTCTAATTTTCCATGCTCCATTTTTGCTCCAAAGCATCTTTTTCACTTGGGTGGTCTGTAACTCATTCTACCTAGTCAAATGCCTTTGATATGCTCATAATGTTGTTATTCTGCCCTATTTTGAAGCAAAATCTAGGTTTCCCCTTTATTGTGCCCTAATTTTTCATTTGCACATGGGCTGTGTCATTTTTTCCCTTGCCCAAATCATGAAAAAACTTGAAATGGAGGAATTTGAGTCATTTTTGCTAAAATCCTAATCCCTAGGCCTAAATCATTGTGAAAATGTGATTCAATTGATTCAAAGTGAAAAATCTACCTTCCTTGTGAAAAATTTTGATTTCAGAAGCATCCCCTACATTTTTGCATTTTGACGGGCATACGGGCATGTTCTACCCATCAAATTTATCATTGCAATGTTTATGCTAATGTGGCAGGTTTCTATTGGCCGAGGATGTGTGGGAAAAGTTTATAACTTGTCATTTTTAAAAAAAATTTGCAGGGGGAAAATTTTTGTCTGCAACCCCGCAGTGCTTTCTTCTGATGATGTGCCTACATGGCACGATTTGATTGGTTGATGGATCGGTGGGTGGCGGGCCGCACTTAGGAAATTTTCTTCCATTTTGGAAAGTTTCTCAAAATCAAATTTTTCTCGAAGGCCCACAGCGAATGGCATGATGACACGTGGCACAGGAGGGTCAGGATGGATGCGAAGGACTTGGGAAAATTTTGATGTCTTTTGGCTCAGGGTGTCAGGGGAAAAATTTGGCCCGCATGCCCATGCCCAATGGGAAGGTGACACGTGGCATGAGAGGATCAAGTGGGTGGTGGTGGAGTTGAAAATGTTTCAAATTTTTGCTCAAAATGCCAAAGGAAAATTCTGACTTGGAGGCCCGCACCCAATACGAAGTGGACACATGTCCAAGAAAGTTAGCATGGATGGAGGAGTTTGTGAAATTTTTGAAGCTTTTAACTACAAGATGTTAAATTTAACATTTTACCCGTGAGCCCGCACCCAATAGGAAGGGGACACATGTGCACGGGGAGGTCAAGCAGAGGAGGGCGAAGAGTTGAATTTTTTTCAAATTTTTGGCTCAAAACCTCAAGGAAAAATTTGGACCCAAGGGCCCACACCCAATGGGAAGGTGACACGTATGTGGGGATGAAATGCAGGGGTGGATGTTTTAAGGACTTTGAAGTTTTAACTTCAAAATGTTAAATTAAATTTTTGCCCAAAGGCCTGCAACAAATAGGGAATGGACATGTGTCCAAGATGTAAAATGAGGAAGGGGGGTCAAGGAGAAGTTTGCGATTTTTACCTCTTTATGTTAAAGGTAAAAAATGAAGAATAGGCCCATGTCTAATGAAAACAGGACACATGTCCTAAATTTGGTGGAGAGGTTTGGAGCAGCGGAGAGGAAGTTGAAAATTTTGCAAAATTTTAGCGAAAAATCTCAAGGTGAAAAATAAACCCGGAAAAATTTTGGAGGTGTCTCCGCATCGAATCAATAGGGTGACAGAGACATGTGGCACATTTCAAAAGTAAAAAGAGAGCAGGGCCCACGAGAGGATTTTGTGCTCACGAAGGAATGAAGGTAAATTTGGTGAGTCGGCTCCGCATCCAATGGGAGAGCGACACGTGGCAGAGAAACAGTGAGTATTCGGGGGGCGCAGAGCATTTTGAGAAAATTTTCCTTTTCTCAAAAAAGTGGAAAAATTCATCAAATTGGCCCTTGGTTTTGGTGGGGGCCCACATGGAGGACACGTGGCACATCCGGGGGCTCACGGGGAAAATTTTCAAAATTTTCCCAAGGTTAGAAAAGGTTCAAAACATTTTTTAAGGTTGGAGGCTCGGTCCAATGGTATTTGGACACGTGTCCACTTTATCCTTGTGGTAAAAAGGTTTTTGTGTGTTTTCATGGAATCTCATCAAGACACGTGGAGGGAGGAATTTTAAAATTGATTTTAATCAATGGTTGCTTTGTGCGTTTTCATTTTTGGGCCATGGATGCTCGAAGTGTGGAATCATCATTTTTGCACCAAATCACATGAAATTTTATATGAATCTGCATCCCTTCAGCCTTCTTGAACACAATGGCACTATTCTTTTGAGCTGATTTGATGCCTATAGTGTTTTTCATGAAATATTTTCCTCAGCCCGTGAAAAACACGTGAAAGGTGAAAGTAAAAAGTTGCAGAGTTAAAAATGGTGAGGGAAAAAGGTGAAAAATGATTGCAAATGCATGCTGGCATGGTGGAATGCCAAAATGTGACCCTGGGATGGATAAGGATCTGAGTTCATGTAATATTTTAAAATATTTGTGCATCTCTGGCATTTGGCGAGCTATTTCACAATTTTATATCATTTTTCATCAAATGGATAGGGTTTTGTAACAAATTTGATCCCTTTGGCATATTATTTGCTTGGGATGCAAGGATCCAAGTTGGCATAGGGTATATGATGTAATTTGGAAGCATTTTGTGGTCTGTATTGAGAATTTTGGAGAAAGAGAGAAGAATTTTCACGGGAAAACTAGAAGAAGTCCATTTCCTTTTGGAGAAACTACCTGAGAGCCATTTTTATTCCAGTTTGCATCAAATGTTCATCATGTTGAGTTGGTTTCAGCTTGTAAATCCATCAAAAAGCTTTGAGATTGTCTAAATAACATTCCCTTGCTGATATATTTGATCAAATTCTTGGATTAACTAGTTTTATCTCTTGGCAAAGCTTGCATACACTTGTATTTCAGTATGTTTTCAATTTGTGTTTCATGCTCATGTTGCAATCTTGTGTTTGGGATCTTTATTGGTCATACATGGTCTCATTTCTTGTAGAGGGTTTGAAGGCATCTGACAATCTTCCATTCAGAAGAGCATTCATTTGAGTGGAGATAAATAGATTTAAATTCATCTTACCTTCCTTGTAAATTGAGGGTGTTTGTAAACCTTTGGGTGTACCTTAGGTCATGATCTAACAAGGAGTTCTAAATGCTTTATTGATATTTTTCTTCAAGCCTTTGTGGTAGGTTATCAAAGTTTGTATGGAATAGTGTAGATTTGGGCATCCATATGTGCACACATCCTGGTTGAAAGAGCACTTCAAATTCATTGAAATATCTCTGTTGTTTAGGTGTTGTAATTCTTTTGCAAAGTTTCCCAAAGAAGGTGATGACTCCTAACTACTCTTGTCCCACATCTCTCATCAATAATTTCATTTTAAACTAACTCATCCTACCTACAATACCCCTGCATCTGCATTGTGTGTCCACAAAAGAATTCAATCCTTTCACAAAAATGCACAAAGTTGATCAGGGTTTTATCATGTCTTTAGCAGCTCTAGCTTTGTTTTGAAAACATTTCCATCATTTAGTAGTGAAAACTCCTTTGAGTTTGGATAATGGATATTTGATCATGTTTTCACAAAGCCTCCTCCACATCATACACAAAACACAAGGATATCTCCATCTCCTTACCATATAGGGGCTGTAATATAGGTTCTCTTGCCTTGGTTGATAGGCACAACCTAAAATAGTGAGGGTTAGATCAAAACCCTTATGAAGGTGCTATCCACTCCCTCAATTCTTGAATGCAAACAAGTAGATAGGTGTGATCCCCGCTACAAATGACATACAAAACATCTATCTATCCTTGAGTGTCTTGTGCAAATTCATGATGTTGTTCAAGTTGTGAAGGAGATTAAATCTGGATACCAACACCCGAGTGGCACCATTGCCAGGGACTTCTTGCAATTTCTTGGTGGTTTTGAAGTATTTGAAAGGTTTGAGCATTTGTGTGATCAAGTATTTGAGCTGTTACATTCTTGAGATATCATTTCATACTTCAGATCTGGATGTTTTGGGTAAAAAGATTTCAAACTCAACCTGCTCTTCTCATTTACCAATAGTTTATATGATTTGGATGCATTGTTTTTGGTTGAATTAAGAAGAAGAAAATCTGATTTGTAAATCCCTGCAAGTTTTCAGTATAGCATGCATTTGACAGAATATTTTTAGTGCTTTCTTGCACAACTAAGGTGAAAATCCTTGGTGGTGACTCCATGCTGTTGGGATCTTGAAATACCAGTTGTCTAACACATTTTTATCATTTGAAACTTGTTGTTTAAATCTATCAAACTGGAGGGAAGGAGATCCCTCTTCATCAAGGACTCTTCTAAGAAGTTTCTCACCAAATCAAGAAGCTCAGAACTAGAAGGAAGAAGAGTGTGGAAAGTGGTTGGTGATTTGGTTGCAAGGAAAGGAATCCCCATAGTTGAATTTGAAGGAGAGAAACCTGTCATTGAAGATTATAATTCCTCTTCAAGTAGATCGATTCGAGGAAATCTTCTTGCTTGATTTTCATTCTCCATCGGTGAGGACCTTCTTGTGTATTTAAAAAACTTGCTCCTAAATCTGCTCCTGTGGTTTCTAAGTTTGCTAAAGTCTATCAAGAGAGAGAGCCTTTGGGGGGTTATCATTTTAAGATCATTCATCTATTCCAATCAGACCCATTACTACTCCTCATCAGCTTGTTTCACCTCCAAGATCACCCCCACCAAACAATATGGCTCAACCTAGACCTCCATTTGTTGTAAACACCTTTGGTCCTATAAATTTTGGAGGAATGGATGGTTATCCAAATGTTGTCCCACAGGATGTGAGAAATAGGTTACCAAAATTCCAAGGTAACAATGCCATAACTGGAGATCAACATCTCAAACTCTTTGTTAACATGATGGAAGACTTTGAAATAGAATTTGAGGATGTGTATATCAAGTTGTTTATCCATACACTTGAGGAAGATGCAAGAGATTGGTATAAAGCTCTTCCTGATAACTCTATTGATTCATGGACTGAGATGAGTAATGCATTCAAATTACAATATGGAGACAAAATAGATCCAAGGTTCCTTCTATCTGAGTTTGAGAACATCAAGAAGAACCTAATGAGACCGTTCATGATTTCAACACAAGATTTAATAAGACATTGAGAAGGCTTCCTATCATTTTGAGGCCTTGTGATGAATCTTGCTTGATCAAATATGTAGATGCATTTGATAAAAAGGTAGCCTATTACTTGAGAGACAAAAATCCTACAAACTTGAGGCAAGCTTTCACCATGGCACTTCAAATTGAAAATAATATTAAAGCTATTGGTAAACCACTTAAGAGGGATGGTGTGAAGCTGATAAACCTTGAGAAGCCTCAAGCTAGCAAGGGTGCTGATTTGGAAGATGTTGTCAAGACTTTGGCAGGGGTTGTCAAAGAAATTTCCTACAAATTAGCCGGGATGAGAAAGGAATTGGGAAAAGTTCACAAGGACAGCAAAGAACTCAAAACCATGATAGATTTGGCAATCATCCTAGGGGTGATCAAAGACAAGATGATAGAGGTAAAGGGCTTATTGGATCTGCAAATAGACAACCCCAAGCACATGAAAATAGAGTGGTGCCTGACCCTCTTGCTGCAAGAGTTGTTGTTGTTCAAGAAGTTGCTGATATGGATTGGTGTGATAGATGTTTTCTTCCTCATCCTCCATGTGAAATGGACCAGAAAGATATTGATGATGATAATGAGAATGAAATGGATGATGACATTTGTATGATGGGCAGCTCTTCAGGCTCACAAAAATCAGTAACATCAACAGATGTGATAAGTGCAAGGAATTTTGCAACCTTTTGGGATTGCATAAAGAGGGTACCATTTCTTTCTCTTCCTCAAACTCATGATGTAGATGTAGTTCAGGCCTTTGAAATTCCTAATAATGACTTTGAATATCTAAGGGCTTTAATGATCAAGAAGTATGATGGTGGTATTCCTTCGGAGGAAGATAGACAATTGTTAATGAATGTTGTGGTTGGTCAAGAAAAGGAGTACAATACTAGAAGTAAAGTTGTTAGAGGAGCTGGTCCTCAAGCCAAGCCAAAGACACCCTTGCTCACAAGCATTCCCAAAGATAATCCTAGAAGAGAAAAATTGCTAAGAACCCTGTTGTCCCATGCAAAAATATCAGTCCTCTCCATGCCCAGGCTGCCAAGAATACTTCTCCATCTGATGAACCTTCTTGTTTCCCTTCCAATGTTGTTTTTCCAAAGAATGTTCCATATGATATAGCCTAGGTATTGAGCCAAATTAAAGTGAGTGTTCCCATTATTGAATTGCTTAGAATTCCTGAACACAAGAAAAGAGCTTTTGAATACTTGGGATTGAAAGAAGAAAAGATTATACCAAGCAGAAATGTAAATGTTGTTGAGAATCCTCTTCAAAGCATTGCTGGCCTTAAAACACCACCACCAATGGAAGATCTTGGAGAGGCACCTGAAGTGTATTTGGGGACATCCTTGGTTGATTCCCAATTGAATGTTGATCCATTCTTCACAACTTTGCTCATAAAAGGTAGGTTGCTTCACAATTGCATGTTTGATTCCGGTGCATCATGTAATGTTATGCCTCTAGAAGTTATGAATGAGTTGGATATCAAAGTGACAGCAGCATATGGGAAGTGTACAACCATGGATTCAAGGGAAGTGCTGGTTGTTGGATGTGTGAAGGGTTTAGTAGTGCAACTTGCATCCTATCCGGGTAAGAATTTAAAACTTGATGTTGTAATTGTTGACTGCCTGCCAAATGGGGTATGCTTTTGTCAAGAAAATGGGCTGCAAGTGTTGGTGGTAGTGTTCAAATGGACATGTCCTATGCCACCATTCCCATTGAGGGCAGCCTTGTCAAACTCTATGGTGAAAAGAAGATGTTACACTTGATTGAAGATCCCAACAATGCTTCTTATGAAGTGTTGTTTGCTGATGTAGATGTTGACAATTTCATTGGTTTTGCTGATGGAAAAGAGAATAAGATGGAAAAATCAGAGTGCCTTGGTATGGTAGGTTCTCCATGGACATTACTATTTGATGGAGCTTGCTCCAAAGTTGGAAATGGTGCTGGTATAGTGTTGGTTTCCCTAGTTTGGAAGAGTTTCCTTTTTCCTTCAAGCTCAATTTTGAATGTACTAACAACATTGCTTGAGTATGAGGCATTATTATTGGGATTAAGGATTGCATGGAAGTATGGAGTAAAGGATATTGTTGCTAAAGGAGATTCAGAGCTGGTTGTCAAGCAAGTAAGAAAGTTATATGCTACAAAAAATCAGCGTATGAGACAATATAAGCATGTTGTTTGGGACTTGATTGAAATGTTTGATTCCTTTAACATTGTTTACCATGATAGAAGTCTTAATGCTGCTGCTGATAAGTTGGCTGTTCTTGGTTCTAAATTTGACAATTGCACCATTTCACCTTTTTGTGAATATGATATTGAAGTGCTAACAAGGCCAGCTATCCCGGATAATGTGAAACATTGGCAGATTTTTGATGATGATGCACAAGTGTTGAGATTCTTACAATGCCAAGGAGAGTTTTTGGTCAGAATATTGATTAGGAACCAATGGTGTGCATGAATGAAGGTAGAGAAACTTTGTTTGACAAGGATATTATACAATTGAAAACAAATACCATTCCTAAAGGTCTTGTTGCACTTGAATCCAATTTTAGCAATGCTGATTGCATCATTAATAGAAATATGTCTGCTTCAAGGGATGTGGAAGAGCACAACTTGGGAACTAAAGAAAACCAAGGAAGATCTGGTTGGGCAGTCATCTCAGCAAAGAGGAGAAACAATCCTATGCCCAACTTTTAAAGAAATATCAAGACTACCTTGCTTGGTCTTATTCAGAGTTGAAGGCATATAGAGAAGATTTATTTCAGCATGAGATCCCTCTTGAGGCTAAAACCAAACCATTTAGACAAAAAAAAGGCCTATTAACCCACTACTTTCCATGAAAATGCAAGAAGAGTTGAAGAAATTGAGAGATGGTGGCATCATTCAGCCTACTAGATACTCTTCTTGGGTTGCCAACCTTGTGCCAGTTAGAAAGAAGAATGGTGATATCAGACTTTGTGTGGATTTTAGGAATCTAAACAAAGCATCTATGAAGGAAACTATCCTTTGCCAAACATGGAGAATATGTTGTAGCTTGTAACAGGGTCAGAAATGCTTTCTACTTTGGATGGTTTCTCCGGATACAATCAAGTAGTTGTCAAAGAATCAAAAAGACTTAAGACAACCTTCACTACTCCTTGGGGGACTTATGTTTTTGTAAGGATGCCTTTTGGATTGATGAATGCTTGGTGCTACTTTTCAAGGGAAATGGATGTTGCCTTTGCTTGGTTATATCAATGAATTTATTGCAGTTTATCAAGATGATGTGACTAGTTTTTTCAAGGCAGTGAGCAGACCATTTGCAACACCTAGAGAAGATGTTGATCAGATGTAGGGAGTATGGCATTTCACTTAATCCAAAGAAGTGTCATTTTGGTGTGCAAAAGGCCAAGTTTTGGGACATATTGTATCTAAAGAAGGTGTTATGATAGACCCTGAGAGAGTGGAAGCAATCAGCAAGGTGCCTATTCCAAGAACCAAGAAAGGTATCCAATCTTTCTTTGGCCAAATAAATTTCATTAGAAGGTTTGTTTCTAATTTTTCTGAGCTAACTCTCCCAATCACAAGCATGCTAAGAAAGGATCAAGTTATTAAGTGGGAAAGGCTGCCATCCAAGATTTTGAAGGAATAAAGGATGCACTCAAGCATGCACCTATTTTGGCAGCTCCAAACTATAAGATGCCTTTCCAAATCTTCTCTTTTGCATCTGAATTTACTATTGCTTCAGTTTTGCTACAAAAGGATGAAAATGGAGCTGAGAGGCCTATTGATTTCTTTAGAAAGGCTTTACAAGCAGCTGAATTGAGGTACACAATTATGGAGAAACAAGCATTTGCATTAGTAAAAGCAACAAAGATTTTCAGGCCCTACATTTTGAGTTCAAAGGTTGTTGCTTATGTTCCCCACACCATGGTTAAAGACATCTTATCTGACATGGAGATATCAAGCAAGAGATGTAGATGGGTTAACAAATTACAAGAGTATGATATGGATATCCAAACAACAAAGTCTGGTAAGAGGTTTAGGTCTTGCCAAACTCATGGCTGAGAGTAATTTGTAGAATGTAGAAGTGAATCAGCTAGGGGAAGAAAGGGCAGATCTCCTTGACAAATTGATGAATTCTGAGTGGTACAAGGATGTGGTCTATTACCTCAAGCACTTATGTTGTCCCAGTCACTTAAATAAAAATTAGAAAAGAGCCCTCAAGCTGGCTTCTCAGAAATATGTCATAACAGACCTTGGGCTGGCTTGGAAGAACCCTGAAGGTGTCCTCTTGAAATGCATAACTGAAGATGAAGCTCCCAAGTTGATTGTTGATTTCCATGGGGGAGTTTGTGGAGGACATTTTTCTTTGGGAGAGTGATAGCACATAAGATTTTAAGAGTTGGTTATTGGTGGCCAACTCTTTTTAAAGACACAAACCGGTTAGTTAGAAGGTGTGATAAGTGCCAACATTTTTCAGGAAGATTGAAAGCTTCAGGCTCCCTTCCTTTGCAGCCTGTATCAGTTGAAGCTCCTTTCAAACAATGGGGAATGGATTTTATTGGTGAGATTTCAGATCCTTCTAGTGCTGGTTACAAATGGATCCTTGTAGCAACTGATTATTTTACAAAATGGGTTGAGGCAATTCCATCTAGAAAGGCAACACACCAAGTGGTAATGGATTTCTTGTTGAATCATATCATATGCAGATTTGGGGTTCTAGTTAAGATTGTGTCTGATAATGCTATGTGTTTTAGAGCCAAGCCTTTGATGGTAATGTGCAATGAATATGGGATAAATCGACCTATTCTTCAAACTACAACCCACAAGGGAATGGGCAAGCTGAATCAAGTAACAAAAACTTGCTCAAGATCATTAGAAGAACCTTGGAAATCAACAAGAAGAAGTGGGGAGAACAATTGAAATTTATAGTTTGGGCTGATAGGATAACTCCAAAAAGAGCAACTAGTAAAAGTCCATTTGAATTGGTGTATGGAACTTCAAGCTTTACTGCCATTACACCTGTAATTATCCACTTTTCAGTTTTCCAGCAATTGGAAGATCAAGAGCATGGCCCATATGAATCAAGAATCAATCAGATCATTGAGTTGGATGAAGAAAGGAGAGCTTCTCATCAAAGGCATGTCAGGTTTAGGGAGAAATTGAAGAAGTTGTTTGATAAGAAGGTCACCCCTAGAGCTTTCAGTGTTGGAGATCTGGTTTTGCTGTGGGATAGTAGGCATGAAGACAAGGGCAAGCATGGCAAGTTTGATGCTCTATGGATGGGCCCTTATGCCATTGATATCAGGATTGGAGAAAATACATTTTTTCTCAAGGATTTGGATGGGGATTTGTTGGAGCTTCCTGTTAATGGCAGACATTTAAAACATTTCTTGGATTAAATCCCCATGTGAGGTATGCACAAGTTGTACATTTTGTATAGCCCTTGTTTTTGTTTTGTCTTTTCTTGTTCTTGTTGTTGGCTTGTGGTTTGCCCTTTTGTCCTTGGCAACCATTGTTGGTGTGGTTTTCTCGGTCTGTTTTTGGTGAAAATTCTAGTTTTTGGGCTGCTCTGCATGTTTTGACTCCTTGCCCAATGGATTTTGGCACTTGGTCTATGTTGTGATCTTGTGGCACTCACTGGGAGTGCCCATCCCCAAGCAGGAGCCAATGTTGGTGCAATTTCTGGGTTTGCACACTTTGCTCTTGATTTTCCATGCTCCATTTTTGCTCCAAAGCATCTTTTTGGCTCGGCTGGTGGTCTGTAACTCATTCTACCCAGTCGAATGCCTTTGATATGCTCATAATGTTGTTATTCTGCCCTATTTTGAAGCAAAATCTAGGTTTCCCCTTTATTGTGCCCTAATTTTTCATTTGCACAGGGGCTATGTCATTTTTTCCCTTGCCCAAATCATGTAAAAACTTGAAATGGAGGGAATCCGAGTCATTTGTTGCTAAAATCCTAATCCCTAGGCCTAAATCATTGTGAAAATGTGATTCAATTGATTCAAAGTGAAAAATCTACCTTCCTTGTGAAAAATTTGATTTTAGAAGCATCCCCTACATTTTTGCATTTTGGCGGGCATACGGGCATGTTCTACTAGTCAAATTTATCATTGCAATATTTATGCTAACGTGGCAGGTTTCTATTGGCCGAGGATGTGTGGGAAAAGTTTATAACTTGTCATTTTAAAAAAATTTGGTGAGGGGAAAATTTTTGTCCATGCCCCCGCAGTGCTACAGTGATGTGCTTATGTGGCATGATTTGATTGGTTGATGGATTAGCGGGTGGCGGGCCGCACTTAGGAAATTTTCTTCCATTTTGGAAAGTTTCTCAAAATCAAATTTTTTCCCGAAGGCCCGCAATGAATGGCATGATGACACGTGGCACAGGAGGGTCAGGCGGATGGTGAAGGACTTGGGAAAATTTTGATGTCTTTTGGCTCAGGGTGTCGGGGAAAATTTGGCCCATGTGCCGTGCCCAATGGGAAGGTGACACATGGCATGGGAGGATCAAGTGGGTGGCGGTGGAGTTGAAAATGTTTCAAATTTTTGCTCAAAATGCCAAAGGAAAATTTTGACTTGGAGGCCCGCACCCAATACGAAGTGGACACGTGTCCAAGAAAGTTAGCATGAAGGAGTGGAGTTTGTGAAATTTTTGAAGCTTTTAACTACAAAATGTTAAAGTTAACATTTGGCCCGTGAGCCCACACCCAATAGGAAGGTGACATGTGGCACAGGGAGATCAAGCAGGGAGGCGAAGAGTTGAAATTTTTTTTCAAATTTTTGGCTCAAAACCTCAAGGAAAAATTTGGACCCGAGGGCCCGCACCCAATGGGAAGGTGACACGTATGTGGGGATGAAATGGAGGGGAAGAAGTTTTAAAGAATTTGAAGTTTTAACTTCAAAATGCTAAAATTAAATTTTTTCCCAAAGGCCCGCAGCAAATAGGGGATGGACATGTGTCCAAGAGGCAAGATGGAGGAAAGGGCCGAAGGATAAGTTTGCAATTTTTTTCCCTCTATGTTTACAAGGTAAAAAATGAAGAATAGGTCCACGTCCAATAAAAATAGGACACGTGTCCTAAATTTGGCGGAGGTTTGGAGCATAGAGAGAGAAGTTGAAAATTTTGCAAAATTTTAGTGAAAAATCTCAAGGTGAAAAATAAACCCATGGAAAATTTTGAGGTGTGCCTCCATCCAATAGGGGAGACACATGGCACATTTCAAAAGGTAAAAAGAGAGCACATGGGCCCATAGAGGATTTTGTGCTTGCGGAGGAATGAAGAAAATTTGATGAGTCGGCTCCGCATCCAATGGGAGAGTGACACGTGGCAGAGAAACAGCGGGTATTCGGGGCACGGAGCATTTTGAGAAAATTTTCCTTTTCTCAAAAAAGTGGAAAAATTCATCAAATTGGCCCACGGTTTTGGTGGAGGCCCACAGGAGGACACGTGGCGCATCCAGGGGCTCACGGGGAAAATTTTCAAAATTTTCCCAAGGTTCAAAAAGGTTTAAAATGCATTTTTAAGGTTGGGGCTCGGTCCAATGGTGTTTGGACACGTGTCCACCCTTATCCTTGTGGTAAAAAGATATTTTTGGTGTTTGATGAAGGGATTTCATCAAGACACATGGAGGGAGGAATTTTAAAGTTGATTTTAATCAACGGTTGTTGTGTGTTTTCATTTTTGGGCGCCATGGATGCTCCAAGAAGTGTGGAATCATCATTTTTGCACCAAATCACATGAAATTTTATATGAATCTGCATCCCTTCGGCCTTCTAAACACAATGGCACTATTCTTTTGAGCTGATTCGGTGCCCTATAGTGTTTTTTGTGAAATATTTTCCTCAGCCCGTGAAAAACACGTGAAAGGTAAAAAATGAAAAGTTGCAGAGTTAAAAATGGTGAGGAAAAAGGTGAAAAATGATTGCAAATGCATGCTGGCATGGTGGAATGCCAAAAATGTGACCCTGGGATGGATAAGGATCCAAGTTCATGTAATATTTTAAAATATTTGTGCATCTCTGGCATTTGGCGAGTTGTTTCATAGTTTTATATCATTTTTCATCAAATGGATAGGGTTTTGTAACAAATTTGATCCCTTTGGCATATTCTTTGCTTGGGATGCAAGGATCCAAGTTGGCATAGGGTATATGATGTAATTTGGAAGCATTTTGTGGGTCTATTGAGAATTTTGGAGAAAGAGAGAAGAATTTTCACAGGAAAAAACTTGAAGAAGTCCATTTCCTTTTGGAGAAACTACCTGAGAGCCATTTTTATTCCGTTTGCATCAAATGTTCATCATGTTGAGTTGGTTTCAGCTATAAAGCCATCAAAAGCTTTGAGATTGTCTAAATAACATTCCCTTGCTGATATATTTGATCAAATTCTTGGATTAACTAGTTTTATCTCTTGGCAAAGCTTGCATACACTTGTATTTCAGTATGTTTTCAATTTGTGTTTCATGCTCATGTTGCAATCTTGTGTTTGGGATATTTATTGGTCATACATGGTCTCATTTCTTGTAGAGGGTTTGAAGGCATCTATAATCTTCCATTCAGAAGAGCATTCATTTGAGTGGAGATAAACAAATTTAAATTCATCTTACCTTCCTTGTAAATTGAGGGTGTTTGTAAACCTTTGGGTGTACCTTAGGTCATGATCTAACAAGGGGTTCTGAATGCTTTATTGATATTTTTCTTCAAGCCTTTGTGGCAGGTTATCAAATTTTGTATGGAATAGTGTAGATTTGGGCATCCATATGTGCACACATCCTGGTTGAAAGAGAACTTCAAATTCATTGAAATATCTCTGTTGTTTAGGTGTTGTAATTCTTTTGCAAAGTTTCCTAAAGAAGGTGATGACTTATAACTACTCTTTTTCCCACATCTCTCATAAGAATTTCATTTTAAACTAACTCATCCTACCTATAATACCCCTACATTTACATTGTGTGTCCAGAAAAGAATTTAATCCTTTCACAAAAATGCACAAAGTTGATCAGGGTTTTATCATGTCTTTAGCAGCTCTAGCTTTGTTTTGAAAACATTTCCATCATTTAGTAGTGACAACTCCTTTGAGTTTGGATAATGGATATTTGATCATGTTTTCACAAAGCCTCCTCCACATTATACACAAAATACAAGGATATCTCCATCTCCTTACCATATAGGGGCTGTAATATAGGTTCTCTTACCTTGGTTGATAGGCACAACCTAAAATAGTGAGGGTTAGATCAAAACCCTTATGAAGGTGCTATCCACTCCCTCAATTCTTGAATGCAAAACAAGAATATAGGTGTGATCCATAGCTATAAATGACATACAAAACATCTATCTATCCTTGAGTGTCTTGTGCAAATTCATGATGTTGTTCAAGTTGTGAAGGAGATTAAATCTAGATATGCGGGCCTTAGGGGAAAAAAATTTACTTGTGCCAACCCTTGGGAAATTTTCCCAACTTCTCCCCACCTGGACACGTGGCCGCATCTTATTCGCTAGCTAGCACCATCAAAGCGAAAAAATTTCCTCTTTGAACCCCACCAAATACTTGGTAAAATTTTCAAGTTTACCTCTACCTCCACCCTTCCGAGGACACGTGGCCTCCTCCCATTGGTTTAGGTTTTCCATGGGAAAATTTTCCATTGTGCCAACACTTGGTAAAAATCCAAAAAATTTCTCCCACCTCCCGATTGCTCCGATGCCGACGTGGCGATTCCGATTGGGCCGGTGGGACTCGCCTAGAGAAAATTTTCCACAAAAACTCCACCGAGCCATATCTTCAAAAATATATGGAGTTAGGAGGAAAACGTTACCTTTCTCGGAAAGCCGAGAAGGAGCTCTATCTAATGGTGCCATTTCCAGAACATTTTGAGAGCCTAAAAGTGAATTTTTTTGACTGAGGTAAATGGAGGAAGGAATGAGGGGGAGTTAGCCCAAAATAAGCAAGGGGTTTATTTTGGATAACAAGAAGAATATAAGCATTATAAGGTAGAGAATAGCCATAAAATGATGCTTCTATTACTCCCAAGGATGCACAATCTGTTACAATAGCACAAGAGGTCGATATCCACATGCACAAGCTAGATCTAGAGGTATGCAACTCAAAATACAAAGATATGAAGTCCTTAGCAAAGTGCATAAGGATCCAAAATTTCCAACATTAACAATGATCCCAACTCTTACATTTATAGATGAATCCATATAAGAAGAAGAAAATAGGGAAGGAAAATCTGATTTTGAAATATAACCACTAACAAAAAGCATTCAATGTGTACAATTTATCAAATACGCTTCCCCAAATATGTTTGGAATTTTGGAGAAAGAAAGAGGGTGGATCATATCAAATCGGGTGGTTGGAGAAATCAGATCTGCTCATTAATGCCCAAAAAGACATTTTTCCATTTCTCACCTACTAGATCCACCAAGAATTTTAATTTGAATGTCTAGCACTATAGCCTACATCAACAGCTATTGATTGAGACTAGGTGCATGTTGATTAGAGATCTATAGTAAAATGCATGGTTTTCGAATATTTTCGAGTCTTCAGTGCATGTAAGACACGTGGCACACATGGATTGGCTGAAAAAATGACCAACTATGCAAATATTCATGTCATTTCTACCATGTTTCACTCATTGATTTGATGCAAGGATTTGGCACCCTATTGGCACACTTTGATTTGTTACATGTGGTATAATCAAGAATGTCATAGAATGACATGGAATGGAATGGTGTAGAGGAGGGCGCATGAAAGAATGAGGTGTGGGAGGATGACATAAGGAATGTGCACATAATTTTAACATGCACAAAGGAAAGGGTGCACGGGATTCCAAAGACTTAGCCGCTTTGGGAATCAAAGGCCAAGGAATGTGTAGAAGGTGAAAAATGCATAGAGGCGGCGGAAGCACGAGAGTGTGAGCAAGGGGAAGATGGAACAAGGAAGAAAAGGATAATTGGGAAATATTATATATTCAACACGTAATATCGAGATCTGTGAGTTTAAAGAGAAGAATTATCTCCTAACTTGAAGTGGTGTGATGGCTCGGTCTGAAATAATAGCCGCTCATAGACTCCAATAAATGTCAAGCTCATCCAAGATTCCTTTTAGTGGTTATTGAATGTGCAGAAAATGACATGTGGGTGCCTTGTATAGATTTCTAGACAAGGTCATGAAAGTAAAAACGATAGGCATGATGGAGCCACATGTATTTATGGGTGATTTTATGGTTTGGTCTAGAAAGTATTAGCCTAATCAAATACTATGTTTAGTAAGGAAATTTGTGTAATAATATCTACTGGAAGTGGTGAAGATCTAAATACTAATGTACGCAAGCTAGTGTCAATGTCTAACTAACTAGTAGGCCCGTTGGGTTGTGCGACTTGAGGATCACAATAAATGACTTGTGGAGGTTTTGGCCCTTGAATGGTCATGTTCACAATCAAAAATGTTTCTAGGAGTAGTCCAATAGTCATAGGCTTGATTATCAATGATATTTAGCATATTGAGTTGTTATATTTTCTTAGAAAAAGTTGTAGGTGTGCGTAATATCACAAACATAAACTGGTATCAATGTTAGTTATCAATTCTGGCCCATTAGGTTGTGGGACCAAGGGATCAAAACTATATGTATTTTCCTATTGTGGACCGTTGTTGGTCATACAAAATGAAATAAAATGATTTTTGATAATAAAACTAATTACTGAAGGAAATCTAATCTATGTTTTTGGTTTTTTCACAATATTTTGGATCAAATCAATAAAAGTAAACTAATCTATCAAAGGAAATCTTTTTGTTCTTTTCTAATTTTTAAGAAATGCATTCTAATCTAATAAATAAACTAAAGCAAATTAATCATCCGGATGTAGTTGGTTACTTGTGAAAACATATAAATCTGATCTAAAGTAAATAACATAATCTAATCAAAAGCATTCAAACCCTACCTCGAGGTGAAGAAAAAATCATGACCCTAAAAGGGGCTATTGTTCCTCACAACTTCCCTAGTAATGTTAAAGAGGAAAGCTTACTAGTGACTTGATCTACTGTGATTGACTAATTATATTGAAATGAATGATTTTCTACACTATTTTATATGAAATGATTGAAACTAGTGATTTGAAATTGATAAATCAACAAACAAGTAAAGAAAACACAAAATTACAACCTAGACAACCAAGAGCTTTGGTAAATCTAGTTATGTCCGTATTTTCCCCGCATGTTCCTTTCTTTCTTGAGTGTTCATGTGAGTCCAAGGGATTAGGAATGCAAGAAAAATAGCATGAGAATGGTGCTTGAGTAATGGCATCTTGATGTCGAGTTCACGATGCAATGCGGTAGAAGAGAGATATCACAAGAGATTATATCTTGGCTATGCAATTCCTAGCAAGATCGTAACAAAAATAAAATGCAAGATACACAAAAATTCTCAAGCCTTTTTCTTGAATACAAGAATTGAATATATAGGAATGGAGGATGGGAGGTACCTTGATGCATAAGGAAAGAAGGATCAGTTCAAACATATTAAATCTATTTAAAAATAAAAGGAGGAAGGATAACCAAGCAATAAAAGATAATTTTAGACAATTTGGCTCATAGATGCATGCAAAAAGTGAAATTAAGTGAACTGTCGCATGTTAAAACACACTTGAGGGATTCTAGAAAAAGTGGGCCAGGTTGCCACCCTATGCGCAAGGTGGCAGTTTCTAGTCCTGCCACCTTGTTTTGGGTGGCGGTTATAGAACTTCCTCCCGTGAAGGGTGGCAATCATAGCACTAAAGGCTAAAACATGTAAAGAAAAAAAAAGAAGCTAGGAAAAGTGCAGGAAGGCTAAGTAAAGATGTCTAGGAAACAAATATATATTGCGAATGGAAATTGGATCTCAGACACCTTCTTGAAAGGACCTGAATTGTCATTGGGGAATTTTATAACCATTTTCTAACAATGTAGCACATACAATTTTGGGTAAGTACATATTTACCTCTTGAGAATCATTTTGGCCATGAAGAGGCATAAAACGTAGAGTCCGAGTATGGAATTCCTGAAAAGGGGAGTTAGAAGTTATACTTGACATGCCATTGTGTTAAAATGTCACCATCCAAAATCACGCTACCTATAAAAGAAGATTAGAATCAAGTGTAGATAAATAAATATTGAAAAATAAACTGTAAATACAAACAACAAGAGGACTTATCATCTCAGGGGATATAGAAATATACCTACGTTAACGCTCCAACCCTATGAATACGTACACTCAAAATGAGGGAAAAACAACATATATATATTCTATACACACACACACACACACACACACACATATATATATATATATATATCAAAATAACTCATTTTCCAATTCATTTTTGTTATTCGATTTGATGAATTTGGAGCTCTAGACCCATAGTGACCATTTTGAACTAGAGTACACCCGATATGACCGTGATGAGATTGTGATCATGCCTCCACAAATGGGAGATCAACCAAGTGCATTCTAAGGTTAGTTATTTTCACTTTTGTCTTTTAATACATAAAATGTTAAAACTTTGAAAAATTCACCTAAGAGGGGTCATTTTAAAAAACATTTGTCTTAAATGAGTCTCTAGGGGCACCCATAAAATATTATTTTATTTTGTCAAAAGTAGTCTTTTTTTGTCTTTTTGTGCATTTTTAGGGTAATAGACGCATTTGGAAAATCATTCCAAGATCGCCACCCTTCCAGTATGGCGGTGGTCCTCAAACCACCACCCTACATTGGGAGTTAGTTTTGAACAAAATGACCAAAAATAGTATTAACTTGAATTTTTTTAGATTTTTTAATGTTTTGTAATGTTTTGGTGAGCTTATTATTTGGTATATGTTACTAACTTTATCTTTTTCCATGTTTTGGTGAGTGCATAATACGAGAGGAGTAAATCAAATGGAGTCGGGAGAGGGAGTGTGATTGACTCCCTGTATCCCGGATCAACTAACCTAGGATGAGATGGACCTTCTCCGTAGAGCCAATATCTCGGAGGATTGTAAAGGTCCCCCATGTTGTTCCTACTAGTCATATTTTATGTGACTTATTTTGCTATTGGTATGCAAACCGAACACTTACTAGTTTCCAAGTGTCTAGGATGAGTGGACCATCACCCCGAAAATGTGTACCATATCCTTGGGCTCCCACCTTCTTGGGAGGAGGATAACTTTGGAGACAATGGGGTCCAGTCCATGGTGATGCAATGGGCCACATACATGGGAGATAACATTTTCTCATTTCGTTCAAAGAAGGAGATGAAGGTTTTTTCCATTGCCACCACTCCTATTCCTATCATAGGTAGAGCCATGATGCGCATCTTGTCCCGTATACGAGATCGGGGACAAGGGTGGTGATAACCTTTTATATTATTGGGTAACTATAATTGTGTACATCGAGGGGCATAACCCTAAATATTCCCTGGGGCATAGATATCTTTGCGAATACCTACCATAATTTATATAGGGTACTCATTGTAGGGGAAGTCATTGAGCCACCCCACTCTTGTTCTAAGATGGGTTTATGAGATTTTCATCCCCTATGGCGGGGGAGTACCAATGTCGATCTAGGGTTGTTGTAAATAGATCTATAGGTATGTTAGTGCTTAGGTGCCATATCATCCATCCAAGTGGCTTCCCGACTATGAAAAACATGGCTGCTACACCCTACAAGGAAATTCCAAAGTGATATGGTGACATGATGTGACTATGATGGTAGATTTCTCTTGATAGGTCAATTGGTTGACATATCGTGAGATGTGAGACCAACCCATTTGATCGGATCCCCTAGTAGTTTTTCCATAAATTTATATGACCCCTCGATTACACCGCAGCTTTATAAGACTATCTAGGAGGATCGGAGGGGCCCTAAAGGGGATATTGGTGGAAAGTGGTCATTCCAGTGTTCCTATTGCGCTTAGATGGGTGGTTCGTGCTTGATGGGAATTTGGTTCCCTTGAGTGCCCCTAATTCAGATTGTGTCCCCTCTTACTCACAACGGGAGTAGGATGAGCACATTGATATAGAATTAAACTCGAGGAGGATATGGGGCATGAGACAGAGGAGGAGTTAGTCGAGAGGACACAGAGGATGAGGTGGTTGGTGTTGGGACCGACAAGGCAGCCTATGCGGAGGAGAAGGAGAGTGATCCTTAGTGGTATGATACTAAGGATATGATGATAGTAGCATTTGGCCTCTAGATTTGGGGAGGCCCCATAGCTGCCAAGTAGTATCGGCGAATGTGATCCACTAACCCTACTTGGATGCTAAGAGATCTGAGTATGTTTGACACTCTTTTCTCACCTTCGTTAACTTGAAACCTTGGTTTTGATATTCTCATTTAATTTGTGTTTTTTTTTCTAACTTATCTCCTTCTTCTCCTTCCCTTCTTACAATGACTGCACAAGAGTGGAGAGAACTCATTCAATGGGTGTGCATGGACACCCTACTAATCCCCTTAGGGAAGACCCAAGCCGAGTTGACTGATGATTCAAAGTGTCAGCTACTAGCTATCGGGCAGACACACCGATGTGGTTTCTCCCATTTAAAGGATAGTAGAGGTGGTAACCTCCCTTTGTACTACAATGGCCAAATATGAGGTTTTCGAGTGTTTGATGAGGTAGAACTATTCTCGTAGTGAGACCATAGCCAATGGCCACCATCATGAGCAAATACACACCATTCGGTTCACTCCTAGCATCATCACAATTGCAACATGATCCCTAGACATGGTTATGCACCATTTGAGGGATCCCACAAGGATTGACAGGACACTAGGACATTATTACCTTGTTGCCATTTTTTTGGGCAATATACGCTTTTTTTTGTATATTTTGAGCTCATTGTGACCATTTTCACAACGCCTTAGACGTGATGGCATTGTATACAAACTTGATTCACCATGATATATGCAGTAAAACTTATTTTTGATTTGGTATTCAATTATATCTATTTTGACTTTCTTTTGGTTCCTCTTGTAGACACTAAAATTAGGTCACACTCCCTTCATCCCTCGACATATAAGCCCCCTTTATTAAATTTACCTAGCCATGACCCCCTTCACTTTACTAATATTAATTTAATTAAATTAATTCTTTATCCTCACTATATTTATTATTTAAATATCTTATTTAAATAATATTTACACATAAATTTCACTTAGACACCTCACCAAGCTAACTCAACCTAAGACCTATTCTTAAAGAAGTTACCATAACTAACTAAGACTTACCCAAACCCTAAAAATCAATGCCTACATTCCCTCTAACCACATTCCCGCATGCTCACAAGAGGCTATAATTATAATTCATGGGATAAAGACACGAGATCCGAGGAAATCAGAGGATCTACCTAAGTTTAGTAAACCTAGGAAATCCCACCTTGACCGATGTTGGTTTCC
Organism: Taxus wallichiana var. yunnanensis; assembly: GCA_018340775.1. Lineage (NCBI taxonomy): Eukaryota > Viridiplantae > Streptophyta > Pinopsida > Cupressales > Taxaceae > Taxus > Taxus wallichiana. The sequence goes on along the minus strand of CM031235.1, from coordinate 36,746,851 downwards.
CTAACTCATCATTGGTTGCCGAACCACCCTGCTTACCCCTTTTAGCCCAAAACCACCTTACTCCCAAGGTTGGAACTTAGAAATTGGAATTTGAAAGCAAGAAATTTGATGAGAAAGAAAACATCTCGGAGAGATAACACATATTTAGAGAATAAATTCCAGCAAGAACTCACATCCAAGGAAGGAGATTGAGGATCTTCTTCGCATGTACCATCCTAGCCACGTTCTAATGTATCCAAGAAAAGAGGAGTGTGCATATAGCCCATACGTGCTTTTCTTTAGTTGGTGATAACTTGTAGCCTTCAAACCCATCATCGTAACCTCCATCCTTCACACATAGACCTTCAAGAATCAAATTCAAGTAAGTACAACATCATACTTTCCCAAGTTATTTCATTTCATCATTATTTTATCATCCATTATTTTTATTGCTCCCTATTGACCTTCTCCAACATTTTCACCTCCATAGGCCCATCAAAACCTCACAAAATCCTACTCCAATAACCCATTACCTCGTCCCGACCAACCAAAATCCTTTGTGCAATCACAAAGGAGACTCGAAAACCCGCTTCTATGACATTTCCAGATCTCATAGTAACTAGCACTGGTTATATCTAACCATGGTCAGTCACCCCTGACCGATGCCAGTCTCTGTGTTTGCCTACACAGTCTTAAACAGAGACATACCCACCTAATTTTACATCACCCTCACTCACATGTGACCTACCCGAGACCTTTATCAGACCTATAGAGACCCAGAACCTATCACTTGACCTTGGATTCTATTCTAGCTTAGCTTGTTAGATTAGATCTATTTCTTATTGTGTTTTTAAGTGAGATACCTAAACAATTTTAAAATAATAATAGAATTTATGTTGTTTTCATCACTAATTTGTTTAAAACAAAGGACTAACAACTGTCTAGGAAGTACCATGCTTCTCGGATCTAGCTCATGCTAGGCGTTCACTTTGCCCATATTGTTTAATTCTTTCTCGGTGGTCTTGATTTCATTATAAGTAGTTACCCCTAGTGAAAAATAAGCTCTCACGATCACCTATGGATTAAGAATTCATACGCATGCAACAACCCATCAACCGACATTTGAACATGTATTCCTCCTACGCCCATTACCATATCTGTTTCACAACAATTCAAAGAAACAATCTTAGAAAAAGGTGAAACATTTTTGCATGACTGTGGGACCCATCTGGGGTTCCTTTAATTTCATTCATTCCTAGGAAAAATTGTGTGTTTGTTTTCTTTCTAAAAACAAGCATACACATTAATTTTGTTCCTTGGTAATCTACTTCTTCTTTCTATTTTCTCTAAAGGAAACTTTTCATTTGGTGTATTTAAAAGAATAATTTCTTCATGTTTTGTGCATTGTAGTGAAATATAATCCCTCTTCCTCTTCATCTTATTGTGTCATCCAATTTCACATTTTTTATTTGGGTATAAAAACAATCACATTTAATTCTGATTTATTGGATTAGCTCACATTAAATGAGGGCAACCTATATGGCTTGGAGGTCATGACCAGGTGATGGTTGATAAAAAAATCATAGAAAATCACTTCTATTCTTTTCTCTTTCTCTCGAGTCTTACCAAACCACACAAATATTAAAATACATACATTCTTAAACAACATCTTATCTAGAAGAAGTTGTAGGTGATCACACGATCATAGCACAAAGGGCACCCACTCACTTTCTGTCGAGTCGTACTTGAGCGCGGCCCGACCCCACCATAACATACCCGAAACCTCACCCTTTGAATCTCCTTCTTTGTAGGAAGCCATCCTCACCAAAAATTCTATTTCACAATTCATGTGTCAGGTCCCTAAATAGCATAAGCTAAACAAACATAATAGAAAAGGGAACTCTTAGGATCTCAATTTCTTAGTGTTTCGCTTGGCTTGCATTTTGAGGTGAAAGACCACGTTCATCACTTTTTGTTCATCCTTACATGCTCCTCATCATCATAACAGTGTATTCCAACTTCACCTAATTGTGTGTCCGGGCCATATCACAATCATTCCTAGAATTATGGGTCTGATTCCACATCAAATTTTAATTCACAACCAATTTTTCTCATTATTGTTTCAATTTCACAAGAACCATCATCTGCTACCTCGACCGCCATCAATTAAACCCAATTGACATTGGTTCTAGGTCCTCTTCCTAACCTACTCAAAAGGATAGTTTCACTTCACTTTTTCCACTTTCCACAGCTCTCACATCACTGTTATTTTTCCCATTGACGTTTTACACATCCCCGCATTTGGCATACTTGTCAAATATTTCCTTCTACCTCATTTTTACTCACTATCTATTTTCTACAGTGACCAGTAGTAGTTACCCCTAACTGACATCAATTTTCCCTAACTAGAATTGGTTAGCTTGTTTCACATTCCACCATCCATTTGTCAATTCATCCATTTTTTTATCACTAGATTCACCTATTATTGTTGTTCTCTCAGATCATTTACGAGAAGCAGCCCTACTTCTCGATCAATATTGGTTCACATGGTACTGACCTGAAGACAAGAAAATTCCCTTATGTTCCATGCCGCTTGCAACCAATCTCACCTAGTCCTCAACCACCTTTTATTTTATAACCAGCCATGGATCCTATCCAACTTACTAATATCACTACCGGAGATGAGGATTTAGCAAGAATCCTTGACCAGAACCTTGCCTCCTTGCAGCTTTTACCTCTCCCACTCATCCACTCGAGACATCTCAGGTCAGTTGATATATGAAATACCCATATCTATCCCCCGACTCTCACACCCACTTCCGCATCAGCCCCATCTGACTCCGTGATACCTACATCCACCTTACCCCGGTTGTTTCACGCTTAGGTTCTATACCCCATGACTTCGGGTCTCATGTTACCTTTGTGGCACCCATTACATCCACCATACCCTCGACGATTACCCCAAACACAACCTCATCCACCCCTCATGTCTCACACATACCTGTAGCTACATTCCCACCTCCAGTTTTCAATGAACCCTACCCCATTTCAAAACGTAGTTATTTCCATTCCATAATCATTAGCCCCTATTGCCACTAGGGTTACCATGACCCTTACTCCCCATATAAATAGTACCAACAACCGCTGTTTCATCTATTATTCATTCCGGGTATGTAACCCCTATTTCATTGCCTTCTTCTCGATCACCTTACATGGCAACCCCATACACTAGAATTCCACACCCATTATATGTCCAAAACCAACTTCCTCACACTATAGGAGGCATCCAATCATCACAACCCACCAATGACCTAATTAAATTGATGATGGACAAGGTGCGATATTGGAGGCATCGGTTCCATCTCCCACAACACTCTCACTTATGATGAGATTTTTAATGATCCTATTCACCCATCTGCTTCCCATCCATTCATACCTTGTGCATTGGGAGATGCCAAAATTCAACCGCTTCAATAGTAAGGAAGACACACAACAACATTAGCGTTTGTTCAAACATGGGTGTTATCTGATTGCTCATGATGATGCCTTACTTTTGAGAACTTTTCCCATGTCCCTCACTGGACCAACATTAGACTAGTATAGTGGGTTACCCAAACACTCCATATTTTCATTCAATCAAGTAGCCCAAGATTTTTTGGATCATTTCTCTATCAATATCACCAAGAAGGTTACAATGACAGATCTATATTCCACACGTCAAGACAAGGATGAATCTATCATATATTTTGTCACTCCTCGCATGTACTGATTAATCAACTTACCTTTCAACTACCAAAAACTGAACTCATCAAGATCTTCACCCGAGATTGCGCCAGACATATCTCCCCGACCTTGTAGGTCTAAAATTTCTAAAAATTTGATGAGGCATTCACTATGGCATGAAAGTTAGAGATTTAGGCCATCGAAGAGAAGATAGTCCAATTACGAAATAAGAGTTCAGCATTCTAGTCGAATGAAACCTCTTCTTCTTCCAAACCACCAACCAATTATTCAAAGGCTACAGGTATCGCTAACGTAGTGGTACTCAAGGCTGGCCCATCTCATCCATCCAATTAGGCTACACCCTCATCTAATCTATCACCCATCAAGGCTTTTCGATTTAGACAACAATAGAAGGTGAAAATATACCCCAATTGGGGAACCTTACTCTTTTGTCTTAGAAAAGATTATCAAATTTGGTGTTGTAAATGAATCACAAAGACTTCAATTTCAGTAACTCGATGGGTTTAGACTCTCGGTGTGATTGCATAACATGGAGCTTTTCCCAAGTGTGGGACCTTGCGAAATCGGAAAACCTCTCCAGATGAAGGCCGGTTCCTATTCCTTTGTTCGTATGCACACATAAAATGCAGAGGGTTTACAAAAACCTAATCTAACTGCCAAGGAGACAGGGGTAAGAAAATGCATAAAAATAAACCTAAACTAACAAAGTTGATGCACCGAGGAATGAAGAACACCTGTCTTGCCAATAAACACAGACCATTAAGATGCAATGCAAGCTCATGCACGATAACTTGATTTGAAACAAAAGATCAAGAGGATGCAAATGAATACAGAGGGTTGAGAATCATCCACGACATGCATTATTTTCTCCAAATATTGATACAATACACTATAAAATGCCAAGAGGCAAAGTTGCATTACAGCTTTAGATGGGAGGTTTGAACTCCACAAATTCACCTACCAAAGAGAAGAAGGGAGGGGCAAAAAGAATGTACAACCTTTAGAAATAAGCCCCTCCTTATAATTTATAGGAAGAATGAGAGAGGGAAGAGATAGGAAATCCAAATCTACCCCAACCACCTCCGTATTGCATTTAATTCATCTCATTATGGTGGTAGGTGAGAACCCTAGCAAAACTTAAAACGTGGCGAATTGTATTTTGCATTTTTAAGAACTTGTTCCCACCCAATTAAATATATCTAGTTGTAGTTGGAAAGAGGACCTCGTAATATTTCTAAAAAGTCCAACCTTGTGTGAATCCGAGCTCCTGTGAAAAGTTATGGCCGTCTGAATATTTGGGTCGGTGCCGCTTCTGCTCGGCTCGAATGTTGCGCCTCCTGAAGGTGCGCATAGGCGCATCCATATTCATGTCGACATACCCTTATGTGCGCCAAGGTGTGAATTTTTTCATGTCGACATTCTATGTCATGCACCCTTTACGTGTGCCAAGGCGCAACTTCTGCCATGTCGACACTCTCCTACCTGTGCCAAGGGCACATCCATTTTCGTGTCAACAGCTTCTTCATGTGCTTCTTACCTGCGCCAAGGGCACATCCATTTTTGTGTCAACACCTTCTATCGTGTGCCTCTTACTTGCACCAAGGGTGCATCCATTTTCATGTTGACACCTTCTGCGCCGCGTGCACCTCTTACCTCGCGCTGGGGCGCATCCATTTTCATGTCGACACCTTCTTTCATGCGCCTCTTACTTGTGCTAAGGGTGCATCCATTTTTATGTCGACACCTTCTGTCATGTGCCTCTTACCTGCACCAAGGGTGCATCCATTTTCATGTTGACACCTTTTGTCGTGCGCTTACCTATGCTTAGGGCTATTGGTGACGCAATAAAAATTGGGCTCTGAGTTTCTTTGATTTCCATATTCTTCTGCTTGTCTATATCTACCTGGGGGAGATATTTACAACAATTTGGCAACTCAACGGGATCACCTGCCTGCTAGGTAGAAGATCAGTGGCCTTTTAGCAATCCATTGGGCATGGAGTCATAAGTAATAACCTGAAACCAACTTGATCTCTGATCCCGAGCCTGGTATCGCAACTCCTTCTTCGAGAGCATGCTGAACTGTAGAAAATCAACCTGAGAGAAAAAAACTTGTGCCGAAGCACTTAGGGAAAATTAAAACGTAACTACAACAATATGATGTGCATACGCACTTAGAGGAATTTTAAACCTAGGCTAATATTTACAAGGGTAAACCTTTTCCTTTTAGTAGCAATGTTTAAGATAGATTCCAACTAACTGAATCGAAAGTTCTTCTCCATCCAATGTAGACAATTGGAAGGCATTACTACTTTTGCATTCCGTGACCATATAGGGGCCACTCCAAATGGCATCAAACTTGGAATGCTTTCTTGGTTTTGCCCAATCTACATCCCATTTCAGAACTAGGTCCCCTTCCTGGAAGGTCTTTGCTCTTGCCTTCTTATCAAACCATCTTTTTACTAAGGCCTGATCCTTCTCAATCATCTGAACTGCATGCTCTTTGATTTTCTCCAATTCCATCAACTCTGCATACCTGGCCTCCATTGGTTTGAACTCAGACAACTCCAACTGCTTCATGAGCTCCAATGCTGGCAATTCTAATGATATAGGCAATACTACCTCTTTCCCATAGACCAACTTGTAGGGAGAATTACCAGTATACCTCTTTGGTGTTATTCTGTCAGCCCACAATGCTGATCTTAGCTTGGTATGCCATGTCCTTTGGTTTTCATCCAGAGTCCTTCTAATGATCCTTAGCAAATTCTTGTTCATGGACTCTGCCTGCCCATTACCTTGTGGGTAATAATTTGAAGAGGTGCTCAAATAGATTCCATTCTTGATAGCCCATTCTATAATCTTGGAACCTATGAATGCTAATGCATTGTCTGATATGATAGTGGCCGGCACACCGAACTTGGTCACTATTCCTTCATAAAAGTCTAGTATGTTAGACTCGTTTTCTTCTTTGAGCACTATTGCTTTGGTCCACTTGGTGAAATAGTTGTTGTCATGATAATCCAATTGTGGCCTTGGCTTGAGTTAGGATTTATGAACCCAATGAAGTCCAATCCCCATTGCATAAATGGTTGGTCAACCAAAATTGGGTGCAATGGAAGTGCTGCTAGTCTTTCTTTTCCTGTGAAGAGTGCACATTTCTTGCACTTTCTTATCCATGTATAGCAGTCACTGAACACTGTCGGCCAATAATATCCTGCCTTCATTATCTTGAGAGTTATTACTCATGGGGTGAAATGTCCTCCAATCTCCATCATGAAAATCTTGTAACACCCTCTCAATTTGACCCGTCCCAATGCACCTCAATAAAACTCCATTAATGTCCTTTTTAAACAAAACACCATCAACAAGAACATATTGAATGGCTTGTAATCTGAAGTATCTCCTCTTTGCTTTGCTCATTTCTGGAGGGCATAGGCCTATCTGTAGGAAGTTTATCATACTCTGAGTCCAACAAGGAGTAGGCACATCATCATTTTCATGTTTTTGAGCACCCTGTAATACCAAGACAGTCTCTTTTTCATCACCTGCTTCAACTTGTTGAGTCAAGGCTAGTTGTTCACATAGTCCCTTCCCACGTACTAGTTTGGTGACCTTGATCTTGATGTCATATTCCATAACACGAGTTATCCATCTTACACGTTTCTCATTTAGATCTTTGTTTAGAAGGAAGTCCTTGACTCCTGCATGAGAGACCAATAATTGGATCTTCTTGTTTGAGACTAGGTGCTTGAATTTCTTTAAACTCCTGATCACTACAAGGACATGCTTTTCAATGAAAGAGTACCTAGTTTCATATTCCTCCAAGCCTTGACTGAAGAAAGCAACTAGTTGCTCTAACCCCTCTTTGTTTTGCTGAACCAGGATTGCAGAAATTGTATCTCCACCATCGAAGGCATATAACATGAAATCCTTGGAGAAGTCTAGATTGACGAGAGTCAAAGCTTGAGATATAGCCTCTTTTATTTCCTCAAAACTTGCCTTTCCTTCAGCTGTCCACTTAAATGCCATGCTCTTCTTCAACATCAGTGTTATTGGCTTTACGAGAGTTGCAAAGTTTGGAACAAACCTGCAAACAAAATTGATCCTTCCTAAGAAGCTTTGAAGAGCCTTCTTATGACTTGCAATGGCAATGCTCGAATTGTTTCAACTCTTTCGGGTCAATCATCAATCCCTCCTTTGAAACAATATGGCCTAGAAGTTTTCCTTCGTGAGCCAGAATATGCATTTTTGGGATTCAATGATACCCCAAATCTTCTACACCTCTCGAAATACCCTCCCTCGATGAAAGAGGTAATCCACCGCATTTTTGGAGAATACAAGTGATGTCATCAAGATATATCAACTATTTTATTGATCAACCCCTTGAATGCCATATCCATTGCCCTTTAGAAAGTGGCTCCAGCATTTGATAGGACAAATGGCATCTTCTTGTAGGCATAAGTGCCCCATTTGGTGGTGAAATCTATCTTGAATCGGTCATCTTCTTTCACCATTACTCGATTATATCCCGAGTAGCCATCTAGGAGAGAGAATCTCTCCGAACCGGATACCACTTGCAATATTTGTTCCATTGAAGGAAGTGGGTAATGGTCTTTAAGAGATGCCCTGTTGAGGTCTCGAAGTCTACACATAGCCTGATTTCTCTGCTCTTCTTCATGACCGAAACCAAGTTGGCAACCCAGCTTGAGTGCTTGATCGGGAATATAATGCTTGCCTCTATTAACTTGTTTAGCTCTTTCTTCATTAGAGGCTCAATGTGAGGGTTGACTGGTCTCTGCTTCTGCCTGATGGGTTTAGCATCTGGATCCAATTCTATGGTATGTTGTGCCAACTTCAGATTGAAACCTCTCAAGTCTTCATAGCTCCAAGTGAAGGCATCTGGAAATTCTTGGCAAAGTTGTATGAAATCTGATTTCTCCTGCTCAGTGGCCGCTTTGCCAATTTGAAGTGTTTTGCCTTCCCCAACCAGAATTGGCTCTAAATCTTCTCTCTTGACCTGTATGTTAGCCTTTTCCTTACAGAACTGGTCGTTAGGGTTGAAGATAGACTCCAATGTTACTAAACCCTTGGGAAGCTTGTTTGTCCGCAACTACACTACTTGATCCCCATACTGCTGCTCTAATCTGTCCTAATTCCTAGCTGAGAATTTAGCCTCTTCTTGTAAGAAATTGACGATCTGTTGATTGTTCTCAAACACCTACCAGCTTGTGTTATTATCTGGAACTGCTGGCCTCACAATCACATGGATATGTGGCTGTGTTTTTTCCTTTTGATGTTTTCAACCACATCAAACATTTCTCCAACAGCTGTGAGCCTATCTGCGGCTTCATTTTTCTTCCTAGGTATGGACACGATGTTGAAAGCTTCAAATCCTCAATGAGGTCCCATACCCTGTTCTTGTAGTTCTTTAGTAGTTCATTCTTTATAGCATGTTGTCCCTTGACTTGATTGACGATCAGCTCACTATCCCCGAACACCTGCAAGTTCTTTATGCCCTTTTTCCCAGCCCAATGAAGTCCATGAATCAAGGCCTCATATTCAGCTGTGTTGTTTGAACAAGAAAACTGGAAATGAAAAGCTGAATAATATTTGATGCCTTGAGGTGAAATAAGCATAGCTCCTCCTCCTACACCTTGCCTACTCCTTGATCCATCAAAAATAATTTCCATACCTCATTTTCATCCTTATGGTCCTGCTTTTTGTGATGCTAGGAATAGGTTGGTTTTCTTCATGTATGCAATAGGCTCCTAGCTCGATTCTTCTATTTCTTGGTAGGGATCAAAAGCACATACCTTGCTTTCCCATTCATCAAGATTCAAATGGGATGCTTCCAACTTTGGTGTCGGCTTCATCTCGTGCTTGGATAATCTTCTTGGTCAAAAGTCAACAGCTTGGTAATGATTTGGCTTGGAGTATGAGGCTCAATATGAAAGTTTACAATTAGTTAGGATTTGATTGTGACCTTAGTACCATATCTTGTTCTCGAACAACATGTGTGACTAGTCAAGAGATAAGTAGCCTCCAATTCTAGTGTGAAATCCCTTGATAAGCATAAGGTAAATAGTGGTGGCAAATCTATCACAAACATCTTGCAAAACGGTAACGCTGGGGCATGCATGCAGGTAAGATTTAAACTTTTAATCACTCCCACCATTTCTACTACTATCCCATCCAATTGCACTACCCCCTTTGATATGACTTCATATTGGAGACTCAGCTAATCAGCTATTTGCTTGGGCATGACAGAACTACTTGCCCCAGAATCAATCATGCAATTATGTACTAATTTATCCCCAATGATTAATGAAACATAGAATGGAGGGGGTTTCAAAACTTTACCTTGTTGTCCTCCATGATTCCCTTTAGGCTGAGCAGCATTTGTGAGGACCTTCTCTTGCATATGGGCCTGCTGGTTTGAAGTTGACCAATTCTTCATGGCAGCTTGTAGAAGATCTCTTTGGCCTGGGATGGATAAAGATTCCCACATCGATATATTCACATTCGTCTTCTTCATTTGATCAATGATGCTAAATGGGGACGAAAGATCTCTTTGCTGTCCTTTGGCCTGTACATTCCTTTCTTGCACATGGGCAAAGCAACAGATTGGCATTTGAGCTAGCTTAGAAGGTGGTTTGGGCTGTCCTTGCGTGTTTGGAACTGTATTTTGCTTACCAACACCTTGTGGAGTGATGGAAGGTTGTAGATCGCTTGGAGCCAATGACTACCCTTCACCAATATTCCTCTTCTTTGATCTTGTGTTAGCTGCTACACTCTGAGAAATTGTTTGATTCATGCCACAAAATCCTCACCTTACAAATTCGCAAGTGCGGTATCATTTGTAGCTTTGTTTTGCTGAGATGTCCCTTGTTACTGATTTGTTTCTTGACTCACTTCACCCTCAACACCAGTATTTGTCACCATCAAGGCTTGGTTCAAAGCACCATTAAAGAACATAGATTGGTTGTGAGGTTCATTGCATGGGAAACACCAATCATACTCTTGAACTATGTTGTTTTGGACTAGCACTAATGCTTTAGAAGCAGATGCAACATTGGGGTTATAGAGCTGAAATGGTCTACTAGCGGGAGGCCTTACTTGGCTTTGATTTTAATTTGCAGCCTGAGCTGGTGACCTATTTTGTTGGTATGGGGGACTAGCCTGGTACTGCGCTTGAGGCAAATACGGTCTAGCACTTTGAGCTTGCTGTCTTTTGATAGTCACCACTCATTTCCAAGTTTCTCAATTGTTTCATAACCTCCTAGAGTTCATTTGAAGCACTAGAGGATGAAGTAGAAGTTTCATTTGAACTTTGATTTCTAGGAGTGGGAATAGGAGCCAAACCGGGTGCTTGACTAGTGCTTGGATTTTCTAAGTTTGGATACAAGGGCATGGGAGGCCTAGGAGCCACTTACCATCTTGAATAAGATAGTTTTCAGCCCTAATGGCAATGCTATAAGAAATGACAGTAAGGTTATGCCTCCCATAGATTGAATTAACATAGAAATATCTCAATTCAAAGCTTTAAGATAATATAGAAAATCACCTTCACTATTGCCTCGATGGCCACCGGAATCCTATCCCAAGACCTTTGAAATCTGAAGTTGAAGTCACCACCGCTCATTGGGAGCTCTCTTGATAGTTGTCAATTGTTCTAGCAGAGACAAATTGTCTCCCTTTTCTCCAAACTGCTCATGGAGGACTATGCATAGCTGATTCCAATTTTGGATAGAACCAACTGCAAGGCTCCTAAACCATTGCAATGCCTTCCCTTTGAATGAAGATGCCAACAATTTGATAGCAAATATCCATTTCATTTATCTCATGGATTGCACAAACATTGGTGATGTCTTTGACATGATCACCAGAGTAGTATGATTTTCTCCGGTGAAAATGGAATGTTCTTTAATGCTGTAATTGGAACTGGATTCTCGCATATGAGGGTAAGTGGACTACTTCTAGTGAAATTGACAAAGGGATTCGGTGGTTACGCCATTCTAATTGGCCTAAGAACCCTTGTTGATGCGAGAAAAGGTCTACTGTGGAGGTGTAGACAAAGTCCGGTTAGGTGGAGATGGTGATCTTCGTGGTCTTCCTCCTCTTGGTGATAGTTGCAAGTGGAAAAATAACCCCTCTTCTCGAGTATCGACCTAATTCGAATTATTCTCATGTACCCGAGAAACTTGTGCTTGCTATGCCACCAATTATACCCCTTTGGAGTCGCCAGATGTGTTAGATAATGAGCTTGAAAATGTGGATCTACCAAGATACACACCAAACTCCGACAATAGTAAAAATAGAATTTAAAACTTGAAGGACCTAGAAGATATAGATCTTTAATTTGGTTATGGGGGTATTGTTCTAAAACTACTAATCTCTCGAAAGGTACAGGTGAAAACTCGTGTCATGTAAGGCAACCGGGAAAACTCAAATACCAAAACCATGAAATTTTGAAAGTCAAAATCAAAAAATCTAAGAATACCTGTTGAATATTATCCCCCGATATATCAATTGGTGAAATTTTGACTTGTTTTGAGCAAGTTAAGCCCTTGAAAATCGATTTCAAAGTTCAGCCTCGAATGTGAAAAATCTGAAATTATAAAACCTGCAATTTTAGTCCAATATTTCTTGAAAACTCCTTCAAATCTGTGGAACGACCTCTTGGTCCCACTGGCATGCCAAAACTATTTTAAATGAATCACAACACTTCGAATGTCTACAACTCGATGGGTTGAGACTCTTAGTGTTATTGCATAACATGGAGCTTTTCCCAAGTGTGGGACCTTACGAAATCGGAAAAGCTCTTCGGATGAAGGCCGGTTCCTATTCCTCTATTCATATGCACACATAAAAATGTAGAGGGTTTACAAAAAACCTAATCTGATTGGCCAAGGAGACAGGGGTAAGAAAATGCATAAAAATAAACCTAAACTAACAAAGTTGATGCACCGAGGAATGAAGAACAACTGTCTTTCCAATAAACACAGACCATTAAGATGCAATGCAAGCTCATGCACAGATAACCAGATTTGAAACAAAAGATCAAGAGGATGCAAATGAATACAGAGAGGGTTGAGAATCATCCACAGACATGCATTATTTTCTCCAAATATTGATACAATATACTATAAAATGCCAAGAGGCAAAGTTGCATTACAGCTTTTAGATGGGAGGTTTGAACTCCACAAATTCACTCCGCTAAAGAGAAGAAGAGAGGGGAAAAAAAGAATGTAAAACCTTTAGAAAGAAGCCCCTCCTTATAATTTATAGGAAGAATGAGAGAGGGAAGAGAGAGGAAATCCAAATCTACCCCAACCACCTCCAAATTGCATTTAATTCATCTCATTATGGTGGTAGGTGAGAACCCTAGCAAACTTAAAAAGTGGCGAACTGTATTTTGCATTTTTAAGAAATTTTTCCCACCCAATTAAATATATCTAGTTGTAGTTGGACAGAGGACCTTGTAAGCTTTCCAAAAAGTCCAACCTTGCATGAATCCGAGCTCCCTGTGAAAAGTTATGGCTGTCCCAATATCGTGGTTAGGGTCCAGCTTCTGCGGCCTGCTCGTAATGTTGCGCCTCCTGAAGGTGCGCCATAGGTACATCCATATTCATGTCGACATACCCTTACATGTGCCAAGGTGTGAATTATTTCATGTTGACATTCTGTGTCATGCACCCTTTACGTACGCCAAGGTGTAACTTCTGCCATGTCGACACTCTCCTACCTGCACCAAGGGTGCGTCCATTTTCGTGTCGACACCTTCTGTCGTGTGCCTCTTACTTGTGCCAAGGGCACATCCATTTTCATGTTGACACCTTTTGTCATGCACCTCTTACCTATGCCAAGGGCGCATCCATTTTCATGTCGACACCTTTGTCGTGCACCTCTTACCTACACCAAGGGTGCATCCATTTTCATGTCGACACCTTCTGTCGTGCGCCTCTTACCTACGCCAAGGGTGCATCCATTTTCGTGTCGACACCTTCTATCATGCGCCTCTTACCTGTGCCAAGGGAACATCCATTTTCATGTCGACACCTTCTGTTGTGCACCTCTTACATGCGCCTAGGGTCATGTGGTGACGCAATAAAAAAATCGGGCTCGAGTTTCTTTGATTTCCATATTCTTCTGTTTGTCTATATCTACCCGGGGGGGAGATATTTACAACATTTGGCACCATCACCCTTCCACCCATAAAACCACACCTTGGTTTTGACCCTACTCACCCCATGCCCGCGTGGTATAAGGAACAATATTTCTCTAACTATCACCAAGTGAAGGGTCATAGTGATGGCAACTATATCACGTTTAAGAATATTGTCCAATAAATGCTAGAGAAAGGTGAGTTGATTGTGGATAACCCCAACTCCGCCCCCAACCAAAATCTACCAATCTTTAAAAAACCATTTCCTAATCATGCCCCTTCATCCAATCAAACCAGCGAGACATCCACTCACGATACCCATACCCATGAGGTTCGAGATAATATTTAATGAGGTACTTGTTGCCTCTCAATTACCTCACATCCCTTATATAGAGCAATTCCTAGCCCAAAATCCTACTTCCACATTGGAACTAACTGTCATTGTTCCTTCACCAATAGAATAACACCCTTCATCTCCTACATCACCCGCAGAGGAGTCTTCACAACATTGAGACCATATCACCCCTAGCTTCTCCACTTAGAGAACCTTTACCTAACGTACCTCCTCAACCCATGGAGGAGCTCCCATTACCTCCTCAACCCATAGTGGAGCTCCCATTACCTCCTCTACCCATGAGGAGCACCCATTACCTCCTCCACCCATGAGAGAGCACCCATTATCTCCTCCACCCACAAAGGAGCACCTATCCATTCCTCCTTTTATAGAGGAACTCCCATCATCTCTTCCACCCATCATAGACCCAGAGAGATACCTTTTCCTCTTGGCAAGCATTCCCATCAGCTACCCAACATACAACAAACCTAATTTCAGCTCTCTTACGCATGGAAGCTAAATCGCCAATTCCCTATCTCTAAGATGCATTTTATGGGAATTCCCATTAGGTCCTCACCAACTCCACCCAAAAATGTGTCATTCTCACGTTTGTCCGATCACTTGGATTATGTGGATAGGGATTTATTATGGGGGCACCTCTTACTCCTTGTCTCAACACAAATGTAAAGATCCCTCGATGACACCTCCAATATCTACCCAAACACATTTCCACCCATCAAACCACATATAACCACTGTTGTCACAACCCCTTCCATGATACCTGTTAGCACTCACACCACACCCTTACCCGTAACCTGACCTATACCTAAACCCAAACCCATACCCACAACATTTTCCTCCACCAAACCTATTACCACTTTAGGGGTCACCCCCGACCATTAGCCTTACACACCACCTATTAAATAGAATTTGGATACATCCTCCAACATCAATACCACACCTACCTTGACACCCAAACCAAAGAAACAAACTCATCACCTCATATCCTAACTACACCAATCACACCCACACTTGTCCCATCTTCTTAAAGACCTCAATTGCCCAACATGGTCAAGCACCCTTCACCCATCCATAAACCAATAACACAACCATCCATTCCTTCCTCACAAATCTCTAACCTACCTAGGCACACAACATGAATCATAACCACACCTGCAATTTCTTTACCACCAATACCTCCGATACCTTCAGCCATTGCTTCACTACCCACTACACTTCAGTCATTATCCCTCACACCCCAAGCATGACCTACATCATCTACTTTACAAAGCCCTATTATCTCCGTGGGTAACTCACCCTCTTCCTCCATCTACTTTTCCTTCTATACCTCATACACCCACCTCATCTTTACCCAAGAAGGTGAAACCCAAAACAAAACCCCACTACCCCACAACAAGGTAATAAAAACAACCCCACACCCTCCTACCCATCCATCTACTGTACCCTACCCAAATGAACCCGACCGATACCTCAAACCACACTAGCACCTAATCCCATAGCTCGACCTATTCCTACACTTCCAAAAACATTTCCTTGGCAACCAACCACACCTACATCCAAACCCACATTCACTTCCCATTGTGATCCACTAGCAGGGTCCTATGCCAAAATTTTAACAAACCTCCTCGAGACTTCGTTATCACATTACTCAGTAACTCCGACCTTATGACCCCCTCAAACCAAAGCCAAAGGGGTTTGATGATACAAAAATTTACACATACCATCATCTGCCAGGACATGATGTGGAGAACTACAAGACCTTGAAAACATTCCTTATCCAATTATGTCCACCGAAAACCAACTTTGACGATGATAACCTTCTTGACAAGGATCCCGATTCACCTAAACCCATTCCCACACCGCCCACTCAACAACCACAACCTCCACCCTCATATCTCCTAGAACCACACATAAAATTTGAAATTAACATGGTTAAATCAGATAACTTGCCACACCACCACCCAAATGTCATTGTGCCCAACTGACCTCACAAAGATTTTCTCCTCCAGGTAGTTTTTTCCCTTCATGTAATTATACCACTTACCCTACACCTTCTCCATTTGACAACTTCCCTCAAATAAACATGGTACACATCACTATGCGTGCGTAAAAGGGTAAAGAAAAGGTAGTTGACCCACCAACCAATCATATACCCAACATACCATCTGCCCCCATACCTAAAATAACTATTCGCTGCCCCATATACCCCATTTCTAATGGCATCACACATCACACCATGCTAAAAAAACTACACCAATCTCCCCTCAAAATGTCCTTATACAACCTCATCTAAACCTCAGAATCCCATCGTCAAGCCCTCATGGAGGTTCTTCAATCTATTGAGGTTTTACCCAATGACCCTACACCTGTAGCCTCCATTATCACACCTCATCATCTAGCCTCTATCACCAAATTACCACCTTCATTCCCAACTCAACTTGTTCACCAAGTGGCCTCCCTCATCTTCTTAGAGGTAGAGATCACACCATACCAAAATGATGACTCAGACCCAGGCCTCTTCATCTCTATCCACATTGATGACATATGGGTATGCCATGTGATGATTGATGGAGGTGCTAGCATTAACATCATTTCATCCCATGCATTTTATCAAATGTGCAAACCTAACTATTTTATGCATAAACATCTGGTCATGTTGCATTCATTCAATGACACTATCACCTCCACACTAGGCAATGTCATCCTTCATGTTCATGTGGCCCCCTGCACTGTTCCAAAATTGTTTTATGTTTTAGAGGGGGAATTCCAATATAACTTGTTGCTTGGTAGACCCTAGATCCATGTCATGGGTTGTGTTCCTTCCACTTTTCATCGTTGTGTAAAGTTTGAACATGAAGGACACACTTATACCATTTCAGCTGACCCATCCCCTTTCAAAACATGCAACATGCTTTACCAACCCAACAATGTTCTCATACCTATCAAGCTATCTACTTCCGCAACCAATACCACTTCACCTACACCCCCACCTACTAGTACAACTACTACTTTCACCGCACATACCTCCTCTATTCCTACCACTGCTATAACCTCCATGGCTAAACCATTAGCTACCCAATCCATTAACTCCACCTCAACATCGACCTTAGACACATCGTCCATACCAAATTGCTCACATACAAACCATTTATCCCTTGGAAAGTGTTTTTAAACACCTCACTCGGGGAGTACCACCTATATAGTTTCAACACATTCCTTACTTCGTGCAAGAATGGAAGCCTTCACCAACACCCTCGCTATGATCACCGTATAGGAGAACACATCCTTTATGGTCCTCCTCATCTTCGTACTATTCTCAACTATGGGGTACTTGATACTACCACTTACAAACCTGAACCACCATCACAACCATACCCATTTTCCGTTGACTCCCAATCACTTACCAATCATAGTTTCACCCACACCTTCTGCACCGCACTGTGTTTTGTCTTTTACGAGCAAGGCCATCATACCGTTATTCCATGTACCACCCACAAAAATAATGACCGTAGTGGTATCAGATTCCCCAACCCTTCTACCAATTAGGCTCGCATTGAACTCACCGAGGACCCTAGCCCTTCTCCACCTTCATCACCATCCTCACCGATAGATTTGATGGATCCCGAATCTATCCCTCCTATATTTTTTTTCATAAACACCATTTCCTTAGGGCCTTTGACTTACTTATGCAAAGGTGAGGCCTCTTCCACTCTTCCATTCCTGTATCTTGAGATAATCGACAATGACACACCTACCATTAACATCGTTCAATGTCAAGATGATGAATCCATACACACCTACCTTGGTGTAGAAGACACATATACTCATCGGTCATTATCCTCTGTGATGTAAACCATGTTGAATAAATCAACTATCGAGATCAATATTCATACTCAGGATGACTCGCACATCGTAAAGATCGACAATATTTCGATGTTGTTGAATAGGAAGCCATCGCTTCTTTTCTCTCGATATCATAACCACACTTTCTCTTGGTCTTACACAGACATGCCCAGATTGACCCCACCATAGTGGTCCACAATATCGTAACCATTCCTGATGCCAAAACTATCAAACAAAAGCTAAGGAAAATGCATCCTTGCATTACTCTTCTCGTCAAAGAAGAACTTCAATGCCTTCTTTCTATTTCCTTCATCTTACCCATTTTATTATCCTTGTTGGATTTCTAACATTGTCCCTATTACTAAAGTGATAGGGAACTCCGCATTTTCACGGACTTCGTGACCTCAACCTTGCCTACCCTAAAGATGACTTTCCCTTTCCCGGTATTGATCAACCGGTTGACCTCACTTCCGGTCACAAGATGCTCTCACTCATGGATGGATTCTTGGGTTATAACTATATTTTTCTTTCCCTGAATATCAGCATAAGACCGTATTCATTACCCCTTGGGAATCTTTTACTATCGAGTCATGCCTTTTGGCCTTAAAAATGTTGGTGCTACATATCAGCGTGCTATGACTTACATCTTCCATCATATCATGCATCGCATATAGGAAGATTATGTGGATGATCTCTTCTCCAAATCTAAACATTACGCTGAGAACCTCACTGTCCTCAAAACCATCTTTGACCACCTCATTAAATGTATGCCTTCAACCTAAAAGTGTGTCTTCACGGTTCTCTCGGGAAACTCCTGGGATTTATTGTTTCCCTCCATGGTATAGAAGTTGACCCTACTAAATTCAAGGCCGCCTAGAAATGCCTCCACCCACTAACCTTAAACAACTCAAGTAGCATGCAAGGTAAATTACAATCCATTCTCCATTTCATTTCACAATTATCTGATTGGTGTCAACCATTTCATCATCTACTTCAAAAGGATGTCTCCTTTAAATGGGATGATGACTGTCACAAAAGCTTTTGATGCCCTAAAACAATACCTTCTCCAACCACCCGTACTCATTCCACCTAAATATGAACAACCTTTTAACCTATACATATTAGCTACCGATCATTCCTTGGGAGCCATGCTAACTCATCGCGATGAACAACACGGGAGTAGGATATTTATTATATAAGCTATACTCTTTTGGACTATGAAACCTAATACAACCATCCAAAAAGCTTTGCTTAGCCTTAGTTTTTTTTTCCACCAAACTCGCCATTACCTACTCAACCATAAAACCTATGTTGTGACCAACACCAAACCTTTACACTTCATATATGCTAAACCTTATCAAAATCAGTGCACCACACGATGGATTATGCTTTTAGCTTATCTTGACCTCAAATTCATTCACCAAAAGTCCAATAACAGCTAGGATATTGCTTGACCAACCGGGTGATGCACCTAGTGTCGGGGACTAACCCTCTAATTTTGACTTTCTGATGAATCCATTACTACTCTTTCCTGGATGAATTCCCTTACCAAATGACACTATTCTTCATCGTTCCAAGTGTCAATGTAGGGGTGGATCTGGTGTTATCCTTAGTCCTATGGATGGAGAACCCATTCCTTTTTCTTTCAAACTAGACTTTGAATGCACCAACAATATTACCAAGTATGAAGCCTTCGTACTAGGTCTCTAAATTGCCTATGCCCTAGATGTCAAATCAATCCACATCTTTGGTGATTCACAATTGGTCATAAACCAAGTTAATGGTATGTACCAATGTCGTAACAAGATACTTAAAAATTATAAACATCATGTAGACATACTTTTGACCACCTTTGATCATTACACCCTTCAAACCATCCCATGTTCAACCAACAAATTTGCAGATACCATGGCTTGCTTAGCTTCCCAAATACCCGCTTCCCCTACCGATTCCAAAATATTTGTTACCATACAACGCCTTCATTCACCTTCTTATTTACCTCATGATGTTTACTCAATCGTAAATGACACCCTTGACCCGAGTGACCTTTGGTATAAACAATACTTTGACTACCTTTCTCTCTCCATCTTACCTCCTGATCTCACCCATAATGGACAATGCGCCTTCCTTAAAAAGGTCTCTCATTTTGTCATTCTGGGGGGACTCCTCTATAAGTGTGGCTTTGATGGTATTATTTTACGATGCCTCACAAGTTATGAAATTCCTTATACCATTAAGGAGGTTCATGATGGCATATGTGGGGGTCACTTTAGTGGCCTTGCCATTGCTAAGCATATTCTCCGCCTAGGCTATTCTTGTGCCGACCCTTAACCATGATTGTTGTGACTATGTCAAACATTGTGTGAAATGTCAACAACATTCCAACCTTCATCATACATCCATTATGCCTTATAGGTCGCTCGTGACCTTTAGCCCTTCTCTCAATGGGGTTTGGATCTTGTTAGAGAAATCAATCCTCATTCTTCCCAATGCCATCAATGGATCATAACCACTACCGAATACTACACAAAATGGGTGGAAGCCATATTGTTCATCTCCACGCAAGTCGAGAAAATATGTGAGTTCATTAACCATCACATCATTTGTTGCTTTAGTGTCCCTCATCGCCTCATCACTGATAATGGAAAACAATTCAAAAACAAAACAATGCAAAAACTTTGTGATGCCTTCTAGAATTCAGCTTAGTTTCTCTTCACCTTATTACCCACAAACTAATGGCCAAGACAAATTAACTAACAAAACCCTCAATAAAATTCTCATGAAATTGGTTGATTTATACTAGGAAGGATTGGCATATACACATTCCTTTTTCTCTATGGGCATACCGCACTAGTATTTACACTTCCATTATGGCTAAACCCTTTTCACTAGTCTACGGTATTGAGGTTATTCGCCTCTCGAATTCCAAATCCCTCACTCCGTATTTCTCTTCAGACATGCTTCTGATGATGACTTTTGTCGGACCACTTAGCACAACTAGAGTTATTAGACAAACGTCATCTTAACACTCTGATGACCTTCAATTTTACCAACGTATCAAACGTGCTTATGACAAACATGTTCATAAACAAACCTTCCAAGTTGGTGACCTTTTTTTGAAAGAAAATCAACACATAACCAAAGAAGAAAAAAAAGTAAGTAGGGAAAATTGTCTCCTAATTGGCTTAGACCATACATCGTAACTCATACCTATTGATTGGGTGCCTATCATTTGTCCTCGCTTGAGGGTAAACCTGAACCTGAGCCCCTTAACGCATTACATCTTTAACCATTCTATTGTTGACTCATTGTCCTACCTCACCCTTTGTCTCTTTACAGGATCATCCCTTGAGCACTATCCACTTCATACACCTCCCTAATGATTAAACAAGAATCATGTGAGTACCCGTCACTTGTTATCTTCTCTTGAATAAGCGTACCACAACAGTACACATAGCATGATTCTCATGGATACTTTTCATCTACCTTTAGATGAGATCCATGGTTGTTTCACCTCACCTTTTCAACAAGATTCGTATCCTTCACCTTTATCTTTTCCATGATTTCAATGACCTTCAAAGGGACCAAACTCCTTGAGTCAAACTTCTAATAAAAAGATGACTTTGTCAAAAAGACATATTTCTCTTGACCAAATTGCTACTATAAATAGATTGCTCCTTGAAGGAAAACTATGTGAAGATTAAAAAAAAAAAAAAAAAAAAAAAAAGAGAGACAACAAAGCTTCCCGCATCATCACTTCATGAAGACCTCAAGGAGTACCATATTATTTATCCCATATAGACTTCTTACATTGATCATTCTATCAAAATAGAAACACTTTATAGTCATGGACTTGCCCATTGTGACCTCGGACCTCTTACCCAAAAGACTCATCACTCAAAACATATGCAATTAACTACCTTTCACCCATCTTACCATTTCCACTCTCATTTCCCAAATTTCCTTAAGGGACATCTTGGAATTTTGACATTTGGTGATCTATGACTACTTTTACCGTAAAACAGCTTAATCGTGTAATGCCTTTTGGTTCTTGTATTCATCACCCCTTTTCAAGGTATGATCTACTCTGTATGATTCTACCCAATCGGTGGCTTTATTTCCCCCTCATATCTTTTAACCATATTTGTTTACATTGTGATTACCTTATATAGGACTTGGTCCTCAACGCTTACCTTTGGGAGTCATCCTCCCCTTTCACCATAATTACCCTCACCTACAACATTATAACTATCACATACCCACACGTATTAAACCTAAACTCACTACATGACCACAAACATACCAAATCCTTTTCATCTTCTTCCCTAGCTCATGGGAGAACTACATCGGCCTGAGGTCCCTTTTCACCAGGACTATGTAGGTAGCACTTTGAGGACATGGGGACCTTGGAGGTTAGCTCGGCCACTCTCTACCCTAATCAATTCATCAACCATGCCTAACTCCCCATTTACCCCACATTTCACTTAGTTCCCCTTTTCTAAAAAAATAGACATTAAGCCACATACGTAACAAGTTGTTTACCATGGCATACATTTATTACACCTACCATCTCTCTATCATCACTATGCATAGATTATACAACATTTCACATATGACCCATAGTATCATTCATTACAGAGACCATAATGAATCATACCTAAACCAACCCGACTCATCCATGCCTAAACCGGCCTCGAATCCATCATGCCTAAAACAACTTGACTTGATCCATGCTTAAACCAACTTGACTCATCCATGCATAAATGCAGACCTAAATCCATCATGCCTAAATTGACTGACTCTCGATCCATGCCTAAACTAACCTAATCGGTTCCATGCCTAAACCGACCTAACTCGATCCATTCTTGAACCGACTCGACTCGATCCATGCCTAAACCAACCTCGACTCATCCATGCCTAAACCGACTCGACTCCATCATGCCTAAACCGACTTGACTCAATCCATGCCTAAACCGACCTAACTTGATCCATGCCTAAACCAACTCGACTCGATCTATGCCTACGCCAACCTAACTCTGTCATGCATAACTCACCTAATCTATTCATATCATAATGAAAGTAAAATAAAATACACATCACAACACAATCATCTCGAACCTCATAGATCTCATCATATAAATACCGTCTAGTGCCTGGCACTGTTTCACCTCTCCTGATGGCCCCTCACCGGGGCTTGCCTTTGTACACCAAAGGCCTCACCACGACCCTATCCCTAGGCTTGTTATCCCCCCTGTACTCTCCACACTTTGTGATTGCAGGATCTAGTCCTCTCATTAGAGGCCTATTGTGCTCAGTTTGGCATAAGAGGGCACGTCTATATCATGCCTCTCTTTGCTAGGGTATCCCTAAATTTGACCATGCTCACTATCTATGGGGGTGTCATGCGTCTCCCTGCCTGTGTGGATGCCTATACCACGGGACCCTATCCTGGAATCTACCCTACACTCTATGTTGGTACCATGGCACGACTCATCCCCGGGAGCTGTGTCTGATGCCTAAATCTAGGCCTCGTAGAGTAGTAATTTTTTCCCTGTGCTGCTGTACCTGGCTCAAAACCCGTAACCTCTCCTTGCGCTATGTCCAACTCGGCCTTGTAAGTCCTATACCCGTGTCTACATGGTATCTATCTGCTCTCCCCTCCACCTATCTCCTCTCCATCTCCATCTCCCCCTACCTCTACCTATGTAGGTACTGCCCCTACCCTACCTAAGCGTGGAGCATCGCTATCTCGGCTTGTAATGTAGCAACTTGTTTCTATGTACCTATTACTTGCCCCTGTATAATCCCAAGTTACATCACCAAGGTAGCCACTGTCCCTATAGGGTGTCCTTCTACACTATGATGGTGGCTAAGTTTGGTTGCCTTGACTTCAAGTGGTACGACTCTCGCTATGCTTCCCACCACTACTTGTATCCATCTAACACTCCAAGATCATTAATCTATAAAGCCACTGGCTGCTCCTCCAGTCTACTCGACATGGTGGGTCACGGTGGAGACATAGGTCTCTGCACATCATCTCTCCTCGTACTACGGGAATAGAAGTGGTACTTCTGGACTAACCCAAACTAACATCTAACCCACTCTATGGGTATCTACTCATGCTCTCCCGCTCTCCTCCCCTCTACCCACAAATATATCTCTAGCCCATCTAGCTCCCTAGGCATCTGTCTCGTATGCGGGAATCCCATATATGGCCTATAGATGATGTCCACCTGACAACCCCTCCAACAACCTCCCCGTAGTAAGCTACATCATGAGTAGCTCTCACACTTTATGCCTCTCTAATGGTTAGTACCCACTTCATGTACCTAACTCTCAAAACTCTCTGTGGGAATGCATCTACCTCGGGCATCCCCATTGGTCAAACAAAAACAATGTGCTTATAAGCCCGATGAATGCAATAATACAACGCACTGAGATGCTAAACCTCTGTAGTCACCCATAGGCCCATAGCTCCTTATATACCTTCATTAGTAATGCAGTGCCCATGCAAACCATGTCCACTTTATCACCATGTCATAAAGGACTCCCATTAGTGACCTCAGGAATCTCCCACCCTCTGCATCTAGCAGTGGGAAGTAGCACACTACCTTCATCAAAAGTACCACTAACCTCATATCCTCTGGATGAGCTCTATACATCACTCCATAGCTTAGGCTAGTGCTATGGAACACCAAGTCTACTACACCCTCACCAAAAATGGAAACTAGTAGCTCCTCATATTCCTCTAAGGAGACAGGATAAACCTGGGCCCCCACTATGGGAAACCACGGGATCCTATAAATGTCCTACGGGTGATTTTCATCTCACCCATCAGCACATGGAAGGTGTTGGTCACCGAGTCCCATCTATCGATGAGGTCAACCATCAGACTTTCCTCCCAAACTACATGCCAGTAGCACCTCACCCATATCAACCCCACCTCTCGCAACATACCACCTCTCCTCCCACGTCATGATCACTGTACTATTAATATTAAGGGTGGCACTGGCCTCGCATCTGCAGCTCATCTCGGGCCTGCATCCCACAAGAACAATGTATTAGTACACATTCCCAACTTACCCTATTTTCATCCCACATCCCGACCTAATCTCTTTCCCCACCCCCATCCCATTAGCCTTGTCTCCAATCCATCCTACCCAAATCCATCTACCTTAACCCTCAACCAAACCTACCTAAACCCATCCACCAAACTATCTAACCTACCCAAACCCATCCACTCAAAACTATCTACCCTACCCCTCACCCCAGCCACCCTAAACCCTTCCCGTCTCCCTTAACCCTTTTCCCTCTCACCTAATCCTTTCCCACCCTACCCTTACTCTATTCCTTTTCATCCCAACTTAAAGTTATCCCTTGACCAACCACGGTCTCCCCTTGACCGGCATCGGTCACTATTCTTGTGACCGATACCGGTCACTACCCACCGACATCGGCCACATGCTGACCGACATTGGTCACTATCATGCCACCCACCACAACTTCCCAACCCTACTTTTTCCCTTCCTACTCCTTCTACCCACTTAAACCCCTCCTTACACCCCTAATTATTCCTATACTACCCTTTTACTCTACACCCTACCCTTCCCCATTCCCATTTCCCCTTTTTTTCCCTTATTTTCAAATTTCTTCCCCCTAACCCCCATTTTAATTTTTTTATATTTTAACCAATTTCACTCAACAATCAATAACCAAGGTTTGGCACTTACCACATCCCACTGCTCGCCATCATGGTGGAACCTCCACCTCCATGTCGCTCCTCCCGATCCCTCTCCAGCCTCCACCATCCTCAAATGACCTCTCACTCTCCCAACCAATCACCTCACTCAATCCAATCTCACGGCCCCACCTCTCACCCAATCAACCTCACCTATGTGGCTCGTCATCCAAGCTATCTAACATTCTCTTTTTCCTCTTCCTCTTTTCTCTCTTCTTTTCCTTTTCTCCTTTTCACAATGTACAAATGAATTTTACAAATGCGGGTTTTTCACTTTTTATAACCTACTGTAGTCAAATCATGTCGGTTAACCCTTGACCAATGCCATTCTTGCCATAAATAACCACTTTGTCGGTTCCCTACACTATCATCGGTTCATACCGACCAATGTCGGTTACCCTGCATAGTCATTGCCCTCACATTTACCTAATTTTCCTTACCTCCCCTTTCTTTTACCTCCCCTACACCTACTTGGACCACTTTACCTTCACCTCTAGCCCTCCACCTTCTTCAACCTCACTGCATCTACTATTGCAGCCTCATTATTTTACCCCTACCTCAGCCTTACCCATGCTATGATCTCGATATTTAGACCTAGACCATTGCTAGTGACCTTTGACCTCATGTGTTCGCTATACCTTGCGGCACTATTACCTATGTTGATTGACCCAATGACCTTACCTAGCCTATTGTTGTGACTATTTATCCTGACCCTACCTTTGGTGTACTGGAACATACCTAAACATTCTTACACCTAACCTACATTGTGTTTCCTAACCTTATCCTATACCTTGGATACCGAATTCACTTCAACCTTGTTTAGATAAACCTATCGACCTTAGACAATGTAGAGTTTTCCTACTCTTCAACCCAGTAGTGTGCTATAGTTTATACATGTGCGTGCGTTTGACTATTGCTACCTTTGACCCTGACCCATTACCTAGATTTCCCAAGTAGACCTTTCACCCCTTTTCCCTTGTACCCATTTGCCTTTTCTTCATATTTACCTTTTATCAAACCACTCACATCTTCATCCTATTTCCTCGTCGGTTCTGGTTTAAGGGGGATCACCTTCACCCTCACATGGGGCAACCACATCTTATTTTTGTTAGCATCACTTACCAATACAAGCTACGCAACAAAAGTGGAAAAATGTAGACACTAAAATTAGGTCACACTCCCCTCTTCATCCTTGACATATAAGCCCCCTTTATTACATTTACCTAGCCTTGACCCCCTTCACCCCACTATTTTTAATTTAATTAAATTAATGCTTTATCCTCACTATATTTATTATTTAAATATCTTATTTAAATAACATCTACACATACAGCCCTTAGACACCTCACCAAGATAACTCAACCTAAGACCTATTCTTAGGAAGTTACCATAACTAATAAGACTTACCCAAACCCTAAAAATCAATGCCTACATTCCCTCTAACCACATTCCCACATGCTCACAAGAGGATCTAAGTCTAATTCATGGGATAACGACATGAGATCCGAGGAAATCAAGAGGATCTACCTAAGTTTAGTAAACCTAGGAAATCCCACCTTGACCAACGTTGGTTTTCCCTAATCGTCATTGGCTAAGTCGCACCACCGTCGGTTACCCCTTTTAGCCCAAAACAACCTTATTCCCAAGGTTGGAACTTGGAAATTGGAAGTTGGAAGAAAGAAATTTGATGAGAAAGAACATATCTCTAAGAGATAACACATCTTCGAGAGAAAATTCTGTAAGAACTCACATCCAAGGAAGGAGGTTGAGGATCTTCTCTTGCACAACCGTCCCAACCATGTTACGATCTATCCAAGCAAAGAGGAGTGTGCATACAACCCATGTAGAATATTTTCTTCAATTGGTGATCACTTGCATCCTTCAAACCCATCCTTCACACATAGACCTTCATGAACGAAATCCAAGTAAGTACAACATCATACTTTCCTGGTTATTTCATTTCATCATTATTTTATCATCCATTATTTATCTTGCTCCCTATTGACATTCTCCAACATTTTCACCTCCATAGACCCATCAAAACCTCACAAAATCCTACTCCAGTCACCCATTACCTCGTCCCGACCAACCAAAATCCTTTGTGCAATCACAAAGGAGACCAAAACCTCGTTATGTGACATTTCCAGATCTCATAAGTAACCTTAGCACCGATTATATCTAATAGTAAGCGGTCACCCCCGATAGACGTTGGTCTCTGTGTTTGCCTACACGGTCTTAAACAAAGACCTACCCACCTAATTTTACCTCACCCTCACTCACTTGTGACCTACCCAAGACCTTTATCGGACTGCGAGAGACCCATAACCTATCACTTGGATTCTATTATAGATTAACTTTGTTAAATTATATCTATTTCTTATTGTGTTTTTAAGTGAGATACCTAAATCATTTTAAAATAACAATAGAATTTATCTTGTTTTTAACACTAATTTGTTTACAACCATCTAGGAAGTACGATGCTTCCCAGATCTAGCTCACACTAGGTAGTTCACTACCCATATTGTTTAATTCTTTCGGTGGTCTTGCTTTCATTACGGTGTAGTTCCTCCTAGCCAAAAGGAAGTTCTCACGGTCAGCTACAAATTCGAAGTCATACACGTGTAACAACCCATCAACCGACATATGAATAGGTGTTCCTCCTACACCCGTTACCATATACATCTTGTTTTCAACAATTCAAAGAAATAATCTAAGAAAAAGTTGAAACACCTCTCACATGTGTACTCTAGATGTTTTTAGAATTCCCACTTTTTAATGCTTTTCGGAATGTATGCGAGTGGATGTGAAATGATAACATAATGATTTCTTTTTTATTTGATAATGCTGATATATGATAATGTGAACACAACGTGATGTTAAAATTTAGTTTCTTTAAGCAATATTTGATACTCCATATTGTCTTGGAAAAATATGGTGATAAAATGATATTATAAGTAAATGTACTTGTCCCACCCCCTACTCCATGCAACTAGTAAGATATAAGGGCTCAATATCAAGAATCAGAAGGGGCACAAGTTATCAAATTTTTTTGAATGATAGTAATGAGAGAAAGACAAAGGTTTGGCAGAACCAAACTTAGATGCTACAACCTTACCCTACTCAAGTTACTTCATATTTTAGAATGTGAATTGCTTTCCATTTTATCTAGACTTGGATCCGTAGATGGCCACTTGGTTGACAAAATCTAGATTTGGGGTTTTAAAATCTTTTGGAGCTTTAGACATCTAACTCACTTTGTTTTTGACTTATAAATTCACAAAATTTGAATGAATTATTTGTAACTTTCAAGTTTATCAAAGATACCCCCTACTCCTTGCCCCATGCTACCACCGGAGGAAACATGGTATCATCACCACGCAGACAAGTAACATGTGAGTAAGGGATTTCTCTCCTTTCCCAACCGTACATCACCGGTAAGAGATGCGTCTCAACACCGAACATTGGTAGGGAAAAGAAATTTGTAAAATAAAATTTTTATATGGATTTGCATTTGACTTACTAATCTAGGAAAAATGTTTAATATGTTCTTATTCCTAGAGATATTTTTATGGGATAGAAGCAACACCATGAATCTTCTAAAACCGACTATAGGCAAAGACACCTATTCTAGAAAGAGACTATAAGCGGGAACCAAGTATACAAGCCTTGGTATGATCACGATAAAAAAATTCTTATCCTTCTTGAATCAGATGAAAATATTCGAAAACAGATTGATGATACCATGAAAATTTGAAGAGACATGAATTGAATATTTTGCCAATGTTTTTCAAGTTCTTAGGAGTTTTTATAAGAATAAATCCCTTGATCAAAAATTTTACTGAATGGGATGGAAAATGAAAGTGTAATGCGGATGTAGTAATTTACATATGAAAAGTGCTAATGGATCATGTGTAATACCTCTTTAGGTTAAGAGTGTTAATATATTCATTAAAATCCTAACCCTCTTGTGTACATAGGTGAAATGCCCCATTTATTTAGTATTCTACTACTCCATATGGACCCAACCACCTAGGTCTAAATTTCCTTCTCTCACCATTTTTTTGTCTTTCTATCTTTCAAGTAATAATACAAAATCTCCCTCATATATTTCACGCTCGTAAACCTTCTTATTATATTACCAATCCATCCGGTCAGCGTAAACATTTTACCGTTGTTCAACATTGAGTCTAAAATCATAAATACTTTCTAAATGAGAGAGTCATGCTTCTCGATAACCTTCTTCTCCCAAGATTCCATGCAAGAAATACAGAGACTCGGATTTCAACCTTGAGTGGAAAAACTACTTCCCTCCTAAATAAAAATAAAAGGTGTTGCCCCATCGTTAGTGTTCTCACTAATTTTTGATAGGCCCACAAGGCCATAAAAAGCTGGAAGTGCTAATATCGTTCATTCTCCTTAACAGATATTAAGGAGGGTAGAATTTAATTTTTATTTATAGCCTCATCTCATCCATTGGCCTCGAGGATAATAAAGAGAATTTGTGCGATGAATTATCTTAAAATTTTCACACAATTCACGGACCTCATCATTTTTGAAAGATGTGTCACTATCTCGAGATAATTACTTGTCGAAACCATACCTACAAATGATCGATTTAAGATGAACTTAGCGATCATGGACCTAGGTATAGTGGTAAGAGGCATGGCATTTACCCACTTGGTAAATTATTTTTCACCGTGATTATGAAGTTATGGCCATCCATTGACGAGGGAGAGAATTTCCCTATCAAATCCAGGCCCCACATGGAAAAGGGCCATGGGGTTACGATTGGTTGCAAAGCTTGTGCCGATATGTGGATCTTATGGGAGAACTCTTGGAATTTGTGGCATCTATGCAAAAACTCTACTACATCATGTTCTAGAGTGGGCCAGAAATAGCCCATTTGATGTATCTTCTAAGTAGTGGTGTGGCCGCCAAGTGACCTCCACATACTCCGCTATGTGACTCATAAAGAATATTTTCAGATTCTTTGGTGTCAACACATCTTAACAAAATTCCATGAAAGGCCCTGTGATAGATCACCTTCTCTGAATAACATACTTAGTGGAAAAGACACGTATTGACCTTATTTGTTGATATTTTTTCCTTTTGGATACGTATGGTCCACTATAAAATTAATGATGTCAGTATACCATGGACACACATAAATGGGGGGCCTAGTCTCGACGAAGTATACACACTCATCAAGGAAGTCTAGATCTACCATATCACCTCCATCTAATGGATTATCAGCTAACCAATCCACAATGATTTTCCTTTGACAGATTTTTTATTAAAAATGTTAACTCAAATTCACCCATCGATTCATGAAGTGCCCGACCTTCCTGAACAAGGATCCTTTTATGAGGAATGTCTGCAAGTGATCTAACTTGACAAAAACCCTCATTTCTTGATTTAAAATATAATGTATTAAGCACATTTTTTCAAATACTATGGCAAGACACTCTTTTTCTACCTAAGTGTAGCATGTCTCATAATCAAGTAACATCCGACTAATCAAATAAATTGCATGCTCTTGTTTATCATCATCCTCTTGAGCCAATGTGTATGCTATCGAAGCATCCGTATCTCATGAATACAAGATCAAAGGGCCATCTAATCTAGGCAGAATTGGTGTGGGAGGGGATAACAAGAAATGTTTAAATTCCTTGAAGGCCTCATTGGATTCTTCAGTTTAATCAATTCTACAATACATTTTCAACAAATTGTTGATGGGGTGAATAGAAAAGGTCAATTCAGGGATACCAAAATCATCTGATGGTGGAACCATCTCTAGCACATCCCAGATTTTGGCTGGGTCAACATCAATCCCTCATGAAGATATAATGTAACCCAAAAACTTGCTTCTCATTACACTGAATACACACTTTTCCATATTCAATGTGACATTGTATTGGATTAAGCATGAAAGGATGATACTAAGCACCTATGGGTGATCACAGTGCTTTCTGGTCTTAGCCAACAAGTCATCCACATAGGATTCCACAATCTTATGAATAATATCATGGAATATATAATTAATTGCTCATTGGTATGTAGCTCCATTGTTCTTAAGCCTTAATGTCATGACTGAATAACAATAATTTTCCCAAGGATTTATAAATGTGTTTTTAACCTAATCCTCTTCAGATATTCTGATCTGATTATACCCAGAGAATCCATCCATAAGAGAAAAAAACTTGAAACCATATGTTTTGATGGATGGTAATGTGAAATCATCCTTGGGACAAGCCTTATTTATATCCTAAAAATCTATACAAATGTGAATCTTTCCATTTTTCTTGAGAACGGGACTATGTTAGATACCCATTGAGAGTAATCAACTGGCTTGATGAATCCCATCTAGAGGAGTTTCATCACTTATTCTTTCACCATGAGGGACACTTTTGACATCATGGGCCTTGAATTTTTCTTAATCGGCTTTGCATCTAGTTTGGTGATGATATTGTTCACCACAACGTGTGGTGTAATCCTGTCATTTATTTGTAGTTAAACATGAATGATTTTTTATGCTCCTTGAGAATGTGGGTATGTATTTTAACTTCCTTAGGACTTAAAGAAGACCCTAGCTTCAAAATCTTTGGTTCTTCCTATTTCACCATTTTCTTTAACTTTTCAAAATCACGAAACAAATAAGGGTAAGGGCTAAGGAGTAATACCTATTAAATTTTGTTCGATTGATGGTTGTTGTGTGCATTCGACTTCTTGATCCAAAGATGAATGTGAGATATTTATTTAAGCTAGGAGGAACTACCTATAATAGAAAAAAATACAACAAGAGGATAGTTTAATGATATATGACAAAGGGACTACCTAGCATATGCTAGTTTCAAGAAGTGTGATAATCCCTAGAAAGTTGTCAATCCACTATTAAAAAAAAAATTAATGCGAGAAACAAGTAAAGTACTATTGTAGTTGATATGATTTAGGTATTTCATTCAAATACATATGCAAATCCAATCATAACATGCTAGGATATAGTTGGATATGAGAGATGAGGTGTCTCACAAGGTACTAGGACTCGCTCAGGTCCGATTCTAGGTTATTTAGGTTAATTGGTAGGATGATTGTGTTAGGATAAAATATTATTATCCTAAATATTAATTATGCATAGTTCAGTTATTTAATTAATTTTATTAATTAAATAATAATAGTTATTTTGTTATATGGTTAATCAACCATATTTGTCTTTTATACATACTGTTATATTGTTTTAAACAATATATTTGTTTTTATCTAATTGCTACTTCTCGGATGTTATTGGAAGCTTATTCATTTTGGCAATTGGTTGCACCTGTGCAACTTATTCTCCTATGTGTATTTGGCTATGCAATATCTATAAATATTGTAGCCCATTCTCTGTAATGGTTGATTGATTGAGATTAATAAAGTGATCAGGCTTCCGTCCCTGTTTTTCAATCATCATTTGGTACCAGAGTGAATTGAAGCTCCTGGCAAGGTTGGAGAAGGTTGCAGAAGAAGGAGAATTCGTGGAGAAGAAATCTGCACCAGAAGGAGAGCCAGTGCTGCCTCCTGCAGCTTCCCAGAACCCCCTGCAAACCCACAACCTCCTGTTCAGTTCCAGGTGTTTGGAACGCAAATTTTTTTTGCACTGGTGCACTCAGCACCAGGCAAAATTTGCTGCAGGTATTGGAAATAATAATAAAAAAATTTCCCAATAAGGGTTTTGTCTCTACATTTGGTCTCTACTGTATTTGGAAGTTGCTTTGCTTGTTTTGGAGGTCTGTGTGTATGTGCACCTGCAGTGAGCAAACAACCTCCTCAGACCACTGGATTTGGAACTCTGATCAAATCTGGTAGTGTTAAATGCTTGGTCATGGGTTCAAGTCTGTTAGCCTAAATGCTTGGTCCACGCGGCCTTCTCCACTCTCCAAGTGACCTGTACACAAGAATACAAAAGCAAAGCAAAGAAAGCAAAGAAAATCATACAAAATCAAACCAAATAGGCATCTGCAAAGTGGAAGTGTATTCCAAATAAAGAAAAATCCATGCAGTCGACTCCACATGGACTGCGCACAAAGAAAAATGTTTTTTTGAGCAAAAGCGACCTCATTCTTTCCAAATCCACATGTCGAGACTCACGCACGCACCTGCATAAAGGATAAAACAAAAAAAAGTAGCCAAATCCTGCAAAAGACGTCTCAGCTTGCTCCACGTGAACCTACGCACCAACAAACAATCAAAGCAGCCAAAGCCTCCAAGTGCGACTCACGCACAAAGATAGAAAGAAATCTACAAACAAAAAAACAATGCCAAAGTAAGAAAATAGTGGTGAGAAAAACAAAAGGAAAGGGGGCGGCCACACAAAGGCAAACAATAAGAAATAACAAGCTTCAGATCCGTTTTTCAAGCAAAATGAACCCTAAATCCACCTCCACACATGCAGCCACGTGGCATCTTCTCAACCAAGCCACATTTCCAAAAGGTAAGTTGATTTTACCTCTCAATAAATGCAAATTAGTTCATTTCCATACTAAGCGCCCCTAAGTGGCCAAGTTGGTTATTGGATGCGCCTTGGGAGTGAGAGGTCTGGGGGTCAAATCCCACCAACAACACTCAAAAACTCACCTTTTGAAATTTGGCAGAATTTTTGGCGAGACTGCTAAATTTAGCAGGTTTTTTGAATTTAGTTATAGCTAACTAAATTTAGCAGAGAAACCCCTAAGCTAGGGTAAAAAAATTCTCCCATTTGGTTTGTTTTTTCATTTCACATTTTTTTGCAAAGGAGACCTATCTAAAAATTGCATCTTCACTTCTTTTTGCAATTTTTAGCATTTTGGGTCGTATTGGGCTTAGGAGGCCACCAGGGCCCGTGAAACTAAATTTTTTTGCCTGTCATTCAAATTGTATAGCTTTTTGAATGAAAATTGTATCTTCTTTGTATATTTTACTAATTTGTAGGTTGCCATAGTCAACTACAAAACTCAGAACTACTCTTTCAAACCGCGCGATTGTAATAAAAAACAATAAAATTGGTTCTGTAACACTCACGAGATCCTAGATCTCATTCGCAGCGTTCGGTATATACAGTGCCTCTGGGAAGCGCTTACGGGTAAAGCCATCGCGACTACTACTGCACTTAATGCCTAATATAGCTGCAACAACGTCATCTGGGCATCATCCCTATAAATTGATGGGGAGTAATAAGGTCACAGTGCACACACTATGAGCCATCCCATCCATCTGTGAACGATTACACGACATAAATCCGGACTAAGAAATTATCCGAGTATATAGCGAAGTTACGCGCGCGTATGAGGATATTTCTTTGAGCCGGTGTCAATAATCACACAGACCCCATCAGTACTGTCTTGGTACCACGTATTGAATTCTTTCACGTACGTTAATGCCTCTTTCATGTACCGCCGAGTATATAGAAAGGGTGAGCTTCTTCCACGTCTTGTGGGTATATCGGAAGGGCGCGTATATATAGAAAGGTTTGGTATATCGATCGACGGTATATAGATTGGGAGACCTAATACTTGGAGTGATAAGAGCCAAACCCTGTCAGTGATCTCTGTAAAATGGGCACCAATGCCCCAAAAAATTTTCTTCCGAATTCACAATTGCTCAGAGGAAGCAACTATGTTGCATGGAAGACAAAAATAAAGACACATCTTGAGTTTGAAGAAATCGCTGTTGTGACTAGTACTCTAACAAGATCACCAAGCGATGCAACATAACAATGACAGATTTGATAGAGCAAATCAGAAAGCAAAACTCATCATCTTGTTTGTGTCCGATGATGTGCAAGCCCACATTTGAGATGCCACAACAGAAAAAGAAGCATGGGATAAGCTGAGCACAATATATGAGGCCAAGAACAAGAATGTCATACTCAATTTGCGAGTCGAGTTACATACATTGAAGTTCAAGAAGAATAAGAAAATTGAAGCCTTCCTAAGAAGAGTTGCGAGTTGAGGGCTTCAGTTCTAGCCCTAGGAGAAGAGGTCAAAGATGAATCTCTCATTCCCATTATTAAGAGCTCTCCTTCTTCTTATCACATTTTTGTCACAACTCTAAACTTATCAGATACGACAATTAGTTTTGACAAGCTGGTAAACCTACTGCAACAAGAGGAAGCAATGCACAATAAGGATGATGAAGAGGAGCAGGCACTATCTTCACATCAAAAATGGAAAGGAAAAGGTAAAGGAAAACCTAAATCCTATCAGAAGTCCCCACATCGAATCGATATCATGGGGACAATCAACAGAAGAAGCGATGTCTAATTTGCAAAAGAGGACATGACTTACAAGATTGTTGGTATAACACTTATAAGAAAGGTTCATCAAGCAATTATGGACCACAACAACAACAATATTACAAGGGACATTCAAACAACTATCACGGGTAGAAAAAGGGGAACTGGAAAAGAAGACCCCACCAGCAAGGTAATATTGTTGAGCAACAAGAACAGTCAGACAATGAAGACTTCTTGTTCACTGCTCGATCAAGTGAACCATCCACGTCATCTAGTGACATCTGGTATGTTGATTCGGAGCCACTCGACACATGACCGGCCACAGAGACTGGTTTATTTCAATGAGGGACACGCCATCGAAAAATCATGTTTCGTTGGGAGATGATTCTTCATATACAGTTCAGGGGATTGGAAACATTTCTCTACCCCTTGGTTCACGCAAATGCAGACTATCAGATGTTCTATATGTCCCTGGGTTGACAAAGAATCTTCTTTCGGTCAGTCAACTCCTAGATCACAACCTGAAAATTGACTTTGATAGTCAATCCGGCAAGAAAATGTGTTTGATTCGAGATAAATCCAGAGGCTCGAAAATAATTGCAAAAGCCTCAAATGTGGGACGTATGTTTCAACTTGATTTCATTCACAAAAATGATCAAGCACTTGTGGCTAAAAACTCCACCTCAACTCAGTTGTGGCATTAGAGATTTCATCATGTAAGTTTCAAATATCTCGAAACACTTCACCAGTGTAATATGGTACATGGGCTACCATCTCTTCAGAAGGATACAGACAAGTGTCCTCACTACTTAGCGAAAAAACAACACGAGTTTCATTCCAAAAGAGTACTTTTCGAGCTCATGGTAAACTTGACTGCTCATACCGATCTTTGCGATCTGATGCCAAGTCATTTTGGGTTTCAGATACTTCATGCTTTGTGTTGATGACTATTCACGAAAAATGTGGATTTTTTTGTCTTCACAAAAAAATGAAGCCTTTGAAACATTCAAAAAAGTTCAAAGTTGCGAGCTGAGAAAGAAAATGGTCGTTACATCAAAACTCTCCACTCAGATCGAGGGGGAATTCACCAGTGATGAGTTCAGAGACTACCTACAAACTCACGGGATTCGTCGACAAATGCCTCCTCCACACACACCGTAGCAAAATGGTGTTGTTGAGAGAAGAAATCGTACTATCATGGAAATGGTGTGATGCATGATCGATGATTCCGGACTTGCAAAGACATTTTGGGCAGAAGCAGCAAAAACAACAGTGTATTTGTTAAACAGAGTGCCCACAACTGCTCTTGATGGAATTACACCACAAGAAGCATGGTCAAAAAGGAAACCATCCATTGCACACCTCAGAGTATTTGGGTGCAAAGCAAGCATGCACATACCCAAACAGAACAGAAAGAAATTGGATATGAAGTCACAAAATCTCATCTTCATTGGATACAGTGAAGAAACTCTTGGGTATAGATTGATGGATCCTAAGACCAGAAAAGTCTACACAAGCAGAGATGTTGATTTTTTCGAGAAGAAGGAAGCAGCGACTCCTTCTCTCGGACTCGCAAGATGTATATTTTTCACCTATTGTAAAAATTGAAGCTAATGTTCCCTCAGAAGATGAAAGTGATGATGGGGATGATGGTGTTGATCAGATAGAACCACAACCCATGGGAATAGTTCAACGTATGCCTAAATGGTGTACAAGTACATTACGAGATGCAAGAATGGATGTTCCACCAGATACATCCACCCACTGGACCACGGACTCATGATAAAGCAAGAGAAGAAGTTAACTTTTCTTTGATGAGTAGAGTTATTGAATCAGACAAGCCCTCTACAGTCCAGGAAGCCCTATAGTCAAAAGCTTGGAAAGATGCCATGGATTCTGAATATCAATCAGTGATGAAGAATAACACTTGGCAGCTTGTTGATCTTCCACCAGGGAAGAAACCCATTGGATGCAGATGGATATTCAAAACTAAGTACAAAGCAGATGGGATAGTGGACAAGTGCAAAGCAAGACTTGTAGCAAAGGGGTACACACAAAAAGAAGGCATTGACTATGAGGAGACATTTGCTCCCACAACTAAGATCAAAATGATCAGGATGATCTTTGCTCTAGCTGCTTAGTTTGGATGGAAAGTTCACCAAATGGACGTAAAAAGTGCCTTCTGAATGGAGATTTACAAGAAGAAGTCTACATGACTCAACCTGAGGGATATGTTGTACCTGGTCAAGAAACAAAGGTATGCAGACTCAGGAAATCTCTGTATGGCCTCAAACAGGCACCCCGGGCATGGTACATCAAGATTGATGAGCATCTTGTACAACATGGATTCGTCAAAAATCCATACGATCCCAATCTCTACCTCAAAAAGCAAGGGGGGGAGATGGTGATTGTTGTAGTTTATGTCGATGATCTAGTCATCACTGGTAGTTCAGTGAAGATGATTGATGAAACGAAGAAAGATCTTAAGTGATCATTCGACATGACAGATCTCGGGCTTATGCACTACTATCTTGGACTAGAAGTATGGCAGAAAGAGAATCATATCTTTGTTTCTCAGATGAAATATACCAAGACAACGCTCGAGAAGTTTAGGATGATGGATTGCACACCAATTGCTACACCTATGGAGAATAGATTATAGTTATCTCGTTTAGATCCATCTCCTAAGGTAAGTGCCACTCTCTATCGGTAGCTGATTGGGAGTCTCATTTACCTGACCTACACTAGACCAGATATCAGCTTTGTAGTAAGCTATCTATCCAGGTTCATGTAGGAACCCAAAGTTTGTCATTGGAAAGCAGCAAAGTGCATTTTGAGATATCTCAAAGGATCAGTGGATCTTGGTCTAGAATACAAGAAGAATGAAAACTTCTTCTTGACTGGATATTCGATTCAGATCATGCAGGTAACATTGATGATAGAAAATCCACTTCTGGATTTGTATTCTTTATGGGATCTAGACCAATATCATGGGGAAGTAAGAAACAACACTTTGTTTCTCACTCTTCCATAGAAGCCGAGTATCATTCTGCAGGAGAAGCTGTCTGTGAAGCGATTTGGCTACGTCGCATACTGGAAGGACTTGGAATACCACAGGACAAACCTACTACCATGTATGTAGACAATGAAGGTGTTCTCAAACTTGTTCGCAATCCAGTTTTTCATGAGAGAACAAAACACATTGAGGTTCAGGTTCATTTCATACGTGAACATGTGTTGAAGCACAACATCCAGCTTCAATTTTGTCCAACTGCTGAACAACGAGCAGATATTTTCACAAAGTCACTTGCACGTGACAAGTTCGAGTTGTTCAGAGCATTTCTCTCCTCATCTCTTCAGACAATGCACAATTAAGGGGGGGAATGTTAGGATAAAATATTATTATCCTAAATATTAATTATGCATAGTTCAGTTATTTAATTAATTTTATTAATTAAATAATAATAGTTATTTTGTTATATGGTTAATCAACCATATTTGTCTTTTATACATACTGTTATATTGTTTTAAACAATATATTTGTTTTTATCTAATTGCTGCTTCCCAGATGTTATTGGAAGCTTATTCATTTTGGCATTTGGTTGCACCTGTGCAACTTATTCTCCTGTGTGTATTTGGCTGTGCAATATCTATAAATATTGCAGCCCATTCTCTGTAATGGTTAATTGATTGAGATTAATAAAGTGATCAGGCTTTCGTCCCTATTTTTCAATCATCAGTTTTTGGGTCTATTCTTGGTCAAGGTATAAAACATAGAGACCGACATCGCTTAGGTGTGACCTATGCCGGTTTAGGTAGAACTGATGATGGTTTCGGATAATCGTTGTCGGTATGGTCGAGGTAAAAGAAACTCAAATAGATCAAATAGCAGGGGCTGATTTGAGGTCAAATAAGGTTGGGAGAGTGAATGAAAAGGTCTGGAGATCTCAAGTACACTTATAAACATACATTAGTTCGGATTTGGTGATTTTTTGGGGTGGGTAAAGGAAATGGTGGGATTACAAGATATTAAGCAATGGAGGAATGAACATGTAAAGTATAAACTAATGACAGGAATGGAAAAAGTTAACTATGCTGAAATAGACAATACTGGTAGAGATGTACTTACTGTGATGTAGATTTTGATGGTTAAATGGAGGTGGTTGTTGATCAAAATAATAGTGTTGGATATCATAGCAGTGATTCCCAGAATGATTCTGTGGTTGAAATGCTTCAATATTTGTCCTGGTGATGGCTCTGGATGTCTGGATACATAAAAGGATATTGGTTTCACTTGCATGTAGATCTGATCTCCTTTCCTTGATCTCAGAATGTGCCAACCCAAAAATAAGGTTGTTTGGGTTAATAAATGGTAACTTACGATGGTTCTAGGTTGATTGGAATTGGTTTAGGGTGACCGGCATAGGTTAAGGCGGGATTCTCTGGTTTTACTAAAATGGGCGGATCTTTCTAATTTCTTAGGCCTATTTAGTTATAATTACAGATTAGAACGGAAAATTCCCTTCTAATGAGTGGGAATGTGGTTAGAGATATTTTAGGGATTGATTTTAGGGTTAGAAAAATCTTATCTCATTAAGGTAGGTAATACTTAGTTATTGTTGGTTATAGAAACATGTCAAGAATAGGTCTATGGTGAGCCGGTGGGGTAGAAATTAAGGTAATTAGATATTAAATATTGTGAGGATATATATTAATTTAATTAAATTAGTGGAAGGGGCTATAGTTACATGAGTATGCTTTAATTGCTTATCGACAAGGGACCGAGGGAGTGTGACCTAATTTTGGTGTCTACACTTCCTCGGTCTCGATATTTACATCGATTGTTCCCTCAATTAAGGAGGCATTTCCTTCTTTAAACTCGGGTGGGGCTAGATGTAACTCTAAATCCCCTCTTCTACTACCTCACAAATTTCAAGTTCCTCTCCAATGGAAAACATCTATCAAGGGATTTCAAAAATAGGAAGAAGAGTGCAAAATTAGAGAAAGATTGACCTCATGATGTGTACGATGCAAAGTGTTGTAAGAGCATTTAGATATTCTAGAGTTTCTTTATCATTGTCAATGCAATCTGTAATGAAAGTATCACTCTCAATCTCTCGTCTGTCAACATTGTAGTTACAGATGTCTTACGGACCAAAGGTTCTACATGAACTGATACCTTCAATCTTGAATCTTCTAACTCACCACTTGGGGTAAAGTAAGAAGCGGATGTTGCAATTGAGTCCACGAGGAGATTTTGGTCTCATGGAATTGCCTCAATTGATATGAAGTTAAACCTCTTCATTAAATTCAGCACTGCCATTTTGTAAAGTTACAAATGCTCAAATCTAGTCTCATACACTTTAGATACTTGATTCACAACCAATTGTGAATCACCCAACACTTTGATATTAAGAGCACTAATTCTTTTAGCTATAATGAGACCAAGTAGAAGGGCTTCGTATTCAACCCCATTATTTTTGCATTTAAAATATAACTTTAAGTAAGAAGGTAGAATCCTTCCTTCAAGAAAATTAATTATCACACTTTGCCCCAATGGCAAAATGACACTTGGATTCCTCAAAATGGAGAGTCCAATAGTTACATGGAAAACTTCAAGTTGGATCATATTTTGAATATTTCTCCTTCACCTTGGTTATGTCAACCATAAAAACCTCATTTTCTGGGAGAGAAATGAGAGTCGTAGGGTATGTCCCATACCCATAGAATCGAAAGAAAAAATAATTGGTAAATTTTTTCCAATAGCTCGAAAATATTTTTGTAGTCCCTAACGATAATGTCTCTATAATGACAGCTTTGCATCTTTGATCGCCAAAATGCCTTAGATCAAACCCGTGACTTCTAATTCTATTATAGGAACTAAATTTTCCTTTGGTACTAAGTTTTTAGTTTATTTAAATGATTTTTGGGAAGCCCAAACTTAGAGTAGACTCTGGCCTTTTTTTCAAATTGACTAATCGTATGTCAAAGGGTTTTGGATCACCTTGTGCAACAAAACCTTCCATAAATACAAGAACCTAACTTATTGAAATAAATTGGAGGGAATTACCTTCATACGATGAATCTAATGATGACCAAGGATCATATTATAGTTGGTTTCCTGATCTTTAATATAAAATTTGATCAGTACGGTCTTAGGTCTAAGGGTGACCCGTAACACTATAGTTTTGATTGACGTTGCTTTGAGGCTATCATAATGCATCAATGTATTTTGTTTTAAAGAGATATTAGTCTCACCATACCCTATTTTTTAAAGGAAAGAGAAGGGGACTATGTTGATTGTTTCCCCTTCACCAATCATCACACGCTTTACATATTTGTTGTGAATCAAGAATTGTAAAATAACTTTGGATCACCTCCACAAACTATTTCAGCATCTATGGGAATCTTGCTAATATCGAACAAAAATCCAACATCTATTTCAAGATTTCCTAGAGGATAAACATCAAATTCCATGTAGTTTATTTGTGCTTATGGAGGAGGGGTGACATTAGCCAAATGACCAAGACCCAACACTTCAAGTAGAGTGGCCCTAGACCAATGTAATTATTTAACATATCCAAGAAGGAAATGTGTGAGAATGTCTTAGTTAGGTCGTTGATCAAGTTGTAAGTTCCTACTGGTCTACTTAGCATATCACGAATGTCATCTAATGTGGTCGGTAGATTGGCATAGGCTACAAAGAATAGTCCCTAGTTCTAGTGGTAGCATTAATTTGTGGTTCAGTGTCTAACTCTACTAAGCCCACAATTTTCATTTACTGGTGACCATCCAAAGGAGGTACCACCTATGGGTTTGACGAAGTGGAGGCTTTGCGATCATGGGTCCCTATTATAATAAATTTATTCAAACTATTAGGATATAATCTACCATCCTTTGGATGTGTGGGGAGAGGATCATTAATGACCCCCAATGATGTGTTCTCAGTGGAGACACTTTGGTCCCATGTAGGTGTTTTGAGTGGGTGTTGTTGGGTTTGTTAGAAACATGTCAACAAATAACTATCTTTGGTCCTCTAGAAAACACTGTAACAACTTGTTACAATCACAAAATGTTCTTGCATCATGCCCACAAACCCTATGGAAACCTTAGTATAAATTGGGATTGTAATCTTAAGGCCTTTCATTTGTACCTTATTGTGGTATGAAATTATAGTTATTGTTCATCTATTGGTTATTATTAAAATTCAGGACCCTTGCCCTTGATTTTGAAACTATTTTGGATACCCTCTTGGGTATTGGTTAGGGCCTTGGGGATGTTTTTGTCTTGCTTGTTGAGGTTGTTATTATTAGCGGTTAAAATCTACAACATTGACCGAGGGAAAAAATTTGTTGTTTCTTTGATTGTTTTCATTCTTATTTTGGTTGTTTGAAGTAGAAGTATTGGGGTCATTAAAAATGTAAGGCTTTTTAGGTTGTTCTCACTCCATCCATCATGAATCCATGATTAATATTAGGGATTTTTGGTCCTTGATTTCTATTTTTGTTGTTAGAGTAACTGGTATTATTTTGACTAGGGGTGACTAACCTTCCATTAGCTCCATAAGTCTTGCGACCACTGTTAATGGCCACTTGGTCAATCTAAAGAGAACCCTCTAGAACCTCTTCATAGCTCCTTAGCGGGAACTTTTGAACCTCTTCCTTTGTCTCTCTATTGAGAGAGTGGAGGAACAAATCACAAAGTTTCGTTTGATCTAAATTTGGAGCACTTGTAGAGGAGTAGAGAACTTATTGCCACCTTTGAATAAAGTGGGCTGCAGACTCATTGTGTTCTTTCTTGATATGAAGGAATTACCTAATTCTTGTTCTCGAAAACTTGTTCATATCAAAATATTTCATAAACTCTAATAAAAATTTCTTGAATGAGTGTATTAAATCATCCAATATCCTATAGTACCAAATCGAGAGAAATACCTTATAACATCTTAGGGAAAAATTTCGCAATGACTACATCCCATGGGAGCAACTCTCGAATGGCCATTGCATAATCCCTGATATGGGTGTTAGGATTTCCCTCCCCTTTAAATTTTGGAAGATTAGGTAATGGTCTCGAGATCATGACTATCCGAATGGAAAAGTCTAGGGGTTCCTTGAGATATTTAGAATGGGACCCCTTTGCGTATGTTTCCACCATTAAAGATCCTTGTTGGGGAGGTAGGGGCTACATCGGTTGCTAAAATGGGACAACATAGACATTTTTGGGGTGTATGGCATCCCTTGTGGTTGTCCATATGGACCCAGGTAGGTATACATGTCCCCCTGTGGAGATTTAGAATACATGTGCACATAGGGGGGTTGATCACCCTAGTATGGAATTGAAGGCATGAAGCCAGGGAACATTGCATTTC
Source organism: Taxus wallichiana var. yunnanensis (assembly GCA_018340775.1). Taxonomy (NCBI): domain Eukaryota; kingdom Viridiplantae; phylum Streptophyta; class Pinopsida; order Cupressales; family Taxaceae; genus Taxus; species Taxus wallichiana. The sequence goes on along the minus strand of CM031235.1, from coordinate 36,702,415 downwards.
TGGCTGGTATGGTGTTTGATAACACACTTCTGGATGGTATGGAATTTTATTACACACTTCTTACTGGTGCCTTTACAGATATCCATACATACCTAAGGTTCCCATCCATGTAAGCATATCTCCAAGGTTTTGAGTATTCATATAAACTACGGATTCTATCCAAAGTAGGTATTTGTCTCAGTAATTCTATGAGTAGGAGAAGTTCATGCTTTCCTGCGTATGAATTCGAGTATTTGGGAAAGATCTAGCTCCTTGAATTTTTCTACCCAATCTGAAATGACATCTCCCATTGACAGTAGCAAAGTGCTTTTCTTAGGTACCCTTTGTTGAATCGTTAGAGTTTGTTGAGGGGTATGGTATCTTGCTATGAATTTTTCACTATGTTTCCATCCCTCATTGACAATATTTTCTATTGGTGGAGGGGTAGTGTTATTTTTGGATCAATACATCACCTTGTCCTTGCAACCTATCGAAAGCTCGGTTCATGTTCTAGAAGTGTTGTTCACTCCTAGCATATCATGCTAAATATTCCTCATCTAGATGTGGGAGTTGATCCGATTACATGCTAATGGGATGTCGAAATAATACCCAAGGAGATGAACTTGCTTCACCAGGAAATTAATGTGCTTGGAACTTGATTGTTCATGAGGATAGGTCCGAGGGACCCGGTCAATTTCCTCAATATGTACAAAGGAACCAACATTGGTTCCCTGAGCGAGGGTTTTGAGTGGATGAGCGGTTTTCTCGCCCATGTTGAAAGTGAAGGTAATTGATATTTGTACATGTCAAAACCCGGATGGGCCGATCGTACTCGCCGTATCCCTAAACATTTGGGGGTATAAGAATACTCACATAATAAAGGATAGATGAAGAAATCAGAAATGTTTAAAGGATAGCTCTTCATGTTGGGTTCACCAATTTGTACGACAAAAAATCAACACGTGACCTTCTTCGCACCTGAGCTCTCAAGGTCATGCCAAGACAATTTATGTAGAATGAGTGTGAGTGTGAGTGTGGTGATGGGGATCAAGCTAATTAGGAAATCTTATATCTTCAACATGTAATTCAAGATCTCGTGAGTCTAAATAAAAGAATGTTCTCGTAAATTGAAATGGTGTGATGGCTCACCTAAAATAATAGCCACTCATAGAATCCAATCAATGTCAAGTTTGGCTAAGATTTTTTTGTTGGTTGTTGAACATGCAAAAATGACCTACAATAACCTTGTATAGATTTCTAGACAAGGTCAGGAAAGTAAGAATGAGAGGTGCGATAGAGCCACAGTGTATTTCGGGTGATGTTATGGTCTAGTCCATAAATTCTTAGCCTGATTAGTTGCTATGTTAAGTAAGGAAAGTTGTGCAATAATATCTCGGTAGAATTTGTGAATATCTCAATACTAATGTATACAAACTAGTATTAATGTCTAACTAACTAGTAGGCCCGTTAGGTTGTGGGACATGACGATCACAACCAAAGACTCATGGAGGTTTTGGCCCTTGAATGATCATGCATGTAATCAAACCATGTTACTAAGAGCAGTCCAATAGTCATAGGCTTGATTATCAGTGATATTTAGAGTGTTGATTTGTTCTATTTTCTCAATAAAAGTTGTAGGTGTGCATAAGAATGTCAAACATAAACTGGTATCAATATTAATTATCAATTCTAGCCCATTGGGTTGTGGGACCAAGGGATCACAACTCTATGTATTTTCTTGTTGTGGACCGTTAATGGTCATATAGAATGAAATAAAATGATTTTTGATAAGAAAACTAATTACTAAAGGAAATCTAATCTATGTTTTTGGAGTTTTCACAATATTTTGGATCAAAGAAATAAAATAAATTTAATCTATCAAAGGAAATCTATTTTTTCTTTTCTAATGTTTAAGCAATGTGTTCTAATATAATAAATAAACTAAAGATAAATAAGCAACTCGGATGTAGCTAGTTACTTGTGCAAATGTATGAATCTAATCTAAAGCAAACAATCTAATCTAATCCAAACCCTTTAAACCCTACCTTAGAGGTGAAGAACAAATCATGACCCCGAAAGGGGCTATTGTTCCTCACAACTTCCCTAGTAATGTTAAAGAGGAAAGCTTACTAATGAATTGATCTACCCTTGATTTACTTATTCTATTGATATGAATGATTTTTTGCTCTATTTTATATGAAATGATTGAAACTAATGATTTGAAATTGACAATTCAACAAACAAGGAAAATAAACACATAATTCCAACCTAGACAAGCAAGAGATTTGGTAAATATGGTCGTCTGTATTTGTCCCCTCGGTGTTCCTTTCTTTCTCAAGTGTTCATGTGATTCCAAGGGATTAGGAATGCAAGAACAACAACAAGAGAATGAAACTTGAGCAATGGAAGCTTCAATGCGGTAGAAGAGAGATATCATAATAGATCGAGCTTGAATATGTAATTCCTAGCAAGATCATAGCGAGTAATACAATAAAGATACAAAAAAATTCTCAGGAATTTTTCTTGAATAAAAGCATGGAATATATAGGAATGGAGGATGGGAGGTGCCTTCATGCACAAGGTAAGAAGGAGAATTTCTAACCAATTAAATCTATTTAAAAATAGGAGGAAGCATAACCAAGAAATCAAAGCTAATTTTAGACAATTTGGCTCATAGATGCATGCAAAAAGCAAAATAAGTTAACCATCTCATGTTAAAACACATGTGAGGGATTCTAGAAAAATTGGGATGACTGTCACCTTGCGCAGGTGGTGGTTTCGAATTACCACCCAGGGCAGGTGGCGATCCTGGCACTAAAGGCTAAAACATGCATAGAAAAGGCAAGAAGCTAGAAAAAGTGTGGGAAGGCTAAGTAAAGATGTCTAGGAAACAAATATATATTGAAAATAGAAATTAAAGCTCAAACACCTTATTGAAAGCACCTAATCATCATTGGGGAATTTTATAACTGTTTTTGACAATGTAGCACATAAATGTTTGGGTGACGTATAGTGACCAAACGAATGTGCCAAGGAGACAATTGAGGTGTGTGCCACTTGTAGTGAAGATCTAAAATCCAAAATATGTATGTAAGTTGTCTATATGACTAGGAGAATTATTTGGATAATAGTTGTGGCAACTTTTGAGGCCATCTTCATGCTAGATAAAGAAGATCAATATCCTATATCATCCATTGGGCATGGATTCTACTATCTAATCATGAAATTATGATCTTCAACCTTGAAGAACTGTCCTTTAGAGTCACTTGAATCATTTCATATCTCTATTCTAAATCCCAAAAATTACTAAAAACTGATGGAAGATAAGCGACATCCTAAAAGCAAAAGAAGAGCATGCACAAGAAGCGGTGAGAATAAATAAATTATGTAAAAAAACAATATGCATGCAATGCACTTGGAGGAATGGAAACTACTATTATATATATAATGATGTAGTAAAAATAATGGAATGGTTTAAGATAGATCCCATTTATTGGGATTTTCAACTCACCTCCATCAAGATGAGTTAACTTGAAAAATTTATCCTTTTTCATGAACTGATGATATATGGGCCACTTCAAAGTGCATCATAATTTTCATGGCTCCCTGGTTTAGCTTTGTCAACATCCCATTTCAAAACCAATTCCCCAAAGTTGAAATCTTGAGGCCTATCCTTTTTGTCAAACCATTTCTTTGTTGCTTTCTGATGTTGTTCTAGCTTGATCATGACAGAGTTCCTTGATTCTTCAAGATTAACTAGATTTTCCATTTAATCAAAATATAAGGGATAAATTGTAACCTAAGATGTCTTCCATTTTCCTTGTTTAAGCTAGGAGGGTATGCACCCTTGGAAATGAATTTTATCATGTCCTTCATCCAGCTTACACATGCTAGGATCTATATTATGCTAAAATTTTACGCCTGGGAGATATTTATCAAGTGAACAATGAAGTCTAAGATTCATTTTGTTCATCCAAAGATATTTTTTGTAGAGTGTGCTACCTATTAGAAGTTTTGTGGCTTTAATTTTCACATGATACTCCATGATTTTGGTCACCCATCTTGCTCTCTTCTCACTAATTTCCACTCCCATGATGAAGTCTCTAAGAAAGAGTGAGAAACTAACACCTTGATTTGATTTGTGGTGAGCATACTCTTAAATTTATTAAGTGCTCACATGACGGAAAAGACCTACTTGTCAGTGTGAATATATTTTAATTCACAATCCTTCATTGGTTGGATGAAGAAAGCCACTGGTTATTCCATCCCTTGTTGATTTTCTTGGGTTAGGACAACAACAACACTTTTATCAACACCATAAACATAAAGTATTAAATCCTTGGAATAATTTGATTTGATGACTATTGGCGCATGAGAAATCTCTTCCTCTATTTTATCAAAGCTTTCCTCTCCTTCTACTATCCATTTGAAAGCTATGTATTTATTGAGCATGAGGTTTATTTTTCTTACCATCCTACAAATTTAGTAATAAAGCACCTAACAAAGATGATTTTTCCATGGAAGGACTACAAGGCCTTCTTGTGTGCTTTGGTAGGGAAAGATCTAGAATGGATAAAACACACTTAGGATCAATTTTAATGCCATCCTTTGAAACCACATGGCCCAAGAGCTTTCCTATGCCATTGAAAATTTTCACTTCTTTGGGTTAATAAATACACCATATTTTCTTCATCTCTCAAAGAATTTCTCTAGGTGTGCCATGTGATCCGCACTTTTCTTTGAAAAGATTGTGATGTCATCAAGGTAAACCAAGATGAACTCATTGATATAACCTTTGAATGCAATATCCATGGCACGCTAAAATGTTACGCTTGCTTTTGATAGACCAAAGGGAATCTTTTGATATGTATATGTTCCCCACTTAGTTGTAAATGTTGTTTTTAATTGATCCTCTTCCTCGAACAAGATCCGATTGAAACCAAAGTATCTATCCAGCATTTAGAATCTTTACACACTAACCATAGTCTTAATCTACTCCATAGAAGGAAAATGTTAATTATCCCTTAAATATGCCTTGTTTAAATCTCTAAAATCAACATAAAGTCTGATTTCACTATTCTTCTTGCAAGCACTTAAAACTAGATTTGCGACCCGTAGATTACTTGATGGGAAAATTTATCTTGGCCTCAATAAGTTTAGATAACTCCTTCCTCATGAGGAGCTCTATCTTTGGATTGACTAGTCACTTCTTTTGTCTAATGGGCTTGATATAAGGATCAAGTTCAATGGAGTGTTGAGAAACAATTGGATCATAACCTTTGAGGTTTTCATACTCCCATGATAATATATCACTATATTTTTGATAGAGAAAGATGAAGACTATATTTTCATCATGTGCGCAAGCTTTACTGACCAAAAACTTATTTCTGTGTGTTATAGTTACTAGGGAGTAGTCTTCTTGTGTGACACACATATACTTTTCTTCACCCTTGAACTTATCGTGAGGGCTAAATATTTTCTCTAAGGTGACTAGCCCTTTAGGAAACTTGTTTGTCTTTAATTGTATTACTTGGTCACCATAGCTATCATGTAAATCATCTTGCATGCTTGATGAGAACTCAGCTTCATTCTGGATGAACTGGATGATCTGTATCACCGTCAAACACTTTCTGTAGTGTTTTTATTTGGGATGGATGGTCTAATCACCATCTTAATGTGTTGAGTGTTTCCTTTGAAAATTCCTAAGCGGATGAGATCTGCAGAACCAAGCATGGCCATCTAGTCATCTTTCTTCTTCATTTTGCATGACACCACCTGCATATTTAGAGCATCAAATCTCTCAAGGAGGTCCCAAACTCTATGTTTATAAACTTTAAGAAGCTTATTATTTGTTATGCACTTGTTGGTGACTTGGTGGATAACCAATTCCGTATCCCCAAAGATTTGTAGCACCTTAATCTTCTTCTTTTCAACAATAAGTAGACCATGCACCAATGCCTCATATTTTGCCACATTGTTAGAACATGTAAATGATAACTCCGTGCATGAAGAAGAATTTATAATCCTTAGGGGAAACGAGAAAAACTTCTGCTACCACACCATTTCTACTACTGATCCATCATGTTAGGAAATAAGGGATAAAATATGTGGAATAATCCCTCACCGAATCCCAACCGTAGAAACTAGTATGCGAAAAACACTACGATCTCAAATAAAAGTGTAGAATAAAAATAACACAACACAAAGAGATAGAATTTAATGTGGTTCACCTAATTTGGGCTACATCCACAAAGAATCATTTTCTCATATTTTATTGCAGGCCACCACTCTCTCAATACAATACCCAAATCTATTTGGAGCTATGCTCAACAAACTCTATAGAATTCACACCTGAATTCATACACATCTGTAATGTTACATTAACCCTACCATATGCACAAAACCACATAAGTAGACAACTACTTAAGTATTTTTACAAAACCGTGGGTATCAAAACCATGGGCCAAAACCGTCCCATAAACCTATGGGTAAAAATACCGCCCATATGAGAAAAACATGTTTCCTAATATATTGGCCACATTTTACGAGGCTAAACCCTGGAAAGACAAACGTAGAAAGTGTATAATACTCTTAGTGTATAGTATTCATAACTTTTGAACATGAAAACAAGCTCCACAACCTAACAATCTCCCAATTGGACACTAGTTTTCCTTTGAGCAAGATATTTAACCCTTCACTAGTTTCCGTGAAGACCAACCAAAGATGAACAAAGCTTCGCTTTTCCCCGTGACCACCTTGGTCATCATGTCTCAGTAGGATTCTGATGGGTATGAATCTTCTCCAACTTCAACTTCTCTTCCTCCAAAGCTATCCTAATAAAATAGTACCTTAATTTGATATGCTTCATCCTAGAGTGGAAAGAAGAGTTCTTAGCTAGGTGTATAACACTCGATCTGTCACTATGAATATTTCCTTCCTCATTCTTATGCCCCAACTTCTCAAGAAATTGTTGTAACCAAATCATTTATTTACTTGCCTCTGCGCGGTAGAAACATACTCATCCTCAAAGTGGTTGACACCACCACCTTTTATACTCATGAAATCCAGCTCATTGTTGTCCCACCTACAATGTAAATATAACCTATTGTGCTCCTCCCATTGTCTACATCTCTAACCATAATTGAATCTACCTAACCACTCAAAGTGGTGTCTCATCCACTATATCACAAAACTTTCCCCATGATCCCTCTCAAATATCAAAGAATCCACTTTGCTTCCTAGAAATATCAGCCCGGTACACACCATGGCATACATTAAACTACCAACCACCGATGAGTAAGCTAACTTGGACATCTTGTTTCTCTCCCCTGCTCTGTCTTGGGACACTTCTCCTTCGATAACATTAAATGGCCTCCCAAAGGAGTCTCAACTGGTTTAGCATCCTATATATTACATCTCTCCAATACCTTCTTAATGTACTCTTCCTAAGATAAAGTCACCTTCATTTCCTTCCTATCCTAAGATATCCTCATACCAAGGATTTGTTTGGCCTCCACCAAATACTTCATAGCAAAGGATTCACTTAGCTAATTCTTGAGTACTTTTATTTCTTGCATGTTTTTACCTACAATCAACATGTCATCCACATACAAACACAAGATAATATAACTGTTATCCATAAATTTATTTGTATACACACAATGGTAAGAATGTCATCTAATATAACCTTGCTCCATCATGAAGCTATCAAATTTTTTATACCATTGACGTGGAGCTTATTTCAAGACATACAAGCTCTTCTTTAGTTTGCATACTATCTCCTCTTTACCTTTGACCTCATAGCCCTCAAGGCTTTGTATATATAGATCCTCATCCAAATCACCATGGAGAAATACAGTATTTACATCAAGTTGCTCTAAGTGCAAGTATTATGCTATAACTATTACAAGAATAGTTCTAATAGAATTCATTTTTACTACAGAGAAAAAAATCTCATCAAAATATATACCTTTTTCTCAGCAAACCTTGACAATCAATCTAGCCTTGTATATTTTCTTACCTCCTTCCTCTTTCACTCTATACACCCACTTATTTTTTAATTCTCTTTTTACTTTGGGTAGCTTCACCAAATCCCATGTCTGGCTCTCCATGAGAGCCTGATGCACCTCATCCATGGCTTGCTCCCACTTCTTCTTGGCATCTACCCGCATTGCTTCATCAAATATCTCGGCTCTTCACTTTCAAAGTGAGTAATAAATAATAAAGAGAAGGAGAAAAATGTTCAAGTTCTCTTATTACCCTAGAAGACCTCCCTAATATAGGATTTTTGGGTTCTTATTAAGGAGGTTCCTAAACTTATTCATGTGTTACTTTCCCATCTGAAAGATCCTTTACCACTACATATTATTTCTTGGATTCTTACATGTTTTCCTACAATTTCTTCTTCTACATGACTTTATCATTAAATACCACATACCTAGTTCAAATTATTTTCTTGTCCTTAATACTCCAACATTTATATCCAAATTCATCACCACCATAACCAATGAAATTACATGTTTCTAATTTTACCTCTAGCTTGGTCCTATCATCCATTTCTATATGGAAAAACACCTCACATCCAAAGTTTCTAGGAAGTGAATAATCAACTTTCTTACCATACCAAGCCTCTTAGTTATGTCTTAATCCAAGGCACTTGAGGGTCCTTTGTTTATCAAGTACACAACTATGCTCATTGCTTATGCCCAAAAATAAAGAGGCATTCTTGCATGTAACCTCATACTCCTAAAGCAAGTTCCATTATTGTTCTGTTCATCCTTTTTGACACCCCATTCTGCTGCATGGATTTCCTAAAACCATATTTTTCCTTAAAATTCCATTATTAGAATAGTAATCATTAAATTCATTGTTGTAATACTCCCCTCCATTATCTCGACCTTCGATAAATTTTAGCTTAAGGCATGTTTCATTCTCTACCAAGTCTTTTCATTTTAAAAAAGTGTCAAATGCATCAAATTTGTTTCTAATACAATAAACCCAAACTTATTACGTCATCAATAAAAGTAACATAATAAATTGAACCCCCAAGAGATGATACCTAATCTAACCCCATACATCATAATGCACTAACTCTAACTTACTCTCTTTCTTTGTAGGTATAACCTTAAGAAACCTTACTTATTTTTCCCATATATCCAAATCCTCATAGAACTCCAAACTTGTTTCGTATATCCAGAAAAAATCCTTATTTATGATCTCCATGCCCTTCTCGGCTCATATGACTGATCCTATAGTGCCACAATGTTGTGTCTACTTTTGAAGCCACAATATTACAAACATTAGTGCTATAAGTGGTTAAATACAAGGTTCCAACCTTCTTACCTCTTTCCACCACAAGAACACTCTTGGTAACCTTCCAAGAGTCCATTGTAAATATCATAGTAAAACCATCACTTTCCAAATACCCTACTAATATCAAATTTCATCTTAATGTATGCACATGTCTGAAATCCTTCAATAGCCAAGTATTCCCATTCTCGCATCTTAGGCTAAATAGAACCTTTTCCAACTATCTATGGAAGGCTCATCATCACCAAGAAAAACATTCCCAAAATAACCTTGAACATAATCAACAAAATAATGCCTAGGTGGAGTAGCATGGAAAGAATCCCCGAATATAAAACATAAGATTCAGTAATATTGTGCAAAGAAAGAATCAAAGCATCCTGACATACATTACCCATTTCCACATTTTCCTCCTTGTTTTCTTCCTGTTATTTCTTCTTGTCCCAAAGCTCTAAACATTCCTTCTTTGCATGCCCAAAATTTCCACAGTTCCAACATAATATCTTACTTTTGGATTTTGACCTTGCTCAATCCTTTGATTTCCACGGCTTCCTCTATTCTTCTGTCTCCCTCTAGTTTCCACCGTCAAAGCATTCCATGGAGTAGAAGATTCCCTAGATCTTTTTCTTTGCATTTATTTGCTTAGAATCACCCTTACAACATCCTCAAACTTCAAATTTGAGTTAGCTCGAACCGAGTTACTTACCTCCATTACCAAGTTATTGCAAATCTCGTAGTAAAGATCACAAAATTAATAAAGCCATAACTTATTCATCAAATTCTATTGTAACCAAAGCTAGCATATTTACAATCATATTAAAATCATTTAAATGATTTTATACTATACCATTCTCGAGATATTCATATTAAACAAATTTTTCATTAAAAATATCTTATTAGAGGTAGAGGGTTTTTCATATAACTTCCTAATGCATACATCAATTATTTTGTAGTCTTTTCCTTTGAAACATTAAATAATACCTAAGATGCAAGACACAACTAGATTTTCCTAGGTGCTTTCCTATCTAGCAAATATCATTCCACATACGTCATGCTTAAGGGGTTTTCACCTTCTCGCACAATAGAGTATAAAGATCCTTCGATAATCTTCCATCTGCATCTTCCAAATAATGAAATTCTGCCCATTGAATTTACCAACCCTTGATCTTCCATCATCTCGCCATAGCTCCCACTCAAGCTAAAGCGTTCCTTGTGATTCAACACTTCACATAACCAAACCAGGATCTGATACCCATTGTTATGAAATAAGGGATAACATATGTGGAATAATCCCTCACATAATTGCATCAGTAGAAACTAATATGCAGAAAATATTATAGATCTCAAATAAAAGTGCATAATAAAAATAACACAACACAAAGAGACAATATTTAACATGCTTCACCCAATTTGGGCTATGTCTACAAAGACTCACTTGCTTAGATTTTATTACAAACCATCACTCACTCAATAAAATACCCATATCTGTTTAAAGCTATGCTCAACAAACTCTACAAAATTCACACCCAAATTTATACACATCTACAATGTTACATTAACCCTACCATATGCACAAAACCACATAAGTAGAAAATGTTTAAGCATTTTTACAAAACCGTGGGTATCAAAACCATGGGGTAAAATCATCCCATACACCTATGGGTAAAAACTACCACCCATATGAGAAAATCATGTTTCCCAATATATCGTGCACATTTTTCAAGGCATAACCTCGCAAGACAACTATGGAAAGTGTATAGTACTCTTAGAGTACAATCTTCAACACTTTCACACATGAAAATAGAATCCAAAACCTAACACATCAAATTATAATTTCCATAGACTAGGTTCTCTTCACTTTGCTTGAGCATGCCTGACAACATAGAATCTTCTTCAAGAATGTAGTAAGTATCGAATCTAGTTTCATAATCTTCCTTCTCTTCAAATATGGGTCAAATTTATGGTTCGTCTCTACCCACTCATCAAGTATTAGATTATGGATAGATGGTGGAAGAGGCTTCTCTTTAGAGACTTGAACTTTTTCTTCTTAGATTAAATAGTTATCTTAGAGAGGGAATGGGACATATGACTCTACATGATAGAAAAACATTGGCTCAACTTGTATGGTAAATCAGGTACCATACCTTGTCTTGAGTAATATATGATACCAAATAGAAGACAATTAACCACCCACTTTAGTAGTTAAATCTTTTGATAAACATAAGGAAAAAAAAGGGGGTCGATTAATGATTGAAACATCTTGAGTTATTGTTAGAAGTGAACATATATGGAGGGTTAACTCAAGATCCTTGATGATTCCTAGGGTAGTGATAGTTGAACCATCAAGCTATAGGAATCCTTTTGTAAGGGGATATACTTAAGAACTAAGACATCAAAAATCTTCTCGTGCATGATAGAAGTACTAATACCTGAGTCAATCATACAATTATGGAAAAGATGTTTTCTTATGATGAAAGAAATATAGAAGGGTGGGGTTTTAAACAATTTACTTACTTTCTTCTCCTCTTCTTGGAAGATATTTATAGAATCACGTGGCTTTTGGATGGCTAGAATAATGTGTGGGAGTTGAGCTAGAGCTTCATTCAACAAGTCACACTGGGATGGAATATTGAGTGCATCACACATTATGACATTTATGTTTGTATTTTTCATCTGGTCCATAATGTTGAATGGAAAACCCACTTACTTTTGCATTTGAGGAACAAAAAATCCTTTCTTGATTGTTCAAGCATCAAGGCAGGGGCCTTTTTTGAAACAGAGGCTTGACCTACAAAATAAGGGATGCACGCTACTTCCAAAGGAGATTTGTGTGGAGCCTCCTATGTAGGAACTTGAGCACTTTTATTGCTAAATGCCTTGGATGTATCTTTCTAATTTTCGGGGTTAGCCTATGTTATTGGACTCAAGCATTCTTTTCTTATATCTTGTGTTGTTTGCAACTTGGGTGCATGGTCTTCTTGCATCATCTGTAACTTGATTGATTGTACAAAAATTCCTCGGTGCCAAATAATATCAAGTTGGCCTCAGGAGGAGGATTTGGATTTTCTTGGCTCTCAAGCTCACTTATGCTGATAGAAGGCTCATAATTAGAAGCATTATGGATCATGCATGCTTGCACGTGCATAACATTGGCACAATGATATTAACTATGAGTCATATTGTAAGGAAATCACCACTCGATTCTTTCACCATGTTTTTCCGAATCCGGAACAAGTGTGTGGTTTGTCTTTGGGCTCTAGAAGGGATGTGACTATAGGTATAAATTGTAGAAGGCATGTGTGCACTAGCATGCCATATATCATTTTTTTGGTTATTATCGTATCTCCAATTTCCATATTTATTCTCCAAAGGTTGATTTATTTGGATTTGCACTTGATTGGAATTACCTCTATAGGATTGTGCCTATTGCTTCTCCAATGATATGACCTTTTTAGACAAGTTTATAATCATGACCTTTAATTCATCATATTCTTTTTTTCTATGCAAGAGAGTAAGATGTAGATGCAACTAGATGTTTTCTCCGTATTGGAACTAGAGAAATAGAAGGTTGAGCGTTGGATAGATTTCTAGGAACAAGGGCACATGAGGCCTAGGCACTAACTTACCAACCTACATGAGCTGTTTTTTTCCCTTATTGCAATGTTGTATGTAGCATGTAAGGTTCTACCTCCCATGGATTGAATCATGACTAAAATATCACTATCCAAGTCCCTTAGACAATACAAGAAAGCATGTTGGGCTATAGACCTCACCATTTTAGGAATTCTCTCCCAATTGTTCGAATATGATATTGAAATCATTCATCTTCTCATTGGGCATGTGTTTTTTTGTAGTCAACTTCTCCACCACCGATATATCATATGATTTATATTCAAATCAATTACATAGAGTCATTCCAAGCTCATACTAAATAGCAATAGATGTAGGTATTAGGCCATGGTACCATTGGATTGCTTTACCCTTGAAAGAGGATGAAAGAAACCTAATAACAACATCATTTGTAATTAGATATATAGAGCATACATTGGCCACATCTTGAATGTGTTCAATAGGGGTGACTTGATTTTCTCTTATGAGTTATGGAATACTATTGAGCATGGTTACTGGCATATCATGCTAAGCATTGAGATTAAGTGGGATTTCACTAGTGAAACTAGCAAAGTTCCTTAGAGGAGGAGGAGGTTGAAGCACCATGGTAGGATGCATTTGTTTATTTTGAGGAGGATTAGAGTGTGTGTAGCACACTGGAGATGGGGATGCGTAGGAAAAATATCTGTTGTGTGCGCTTCTCGATGAAATATTTAGGTATTTAAAGGATCCTTCAGCTATAAAACTTTGTTTGGTATGCACTCTTCTCATAATATGCACTCGTGAATGCAAAACAAGAGATATAAATAATGTCATGAGTCACTAGATGTGTTGAAATAAGCCTCCAAAGGCTGGAAATACTAATTTCACACACCAGAACTTAGCAACATGAAATTTAAGCTTTCACTTCTTGTCCCACCAGGCATGCTAGAAACTATTGGTTTTCAAACTTGCACCCATGTCTCGGGTCTTGAAAAACCAAGAAATTTGAGATACCAATATAATTATATCCAAGTTATGGGATCTTATGCACTTCATATGGATCTTCGAGAGAAGATTGGTTCCTCTATATATTTCTATTGCTACTGCTAGTCCTAATTTTGAAAGGGAAAACTAAGATAACAATGCCAAGGACCAGGGATAGAAGGATAAAAAAATGGAAAAATAATCTAAAAGGGAGGTGATAGCACTAGAAAAAGAGGGAAGAACACCATATATTTTGAGTGAAAATGAAGGGAAAGGTGTCAAGGGAGGCTAGGCACATGTAGCACATACCAACACACATTTACATGATCATTTTTCATGAAACACAACTAGAAAATGGTGATGCAAGGGACGTAAAATGACACAACAAGCACACAGAGTAAAAGGAAGGAAAGAAAGAAGAATATAAACATGCTAAGGAAGATAATAACCACAAAATGATGCTTGTATTATTCCTAAGGATGTACAATCTATTATAATAGCACAAGAGGTTGATATCCACATGCATGAGCCAGATCTAGAGGTCTGAAAATCAAAATAAAAAGATATGAATTCCTTATAAAAGTGTGTAAGGATCCAAAATGTCCAACATTAACAATGAGCCTAGATCCTACATTTATAGATGAATCCATGGAAGAAAAAAAAGAAGGAAAGAAAATCCAATTTGTAAATAGAACCACATACGAGAAGCATTTAATGCCTACAAATCCACTCCGCAAATATGTAAAATATGCTTCCCAAGTCCATTTGGTGTGTTGTAGAAGGAAAGAGGGCAGATAAGATCAAATCAAGTGGTTGGAGTAATCATATCTACTCATTAATTCCTAGAAATAAATTTTCCCAATTCTCACCTATCGATCCACCAAGAATTTGAATTTTAATTTTTAGCATTATAGCATACATCAACGCCTATTGATTGAGACTAGGCACAAGCTGATCGTAGCTCTATAGAAAAATTTATGGATATCATAATATTGTTAGAGTTGTCTATGCATGTAAGACACATGGTGCTAGCAGATTGGATAAAAGGATAGCCAATCAGTGAAAATATTATTATCATTTCTGCCATGTGTCACTCATTGATTTGTTGCAAGAATTTGGTGCGCTATTGGTGGGCTTTGATTTTTGTGTTTGGCACACTCAATTTTTTCGAGAGAATGACTTGGAAGAAAATGGTACAGAGGAGGGTGAAAAGGTATGCGTGTGGAAGAATTAGGCATATGGGGATGATAGAAGGAATGCGTGCATAATTTTAATGCACACGAAGGAAAGGGTACGTAGGGATGCTAAGGAATTAGCTGGTTTTGGGAAGAAAATGCCAATTCATGCATAGAAGGTGAAGTAATGTAGAGGAGGTGGAAGCATAAAGATTGCGTGCAAGGGGAATATGGAATGTGGAAGAAAAGGAAAAGGAAAGGGGAGAGGGGGAAGTGCACAAGAGTGCATGAGGAAAGAGTGACCAAGTGAATGTGCCAAGGAGATAACCGAGGTTACAATGAATATCTCAAAGCAAGATTATGTATGTAAGTTTTCGAGATAACTAGGACAGCTTATTTAGATAACAAATACTATAAAGGAGTATAGGCCTTGTTTATGAAGGCAAGACCATAACACAAAAAGGTTAGATATGAAAGAGATTTTTAATTGAAAAATGACCATGGGATTACATTCTAAAAAATATGAAAAGTATCCATGAGAATCATGCTATGAGTAGAGTTGTGGTACTCATATTTAAGACAAGGTTGAATGGTGATGGATAATCACATAGTTATAGTTTAGTCATTTGTCCTTAAAATAGGTAGTTAGAGGAAAATTTTTCTCAAGGGACGAGCATATAGGTGGCGTAAAGTGATGTAGTACTTTATTCAATAATAGAATGGTTGAAGATGTAAGGAATTAAGGGTCTCGTGCTCGGTTTTACCTTTAAGAGAAGATAAACGATAAGCACCGATCCATATATATGGGTGACAATGTAGGGTCCAAGCCAATTAGGAGTAGACTTGCCCCATTTTCTTTTCTTTTCTTTGGTTACATGTTGATTTGGTTTAGGAAAAAATTTCCAATCTTGAAATTTTTCTCATGAACATATTTTTCATAGGCATGTTTGGTACAATTTTAGCATATTTGAAGGTGGTCAAGAGCATTTAAATGACGTTCGCTTAATAACTCAGTTCATGACAAACGGTCTTAGCAAAATTATTAATCATTGAGTATATCTTTAAGTGAGATACGAAGGGATGGAATTTGGAATTTTAGAGAAAGGAAATCCTCTCGTATCGTAGACCAAAGAGAAAGGTGTGGCAATGGTTAAGGTGCAAATGCTAGTGTGATAAGCCCATAAGGCAAAAGGAATGTGTGTATGTCAATCCTTACCAAGATCATTGAAAAATTTCATGAAAATTTTGTTTAGGGTTTTTTTGGTTGATTCACCTTGACCATTCATTTGAGGATAGTAGGGTGAAGAGAAAATGAGTTGAATACTCGACATTATCACAGATTTGGTGTAGGTTTTGATTTTGGAATTATATACCTATTATCACAAAATCACCGCAACTCCCAAATGGTATGAAGGTGAACACGATATTTGGTGTGATTGGGTAACATGGGATCACCTCTCAAGCTATGTCACTAGGGTTTGAGGTGAAGCTCTAGAGAAGGATGACTTCTTCTTCCTAAAATAAGCACTACACTACTCCTAATGCAACATAGATAGCTAACTAGACCAATGCTAACATTTCAAGGGATTAGGGAGAGAGATGTGTAAGAAAATAAAACCTATGCTAGAAATGGTGATGCACCAAGAAAGGGTGTTACTATAAAAATTCATGGCTTTCCGATGAAGAGATATGATCACGAGAAAGAATAAATATGCATTACAAACCCAATTTTCATAAAATACTTCATAATGACCTCCAAAACTTACAAAAGAAACCATGGTTACACAATTCACTTGCAAAAATGAGAGAGGAAAATACAAGCAACAAAATCATGAAAGGAAATATAACTGATCACAAAATATGATTCTCATTACTTCAAGCACTTGCACAGTGCATCATTACATCGGGAAAAGGCATAGGATGCCATTACAATTTGAGAATAAAGGATTGAGAGCCTACAAATTCACAACATATCATCTTGTGAAGAGAGGGGAAGCTTGAGAAGTGTCTCTCTTAGAATAAGAATCCCTTTTACATTTATAGAAAACCCTGAGTGGTTGAGAGAAAGAAGGAAGAAACCCTAGAATCTAGGCCAAAATGTAGGAAACAATTAATCATTGTTGTTGGCCATGTTTGGAGCATTAATCGTACCTCCACCTTTCAACTCACCACCCAAAGAGCAAGGAAAAAATGAAAATTCTATAAAAATTCACATTCTTATGGTTCCATGGCATAGCTCTCTTTCTCTCGATTCCAATGATTGTAATTTTGTGAAAAATGGGCAACCAGGAGAAAGTTGTGGCCTTCTGAGAAAAAGTTACTTTTCAGCATCCGAGTATCAAATCTATGATAATGACTCATGATGTTCGAATAAATTCAAATATTTATTTTCTCCATTTGATTAAAATATAATATTTTAATAATTTTTAAAAATAGACCATTTTCTACATTGGTGGAACCCCTGGTAAAAAATACATTGGGAGGGGTGTTATTATTCTCCATCAAGCTCATAGTGAGTTCTTCTTATTTCTTATCTGCCACATTATCTTGACACCTCACTTCCATTATTTTCTCGTTGAGCTATTGATTTGATGCTTTTCTTTCCGTATGGTTGGCCACCTCTTTACATTAAATTACCAAGCAACTCGGCATCAAGCCTCGATAACCTCCTTTGAAAATATGTTGACTGAGTTAATTGGTTGTATTTACATTTATATTATCTTACCAATTCACTCTGGTCTAATGACATGCTGACCTCTCTTCCGAGCACGTCAAGAGCACCTCATAAACACCACCATGGAATTCACCTAAAAATCATTATTGGATGACTCAATGGGTTCCTTGATACTCGACCGAGAAATGTGGAATATGTACCGAGTTACTCAATTTTGGGATTGTCACTCCATTAGCTCGGGCCGCCAATTAACTCTTCACGCAACCCCATGTTGACTCAGTTCTCTCATGACTAGATTCCATGTGTGAATCAAATGGGCTAATGGCTCCTTCATCCTAAATCTCACCAAGTGATATGGAAAGCATCCCAACATGTGTTCACTTCTAACTCGATCTCCAACCATCTTTATAACCTCTAACTCCGAAAACTAAAACTCTAAATTTCAAAGTTTTGGGGTTTCAAGCTTCAGAATTATTCAACTCGCTTGACATTTTTGATCAAAAAAATTCTGAAATTCAAAAATGGCTAAATCTAAAGCAAGAATATGAAAACGTGACTTGTGAGGATGATCCAAAATGACTTATCGATATGCTTCATCATGAATAATGTGACACTAAGATCAATCTTCTTCAAATACCTGAGAACTCAGATCCTGACTCTTTTGGCTCAATAGTTCTGAGATTTGCTAAGAATTTCCTCACATACACTGAGAAACTTAGTTTCTCCATGAACTAGCTCATGCAATCCATGCCGAGTTCCTCGATGTCTAGCAAGCCCACTATCTCATTATCATTCATGCCCATTTGGATCATTCTCTGCCTACACTAAAAGGTTCTACATGTTTTATATCTTCCCCCACTTGATAGACCTATGTTGAACCCTCTGGCTCACCTCATGTTCATCCTTAAACTTCAATCTTGTTATAATGACCATTTGCTAAGTCATACTCTTGGCTCACTTCATTGATATACCACCGCCTCAAATATTCTTAAGATTTTTCCAACTAATATGCTACCAACTTCAAGGTTAACTTTGAAAGCCTTCTATTGCAAAAACATGATGCCCTCGCCACCATTTTAGAACTCCCACATCTACCTAATCTCATGGAGCTTACAAATCCCAATGACTGAGCTATCACCGACTCATTACACTAAGCCATCCATCATGTTGTGAATGTGAGTTTCTAGAGCTATACACCAAGCTACCCATGAGGTAGTTATAGGGCTCATCGTGATCTCCCATCATTGTGTTGACTCAGGTTCATAGAGCAACTCCACCAAGCTTGGCTTTATTCCTAGCTTGATCCCCTGTTTGCAAGAACCTTTCCTCTCCTAACTCAACCAACCCAAAGAAAGATCCTCGCAAAGTGATAAAATGACCCAACATCGAGTCTCCTCCTCACATCAAGTTATGATCTTTATTTGAAATACTTGCACCATTTAATCTGAATAGGCCCACTTTCAATGCATTGATCTACTCCTTTTAACCTCATTTTATCTTACTTCCTTGGTTTCACCTCATTCTGTGTCATGGCTGAGTTGGCCTCAATACATCCAAGTGCATTTCTTAAGTGAGTGCCTCTCATAGTCAGAAAAAACCCAAATTCATCGAGCTATATTGACATTGGCTCATCAAGCCATTCATGATCTTATACAATCTAAATGGATCATATGTCATTTTTATTTCTATGAATACTTATTCTATTTTGAACCACCGAGACTCACTCATGACTCACCCCACACCAATGTTGGATTCCCCATGTTGAATTGGATTCGATGTTTAAGAAACTCGGTGTTTGGTTCCATAGAAATATGATGAAAGGCTTGACTTTGAAATCCAACATAGCTTGTGTCGATCCATCTATCTACCTCATGCAAGGCCCAAAAACAAGCATCCCCAAAATCCGAGTTGGAGCTAATCCCAAATTGACTCAACTCTACCTAGTTTTCTCTTGCATCACCTTCAACCTACTGTGAGCATCTCAGTGTTGATATTTTCCTGAATTAACTCATCATCCAAACAACAAGTTACACCTAGCAAAGCTTAGTTTTGATTCTTTCTGATATCTATGCCCAACATCCGGCCTACCTTTGTACCCATCTTTGTGGCTTATGACTACATATGCCTTATCTCACCCTTCACCATGCATGATTTAGTATTCACTGAGTTCAACATTTTCCTCTTTGCCACAGAATGGACCTGTGTCAAGCCATCAATTTCAACCATGGTGAGCCAACTCACTACTCTTCCATGCGAGCTCTAGAAACCAAGATTAATGAATCTTATAACTTCTCCATGCTCACGGTCTTATTTTTACCATGGTACATGAGAGCTTGGTAAAACTTGTTTACAAATTTTTTTTTCCAAGATTGACATCCACCCAATAATTTTTCCACTAACTCCATCTCTCGAGTAGTGACCATCTTGACTCACCGAGCCATCCATGAGTTTTCTTGAGCTAATACAATAACTCGGCCTTCTTGTATGATATTGAGCTCACATTTGAGTATACCGATGAGTCGATGATGTTATCCAAATCATATGACTCCCTATGATATTGTGAGCTTATTCTATGGCTTTGATGACCTGAGCATGTGAGTTCTATCACCCATTAAATACCTCCTTGCTCATGAGCTCACCTAAACTTACGAGCTCATATATCTCTATGTTGGTTGAGTTATTGATCACCGAGATTGCCTGATTTTCTCATTGAGATCTTACAACAAGTGACTTTCCTGAAATCATATTAACTCAGTCACTTAGCCATGGATTGAAATAAACTCCACCAAGATAGCTCCTAATGAAAATCCATGATAGAGATCCTTCAAATCGAGCTATAACCATGCAACGAGTTGTGCACCAAAACATCTCATGAAGGCTCTTTCTGATATTAACGTATAATTGACTCCTGTTGTCCAATTTTTCCTAAGAGAGAAAAAAATGAAAACATTTATGGTGAACTATTGGGGATGCTTTCTTGCTAAGCATGGTTCTAGTAGCCTTGTCTATCCGTTAGGCATGGATTCATAACTATAAGATATCCCAAAAATAATCCTGAATCATGAGTTTCATGTTCCCAAGTTAACTGAACATTACTGCATCCTACATCCCAAACTTGGAATGACCACTACAAAATGAAGGATAATAAATGAACCTAACTTAGAACATAATGTTGTAAGTACAAAACACAATGGATCAAGTAATGTCCTGGCTTAAATCATATTATGGAATTTTGAATGAAAATCTGTTGAATTAGAATATTAAGGAACTCTATGGAGTACTAATCATTTTCTCCTCCTATGGAAATTCCACCTTCAACACATTGTGCAAGAGCAACAAAGACAAAACATAACACACACAAAATTGAAAATCATACATGCCTCAAATGAAACATGTAGAGTTTGTCAAGCACTTATTTTGTTGAAACAAACCTATTACTACACTACACTAACTGGAAGCACAAGTGAACTAAACAAACCCTATAACTAGTTGTGTAAAATATATCCCTTTCCTTATAATAGGAAGCCATGTAGAGGATGTGGTAGTGGACATAGCTAATAATAAGAGTGAAAAAAATGAAACAAGCCCAATTCTCCACTTGGTTCACCAAGGCATCAACTGAAAATATAAAATATTTCTATTTTAGTTGCTCTACATTCGTTTCGTAGAGGCATATCTATTGATCCTTTGGATTGTGAAACTCATCCTCACATTCTAAAATGAATGTGACTGGTTCTAGCTTCAATGAAGACATGTACCCTATGGGACATGGTCTAACCCATTAATATTCCTATTGCGAACCTCAACTTTAGCAAGAAATTCTTGCTAAAGACATCCTTGAAAAAGATGGTTATTCATGACTTGATTTTCCTCTTGTTTCGTATTTATAAGAAACTGATATTTTACCTAGATGGATGGTATTGCAATGAAATCTCCCTCATTCAACATGGAATTTGAGAATTCAAAACCCCTTATTTGTAACTTTTGAATATTGTTAGGGGAAGAAAAATATTCAAGAATACTTTCCTCCATCACAAACTCATTAACCAAAACAGGTTCCATAATTGAAAATAGAAACCTCTCCATGACATAATATTCATTCAATGCTTCTAGATCATTCCTAGCTTCTCATGTGTGTTCCTCCTTTACATGTGATGAGGGATACAAAAGACTCAATTCCTCCAGTTCTAATTCCAAAAGATAATTATGAGTAATGAGTTATTCTTGAGCATGTCCCTCTACAACACTTGACACTTTGTGTTGGAAAAGAAGTGATGGAATAAAAATATTATCAAGTTCCATAGGATCTTGTCCATCAAAACATTCTTCCAAATCTGATAGATAATCTACTTCTTCATCCTCCAACTGTATCAAAGGTTCCTCCTCAATCTGAGTATCCTCTAAACTAGAACCTCCTTCACCTTGATATTCTTCATTCTCAAACATGAAATTAGAAAGATCAAATTCCTCTAAAAATCATATTTTTGAGAAGGTAGAGAGGGAAAAGGATTTGGAAGCCTTTGCATGGTCTCATCCACATTCTCGATCTTTGAATCTACCTTGGTCTCATGAAACTTTTATGGCTGATTGTAACATCTAATGATGACCTTAGAAAGATACTACCACCTTCCAAAGGTGCTGCAAGTTCTTGACATGCATGGAAATTAGGATCATTGCATTCACTAGAACTATCTTGTACACTTGAGAGTTTTTCTTCTTTGAATTTCACATGCTCCTCTCCTAGCGGATTTTGAGTTGGCTCTTGCTTTTCTACAACTGGTCTTTTCACTTACAATGATTCAAACTCCTTTGAAGATATGGAGCCAATATGAAATTTTCATTCCAGATAGGTAGATTATTTGTCTTCCTCATTCAACTTTGGATTTTTTTTTGGTAAAAAACTAGTTTTTTTGTTTGTTCCTTAGCCTTAACTTCAGCAGGAGATTTTATTTAGGTGTGGAATAGATTCCAAAATCTGCATGCCATTTTTCTTTAGTATCCCCTAGTTTGGTGGATAACCAAATTGATCTAAATCTTTCTCATACATATTTCTCATATGGACATGCATTCTCAAATGGATATTCATCATGAAATTGGTTTGGAGGTGGATTGTAATATAATGAAGATGGAAAGTGTTGCTGTTGGTGCAAGTGGGAACTCAATTGTGGAAATGAAGCCATGATTGCACAACTTCATGAATGGGAGAAAAATGGAAATATGTTGAAGGAAACTAGATGTTAATGGGTAAAATTGAAGGTCTACAACACAGAGAGTAGGGTACTTTAACCAATGGAGTCACTAGTTGTGCTTGGGAATACCTCTTAAGGCTGAAATTTCACTAAGAGCACAACAAATTAATGAAATGAAGTGAACACAAAACACACACCTATTGAAAAATGTGACTAATATATACAATGGGATACATGTGAAATGTATAACTTTCACCTCCTCTTATAGTCCCACCAGGCATGCCAAAAATTGTTATCACCAAATCGTTGCACCCCGAATGGCCTCGAAGGTGAACATGATAGTTGGTGTTATTGGGTAACATGGGATCACCTCTTAAGTTGTGGGACTTGAGCTAGATGTGAACCTCTAGAGAAGGCTGAATTCCTCTTCCTAAAATATGCACTACACCACTCCTAATGCAAGATAAATAGCTAACTAGACCTATGCTAACATTTCAAGGGATTAGGGAGAGATATTTGTAATAAAATAAAACCTATGCTAGAAGTGGTGATGTACCAAGAATGGGCATTGCTAGACAACTTTCTAGTTTTATGATGAAGAGAGATGATCACGAGGAATAATGAACGTGCATTACAAACCTAATTTTTATACAAGATTTCGCTCCTCGATAAGCATAATGACCTCCAAAACTTGAAAAAGAAACCATGGTTGTACAGATTCACCACCAAAAACATGAGAGAGGCAAATAGAAGCAACAAAATCATGAAAGGACATATAATTGATCACAAAACATAATTCCCATTACCTCAAGCATTTGTACAGTGCATCATTACATCAGGGAAAAGGCATAGGCTGCCATTACAATTTGAGAAGAAAGGCTTGAGAGCCTAAAAATTCACAAATTTCATCTTATGGAAAAGAGGAAGCTTGAAAAGCTTGGAGAAAAAAAGGTCATGCTTGAGTAGGTGGTTCAAGAGACTAAGAAGAGGTATCAAGTCCCCTAAATGTCAAATTGGTACAAAGGTGGGGAGGACCATATGGAAAAAATTCTCCTATATCTCGGTCATAATGTGGGTGCTTTGATGAAGGTTTCCATATTCATGTGGAGTTTTGAAATTTTTGATATTGCAGAGGCAATAATCCCCCAATGTAAGGAGGTGAATTTTTTTCCAAGGGTTCGAAGTTAAACTTGGGTGGTGGGAATGGATGATGTAGAATATTTAGTAGAGGGGATAAATTCTCAAGTTTCGGCAAGAGTGGAGAGATGAGCTGGTTGAGGAAGATGTAGTAGCAGAAGTGGTAGATGAAACCATGGAAGAAGATAAGGTAGTAGTGGTAGTAGATGAGGTAGAAGTGGTAGTAGATGAGGTGAAAGTAGTAGTAGATGAGGTAGTACTGGTAGTATATGTCTTAAGTGGAAGAAGGACATCATTGGGTTGATATAACATGTTGTAGGTTTTGAAAGGTGAAGGATCTACCAAAATAGTGTAAGGGTGTCCTTCATATTTGAATTTGATACATTGGTGAAGAGTTGAAGGTATACACCCCATGGTGTGGATCTAGGTCCACCAAGTAGCATGTTGTATTGGAATTCCCCTTTAAGAACATAAAATAGTTTAGGAATGGTGCGGGGACCTAGATGGACGTGGAGAATGATGGTTCCGAGAGTAGAGTTCAAAACATCATTGAAAGAACACAACATAACAGGGTTATTATGAATGAAATTGGCAGGCATGCACATTTTTCATATGGATGATAAGAAATGATGTTAATGCTTGCACCTCCATTGATCATAACGCATCAGACGTGACTATCCTCAATGTAGACAAAGATGAAGAGGGCAAGATTTAGGAGCAATCTCCAAGACAAAGAAATTAACGACATAAACTTGGTGAGTGGTAGTAGAAATATAATTTTTAGTCAAATTAGTGAGAGTGGCCACATGATGAGGGGTGAATATGGTAGAAATGGGCCTAGGGTCATTCAAGGTAGATTGTCAATGCTTTACAGGATCTTAAGGAGGTCCTGGAGATGAGACTCAAAGGTTTGGATGAGGTCATACAAATATATTTTTAGAGGATATTGATGTAATTATTTTATCATAATTTAATGCTTGACGCCATCACAAAACTATATAGGTCAGCCTATGGATGGCTACCTTAGGGGTAGGTGCAGATGGAACGGTCGATACAGGCACACTAGATGGGTTGTTGGCTTTCTCTTTTCATTTTTCCTTTTTTGATCAAGTGACTACTTGAACTATATTGATTTCAAATATAGGAGGAGGAAAAGAGGGTTGTGGAGATGGAGGTAATGACCACTAAATAGATATAGGATTAGTTGTGCGGTGGGGGTGAAGGGGAATGAAATTCTCCTCTAATTGGTCATATTCTTCCAAGGGGATTTCTAAATTACAAATATGAAGGAGAATGTTTCTAAGGGCCTTACAATCTTCAATATCATGCCCTGGAGAGTGATGATATGAAAAATATTAGTATCGTCAAACCTTTCTAGTTTAGGTTTGAGCGGGTCATAAGGTTTGATGGGAAGTAATGTGATAATAAAGGTTTCTAGCAACCTAATAAGGACATTGGAATAGGATCCCACCAACAGATCACAATGTGAAGTTAGAGTGGGTTTTGGTGAAGGCACAAGTGATTTTTTTGAAGAGGTGCTACTAGAGGTGGCATAGGTGGGGCTACCTTTTTGGTAGGTAACAAAGGTTTTGTTTTTGTTTTTATTTAGGTTGCACCTTCTTGGGTAAAGGTGCAGGTGGGATATGTGAGGTAGAAGGAGATACAGAAGATGAGGGAAATCTAAAAATCCAGGGTGAAAGTGGTGGTTTTGGCTATGATATGGTGGTAGGTAATGGAGAATATGTAGGCAAGGGAGATGATGAAGGTATAGATGTAGGTGTAGGCTTCCACACTTGGGAATTGTTTTTTTGAAGAGGTTTCTTGATCAAGGTTGATGGATGTGGGCCTAAGATAGATGTAAGAGGAAAGGGTGAATAAGGCCTAGGAGATGGTGTCTTATCCATAGGTGTGGGAGTTGACTTCATGATGGGTGGTTGTTTTGTAGTCAAGTCAAATTTGACTATAGGATGAAGTAGACTAGGCATATAATGGAACCCCAATGTAACGTTAGTTTTAGGTGTAGGTGAAGATTGAATTGAAGGTGGGGCTGATGAAAAATGTGTTGATATGACTAGTTCAAGTGTCATGGTATCGCTTGTTTGGAATATCTTTGGATAGATGGTAGAGGTGTCTGCAAGTTAGCATCTTCTTTTAAGTGGGTACTATGAGGCATAGGTGCCCCCATGGTGTGGTGTGATCAACATAATCTAAGTGATCAACTAAACTAGAGAATGACATAGAGGTAGAAGAAGATGGTGATGAATTTGTGGTAATCCTGTGAATAATTTTGATTTCAGTGAGATAGGGAAATTTTTGGCTTCTGAATCTATAGGTAGAAGTGATGTAAGAAGATTAATAGGATCTTGGTAGACCTTAGGAGACACATCACTAACAAGAAGAGAGTATGAAATTGTCTCCTCTATGGGTCGAGGAGGGAGAAAGGTAGGTAGTGTAGGCTCTTCCTTAGGTGGGGAAGAAGATGAAATAGGTGCTTCCATGGGTAGAAGCATGGATAGTGAGGACTTTTTGACAGACGGTGGGATAAGTGTGATAATGTTTCATGATAGATGAAGGATTAGGTGAGATAGGTGACTAAGTAGATAAAACAATGGGTATGGCTAGATCTTCCATGGGTAGAAGATTAGGTGAGGTAGGATCCTCCATGGGTAGAGGGGTAGGAAAAATAGGATCCTCTGTAGGAAGAGGACCACGCACAAGAATTTCACAATATATGGAACGGAGGAAAATAAATAGAAGAGGTAAGTATGGTATCAAAGATAGCATGAACCTCATGAACATTGGTGTTAGAGGTCTCACCCACCTGGTTTGATGAATGGGTATGGTTTGGAAAAGGTTTCTTAAAGATATGTAGGTTTTGATTTGTTGGCGTGTTGGGGTTATCCAGGATGAGATCTCCATTATCTAACATTTCCTGGATGATGTTCTTAAAATTTTTATAGTTTCCATCACTATGGCCCCTAATGCGGTGATAGTTGCAGTAGTCATTCTACTTATACCATTCTAGTATAGGATGGTAAGGGTAAAAATAGTATGTGGTTTAATATGTGGAAGGGTGATAGTGCCTAATTTTAACAATTTTTCCAACACAGAGAATAAGGTTCTCCTATGGGGGTATACCTTTGTTGTTCATGATTTTACTAAAAATTATGAACAAAGGAAAGATTAGAAAGATGTTTCAGCTTACTTTTAAGGATGGGAAGGACCGGTGTTGTAACCACTATGTTGGTAGATCATTTTTCTTTCTAAAAATTATTTTGTGGTTTATATGAAGAAGGGGCATCATTTGATTTAAACGGAGTGCTCTTATTGTGTAGTTGAATTTTCTTCTCTTTTAGGGAATGGACCTATAGCTTTAGAGCCATGGTGAATTCCTCATCAAATGTTTGGTATGTTTTTACCTCGAAGAGTTTATGAGATGTACCTTACACAATCCCTAGTGAACAACTCTATTAGTTTGATTTGCAGAAGTTATAAGGGGAGTTCATTAATAATGTCATGCCAATAGGTGATGAAATATACAATAGATTCATCTTCATATTGGTGGATGGAATAAAGATTAGTCATGGTGAATTTCTTAGTGATGTTAATCAAGAAATGGTCCACGAAGGTCTTGGAAAACTGATTGAAGGAAAAGACTGAGTGCTTAGGTAAAGCAAGGCATCATCATGGGAAATTAGATAACATACATGTTTTAACAATTGAATTTTTGTCACGGATATTCCTTGTGATTAAATTGATTGAACTTAGGAATCTCCTAATGTGGGAGATAAGGGTGAATGGGTATAGATGGATGAATAGACTCATTGCAAATTTCAACGTAAGTCAATGTATTGCTAGAGATGGAAATGGATGCTTTAAGGGTCAACATCTTATCCATCATCATTTTGATTAGATATATGGTTGGATTAGATTGAGGCACACCTCTTGTAGTATAAGGAGGTGGATATGATGCATAATATGTAGAGGGAACACCAATGTATGGAGGTGCCGAGTAAGAAAACTAAGGAGGAATATAAGTAGCGGAAGATGATGATAACATATACCATAAAGGTGATGTGTAGGTGACATGTGGTGATTGAGATAAGGTATAGGTGGGAGGGACCTGTGTAGAGACCCTCATAGTGATAGGTGGCAGAGTAACAGGTATAGACATGACTAAACTCTAAAAAAGAGGTTGACGTAACTAGTGTTTATGAGGTAATAGTGACCGATGATGTGAGAATACATACATTAGGAGCTATAGATGATGGTACAACAAACTTTAAAGGGATGAAAGATGTCAAAGGTTTGATAGATGTCATAGGTGCGGAAGATATCAAAGATGTAGGGATGATATGAGAAATGACAGGTGGTGTGGTAGAAGTAGGTAATGCTACACTGGTGGTGGCTGATACAAAAGTGGGGGTGAGAGCAAGAGACATGGAGGTAGGCATCCCAAATAAAGGTTGACCTGACAAGTCATGAGTAGAAGAATGGGAAAGGTAATATTGCAAGGCTATGGTATTATGATCAAGGAATTTTGTGAATTCCTCGTCACCTATGGGTACCGTGGAAGGAACATTGGGGTCCATTGGTGATGAAATAGATGGTGATGATGGGATAGGAGGTAACGGTTGATGACTGACATGAAATACTAGGGATTTGGCTCATGCCGAGTCGAAATAGGAGGTAAGAACAATATGGAAAATGATGATAAACTATTGTTTTGATATGAAAATAAAAACATAGAAACTGATCTAAGTAAGGTAATCGGTGCCGCTTCAACATATGGATCGTGTGTCACCACCGGACTTTTATCGGTTACTATGGATATAAACTATTTTAAAAATCTAAATAATAAAGGTACAAAATAGGTGAAACAAGGTTCTGTAAGTGGTGATAGAGACTCAAAAATGAGTGTATCAGAAGAAACCAAAACATAGGAAGTGACAAAAAGTGTAAATGTCAGATTGAAGTTATTTTTGACAAGATTATCAAAAACACATGATACCGGCACTTTGGTCGGGTAACTAATAGTGGTTTGATAATGGAACCAACCACGTCACTACTAGACCGATGTCTTTGTCAAGAAAAAAATTGAGAAAATGAAGAAATTTTTAAATTTAGAGTGATTTAAGTCAAATAAAATCCAACCCAGAAGCTAAGTATGGAAAAATGATGTCCTATCACACTCAAAAAAATCTGGAATACACCAACTATGATTGTGGAGTGTGAAAGAAAAGAAAAAGAGATGAATCGTTCTTACAACTCAAAATGCAAATAAGGTAAAAACTAGCAAACATGCAAATCCTAGGTATCATATTTTTATGTTATGTGGCTTATGCCTTTTAAACTAATTATAAGTAGAATAGAGTTTTTAGTCAACGAAGGTTCCCTATAAGAAGTCTATGGCTGGTATCAAGTGTGTTTTGGTTAAAGTTTCCCCAATATATACTTCACAGTACATGAGGTCTAAACTTTGATATGATGACTAGCCAAAAACTAATTTGATCCACCATTAAAATGTTATTTAGCATTTATGGTAACTACCAAATAGTAATATTTTTAAGAAATGAATAAATTATTAAAGTGATTTGGACAGGATGTGTGTGCACAAAGTGTGAAGTATGATTAATTCCTGCCAATCGTCAACTATTCATGACTTCTATTATTTAGATTACAAATAAAATTTAGGTGATCTAATGAAACAATCAAAAGGATGAAAGGAACACATTTTAAAAACCCAAATTAACATTGAAATTCAATGTAGAAAGTGGAGAACAGGAAGAGCAATTCTCTTTCACTTGATATAATACGAAGAAAAGAAGAAATTTTTTTAAGCACCAAAGAATGAATTTTATTTAGAAAAATAGAAAGAAGAGAAGGTTTCCAGGGAGAAATTTAATGTGAAATTTTTCAGAAAGAAATAAACACACAAATATTCCCTAAAATGAACAATGCAAAGAACCCAAAAGATAGGGTCCCATTGGGCATGCCAAAATGTTTCACCATAAAGTATGAGATAAAACAAATAATGGTAAGGTCAAGGAGGAATACTTGTTATTATGTAGATGGTGTATGCACATAGAATGTTGACCAAGATGATTGTGAGAGCTTCCCTTTTGGTAGGAGGAACAACCTAAAATAGAATGGAAGACAAAAAAATAGGATTAAAACAATAATTGGTGGATTTCCTAGAAGAATCTAGATTTGGGAAGTGAGGTGCTTCTTATAAGGCTATCAATCCACTTTTAAAACAATTTAAATGTTGATAAGAACATGAAATAAATAGGCCTACTATAGTTGTATAGTTTAGGTATCCTACACAAGCACAATAATTCAAATCTACTCCAAGAAATGAATGAAAGACTAAATATGGGATGGGTAATAGGTAGTTGAAGGTCCGCAGTGTGAAAAAGGCTATAAAGGACATCCTGGGAATATTTGGTTAGGTTCTAGGCTATTTGGAAAGAGATATGAGCTTGCTGGTTTGGAAATATTACCAATCGAGAGATTGGTATCAATTAGGAGAGCGATGTTGGTATTGGTAATGAACTGATGTTGGGTGACCGGTGTCGGTAAGGGAAATTTGGTAAGAATA
The DNA here is from genome assembly GCA_018340775.1 of Taxus wallichiana var. yunnanensis. Taxonomy (NCBI): domain Eukaryota; kingdom Viridiplantae; phylum Streptophyta; class Pinopsida; order Cupressales; family Taxaceae; genus Taxus; species Taxus wallichiana. The sequence goes on along the minus strand of CM031235.1, from coordinate 36,671,779 downwards.
TTAAAAATAAGGTTTTGGGAGCTCTCTATGATTGCATAGAGAGTTGGGAAGGTTTGGGTGAGGTTGTGGGATTATTATAAAGACTCAAAGGTGATTAGAATGGTATTTTGGCAAGATATAGAGATTTTATCGCAAAAATGGTTAGATGAAGGTGCCTTAGGAGAGGTCCAGGTTTTGGAGGTAGTAGAATGAAATAGATAACTAGTAAATAGCTAATCTACTGAAACCAATGACAAAGAAGAAATAATACTTACTTGTAGAATGTAAATAGAAAGCATGTGGTGGTGATGTTTATAGGAGAATGTGATCCTAAATGAATGCAACAGTGGTAGGAGGACATAATGCTTCCCTGTGGGTGCATTGGAGCTCTGGATCAATCTATTTATGAACTGTGTGGTGTCTGAATGTTGTAAGGGTCTTGGGTATGTCGCAAGATCATCAAAAAATATTGAGAGTAAGTATGCAAAGTCGTAAGAGCTATAAAAACCAGATTCATAACCTAAACAAAGAGTTAGAAACCCTTATGTAAGGTAACCGACAGTGGTTAGGTGACCAGTGTTAGCCAAGGGATAAATAGTGTCAGTTAAGGAGAATAGGTCAAATCTTCCAAAAAAAGGATTTTTCTCCTAAATTTGGCATGGTATTTGGCTTAGTCTGGGTTTGGTGTATTGAATGGCATAAATTAGAGTGTGGAATTATTGAGGGGATTAGTAGGTCATGAATAGTTAGGGTTGGAAAGAGTCCCGGTTTGTTAGGACAATTGGGGGCTTTGTTTAAGGCAATTAATAGACTTAGAATGGGTATAGAGTGAGGTGGAAAGGTGAGTTGGATAATTGAGGTGGCTAGGTGAGGTAGGTAATTAACTTAATTATGGTAATTTAATTAATTAAAATGTGTGCAAGTGGGCATGGTGGGGGAGTAGTATTGAATTAATTAGTAAAAGTAGATTTAAAGGATTGTGACCCAATTTTTGGTGTCTAAAATCATATCAATGTTTTCTATTTCTCTTGAAACATCCATAAATGCAAACTACACCAACTTTTCTCTTCACCAAATTAAGATGCCCGTAAAGTAGTTTTAAAAACTCAACCGGTTTGTATCCTTGTTGTAAACTTTAATACCTTGTAAGGCCTTCAATAGCATTAAAATTAATCTCTATTGACTCTCTATATAATATTAGGAAACATATAATCCAAAACATACATCATCTACCTCAATCATATGGCTTACAAAATCCTTTCCAGAAAACAAGTAACCTTCTTCTTCACAAAATGAGTTAGACGAGCAATAAAACCTTGTCATAAAGAGACAAAATATATATCATTGGAAATATATATGAATAATATTTATATAAACCTATACATTTCGCTCCATCGCTAAGGGGAAGGCCTTCAACCAAGTCCATCTTTACAACTACTCGTTTAGGCTTCTAGGACTCAAGAACTAGTCTTGAGATCAACTTGCTCCATCACCTCCAAATGAACTTCTAAGCTTAAAAAAATCATGTGGTACCCTTAGATATGTTTTAAAAGAAATATTTAGCCTTCAATAATGATGAATAACTCATAACTATCACCATACCTGAGGAAGCAACTCAAGACCATGCCTAACTAGATATCCTTCGATTTGACCCTAAAAGAAGAGGTCATAAAATATTCATTTCTCATCTAAAAAACAATTTTGATATACCATTGGAAATATCTCTAAACTAGGATCAAAATTTTTTTTTAACCAAGTCCTAACTCCACATGTAGCTCTCGCAATTCTATTTTTACTACAAACTTTTCCAAACTACCCCAAAAACCAGTCTTCATAATAGAGCACAATTTTCAGTTTAGGAAGTCAACCATGATCTAAGACTATCATAGACATCTAGAATAACTCCGTGGATAAAAATAATGTGAATTTATTCATCACATTATTTGGACAACATTTCCTCAAACTAAACATCTTCCAAAAAAAAAACATTTTTTGGGTGGAATCCACATTTCATCACAAACACTATCATAGCTTTTCAAAAAGTTGGAGGAGTTATATATAACCTATAATAATCAATTTTGTAAAAAAATAATGACATATCATACTAAATAGGTTTGACCTCATGATAACTTGAAATAACTTGGGAGGACTCAAACAATGACTATGCATATTGAACCATGTTGTAGAACAACATTAAACATCACCAAACTTAGTAATTACCAATCAAACTTCATGTTATACACTGAAAGAAACCTCTTGGAGATGCATATGACCTCATAACACCCTTTTTCATAAATGACAACACTAACACACAATGACCAATAGTCTTCCCCTTTGTCATTGATGGAACCCACCTTCAGAAACATTGATGACAACCATAGACAAACACACACTACATGACCTCATATCCATGTTTTCGATGTGTCTCTTCCCCTTTTATATCTATAACAAAGGCTATAATGAAAACTAGACATATAAAATGACAACAATGGAGAAAATGTATAAGACCAAAATTACTTACACAAGTGACTCCCCCATTACACTATACTTACTCTTTTCAAACCTCAACAATAGCAAATGGTGATCCATAGACCTAATACGATCATCCAAAAATCCCCCCTGCATTTATAATCTCCATATTTTTTCTTCACACATGTTTTAAATATCCATTTAGGTCTATATCATGCTTGAGAACACCAAATTTTCCTTCATAGCTAGAAAGACACCATTTAGGACTAATGTCCCTAAAGCAACTTTCAATCCAAATTATTTCAGCTTTTCCTTGCTATATGAGCCCAAAAACAAAATGAATCATCTTCTTAGATGCCCTTGAAATGTATCATTATACTCTACCTAATAATGCAAAAAAATGATTACATACCTCTCACCCATGTCTCAAGGATACATTAACAAGAAAATATAAGGCTTGAATCATGATTTCAGTGTTTACAACCTCCTTTTCATCACATCATACTTGTATAAGATTGTAACAAGCTTCATATACACCTAAACTAGCTAATACAATGTCAAATATGGCTCCCTCTATTTCATCTTTCCTTCTCGGTCTTGTACATCATCATTTCAAAGTGTTCAATACTTACCTATAGTACCACTTAAGATGGGAAATTATTCTTCACACTTTGCTATATAGTACTTGGGGAAATTATCACAATACCTTGATAAAGTGAAAAATCTTGTCTATAAGTAATATAGGTAACTCAACACAATAACCATGTCTCCTTGAAATATTTTATCTTTACAAATCATGAAATGAAGATAGTAATCATATTATCTCAATCTCAAACCCTATAATTTGTCAAAATTGTCTCCTTTGAAATTTAACTCTTATACTTGAGTAATAATAATCATGATATGCCATAAATAGAGCATACAACCAATCATCAACCACATTCTAGAATATTTGTTCCATGAAGTCTACAAATGTTTGTAGCACATCACCGTACTATACGATTTTTATCTATCTTCCTTTGATTTTTGAATGTATTATCATGAACATATCATACCTTCAAATCTTCATCTATAGGCTCCTCGTAATTGTTAAAGACCTTAACATGTGAATTTAAGGTATCTTCAAAGATCACATATCTCTAAACTTTATCTTCTTTTGATGTATTCAACCTTCAAAGGTCCATACAAATATTCAAAAACCTCTAAATGTAGATTCATTATCCAATAATTTGATCTCAAATCTTTGTTAGATGATACTCAAAACATTCTTCTTGACTTTGACAAGACCATCCTCTCTAAAACTATGCAAACAAATATCATTTAATCATCACTTCATCTTCTACCCTTCTTCTATGTCAACTATCATCTTAAGAGGCTTAACACCCGACTAGTGATCAACATCTCTGTGAAAACTATAGACGACTATAATCTTCTTACGTAGTTTTATTATTAAAATTTCACTAATTACCCTCTTTCTATCATTTCCATTATAATTAGTGATTTTTCACTAATTAACTAATGTTTCCCTCTATTTTGATCAATTAACGACACTTCATTAATTAACTAGCCTTTATCACATTCTGGATGCCAATTAACGACACTTTTTTAGTTATAATCATCTTTAAATTGATTAATTAACTATCATTAGTTAATTAAACATTTTTGGCAATGTATTTAATCAATAAACCCTTTTAGTGGCTAAATACCTCTTTCAAATTTTAGAAATCATATCAAATTCTTCCTAAATCACCTCCAAATAGCCTAAAAATCTTATTCCATTGTATTAATTAATCTAAGTTGATTAATTAAATAATCTCTAACTCACATGAGTTTATAATCACTTGTTAATTCCTCTAATCAATATTAACAAGAGTAAATCTACGTTATCCTTTATCCCACATTCATTGGGATTCAATCTTCTCTAAATAGAAAGGTATATAAAGGACCAAGCTCCTTCCTTCACACCTTACACCATAATTTTGACAAGATTTCATATAAAACATATGATTAAGATCCTTTATCCATGGATGGAATATATTTTTAATCTTTACATCTATTTCTTCATACTTGATTATTAAAGGAAGATCAAAACATGGACTTGTAGCCATTTTAGTGAGACTCCTTCATCATCTTGAAGCAACAACACAAATTTAATTGCTTATGATCTTCATAGGTTCATAGTTTTAAAGGAAATCATACATTTTAGTAGGAATGGCTTGTAGTTAGATTATTTATTTCATGTTATAGAATATTAGCTTTCCATTAAGCTCTAATCATGATGGTTCTATAGTAAATTTAGATTTTCTTTGAGACTACTAGGTGTTAGCCTCTTTTAATTAGCATAATAATTTTAATGTGAACACATTTGGCATGCCGGGTGGGAGCTACTCTAATGTCCTTTACATTCATTTTCAATATTTTTAGATTAGTTTCAAATTTTGGTTACTAACCCTCATTTTAGCATATTTTAGATAAATATGGTGTTTCTTTACTAGATTAGTTGAGTTTTTTTGGTTTGTTTCTCTTTACAAGAATAATGGAGGTGAGGTGTTGCCAAATTTGGATCAAATTGATAAATTTTTGATATTTTTGACTTTATTTCTAGTCAAATCCCTTGTTTTTGTGTTTACATAGGTGTCTTGTGTTGGTGGAAAGAACGCTTATGCTACTACTTTGAGGCTTGTGTTAAGGAGAAAACATGTGCCCTATCACTATCAAGCTTGCACTACCACTTGATAGGCTTGCGCTAGCAATTATCAACCTACGTTTTTTATCAACTAGATTTTTTTCCTCTATTTATGGCTTACGTTATTACATGATAGACACATGTTACTACTTAACTGGCTTGCATTACTACTCATGTGCCTACGCTAGTGAAACACTTTCTATAGTTTTTATTTGAGATTGCGTTTGAGATGTGCATTTGTGCTAGTGAAAGTATTCCTTACGGTGGTGATATTAGCCTTGCTCTACCACTTCAATCCATGTGCTAATACTCCATAGGCTTGCACTAGCACTCTATGTTGTATTTTGGCTTGGTTTTCCTAACTTTCCGACTTTTTGTTTCTACTATTTTACATGTTTTCCTAACTATTTTTGCATGTTTTAACATTTTTGATCATCTTTCTAACATGTTGATAAGCTTTAATGAAAATCATGTTTCCATGCTTTAATTAAGTTAGACTAAAGTTTGTGTATTCTCTTCTCTTGCACCTTAGGGTGATCTTGAGAATCAAAAGAAACTTTAGTTTTCATTTTTCTAACATTTGGTTAATCTGAAACTTAATCTTTCATTTTTTTGCTTAAGGAAATGAACAATTTATCAATTTTTGTTTAAATATAATTTTATTTAAAATTTTCCCTTTCATTTATCTGGTTGGATCAAATTATGGTGTATGATTTTCTCTTGCATTCTTGGACAATGTTGAGAATCAAAAGCAACTTTGGTTCACTTTTTATTGGAAACTACTAAATCTTTTGTTATCTTGTCAAAGACTTGGGATCTAAACAAACTCTAACTACATGTGTGTTACATGTTTCCAATTGTATATTAAACCTCATTAAGATCAAAGATAAAAAATACAAAACTTTATTCAACACATTGTATTTGGAGGTTTCGGTTAAGAGCTACAGATCCACCACTTTAAATTAGAAGAAGTATCTTGCCATAAGCCGTAAAAAAATTGTGAGGATTACCCCAGAACCCCAAAGTAGTCCAAACCTTGAGAGAAATTGTGGATGAAATGAGAAGTGCCCCACTAACCAATTGATTAGTATGCCTTTTCGAGATTAGGGTCAAAATTATCTTTATGCGACCCAATGTGATACAACTAAATGCAATTTATTTCTAATTTTATAAAAGTGGGGAAGTAAAACTAGGATAATCCTTGAATATTCCTAATGATATTTTTTTGAAAAACTATGCTTGCAGAGATAGTTTTTGACACCTAGAGATTTAACAAGTAGGGTGCTATTTATATTGGGGAAAATTGATTTATCCATCGTGTTCAAAAGATCTCCGATAAAGTGACAATGTTTGTGGAGTCAAAACCTTATTATTCGAACAAGGGAGAGTCCATTAAATTTCAAGCCACATTTTATTCATCATGAAACATATGAAGTGTCACTTTTTCCTAATTTTTGTACTTGTCCTAAGACAAGGCAAAACCCTTCCAAAGTTAAGCCAATTATTTTTCATCATCACTTGGTCTACTCCTTTGTTTTCTTGTTTCCCTTTTTGGGACAAAAGAAAGCAACATATGTAGATACTACTATAAATAATTATGTTCGCCACTTTTGTATTCTACTTACATGACTAGGCTAAAATGCCGAAATGTGAGTGTTGAAAGTGTGAATGGTATGTCTTCATGTTCTAGTAGGCCCCTAGTCTCACACCCATATTGAGATTCAAAGATCATTGTAGCTAAGTTGTCTCGGGGTAAGTGCACCAAGTTGGGGGCCAAAAGGGGGTCTTAAGTGGATGCGCATTTTTCTAAAAAATATTAAAATTCAACTTGTAAAATTTTTTGAAATAGTTACACTCAAAATTGGAAGATGTTTTGTAAGCACAAATCATAGAATTTTGAGTCTAGTTTCTAGGCTACTAAATTTTATTGAAAATGGATAAGTTTAAGTGGGTGAAATAACTAAAATACCAAGAGGTGCTCCTATTTCTATTGAAAAACATAATAGAGTGACTTTTGTGCTCCCCACCATTTTTCGAGCACCATTTATTAGTTTTAAAAACCCTTTGGTAGAAAGATAACTAGGAGCATCTAGTTTGTCCTAGAATTTGTTTTATATTTTTTAGAAAATATATATTTTTTTATGATTTTTCTATTACAAAAATTTTATGTTTTGAAAAATAACAGAGCTCCAACCATGCAGCCCCAAACTACCTCAATAAATATCATTTTTTAATACGTATAAAATTAGGCCTAGTTTGTGCTATTATTATTTTTTTCAATTTCGATAACCCAAAAAAAGATACATGATGAAAGATAGACATATTTAAATTTCAAAAATAGCTATAAAAAGGCATAGTTAGAAAATAAATAATATGGAAACCTTATATTAGTCAGAAAATTTGAAAAATTATATTTTTAGAAAGAATAAATTCTGCTCTATGTCATGGTATAATGTTTTTAACAAACCGATTGTTTTATGTTGATTTATCATAGAGGAAGTGAAATTTTTACATTTTCCTTCAAAAACACATTATTTTTTGTGTTTGTGTATGTCCATGCCTCAGGCTCGGGGATCCAAACTAGATCCTAAGCCTTGAGGCATGGTTTGGAAAAAGTGAAAATGCAAAATGCATATGTGTTATAATGTGTACGCATTCTTTATAGTATAAACATTGTATATGCTTTTGGCATGCTTCTATTTACAAAAATAAATGTTTAAGTATAAGTTTTTCATTTATTATTATTTATATTTTATTATTTCTTATACTTTAAATTTATTTTAGTAAATATAAGAAATTAGGGTCACTCTACACCTTATGGAACTAGTCTCGTAGCTCCATTAGTCACGGTTTAGGATATAGTTTTTTATAGTATAATTTGGTCAATACATAGGTAATTTTTAGGATTTCAACATTCAGCCTAAATATTTTAGCATTTAAATTATACAATCAAAACCCTAAACCCTAAACCCGAGGCCCTAAACAAAAACCTAAACCCTAAACCATGATCCCTAAACCCTAAAACCTAAACCATAAACCTTAAACCCTAAATTCTAATCCCTAAACCCTAAAACGTAAACCCTAAATCATGAACTATGAGCCTTAAATGTTAAACCATAAACCTTGAAAATGAAATCCTAAACCCTAACCCATAAACCCTAAACCCTAAACCCTAAACACTAAATCCTAAACCCTAAAGCCCGATCCATAAACCCTAAACCATAAGACCTAAATCCTAAGTAGTAAACCCTAGATCCTAAACTCTGTGACCTAAAACCTTAACCCTCAACCATGAGACATAAAACCTAAAACCAAAATAATAAATAATAAACCATAAACACTAAATCAAACCCTTAATCGTAAACCCTAAAACCTTGACCCTAGACCTTAAACCCTAAACACTAAATCCACAGCCCCAAGGTCTAACCCCTAAACTTTAAACAAGTAACTCGAACCCTAAACATTAAGCCATAAACCATGAACCCTAAACCCTAAACCATAATCCCTACACCATTAAACCTAAACCTTAAGCCTTGAACCCTACACCCTAAACCATAATCCCTACACCATTAAACCTAAACCTTAAGCCTTGAACCCTATACCCTAATCCTTAAGCCCTAAACCATAAACCTTAAAGCCTGATCCCAGCCCTAAACCCTAAATCCATATTCATGATCTCTAACCCCTAAACCTTAAATAGCTAACTCATAACCCCCGAACCTTGAGTCGTAAACCCTAAACCATGCACCCTAACCCTTAAGCCCTAAATGTTAAATCCTAAAGGTCCTAAATGTTAAACCCTAAACCATGAACCATGAGCCCTAAATGTTAAACCCTAAACACTAAACACTAAACCCTAAACCCTATAAACTAAATCATAAACCCTAAACCCCGACCCCTAAACCCTAAACTCTAAACCCTAAGCACTAAATCCTAAACCATAAACATTGATCCCTAAACCATAAACCCTCAACCCTAAACCTTAAATTATAAGCCTTAAACACTAATCCCTAAACCCTAAACCCTTAACCCTCAACCCTTAACCCTAAGATCTAAACCTTAAACCCTTAAACAAAAATAATAAACCTTAAACCCTGAACATTAAATCCTAAACCCTAAACACTTAACCCTAAACCCTAAAACTTAAACACTGATCCATAAACCCTAAACACTAAATCTAGAACCCTAAGCTCTAACCCCTAAACCTCATATATTTCTAGTAGGTATCATGAGTGAGTTCATTTTTTTGAATATCTTAGGACCATATTTCCTAGTCTTATGCCTAGAACCATCATTAATTTTTCTTTTACAACTACCTTGTTTATGAGAGGTGGGCATTTCCCTCCTTCAAAATATCAACAAATGAAAGACATCAAATTTTGATGAATCTCTTTGAATTTTGTTCCTACGAAGTTGATGAACCCTTTTTAGTTGAATACTCTTTGTCAATACTAATAAGAATGGGTAAGACACAGAACATTACAGTGAGTGAAATAGTTTGCATGCAATGGGAAAAATAAGATAGTTATATTGGGTAACATTTATTTGTACCAAATTGTTCTTGGATATCTGTAATTTCCCTCCTTTAAAATATCAGTAGATGAAAGGCATCAAATTGTGATGACTCCCTTGAATGTTCTACCTACGAAGTAGATGAACCCTTTTAGTTGAATACTCTCTGTCAATACTTATAAGAATGGGTAAGACATAGAACATTACAGTGAGTGAATGGGTGAGCCTAATCCATGAGCCTTAAACCCTAACCCCTAAACCATAACCCCTAACCCCTAAAACCTAAACCATAAATCCTAAGCATTAAAAGTTGAACCATTTGCCATAAACCCCGAACTTTAAACCTTAAATCCTAATTCCTAAACCCTAAACTATAAAACCTTGAACTTTAAACATTAAATCCTAAATCCTAAACCCTAAAACTTAAACACTTAGCCCTAAACCCTAAACCTTAAGTGTTAAACCCTAAACCCTATACCATAAACCCTAAAATCTAAGCCCTAAACCCTAAAACCTCAACCCTAAACCCTATAACCTAAACCCCAAGCGCTAAACCCTAAACCGTAAACCTTGAGCCCTAAACCCTAAACCCTAAGCCTTAAACCATAGGCCCTAAGCCCTAATCCCTAAGCCAAAACCCTGAACCCTAAACCCTAAAACATAAACCCTCAACCCTAAAAATTAAACCTTGAGCCTTAAAACCTCAACCCTTAACTCGAACCCTAAACCCTAAACCCTTAACCATGATCCCTAAAACCTAATCCCTAAACCTTGAACCATAAAACCCTCAACCTTGATCCCTAAACCATAAACCTTGAACCTTGAGCCCTAAACCCTTAACCCTTAACCTTGAGCCATAAAACCTAAAATTTAAACCTAAACCATGAACCCTAAACCCTAAGTCCTAAAACCTAAATCATATAATTTGAACTATGAGCCTTAAACACTAAACCTTAAACCCTAAAATCTAAACCTTGAGTCCTAAACCCTGAGCCCTAAACCCTAAAACCCAAATCATAAACCCTCACCCAAAGAAAATTCCTAATAATATCATTCATAATGTTTCATTGTGTAGGGAATAATATCTAAGGTGATCACCAAGTCATTTAGTTTTGATGAGATACTACTTCCTCTAAAGGCCTAAAAATGCATTCAGGCCATTTTGTAGCTAATTGAACACCCTTCAAAACAAGGTCAAATGAGCTAGTCATGTCACCGAGGTATCAAGTACCATTGTGTGTGAACTATTAAGGCATTGTTTATCTACATAAGAGACATATGAGAAAAAACATGTATGAGAATCATGAATTTGATTCCATGAAAGGATGTTTTTAGAGCTAGGAAAGGTGAGGGGATGATCTTTATATGGAGCACCATGTTTCTAAGAATGAGAAATCATTTGAGTTCACTTGATGCAATTCACTTGGTATTATTCATAAAAACTCATTCAACACCTAGTAGTGTTATCACACCTTAAGGAGGAGGCACATTACAATCACCTCATTTTTTCCATAGGACAAGAATCCCATTCAAGGAACAATCCTCTATCTACAAAGTGAGGATCTCTTTTTAGTAAGAAATAGACAAGCATCATAGAGTTGATTCATGGTCACTAAAGTGAATTATGGACCAAATTAAAAATTGGTACCAATTCAAGCAGTGGTAGGGCCAAAATCTAATTTATAAGGTAAAAAAACCTAAAAAATGACTATATGCTTTCCCAAAACAAAGACTCGACTACAATATATATGCCCTGAAATTTTTAGGTCCTTTCTTAAAATCTTGAAAATGAGTAAGTACTGACAAGATTAGATTTTGAAAAACTATCTTCTAGATTATAACTATTAGAGCTATAGGACCACTTCCATCAGGTGCAGAGTGACCCTAATTTCTTATATTTACTAAAATAAATTTAAAGTATAAGACATCCAAATACACATACATAGTCCATACTATATAAAAATGTACATGTTTCACCTTCTATAAAATGCATGCGTGTTATAGGTTTGGTAATTACCAAACCAAAAAAATTAAAATGCATATGTTTCACCTCCTCCAAAATGTGTGTGTGTTAGAGGTTTGGTAATTACCAAACCAAAAAAATTAAAACACATACACATTTTGTTTGTTTTTGGGTTGTTTTCCACTTTTTGCCCCCCCAACTTTGTGCACTTACCCTCATAATTTACTTCCTTTGAGTTATTACATTTCCCACATTATATAAATATAGTTGTGATACTTATTGTTAACCTTTAAATCTTACCTTGAAAATAAGATGTTAAAAGTTGCTTCAAAATTTCTTCTGAATATTTCACCCGGAAGTGTTTTAAAAATGTATTGAAGTTCTTTGAAACTCAAGGACGAAATTTTATAATTTGGATTTCAAAGGTTTTCCTTTTCGGGGAGGAGATTTGTAAATCAAAAATTTTGATTCCAAAGATCCAAACTCATAAAGCTCGAAAGTTCAAAAATTTGGATTTTTAGACTTTCAAGATTTGGAAGTATCCTTTGGCAGTTTTCAATTTTTGACTTTGAAGTTCCAAACTCTAAAACTCTTAAGTTCCAAAATTTTGGAACTTCAGACTTTCGAGATTCATAATTCTACGTTTCCCCTTTTGAGAAATATCTTTTCAAAGTTCCAAAGTCTGAAACTCTGAAGTTTTGAAATTTTAGAGCTTCAGAATTTCAGGTTTTAGAGTCTTCCATCTTTATTTTGATAATTTCACCTCTCGAATTTTGAATTCTAAAAATCAAGTTCAAGTTTCATAACTTTGAATTTTTTTGTTTTGGATTCTTGTGTTGACTTTTTTATTAATTCGCCTCTCAAATTCCAAAGTCGAAAACTCAGAAGTTTCAAAGTTTCAAAACATCATAATTTCGGGTTTCGACTTCAAATTTCTATAGGAATTTAATTTTCACCTAGCCCCCACATGTTGGCTTCTAGGCATTAATTTCAGGTTTTTCTCTATAAAACCATATTTTTATCTATCATTTTCACCTACTTTTTCTCTGACACTCTAATTTTTACTGAACTCTTTGTACTTTCGAGGATTCATTTTCAAGGTAATTTTGTTTGGGTTATCTCTTCTTGGTTTATGATTGTTTTGGGTCTTCTTGCTTGTTTATTTTTTTTCTTCCTTTTTCTTATATGGAATGGAACTCTCATCATCTACCATGTTTTCCTTAAGAATGTTTGATGATTTCCACACTACAAAATCCAACATGTGTAAGAATATAATCTATGCTACATGATAATTTATCCTAGATCTCCACAAGTATTTGATTTTTGTTATGTTCCCTTTGGTGATTTCACGGTTCGTAGATTGATTGTTTGGAACCATCAATTTAAGAGTTTTGGAAGTCTACCGGTTTCGTGGATTTTGGAGGTATTTCCTTTTCGGACTTTTGGAGATTCAATATTTTCGAGGTTTCGGATGTTTTCCCTTTTCATATTTTTGAAGGTCTAAGGATTTTGAAGGTTTAGGGTTTTTAACTTCAGAGTTTCAAAATCTACAAGTTTCGGGCTTTCAAATCTTCTTCATTTTCGACACTCGTCAGAGGTTCCAATTTCAGAGATTCAATATTTTTAGAGTTTTGAAGGTTTTTCCTTTTCATATTTTCATATATCTAGTAGTTTTGGGTTTTCCAAGAGTTTGTACTTTGGACCTAGATTCTTTTTAGACTTTCAGACTTTCAAACTTTTAGAAATTTTATAGTATCTGTTAAGAAATTTCTAAAGGCCCTTGATTTTGAATTTTGAACTTAATGTCAACCTCCTCATCAAAAGGAAAATAAAAGATGAAATATACATTTTTAGGAGTTGCTCCTCACTTGTGTCTTTCCTTAGACTTGGGAAATATTAGAGATATCAATCTTGGGCATGTATATTTTCAAGACTTCTGCAAAAATTTGAGAGATCCTAAAAGAAAATCTTAAATTCAAGCTATATATGATAGTGTGACTGCTCTTGCTTCCGGTTTTATTGAATCCATGCATTGTCCTGAATTCATGTTGGCCGCAAAAACCCATTTTGATGAAGATTATAGGTCAATGAAGAATGCTGACAACAAGGTTGTAATTTGATTGGACTCTAATTTCTTTGAAGATCTATTTAAACTCCATGATGTTGAGGACTATTCCACAATTTCACCAGAAGATGCAGTTGAATATTGGGACAAGAAAACTGAATTGTGTGCAAGGGTCGTAATGAAGAGCTACTTGGTCAAGAGTGTCACCAAGTTTCCGAATAATATGTTTCAATCATATTTCATCCAAGAATTAAACGATCTCATTGTGTTATTGAGTAGAGTTTTAGGTCTATCTTCTGGAAGGGAGTTTCAGAATGGATGTTCCTATATATTTTCATGATTAAAAAGAACAAAGAATTCATATGATGGGGAGAGAATATCAGCAAATATATATGTTTTCAATTGATTAAATTCTTGTCTTCCAAATTTTTTTACATGACTTATTTCTTGGTCTATGTTGCAGCTACCATAGGGGAATTCAATGGGTTAAATACCAAATTTGTTAGAAGTGCATCACATATTTTAAATTTTTATCTTTAAATCATGATAGACAAGGGAATCGACATTTTTCATAGAATCAATGATGCCTTCTTCGTTGTTCTTATTTATCATTTTGATAAGGATTTGTATAATCAAAGGATTTTTGATGAGGCTTTCAAAGAAGTAGGAGATTGAGGATCCATTTATCTTCGCCCAACATTTACGTACATTAGGATTCCCAGTTTTATGGGTGCCCTGAGAAAGTTACCAAGATGTCCTACTGATAAATGGGTTTTGTTAGAATTGGTTCGATAATTGTTGGATTACCACAAAATCTAGAACAAATGGCATAAGGTGGGATTCTAGTTTCCCATTTCAATTGGTAGATATATTTTTTCGAAAGAAAAGAATTTGGATGCGAAATGTTTGAAGTGACTTTGCGAACTTTTCATCCCCAGAACTAATTTTTGTTAGGAAATTATATAATTAGTGCTCCATTAGTAAATAATAATTACGTGAAGTAATTATTATGTTGTAATCATGTGCTAGTAAATATTTATTAGTTGCTATATAAAACAACAATAACAATTATATTTGGCTAGTGTGTTAGAAACAACTCACATAAGTTAGTGAGTTGTTATAGCTACTTGATATTATTTAGGAAGTATATTTCCTATATATTTGTATGTTCCCGAATAGAGAATAACAGTGTGAAGAATATTGAATATTATTCATAATTGTAATGTAATACTTGTAGTCTGATCCAAATCTTATTTGGTATCAGAGCCAAGTTGATCTGAGCATATCTGTGATGAAAGATATAAGATCAAGAGCTCACCCTATGTGTATCTTTGTATTCCTGCCATAGTATTATTGTAGCCTGTGCATTTCCATTCAACCTCCCATGTATCATTCCTACAAATCATAGTGATGTTGTGAGGTATTGAAGTCTTTATTGGATCTCCAGAAGAAGGATTTGGGGACATAAATTCTTACGGCTGTCAAAGAAAAGAAAGCATGATTTTTTTGGTGAGTTGGGTGTCAAAATCAGTCAAGGACAGATTTCATATTATGTAATGAAATAAAAAAATTAGTACCATTGCGAAGCTATCAAAATAAGCTTTTGGTGTATTAAACGGTTCGCAAATGGAGCTTTGGTTCTCTAGTTATGAACAGATCTATGCTCTCCCAAATTCAAGTGAGTTTTTACACAACCAATTCTAATTAGGAAATTATTTTAATATTTCATGAAGACTATAGTTTTGAAAAATTAATTTTTCCTATAGTTTTTATTTAATAATTGCATTTTATGCCAATTAATATTTTTTCGGTGTCAGTTCTCCAAAATATTGTTATTTTTGGAATCCTTATTTCCTCCTGATTCCAACGAGTGGTCACACGATTAATTTTCTCACCATTTTGAGAAAAAATTAATCGTAGTATCAATTTTAATTAAATTAGACCATTTTACGAGAAATTGTAACCTCCATAACTTTTACACGGTAACTCAAAATCGAGCGCCGTTTTTTGCAAAAGTACTTATTTTTTCATTCCCATTGCATTAGTTATAATTTTGGGAGAAAATACCCTCTTTTTTGGCCCAATGGGCAGTTCCTCATTCTATTTTTTGTATAACTCTTGATTATCAATGCCAAAATTTCAAATTGTAAAGGATGCATTATCGCTAGAACATGACATCCGAAATATGCAGTACCAAGAATACATGATTTGTAAGAATCTTGAGACTGACAGTGAACCTAAGGAAGTTCGACCACAAAAATGTCGACACCTAACAGTGTGTGAATACATAAAGATATTTAAAGCTAAATCAAGCTGAGTTAGAAGTATCACACTAGAGGACAAAGGAATCGGAGGTTAGAGGTAATTCAACGAATTCTCGTTAGTTGCCAATGATGGGGCCACATATCAGCTTTGGTGACATGTGTGTGTGTGTGTGTGTGTGTGTGTGTGCAATTTGATTTTAGTGCTTCCAGCGTGGTATAATTTGTAGTTTTCAATAAGTGGAAATTTCACATTGAGGGGGCAACATGATCCAATGTTCCATTTCTTTTATGTCAACTTTTTCTATGTATGTATGAGCAAAAATTTCAGCAGAATTTCCTATGTTATTCCCTGATAAGATGTGATGAGGGCTAAAAATAGTACTTGGCATATCATGATGTGGTTATAGGTAAACCACTCGAAAACCTTCATTTGTGGTTTGTGTTAAAATAATAGAAAAACCACCATTCTTGGTTGTTGGTAATCCATTTGCAAAACCATCACTTTGTGGTTTGTGGTTAACCAATCGCAAAACCACCATTCTTTGTTTGTGGTCAACCATTTGCAAAACCATTCCTGAGGTTTGTGATTACCTTGTGAAAATCACTAGATCATGAGCAGGTGCAAGTACAAAGGCAACTTTTCTCCATATTCACAATAAGGGGGGGAATGTTAGGAAATTATATAATTAGTGCTCCATTAGTAAAAAAATTACGTGAACTAATTATTATGTTGTAAGCATGTGTTATTAAATTGTTATTAGTTGTTATATAAAACAACAATAAAAATTATATTTGGTTAGTGTGTTAGAAACAGATCACATAAGTTAGTGAGTTGTTATAGCTACTTGCTATTATTTAGGAAGTATATTTCCTATATATTTGTATGTCCTCGAGCAGAGAATAACAAAGGTGTGAAGAAAATTGAAGCATATTGAATATTATTCGTAATTGTAATGTAATACTTTCAAATCGATCCAAATCTATAATTTTGACTACTAGGGAAAGTTTAGAGAAACATGTTTATCTAGTTTTCACATTCCTCAACTAGAGGATATTTTGATTCACTGTCGGGATGAGTTCATTATCCTGAAATGAGAATACGAAAGGTTGACTTTTGATGAGGTTAGATAGTTTGGTATCATAGAGAATCCAAAGGAGACAAAGAATGAGGAAAAATTATTGGATCTAGTATATGAGGATAAAAATGTTATTGATATACCATTGTCATGGATCGATTGGTATAAAGAGGAAATTTTTAATACTAAGGAAAGGGTGGGGACCATTTGACAAAGAACATATGATTGATAAGCTACTTTAGAAATTTCACCCAAAGGGTTAGATAAATCTATAGGAACAAAGTCCCAACCAACAATGCGTCTCCCTACAACCACAAAAGGAAAAAGGTCTACTCAAAGGGCCAATATAATTCCTAAGAAGATTTCATTTGTTGTTAGAAGTTCCTCTCTTTCAAAGGCCCTTGCTTCCAAGGTTTTTTCCCCGTAATACAAGTATCATAATTTTTCAAGGCTATTGATTTTCAAGTTATATCACAACACTTTCCATCCCCTTATTTTGTGTCATTATCACTTCCTCCATCCTTACCTTCTACTCCTACACTCATTTCTTATTTTCCATTCCCATCCATGGCCTAGGTATTTTCATACCTTCCTTTCCTCTCGAGGGGAAATGATTGGTTCTCCGATTTCACTTCACTCCCTCTTCCACTTCCATTTCTTTCCATTTCAACTTCTAGCCTCGTTGAATCCACTCCTGAGGCTATTATCTCATCCACTCCATCTATCTTTACCAACTCCACTTCATTGTCAACTAATGTTACTAGTGTTATTTTTTATCTAGTGCTCCAGAGCCGAATCAGCCATGTCACTTCCATATGTGTCTAATATACTAGAATGACTATATCACCAAGCTTGAAAACAAAAGAATAAGGTTCCTCTAGTAGAGGTAATAGATATGAGTGTATTGGAACCTACTCTAAGGAGATAGGCCAAGCAGCCAAATATCACCTCCAGCTTTATCATAAACCAATTAGGAGAGAGAGTCATAGAAATTTCTACTCCCATTAAGGGAAATACTAAAGAAACTATCACATCAACGGACTATCAAATTTCCAGATTTTCACTAGGTAAGGTGACACACGAAGGTGCCAAAAATATGTGCAAGTGGCTCTCAAAAATTTATTGGAGAAGTATGATAAAGATAAATATTCCAAGGATGAACTGAAATTAAAGGTTGAACAACTCACTACTTTTCTAAGGAAAGTAACACAACCCACTCTAACCACTGATCCTTCAACTACTACTGCTCTGAAAATTTCTTCTACTCTAGACGATATTTCATATCATGAGATTAAGAAGATAGGTCGAAGGGAATATCAATGAATGGATGGATGGAACACATGCTTTAAGAAGCTAATCCTTTGATAAAATAAGTTGTTGAGTTATATAATGATTTGTAAACTAAAATATCCTCCATTTGTAGGATGGATGAATTCTTCTCTGAAGATAACAATAATTTGAATCCAAATTTAACCACATGGGGTGAGGTTAGAGAGGAGGATATAGATCTAATTATTCAAGAAGAATTAATTTATGATATTTCCAAGTTTTTGATTTTCGAAGGCTATGGAATTTAGATCCCAGGTGTTACAAGATTTGATCAAGAAATTGGATGACAAATGCGTAGAAATAATGGATGCTCTAAATGATATCTCCGAAGAATTTGATAATATCAACTACGAAATTTTCAAACCAAATATTTATGCCCTTCCACTAGATCAAATTAATTAAATTTCAAATATTTGGTGGAGAAAGATAATGAGGTAACTAGGACTTTCAATAGTGATTCAATTGATAGGTTGGTTTCATGTAATAATTTCACAAGTTGACTGAAGAAAGTGGTGAGTAAACTCAAAAGGATCTTGGCTAAAGTGGAAAGAGAGATTGAAAAAACATATGTGGTGAATCATTATGCATGTAGACCATAGGAAGAGAAATTACAAGGAATTATCAAGTGTTTCATTAATTAAAAGCATCGACGACTATGTGGGATAAACCGTAGGGAAAGATGAGGAAGGAAGAGATGTTTCAGGACCAAGCTAAGCTATGTGGCCATGAAAGGAGAGTTCTAAGCTCGGATTAGTCGAAGTTGAAGGTTGATCTGGGTCAAGCCTTTGTAACTAATTTTCTATTTTTATGGGAGCATGTTCCCTAGAACTTAATTACATTCTATTTATAGTAACTTGTTATTTAAGGTTCAGTGTAATGGTTGAACCTAAAAACTTATAAATAGTTAAAAGCATATGTTTAGTGGGGAGATAGATTATTGGGAAGTTACTCTTCAAGCTTGGAATAGTGCTTTGATACTTTGGGTCCTTTCAATTATATTCGAACAACATTTTGTTGTGAAATATCTGATTTATTGTGTTAATAGTTGATCAATGTATGCTTTGTGGATGTGCAATTCCTTAGTGTAAGTGATTATGTAACCTTTATTTCAGAATATCTTATTTCAATGTATGGGAGAATGATGCGATTATGTTGAAAATCAGTTGTGAACATTACATTCCTTCTATTATAAAGTTACATTATCATTGGCTATCATAAAGAGAAAGGGATGTATGACATGTGTATATCATATATTGTCATGATTTGTTGATTATGTACTCAAATAGATTTGATCTATGTATTAGGTATTTTTAGGGTCCTAGAAGGAAATTCATGATATTTTTCGATGGTCATTATTTTCCCTATATAAATAACACAAGTTAATTAGATTGCGATGGCTTCTTTATCCTTTCTAAGTTAACCCTTTCTCGGTGTAAATATCAGAAAATTATCTAGTTATACTCTCTTGGTGATGTATTTTTATTATTTGTTAGTTCTAACCATGAAACCCATGAATTGAGTAGATTAGAGTCATTTTTAAAAAAATAGCCTTGCACATCGATCTTAAATCGCATGCCGCAAGTTCCAAAGGAAGTCAACCTTCTCTATAGGTTCATCCCAAGGAAGAAAGGTCCCACACCTTGGGGATGTTTCAACATTACACATGATCTTTCAAGTAATTTAACGGTACAAGATCCATGCAAAAAAATTTTGGCATGCCCAAAGGGGAGAGAGATATTTTTCACTTCTCTTCATATTTACATAACTCAAAGTTCTTGGAAAATCCATATCTCTCGGATTATTTGTCTCTGTGTGTTAACATATGTGAATAATTCGGATAATATATTGTACAAGATAAGATAGGAGAAATTATCAGCATATTGAGTTATCTTTGTCTCCTCTAAGAAGAAGAAGAGGTGTTTTAGGATCACTATTCATAGTGTCTCCCTATAGGGTCATTCTAATCCTCCTTATGGAAGATTCCCTCCACTCAGAACAATTGACCTATTAGAATAATGAAAAGTAACCAAATTTCCTCCCCTTTCAATGCAAGCAATACTATTTTTTTTTCTCAACGTGATCCTATACCTACTGCAAAACTCAAAATTTTATCCTTCTATACAAGGGAAACTCACATTACTCAAGTGGAAGATATTCTCGATGTAGCCAATATTTTTTAGTACACAATATGATGGATGATAACGTTGCGAGCTTAGACTTCTTGCTACTAATTTCAAGGGAAAAACACTTCAGGTGGTTTTGTATTTTAAGTGTTGGGACTATTACCACTTAGGACAAGTTAGGAGAAAAGATCTCAGTAAATAGTTTGAAAATAAAAGTGAGCACTTGTCAATTTTGGAATAGATCACTATCATAAAGAGAAATCCCCAAGAATATATGAGCAATTTAAATTTTTATTCCATAGGACTCTGCAAAAATATTCTAGCACTCATAAAGCCTTGTTCAAATAATGCATTATTATACTATTTACAATCCTTGAATAGTGATATAGCACTTATGATCTAGTGCATGGGAGGGACTACACTACCTGATGCCTACGAAGTTTCCATAAGAGAAGAGAACTCCTTAATATAGGCTGGAAAGATAGCTCCAAAACCACCAATGTCATTGTCTCTATATATTACAAACAACCAAACTTACTATTGCTCCTATTCTAGCATCCTCCAAGAACCATCTCATTCTTTCCCTACCTCTTCAAATGAACTATTTGAAGTCAAGTCACTACTACAAAGTTTTGGGAACAAGCTCATTACACTCAAAAGGAAAAAAAGTCAATACAATCACCCATATCAGCCACCAAATTAGTAGTATCAAGCTAATCGTCCTCCCTTTCAAGGAAATAATCAACCTCAAAACCAAGCTATAGGTCAAGCTATGAATGTTAGGCCTCTAAATTTAAGGAATCATCTCATTAGATATTATAGAGCTATTGTACTATCCAAAATAATATAGTTCAATATTATGAATGGTGTTATCCTTTTCTCAGCCTCACAATCAAAACCTTTTCCCTAATGGAGTTCTTATCCAAGCCCTTATGGTTCAAAGCATATCTACCCCTTCGAGCCAATAGAGAAATCACTTGCATAGGAAATAGTAGATCAGCCATAGGCGCCCAAAGAAACCACTTTGCTAAATTGGCAAGTAGAAGATTTTTGTGGGGTGAATACAGATGCTTCATCCATAGCAGCGAATACTTGTTTTAAGAAGAGGGTGATGGAACTCTGTTATCTCTCTGAAAACACGTTTTTTCTAAGTTAAATTCCAAATTTTGAGCTCTCCTAAAGTATTTTTAAAAATTCAAAACTTTGAAGAAATAGAAAAATGTGTGCCCTAGTCTTTGTTTAAATCTCTATTTTGCTTGTTTTGAAAAATTCTCCATCTCTGGTCTCGCACGTAATATCATCCTTACAATCTCCTTTTTGATCAAAATTGTTCACTTGTTATATGGCTTGGGTCGTAAAATCATTTTTTTTTCCTCCTTACCTCCGGCTCATGAAGGAAATTAAAAAATTGGACTCAAAATGATGAAGTTCTCTTCCTCTGTGTATTTTTCCCACAGTCGGGAATGATGGGCATTTTATTCCTTGTCAAAGTTTGGCCTCATCATCCATGGGTACATGGAAATACCTAATTGGAAGCAAGACAATGGAGAAATTTTGGTTTTTGAACCTCTTTGTAAAAAAGACGAAAAGTTAAAAAGTGACCCGCAGCCCCGATCAGGCTATAAAGGTAAAAATAAAATTTTGAGCCTACAAAGAAATGTCAAAGTTGAAGCCTACCGTTGAAAATTCAAAGTGGATGAGTAGGCCATCAGGGAACTTTTGGAAATTTAACCAAATTCACAAAAGTGAAGTAAAATTTCTAGAATGCTCCATGGCTATACCAAGGTCTCAGGCCCGTTGTTGAAAATTCAAAGCAAAAGAGTGGGCGGTAGAGGAATTTGAGTTTTTAAGCCTTTTTCCAAAAAGGCTAAAATTTTGAGAAAAGGCCATAACCCTATTTTCAATCAGAAGGTGCCACGTGTCAAGATTTCAATCGAAGCGGTGGGATGGAGGAAATTTGAGTTTTGAGCCTTTTTCCAAAAAAGGTTAAAATGTTGAGAAAAGGGCCGTGACCCCATTTCCAATCAAAGGGTGCCACATGTCAAGAGTTCAATTGGAGTAGCGGGCCAGTAGAGGAATTTGAGTTTTTGAGCCTTTTTTCCAAAAAGGTTAAAATGTTGAGAAAGGGGCCGCGACCCCATTTTTAATGAAAATGCACCACATGCCTAAGTTAAAAAGTTGAAGCGGAGGTGTGGACCAATTTTTTCCAAATTTCCAAATCTCTAAAAACTTGAAAAACACAAAGGGATTTCCCTCGTACCTACTCCAATATATTCCTACCATGTGGATGGCCCAATTTCAAATTTATAAGAAAAATCAAATGCTGTATTCAAAATGGCAAATCAAATGTAATTTTCACGTTACAACATCTCGGTTTTTAACCCGCCATGAGCATTTTATTTACAATGGAGGAATTAGAATAAGCATAAATGATTTGTAAATATTGTAACCATTTTTTTACAAGATATAATGCATCCTTAGATCCATTCCAAAGGGCTAGTGATTGATTTCAAAAAACACCGAGAGTTATATGTACCTAGAAAAAGACAAAAACACCATACTTCTTCTATTTTCCCTTCTCCTTAGAATTTCCTCTATTCTCAAAGCTCTGTACAAACTCTAATTTAGCTTCAATAATGAGAGAAGAGATTTTTACCTTTTTGATTAAGGGATTGATTGGTACCTTGCGATCAATGAATTTTATTTGGTTTTGTAGATTTTTTTTTCTTCTAACTATAAATGCATATAAATGAAATTTCTAATTAATGTGTGTGGGCATATGATATTATACTCACAACATTAGTTTTTCCACTCCCCTTCCCCTTTCCAAGATGACTTTTCTTCTCTAGTGAGACATTGCTAGCTTTTCCACAGGGTCAATGGAGTGCCCCTGTTGGATCTCTGGTCGAAAGGCCACCATTGAAACCCATCTTTCATGCATGCACCTATGTAATTTGCATCGTTCAAGTAGAGGGACTTAGATTCCCATAGCATTGGCTTGAAATCCATCAATTTTTCCACAAGACAAATTTTCTTGCCTATAGTTTTGGTGCCCACAAAGTGGGGGCATATTTTGCAGCATCTACACCTAAAAAAGACCTCATGGTTATAAAATACAAAAAAATTTCTAGAAGAAAATTTTCTAGGGATTAAATAATCACATAATCTACATGGATGTAAATCATGGCTATTCTAGGAAATCCTCCTATTGAGAGACCTAATTTACTCTTTCATATCCAAGAAGAGATCACTTCGATCGAGAGAAGCTATTTGACATAATAGATAAAGTGTCAATGAATACTTCATTTCCATAAGGATTCTCGGACATGGAAGAGGAACGTGTTGTCGAATTGGAAAGGCGGAGATAAATTCTAGCACCATAGAGAAGAGAATAAACTTTCAAGTTGGTTGATAGAAGATACTCCCGCAAACCGAGGCAAGGAGGAAAAATTAATCCCACATTTGAAGAGCTTGAAAGAGAGGCAAGAGCCGAGGAGGAGATAAGGTCTCAACTTGAAGAAATAGAGAGACTCCAAATTGAAGCGAAGAAAGAGCAGCAATAGAGGTAGTCTTAGAAAGATCATACACTAGAAATAGTAATAGAAATGGTGATCATGATCATGAGGTACTCTGCCTAACTTACCATGGGGAAGAAATACTGGTCCACTTTCTCTTCCATAACCACTTCATGAGCTCTCAAGACGCTCAATAAAGAACTTCCCAAAATTCAAAGGGGATGGTTCTCGGCTCCTCTGAAGAACATGTAGTAGCATTCATCACTACTTGTGGAGTGTTGGGAGTCAAAGATGAAGATGTCTCGCTTAGTCTCTTTGTGGAGTCACTCACGAAAGAGCTTATGAATGGTTCTACATGTTGCCCTAATATTTTTCACAAACCTGGGAAGATATAAGAAGTGCATTTGAACATAGGTTCAAGAGCATAGAAGATTGTCAGGATCTGCTAGTCTAATTGGTCTAGATGAAGAAGGAGACCTCTGAATCAATGAGATATTTTTAGCAAGATATGTTAGGTTGACAAGAAGGATCCTAGAAGATGTGGTACCCTCGAGAAAAACAATTTGAAAAGGTTCTTCATCAGTGATTTTCCATCAAAAGTTGATTTCTTCCTCAAAAGATCCCAACCAAGAACATTGAGGGAAGCTCAAAACTTTGCAATTAAGACTGATGATGATCTAATTCTTTCTAGCAAAGTGAAAGGACCAAATGGGATCCATAAAGGTCAGAGTTCAAATTCAGTCACCACTGATCCAATGATCCAAAAAATGGCAAATGACTTAGCTACTTTGAAGAAGAAGTTGTCACAAATCACAATGAGGAATGCTCCAAGGAGACAAAATCCTCTTGATAGACCAAGAATTTCTCCACCTCCTCATAGGATTACTCTTGAAGCACCACCAGACCAATGACATCTTTTACACTATAGAACTCGAAGAAGGAGAATACATTGAGGAAAATGAAGAAGAAAGCATGGATGACTGCTAAAAATATCTTGGAATTGAAGATGTTGGCATGCACAATGACCTGATTGAATACATTATTGATGAGGAGGAAGGTTATGAATAAGCTCCAAGTTTTTCATGTGTTTTTTCACTTGTGCATAATCCAAGAATGGTGTTTCAACCTCAAAAGTTGTAACTGAGAATAGGAATAACAAAGAAGATAGCTCTTCAAAGCCTCCACTAAACAAGATCATGAGCATGGGATAACCATTACAACCTTCCATGGAATCGTCTAGAGAGAAATCAAATTCACCGGTTTTCAAGGATTACGCTGTTGTGCCAAGTAAGTTATCCGATTCTTCTCCCAAATTAAAAATTGTTAAGAGTAATTCTCTTCTAAATGTTGGTTCTGCAAGAACATATAAATTTCAATAAAAGGCTACATCCCCACCTCCTTCTAAGCCAATTTCTACTTTTGAAAAAGAGAACCCAACACCAAAAGTAATGATGCACCTACCATTTAAGTCCACATCCACTATTGGAGCCTCTTCCTCATCTACCATAACTTCATTTGACTTTGTAGAGCATGCTAGCAAAACTAAAGTCTAGCTCTCTGAAATTGAATACCTATAAACACATCCTACCAAATTTGATAGATTCATCAAGGAATTATGGGATGGTAACTCTACATCCCCAATCTCTAATTCTAAAGGCTTACTTCCCACACCATCTATAACATCTTCACAAAACATGCTAGCCCTCAGTGCCTCCAACACCAACAAAGTTGAGCCTTTTTACCTGTCACTTCTCATAAACGGTTTCAAGCTAAAAATTACATTATAGATTATGGAGCCTCCGATAATGTGATGCCAACAAAATTTGTAAATGTTGTTGGCCTCAATTTTACCTGTAAATGGCACATGATACTCAATGGAATCCAAACAAGTTCCATTGGTAGGAAGGATTAAGGATGCTTAGGTTGCACTAGCTGATTACCCTGACAAGAAGATACTCCTGACCATTTTGGTGGTAGACATCCCAACATCTTTTGGTATGATTTTGAGTAGAAGTTTTTGCAGAGATATAGGTGGAGAAATAAAAATGGATTAGTCATCTACAACTATCCCAGTGAAAGGAGAAATGAAGAATTTATTGTCAATTAGAAAAATGAAGTTCACATTAAGGAAGAATGATGATCTAAGAGCTGATATCCTTTTTCAAGATTTTGGGCTTGGAAATTACCTCCTTACATCATAGAAGGAAGAGGAATTTCCACTTCTCATGGAGGAATAATAAGACCAAATCTGGATAGTGGATTTTGATGGTAGTCATTCCAGAGCAGGTTCAGGAGCTGGTGTATTATTATACTCTCCCTCCAATGAGGTATATCCTTTTTCCTACAAGCTATAATTTGATAATACAAATAATACCTCAGAGTATGAAGCATTACTCTTCAACATGAATACAACAGAGGGACATGGGAATCAAGAAGTTGAGATGTCAAGATGATGCAGAGGTTGTGGTAAAGTAGTTTCATTAATAATATCGGTGAAAAACCCCGGACTCAAGAGCTATAGAAATAGAGTATGGAATTGCATTAAATCCTTTGATGCATTATCCATTGAAGCTATCCCTAGGATTAGAATGAAAAGGCTGATTCTCTAGTAGTGTCAGCTTCTTTAGTGATGCCTCATCCTTTTTTTAGAAAGGATAGTTTGACCATTGAGATGGTGTTCGGACTCAAAGATTCCGCATAATGTAAATCACTGGAAGGTCTTCAATGATGACAATCAAATCCTAGCCTTCTTAGAACAAAAGGATGAATTCAATAATATTTTATTTGAAGGAAGTGAAAAGTGACACCGTGAATCAGCCCCCAAAGAAGAGAAGGAAATAATAGAGGGAAGTGATGAAGAGAGAGTAATCAAACTAAAAGGAAACAAAATACATAAAGGCCTAGTTTCTTTAGAAGACCTCTTTGACAAGCATGAAAGGTTCATCCAAGAGAAAGAAAAATAGTCTTCTTGGTGCACATTTTATTTTGATCAAGAAAACATTGGCACTTCATAAAATCCAAGGATGGTTAACATTGGTAAATTCTACCCACCAGAAGAGAAGAGAAATTTTGTTTCTCTAGTTAAAAAGCACTCAGATGTATTGGCCTATTCCTATGATGAACTCAAATATTTTCAGCCAAAGGAAATGCATCACTCCATTCCTTTGAAGCAAGGAGCTAAGCCCTTCAAGAAAAAACAAAGGCCTTATAATCAAAGAATGCCGATGTTATCAAATAAGAGGTGACAAAGATTCTCAATGCTAGAATCATCTTTCCCATCCACCATTCTACATGGGTGGCTAACATTGTGCCAAGAAGGAAGAAGAATGGAGAAATAAGGATTTGTGTGGACTTACGAAATCTGAATCAGAATCTCTCAATGACAACTACCCTCTTCTAATCATGGATCATATTTTGCAAGCATCACACGGGATTTGAAATGCTCTCTTTTCTTGATGGATTCTCAAGG
Source organism: Taxus wallichiana var. yunnanensis (assembly GCA_018340775.1). Classification (NCBI taxonomy): domain Eukaryota; kingdom Viridiplantae; phylum Streptophyta; class Pinopsida; order Cupressales; family Taxaceae; genus Taxus; species Taxus wallichiana. The sequence goes on along the minus strand of CM031235.1, from coordinate 36,644,329 downwards.
TACAACCAAATCAAGGTGACAGAAGAGGATTGCAACAAAAAAACCTTCACAACACCTTGGGGAACTTTTTCCTATAGCAGAATGCCTTTTGGCTTGATCAATGCTGGAGCCACTTTCCAGAGAGAAATGGACTTGGCCTTCAAAGATTTGAAACATTGCATTGTCATTTACCTTGATGACCTCACGGTTTTTTCAAAGATGAGGGGAGATGATATCTATCATTTGGAGCAAGTCCTTGCAAGGTGTAGGAAACATGAAATTTCTCTAAATCCAAAGAAGTGCATTTTTAGAGTCACAGGTAGGTAAGTTGCTAGAAACATTGTGAACAAACATGGAGCACACACCGATCCTAAGAGGATCGAGCTATCCAAGCACTAGCCTTACCAACCAAGAAGAAGGAGTTCATTCATTCTTTGGAAAGGTAAACTTATTTCATCGTTTTTTCCTAATGTTTCTCAACTGACTAAGCATATAACTTCCATGATGAATCCTCAAGAAAGTTTCAAGTGGAATAAGAAATGAAAAACAACATTTCGGGAGATCAGAAAGCCATTGTAAAAGGTCCAACTCTTGTATCTCCCGATTTCAACAAGGAATTCATCATGTATTGCTATGCATCAAAACATACACTCTCTAATGTCATTATTCGGAAGAATGATGAAGGTTTGAAGCACCCATTGCTTTGATGAGCTGTCCTTTGAAAAATCATGAGATAAAGTAGAGCTAATTTGAGAAACATGTCTACGCAAAGTGGTCAAAGCTATTAAAAGTTTTAGATTCTACATTCTCAATTCCCATACAGTAGTGATGGTCCTTAGAAGTGCAATCAAGTCCATTTTGACTCAACAAGATCCCGGGGTTAAGAGAGGAAGTTGTAATGCAAAGACCCAAGAGTATGACTTAGAGATTAGACCCTCTAAAATGGTAAGAGGAAATGGTTTTGGCAGCTGATTGCTGAAGATGAATCTCTAAGGACTCGGTAGGGAGAAAAAATATGGTGTTTGTTCAACCTATTCAGAGACACCACACAAGCGCTCTTTATCACCACTATTGATGAGTGGTATTTTGACATTGCTTACTAACTCAATTATGGAGAATTCCTCCTCATATTGATTAAAAAAATAAGGAAACTCAAGCTAAAGGTAGCCAAGTTTTGATCTACAATCATGTGCTTTACAAGAGAGGCCTAGATGGTTGTTTCCTCGGTGTGTAGATAAGGAGCAGCAAGAAAAGTTTCTCGGGGCATAACATGATCAAGCTTGTGGTGGAAATTTCTCAGCAATGGTCACCGCACATAAGATCCTAATAAGGAGATATTATTAGCCCTCCATCTTTGTATACACTCAAGATTGGGTTTCCAAATGCAAAGCATGTCAAAAATTTATTGAAATCCACAACTAGCTACATTGCCACTCGGGCTGTGGTGATTGAGGAACCCTTTCAGCAATGGGGGATAGATTTTATTGGTTTTCAAAATCCTCATTATAGTGCAAGGCATACTTATGTAGTCATTGAAACTGTTTACTTCACTATATGGGTGGATGTCATCCCAACCAAGCAAGTCACTCAAATCGGCAATAGCTTTCATCAAGGAGAATATCATTATTCATTTTGGAATACCACAAAAAAATTTTGTAGACAATGCTACCTATTTCTCTTCCAAGGAGCTCACAAAGTTTTGTTATGGGTTTGGAATCTCCCTATCTCACTCTTTTTACTACTACCCATGGGGAAATGGGCATACTAAGTCAAGTAACAAGAACATTGTGACCATTGTTTGCAAGCTGGTAGATGAGAATCAAAGGAACTGGCACAAGAAGTTATATGATGCATTGTGGGCCAATAGGATCACTCCTAAGAAGGAAATAGGTATGTCACCTTTCCAAATGTTGTATGGAGTTGAGGTAGATATTCCCCTCACAATTTCGATGCCACTCTCAAGTTATTACAAGAAGAAATAGAATATGGTCAATACAAAGACTCCATTGACAAGAGGATCCTCTTCTTGGAGAAGCTGGAGGAAAGTAGATGCCAAGTGGTGGATAGAATTAAAGAACACCAATTGAAAGTGAAGAATATATTTGAAAAGAGGGAAAAGGAAAGATAATTCAAGGTTGGAGACTTTTTCCTACTATGGGACAAGAGAAGAGAACCAAAGAGCAGCCATGGAAAGTTTGATTCATTATGGCTTGGCCCATTCCAAATTCATAGAGCTTATGGTGAGAATGTTTTTCTCCTCTCATAATTGGATGGAACACCATTGGAATTTCCTCAAAGTGGGAAATATTTGAAATTGTATCATCAGTGAAAGCGGGTTTTCCCCTTCCTTGTACCATAGGTGTTTTTGTAGGTTTGTTTTTTCCCTTTTCTATTGTGTGGTTTTGGTTTAGTTTTGTTTGGTTTTTGTTATGTGTGGTTTACCTTGAGTGTTTCCTCCTTCTTCCATTATTTCTCAGAATTAAACATGAATCTGCATGGCCCAATGGATAAGGCATTAGTCAACGTTATACGAGTTTAAAAATTAAAATTATGGATCCTCATACCAGGTCTTCGTCATGATAAGTGCATGCCATGTCCCCAGAGCTAGAGCCATTTGTTGTCTCCCAAAACTACTTTTCGTATTCCATGTTAAATTCAAAATTTTGAGCTCTTGCCCTCTTAAAGTATTTAAGCCAAGTGGAAAGTTTGAGAAAATAGCAAAATTTGTTTCATAGTGTTGTTAAATCTCTGTTTTTATCATTTTGAAAAATTCTCCATCTCTTGGTACATGCACATAATATCTACCTTACAATCTCCTTTTTGATCAAATTTTTTTATTGTTCTATGGCACAGGTATTCAATTTTTTTCCTCCATACCTCTAGATCGCTAAGGAAATTCAAAAATTAGACTCAAAATGATGAAGTTCTCTTCCTCTGTGTATTTTTCCCATAGTCAAGAACAATGGGAATTTTCTTCCCCATCAAATTTTGGCCCCATCATCCATGGGTATGTGGACATACCTAATTGGAAGTGGGTTGGAAGAGAAATTTTGTTTTTGGGCCTCTTTGTAAAAAAGGTGAAAAGTTAAAAAGTGACCCACAACCCCGATCAAGCTATAAAGGTAAAAGTCAAATTTTGAGCTCGCAGAGAAAAGTCAAAGTTGAAGCCCACCGTTGAAAATTCCAAGCGGATGAGCGGGCAAAGGAGGAATTTCAATTTTTGAGCCTTTCTCCAAAAAATGTTAAAATGTTGAGGAAAGGGTCGTGACCCCATTTCCAATAAGGTGTCACATGTCAATAGTTCAATCGGTCACGCAGTAGGTTGGGGAGGAATTTGAGTTTTTGAGCCTTTTTCCAAAAAGGTTAAAATGTTGAGAAAAGGGCTACGACCCCATTTCCAATGAAAACGTGCCACATGCCTAAGTTAAAAAGTTGAAGCGAAGGTGCGAGCCAATTTGTTCCAAATTTCCAAATATTTAAAAAAACAAAAAATGCAAAGGGCTTTCCCTCATACCCACTCCAATCTTTTCCTACCACGTGGACGACCTGATTTCAATGTTATAAGATAAAATCAAATGGTGTGTATTCAAACTAGAAAATCATATGTAACGTTCGCATTGCAAGTTCTAGTTTTTAACCCACCATGACTGCTTTTTTTGATGGAGGAATTTGAAGAGGCATAAATGATTTGTAAATATTGTAACCATTTTGGCAAAAGATATATTGTCTCCTTAGAGCCATTATAAAGGACTCGATTGATTTCAAAAGAGACCAAAGTGCTTTGTACCTAGAAAAGACAAAAACACCATAATTCTTCTATTTTCCTTCTCCTCGAATTTCATCTATTCTCAAAGCTTTGTACAAACTTTGCTTTAGCTTTAATAATAAAATAATGATTTTTTTCCTTTTTGATTAAGGTATTGATTGGTACCTTACAAATAATGAATTTTATTTGTTCTTGTAGCTTCTCCTACGGATTTGTTTTTCTACTAACTATAAATGCATGTGTAGACACCTATAACTATGTCCAAGCAATTTAAATACTTCAATTGTGCTAATTATCTCCTTTCCCACAAATTGATGACATATTGTCAATAGTGCTCATCTTCTCTTCCATTTTCGTTAATTGATTACATTATGCTAATTAATTAAGTCACCTATCCAACACATACCCTAATTAACGACCCTTAGTTAATCAACACCTTTTATCTAGTCTAATTATTATTATTAATTAATTAGTCTCTCTTCACATTATATCAATAAATGACCATTTAATTGGTTTAATTTCCTCCTAATGGTCCAAATCACACTAAAATCCATCTAAAAGCTTATAAAAGCTTGCACATGTATTAATTAATCATCTTGATTAATTAATACACCCCTTTATCCACATGAGCCACTAAAGGACAAACTAAACCTTCTTAAAGTTAACTCATCCCCATCTAAACCCCCCTTATCCATAACTAACTATACATCTCCATTATTCCCACATTCATGAGGATGTGTTGAATCCTTTATCCTTTGGGCTATATAAATAACTCTCCTGTACTTCTACACCTACACCTAAATCTCTCAAGAGATAAAAGAAAGAACATAGTTTCGTACTAATAGACTTTTTTCATTCTTGAGCCCTCCATCCTCCATTCTTGAAGAGCTAAGCCTCACACCCAAGCATCCATTGAAGGATCAAAGCAAGCAAATTTAGTTTGATTACCATTAGACTACTTAGGTTCATTTTAATGTTAAATCAGGCAATTAAGGAGAATAGAGTTCATTAATTTAGATTATGTTTTGATCATTTCAAAGTTATAATGTTGAGGGTAGGAATTTTTTATTTCTTCATCATGATGGTGCACATTTCTCATTTCTAGTTAGGTTAGGAAGCTATTTCTAGGTGGTAGTTTCTTGCTTTAAATTTAGCTAAATTGTAGAAATACTTGTACACAACATGTAAATGAAATTTCTAATTAATGTGTTTGGGCATCTGATATTCTACTCACAAAATTATTTTTCTCCTACCTCCATTTCTACTCCCTTCCCCTTTCCAAGACGAGTTTTCTTCTCTAGTGAGACATTACTAGCTTTGCCATGTGGGTCGAGTGGAGTGCCTCTGTTTGATCTCTAGTCGAAAGGCCACCATTGAAACCCATATTTCATGCATGCACCTAAAGAAGTTGCACCATTCAAGTAGAGGGAATTAGATTCCCATAGCGTTGGCTTAAAACCCATCAATTTATCCACACTCTAAAATTTTACCAGCTTCTACTTCACATCCTCGGTCACAAGTAGCAGCTTGATATAGACATGGGAAAGGCATTGTCGAGAGACACTTTCTAACCTAGCTACAAGGAAGGAAGGTTCTTCGGGCATCGTGTTACCTAACAAACATTTTCTAAAAGAGTATTTCAATGCACAAAGAAAGATTAGTAGGGTAGGCACAATTCCTTTTAGAATAGTGTAACAGATGAAGAATACCAAGTTGAGTGTCACTATGTGGAATGCACTCTTGATTCTTTCTTAGAGAAATTTGTTGTAAGAGGATTTGAATAGTTTTGGTACAATAGATGGATCAATGAGTCATGGAGCAACAAATGCAACAATTTTGTGCCAAATGGAAGGGAAAATTATTCCTAATTCAAACAAACCACCACCATTCTATATTTATTTTTTCATTGGTGATCGTTTGGTACATAATTTTATGATTGATATTGGCGCGCCTAGTAGCTCTGTAATGTCTAAGAAAATTACAGACGTGTTATGAATCCAATATACACCAGTTTCAAAGGGATTTTTTCAGTTGGATGACATAGCCATCAAGACTATTGATGTCATCAAAGGACTTCAATTTATTATCCATGCATGCCTAAGCTTGAAGTTCACCCAAGACATATCATTCATTGTTCTCGCTTCTCTCTTTGTTATATGCCTATCATGAGACTTCACTGCTAAAATGAGTGGTTACCTATAAGTTGATTTGTTACATATGATTCTCAGGACTCGATATGGAACCAAGGGAACTATAAGGGGAGAACCAATCTTCCATAATCATGTAGAACCCTACATGGCTAGTCCTACAAAGGGGAATTATACCATCCATGATCGAGAGGAAGAAGTTGTTGATCATGAACCCACCACTCTTGTGGAATAAGTCCCTGATATTGTGTTGGATGAAGTATTTGAAGACCATCAGTATGATCCATATGTTGATTTTTGATAGAAGAATAATTTGGTTTGTTGTTATTGGAAGAAACAAGATTGGGCACATATTGCATTCACGAAGAAGGAACAACCATACCAAAACTTGTCAAAACACAAAGCAATCTTGAAGGATTATGGAAATTGTTCTTTGATGGCTCAAGGAGTAAGAATGGGTCTGGTGTCAGTGTTATGCTAATTTATCTAGAAGGAGATAAATATTTCTCATCTTTCTAGTTGTAGTTCAGTTGCACTAACAATGTTGCAGAGTACAAGGCCCTTATGCAAGGAATTCAACTTGCTCAAAAGAGGGGTATTAAAGCCCTGGATATTTTTGGAGATAGTGAGTTAGTAGTTCATCAAGTGATGGCACGTAGTGCATCCAAAAATGATCTTTTAAGATCATACAAAAACCGATTCTGGGATTTAATTGAAAATTTTGAATCTTTTGGGATCCATGTTTTTCCTAGGAAGCAAAATCAAGATGTTAATAGGCTTGCTACAATTGGCTCGCAATATGACATACCTACAGATATAATTAAGGGAAAAAATGTTCAAAATGGTGGTCTGACCTGTAGTTCCAGATAATTTGAGCAGATGAAAAGTGTTTGATAGTGACAAACAAATTGTCCTTTTCCTATAATAAGAGGTGGAATTTTCCGCAAAACATCAAGACAAGCTACAAAAATCATATGGTGATTAAATAATACAATTTAAGGGTAATAAACTACCAAAATTATTATTTACTCTAGAATCCATGTTTAATTAAGAGGACCAATCCAAAAGACAAAGCTCCAACATGGTGTTCAAAGAAGAAGATTTTGAGGAAGTCGAGGTAGCCAATTAAAATGTTCTAAAGATTGGTAAGGTATGTAATTCTGTAGAAAAGGAAGCTTTCATCAAAAATTTTCCAGAGTATCATGAGATTTTCACATGGAGCTATAAAGACCTATGTGGTTTTCATCTAGGGCTAGCACAACATACTTTAGAATTGGACCCTCATGCCAAGCTAGTTCGTTAGAAATAGAGGTCGATTAATCCCAAAATCGAGCCACTAATGAGGAAGGAGCTAACCAAACTCATTGAGGCTTGTATAATTTTTCCTATCAAACATTCATCTTGGGTGGCCAATTTGGTTCTGTATGGAAAAAAATAGAGAGATTTGGCTATGCATGGATTTTAGAGATCTGAACCATGCCTCATTGAAGGATCACTATCCTCTTCCATCAATGGAGCAAATTCTTCAAATAGTGGCAGGATCTCAGAGGTTTTCTTTGCTCGATGGGTATTCAGGTTATAATCAGATTCTAGTTTAGGAATCCGATCAATTTAAAACAACCTTCACCACCAAGTGGGGCACGTATGCTTATAATAAAATGCCATTTAGATTGTCTAATGTTGGGGCTACCTTCCAAAGAGCCATGGACATGGAATTTAAGGGACTAATCAATGATATCATTTTGGTTTACCTTGATGATATAACTATATATTCTAAACATGCAGAATATCACATCACACATCTAAGAAAGGTTTTCGAAGGAGTAGAGAACTTGGGTTTACACTCAACCCTAAGAAAATGTATTTTCACAAAGATGCATTAAGTAAAGTTGTTGGGAATGTTATTTCAACGGAAGGAATATCAATCGATCCAACCAAAATTCATTCAATTTTTTTCCCTCTCCCTCCCAAGCAAGAAAAAAGGAATCCAAATTTTTCAGGCACCATAAATTTTGTATAGAGATTCATTCCTCAATTCAAAAAATTAGCTAAACCACTAACAACTATGCTAAAGAAAAATATGCCTTTCTCATGGAAAAAAGAAGGGAAGGAGAGTTTTGAAGCCATCAAAATGGCCATTTATTAGGTCAAGAGAGCATTTCATGTATCCTTACTCAGAAAAATGACAATTTGATTGAGTACCCAATTACTTTTTTCATTCAATAGCTCAAAGACTATGAGCTCAAATATTAATTTTTGAAAAAAAGTCTTTGCATTTATTCGAGCTCTAAAAAATTTAATCATATGTTGCTCAACAACAAGATTCACCTAATGGTGTCTCATCATGGTGTCAAGGACTTTATTGAACAAAGAGATGAATGAGAAGCATGCTATATGGATCATGAAGGTGATGGAGTATGATGTACACATCAAAGTTACCAAACTGTTCAAAGGTAAAGGTTTTTTTTGGCATCTTGCTGCAGATATGGAATCAAAAGGTGATGAATATGTTACACTCTTAAACACTAATAATGATAATGATCAAGTTGATTGGTTATCCAAAATGAAAAATTTCCTTTTCCTAGAAGTATATCCTGTGGACATAGATAAAAAACAAATATGGACCTTCCATCTTCAGTCTATTCCATATGTTCTCGTTGATAATTTTGTCTTTCAAAAGGATTTAAACGATGTTCTCCTTAACTATGTGGGACCAGAACATGTAATTAATATACTAGAAGAGTTTCAAAAATGGTCTATCTGAAGGAAATTATTCTACATGAAAAATGCTACCAAGATCATGTGATCCAGTTACAATTGGCCAGATTTGTTCAAAGATGCCCATCTCTAGGTAAGGAAATGTAAGGAATGTTCCCTTTTCACTAGCAAGTAGAAGTTGGCAGCTCTTCCACTACATCCAATTCAAGTAGATCAACCTTTCATTTCATGGGGTTATATTATATCGGGATGACTAATCCTCCATCCAATGATAGACATAAATGGTTTCTTACTCCAATGAAATACTTTACTCGGTGGATAGAGTATATAACATTAAAAGAAAGGAATGAGAAGAGAATTCTTGTTTTCTTGGAAGGTATAATGACAAGGTTCGGTGTTCCATTTATGGTTATTTTAGATAATGCAATGTCTTTTCTTGGTCTGAATTTGAGTGAATGGGCTATCAAGAATGGGGTCTACCTCAAGACTTCATCCAATTACTATTCAAAATGAAATAGATTTCTTGATTTTAGCAACAAGAACCTCATAAGGATTATCAAACACACAATGGAGACTAATATGATGACTTGGCATACACATATTAATAATGCCTTATGGGCAGATCTAATCACACCTAAAAGGGCTATCAGGAATTCTCCTTTCCTTCTTATATATGGAAGGGAAGCGAAAATTCCGCTCTCCTTGGAGTTACCTTCCTTGGAGTTAGATCATTAGCTTGAGGTTATGGAAAATGATTCCTTGACAGTAAGGTTTTCTAAACTCATGGAATTGGAAGAAGTATGGATTAGGGCTATGAAAAATTTAGAGAAACATCAAGATCAGGTTAAGAAATCCTTTAATAGTAAATCGTTTGTGAGATATTATCAAGAGGGAGATTTAGTTCTCAAATGGGATGAAGATAGAGCCAAACCAAGAAAACACACTAAGTTTGATGCTCTCTAGATCAAGTCATACATCATCATGAGTTGAAAAGAGGATAATTCATTTCATTTATCAAAAATCAATGGAGAATAACTCCCCATTAATGCAAATGGGATACATCTCAAAGCTTTATCTTAAGATTATTCCACCCTTGTATAGTGTTCATTTTGAATTTTCCTCTAAGTGTTTTGCACATCGTATATTTTTTTCTATTTTTTTTGTTTGTGCTCTATATGTAGTTTTATTTCAAGACTATTTTACCCAATGGTTTGCATAAGAATACATGCATAAAATATTAGCGGGAAAGCATTCCCTAGAGGTCGCCAAAAATGTTAACCTTTAAATCTTACCCTAAAAATAAGATGTCAAAAGTTGCTTCAATATTTCTTCAATCTTTCTTTGAAAGTGTTAAAAATGTATTGAAGTTCTCTCAAACTCAAGTCTAAAATTTTAGAATTCGGATTTTAGAGGTTTTCCTTTTAGGAGGAGACTACCAAATAAAATATTTTGATTCCAAATTTCCAAACTCAGAAATCTCAAAAGTCTTATAATTTTAAGTTTCATACTTTTGGGATTCGGAAGTCTCCTTTAGCAATTTTCAATTTTTGACTTGAAGTTCTAAACTCGAAACTCAAGTTCCAAAATTTCAGAAATTTGGAATTTAAAGTTTCGAAGGTCTACATTTCCCCATTTGAGAAATATCTTTCCTATGTTCAAAGTCTGAAACTTCGAAGTTCCAAAATTTCAGAACTTCAGACTTTGGGTTTCAGAGTATTCCATCTTCATTTTGGAACTTTGTACTTTTGTTTTTGGAGTCTTCTATCAATTTTTGTATAAATTCATCTCTTAATTCTAAAGTTTAAAACTCAAGTTCCAAAGTTCAAAACTTTGGACTTTCGGGTTTCAGACTTTCGTATTCTATGGGAATTTAATTCTCACCTACCCCCCACATGTCAGCTTCTAGGAATTAATTTTAGGTTTTTCTATATAAACTCATATTTTTATCTATCATTTTCACCTGACTTTTTGTTCTCGACACTCTAATTTTTACCAAACTCTTTGTACTTTCGAGGTGTCATTTTCAAGGTAATTTTGTTTGGGTTATTTCTTCTTGGTTTATAATTTTTTAGGTCTTCTTCCTTATTTATTTTCTTTTGTTCTTCCTTTTTCTTATTTGGAAATGGAACCCTCATCATCCACCATGTTTTCCTTAAGAATTTTTCATGATTTCCATAGTGTAAAATCTAGCATGCAAAGGCATCCATCCAGATTGCATGATAATTTCTCCTAGATCTTCACAAGTATTTGATTTTGTTTCGTGCCCTTTGGTGATTTCACAGTTCACAAATTACTTTTTCAAAACCATCAATTTCAAAGTTTTGGAGATCTATCGTTTTTGGATTTCATAGGTTCTTCCTTTTTGGAATTTCAAAGTGGTTCTAAATTCGTAGATTTGATATTTTCAAAGTTTTAGATTTTTTCCCTTTTCGAGTTTTGAAGGTCTAAAGATTTTAGAGTTTCATAGATCTATTAGTTTTGGGATTTCAGAGCTTCTCCCTTTTCATAATTTTGGAGGTTCTAATTTCAAAGATTTAAGATTTTCATATTTTCAAAGGTCTAATAATTTTGAAGGTTTGGGGTTTTGATTTTTTAGAGTTTCTGAGGTCTTCTAGTTTCGGGTTTTTGGAGAGTTTTCTCTTTAGAGCTAGATTCTTTTCATAATTTTGAACTCCATCATTTCATAGATTTTACATTATCGATTATGAAATTTCCACGGGCCCTTGATTCCAAATTCCAAAATTAATGTCAACCTCCTCATAAAAATTTGAATAAAAGATGAAATATACATTTTTAGGAGTTTCTCCTCACTCATGCCTTTCCTCATACTTGGGAAATATTGGAGATACTAATCTTGGGTAGGTATATTTTCCAGACTTCTAGGAAAGGTTGAGAGCTCCTAACAAGAAATCTTGGATGCAGGCTATATGTGATAATGGGCTTCCTCTTGTTGTTTGTTTTCCTGCATCCATGCATTTTTCCAAATTTTTCTTGGCCGCAAGATCCCATTTTGTTGAAGATTCCAGATTGGTGAATAATGATGATGGAAAGGTTTTAATTCAATTGGACTCTAATTTATTTTAATATCTATTTAAACTCCTTCACACTAAGGACAATGCCACAATTTCACTGAAAGCTATAGTTGAACATTGGGACAAGGAAACCGAATTATGTGTGGGGGTCATAATGAATAGATACTTGGACAAGAGTGTCACCAAGTTTCCTAAGACTATGTTTCAATCATATTTCATCAAAGAAGTAAATGATATCATTGTGTTATTGAGTAGAGTTTCGTATGATTTATGTAAGGGATTTTCGGGAATGGATGTTCATATATATTACCAAAGATGAAAAAGAACAAATAATTCATACGATGGTGAGAGAATATCGTAGATCTATCTATTTTCAATTGAGTAAAGTCTTTTCTTCCAAAAAATTTTGCATGACTTCTTTCTTTTTCTATCTTGCAGCTACCATGGGGGAATTCAATGGGTTAAATACCAAAGGTGTTAGAAGTGCATCGTATATTTTCAATTTTTATCCTCAAATCATGATGGACGAGGGAAGAAGACATTTTCATAGATTTAATGATGCATTCTTAGATATTCTTCTTTATCATTTTGACAAAAATTTGTATAATCGAAGGATTTTTGATGAGTATTTCAAAGATGCACGAGAGTGGGGAGACATTTATCTTCATTTTCCAACATTTACATACATCAAGATTCTTGGTTTTATGGGTGCCACAAGAAATTTACCAAGATGTCCTAATTATAAATGGGTTTTGTTAGAATTGGTTTGGAAATTATTGGATTACCAACAAATCCAAAACAAATGGCGTAAGGTAGGAGTCTAGTTTCCCATTTCAATCGGCAGATATACTTGTGCCAGTATTTATAAAGCAATGAATGTGGATGCAAAAATGTCTCTTTGTGAACTTTTCATCCCATAACCAATTTTGACTACTAGGAAAAGTTCAAGTGAAATAGGTTTATCAATTTTTCATATTCCTCAACTAGAGGATATTTTTATTCACTATCAAGATGAGTTCATTATCCGTAATTGAGAATAAAAAAGGTTGACTTTTGATGAGTTTAGACAATTTCGTATCATATTGATTCAAAAGGAGATGGAGGATGAGGAAGAAGTGTTAGATCCAAGATATAAAGATAACAATTTTTCTAATCAACCATTTCGTGGATCTATTGGTATCTAGAGGAAAGTTTTGTTGGGCCCAAAAAATATCAACTAAGTAAAATAAGGCACGTGTGTATGCGGGACCTAGTTGAAGAACGACGCATGGGTTAAAGGCTCACGGGGAAGGGTTCAAGTAGGGTTTCTGAGAACACATGGCATGCACATAAGGAAAAATATTTTTTGTACTTAACCGTATTCAAGTATCCTAGATAGCACATGAGAAAAACATGACCCTTGTGGATAGTGTGCTTGCTGTAGCGATTGTGGGATCAAAAGGGAATATTCTAGGCATGGGATACAAGGTTCCAAAAGACATCATTGCAAGAAGTGAAGAGCTCGAGATATGGGGAGGTACGCTCCCATGCAGGGACCACTTTAACACTTGGTGACCGATCTCAGAACTTCTAGAAGGCATGACGGTGGGTGCTAAGGTTATAAATACAAGCACCTAGTAGAAGATAGATATAGAAGGATATAGAGTTAAAGAGAGGAAAATATCTACAAAAATGAATGGAGGATTCTATGGGTTGGGAATAAGAGCATATAGGGATGATGGCACATTTAGGGGAATGGATCTGTATTTTCTTTGTAATGTGATGAAGGTGGTATAGTTGTGATTCATGACTTGGCTCACGAATTATTATATAGGGGTCTCATGTATGAACCCAAGGGGATTGTAATGTGGTTATTGAATATCTTAATATGAATACAATGCTCTATTATAAATCATCTATGTGTTTGGAAGTATACTAATGTATTTCCTTTATGTATGAGCTATTTCCTTATGTTTCTTGTTATTTCCCTTTTCTGATGTAATAAGATAACTCGTTCTAGGATATGGCATGGTTTTTTCTACTCATTTCCATTTAAATCTGTTATAAGATGATGCATTCTCATAAGAATCACATAAATGAGATACTCGGCACTGCGCATGCCTTGGGTGAGTGCCTGAGATCCCGTTGGGTGATAGTCCAGTGTGCATGGGATTATACTATGGGTCTAAGGGTATAGAATATGACTACATCTTGGTTCCATTAATGGGACCTATTTTAAAATTTGTTGTGAGAAATGGCATGTATCTTTGTCCCTGTGATGCGTGATGACAAAACACTTGACCGTAGAAAGTGTTGAAACATGGTTCAAGAGCACAGAGGAAGCATTTTCTCAAATATTCAACACTCGACCTGAGTTCAATGCTAGTAGATGGATAGAGGAGAACCTATACCATGAGTTGTTTGAGACATTATTTTGTTTCTTCCTAGTAGAACTATATGAATGGATTTTACCATATGCATCTAGATTAAGTTGGTACTATAGATCACATGTGTGGACCCAAGATGACTATTAGAGGTTGTAGGATGCAAATATGAATTTGACGCGTGCTATTGATCACTAGTGGAAGAGATTGTTGGCAAGTTATACTTTAGAATATGCCATTTTGATGTATTCTTGCTCGAAGTTGTTGAGTTTGAGTTTCTGAGGGAGCCTAAAGGATAATTTTTTCATGTTATTCCTTTGGCTATGAATATCTTGGTCATCAATTTGAGTTTAGAAGTATTCCACATGGTCGGCTAAAGCTTCTCTAAGTGTTGGAAGAGGAAGCTAGGGTGGAGGAAGATGGAAGACATTGCGGATGAAAAGGAAAGGGAGGAGAGACGACTCAAGTACAGCAAAGATCTTAAAAGGGAGATCACTTGACAACATGATGTTGTGAGTGTGATGCATTTATGGAGGAAGACATTGTGGAAAGGAGTTGAGGTTCATGCAGAGGACATGGAACTTGAGCAGTCTGTGCTACCCAATCTTGGAAAGCGTAGGAGAGAGGCCCCTTCAGCTTCTAATGAGATTTCATCACATGGAGAGAGAAGAGCCTTCAACATGCATCTGAACCCACCTAGCAACCAACCCTTGGTGCTTGGTTTTCCAAATCAGGGGAGAAGTATTGTTAACCCAGTTGGTATCAGTGGGATTGATAGATCTCATGCCTAAGAGATAAAAATTTTGTTTGAAACATCCATGGCTATGCAATACATTCCTATATTTGAGGGAATATTTTGACAAGGTGCAAGTATGTAAGGTTTGGGTATCACATCTGGGAGTGGCACGGGACATACAACTAGTAGTGGGACAATATCACAAACCATAAGTGCGTAGTTTAGTGGGATGCTAGGAACACTAGGCATGACCACTTCTAGTCCTTTTTGACTATAAAAGGTGGATCTGGTGGGTCAAGAGGAACAAGACCTAGTGGATATAGTGGATCTGGTGGAGGGAGGAAACACCGGAGGGAACCAAGGCTTTGGATCATGATGAAAAGGACCCCAACCACCTCCCTAAGTGTTTTCTGAGACGTCTTTGCACTTACCAGACTATAGGGGTATTGAAGATGTTGTCAAGCATGTGCACAGGTGTGAGTTACTATGGTGCGTGAAGGGGATCACTACCCTAAAGTGGAAGGAAAGTTAGTTTACAAAAAAATTACAAGAGTTAACACATAGTTGGTATAAGAAGTATGACCCCATCATATGGTGGTGGTAGACTACACTTGCATTTAAGAACATCTTCTTAGCAGAGTTCCATATCACAAAGTATGAACAGGAAGAGCATCAATGCTCTTAAGGAGATCCAATAGGGAATGGCCAAGAGTATGTGGGAGTGTGATGCACATTTCAAGAATCTCTTGTCAAATCTATCCTATGACATTCATCTTTCTAACATGCTCAATGGTTTGTTGGAGGATTGATAACACCATTTATAAGGGATTTGTTACACAATACTTTCACAGCACTCCACACGAGGCATTGAAGCTAACTTGCACACCAAAGTTGTTGGGAGTGTTGGAATTGGTGTTAGCCCTTTTCTAGAGTCTTAAATTACTACAATGGCCAAGTAGTTGGAGAAGTTATCTACACAATCGGTGCCTAAGGTTCATGGTGGGATTTGGTGTACACAATTTGAAGTGGAGGGACATGTAAACGATAGTTTCCCTTAGAAGTCAGTGCCCGCTATGGTGGTAGACTATGAGATTTTCCATGGGGATCATGATTCAAGTAAATGCCCCCTACTCTAGCATGTAATCCATAAGAAGTACCCATGATACCAAGGATTGTAGACTGATTGATTAGATCCATGATTCTATTGATCCGTGTGTGTGTGCAGACTAGCCTTGCAAGAAGATCAAAGGATGATGACCAATGTTATAAAGGGCATGTAGATGGAAGAACACATGCAAGAGGTTTTCTTAGAGGATTTCCTTGTCCCAAAGAACCATGGAGGATGAAGTGAGTTCCCTGAGGAACTGTTATAATTGTGGATCTATAGAGCATTAAAAACATGAATTTCCCGATTTGTTACAATGCACATGGTGTGGAAAGAAACATGAGTATAAATGGTTTCCATAACTTTATGACCATATGAACCAAGTAGCACCAGAAGGAAAAAGGCACTTTGGGATGTTGAACATCAAGAAGGATGATTCGTAGTGGATGCTAAGAGTGGTGTGTGAGTCGGACTAGAACCTATGCTATTGATGACGTGAGTAGACATTGCACATTCCGAAAGATACCAAAACAAAGGAAACTATTTTCAATAGAGGAATTAGTATAGGGAAAGTATCTAGACCCTTCTCATCGAAAAAACTATATCAAGAGACTATGGATGTCATTCAAAGTTTACAAGGAGAGATTTAATGACTAAAGGAGCAGTCCAAGAAGCAGGAGAAAAGAAGGAATGTTGAGGCTTTGCAAAAGGACCTAGATGAAGTCAAATAAGTGTGAAAAATGTTAAGGAAAGATGATATTATTCCCTTGCTAGGAGAATGGCTAAGAGAGAAGGTACCACATGCTGGAGTAGAGCACGAAAGGTAGGTTTTACATGCAAACCTTCCCCCTCACAACCTTGACTATGATAAGGAGATTACTTTGAATGTGATTGTTGATGGATGGCTTCTAAGAAATATTCTCATTGACACATGAGTAGAGGTGAATGTTCTTTTAGATGCCTTGCATCATATGGGAAGGCCCGTATTGTAGTCATCTTTGAATTTGTTGTATATGGAAAAAAGACCAAGGCAATGCCCATTAGAGTTCTAAAGGATGAAATTATCACCATTCAAGGGATCAAGTTCACTGGAGACTTCAAATTCTTGGCACTAACCAAGGGAGAAAAATTTGATGTTGTTTGGGTGCCCATTGTGTTACAAGAATAATTATGACATGCGCTTTAAGAAAGGGTATATCAATTTTGAGAACAAGGAAGAAAGTTTTATCATCCCTTTGATAGATAGGAAACCAGCACCATCCACCATGTCCTTAGGAGAATAAGTCCTTGATATAATCATTTTTCACTCCATCATAGATCCCGAGATAATTCACCCCATGTAGGAGTTATCCCGTTTGAAGATGCTCATCCATGAGTGATACCACTAGTGTGGCATGCAAAAATTGGTCACATGGGACTTATGAGTTAATTGGGAGACAGTTAAGAGGATCTATAACAAGGGTGATAAAGGTGTTTTGAGTCAAGCACCTAGGAGGAAATAAGTTTCCAAGTTACTCTGGAGGAGCATATCTTGAAATTTTCTTGCGGGAGATGGAAGATCAACGGAAAAATGAGGACGAGAGAAGAGGAATGATTAGTTACAAGCTACTACGAATTGTAGTACATTATTGGGATACATATTGGGATATCCTATTAGAGTGGTGTGAGGTAAGGATTACATTCTCTATAAGGATTTCCAGGAACAACGCATCCACGGTCATACAAGACTACCATGGCAAAAGAACACTTCATTTCAATTCCAAGCATGTGAGAACACCTAGATGGGAAGCACAAAAGAGTTATCACCTTTGTTATGGGTACACAAATTTTACTCCACCTTACAAGGTTGTGTGTGTGCTTGATATGTTCATTCGGAGATGCATCGTCAATCGAGTAATTGGAAAGAGTTGGCGGCTAATCTCATTCAATATTTTGAGTATAGGAGTACCAAATCATCATTAGATAAGGCATTACAAGTGATCAAGCACCTTAGGATGGGGGATAGTGCTATGGAAGAGGATAAAATACTAGAATTTATAGGTGAGCCTTATTTGGAGATGCACCTATTTGAAGAGGAATCGAGAGGAAGTACAACTTGACATGCATGCATGGAAAAAGAAAAAGGAAAAATGTTATATGTAATAGACGGAGAAAGGATGGAGACTTTGGATATTAACTATTCGGAAGGTACGTGTATAGTTATAGAAAATGTTGATGAGTGAGAATGCTCCTACCATGAGGCCTTGAAAACAAAGAAGGTTAACATTGGGAAGGAGGAAGAACCTAAGGAAGCTATCATCAGTGACTATTGATCAGAAAAGGAGGTTTCAAATATCATTGATCTATTGTGTGATTTCCAATATTTCTTCCCTTGTGGGTACCATGGATTAAAATGCATTCACCATTCCTTAGGGAGATGAAGATCAAGTTGAAGGAAGGTGCGTGCTCGATTCAAAAGAGGATTTATTGGATGAATCTAAATTTTCTCATCGTCGAGTTAAGTAAGAAATATAAAAAATGATAACATCTAGTATCATTGAGGCGGTGGAAGAATAATAATGGATAATCCCAATGGTTATCGGTAGTAAGAAGGATGGTACGATAAGAATTTCTATTGAATACAAGGATTTGAATGCAGTGTGTGTCATCGATCCTTTCCTAACCCCCTTTACTAAAGAAATTTTGGAGGGAGTAGCCAGGCATGAAGTCTACTCTTTCACGGATGGATTATTAGGGTATTACCAAGTCATGATTGCAAAGGAATACCAAAGAAAGACAACTTTTTCCACTGAATGGGGAAGTTTTTCCTATACGATTATGCCTTTTGGATAAAATAATGCACCTACTGTGTTCTCACACATTGTGTTACAATCATTTCAGGATTTCATCCATAATTTTCTTCAAGTTTACCTGGATGAATAGACTATGTATGGATTGGTGAAAGATCATTGTGACAACTTAAGGCTGATGTTTGAGAGATATCAGCAATTAAGGATATCCATCAACATAAAAAAATGTTTCTTTCTTTACTCCATTTGGAACCCTATTAGGACACATTATATGGAAAGAAGGTTTGCTAGTAGATCCCACTAAAGTTGTAGTTATTGTAGGATTAGGGGAGCCTACTTTTCAAAGCACAATGCGTAGATTTCTTGGGCATATGGGGTATTACATGAAGTTCATCAAGGGTCTACCAAAATTTTCGTGCCCTTAAAGGAATTATTGAAACACAAAAGTGCCTTTCATTGGGAGAGGCGTAGCAGAAGGCATTTGACACTTTGAAGGATAGACTTGTCACAACACCCATATTACGTTTTCCTTCTTGGGATAAGCCTTTCCATGTGCATGTTGATTCCTCAGGGACAGCTATGGGAGCAGTGCTAGTACAACTTGGTGAGGGAACTATTGCTCATCCCTTGTTCTTTACAAGTAGAAAGTTGACACCAGCAGAGAAAAATTACATAAATACTGAGCGTAAAGCATTTCCTATGATCTACGCGCTACATAATTTTAGGCATATATTTTGGAAAAACCATTTATATTCTACATAGACCACATGGAATTGAAATAATTAGTCAACTAACCCAATCTGTAAGGGCGCATATGTCATTGGGTCCTGTTATTTCAAGAATTTGAATTCACAATGGTCATAAAAAAGGAAAAAGCAATTCAAGACCTGACCACTTATACAAGATTAATTCAAGGTAGGATACGTAAAGTATTGATGATACCATGTCATACGTGTAACTATTTAGGTTGTGGCATGTGCCCTCAGACTTGGAAGATATCACAGTGTTCTTAAAAATATGTATGGTGCCGAAAGGGATGAAGGCTCTGAGAGAAAGCGGATAGCAT
Source organism: Taxus wallichiana var. yunnanensis (assembly GCA_018340775.1). Classification (NCBI taxonomy): domain Eukaryota; kingdom Viridiplantae; phylum Streptophyta; class Pinopsida; order Cupressales; family Taxaceae; genus Taxus; species Taxus wallichiana. The sequence continues at coordinate 36,624,628 of CM031235.1, read as the reverse complement.
ATGTACCACACCTTACATGTTGATTAGTGGAGACCTATAAATGTTAGGTCATGACTTGGTTTTTCAAGGATGCATACGGGAACATGAGCACGTAGCCATTATGGAAGAAGCACATAGTGGGGTTGTAGGAGGAAAGTATGTAGTAAATGCTACCACGCGAACATTTTATTAGCTAGGCTATGGTGAGAAACCATATACAAAGATTGTATTGAGTTTGAAAGGCCTATGACCATTGCCAGTGCCTTGGAAAACCTAGAAAGAGAGATGAAATTCCCTTGCAACCAATAGCCATTGCTGAACTATTTGAAAAATGGGTAATAGAGTTTTTAGGGCCAATTGTGCCACTCACACAAAGGACTGGTTCACGGTATATCATCACTTGCATTGATTACTTGACACGGTGGGCAAAGGTAATGCCTACAAAGGATTTCACCACATTGAAAATTGCTAGATTTTTATGGGAGAACATAATCAATAGGTATGGTTGTCCTTTAATTTTAACAAGTGATAGGGGTACACACTTTCACAATGAAATAGTCAAGATTTTGTTAGCAGAATTTATGGTGCCTCATCATAAGACTACTCCATATCACCCTCAAGTAAATGGAACTAGTGAGGAATTTAAAAAATACTAAATCACACATTAACTAATATCTTTGACATTAGAAGAAATTATTGGGATGAAAAAGTATCAACCGTTCTATGGGCATATAGGACAACCTACAAAAAGGTTGAACAAGGCCGCACCATTTCAATTGGTGTTTAGCACGAGAGTTGTTTTACCAAAGTGGAATTCATGTTACCATTACTATGTATAGCACATGCGGGAGGGTTAGCTAATGAACAAGAACTGGAAGAAATAATTGATAAGTTTATTTAGTTATATGAGGTGATCACTTGCTAGATGGATTCGTAAAGACAGAAAAAAGAAATAAAAATGGCATGGCATGATTTTCATATCAAGAACAAGAAGTTTGAGGTTAGGTAGTTGGTGTTGTATGATTCCAAGTATCTGCATACGCCATCCTATGAAGTTGAAAGTCAATTTGTTGGGACCTTACATCATCTCGTACATTCTTGATTTGGGCACTTGCCAGTTACAAGAATTGGATGGGACGAGGTTACTTGGGTCACTTAATGGGAGTAGGCTAAATCCCTACTATAAATAATACTTCTTATTGTTTGTAATAAGGCGTGTATTACCAGTTAGATTAGAATTTCCCTTTGTGATTTTTCTTGTCTTGTGTTTCCCTTTCTCATTGCTTGTTCCTTTCATTTTTTTTCATTTTTGTGCCTTGTGCGGTAACCACATTATTTTTCTAAATTTGTGTATGTGTAGAGGACCATGCATTTGTTTTAGTGTGGGGTGGAGTGATACAAAGTATAGGCCTATAATACAAGTTTGAAATGGTGGTATAATTTTTGGTGAATGTCCCAATTGAAGGATAAAAACAATGTAAGGTTAAGAAGTGTTTAGGAGAAGGTGTACAAGAATGGTTGGTCTCTCAAAAAGGCTTTGCGGAAACCACATAAAAAAGGATGAAGAGTGTAGGAAAAAAATGAGGTAGGCGAGGAAAAAATTGGGTAAAGCATAAAAGAAGTGCCTTTGGCGATGTGGACGTGCGCTAACGGTCTTTGGTCGGGTTGGATTTTTGCACTCTAGAAGGTTGTAAATGGTTTTTCACGTAGGATGTAGCATGTGGGTAAAGGCACTCAAAGATGACTTAATGGAAAAATACACATTTAATGTTAAAGTATGTTGGTAGGTGGTATAGCATTTAATGCTTGAAAGAAGAAAAAACTATAAATATAAGGTTAGGAAAATCCATTTTTACCTTGCGTTTGTGAACTAGGTCATCTAATGAGAATTTTTGCAAAGAAAGAAGAATACAAAATTTGAGTGTGCATCTAGAGTAGATCTATGAACCAGAAGGAAGGAGTACATGGGCGTGAGAAAGGTTATGTGAAGAAGTGTCATCTTGTGGAAGGATTTCTTGGTTAGGGTTTGGCAGCTAGGGCACGAAGAAAGAAGGATTCATTTTAGGAGTTGAAGCTTTAGAGTGATATTTGGGATTGAGTAGAGCGGTAGAGCAGAGCAAGAAAAAGGATTTCTTAAAATCAGCCCAACCAAAAGAATGTCACCATGGAAACCAAGTGTTTCACCTAATAAAACAAAGGGAAAGGGAAAGGGAAAGCAAATCACTGCCATCACGAGCACTAATGAAAAATGGTATGCGGAAATGCGGTACTTAGATGGGGCATTGTTACGGAAAGAGTGGGAGTCACACCTATGAAATATGGCCATAAGAGATTATAATCATTGCATGAGCACAATAGAGAAGGAAATGGCATTGGAGTTGGTCCAACCAACTAACAATAGGATACCAAACGGAATGCCCATTTACAACAATTAGGTAAAGGTAAAATTGGAAAAGGTCAAGTTATTGCACTTATATGAGTTTCCCTACTTTGGTAAGCCCGGGAACATTTAGCAATGGTTGATGTCACATGTGCATAAGGATCATTTTTATTTCATCGAGCGTAAGATGTACATCACACCAAAACTGATATCCAAGTTCACATGCCTTAATTATGAAGGAGATAGCATTGATGATGATCTAAGTGACAAAGGAGGCTATCAAGGAGATTGTAGCCACATATGAATACAAGAAGGGGTCACTATAATTTGATATAGCCAAGATACCAGACCCAATGATGAGGATGGCTGCATGCTTAGTCACCAAACTCAATGACCAAGAATGATGGACACAAGTGAACAAGGCATGGCTGAATGTATGTTGGAAGATATCAAAAGGAACCATCAAGCGGATGAAATTATAAGAAATGCACAGGAGGGAGTGAATATACTCTTCAGTAACGACCTCCTCACTATTTTGTTCTCAAATATTAGAGTTCCTAATAGGCCAAAAAAATTGTTTAGGAGTATCTAGAAGAGGATCCCTTGCCTGTAAATAGGTTTGCAAAATATAATTGTGAAACCATGATGGCTGCTCACAAGGTGTGCCTGGAGGAATGGTATAAGTGAATGTGTGACACATTCAAAGATGAGTGGAGGATCCTAGAGAATTTTTCCATGCTCCTTAGTGGAGAGGTAGAATTTTTAATGTACCAACACTTATGTATTGGAATATTTATGTTAAAAGATTAGAATATGAGTCCATGGTGCAAGCTACCCTTCTCCTTCACTACGCTATACTTCCAAGCCGAGTTAACAAAGAAGCATGCATACATGGAGAGATATTTCTCACATGAGATCTAGATGATGAAGCCTTTAATGTTGTTAAATGCAGGAAGGGCCACAACAAGGATGTATCTGCACATAAGGAATTTTTTGAAAAATGAGCTTACTTGGAGAATGATGTCTCTATTCCTAAAGACCCTACAAGAAGGAAGAATGTTGCACCTAGAAATAGAGAAAAGAAGAGGTGCGAAGGCACCAAGTGTTCAAATGACACAAAAATTCTATAGTCAAAGAAAATACTCCGTAAGAATAGGTGTCGAGCACAAAGAGAACCTCACCTAGGAGGAATCACCAAAAAAGACATCACCTATCAAAGAAAAAGAAAGAGAAGAATCCCCTATACTGGAATCCCTAGTAAGGAAGAAGTAGAAGGTAATGGATGAGGCCAATTCAAAAGAGATAGAAGACCGAGATGCCTACATCAGCGACAAGGATGATGATGATGATGAACCGTAGGAGGCGAAGACCATCTTGTCTATGAGATACATGATTCAGAAGAAGAAGGAGATGAGTATAAGGAAGGAGATGAGGAGAAGGATAATGAAGAAGAAATTTAGACCCAAGGCGAGGGGGTAGGTGGGGAAGAATTTACAAAATATCAAAGGAGCCTAAGCCTCATGAAGGAACAAATTGATGAGGCCGCGAAAAAGAAGTGGCAAAAATCATTAAGGACCTAGTGGAACAAGAAGTAGAACGCATCATGGATGTGGTGCTAAAGGAAGCTGAGGAGGAAAGCATAAAAAAATAATATGGCAGCATGGGAGGAGATCTCGGTTTGGAAATAATCTTTCCAAAAGCCACACACATAGGGAGGAAGAGCACAGAAGCATCACAAGTTCAAGGAATGGGCTACATCGATGATCTGAACAAGGTGTTGTACGTGCACTTCCAAAGCACCATGCCAATGGAAAAAAATTTAGCCATCACTTCATTAGATGAGGAAGGTGTATACCCTCGGACAAGGAAAATTCTATCTTGGGAATTTGAGTCCCACATTGATGAGCCAAAATTTGAGGTAATCCAAGGAACGTTGATGAAAGTACCAAAATAAAAAGGGATAAACCACTTTGTGAATGCTCAATGGCTATCAGATGAGAAAATTTGCAATGCGCTCAACAAAGTCTCAGTTGAGGTTGAATCCAAGCTCTTTGGGAGAAATTACAAGGTAGAGTTCCTAGAGGCAGAGTTGGAGAAAAGGGAAGAGGAGCTCCTAGAGAAAAGTAAGGACCTTAAGCAAGAAGAACTAATCAGAACTCAGTTAAGGTGTGAGATAAAGGATGAAAAGGTAAGAGTGTATGAGGCATATAAAAGATATAGATGATCACAAATTCCATTTTCTTAAAGCATCTAGACTCAACACTACCCACGCAAAAGTAAGGAGCATCCTTGCAATGCCTAGAGGACTTGACCTGCATACTCACTATGGAGAGGTGATCAATTTCTCTAGAATCGAAAAGGAGGTGTTGGTGCAAAAAGATAAAGAAAATAAATGAAGGTTGTGGAAATTATTTCTCAATACAACAAAATCCTCACCGATGTAAAGGCTAGTGCGAGTCTTGAGGATTCCTATGATAACTATGTGCATAGGGATAGAGTGGAAAGTATCTTAGTTTCCTTGCATGAAGTGGAACTTAAGCATATCCGATAAAATAAAAATGGAATAGGGTGGAGCGAGAGACAAGATCCTAGCCGAGGTAGAAAATAAATCGAGGCCATTGAAACCTTGCGAGCTCAATCAAAACCGACTAAAGGAATTTTACCCTCAAATCACTCGGAGGATGGATGCGCTTGATGATTTGGGAAAGCAACTGGAGGAGATTGTGCATACAATGAGTGATAAGGGATAGGAGCTTATTTTTGAAGAAGTGAGGGCCTTGGTGGGTGACCTCTATCGCAAGTACAAAACGAGGTCAATGTTGGGGAAGTTAGAAGCTAATTTAAGGAAGGATTTCCCTCTCCTCTTCTAGAAGTAAATAAGGTTTCGATTCGTTCATTATTTTTCCCATTTCTTCATTCCTTCATTCTTCCATTCCAACCATTTGTAAGGGTACACCATTATTTAATTCTTTATTGAAGAGTGTTTCGAGGATGGATAATAGGCGTCTTGTGGGGTGGTGTTGGGCCCCAAAATATCAACTAAGTACAAGAAGGCACGTGGGTGTATGGGACCTAATTGAAGAAGGGTGCATGGGTTGAGGGAATGTAGGGAAGGGTTATGAAAGGGTTTTTCATAACACATAGAATGTGTGCAAGGAAAAATGAGTTTTGTATTTAGCCGTATTCAACATCCCAGAAGCACACAAGAAAAGCATGACCCTTGTGGATAAGGTGCCAACTTGGCGATTGTGGATCAAAAGGGAATATTCTAGGCATGTGATAGAAGGTTCTAGAAGACATCATTGCAAGAAGTGGAGAGCTCGGATCTGGGAGGAATGCTCCCATGGAGGACCACTTTGACACTTGGTAACCAATTTGTAACTTCTGGAAGGCATGGCAATGGGTGCCAAGGTTATAAATACAAGCACCTGGTAGAAAATAGATAGAGAAGGATATAGAATTGAAGAAAGGAAAATCTCTACATAAATGAATGGAGGATTCTATGGGTTGGGAATAAGAGCATATAGGGATGATGGCACATTTAGGGGAATGGGTCTGCATTTTTCTTTGTAATGTGATGAACATGGTATAGTTATGATGCATGACTTGGCTCTACATTATTATATGGGGGTCTGTTATGAACCCAAGGGATTGTAATGTGGTTATTGAATCTCTTAATATGAATAAAATTCTCTATTATAAATCATCTATGTGTTTAGAAGTATACTAATGTATTTCCTTTCTGTATGAGCTATTTCCTTATGCTTCTTGTTATTTCCCTTTTTTGATGTAATAAGATAACTCGTTCTAGGATATGGCATGGTTATTTCTACTCATTTCCATTTAAATATGTTATAAGATGATGCATTCTCATAAGACTCACATAAAGGAGAGACTCGGACTGCGTGTGCCTCGGTGAGCTCCCGATTCCAAAGGGATGATAGGTCGGAGCACATTAGATTATACTATAGGTCTAAGGGTATAGAATATGACTACAAGTTGCAATACTAAGGAAAGGGTGGGGCCCATCTTAAAAAGAACATATGATTGGTTAGCTACCTTAGTAATTTCATCCAATGGGTAAAATCAATCTATAAGAGCATAAGCCCAACAAACAATGTGTCTCCCTACACCCACAAAATCAAAAAGGTCTACCCAAAGGGCCAATATAATTCCTAAGAATATTTCATTTGATTTTGTAATTTCCTCTCTTTCCAAGGCCCGTGCTTCCAAGGCCATGTCCCCTCTGATACAATACCGAAGAAGGTTATCAAGGTTATTGATTCTCTAGTTGTGTCATAGAACTAAACATCCCCTTCTTCCATGTCATTATCACTTCCTACATCCTTACCTTCTACTCCTACAATCATTTCTTCATTTCCATCCCCATCCATTACCGAAGTATTTTCATCCCTTCATGTCCTCTTAGTAGGGGAAATGATTGGGTCTCCAGCTTCCATTTCTCTCCCTCTGCCACTTCCATTTCTTTCCAATTCAACTTCTATCCTTCTTGTATCCACTTTTGACGCTATTCTCACATCCACCCTATCTATCATTACCACCTCCACTTCATTTTCAACTAATGTTACCAGTGTTATTATGTTATCTAGTGCTCTAAGTGATGAATTAGTCGTGTCACTTCCGTTTGTGTCCATATACCAAAATGGATATATCGCTAAACTCCAAAACAAAATAAGAAGGTTCCTTTGGAATACATAATAGATCCGAGTGTGTTTATCCATACTCCGAGGAGACGGGACAAGTAGCCAAATATCGTCTCTAGTTTATCGGTAAACCAATCGGAGATAGACTCATATAAATTACTACTCGCATTGAGGAAAAGACTAAAGAAACTATCATAGTAGTGGACTATCAAATTTCCATACTTTCACTAGGTAAGGAAACACACGAAGGTGCCAAACAAGATGTACAAGTGGCTCTCAGGAATTTATTAGAGAAGTATGATAAAGATAAAGCTTCCAAGGATGAACTGAAAGGGAAGGTTGAACAACTCACTGCTTTACTGAGAAAATTAATACATCCCACTCAAATTAATAATCCTTTAAATACTATTTCTATTATAATTTCTTCCCCTCTTGACGATATTTCATATCATGAGATTGAGAATATAGGTTAGAAGGGAAGATCAGTGAATGGATGGATGGAATGCATGCTTCAATAATTTAATCCTTTGATCAAAGAAGTTGTTTAATTATACAATGATTTGCAAACTGAAAGAGTCTCCATTCATACGAGGATGAAGTATTCTTTGAAGATAACAATAATTTAAATCTGAATTTGACCACATGGGGTGAGGTTAGAGAGGAGGATCCATATCTACTTCTTCAAGAAGAATTAATTTATGATATTTCCAAGTTGTTCGAATTCCGAGAAGGCTATGGAATTTATATCCCGGTGTTACAATATTTTATCAATAAATTAGATGACAAATGCATAGAAATAATGCATTCTCTAAATGATATCTTTGAATAATTTGATAATATAAAATGTAAATTTTTCAATGAGAATATTGATGCCCTTCCAATAGATCAAATTAAGTCAAATTTCAAATATTTAGTGGAGAAAGATAATGAGGTAACTAGGAATTTCAATAGTGATTCAATTGAAAGGTTGGTTTCATGTGAAAATTTCACAAGTCGACTAAAGAAGGTGGTGAGTAAACTCAAAAGAATCCTAGCTAAAGTGGCAAGAGAAATTGAAATATCATATGTTGTGAATCATTACGTATGTGGACTAGAGGAAGAGAAAGTACAAGGCATTATCAAGGATTTCATCGATTACAAGCATCGATGACTCGTTTGGGAGAAAAAGTAGGAGAAATTAGAAGAAGGAAAAGATGTTGCAAGACCAAGCTAAGGTAGGTGGCCATGATAGGATAGTTCCAAGCTCTGGATAAGTCCAAGTTGTAGGGTTGACTGGGTCAAAAATTTGCAACTATGCTATTTTTATGGGATCATGTTCCCTGGAACTTAATTACATTCTATTTTTAGTAACTTGTTAGTTAAGGTTCAGTTGTAATGGCTCAACCTAAAATAATATAAAAATTTAAATGCGTAAGTTTAGTGAGGGAGATAGTTATTGGGAAGTTACTCTTCAAGCTTAGAAGAGTGCTTTGATACTTTGGACCCTTTCAATTATATTCGAACAATATTTTTCCATGAAATATCTTATTTATTACGTTAATAGTTTATCCATGTATACATTTTAGATGTGCAATTCCTTAGTGTAAGTCATTAGCTCACCTTTATTTCATAATATCTTATTTCAATCTATGGGATAGTGATGTGATTGTTGTTATCCAAAATTTACCCCTCAAGGTAATTTTGATAACATGCATCAAATTATTTAGTCCCGAGCAAGTAAAATTGATTCAAGGCCCAAAATCATGTTTTTGGGGTCCCCTTGGCTTCTCTCTAGCTTCCCCATCCAAGGAAAAAATCAAAGAAGTTAGGGAAAAATACAAAAAATCCAAAAACAAATTCACGGATTGTTTCAAAGCATTGTAGGTTTGGAGGTTGCGGGTCATACCAAAGTGTGGATTATACCAAGTTTGGAGCTGAAATACAAAGGAATTGGCAAAATCAGACTTTTTGTCCAAGGCGATCTACGGGATAGTTGGGACGCAGGATGTCTAGGATGTGCTAATCTAAAGTGGCCACGGGTAGTGAAAATCATAAAAAGTGGAAGTTTTTCTTCCATGTGGTCTCGAGACATCGGGGCTAATGTACACACAGGACACGTGGGATGCGCAAAGGTGAAATCACCGCACAAAGAGCCAAGCTAAGTAGATGCGGCCGATGCGGAAGTCAATGGCCCTCACGGCCCAATCAACGGTGGACATATAGGGATAATGAGGATTGAATCAGATGATGTAGAAGAATGTTTCCAGGAAACTCGGGACACACAGACATGATTTTGCCGAAATAGCCACAACAAAGAGAAAAGTCAAAGTTTGACCTCCCAAACTTCAAACGGCCATAACTTTTGACTCTGAGCTCTGATTTTCATAAAGTTGGAATTTCTATAATAAGGGTAGACATATATAAATAAAAGAAACATATTCAGCTCCATTAAGTTAAGTCTCATTCCCGTCAAATGACAGAAAATGCGTGCTAGACCCAAAATAGTTGCTCGCACTCAGAAGGTCATAACTTTTGCATTTCTCAACGAAATAACACAAAATTGGTATTGTTGGAATCATGTCTCTAAGACCAATGCAAATCAATCAATAAATTATGGATTTAATGAGAAATCAATGGGTATTTTTCATAAAACGTGGCCTGGTTCATGACAATGTTTTATTTGGTAATTGGGAGTGTAATTAAGAGGCATGGTCATCATTCTTTCTCCATTGCAGCACCTGGGACAGTATGTGGAGCCTTTTGAAAGTAACATACAATCATTTCACTCCATTTAATGCATCTTACAAGTCCTTGAAGTAAATATTTTGGGATTTCCACTTTCCTCTTCTCTCTCTCTCTTCTCTTTTTCTATAAATTGGAGTGTTGGGCTCATTGTAAAAAGGAGGTAGTTTTTGTTGTAGCAAAACTCACAAAAATTTCTTTATGAAGCCAATGTGCTATAGACCCTTGTATTGGACTCCTTACATGGTGATCCAGGCCCTTATCTTGTAATAGATTGAATTGTGCATATCATGAAGCAATAAAATATAAGTTTGTGGATGCATCTTCCCCTGCTGTGTTTGTTTGCACTCTTCTTGCCCTTTCAACATTCATTAGGAAAAAAATTGTGTCTATTTTTATGATCTTGCAAGGATTCATTATTATTTTTCAAGTATGAAATATTGTTGTGAATGCATTTGATAGATTTTGGAGAACTCAAGTTATCGCCCCTTCTAGTATGTATTTTACTTCTATTTTTCACACATTGAAGACTACTCTCACACCCCTCCTTTCCTGGTGTATCACCACTTTAGTGTAGTTTTTCATTTTCATGCATTCTCTCTCCTTAGTCCCTTGGAAAATTAGACTCGGAAAGATATTTTTTCCTGCATTAGACTAGATTGTGGTAGGTAGTTTAGGAGCAAGAACCAACTTTCTCTAGAGGTCTATCTCAAGTAACAAGTATCACAACTTAGAGATAGTACCCATGTTATCCAATCACACTATGAGCTCAAGTATATGCATTTGTGTACGCATAAGAGTGCTATGATTCAAAGCAACGCTTATCTTGAAAATTAGTTATGAAATATTACATTCTTGGGTAAGTGCACCAAGTTGGGGGACAATTAAGTGGACATCAAATCCTGAATTTTACATTAAAAACAACAAAACATCAAATTTCGTATTGCACGGACTTGAACCATGCCAAAAAGTAAAAAAAATCATAAAAATGGTACCATTGCGTAGGGGAGACTGTTAGCTTTGTAGAAATATTGATTTTAAAGTGAATAGAATAGGATAAATATCATTTTATAATTTTTTACTAATAGTAGGTATTTAAGACACTTTTTCCCGTGAATGTTTATGTCTATGTTTAAGACTACAAATTTTGTTTCACTTATCATAATGTGATAAAACTTATACCATCCCAACCATGGTGAAATTATATACATGTTAAAAAAAAAAAAAAATTATTTGATTTCAATATTTTTTGATGAAGTTATGGTGGGCAAACAAAAAGTGCTCTGTTTTCTTTATGTTTTCATACCACTTTCACGGAAAAATCATAAAAAAAAAATATTTCTCAAAAAATACAAAATAAAATCTATCCCAAGATAGATAGTGGCATCTAACTTCTCACTAAAGGAAAATATATATATATCAATTTTTGGTCATCCAAATTGTGGGCAAACGGACTATAATCTTATAGGCATTTTTTTAAAAAATACCAAGTCATTAAATTTTGAGTTTTTAATATAGCTAATCTTGTCCATTTTTTTAAAAAAATAGTATTTTAGAAACTAGATTCCGGATGCTACGATTCATATTCATATAAGTTTTTCTAATTTTGAGTGTATGTATTGCTAATAATCCTTACAAGTTGATATTATGTTGTTATTTGCAATATGACATCCACTTATGACCCCTTTTTTGTCCCCCAACTTGCTGCACTTACCCTCCTTCTATTATAAAGCTACATTATCATTAGTAGTCATAAAGAAAAATGGATGTATGACATGTGTATATCATATATTGTCATGATTTGATTATTGTGTATTCAAAGAATTTGATCTACCTATTAGGTATGTTTGGGGTCCTACAAGGAAATTTTTGATTTTTTGTGGTCATTATTTTCCCTATATAAATAGCATAAGGTGAATTAGATTGTGATGGTTGCTTTATCCTTTCTAAGTTAACCCTTTTCGGTGTAAATATCAGAAAATTATCTAGTTATACTCTTTTTGTGTATCATCATATTTTCATTATTTGTTATTTCTAACCCTAAACCCCGTGAATTGAGTAGATTAGAGTCATTTTAAAGTGTTTTTAGCCTTGCACATTGATCTTAAATCAGGTGCCCCAAGTTCCAAAGGAATCTGACCTTCTCCAGAGGTTCATCCCAAGGAAACAAGGTCCCACACCTTAGGGATGTTCCAATGTTGCATGGGATCTTTCAATAATTTAACGGGTTCATGATCCACACGATAAAACTTACATATTATTTCCTTTGTGAAACTTGATCTACATTTATAAGTTGTATTGTTATCTTTGCTCACATAAATAACAAATTCTAGACATATTTAGACCTAGTTTTGATCCCAACATAGCCTTCAGCTTTTTTAAAGTGTCCTTGTTACACTTCTCCCATTATGGTAACATAATTTTGATATGAAAATATTTCTTTGTCTACAAATCTTTATTAACTTGTCCAAATAGTTTTTTTTTCGTTTCTCGCATTTTTAGGCTTTTTTCAAATAATTAGACTTTGTTTATATCTAAAATTGTGTAATATACTTTTTTTGAAATCACGGTAACACCTTCATAGAGTTAGGTCTTGTTTATTCTAAAATTGACCTAAGTGTTGATATTTTATTGTCATTATTCACATCAAAACTATATATAAGAACAAAGGGAGTAGTTATTCTTTTGGTTGGATCATAGTCTTGTACTTGATTGTTTATTCATAAATACTTCTTGTTATATAATACCTTAGTTAGTGTGTCATTCTTTATTCTTTGGTATTCTTTGTTCATATTGCTTTGATCCTTTTGATTGGTTGCCATTCATTATTTGAAATTTTGTGATGAATTGACGTTTTTATGCTATTTTATTTGTCCTATGGTCCATTTTAAATCAACCTCAGCAAAACCTTTCCCATTATTCTTCCTATAACAAGGATGGGGCATCAAAAATTAGGGTCTAATCCCTTTACGATGACAAGATAAACCCACTTTTGAAGAAACCACCATGTTGATCATAGTGGTGGTGAGGAGAATCATCCTCAAGTGGAATTTTAATTTAGTCTTTCCCAAATAGACAACTTCTTATTTCAAAATAGACATGAAGTTCTTACGCATGTTGTAGAGTTAGTAGCCAAGTTTCCATATATGGTTTATCCCTCTCTCCATGTTAGCATGGTTCAAGAAGAGGAAGAAGTAGAGCATCCTCCACATAAAATTGATGAAATCCTAAACTCAATACATGTTTCTACTTCTCGCCAAAGGAATGAGAAAGAAGTGCCTTCTCAAAATTATGGCGGTTATCACATCCCAATTGTCAAAATTCATTGTGATGATCATGAATACCATGTTAATCATGAACAACCTCCTTGTTGTGAAAATCATAAAGCAATACCAACCCTAAAGGTTAGATGAGAATAAAAATACAAGCCCTTTATCACCAATTAGAAATATTGGATTCACATGTTAATAAGGAATCAACAAAGACTCCTAGACAAGAAAAAAACTAGATCTTTTTATCTGTATTTTTATATGAAAACTCCTAGACAAGAAAAAATTAAAGCTTTGCATCGGGAGTTTTATACTCATAATCCTTGTCCAGAAAAACATAAAGAAGCATATGAGGATTTATACACATAATAATGGAGAAGAAACGTCTAGAATTAACCTTTTATATAAGCCAACATAACCTAGACAAGTGCAACTCTTCAATCAAGAGTGGTTATCCATGAAGAATACCCTTATTGCTTTATATATTAGTTTGAGGAGCTATGCCCATATCCATTCAACAAGGCTATGCTGTAAATACCTTTCCCTCATCACTTTGATTGTTCTAAGGTTGACAAATACAAGGGAAAATGTGTTCTAAGAGATCACATTATATACATTTACATGGCATGTCAAGAGGTTGATTTTAGTGATAATTATCTCATTCATATTTTCGCAAGGAATCTATGGGGTCAAGTACTCAAATGGATTTTACATATACCTAGAGGATCCATTTCTACATGGCCCAAATTAGCATAACATGTTTTGCATCACTTCTCGTTTAACATGTAAAATGATGTTACCATGATAGATTTGTGCAATGCAAAACACTGGAACAATGAAAACTTCTCTAGTTTCTTACAAAGATGATGAGGGCTTATTAGTCATTTACCTTGCTCCATACTAGAGAAATAGATGTTTAGCATATTTGTACCTAAATCACACCCTGATATTACTTTCCACTTGCAAATACATTTTGGAAACACATTTAAAGAGGTTATAGAAAAAGTTAGTCAAATTGGAAAATCACTGATAGCAAAAGGGAGTTTAAAACCTTTTTCATGTGATAATCATGATTCAAATCCTAACAAAAATCAAATTTCATTCCAAAAAGAACAAGAATGTCATAGGTGATGGTTATTACAGGACTCTAAATTAGTACATGTGATTCAAATCTATGTTCCTTTGAAACATACTAAGGGACCTCTGACCCCTGAGTACAAATGTCACACTTTCACCCCTTTATATGACACCATATCATTGATATTAAAATAGTTAGAGGAGGTAAACATGGTTAAATACCCAGAAACTATACCCTATGGAGATGATGCACCTAATACATCATGGTTTAGAGAAAATGAATATTGTACATTTCATCATATCAAGGGTAAAAAAATTGATAAGTGTTTGAAGTTGAAACACTTCATCCAAGACTTAATTGATAGTGGTGATGTGGAAATAGATTACTTTTCCCCAAGTAAATATGACAATGTAAAGATATTTTTCGCAAGCATAATAAAGTAAAGGAAAAGTTGGATCAAGGAAAGTCGTCCCAAACCAAAAATGCTAACTATGTTGCAAAAAAAAATAATCCTTTTGATGCCCTAATTGGTTGTGTTAACCCACATTTTGAGCATATCAAAACCATTAAAATTAAAATGAAGGAGTGTTTCATGGAAACATGATGTTCTCACCTTGTTATTTAAGAACCTCCTCTGTCTACCCCTTTGTATAGTCACTATGATGTTTTAGATAAACTTGAGAAAACTACTGCTAATATTTCAATCTTAGATCTTCTTAAAAAATCTAATGTTCACAAGGAAATCCTTTATACAACATTACGGGGTTAGGATTGTCGATTGATATTGACCTAGATGCTTCTAAGCCATGGTCACATAGATCACTCTAATACAACACATAACCTTTAGTTGTGAAAATATTATTAAAGAGGATCCTACCCATAACTTACCCTTATACATTGAGGTCATTTTCAATCATAAGAATATTAAAAGTGTGCTTGTGGATGGTGGATCGAGGTTTGAATATTTGCACTTTCAAAATGTTTTGAAAACTAGGTCACATTGAAACTGATCTAAAAACTAAGGTCATAACCATTAAGGCATATGACAATGAAGAGTGGTAATCATCCGGCATGATCACTTTCTCGTTGGTATTAGGGACTAATACTCATGAGACTAAGTTCCATGTTTTAGAATTAGATCTTCCTTACAACATGCTACTTGGTCTCCCATGGATTCACGCCATGAAGGCCATAAGTTCTACACATAATCGGTGTTTAAAGTTATTTCATTAAGTAAAAACCATCACTATTCAGGGGACCCTCAACCTTTTTCTCATTGTATAGCATTGCCAAGTTATTTTCCCACCACTTATGAATGCCCTTCTACATACATAGTCATTCCAATTAAATCAAAGGTGTTCACCTCACAAGTTGATCTAAATACCTTATCTTCCAATGATAATGGTGCTTCTACATCATATTCTCATTTTAATTCATGGGAGATGAAAGTTGTTGCAAATTTCGTAGAGAATATGATCTCCAATAGTCCCTTTTAGTTTCCAAGTTCCCCTTATCACCCAAAGTGTGTGGTAGGCCTTGCCATAAATATCAATGATCCAGAGAAAATTGCAGCATAGACACTTTTACTCCTGGTGGTTTATTAGTAGATGAAAAATTATTTAACAATATTATCTCCCAACCTTTGGATGATAAGATGGCTTTGTGCTACCAATCACCCATGTATGTTATCCCAAAAAAAATTATGTATGCTGTGGGATACAAAGTATATGGATGCAACATAAATGAACAAGGTATGTGGGAAGATTTTTGATACCACATCACAAGTTTTGTAAACATTGTATTGGCATTTGGCCGTATGGTTCTCATCCCACATAAGTTGAGGCCTCCTCTTATGAATGCAAAGATAGTTTGTCTAAATACAAAACTGAAAAAGATTCCCGGTGTAGTCTTTACGAAGACTTTACCTACACAAACTTTTTTTTGACATGGCTATCTTAATTATAACCCCTATTATATCCCCTTCCATTATAACATTAGCCCTATTCTATCCATCACTTGTTAATTGGGATGAAAAACAACACGTAACAATCTACGTTTTTGAAAATGATGAAGCTATTGACAATTTTATGGGTCTTTGTGATGACATTCTAGTTGGTGATCATAAAAAGGGATTCTCCATAAACCTTGACACATTCATGTATTTCGAGAGGAGGCTTAGTTCTATAGTCATCAAAGTAAAAACACAAGCAAGTGAAATATTTCCACAAATAACCCTTGTAACAATAATAGGTCCAAGTCTTACAATGCAAACCTCTTTGAGGAACTCGTGGAAAAAAAAAAAAGAAACAATAGTGGACAAAGACACCGACAACCCTAAGGGTGAAAATATCATTGAGACGCCCTTAGAAGAAGAATATCTCAATCTCCCCCTCATCCTCTCGTGCATGGAGGAAGAATAGAAGTTTCTTTCGGAGGATACAATATATGTAAAAATTGGTACGAGATGAAATAATTAGGATGATAAAGTTGGGGGATTCGCTCTCACCCCAGAACATAAGACCTTTGTGCTACATTTGTGTTAATTTTTGGATATTTTTTCTTGGTCCTATGTCGACATACCGGGGTTAATCCGAATTAGTAGTACATAACATAGTTATGCATGAAGATGAAAATCCTATAAACAAAAGTATATAAAGAAACATCGTCACATCGCATTATTGGTAAAAGAAGAGATGGAAAAATTATTGCAGAAGATTCATCAGGGAATATTGATTATTCATAGTGAATTTCAAATATAGTCCCTATAAAAAATAAACCCATCGGTATTAGAATTTGTACTGATTTTAGAGATATAAATAAAGCTTGTCCTAAGGACGACTTCCCTCTTCCTAACATTGACATGATTGTCGATTCAACAACTGGTTATGAAATGTTATCACTCATGGATGGATTTTCAGGGTATAATTAGATTAAAATTTCTGAGGAAGATCAACATAAGACAAATTTTACAACCCCATGGGGGACATTCTTCTATCAATTCATGCCCTTTGGCCTTAAGAAATCGAGTGCAACATATCAATGGACTATGATTGTCAGCTTCCATGATATGCTTAATGACATCATGGAAGACTATGTGGATGACATCTTGGGTAAATCTAGGACTAGAGAAGATCACACAACTATATTACAACACATATTTTAGCGTTTTAGATATTATAAGCTCAAAATAAACCTAAATAAATGTGTCTTCTGCATGCTATCAAGAAAATTGTTAGGGTTTATTGTTTCAAGGAGAGGAATTGAAGTAGATCCTAAAAAGGTTAGTGGCATAACCAGGTTTCCTCCTCTAAAGAACATCAAGAAATTGTAAAGTCTATAGGGGAAGATTCAAGAAATCAAAAGA
Source organism: Taxus wallichiana var. yunnanensis (assembly GCA_018340775.1). Taxonomy (NCBI): domain Eukaryota; kingdom Viridiplantae; phylum Streptophyta; class Pinopsida; order Cupressales; family Taxaceae; genus Taxus; species Taxus wallichiana. The sequence continues at coordinate 36,607,173 of CM031235.1, read as the reverse complement.
TTCATCTCCAAGCTCATCGATAAGTACTACTAATTCACACATTAGTGGAAAAAATAAGTGTTTTCTTTTTTAATGAATATCGGTCTAAACCCCATGTTCTAATGCCACCTACATAGTCCAACCACTACTACTACACATTTCTTCTACTCAATTTTCAATTGGCACATGATTGGCCCAATATGATATAGAGTGGAAATAAAATATTTTTACTACCTTAGTCATATGTTGATTTCTTATGAGCTCAACTAACCACATATTGAAAAGGCTTTCTTGGTCATCAATTTTTATTTTCAAAAACTTCATCATTATTTGTTGAATAATAAGACCAAGCTCATATCAAAAGTGGACCCAATAAAATACTTTATATCAAATCTTGCACTTATAGGAAGGATGGCCAATTCGATCATCCTACTTAGTGAATTTGATATTTATTACATCCATTAGAAATCAGTTAAAGGGAACATGTTGGTATATCCACTAGTTGAAGGCACTTTTCCAGGTGTTGAACCACTAAATATGGAACTTCCAGATGCTTATAAAATTTACCTTAAGGAATTGGTTACATGGAAATTATACTTTGATGGTTACTTTACATTTCATGGTTCAGGTGTAGGCATTATGTTGATCACTCTTTCAGGGTATTTGATCCCTCAAGCATTTTAAATTAGATTCCCACGCACAAATAATATAGCAGAATATGAATCCCTTATTACAAGGATGAAACTGGCTATCAAGTGGGACATTAGACAAGTGAATGTAAGAGGTGATTCCATGTTGATCATAAAAAGGTAACTAATGAGTATAAAGTCAAGGATGAAAAAATTATTCCTTACAAAAGCAATGGTTGGCATTATGAAAGAGTTATTTGAGAAAATTACATTCAAACAAATAACTAGGGGACAAAATTGAGTAGTAGATGTCATGGATATGGTTAGGTCTATGTTATGGATCCCACCTAGAAACAATGACATGTAGTTCTTCACCGAACATCTATGAATAACAATATATGACATGTAAGAGTCATCTTTGGTATGTGAAGTTATTGGTCCCTTTTCCCTATGCTACCTTGATATATTCAATTAACTTCATGATGGTACCTTCCCTTTAGACATTTTCCATTACGAAAAAAATAAACCTTATCCAACAAATAGCCAACTACACATTACTTGGTGGCACTCTCTATTGTAGACGCTATAATAATGGGATTTTTGTATTTTCTAAATGTAGAAAAATCTATCTTGGAAGTTAAGGAAGTGCACAGACACATTTTGAGGCCCATATCTGAGTGGGATAGTTCCAGCTAAAAATATACTTTTGAGAGTACGCTATTATCGGCCTACCATGGAGACCGATTATTACAAGTACGCAAAGAAATGTTTTGTGTTTGAAATATGGCAACTTGATACATGTGACGATGTAATGATTACAACCTATCACTACACCATTTCCTTTTTCAAAGTGGGTACTTAATCTCATCGGTAAGCTTACCCCTACATCTTCAGATGCCCATATGTTCATTATTACTACCTTTGAGTACTTCACGAAGTTTGTAGAGACTTCTCCTCTCATATATGTTAGTGGTGTGTAAATATCCATGTTTATAATGAACCATATCATTTTATGGTATGACATAGCCTCTTCCATTGTAGATGACAATGGTAAGTAATTCATGAACAAAACTGTGAAATCTATATGTCAACATTTTCAAATCGACTCAATAATTCAACCCCTATTACCCTCAAGGTAATGGCCATGCTAAATCCTCAAATAAACGCCTTGTTCATATTATGGAGAAGATGGCTAAAAAAATTGGTTGTAAATTCCTTCCTCCCTTGTGCCTCAGTCAAAATTTTCACTTTTCGGACACTCAAAATGTTCTGGAAATGGAACCATTAGATAGAGATCTTTCTCGACTTTCTAGAAAGGTAAAGTTTTCTTCCTAACTCCATGTATTTTGAAGTTATGGCTCGGCGGAGTTTTGTGGGAAATTTTCCCTGGATAGGCCCGTCTGCCAATCAGAAGCTACCATGTTAGTATCGTGGCATCGGGAGGTGGGGGGAAAATTTAAAAATTTACCAAGTGTTATGCAAGGGGAAAATTTTTAATGGAGTGCCCGTGACGAATGGGAGCATGCCACATTAGAAAAAGTGGCGGGGGAGAGTTAGGAAAATTTTCCCAAGTGTTGGCGCAATAGAAAATTTTCCCATGAAAAGCCCGATCCAATATAAGGCCACGTGTACTTGGGAGGGTGGAGGCAGAGGTAAACTTGGAATTTTTACCAAGTGTTTGGAAAAGTCTTGGCAAAGGAAAAATTCGGCCCATGCCATGGTCCGCCAATCGAATCAGGATGAGGCCACGTGTCCAAGAGGAAGAAGTTGGGAATTTTTCACAAGGGTTGGAGTGAAAAAAAATTTACCCATAGGGCCTGCATCCAATAACATCATGCCACGTGTCCTTAGGCTAAAGGGTGGCGGAGGGGGAGGAGAAGATTGAAAATTTCACCAAGTGTTTGTGAAGGAGAAAGGGAGATTTTGGCCCCAGGCACAAATGAGGTTGCACCACATGTCCTCGAGACAGTGGAGCACGGGGGAGAGTTGGGGATTTTTCCCAAAACAAAATCAAAGAAAAATTTCAAAAGGAAAGCCCGCCCCCAAAATGAGCCAATAGGACCATGCCACGTGTCCACATGGCGGCAAAAAACACAAGGCGAGCCCGAGAGAAAAATGAAAGGAAAATCCCACATCTAATGGGGTTGTGCCACATGTCCAGGTCGAGAAAGATGGTCAAAAATTGATGGAAAAAATTTAGAACAAAATTCCGTGGTGAATCAATCACATGCCACGCCACGTGTCCTCGGGTCATCTGGCCAGGAGAGAATTTTGGAAAATTTTCCAAAGGCCAAAACAATGGAAAAAAGAAGCAAGGAAGGGCCCACAACCAATCAAATCATGCCACGTGGCACCAAAATGGTGGGGTGTGGAGATTTTTGGGAAATTTTCCCAAATGCAAAAAAGTGGGAAAATTTCAAATTTTGGCCCTTGACCATTTTGGCCTGTTTTGCCCTAAATTTTCAAATGGGCATAACTTTTGATCCAGAGCTCGGTTTTTGGCATTCTTTTTATATCAATGGAAAGCTGGTGAAATTATCTACATGATTCCAGGGTCAATTTTGTGTTTTGGTGGAGTTTGGAGAGAGAAAATTGGAAAATTCCTCTGGCACGTGGAAATGAACAAAAATGACATTTCAACCACCATTTTTAATGCAGTATGGCTCGCATTCTCTCCCAGCATGGTCAAAAATGTCGGGAAGTGGATTTTAAGGATCCCATGCTGTTTATTATGAATTTGGTTGGTGGTTGAAGCTTTCTCATGTTTTCCCATGTTTCTCTCTCTGAGCTCGAATGGGCATTGTTAAAAGCCAGATTTGGCTCATTTTGAAGGGTTGGACATTTTTATGTTTTGTAGGCTCCCTCTTTCACCTTAGAAAGTGATTTTGTGGAATACCAGACCTCTTTCAAGACTTGCAACATATTTTTTACCTTTTTGTTGATGTAATGCATGTATTTTGATATTGGAAATGACAATGCAAGCTCTGTGAATGAGTTTCAGTCCTCTTCTTGTGTTGTTTGATTCATCCATGATCTTTCATTACATTTTATCAGTTTGTGCATGATGTTTTGCTGCATTTCTATAATCTGTGTCAATTTTTAGAAGTAAAAAATGCTCACCACTCCTTTGGTGCATCACCTTATTAGCATTAGTTTTAATTCTTTTGCATTCTCTATCTCTGTCCCCTTGGAATTTATAGTAGGATTTTGAGTTTAAACCTCTACAATTTTCAAGTAATACACCTGATCAGAGGAGTTGAGGAACCAGCCTCTAATCTGGAGATTCTTTTCCCATTTTTACAAGTCCCACACTTGGGAAAAGATTGAATGTTGTGCAATCACACTGGATGTCTAAATGTCAAACTAGAAATCTGATAGAACATCCAGAGGGTGTTGCTGATTTGCACTAATAGTTTTGGCATGCCCGGTGGGACCTTAGAGGTCTTCATCTTCATTGCAAAAAATTGATGTGCATTTGTTGCAAGTTTCTTGCTTAAAAGAGCCCTGATTGCACATCTGGTGACTCCAAGGAAGAAGAATCAACTGGTTTTAGCGTCAGGACACTGAAAAACTCATGAGAAGAATCACCACAAGGTCAAGAGTTGGAGAAGAAGAAGTATTGTTTGAGTATCTACAATTATCTCCAAGAAGAAGACAAAGAGGAGAGAATTCAAAGGTCTCCATCTCCACCAAAATAGAACTCTATCAACTCCTCCACATGGTAGACCTTTCATCCAATCAACAAGGGTTCTAAGGCCAATCAGAATGGCACAACACAACCCATATGTCAATTTCACTAGCAGCCCACTTGCTCTCAATGCACAAAATCCAATCCCAGTTGCAGCATTGAAGAACATTCCATACTTTATTGGAGAGAATCGGACCACTCTTGGTGATCATGTCAAGGATATTGCTAATATTTGTGCAATCCATGAGATTGATGATGAGATGCAAGTTCTTTGTCAAACTATTTGGCATCTTCATTCAAAGGAAGGCTTTGCAATGGTTCAGGAGCCTTGCTTCAGGTTCTATCCAAAATTGGAACCAGTTATGTATGGCCCTCCACGAGTAGTTTGGAGAAAAGGGGATAACTTGTCCCTTTTGGAACAATTGACAACTATCAAGAGAGCTCCCAAGTAGGTGGTGACTTCAACTTCAGATTTCAAAGGACTTGGGAGAGAATTCCAATGGCAGTAAGGCCAACAGTAGAAGGTGCTTTTCTATATTACCTTAAAGCTTTAAATTCTGATATTTCTATGTTAATTCAATCCATGGGAGGCACAACTATCCCTGCTGCTTATAGCATTGCCATTAGAGCTGAAAATTGTCGATTCAAGGTTGGTAAGCTAGCTCTGAGGCCTCGAATGCCATTGTATCCAAATTTAGAGAGTCCAAGCACTAATCAAGTTCCTATTTTAGCTCTATTCCCACTCCTAGAAATCAGAATTCAAGTGAAGCTTCTACTTCATCTTCTAGTGCCTCAAATGAACTTCAAGAAGTCATGAAGCAATTGCAAAATTTAGGTAATGAGCTGGTTACACTCAAGAGGCAGCAAGCCCAAAGTTTTAGACCTTCTTATCAGCCTCAAGCTTAGCCTAACAGGCAGCCATATCAGCCTCAAAGACCACCCAATCTAGCTACAAATCAAAATCAAGCAAGGCCTCCTGCCAACAGACCATTTCAGCCCTATAATCCCAATGCTACATCTACCTCTAAAGCACTAGTGCCAGTACAAAACAACATAGCTCAAGAGTATGATTGGTGTTTCCCATGCAATGAACCTCACAACTAGTCTATGTGCTTCAATGGTGCTCTAAATCAAGCCTTAATGGTAACAACAACTGGTGTGGAGGGTGAAGGGAGTCAAGGAAATAACCAACAACAAGAAACATCCCAGCAACAATCAGCTCCAAATGATACCACACTTGTAAACTGGCAGGCAGAAGATTTTTGTGGTATGAATCAAACAATCTCTCAAAGTGTTGCAGCCAACACAAGGTCAAAAAGGAGAAATTTGGGTGAAGGACAGCCATTGGCTCCAAGTAATCCACAACCTTCTACCACTCCACAAACTGTTGGCAAACAAAATGCAGTTCCAAACATGCGAGGACTACCCAAACCAGCTCTAGACCAACTCAGGATGCCGAGTTTTTGCTTGCCCATGTGCAAGGAATGAATGTGCGGCTAGAGGATAGCAGAGAGAGATGCTTCATCCCATTCAACATCATTGATCAGATGAAGAAGACAAATGTAAACATATCAATGTGGGAATCACTATCCATCCCAGGCCAAAGAGATTTGCTACAAGTTGCCATGAAGGACTAGTCAACTTCAAATCAACATGTCCAAATGCAAGAGAAGGTACTCACAAATGTTTCCCAGCTGAGAGGGAATCATGGAGGACAATAAGGTAAAATGTTGAAGCCCCCTCCATTCTATGTTTCATTGATCATTGGAGACCAATTAGTACACAACTGGCATGATTGATTCTGAGGCAAGTAGTTCAATAATGCCCAAGCAAATAGCTGATCAGTTGGGGCTTCAATATGAAGTCATATCCAAAGGGGTAGTGCAATTGGATGGGACAGTAGTAACAATAATAGTAGGAGTGATTAAAAACTTGAGTCTTACTTTGCATGCATGCCCCAACGTTGTTGTTTTGCAAGATGTCTCGGTGATAGATCTTCCACCACTCTTTGCCCTATGTTTGTCAAGGGATTTCACAGCTAAGATTGGAGGTTACTTATCTACTGATTGGTCACACATGTTGTTTAGAACAAGATATGGAACTAAAGCCACAATCAGATCTGAGCCTATTGCAAACTTTCACATTGAGCCTCACACTCCAAGCCAAATCAATACCAATTGTTCAGCGTTTGATCAAGAAGATTATCCAAGCACTGATGAAGCTGACACCAAGGTTGGAAGCATCCCAGATTTGACTCTTGATGAATGGGCAAGCAAGGTGCATGCTTTTGATCCTTATCAAGAAATAGAAGAATCTGAGCTAGGAGTCTATTGCATGCATGAAGAAAATCAGCCTATTCCTAGCATCACCAAGCCAGACCACAAGGATGACAATGAGGTATGGCGGTTGTTTTTTGATGGATCAAGGAGTAGACAAGGTGCGGGAGGGGAGCTATGCTTGTTTCACCTCAGGAGTTAAGTATTATTCAGCTTTTAGATTTCAGTTTGCATGTTCTAATAACAACTTTGCTGAATATGAAGCTTTGATACTGAGGATTGCATTGGTCAATCAAGAGAGGAATAAAGAACTTGCAAGTCTTTGGTGACAGTGAGCTGATTGTCAACCAAGTTAAGGGGCAGCATGCTTGCCAAGAATGATCTGCTCAAGTGCTACAAAAATAGGGTGTGGGACCTCATTGAATATTTTGAGGGCTTTAGCATCAAGTCCATCCCTAGAAAAGAGAACCAAGCTGACAGGCTTGCAGCAGTTGGAGGAGCAGCCTTTGATGTTGTTGAAAGCATCAAGAAAGACAAAGTACAGCCAAACATTCATGTGATTGTAAGGCCTTCAGTGCCAGAACAACAATGTAAGTTGGCAAGTGTTTGAAAATGATCAACAAATCATCCATTTCTTGCAAGAAGAGGCTGAGTTCTCAGCTAAAAATCAGAAAAGTTAGAACAACAGTATGGTGATCAAGTGGTACAGTTGAGAACCAACAAACTACCAAAGGGACTTGTCACTTTGGAGTCCATTTTCAATCCTAATGATCAGTTTAGGAAGGAGAAAGCAAACATCCAAGTCAAGGGAGAAGATTCAGTGCCCATCTTGGTGGAAGAAGGCAAGTCACTCCAAATTGGTAAAATGACAACTGAGCAAGAAAGGTATGAGTTCATACAGCTTTGTCAAGAATTCCCTGATGTGTTTTCTTGGAGCTATGAAGATTTGAAAGGTTTCAATCCCAAGTTAGCTCAACACACTATTGAATTGGACCCAAGTGCTAAACCCATCAGGAAAAAACAAAGGCCAGTCAATCCACACATGGAGCCTCTCATGAGAAAAGAATTGAATAAGTTGATAGAGTCAAGTATCATATTCCTATCAAGCATTCTAGTTGGGTAGCCAACTTGGTTCCAGTTAGAAAGAAGAGTGGAGAAATCAGATTGTGTGTTGACTTTAGAGATTTGAATAGAGCATCTCTCAAGGATCATTACCCACTTCCTTCCATGGAGCAGATTTTACAAGTTGTTGCTGGCTCTGAAAGGTTTTCATTGCTTGATGGCTATTCAAGGTACAATCAGATTATGGTGAAGGAAGAGGATCAGTTCAAGACAGCCTTCACAACCAAATGGGGGACTTATGCATATAGAAAAATGCCATTTGGGTTGTCCAACGCTGGAGCTACATTCCAAAGGGCAATGGACATGGCGTTCAAGGATTTGATTAACAACATGGTGCTGATATATCTTGATGATATCACTATTTTTTCAAAAAATGCAGTAGACCATCTCTTTCATTTAAGACAAGTATTCCAAAGGTGCAGAAGATTTGGGGTATCCTTGAATCCCAAAAAGTGTATTTTTCTAGCTCATGAAGGAAAGCTCCTTGGCCACATTGTCTCCAAAGAAGGATTAGCAATTGATCCAGAAAGAGTTGAAGCCATAAGAGCACTACCATTTCCAAGTCATAAGAAAGCCCTTCAAAGTTTCTTGGGAAGGATAAATTTTGTTCGGAGGTTTGTCCCAAATTTTGCAGCCCTAGTCAAGCCTATCACCAAGATGTTAAAGAAAAGCATAGCTTTCAAATGGACAGCAGAAGGCAAGGCAAGTTTTGAAGCAATCAAAGAGGCCATCTCACAAGCTCCAACTCTCATTAACCCAGATTTCTCCAAGGATTTCATCCTCTATGCATTTGGAGGTGATGATACTATTTCTACAATTTTGGTACAACAGAACAAAGACAATGATGAGCAGCCAATTGCTTTCTTCAGCCAAATCCTAGAGGACTATGAGGTGAGATATTCTTTCATTGAGAAGCATGTTCTTGCAGTAATTAGGAGCTTGAAGAAATTTAAGCATCTAGTTTCAAACAACAAGGTTCAATTGTTGGTTTCTCATGTGGGAGTTAAAGACTTCCTCCTCAATAAAGACCTAAATGAAAAGAGAGCAGGGTGGATTACTCATGTCATGGAGTATGACATTGAGATCAAAGTCACCAAGTTGGTCAGAGGAAAAGGATTGTGTGAGCAGCTGGTCTTGAACAAACAAAAGGAAGCATGCAATGAGAAAGAGGTTGTTTTGGCGTTGCAAGACAACCATGAGCAAGAAAGCACTCAAGAAGAAAATGATGGTGTCCTCACTCCTTGCTGGACCCAAGACATAATGCACTTCCTACACATAGGCCTATGCCCTCTAGAGATGAACAAAACCAAAAGGAGACACTTCAGATTGCAGGTTGTCCCATATGCTCTTGTTGATGGTGTTTTATTCAAAAGGGATGTGAATGGAGTGCTATTTGAGATGCATTGGTACAAATCAGATTCACGAGTGTTGGAAGAGTTCCATGGTGGATCATTTGTGGTGGTCATTTTGCACCAAGAGTGATAGCTCTCAAGATCATGAGGGTTGGCTATTATTGGCCCAAGATTTTTAGTGATTGTTATGCATGGATCAAGAGGTGCAAGAATTGTGCATTCTTCACAGGTAAGGAGAGACTAGCTGCCCTTCCATTGCATCCAATTTTAGTTGACCAGCCATTCATGCAATGGGGTTTGGACTTCATTGGAGTCATTAATCCAAATTCAAGCCAAGGACACAAGTGGATTCTAACAAAACAACATTACTTCACCAAGTGGACTGAGCGTAGTAGCACTCGAGGAAGCAAATGAATCTAGCATCCTAGACTTCTATGAAGGGATAACCAGATTTGGCATACCTGCTACAATAATATCAGATAATGCATTGGCATTCATTGGATCCAAGGTAACTGAATGGGCTGTCAAGAATGGGATCTACCTAAGCACTTCATCAAATTATTATCCTCAGGGTAATGGCCAAGCTGAATCTACAAACAAGAACTTGTTAAGGATCATCAAGAGGACTCTTGATGAAAATCAAAGGTCTTGGCATACTAAATTGAAATCAGCCTTGTGGGCTGATAGGATAACCCCCAAGAGATCTACAGGTAATTCTCCATTCAAGCTTGTTTATGGAAGAGAGGCAATTTTTCCCATGTCACTTGAGTTGCCAACATTGGAACTCATGAAGCAGTTGGAGTTGTTGGAGTTTGGACCCATGGAGGTTAGGTATGCAAAATTGATGGAGCTCCAAGAAATCAGAAATCAGGCATCCCAAGCAATGGAGAAGGATCAAGCTTTGATCAAGAAGACCTTTGATAGAAAGGCCAAGGATAGATCTTTCCAAGTTGGAGATCTAGTGTTAAAATGGGATGCAGACAGAGCAAAACTAGGGAGGCATTCAAAATTTGATGCCATTTGGAGTGGCCCCTACATGGTCACAAAGTGTAAGGACAACAATGCCTTCCAATTGTCTACATTGGATGGTGAAGAATTGCAGATTCCAGTCAATGGAATCCATCTGAAGCATTGCTACTGAAGGAAATTCTCCACCTTGTACATATTAGCTTAGGTTTTCATTCCTCCAAGTGCTTATGCACATTGTTTTGTTGTAGATTAGCTTTTCTTTCCCTAAGTGCTTTGGCACAAGCTTGTTGTTCTAGGAAATGTGTTTTGTAGGCCTTGCTCCAATCAGATGGTGTTACCCCTCCATCTTCCTCCTTGCATTGTTCTAATCAGTTGGGGTACCAAGTAGAGATTTGATGACTCCATGCCCAATGGATTGCTTCAGAAACTAGTAACTTCATCCAGCAAGCTAGATGACCCCTCTGAGTCACCAAAATTGTTATCCAAAATGAGCCCCTTGCTCATTTTTGGCTAACTCCCTTCATTCCTTCCTCCCTTGTGCCTCAGTCATAATTTTTTTTTTTTGCACTCAAAACCTTCTGGAAATGGCACCATTGGATAGAGCTCTTTCTCAGCTTTCCAGAAAGGTAAAGTTTTCTTCCTAACTCCATGTATTTTTGAAGTTATGGCTCGGTGGAGTTTTGTGGGAAATTTTCCTAGACAGGCCCAGGCCCACCAATCCAATTAGAAGTGCCACGTCGGCATCGTCGGAGTGGCGGAGGTGGAGGAAAATGTAAAATTTTACCAAGTGTTTGGCACGATGGAAAAATTTTTAAGGGAGTTCCCCCAGACCAATGGGAAGGATCGCCACGTGTCCTCGGAAGGGGAGGAGTTAGTTGAAAATTTTCTAAGTGTTGGCACAATGGGAAATTTTCCCAGGAAAAGCCCAAGCCAATGGCATTAAGCCATGTGTCCTCGGGAGGGTAGCGGCGGAGGTAAACTTGGAATTTTTACCAAGTGTTTGGAAAATTTTGGAAGGAAAAATTTCAGGCCCAGCCAATCCATGAGCACGTGTCCACGGTGAAAATGAGGTGGGCCACGTGTCCAGAGGAAGAAGTTGGGAATTTTTCCCAAGTTTTGGCAAAATTTTTTTTTTTCCCCATGGCCCATGGCCCACATCCAATAACATCATGCCACGTGTCCTTAGGCCGAAGGAGTGGCGGAGGGCGGAGGAAAGATTGAAAATTTCACCAAGTGTTTGGCAAGGGCGCTAAAGGAGAAATTTTGGCCCGTAGGCCCACTGTGCAATAAAATGAGATCACCACATGTCCTTTCGGGATAGCGGGGAGTGTGGGGGGAGATTGGGAATTTTTCCCAAAAAAAATCAAAGAAAATTTCAAAAGGAAAGCCCACCCCCAAAGCCCGAGCCAATAGGACCATGCCACGTGTCCATGTGGCGGAAAAAAACACAAGGAAGGCCCACAAGAAAAAATGAAAGGAAAATCCCACGTCCAATGGGGTTGTGCCACATGTCTAGGTCAGAAAAGATGGTCAAAAGTGATGGAAAATTTGAGAGAGAAATGCCCACGCGAATCACATCATGCCACGTGTCCTCGGGTCATCTAGCCGGCGGAGAATTTTTGGAAAATTTTCCAAAGGCCAAAATGATGGAAAATGAAGCGGGAGGGCCATGACCAATCAAATCATGCCACATGGCACCAGGACCAGTGGGGCATGGAGATTTTTGGGGAAATTTTCCCAAATGCAAAAAGTGGGAAAATTTCAAATTTTCGGCCCGCCAACCCATTTTGGCCTTGTTTTTCCCTAAATTTTCAAATGGGCATAACTTTTGATCCAGAGCTCGGTTTTTGGATTCTTTATATCAATGGAAAGATGGTGAAATTATCTACATGATTCCAGGGTCAATTTTTGTTTTGGTGGATTTTTGGAGAGAGAAAATGGAAAAACCTCTGGCACATGGAAATGAACAAAAATGACATTTCAACCACCATTTTTAATGAAGAATGGCTCGCATTCTCTCCCAACATGGTCAAAAATGTTAGGGAATGGACTTTTAAGGATGCCCATGTTGTTTTATTACATTTTGGTTAGTGGTTGAAATCTTTCATGTTTTCCCATGTTTCTCTCTCCTGAGCTCGAATGGGCATTGTTAAAAGCCAGATTTGGCTCATTTTGAAAGGGTTGGACATTTTTATGTTTTGCAGGCTCCCTCTTTCACCCTAGAAAGTGATTTTGTGGAATACCAGACCTCTTTCAAGATTACAACATATTTTCTACCTTTCTGTTGATGTAATGCATGTATTTTGATATTGGAAATGACAATGCAAGCTCTGTGAATGAGTTTCAGTCCTCTTCTTGTGTTGTTTGATTCATCCATGATCTTTCATTACATTTTATCAGTTTGTGCATGATGTTTTGCTGCATTTCTATAATTTGTGTCAATTTTCATAAAGTAAAAATGCTCACCACTCCTTTGGTGCATCACCTTATTAGCATTAGTTTTAATTCTTTTGCATTCTCTATCTCTGTCCCCTTGGAATTTATAGTAGGATTTTGAGTTTAAACCTTGAGTTTTTTCCCATTTTTACAAGTCCCACACTTGGGAAAGATTCAATGTTTTGCAATCACACTTTGGATGTCGAAATGTCAAACTAGAAATCTGATCAACATCTAGAGGGTGCTTGCTGATTTGCACTAACACACCCTAAAGAGTATCGAGAATCAAAGTGCGTCAAGGTTAAAAAAAATCATACCTCACTAATTTGAGGTAGGATACCTTGTTCTAAAGGAAAATGTGTTCGATACCACCAAGGACTATGAAAAGAAAGGAAATTTGAAGCCAAATTGGTTAGGGCCATATGTTGTGGTCATTAAATTTGGTTCAGGTGCATACAAGCTTGTTAAATCTAATGGTGATGAACTTAGGGAACCCATGAATTCCATGCATCTCAATAATTTCTATGCTTGATCTACATCCCCTTAAAAATAAATAAATAATATATATATATATATATATATATATATATATATATATATTCTAAAATCAGAAAAAGTAAAGAGAAATCAATGCATCCAAGTGTGAAAACCACACAATTATGGCACTTTGGACAAGTCATTTGGTGAAAACCAGTTTCCGATGCCATTGGAGGGTCTATTATTCACAAGAATCTCATATATAGGATTATGATGGCTTTATCCTAAGCTAGTATTTTCCTATTTCTAAGATACTTTTGAGCCTATCCCTCTTGGCCTTGATTTGACTGATCCTACTTTTGTATGTGAAGAGTTTTCCTTTGTACATTCCCATCTAACACCGGGAAAATTTGCATCGTAACTTATTGCACGTACACATGGAATTTTACCTTTTTAAATTCCATGTATCACTAAGGACATCAATTTTTATTTGTTTTCTTGTACATAGCTTCGGAAAACTCTTGGAAAAACATAAAAATTCATATCACTAGGTTATGCACTACCCCACATTTTCTCTAAGCTATAAATGTTCATAAATTCACTCAAATGTAAAAAATTTGCTTTATGTACCGTGTCGAGTCCATGGGAGGCATCTCAAATTCTTTTACTTGATCTACATGGTGTTTTGGTCTCTCAATGGGTCGTTTCTCTCTAAAGTCAATGCAAAAATCTCTCCAAATATCAAAATAGATAGGTAACAAATAACTATTTTAATGGATTTTACCCCTCTTGGCCTACTATTTATAACATTTTTACCATAATTTTTCATTTTTCTCACCCTTGAGGCATTATATATGTCATCATGATTCTTCTATATTCTTCTAGAACTCGTCACGATGATTATTTTTATTAAATAGTCATTTTTCGCTATGCTAGTGCATGTTTTTGTTTCCCTGCATCCCTTTCTATTACTTGGGGCATATTTTTACTTTCTAAAGTTTTTTTGGTGATCTCCTAGGATATTTTCATTCTTCTAGATCATTTTCTTCTTGGAAAATTTTCAAAAATAAAAAAATTTGGTAAAAATTCAAAAAATAAAACAAAAAATTATAAAATTCAAAATTTTAATTTTTTTGTAAAAGGCATTCATGCGGTTGAATCCTGTATCAAATTCATTTTCCTCAAACATAGAATTTTTTTCCTAAATAAAATTTAACTTATGTTTTCACTTGTTCTCACACAAATAATTGCAAATCATTTGGATCTACCTCCATTAACAAATTTGGTTTGCTTACTATGTCTATACTCCTTTACACAAATCGGTTGTTTGGTATTATTTCATAACACACGATTAATTTTTCATAGGATCCCTACATCCTCCATGTATTCCCCTCACATGTATCCTTTCTTGGGGTACCAATTTTAACCCTTGTTAACGTGAACATTTGGGAACTGAATCTTGATAGCAAAAACATTGGTGTAAATGTCTTGAACGTTGTTTGTTTGAGTATGTGATTGTACTTGTTTTCCCTACCATGTTAGCTTTTTTACTTTCTCATATTGCATTATCTTATGTATTTTGTATTGAGATAGTGTTTTAGCAATGAAAAAATGTTAATATTATAGATTTTCATGTTATTTTAAATGTTTGTTATATGTGCGTATTTTAATAAGATCGATGATGTAGATCATATGAATAAAGTGATGAAACAAATTTGTTTATTGAATGAGCAGGATGCAAAATATATTTCCATATTCTTCACTATCATGTCTTATCACTATCAATTTTTCTTCCAAAACACCTGGGGTAATAGGGATCATTTTTATCCCTCTCCCCCACCTTGTTTCTTCTATTTGTTTCCTTCATATTTTCAATCGTCGATCGACCTCTTCTATCACCCCATTGACACTTGAGGGGGCATCCTTCATTCTAATAATTTTTCTTCAAAATTTACTTGTCTACTATATTTGAAGTGGTGTCACTTACGCCACCCCAAAGAGGGGTAAATGTAGACACCTAAAATCCACTTATGTAGTTTTATTGTTAAAATTGCACTAATTACCCTCTTTCTTATCATTTCCATTATAATTAGTGGTTTCATCTAATGAACTAATTTTTCCCTCTATTTTGGTCAATTAATGACACTTCGTTAATTAACTAGCCTTTATCACATTTCAAATGCCAATTAACAACACTTCATTACTTATAATCGTCTTTCAAATTAATTAATTAAATTCATTAGTTATTTGAGATTTTTTATCAATGTATTTAATCAATAAACCCTTTTATTGGTTAAATCCCACTTTTAAATAATTCAAATCATATAAAATTCCTCCTAAATCACCTCCAAATAGCCTAAAAATATTAATCTATCATATTAATTAATCCTAGTTGATTAATTAAATCATCTCCAACTCTCATTAGTTGTTAATCACTTGTTAATTTTTCTAATCAAGATTAACAAGTTTAAATCTACTTTATCATTTATCCCACATTCATTGGGATTCAAGATTCTCCCAAATGGAAATCTATATAAAGGACCAAGATCCTTGCTTTACGCCTTACACCATTGCTTTGATTAGTGATTTATACAAGCTTATGATAAGATCCTTATCCGTTATTTTCTATAACTACATATTTGAATCCATTCTACCATTGTTGAGTAGAAAGGAAGATTCAAGTTTGGCCTTGTAGCCATTTCTTAGTGATATCCTTCCCTCTCTTTGAGATCAAACACATAGATTTGATTACTCATGATCTAAAGAGGCTCATGTTTTAGAAGTAATCATACATTAATAGAGTAGGAATGGTTAGCATTAGGTGATTTAATTCATGTTTATGCAAAACAAATAGTTTCTTTTAAGATCTAATCATAATTTTAATGTTATATTTAGATTTTCTGTAAAACTACTAGGGTTTACTTTCTTTTAATTAGCGTAGCAATTTTAAAATGAATAAAAAAAAATCTCCAAGAAGAAGATATACTTACAAACTACATAATTTTCAATGATCTAGCTCATGACATTACTACATACCTGTTTGAGCCATACACAAGCATCACACTTCTTCAAGTTAATACAATGAATTTTTAAGTCTTCTTGACATGTTTCTTTTTTTAGCTTTAGGCAATACTAGAGACCTTATAACATTAAGAAAAAGAACCCTTGATCAAATTTTTTCTTCAAATAATATCATTAATGACCTTACAGAGGTTTAACACACCATATTTCAAGGCATAACATACTAATATATTACCAGAAACAATGGATCTGGATGAGGTCTTTGACATGACTTCTTAGAACCAATACGTTTGAAATAGACTGTAATTACATATTTGAGCTTTATAATACCTCTCATACCTTTACATGGTCAAGGGAAATCTCCCCCTAAGATAGAAAACCCTTATCTTCCTATTATTTTGGAGAAACAATCTCAAAAGTTTTTGATGCGACATGATTAACCAATCATCGTGAAATCCATCATACCTTATATACCATTATTGAACAAGATTCATGCATTTACATACCTATAGCTTACCTCTGCAACACTTCATAATTACATTAGAACCACAGTATGATAAATCTTGTGACCTTGAGATGACAAAAACTTTCTCCTCCTAGGGTAGAGAACTTCCTTATACTAAATTTATTAGCCTCCTTGTGACTAGTAGATCACACACTTCTTTTCTATCTTATATTACTCTATTTATTTGATGTCACCTTGATTCTTGTTGGTGTTCTTGCCTCAATATTCTGATCAAAACACATATTTATGACTGTATTTTTCTTACACATATCAAAGCATAAAATTATCAATCAATGTATCCTCCTATAGTTGTAATCTCCCTCTTTGACATCAAGACATTGAATCACATATTTAACTCGGACTTGAGATACAAGACTATTCTCTATAGTTTGATGATCTTGATCAATTTCTTCTATTTCATACCTTATGATACTTGCAACTCCTTGGAGAAAATTCTCCTTGTAATAATTCAAACTTCTTCAATGATTTCAAATGATATATTTAGTAATACAAATCATGTCAATACCAACATGCACTTTTGATGCACCTTACAACATTATTTATCCCCTTATAAACATAGCTTCAACTTTGGATTCATGATTATTCACTTTAAGACATTCATTGTTATTCTTTTGATTCAAATAATGCCTTATGACATTATAGCCTAGTTTAAGACACCACACACTCTAAGACACTATTATCATCAAGTGCACCTTGATTTGGATAGGCTATCTCGAATCTAAATTTAGCTTTGTATAATGGAATTTCCTCTGAGTTGTGTGTGCCTCGGACCGAGGAGACCCTTGATTGGGATGGTTCCCTTGATAGATCACCTAAAAACTACTAAAATTGGTGAGGTTGAGGGTTATAAATAAACTGGAAATTAACAAAAATTAAATAGAAGGGGTGATACACTAAATTATTTGACACTTATGTTACATAAAAACAGACTTGATGACTGTAAATGGCTGATAGACTTCACTAAAATCAATACTCAATAGATTTAACACTCAATAAAGGTTTTAAAACACATTTAAATGACCCAAAAATCTTACTAAATAGATTATTGGAGGTATTGTGAAGTTTTTAGCATGCAAAGGAAAATAAATATTCACTTACATACACAGACAAGCTGTTATAATACACTTCAGAAATTTTTTTTTTTTTTTTTGGAAAATCACTCTTTATTGAGCAAGAAGGTGTACATATATGATATATTGCATACGAGTCTACAAAAATGATAAACCCCATACACTTGTAAATGCAAGGCATAAATACAAAATATCCACACCTAGTTCAAAAAATCACTCGTGTTAATATTAGCGTAATTGTATGTTTGGAAACAAATCCAATAATAATCACTCATGTAGAAAAGAAAAGAAAACTCCACTAGTAGTTTTGAATCGACCCCTTTTGCACAATTTTGATTAAAAATAATCCAAATCTATACTTATCCTTGCAAAAGAATAAAAATATATTTTCTTCCCATGCACTCTATATTTTTCCATGCAAAATTATTTACTTATGGCCTTCATGGTTTAGTTTTTCATGACTCTGAGTTATATCTCTAACCATTGTTGGAGATATGTCAAGCTTTGAATATTTGGGGTGATCTTGTTTCCCTATTTTTCTCCCACCAAATGTATTTAATTTCTTAATGAAACGATTCTAAATTCAAGCTCCCGGAGACCTTTCCAATGAGGCCTATTTTACATGATTTGGAGTTGTAGAGAAACATTTATGACCTTTCGAATGTTATCTTTTTGGGATGAACATGAGAGTGACATGTCATATATTTTTATTGGCTCAAGGATTTCCTTTCTTTGTTATGTGGATTTGTGCGTAGGTATGTTCCATTATGAAATGAAAGCCAAAAATTAATTCCACATATGCTTTGGACTTTTGCGATGTCAGGGGTCCATAAAACCTCCATTATCCATTCGAAACACGAATCAATGTGAAATCTCTATGCTAATTCGTAATTTACTTTATTTTATAAGAACCTTGTTAGAGTGTGAATAATAAAATAATAAGAAAATTCCTTACTCGTTTACGGTGTCATTATCATTTATGAACCTTGCCGAGGGAAAAACATGAGCCAATGAGAAAGCACCATGCATTTCCACAGGTGTTAGATTGTTTGATAACCTTGACTGACCACTTTAAAATGCAATCCAATAAGTAGGTTTCATGTTATTTTGTGGTGTAAACCTTGATTATACCATATCAATCTCCACAAAGCACAAACCAATGAGAAGGATCCATGTATGTCTCATGTCGACCTCTCCTTTCATGTTTTCCTTTCATTGGTTACACCGTCACATAACATCTTCTATTTAGGTGGACTTAATTATGTTAGCTCCATAGAAATGTTACCACATATAGTTCATGTTGACTTGTAAGACCACCCGGACACTGATGCATTATTCAACTCAATTTATTATGTGTACTTGAGGTGCATGAAATGTATATGCCTTTGTTAAGCCCCTAGAATATTGACTAAGTACAAAAGGTGCATATGTGCATAAGGTCTCAATTACGAAAGGTGCGCAAGGACAAAGCGTGCAAGGTAGGCTTTTAGAAAAGGGTTTAAGGAATCATGTGGCACACACAATGCGTGTAGACAAAACATAGGATTTGGGACATAGACAAATAAGACGTCTAGGGAAAAACACATGAAAACATGACCCGGTTGCTCATGGATAAGATGTCACCTGTAACAGTTAACCTAGGAAGGAGCATGCCTACATAAAATATTCTAGAATGACATCATGGGATAAAGTGCTAAGCTCGGGCACGGAGGAGAATGCTCACATGGAGGACCACATTTAGACACTTGGCATCGGATTTGATGGCACTTTGGAGGATGAATTGGTAGTCCAAAAATACTATAAATACAAGCACCTGCAGAGTAAAATGAGAGATATAGAGACTTAGAGTGAGGGTGGAGCTCTGTAGAAATACTGCAATAACTCTGTTAGTGAGTAATTGGACTTGAGGCAGGATGTATGAGGTAAGGGGATTGTAATTTTTCTTCTTGGTAGCATAGTTAAATTAGTCCAATTTTAATGCATGACTATGGTCTACTTCTCTATGACCCTCTGTAATGGTTACATGTTATATATATGAATATCAATGATTCTGATTCATATGTTCACTTTCATTTTATTCTAAGTATGGATGTTTGTATATTTCTTTCTATCATGGTACACATTATAGATTTTTTTAAGTACTTTATCTAAAATGACTACAAGGATCTAGAGGCCATTCTGAGTTCTATGGTTCTTATATGTCCTAAATCCATTTGAAAGTATTTTAAACACAAATCATAGATGATGTTTCCCACTAAACTCACATAAAAGAGAGACTTGACACCCACACGTGCCTCGGGTGAGCGCCCAAATTCCATTGGGTGATAGGCCGGTGCACATGGGGTTCCTTTCTTTTGTGATAGGGGTAAAATGACTATATATTGGTTCCATTTCTAGGACCTATTTTCGAAGTTGTAGTGGGAATTAGCATTCATCATGATCTGTGTAGTGAGTAATGATAGAGCGGTTAACTTTAAAAAGTGTTGAATCATGGTTTAAGAGCATGGAGGATGAATTCACTTAGAG
This sequence comes from Taxus wallichiana var. yunnanensis, assembly GCA_018340775.1. Lineage (NCBI taxonomy): Eukaryota > Viridiplantae > Streptophyta > Pinopsida > Cupressales > Taxaceae > Taxus > Taxus wallichiana. The sequence continues at coordinate 36,587,102 of CM031235.1, read as the reverse complement.
ATTCATAGTGGAATTGAGTTTAACGCACATGACGGGTATAAGAGAAGCTCTACCATGATTTGTATGAAACATTTTTCCATTGCTTCCTAGTGGAATTGTATGAATGCCTCTCGACTTATGTGTCTAGATCAAGTTGGCATTAAAAATCATGTATGTGGACCAAATAAGAATACCAAAGGTTGCGGGATGCAGATTTGACATGGACCCATGCTATGGATCATTGGTGGAAAGGAGTATTGGCTAGCTACACTTTAGAGTACCCCATTTCCACATATTTTTGTCCAAAGGTTACTTGATTTTGAGTTTACTGGGGCCGAGGATCATTTCTATGTTTTATCCCTTTGGCTATGAAAATAGTGATGGTTACCATGAGTTTAGAGGCATTCTCAATGGCTAGCAAAACCATTCGAGCACTAGATGAGGAAGCTAGGGTAGAGGAAGATGCTAGATGTTGCGGTGGAGAAACAAAGGGAGGAAAGATGACTCAAGTATGGTGAAGCATGTAAAAGGAAGATCACTAGACAACGTGAGGTTATAGGTGTGATGGATGTATGGCGGTAGAAGTTGTGGGAAGGATTTGAGGTTCACACATAGAATGTGGAACCTGAGTAGTTTGTGTGACCCCATCTTGTCAAGCGTGTAAGAGAGACCCCTTCGGTTTCTAGTGAGACTTTGTCATGTGGAGAAAGAAGAACCTAGTGACCCAACCCTAGTGCTTGGTTTTCCGATCGGGAGGAATATATTACTACTCTAGTTGGTTACATTAGAGGTGATTGGTCTACACCTAGGAGGTATAATTTCTCATTTGGGCCTTCTATGGCTACAAACACCAACCCAGTGTTAGGAATTTTTGGGAAAGGTATAGACACACAAGATTTTGGTCTCGCATTTGGGAGTGACACATGGTATACTATTAGTAGTGGGGCATTTTCATAGACCATAGGCGCATGGCACAGTGGAACTATGGGGACCCTTGGTACGACCACTTTAGGACCTGGTGGACCTGGTGGGTCTTGTGCTTCTGGAGAAATAGGAGCTGGTGGGTCTAGTGGATTTGGTGGCTTAGGACCTAGTGGTCCTGGTGGATCTAGTGGTTCAGGACCTGGTGGACCTGGTGGATCAGGTGGTGGAGGAAACACATGCATAAACCAAGGCTCTGGCTCATAAGGATTTGGGCCCCAATCACCCCCCAAGGTTTTCTTTGAAATGTCTTTACATTTTCCCAATTATAGAGGTATTGAGGATGTTGCGGAACATATTCACAAGTGTGAACTAATATGACACGCAAAGGGTGTCACAACCCTAGAAACAGAAAGGCTAGTCGGTTTGTAACCACGTTGCGAGGTGCGTACATAGCTGGTATAGGAAATATGACCCCATAAAATAGTGGTGGACTATACTGCTTTAAAGAATGCATTCTTGGTAGAATTCCACATTCCTGAGTTTGAGAAAAAGAGCATCAATGCTTTGAAGGAGATTCAACAAGGAATAACAGAGAGTGTGCAGGAGTATGATGCATGCTTTAAAACTCTCTTATCTAAATTATCATATGATATTCACCCTTCACAGCATGTTCAGTGGTTTGTTGGAGGATTTATCACCCCTTTTAGAAGGGCCTTATCTCATAAAACTTTTACAGACCCGTGCGAGGCATTGGAAGCTGCTCTACTCACCGAGGCTATTGGTAGTGTTGATACTGGTGTTAGCCCATTCCTGGAGGCTCAGATTGTTGCTATGGCCAAGTAGTTGGAAAAATTGTCTACAAACTTAGCCCATGAGACTTGCAGTGGTTTATGGTGCACATATTGTGAAGTAGAGGGCATTTCAAGGATAGTTTCCCCAGAGGATAGTACGTATCATGGCAGTAGATTGTGAAATTTTTCATGGGAACCATGATGCAAGTAGATGCCCCTTACTACACCATGCAATCAAGAAGAATGTGTCTTGTTATTGCAAGGTTTATACCTCTACAACCCATGATACTAAGGACTCGTAGGCCGAGTTATTGATCAGATCCATGAGGCCATTGATCATGGGGTGCACTAGAAAAATGTTGCCGGTAGTTTCAAGGGTGATGATCGGCATTGGGAAGAGTGCGCAGATGGAGGCATGCATGGAAGAGGTTTTGAAGGAGGATTTTATGGTCGTGGTAACCGCGGGGATGAATGAATGAGTTCCTTCATGGAACTTGTTTCAATTGTGGATCTACAGAGCATTACAAACATGAATGCTCAAACTGTTATAGTGCTCATGGTGCGGAAAGAAGCATAAGTATGTGGAGTGCCCAAATTGTTTGAGCACATGAATCAACAACACCGAGAAAGACAAGGGCATTGCAATGGTTAGCATTAACAAGGCATACATACAAAGATTCCTTAGGTAACATGGAATGCGGTTTAGAGCCTATCTTGGTAATAATAAGGGCAAAAACCACATGTGCAAGAGAGATACCAAGATAGAAGAACCTAGTTTCTAGGGAGGAGGTCATTCATGGAAAGTACCCAAACCCTGCACATCAAAAGGAGGTCTATCGAGACACCATCGATGTCATTCAAATTTTACAAGGGGAAATCTAGTTTCTAAAGGAGCAATCTAGGAGGGAGGAACAAGGAAGGAGAGTTGAGGTGCTAAAGGATGACTTGGATGAGGTCAAGGAGGTATGTAAAATGCTAAGGCAAGAGAATATCATTCCCTTGCTAGGATCATGGTTGAGAGAGAAGGTACCACGCACTAGAGGAGAGCGCAAGAGGTAGTTCATGCACGTAAACCTTTCCCCTCACAACCTTGACCATGAAAAATAGATCACATTGAATGCGATTGTAGATGGATGATTCCTTAGTAATATCCTCATTAACACATGTGCGAGAGGTTAATGTTCTAACTTTGGATGCATGGCATCAGATGAGAATACCTACATTACAGCCATCTTCAAATGTGTTGTATATGGAAAACAATACTAAGGAAATTTCCATCGACATCTTAAAGGATGAATATATTACTATCCAGGGAGCTAATTTTACTTGGGACTTGAAGTGTTGACACTCACGAGAGGTGGACAATTTCCCAACACTTCTTGGGCACTCATGGTGTTACAAGAACAATGCGGACCTTCGGTTCAACAAAGGGTACATTAGCTTTGAAAATAAGGAAGAACGTGTCATTATAACCCTAGCGGATGGGAAGTTGACACCTATATTGAACCTTTGGGGGAAGAAGGTTTGGACAAGATATATGTGTGCTCAATCAGGGACCCAAAGATAATACATCCTACTAACGGAGTTATCCAGTTTGAGGATGCTTAGTCAGTAAGTGATACCACCAGTCTAGCATGTGATAATTGGGTGCGTAGAACTTATGAATTGATGGGATGGTAGTTGAGAGGGTTACTTGAACAAGGTGAAAAAGGCATGCATAGTCCAACACCTAGGAGGAAAAGAATTTCCCAAGTATTCAGGAGGATCCTTCCTTGAGATCTTTCTGCGGGAGGTGGAAGCTCAGTGGAAGAATGAGAAGGAATGAGAGGGATGTTAAGTTATTTCCTACTTGGAACAGCTACATGGTGGTGGGCTACCCATCAGGAGAGCATTTTGGAATGGCGCGAGGTAAGAATTGCTCTCTCTATCAGTTGTTTAGGAGCAATGTGCCCACCACCATCAAGGACTACCATGGGAAGGATCCTACCTCTTTCCATATCTAGGAGTGTGAACAGTCCGGAGAGAAGGCATAGAAGCTTTTCCACCATCCCTTTGGGTGCACAAGTTATATTCTACATTGCAGGGTTACACACATGCATGGTACATTCATTTAGAAATATGCCACTAGACAGGGGAATTGACAAGAGCTCGCGGTAACCTTTTTCAAACCTTTGAGTATCAAAATACCAAGTTATCATTTGATAATTTCTTCCAGAGTATCAAGCACCTTAGCATGGAGGATAGTGTCATGGTGGAAGATAGGCTATTTTAGTTACTAGGTGAACCAGGTTTGGAGGCGTGCTTTGAAGAAGTAGAGGAAACATAAGAGTTATAGCTTGAGTGCACATGCTTGGAAATGGAGAAAGGAAATTTTTTGTATGTGATTGATGGAGAGGAATTGGAAAGCTTGGATGTTATCCATTTTGTAGGAATGCATGAGGTAGTGGATAGTGTTGATACTCACGTGCACACCTTCCATGAGCCCTAAAAAAAAAATAATGTTAACATCGGTTCATGAGAGGAACCTAAGGAAGCTATTATTGGAGATTACTAGGTGGAGAAGGAAGTCTTTAAGATCATTGATCTATTGTGTGAATTTGAGGATTTATTCCCATGTGGGTACCATGAGCTCAAAGGCATTCACCATTCCTTGGGGGAGATGAAGATAAAACTAAAGGATGGTGCGTGCCCAGTTAGGAAGAGGCCCTACCGGATGAATCCCAATTTATGCGTGAAGGTTAAGGAGGAGATAGATAAAATGATAGCTTCTGGGATCATTGAAGTAGTGGAAGAATCAGAATGGATAAGTTTGATGGTGATCAGCATCAAGAAGGATGGACGGATTAGGATCTCGCATGGATTATAGGAAGATGAACCCTATTTGTGTCATTGATCCTTTCCCAACCCCCTTCACGAAGAAATTTTATAAGCGGTTGTTGGGCATGAAATCTATTCCTTTACTGGATGGATTTTTAAGGTACCACTAAGTCTAGATTGCAAAGCAGGACCAGAAAAGACAACTTTCACCACTGAGTGGGGAAGTTTTTCATATACGGTTATGCCCTTTGGGTTGAAGAATGCGCCTACTATTTTTTTTTCACACATATTGGTGGTGCAATCATTCGAGGAATTCATCCATAAGTTTCTTCAAGTCTATTTGGATGATTGGACAATGTATGGTCTAGTCAAAGACCATTGTGAAAATTTGAGGTTAATGTTTGAGAGGTGTAGGAAGTTGAGGATATTCCTCAATATTAATAAGTGTGTATTTTCTACACCATTTTGCACGTTATTAGGGCATATCATATGTAAGGAGGGTTTACTGGTAGATCTTGCTAGAGTTGTAGTCATTATGGGGTTAGGGGAGCCTACTAGCTTGAGCAGCACGGTGCATGGAGTCCTTGGGCATATGGAGTATTACAAGTAATTCATCAAGGGGTATGCTAAGATTTCCATGCCTTTAGAGGAGTTTCTCGAGATATAAAAGTGCCTTCCTTTGGGGAGAGACGCAATGATGGCGTTTGATACATTAAAAGATAGGCTTGTCACCACACCCGTATTACATTTTACCCATTAGGACAAGCCCTTCCATGTCTATGTAGATGCCTCGGAACTACTATTGGATCGGTTCTTGCACCCGGTGAGGGAATCATTGATCATCCTCTATGTTTTGCAAGTAGGAAGTTGACACTAGTAGAGAAGAATTACACCACAACTGAGTGTAAGGAATTGTCAATGATCTACATGCTTTTCAAGTTTAGACAATATCTGCTGGCAACACCCTTTGTGTTTTACACCGACCACATGGCATTAAAGTATTTAGTGAACAAGCCCATTCTACAAGGGCACATATGTCGGTGGGTATTATTATTTCAAGAATTTTATCTCACCATAATCTTGAAGCCCTGAAAAGAAATTGCAGACTTGATCATCTCGTCAAGAATTTATTCACGAGAGGACACAGTATTAAGGAGACAATGGCGAGACACACAATTGTTTAGGTTATAGTGCGCACCCTCAAATTTGGAGGATATTGCGGTATTTTTAAAGGAAGGTGTGGCTCCCGTAGGAATTAGAGAAGAAACAACTAGCCATATACGTCGTGCCCTACATGTTGATTAGTGGAGACTTATACAAGTTGGGACATGATGAAGTTTTACGTAGGTGTATATTAGAGCATGAGCACCTCACCATCATGGAGGAAGCTCATGGAGAAATTATGGGTGGAAATTATGCAGGTGATGCCATCACGCATAAGATATTAATGGCAAGTTTGTAGTCAAAACCCTATACAAGGATTGTAAAGACTATTGTAAAGCGTGTGAGCATTGTCGATGCATTAACAAGCCATGAAAGAGAGATGAAATGCCTTCTCACCCTATCCCTAGCACAGATCCTTTTTAAAAGTGGGTAATAGACTATGTAGGCCCTATTGCACTAGAGACATGTAGGACTGGGTCACACTATGTCATCACTTACATGGATTATCTGATAAGGTGCGCGGAGGTAGCCCTAACTAAAGAATGCACAGCATCCACAGTGGTAAGGTTCTTTTGGGATAACATTATCATGAGGTATAGATGTCCTTTGAGTTTAACTAGTGATAGGGGTACACATTTCTTGAATGAGACCATGAGGATCCCGTTAGCGAAATTCATGGTAGCTCATCACAAGACTACACCCTATCACCCACAAGTAAATGGAACCGTAGAAGCATTCAATAAAATACTTGATTCATACCCTAACCAATATTTGTGATGTCGGAAGACAATATTGGGATGAAAAAGTATCATAAGTGTTATGGGCTTACTGAATAAACTTATAAGAGGTTGAAAATATCCACACCATTTCAGTTAGTGTTTGGCATGGAAGTTGTTCTGTCAGTTGAATTCATGTTACCTTCTCTATGAATAGCACACGTAGGAGGGTTAGCCAAAGAACAAGCATTGGAAGAAAGAATTGATGAGTTAATGAAGTTGGATGAGAAATAATCCCTCACCAGGTGGAGCCAAACAATAGAAAAAGTAAAGCGAGAGGGCTTAACATGATCGCCACATAAGAAACAAGAAGTTTGAGGTTGGGCGGATGGTCTTACTTTATGATTCTAGATTTCTACGCCATCCATGATAGTTGAAAGTCCATTGGTTAGGTCCTTATATAATCTCATACATCCTTGATTTGGGTGCATGTCAAATACAAGTGTTGGATGGGATGAAGTTTCTTGACACTTCAATGGGTGTAGGCTGATGCCCTACTATAAATAAGTCTTCTTGGTGTTTGTAAATAAGGTAGTTTTTCCATTACTTTAGAAATTTCCTTAATGCATTTCTTTTCTTGTGTTTCCCTTTCACATTGTTGTTTTGTTTTGCGCTTTAGGTGCCGGTAACCTTATTGCTACTTTTTGAGAATTTGTGAGTGCATAGAGGACCGCATCATTTTTGTGTGGGGTGGAGTAATGTGAAGGAGTGCATGGTTAAAGTGCCAAGGAATTTTGTGTTAAAAATCCCAGTTGAATGGCCCTATTAAAAGAGGTGTATAGAGAAAAAATATCGAAAAAGGATGGTTGGTGCCAAGATAAAGCTATTTATAGATCCCATGTACAAAGGAGGAGAAATCAAATTAAGCAACATGAGGTAGGTGAGAGTGAAAATCAAGACAGAAGAAGTTCCTTCGGTGCTGGTTTTGTGTGCGTAAGAGTCTCCTGTCAGGTTGGATTGGTTGTGCGCCATAAGGTTGGAGGATTTTTTTAGCAGGTTGGGTACGTGAGGGAAAGTGCTTAAGTCAGGATTTGTTTGAAAAATCCGCATTAAATGAAGAAAGTATGGTGGTAGGTGAAGTAGCATTTAATGCTAAAAAGGGGAAAAACTATAAATAAGGGGATCATGACACTTCATTTTTCACTTTGCATATAAGAGAATGAAGCACTTTTTACACCTTTGCAAACTAGGGCTTCCAAAAAATTGATCCGTGTGAAGAAAAATTTGGAGAAATTGAAGCATAAGTAGCTAGTTCAGATTTGTGAACCAGGAGGAAGGGATTTCACGGGCATGGGAGAAAGTGTGAGAAGACATTGTCTTGTGAAGGGAGTATCCCAGTTAGGGTTTGAAGAACTAGGGCACGGGTTTAAGTAATTTTCTTCACAAGTTCGAGATCTAGGGTTGGAGAGAATGGAAGAAAAAAGTAACATAAGTGATTGAAGTGGGTAGAAGACCTAGAAAATGGCACCCAAGAAACTAGCTAGTACACCCAAGAAGGGAAAAGGAAAGGGAAAAAGCAAGCAGTAAGAAATTGAAGCAAGAAAAAATGAGGAATGGTATATAAAAATGTAGTTCCCGGATGGAGTGTTGTTGGGGAAGGAGTGGGAGTACCATATTAGGGATATGTCTGTAAATGATTATAATCATCGACAAGCACAATTGAAAAGGAGTTAGTACTGGAGTTAGTGCACCTAATAAACAAGAGGACGCCAGAGGGTTTGCCCATATATAATGATGACATAAAGGTCAAGTTGGAGAAGGTAGGGTTACTACAACTCTTTGAGTTGCCCTACTTCAGAAACCTGAGTGACTATATCAGTGGCTGATGTCACACGTGCATGAGGACTATTTCCACTTCACGGGGTGCAAGATGCACATAACTCCTCATCTCATTTCACATTTCACAAGCCTCATCTATGAAGGATATGGGTTAGAAGATGATTTGATAGACAAGGAAGTGATTAAGGAAACTATCGCCACTCTTTCTTACAAAAAGGGGTCAAGGTATTATGATGTCACATACATCAAGGATCTAGTAATGAAGATGACCACGCACTGGTGTCAAAGCTAAATCAATAGAAGAGATGGACTCAAGTTATTAAGCCATTGTTAAATGTTTGTAGAAATATTTCGAGAGGGAACCATCATGTAATTTTTCTGCATTCATCGTAGATGAAATTATCAATCGTGCAAGGAAGGTGACAGGATCCTTTTTACAAATGTGCTCCTGACTATCATGTTCTCAGAGATAGGGGTACTAGATGTATCAGATAAGTTCATATGGGAGTACCCTACTGAAGACCCCTCACCCACCAAAATAATTGAGAAGTACACTTGTGACACTATGAAAATAGTTCACAAGGTACGCTTGGAATAGTGGTACACATGCCTAAGGAATGTGTTCATGGTAAAATGGAGAATTCCCAAACAATCGCCAAAGTGGCTACTAATAGAGAGGTATAATTTGTTGTGTACCAACATTACTATCTCGAGTAGATTCAAGTTGATAGATGACTCATGGAGCCCATGGTGCAAGCTCCCCTTTGCCTTCACACTCATTACTTCCAAGCGGGAGTAAACAGGTTCAAGGAGTCCAAAATTTTAAGTTGGACCTTGGTAGTTTGGACCAAAACCACAAGGAATTGCACAAAGGGTTGGTCTACCCTAGCAAGTGCACGTACATAGAGTGGTATGTGTCACAAGAAGTGTAAATGACAAGGCCCATGACTCTGCCCATTGTAGGAGGATCCACGGTGCACATTTACATTTGCATAAGGCCCAAGTCAGAGAAGGGCACATACCTAGAAAACAAGGTATCTATACCTCAGGATCCAACTAAGAGGAAGAGATCCACACCCAAGCAGGAGGAAAAGAAACCAGAAAAGAAAAATCCAAGTGTGGTGGACACATAGGCAATAGGTTCCCATGGGGTAAGCGCGGAACCAACACATACATGCGAAAGAAAAATCCCTTGGTAACATAGAAGACTCTAGAACCAGAAGAGCCATCAGATAAGGAGTCATCAGAAGAAGAAACAGAATCACCTACACTGGAATCTCTGGTTAGGAAAAAGTAGAGGGTAGAAGAGGAGACCACCTCGGAAGAAGCTAGAAGTATGAGAAAGTACATAGGAGAGAAGAATGGTAGTGAATAAGAAGTAAGTGGGTAAGAGGACGACAGGTTAGATCAAGGGCCACCTGTTTTCAACATACATGATTCGAGGAGGAAGGAAAAGAAGAAGAACAAGGGTTCCTTTTTGTATGGCGCAAGGATAGCCGGTAGGAAGAATCACCTGAACATGGAAAAATATGAAGAGGCTAGTGCATAGAAGCATGAGTTTCCAAGATCGAACAAGAGCAGATGACCAAGGTGGCGGTAAGAAGAGGAGATAAGGGAATTAAGACCCTAGTGGAGGAAAAAGTTGAATGTGGTGCTGAGCCAATTTTGAACAAGGAGAAATAGAGTGTGGAAGAGGAATGCGGCAGCACTAGAGGCCCTATTTTAACTGTAAGTATTGTGTTAAGTAAAAATATGAGGTTCAACCACGTACACATGGAAGGAAGGCATGCGAAAGGGGAGGATAGAGATGAGTTATATTTGTTGGTTGGATATTTTTCCAAGTAAAAATATGAGGTTCAACCATAGTACATGGGATTAAATCACTCCTTAAAGAAAGGTGAGGTCATTGTTTATTACTAATCTAAAACATAGTAGAAATAATATATACAATATTCACACTATTCTAACCATTCGGGCTGGGATAGAATCCCAAAATCCATATCCACACAAGGTGAAGATGTTGAAGTTTTAAAAATGGAATGGATTGGAAAGGAAATGAGAGGAATGTATTTTCTTTCGAGCAAACATAGATCACAAAATAGTCATACGAGTTCTAGATAAAAAAATGTAATGTTTGAAACAATTAAAATAATCAAGAGTGCTAAACAAAGAATAGCTTAAGATTCTGACATAATAATAATATCTTAATAGGGATGAATCTCACAACACAAATTTTTCAAAATAGCATTTGTTTTTATTCTCAAACGATTAAAAGAAAACACAAAGTTTTCTTCTTCTGAAATAGTTCTCAATATTCAAAAATCTTAACCCTTTGGAATGCATAAGTATCCCTTATTTATAATAAAAAGAGTTGAGAGAAAATAGGATAAATCCTAGAAAATATTCTTTCAATGAGAGTCCTATTTTGCTCGACTCTCACATAGGAGACCAAGTCAAAATTTTCTTCCTACATGATGAAACAAAAATGAAAAAGACATGTCGATTTCAGATTGAAATGACATGAAAAATTATGCCTATTCTATTTCATCATCTTTGTCTTCCTCCAAAAAATCCTGCTTGTCCCAAAAATTTTGGAACTTTCAGATTATTCCTTGCATCTCATCTTCATCAAGCACAATGGAGTGGTCATTCAGGACCTCACATGTTTCCTGAGTATTGCTCGCATTACCAAGAAGTTTTTTCAATCTCTTGTTGAGTTTCCTCAATGATCCCAAAGCATGTTCAATCTTCACGAACCTATCAATGATTTCCAGACTAAAGCCATAAGTTGGTTCATGCTGAATTCATTCTTGGATCTGCTTGTAAAGATCATCAGTGGGTAGAATACTCAAACTTTCATTCAACACTTTAGCACAAATCTTGGTTTGCTCTTCTTCCATGTCATTTGATGCATCAATCAATTGATCTCTTGATTCCCTCAATTTTTGCAAGCTCCATTAAGAACCTTTATTCTTAATCTAATGGCTCTGTTAGTTGAAAATGCTTGTCCCCATGTGGAATGATTCCTTCTTTGATCAAGAGAGGAGACGGAACTGTTTCAATGTATTGAGAGCTTCAAAGTTAACTCTAGGTTTTTGACTTTTGCCGAATACTCATCATCCATTTTCTTGCCATCCTTCTTTATATTCTCCAAGGATTTATTGACTTCCAAGGTGCCATTAATGACCTCTTTTCCTTGCAGGAGTAGCCTCTGGATCCATTCATCAACCATTCTCCCATTCTCATTAATCTTTTCAATCTGGTACCAATGAGAAATCGAACCTGATAGGAGTAGGGGTAGAGGATGACGATGTTGACTCAAGAGGCTTTGAGAGCTTGAGTAGTACTTTTGTCAACTTCTCTACTTTCTCTTTTAGCTCATCTATGCTTGCCTTCATTTCCTTCATCTTCTCAGCACAACACATTCATGGCATCTTGTGCATCTGTTGTTGTGCTCCCTCTATTGTTACTTTTCCTAGATTAACCCTTGTGATCTGATAATTGGTGACCATTATATCAATATTGGTTTTTCTACCATGGGAGTGGTAATCTCTGCAAACTAATGCCCCGAGACATCCACTCAAAACCTTTGAAACCATTTTGGGTTTCTTGGCGAGACTTGTTGGAGTGACCTTGAGGAACTAAAATCAAAGACTTGTAGGGAAACTACCACCTTCATCTTCCTTGGGGTCTGATGTTTTAACCATTGAGGCATACTTGGAAGAATTGTCTCCCATCGTAGGTGTTATGGTCACATCTGCGCAGTGGGAGGAAGGTTTGCTTGTGGAGTTTTGATCACTGCGAGTGAAGTATCCTTGGGAATGGACTCGGGGAATGAAGGTACAGAAGGAGTAGGCATATCCATGGTTAACTTGGGTCCAGCGGGGAGAGGTGAGAGGTGAAAGAAGATGTTGGTCATGGCTAAGGAATTTGGTGAAGAATTCTAAAGAAAGCAAGGCTAAATTGGAGGAGGGAATAATTCTGAAATTAAAGCTTGAGAGGTAAGAGGAAGATTTACCTCTTATGAGTTGCCAACCAAAAGGGGAATGAGATGTTGACCAACATCTTCTCCTAAAGGAAGATTTCCTTGTTTTGGTGGTGGAGGTGAATCAAGTATCACAACCATTTTTGGGGAAGTGGCCAATGATGTGCTCACTTGGTCTTCTCCCTTTCTGAAAAATTTAACCTTTATTGGCCTCTTAGAAGGGTCCTTATCCTTTTTCTTTTTTCCCTAGGAGGGTATCACTTCCAAAGTAGCTAGCTTTGAAAAAATATTTTCTTTATAACTCATTCCCAAGGAATGAGCCACGCCTTAGTACGGAAAGAACTTGAGTAGCTCTTCCTGCGATATAAGCTTTCTCGGTAATGGACTAATCAATGGTTGGGAATACGTATTGGTCTTCATTAAACCCATCATACAAGGTGTCAAGGAAACTTTCATTTCCATGGTGCCTTCCGAGATTTTAGATAGATCTAACATCTGAATCTCTTCAAGTGTTAACCTACTATTGTCCTTTCTTTAGATGGAAACTTCATCTCGAATATCAATCCAAATGTCTTCTACGTTGGGCACATATAGATATAAGGTCTCGTACGACTTAAGGACTCCTTGGAAATCAAACCCATCTCTTGTGCTTCATGTGCTTCTTTAACTTATCCTATAGCTTATGCACCACATTCTTGGCTTTAACCACTATTGAGCATGTGTACCTTCCGATGGAAATAGGGAAGGAGACGGTGGCCTTGTGCTTACTCTGTTGGAATTTGTGAAAATCCAACAATTGTCTAACCAACTCCATCAGGATCAGCTTATCACCTGGGAACCTGGGAAAATGGAAAGGATCACCCAGGTACATGACCACCCAAAGGTATGTGAACTTCTTGAATTGCAAGAAGATACAACCCCATTTCAATACTTTGGCCCATGCCTCATCAGAGACTCTTCTTTTCCTTAGATCAAGGTTCATCCCACAAATGTTTTCATAAAAGAAGGTGTCATTCACTCTTTTGAATTATCCTTAGACCCCTTTATTGTTAGTTGATGGAAGTACTTGATATATGTGTTCTGCTGCCCTATTTCCCTTTACATCCAACCCTAGATAATATATCATGTCGGTTATTCTTTGCATAGGTGACGTATGACGACATATACAACTTGCTAGTAGACAAGACTATTTTCATCTCAGATTCTATCTCATCACTTATAAGACTGATCCAATTGATCCCTTAGTTGTTGTTCTTTATGATGACCATGAATTGATACACCCTTGGAATTATCTCGACTTGGGGAGTCCAAATACTCAACTTAGCAGGGTGATGATATCACTGATTTCAAGGATGAAATCACTCCTAGGGACAAACTTGGGAAACCTAGAGACAATTGGCTTGGCCTTGATCAAGAAATTCTTATTTACATGCTTGATGCAATCTTTTTGATCATTATCCCAGGCCTTCTGTGCTGATTGAAGGTTCAAATCAACATATTCTTCAAAGTTGGGAATTCTTAAGAGGTCATCAAAATAACCTCCATCCAACTTCACTATGGTTTCTCCTACTTGATTTCTCACTAAGCGAGAAGATGAGTCATAATTGGAAGCATAGGATAGAATGAACTTAGGGCATTGAGCAGACATTGGGAATCCTTCTACAAGAGGGAGCCCACTGTCGGCTATTGACTTCATCCAGGGACTCTAAGAAGAATCCTTGATTCTATTCCAAAATTCTTCCATGTCTATATTACCAATATTTTTCCAGATGTCATAATTGCAATCTATGTAGGAAGGGGAATCCATCTTCCGGTACTTGTACTTCATCTTTCTTAACCTGTCTGACTTATCCTTAGATTGTCTAGGATCCGACATGAGAAGTCTTGAAGAAAGAATGCCTAGATGACTTCTGGTTGAACAATTGGGCTTGAAAGCTTGCTGAGTAACCCTACAGACCCGCCATAGTAACCAAACTTTGGGACTTGCAAAGCACTTTTTCAAACCCGACAAACTACAATGTATATAAGAAATTAGGTTGTGTTGAACACTTTGTGAAACCCAACACAAAGGTGGAACTCAGGGGATGTTAAGCACTTCACAAAACCCGATACTAGCAGATCTAGGGTGATGTTGAACACTTTGCGAAACCCGATACAAGTGGATCTAGAGGATGTTGAGCACTTGCAAGAAACTCGATACTCTACGGAATCCGAACGATGTCAGACACCCTGTAAAACCCAAAACAAAGGTGTCAGGTTTCTGGGATGTCAGAAGATGTAAAATTCCCGCCAAGTTTGTAATTTAGGATTTTAAGATTCTTCTCAAAAATCAAAAGAGTATATCCCATGGGAAAAATAAGAAAACACCAAAATGGTGAATTCCAAACAATAGGTTTCATGGGAATACAATAGGAAATGAAGAAAACAACCCAAAACCCAAAACCTAGAGGGAAGAAAAAGAAAAGAGGGAAAATGCCAAATGAACACCTCAAAAACAACCCCAAAGACCTCAAAGCGGTAAGAAGAGAAAAATTCCTTCAATAAATTCAAAAAATGGTCGAAGATGGATCACGAAATCAATCAAGAGGTTGAGTCAGGTTTGGAGGTCAAAGGAACATGAATGAAAAATCCACACAGCGAAAATATACTAGGTAAAAATGACATGTAAAATCAAACTATTTATAAAGCCCTACCATTAATTACACCTCATTCGACACTGTGTGCTAACTACCGATAACTCGACATTAATGCCATGTCATCATGCTCGAGTGTCCAAAACCCGATACAAAGGTTTTACTATCAAATCGGGTTTCGGGAAACAACTATCATGAAGCATGAGATGTTTAGATGTTATAATGTTCCAAAAACCTGACACAAAGGATCATTTGAGGTTTCAGGTTTCGGGAAACAAGTGACATGGAACATGCATTTTGCAAGGTATGTTCTGATGCTTCTGAGTTCTAAAACCTAATACACTGGCTTGTAATCGGGTTTCAAGTTTCGGAAACAATTGACATGAAGCATGCAAAATATATGTTTCCATGCGATGGAAACCCAAAACCTGAAAAATCTCCTTCAAAGGGCATTTTTAGGAGATTTTGTCAAAAAAATTCTATGGTTATCTCAATTTTAGCTGAAATCACTAAAAACGAGATAACAACTGGCTCCAATTGGGGACTTTCTTTGAGACATCAAAGGAAGAGAACTCATATATCAAAAATATTTATCCATTGGGCTATGGAGTCTAAAGAAGAAAAACCAAAAACAAACAAAGAAAGAAAGAAAAGAAAGCAAACACACAACAGAAAATAAATTATGATACAATGCAAGAGAGTGTCTTGCATTACTGATGGAACAACTTCAAATGTTGACCACTGAAAGGTAGAGGGAGAAACTCTCCATCTAGATATGATAGACAAAAGCTATTTTCACCATTCAACTGATGTATTTTGAAAGGACCTTTCCATAAGGAGTCAAACTTGCCATGCATCCCTTTCTACTCTCTTCTCTTGTCCTAGAGAAGTACTAGATCTCTGACATGGAAATCACGTTGCTTTGATTTTTTGTCAAATATCTTTTTGACTTTTCTTTGATGATCTGCAATGTGATCCACCACATTGCTCCTTTCTTCTTCTATCCTGGCTAGGTACCTTATCCTTTTCTCAATGGAATCTTGAAAATTTTCATCTTCAATTACTTTGGCCAACTGTAAGGCTAAAAATTCTATAGAGATAGGAATCTCAACATCAATCCCATACAACACTTGGAATGGGAACATTCTAATAGCTCACTTAGGAGTAATCCGATCTGCCCATAATACATCATATAATGTTTTGTGCCATGTCCTCTGATTCTCATCAACCAACTTTCTGATTATGGTCACCAGGTTCTTGTTGCTTGATTCAACCTGACCATTACCTTGGGGTAATAATTGGATGAATGAGCCAATGTGATCCCAAAGCCATAACAAAATTCTATCAACTCATGGGATGATAAATTGGAAGCATTTTCAGCAATGATCTTGTGAGGCACACCAATCTAACAATTATATTCTCCTTGAGAAAGTTGCACACAACTTCGAGGTTGCTTGCTTGATTGGCGTGCAACTTCCACCCACTTGGTGAAATAGTCATGGTGGTGAGCACATAATTATGACCACACTAGAGGTAGGATTTAGCACTCCAATGAAATCAATTCCCCATTGGTGAAAAGGTTCTTCAATCACCACAGGTTTCAAGGGAAGAGCTGCCAGCTTAGGATGACCAATGAAATGTTGAAAAGCTTCACACTTGGCTACCCATTCAACTAAATCTCGAAAGAGAGTAGGCCAATAGTACCTAGCCCGTAAGATCTTATAAGCTGTTATAGAGGAAGAGAAATGTCCTCCACATGCTAGATTGTGGAAGGACTCTAGCAACCTTACCTGCTGAGATTTATCAACACAACGCAGGAATACACCATCAATACCCTTCTTGTATATACCATTATCCCATAGAATGTATCTTGCAGACCTTAACCTAACTATCCTCTTCTCTTTTTGGCTTAAATGTGGAGGGAATTTTCCATAAGTTAAAAATAAAGCAATATCCATGTACCATTCATCTGTCATGCTTGCAAAAAGCACCATGGGCAATTCTAAAGAAGTACCTTCAGTTTCTTCACATTCTGTCTCAGCATTATTTTCCATCAATTGGTACATGCCTCTTCTTCATACTAACTTGGTAGGTCTGATGTCTAAGTCATACTCCTAGACTTTGGCTATCTAGTTACCCCATTGACTACCCAACTCTTGTTGAGTCAAGATAGATTTAACTGTGGTATCAGGAACAAGAATGAGAGTGTGAGAACTCAACACATAATACTTGAAATTCTTCACTTCTCTCACCACTACATAAGAATGTTTTTAATTTTGACATCTTAAATTCATGTTCCTTTAATGGGAAGCTCATGAAAGTGATGGGAGCTTCAATTCTTTTTCATTCTCCTGCATCGAGATGGTCGATATTATGTATGTGTGAAGCATAGCTGTACATGATGAAATCTTTTTTGAAATCTAGGCACACCAGGATGGAAGTGTGAGAAATTTCCTTTTGACTTCTTCAAATGTAAGCTTCCCTTCAGTGCTCCATCAAAATGGAGTTTTACCTTTCATCATCCCAAGGATATCCTTTGTTTTATCAGGCAAAGTTAGGTACAAATCTTCTTAGGAAATTGACCTTCCCAAAAAGGAGTGCACCCTAGTTTTTTCAGGGGTAGGGTAAGGCTTTGGATGGCCTTCACCTCTCTCTGGGTCGATCTTGGTTCCTTCTTTAGTCACAATATGACCCAAAACTTTCCTTCTATTACTCCAAACATGGAATTTTTAGGATTTAATGAAATCCCATGATGCCTGCACCTTAAGAGTACCTATTCCAGATGATCATAATGATCACTTCACTTTTTAGAGAAGACCGTCAAGTCATCCAAATACACAACTATGACCTTTCCCATCAAATCTCTTGAAATCTAAGTCCATATCTCTTTGAAATTTGGCTCCAAATTAATCAAACCAAAAGGAATCCTCCTGTAAGAAAAGGTTCCCCATGGGGTGGTGAATGTCATTTTATGTTGATCTTCAGCAACTACCTCAACCTGATTATACCCCAAAAATCTATCAAGCATGGATAACATTTCTGCTCCAGTGACAGTCTGTAATACTTGGTCCATGATGGGAAATGGATAATTGTCTTTTAATGAAGATTGATTGAGGTTCCAAAAGCTGACACAAATCTGGATTTCACCATTCTTCTTTCTGATAGGGATAATGTTAGCAACCCAGGTGGAATGATGGATTAGAAAGATAATCCTTATGTCTAACATCTTCTAAATTTTAGCAAGGATAGTCCCTGAGATCTTTGGGTTGTAATGCCTTTGCTTCTTCCTGTAGGGTTTAACCTCAAGCTTTAAAGGAATGCTATGTTACACATCCTTGGGCTTGAAAGACTTTAGATCCACATATGACCATGCTAAGACGTCCATATATCTCTTTAGGAGTGAAGAGAATCTTTCTTTTTCCTCCAGAGAACAACATTTACCAATGTTTACCATCCGTGGTTGATTAACGGAGCCCATGTTAACTTGATCTACCTCTGACGAGGAAGCACCTTCAGCTTGCCTTTTATCCTAAATGAAATGGTCATGCTTGTCAAACAGACCTTCCAGAGAAACTAACCCTTTGGAATCTTATTGCCTTTAAGTTGGATGAATTCACCATCAATTTCTTGATATGAATTTGAGACAGACTCATGGAAAAGTGGATTATGATCCTTCAAAATAAAGCTCACTAAAATTATCAGCTTTCTCAAGAAAAGACAATACTGTTGATCATCATTAAACACTTTCCAATGTGTTGAATTATCTGGAACACTTGGATGATACACAATCTCAATGGTATATGTGTCTTGTTTGAACTTTGGGTGAGGAAGGAGAAGAGATGCAGATACGGCTAAAGAATCAACTTTATCATTATAGTCTCTTAAGACTACCTTAATGGAAAAAGCATCAAAGCATTCTATGTTGTCCCAAACCTTATTCCTGTAATGTCTTAGGTGATCATTTTTTACCTGATAGGTCCCCCTTACTTGATTCACAATCAACTCAACATCTCCCTACACTTTAAGATTTCGGATTCCTTTTTGTCTTGCCATTTCTAATCCTAATAACAAAGCTTCATATTTGGCTGTGTTATTAGTATTATCAAACTAAAACTTGAAAGCAAAGGGAAAAATCTCAAAATCTGGAGATATGAGAACCACGCCAAAGACTTTGACCTAGTAGTTGAACAGCTCCCATCAAACTCAAGGGTCTAAACAACATTAGGATATTCTTCTTTGACTTCTATAGAGGGCACCTCAGATGTCATGAAATAATTACCCAAGCCTACATCTTCAAAGAGAATTTGAGCCTTAGGATCATCTGATTTAGTGACCAGGTACTTTTCTTGTGCTTTGGGGTGAAGGACACGAGGAACTCCATTTACTAGAATTTTAGCTTTGGTCTAATCCATGTTGATTTCTCCTCCAACATCTTTACAAAAACCTCTTCCCAAGAGAATACCATAAGCAGTGGGATATCAGCAACCAGGATAGTCATTTTCACTCTCTTTTTAGGGAAGGCAACAAATGCAAATTGTGCATCCTTGATTTGGCCAATCAAGGGGACTTGTTTGGTTTCCATGGAATAACACCACCCATAATATTTAGTCAAGGTGAGTCCAAGGGCATGAGCTACTTTTGTGGGCATTACGTTATCAGAGGCTCCTGAGTCAATTATGTAATTGCTGAGTTTAAAACCGTTTATAAGTAAGGACAAATAAAATGGTTCAATCTTTCCTGAAGAAGTAGCAAAGGTCATATTACTCTGAGGTAAAGGCTGGGTGGGGCTAGGAAAAATGTCTTTTGAAGATGAAGGAATAACAGCCTTACTTCTAATGAATTTGGCAAGTTTCTCAAATTGCTCAGGGTTGGACTATAGGTACTCAGCTTCCGACATTTGATTTTGGTTTTCTTTGCATGATCAATGATGTCGAAAGTGGTATATGAAGGAATGATGGAGGTTTAGTTCTGGTTACACTAGTATGAGCCGAGGTATTGGCCTTGAGGGAAGGAGAAAAAGAGTTAGAAGATGAAGTTACCTTTTTAGTTGTCTCCTTTTCAGTTTGCACTGAGATGGGAGAGCCTCTTTTAGCCATAACCATGGGAGCTTCTTTACTTTTCTCCTTAGAGCCTTCAACTAGATTTCTAGGGTTTTGAGATTGGGATCGAGTGAAGACTGCAAATGATTGACCATCATGCTCACCTTCATCTTCCTCATACTCCAAGTATCCAATGTTGGAGTCACCAACTAATCATCAAAAGACTCATCAACATATCTTGAAGCTTCAAAAGCTTCATGAGAATCTTGATCTTCTGGTTCTTCACCCTCCTCAACTATTTCAACTACTGCGTTGACAGAGGAGCTTCAATGGCCAGCCTTGGTGGGAGCAAAGTGATCAACCGATTCCTATCTCTTACGGGAGTGCTATTGGCATTGTTGAAATTCCATCTAGGAATATCCCGATAAGGAATGTTGGTTGCTTGTTGAGACATTTGCTTCTTTAAATCAATCAAGTCATTGCCATCTTTTTAATCATAGGATCAATAGTATAATCTAGAAGAACTCTGATTTTTAGGCTTAGATGATTCTCTTTTGATCTTTCCAGCCAGAATAAGATCATCTTCTATTTCAGTGGTTGTAGCTTGAGCAGTGGCCAAATCAAGGATAATATATCTTCTCAAC
Source organism: Taxus wallichiana var. yunnanensis (assembly GCA_018340775.1). Taxonomy (NCBI): domain Eukaryota; kingdom Viridiplantae; phylum Streptophyta; class Pinopsida; order Cupressales; family Taxaceae; genus Taxus; species Taxus wallichiana. Next base: position 36,566,571 of record CM031235.1, on the reverse strand, counting down.
AAGAAGCTCACATTAGGGGGCTGAGCATTAATGAAGAAACACTTTTGATTTTCAAGAGTGGGAATGGCTAGCTTTGGGATCTTATGAATCAACTTGTTGAATTTGGCTATGAAATCCCACATGGGTTCATAAGACTCCTTCTTCATGTGTGTAAGCTGTGCTAACAAGGTGTGAGAGTCTTTATCCAGGTTTGAACCTTTCTTCGAATATAGACCGCATGGTAGTCTAGTTGGTAATGCATGCATTCGGAAGATGGTAGAACCATTCTTCTACTACACCATGCAATGTCTCAATGAAGAGTCGAACAGAGATGTCTTCATGAGAAACTCCAAGAACACCACATGCGACAAAGAATGAAGTGATGTGTTCATCAAGGTGCTTCTTCCATCACCGTTGAACTTAGGAATATTCTTATGAGATCCATGTTAGGTTATGCAAAAATGGGAGTTAGGGAAAGAGGACCAATAGCCACACCACAAGGCATAGGTTCATTCTTCTACCATTCTTCTGAATGAAGTGTGTACAGGAATCTAAGTATTAGACAAGAATAATGCATGGCAGGTTGTAAAAACTTCTTGTTCTTGAGGAACCCGAGTTCTTCGGATGGGTGAAGAACTTCTCGCTTGGCTAGATGCAACACTGTTGGGTGAAAGTCTGAAATTATGTTGTTGAAGCAAATCAAAGAACAAATCAGTTTCACCCCTAGCTCGGCTTGACCGAGTGAAGATATTTTTGGCTAGCTTGAACTAGAAAATAGATCTTTTGAAAATAAGGCAAATACAGAGTCGCCAGACACCAATAGGATAAGCTTAGTCTTATCAATCCGTATTCCCCAGTAGAGTTGCCAAAAACTATTAGTTGGATATTTTGACAAGCCAAAATATGAGGTTCAACCATAGTACATGGGATTAAATCCCTCCTCAAAGATAGGTGAGGCTTCTGTTTATTACTAATCTAAAACACAATAGAAATAATATATACAATATTCACACTATTCTAACCATTGGGGTTGGGATAGAATCTCAAATCCATATCCACACAAGGTGAAGATGTTGCAATTTTAGAAATGGAATGGATTGGAAAGGAAATTATTATTATGGAAGAAACACAATGGAAAGGAAATGAGAGGAACATATTTTCTTTTGAGTAAACACAAATCATGAAATAATCATACGAGTTCTAGATAACAAATGTAATGTTTGAAAAATTAAAATAATTGAGAATGCTAAACAAAGAATAGCTTAAGATTTTGAACATAAGAACAATATCTTAAGAGGGATGAATCTCACAACACAAAGTTTACAAAATAGCATCTATTTTTATTCCTCAAATGATTAAAAGAAAACACAAAGTTTTTCTTCTTCAAAATAGTTCTCAATATTCCAAAAATCTCAACCCTTTGGAATGCATAAGTATCCCTTATTTATAATAAAAAGAGTTGAGAGAAAATAGGATAAATCTTAGAAAATAGTATTTTAATGAGATTCGTATTTTGCTTGACTCTCACACAGGAGACTAAGTAAAAATATTCTTCCTACATGATGAAACAAAATGAAAAAGACATGTCGATTTAAGGATTGAAATGACATGAAACATTATGCCTATTCTGTTTCATTGTCTTTGACTTCCTCCAGCAAAGCCTGCTTGTCCCAAAAATTTTGGAACTTTTATATTATTCCCTACATCTCATCTTCATCAAGCATGGTGGAGTGGTCACTTAGGACCTCTTTTGTTTCCTGAGTATCACTTGCACATTACTTAGGAAGTTTCTTCAATCTCTTGTTGAGTTTCCTCAGTGATTCCAAAGCATGTTCAATCTTCACAAACCTATTAATGATTTCCAGACTAAAAACCATAAGTTGGTTCATGTTGAATTGATTCTTTGATCTACTTTTAAAGATCATTAGTGGTAGAATACTCAAGCTTTCATTAAATAGTTTCGCACAGATCTTGGTTAGCTCTTCTTCTATGTCATTTGTGGCATCAATCAATTGATCTCTTGATTCCCTCAATTTTTTGCAAGCTTCATTGAGAATATTTAAATTGAATCTGATGGCTTTGGTTAGTTTAAAATTCTTGTCCCCATGTGGAATGATTCCTTCTTCGATCAAGACACATGACGGAACCTGTTTCAATGTATATTGAGAGCTTCAAAAGTTAACTCTAGGTTCCCGACTTCTACCGAAAACTCATCATCCATTTTCTCACCATCCTTATTTATATTCTCCAAGGATTTGTAGACTTCCATGGTGTCATCAATGACCTCTTTTCCTTGTAGGAGTAGCCTCTAGATCCATTCATCAACCATTCTCCCCTTCTCATTAATCTTTTCAATCCTGGGTACCGATGAGAAATCAAACCTGATAGGAGTAGGGGTAGAGGATGACGGTGTTGACTCAAGAGGCTTTGAGAGCTTGAGTAGTACTTCTATCAGCTGCTCTACTTTCTCTTTTAGCTCATCTCTACTTGCCTTTGTTTCCTTCAACTTCTGGCACAACACATTCATGGCATCTTGTGTGTCCTATTGTGCTCCCTCCATTGTTACTTTTCCTAGATCAACCCTTGTGATTTGATAATCGGTGACCATTATATCATTTTTTTTTCAGCCACGGGAGTGGAAATCTCTACAAACTTATGCCCTGAGGCATCCACTAAAACCCTTGAAACCATTTTGGGTTTCTTCGCAGACTTGGTAGGAGTGACCTTGAGGGAACTAAAATCAAAGGCTGGTAGGGGAACTACCACCTTCCTCTTCCTTGGGGTTTGATATATTAACCATTGAGGAATATTGGATGAACTTTCTCCCATTTTAGGTGTTACGGTCACATCTGCAAGGAAGGTTTTCTTGGAGTGGTGATCAGGTGTTTGTCCAGTCAATGGACTGGTGATGAAGGTTGGCCCATGGTTAACTTGGGTCCAGGGGGAAGGTGAGAGGTGAGAAGATGTTGGCCAGGAATTTGGTGAAGAAGTTTGAAGCAAGGAAGGAAGGTTGAATGGGAGGAGGTAATGATTCTGAAATTAAAGCTTGAGAGGTAAGAGGAAGACTTACCTCTAATGAGCTACCAACCAAAAGGGGAATGAGAGGTTGACCAACCTCTTCTCCTGAAGGAATATTTCCTTGTTCTGGTGGTGGAGGTGAATCAAGTATCTCAACCATTTGTGGGGGAGTGGCCAATGATGTGGTCACTTGCTCTTCTCCCTTTCTAAAAAATTTAACCTTTATTGGCCTCTTGGAAGGGTCCTTATCCTTTTCCTTTTTTCCCTGAGGGTCCCACTTCCAAAGTAGATAGCTTTGAAAAACTCTTTTATTTATAACTCATTCCCCAAGAAATGAGCCACGCCTTAGTACGGGAAAGAATTTGAGCAGCTCTTCCTGTGATAGAAGATTTCTCAAAGAATGGACCAATCAATGGCTGGGAATACATATTGGTCTTCATTCAACCCATCATACAAGGCATCAAGGACACTTTCATTGTCCATGGTGACCTTTTTGTGGATGTCGAGATAGATCTAACATCTAAATCTCTTCAAGTGTTAACTTATTATTTTCCTTTCTTCGATGGCAACTTCATCTCGAAGATCAACCCAAATGTCTTCTATGTTGGGCACATGTAGATATAAGGTCCCGTATGACTTAAGGACTCCTCAGAAATCAAACCCATCTCTGTGCTTCATGTGCTTCTTCAACTTATCATGTAGCTCATGCACCATGTTCTTGGATTTAACCACTTTTGAGCACATGTACCTTCCAATGGAAATAGGGAAGGAGAAGCCTTGTGCTTACTCTGTTGGAATTTGTGAAAATCCAACAATTGTCTAACCAACTCCATCAGGATCAGCTTATCACCTGAGAACCTAGGAAAATGGAAAGGATCACCCCAATACATGACCACCCGAAGGTATGTGAACTTCTTGAATTTTAAGAAAGATTTCGATACTTTCGTAGACTCTTCTTTTCCTTAATCGGGTTCATCCTGTAGATGTTTTCATAAAAAAATGTGTCGTTCACTCTTCTAAATTGATCCTCAAACCCCTTCATTATTAGTTGAGGCAAGTACTGATATATGTGTTATGTTTCCCTATTTCCCTTTACATCAAACCTTGGATAATTTCTCATGCCAGTTGCTGCATAGTTGACATATGATGACATATAGAACTTTCCAGTAGACAAGATTGTTTTCATCTGGGAGTCTCTCTTGTCACTTATAAGATTTCTCCAATTGATCCCTTCGTCATTATTTTTTACGATGACCATGACTTGAAACATCCACCCTTCGAAGTCTCTCGAATCAGGGAGTCTAAATACTTGACTTAGCAGGATGATGATATCACTTATTTCAAGGATGAAATCACTCATAGGGATAAACTTGGGAAACCTAGAGATAGGTGGCTTGGCCTTGATCAAGAAATTTTTATTTACATGCCTGATGCAATCTTCTTGATCATTGTCCCAGCCTTCTACGCTGATTGAAGGTTCAAATCAACATATTATTGAAATTTGGGCAATCTTAAGAGGTCATCAAAGTAACCTCCATCCAAATTCACTATGGTTTCTCCTACTTGATTTCTCACTGAGTGGGAAGTTGAGTCATAATTGGAAGCACAGCCAGAATGAACTTGGGGCATTGAGAAGATATTGGGAATCCTGTTGTAAGAGGGAGGCCACACGCCAAACTATTGACTTCATCCAGGACTCTGAGAAGAATCCTTGATTCTATTCCAAAAGTCTTCCATGTCTATATTACCAAGCTCTGTGTCCTAGATGTCATAATTGCAATCTATGTAGGAAGGGGATATAATCTTCTGGTACTTGTACTTCATCTTTCTTGACCTATCTGACTTATCCTTAAATTGTTTAGGATCCGACATGAGAAGTCTTTAAGAAAGAATGCCTAGATGACTTTTGGTTGAACAATCGGGCTTGAAATCTTATTGAGAAACCCTACAGACCCACCACACTAACCGAACTTTGGGACTTGTAAAGCACTTTGTGAAACCTGACACACTACAATGTATATCAGAAATTAGGTCATGTCGAACACTTTGTGAAACCCAACACAAAGGCGGAACTTAGGGATGTTAAGCACTTCACAAAACCTGATACAAGCAGATCTAGGGTGATGTTGAACACTTTCTAAAACCTAATACAAGCGAGCCATAGGATGTTGAGAACTTGGAGAAACCCAATACTCTGGGAAGTCGAATGATGTAGGACACCCTGTAAAACCCAAAATAAAGGCATCAAGTTTCTAGGATGTCAGAACACATAAAATTCCCGCCAAGTTTGTAAGTTAGGATTTTTAGATTCTTCTCAAAATCAAAAGAGTATATCCCATGTGAAAAATAAGAAAACACCCAAAGGGTGAATTCCAAACAAGAGGTTTCATGGGAATACAATAAGAAATGAAGAAAACAACCCAAAACCCTAAACTTAGAGGGAAGAAAAAGAAAAGAGGGAAAAACGCCAAATGAACACCTCAAAAACAACCCCAAAGACCTTAAAGTAGTAAGAAGAGAAAAATACCTTCAATAAATTTGAAAAATGGTCAAAGATGGATCACGAAATCGATCAAGAGCTTAGTCGGGTTTGGAGGTCGAAGGAACATGCACAAAAAATCCACGCAGTGAAAATATACTAGGTAAAAATGACGTGTAAAATAAAACTATTTATAAATCCCTAGCATTAATTACACCTCATCTGACACATGTGCCAACTACCAGACAACTCGACATTAATGCCAAGTCATCATGCTTGGAGTGTCCGAAAACATGATACAAAGGTTTTACTATCAAATCAAGTTTTGGGAAACAAATGTCATGAAGCATGAGATGTTTGGATGTTATCTATTTCTAAAAACCCAACACAAAGGATCATTTCAGGTTTCGGGAAACAAGTGACATGGAACATGTATTTTCCAAGGTATGTTCTAATGCTTCTAAGTTCCAAAAACCTGATACACTGGCTTGTAATCGGGTTTCAGGTTTTGGAAAACAATTGACATGAAGCATGCAAAGGATATGTTTTCATTCGATGGAAACCCGAAAACCTGAAAATCTCCTTCAAAGGGCATTTTTAGGAGATTTTGTCAAAAAAAATCTATGGTTATCTCAATTTTATCTAAAATCACTAAAAATAAGATAACAATATTGATGACCCCACGAAGGTGTTTCACATGTCATTCGAGAGTACACTTCTAGCGGAGGATCTTATATGCATGTCAACCTTGGAATGCCTAAAGGATTTAACAAGGGTCCTCACTATGGAAAGATAGCTGCTAGCCTTGGATTCTACAAAGGAAGTGACCACACACATGGAGGAGGAAGACAAATTTAAGATCGAAGTACTCATCACGAGAATATAACAAAGTTCTTGTTGATGTAAGGGCCACTTCCCAGGACTCCTAAAGCCATGTACGACAATTGTGCATATAGAGACAAGGTGGCAGGTGCCTTAGTTGCCACTCATGAGGAATAACTTGATTTCTAGGAGAAAACAAAGGGAATAGGGTGAAAGAGACAAAATCCTTGCCGAAGTTGAGAAGAAATCTAAGGCCATTGAAACCTTGAGGGATTCAATAAAAAACTGGTTGAAGGAGCTATATCCACGTATCACATGAAGAATGGATGCACTGGAGGATATATGCAAGGAATTGGAGAAGATCACAAATACTATGAGCACGCAAGGAGATAGACTAAATTTTGGGAGGTGAGCACCCTCTAGTTGGTGACCTTTGTCAATGTGCACAGGATGAAGTCCATGCCTAGAATAAATTGGAGGCTAACTAACAAAAGGATTTTCCTAGTCTATTGTAGTAGTTCTTTCACTCTCCCATCCTTTCTTCTTTCCCCATTCTTTCTATACTACTTCGTAAATTACTTTATTTTATAAGAACCTTTTTATAGTGTGAATAATATAATAATAAGAAAATTCCACACTCATTTGCGGTGTCATTATCATATATGAACCTTGTCGGAGGAAAACTTGAGCCAATGAGAAAGCACCATGCATTTCCATAGTGTTAGATTGTTTGATAACCTTGACTAACCACTTTAAAATACAGTCCAATAAGGAGGTTTCATGTTATTTTGTGGTGTAAACCTTCGATTATACCATATCAATCTCCATAAAGTGCAAACCAATGAGAAGGCTCCATGTATGTCTCATGTTATACCTCTCCTTCTTTCATGTTTTCCTTTAATTGGTTACACCGTCACATAACAACTTCTATTTGAGTGGACTTAAAAATGTTGGCTCCATAGAAATGTTGCCACATATAGTTCATGTCGACCTATAAGACCACCCAGGACACTGATGCATTATTGAACTTAGTTTATTCTATGTACTTGAGGTTCATGAAATGTATATGCCTTTTTGGGCCCTTAAAATATTGACTCGAGTACAAAAAGGCAAATAGTTGTGCAAGGTAGGGTTTTAGAAAAGGGTTTAAGGAAGCTCGTGGCACACACGACATGTGCGACTTAACCAAGGGTTTGGGACATAGACAAATCATACGTCTGGGGAAGAACACGTGAAAATCATGACCACATTAAGCATGGATAAGATGCCAACTTGACAATAGGTTTTCCCGTGGAAGGATCATGCCTGCAATAGAATCTTCTAGAAGCACATCATGGGATAAAGGTGAAAGCTTAGGCCTGGAGGAGCATGCTCACATGGAGGACCACATTCAGACACTTGGCATCGGATCGGGCACTAGAGGATGAGTTGGCAGTCTAGAAAAGCTATAAATACAATCTCCCGCAAAGTAAAATGGGAGATATAGAGAGACTTAGAGTGAGAGCGGAGCTCTACAAAAATACTGTAAGAACTCTATTAGTGAGTAATTGGACTTGGGGAAGGATGTATGAGGCAAGGGGATTGTAATTTTTCTTTTTGGTAGCATAGTTACATTAGTCTAGTTGTAATGCATGACTGCGGTCTACTTCTCTATGACCCTCTGTAATGGCTCCATGGATGTAATGAGGTTACCTGTTATATATATATGAATATCAATGATTCTGATGCATACATCTCTTTCATAAGTTCTCTTTCATTTTATGCTAAGTATGGATGTTTGTATATTTCTTTCTGTCATGGTACACATTATAGATTTTGTTAAGTACTTTATCTGAAATGACTGCAAGGATCTAGAGGCCGTTCTGAGCTCTATGGTTCTTGTATGTCCTAAATCCATTTGAAAGTATTTTAAACACAAATCATAGATGATTTTTCCCACTAAACTCACATAAAAGAGAGACTCGGCACCATAAATGGTAAAATAAAGGAACCAAGATGTAGTCATTTTACCCCTATCACAAAAGAAAGGAACCCTGTGTGTCGACCTATCACCCAAAGAGAAGCATCATCGTCCATTTCCCATCTTGGTTCCTTTCTTTAGTGAAGAGTTATGGAATGGTAATGCATGTCCACCATCGTTTGTTAATCTTCTACCATCTTTCCTTGCCTTCACCTAGCATGTGTTCTTTGAATTTCCTTAATCGAATCTCAGACCTAAAATCCTATCCAACACAATTACTTTCATGCACTTGAGGTCCATTGAGCACCGGAATCCTACCATGTGGATTATTGCTTCAATCTTGATGTTGAAATTTGACAAGAATTTTCAATTTTCCATGGAATTTTTAAAAATAAAACCCACTAATCAACTATTTTAGCCTCATGCATATTTTTAAATTTTAACGGTAAGTGTTTTATGGTGGTGGAAATTGATGGGCATTTAAACATCTCAGGTTTGTTTAAATGGCTAAGTCCATTTTAAATGATTTATCTAAAGTAATCCCCATGTGATCAATGATCTATCAAGAGATGTTTTTGTTCTTGATTTAATCTATAGAACATAAGTTACACCATTAATTATAACCTAAATTTAAATCCTACTCTTCAAATCAATAGCTTACTCCATTGTTTAAGAGTGTAATTTCTATTATATGTCATCCTTCCCACCTTTTTGGTTATTGTATGGTTTTTCTAGAGACAATATCTTTGAGTAGCACATTAAACTATTGGTTTGTTTAAATTTCATCCCTTAACCCGTAGTGCCCACTTTCCTTGGACACTTTGTTTAGATATCTCGATCCTAACACAATTGATCATATTTTTGGACATAATTAGCTTTTGATGTAGTATGATGTGTATATGCTAGATCATGGATTCTTATGGACATTATTATGTTTTTCTTAGTATGATGGTTAGATGTTAGACTATGGATTAATATTAATCTGGATTCAGTTATTATGCTTAAGGAGCATTGAGACATTATTATTATGTGGATGATGATATACTAGTTGACATGGATAGGTTATTGATGTTGATTTTAGACATGTGACATTGACATTATGAATAGCTCTAGTATAGAAATTTATTGGATGATGATATAGTTACAAATTGAAATTAAATGATAAATGTTAAATTCTTGATAATGTTGTGATTTGGATTTAATAATTGTATGTTGCTTATATCATTTGGATGTTCTGATATGGCCACGAGGCCGAAGGGGTATTTTGTATTTTGCAGGTTAAAATCACAACAATGTCTGGGGACTGGAGACTAACCATATTGGAATTCAGTGTGAAATCAACATGGTCACCATGGCAACTGTGTTTGAGTTGTATGTTGTGTTTTGTTAGGAATTCCCATGGGGGGGATTTCCATTATTGTGACCATGGGACATGTATGTGTTTTGATTATGTGTTCCCTTTTAATTATTGTTGTGTGTATTTTATTTGTAATGTGCTCTTTATTTTAATTATTCTAATGTGATAGTTAAATGTGTGAAGTCATATAGTTAAATTTTAATTAAATTAATTGGGAGGTGGAATGTAAGGAAATAATAATATTGTCTTGATTAATAATTAAATTTGATTTATATTATGTATAACCATATGATAGATAAATAAATATTTATGTCAAAACATGTAATAAATAGAGTCATAGACATTAATGCATGTGTAAGAGGATGTAAGAGTTGTGTAAGTGAAATGATGGATTGTTTAAATCAGATTTTGGGGTATAGAACACTCCATCCACCTTGAAACTCGGATTTGGTCTTGGGAGCCTAAATTGGAGGCTTGTGGGACAAGTTAAACTTGTCCCACACCTCTCAAAAACCTCCACCAACCATGTTTATTATTTAGGAGTCAAAATCAATCTATTTTATTGTATTTTGATATTAATTTGGGCAAGTTTTGATTGCACTTGTCTTTTAATTTTAAATGCATTCCTTTTGGGGTATGGGCTACATTGTGTGTGTAAGTGATTTTGTCATTTTTCTTTAATGGTGATTTGTTGTTGATGTGGATTGCACTCTTGGGGAAGGAAGAAAAATGATGTGGCATCCCACTTGGAATCCACATCATCCTCTTCCACCCTCTCCTTTAAAATTTGAATTCCTCCTCATTTTGAGGTTGTTGAAGGTTGGAGATTTCACTCTTGGGTCAAATTTCTCTTGCATTTTGGAGCTTGCTTGGTGGAAGAAGTGGATTTGCTTGTGCATACATCTACCTTGCTGATTTAGGACTGGTTTTTGGTGAAATAAAGACTGTTGTTTTGGAAGCAAGTCTCCATTATGGAGAGGTAGCCTCTCACTTTTTTAAAATTGTTGTTTTTCCCTCTTTTAGCATGAATTTTGAATGTATTTGTGTTTGCAATTCTTAGAGGGATGGGTAGAATGCTTAGGGCATGGTGTGGAGAGAAGACTATGAGGTTTATCAAAGGAGGGATAAGGGATTTACCATTGGCACTTGTCTTGTGGAGGGAGTGTTGGTTGGGATCCACCTAGGGAAAAGAATATGCTTGCATTTTTACTTTGGGGAGGTATAAGGGATAAATTTAGAGGAGGGATAAGGATGGGTTGAGGAGGGATAAGGTTTATGGGATGGTTATGTTTTGGTGGTTTATTTTAGGTGGATGCCCAATTTCAACATGGGAGGTATAAGGAGACCTCCATAGTTCTTGCTCTTGATTGGATTCCTTTCTTGGAGAAGGAGCCTTTGTTTTGATTGAAATTTTTGTTGTAGTTGAGAACTACATCTTTTTTTTTTTTATTGCATTTCCTTGTGCATGTGAATGTATGTTATATGTGAAAAAGCTATGTTGTCATGTGTTGTTTTATCATGTTCCATTCCAATATGGTTAGGGCTCAGGGGATAATGGGGAAAGATGGCTTCTCTTTTCCCATTGGATGTCTTGGCTGGGTGGAGAGCGTTGCCTTTCCCCCTTCCTTGTTGTGATCAAAAGATGAAGAAATCAACATGTTGCTATTGGAGCTTGGAGAAATCAATTTGACAGTCATTCCCTTTGGGCAAGTTCATTGTACCCTTCCCACTTAGAGTGGATGAATGTATTGATATTGAAATGTAAAGTGTTTATATTGCAAATGGAAGTGTAATTGATTTGAGAAATGTGGAGAAGAATTATCTCTTTGTTTTTCTTTAAAGAGAAATTAAAAAAAAAAATTTACTTGCATTGCAGTTGTACCTTGAAATCAAATTGGAAAATGATAAGTTGTAAAGTTATTTGATCCTTCAATACAAGATAGCATTGATTCTTTTAATTCCATCTGGTAATGTGTACTGGAATTGTATTGTAAGTTGAGTTGCATTGTAGTGTTGAAAATTTAAATGACTGTTATATGTTTCACCAATTCTATTTTAGAAAAGAGAGTACATATAAAAGAAATGATAGAAGCTTTATATTTTGAAAAGAGTTTTGAACTATAAATCAATCTTGCGTATTGAATTTATAATCTAAGGAGCATTGTATTTTTCTGAATTAGAACAATATGCACATTCAATTGATAAATTACAAAATCAGTTTAGAGGAATAAACTCACTATTTTAAAGTTAAAACTGGTAATATACATTTGAATAAATGAACAGTTCACATTTATACTTCTTAATTAACTTTAAAATGTCATATGTTACTATGCCAAGACTACACCAAACTCAAATTGACAAAGTAAACTCGAGGAAACAATCCAACAAATTCAAATTTTGAAACAATCCCCTTCCTAGGTCGTTTTTCTGTCCCTTGTTGGAGAAAAACACAACTTAAATAAATTAATCAAATTGAAACCATTAAAACATTCTAATTCTTCCCTAAGTTTATTCCCCATGTCTGAATGGCATGTGGAGTGGAGGAAGGGATTCAATTTTATAAAAATTACAAGTTTGAAAAACTGCCAATTTTAAAATTATAAACCCTGCAGATATATTTCTTAAAATTGACCCTTGACACTTCACCAAATTCCACGATTTATGATTTCTATGCAAATAGGACTCAGAAATTTCTGGAAAGTCCTCGTTTGCCTAAAATGGAGCTTCTATCAAAAGTTATGGCCATTTCAAATTTTACTTCAAAATGGCCATCCCAAACCAAAAATGAAATAATTTGACCTTAGAAAAATTTAAATTTTGAACTTTGGAAAAATTTCCTAAAAAGTTCCACGGCCTGCTACCCTCTTATCCTATCGAAATTCACCACGTTGCACCTTAGAGGGTGGGCCCTTAATAAAAAAACTTAACATTTTACACTTTTGAAAAAATTTCACTTTTTTATCCACGACCCTGCACCCCCACAGCCAGTGGGGTGATGACACGTGTCCCCATGGGTGTGTGGGTCCATGCAATTATTTTAACCTTTTAACCCCATGGGCCAAAAATTTTAATTTCCTCCATCAGCCCATGGCCAATCACAAATCGCCACATGGCCATTTGAGCAAGTGCGGAGGCACGGAGGAAAATTTTCCTTTAGAAAATTGAGACTTTGGTTTTGGGAAAAATTTCAAATTTTTCCCCATGACCCACCGGCCCGAACTAATCATGTGATGACACGTGGCATTTGGAAAAATTTTCCCAATTTTTTCCCTAACCCCGCGGACCTCCAAGGGAAAATTTTCCCCCTAAAATGCATCCCACCATAACTTGAGTTCTACAAGGAGTTAGGAGGACTTATTTATATGGTTGGAAAGGTGAGGAAATTCCTTATCCAATGAGCCTAGTTTAGAAACGTTTTGATAACTCTAAGTGTGTGAAAAATCTAGTTGAAGTTTAGGGCTTGATAGAGAGCATGCTTGGCGATAAATTTCTCCCTGAACCTTAGTAAAACTTGTAACCTCCAAATTGGAACCTTGTAAACTTGTTATAAGATAAAAATGGAAATCTTGTGTTTGGTTAATCAGAATCTATTCCGGAACCTATTTAGTTTCAAACTAGTATCTTGTTACTTGTTTTTAGACCCTTTTTACAAAAAAAAATTATTCCATAATTTTCCTAGTTTGTTTCTTAGTCTCAAGTGGTAGTTGAAGCGGGCATTACACTTGGTATCAAAGTAGTGGTTCAAAAGCTTGGACCATTGGGAACACTCGAAACATTAAAACTGTAAACTTAAAACTAGCAAATTGATAATCTTGAAAACAAAACTAATTGAAAAATTGAACATGTTAGTAAACTTAGAAAACTGAAGAAAACTCAAGGTAATGAACTAATTCCCATTCGGTCTATGCAGGAGCTCGAGACGGAGCAGGAGGAACATTCACGAGAGGCTCGAGTCACCACCACCACCACCACCTCCACCACCATGACCACCACCACCACCAGATCAGGGTTTAGCAACTATCCTACCACATATTTTGTAGACTCTCTAGGATGTTAATGCTTCCCTACGTGGAGGATCAGTAGGAAGGAACTCAGGTAGACATGATAGATATATTTCCATAGAGGACATACACCCCTCCACTTAGTAAGGAGGATGGAGGAGATAATTTTCATGCAGAGTTAGTCAGAGCAGATTCACCACCTAGGAGGTAGGGTGACAGAGTTCTGGAGCATAGAGAGAGGTCTCGAGCCCTAGGCTTAGGGATGAGCTTATAGAGAGGCCCAGAGGCCGTCAGACCATGGCTACAGATCACATCAGGGAAATCCTAAAGCTTAGGCCATCACATTATTCAGGTGACACAGGGGATTCTAGGCAGAGGCCTAGCTGGTTAGCTTGAGTGGTTGCTTCAAGATTTGTCCTTGTTCTAGCAACATGAAAGCTCATGTTGTGATCCATCTACTGAAGGATGGAGTTGGAGTATGGTGGAGGACAGAGGAGCAGAAGCTCCATATAGACTCAGAGATAGTCACTTGGGAGTTGTTTGAGGAGAGATTTAGGAGTAGATACTTGCCATAGAGATTCATACAGCAGAGGATCGATGAGTTCCATGACCTTCGACAGGCTTCCCTTACAGTGGCCGAGTATGAGAGTAGGTTCCTAGACCTACTTCAGTACGTTGATTACATGTAGGATGAGCAGGTGCGGATCCATAGGTTCATCCAGGGCCTTAATATAGACATTGGAGGTGTAGTTCGGATCCACTACCCACAGACATTAGCAGAGGCCATTAAGAAGGCCTACATTACAGAGGAGACTCGGGGTAAAACCCAGTAGGCTAGAGACCGAGTCAAGAGACGTATTCAACAGTTGTAGGATAATAGATTAAGGGGTCAACTCCTCCTCCTCATGGTGGTCAACATTCTTTGTAGTCATCTTTCAGGCCATAGTAGCAGCATTCCTGCCCACCTTTTAGGCCTCCTCAGAGAGTTGATGCACAAAGAGGTCGGAGCATGGGGCCTCCTAGGGGTCCCACCAGGACACAGGGTGGAGCTAGAGCTCATTCGGCAGGAGCTCAACCACAGAGGCCATAGAAGACTATGGCTAGATCACAAGGTCCATAGCACCTACCTCTAGGGTACCTTCTCGGCGGTGTTACGGTTTGGAGGACTTCAGGTGGTTGCTTGGTGTGGAGTAGCGGGACACTTTTTGAGAGACTTCCCATAGAAACCTAATAAGGGTAAGGTACCCATCTTAGAGCCTACAAATCGGAGAAATGGGACGAGTCACGGGATCTATGCAAAGTGGATGAGAACCACCAGCTCGAGCACCAAAGCATGGTCATTGAGATTACATGTAGCATTGGAGGTGTTCCTACTTCTATATTATTTGATTCTGGTTCTTTTGATTCTTTTATTGCACCATCCTTAGTAGAGCGATGTAGGCTGGTGGCTATTAGACAGGGTCATAGTTGGGATGTCGAAATGGCTTCTAGAGCCAAGGTCTCTATAAACTCTTTAGTAAAGGAGTGTGTTGTTAACTTGGGACCTTTCACCACCACTTCAGATCTCCGCATACTTCCTTTGGGCTCATATGGAGTCATTTTAGGCATGGATTGGTTATCTACACATAGGGCCAGGATGGATTACTATCACAAGACTATATCTTATGCGAGATGATCTTTGAGTTCGGTCGGTGATTTCGGGGTCGGAGACTGTTTCTATTTGCACTATCTCCACTATGCAGCTCAAGTGGTGTGTATGATAGGGTTGTTAGATGTATGCTATCACACATCAGTGACAAGGTAGAGGATGGGTTTGGTGGGCCATCGCTAGATGACCATCCCATTTTGAGAGAGTATGTAGATGTTTTTCTAGGGGAGCTACTGGGGATGCCACCCCCACGTGAGATTGATTTCTATATTGATCTAGTTCTAGGAGCAGAGCCTATCTCACGAGCTCCTATCGGATGACTACCCCAGAGCTCTATGAGCTCAAGTTACAGACTAGAAGGCCTTCTAGAGAAAGGCCTTATCCGTCCTAGTGTATCCCCTTGGGGTGCACTGGTTATATTTGTTAAGAAGAAGGATGGATCCTTGCGGTTGTGCATAGAATACCACCAGCTGAATAAGGTAACGATCAAGAATCATTATCCCCTGCCTTGCATTGATGA
The DNA here is from genome assembly GCA_018340775.1 of Taxus wallichiana var. yunnanensis. Classification (NCBI taxonomy): domain Eukaryota; kingdom Viridiplantae; phylum Streptophyta; class Pinopsida; order Cupressales; family Taxaceae; genus Taxus; species Taxus wallichiana. The sequence goes on along the minus strand of CM031235.1, from coordinate 36,550,787 downwards.
CTTGTTTGATCAAATGAAGGGGGCCATGGTGTTCTCTAAGATTGATCTCAAGTCAAGGTATCATTAGTTGAGGATTATGGAGGCAAACATTCATAAGACTACTTTTTGTACGAGGTATGGGCACTATGAGTTCACACTGGTGCCTTTTGTTTTGACAAATGCCCCTGCAGTGTTTATGATTTTGATGAATGGGGTATTTAGGACCTTTTTATATTGCTTCATAATCATCTTTCTTGATGACATTCTGATTTACTCACATACACGTGAGGAGCACGAGGGGCACCTTCGTCAAGTTCTTCAGTGTCTTCGTGAGTAGAAGCTTTATGAGAACTTGGAGAAGTGTGCTTTCTTTCAGTCAGAGATTCAATACTTGGGTCATATCATCTCAAGTGAATGTATCGCAGTCAATCCTTCCAAGATTAGAGCCATTATGGATTGGCCAACACCCACTTCTACGATGTGAGAGGTGCATAGGACTTCTCTCGGATAACACACCCCATCACTTCCCTTCAACGGAAAGGGAAGAAGTTTTTTTGGTCAAATAGGTGTGAGTAGGCCTTCAGGACACTAAAGGAATATCTCACTACAACACCCATTCTTGCAGTGTCGGATCCATAGGGTGAGTTCTTTGTTTGCACAGATGCTTCTTTAGTAGGGCTTGGAGGTGTGTTGATGCAGGATGGTAGGGTTGTAGCTTTTGAGTCTTGCAAACTCAAGGATCACGAGCTTAATTATCCTACCCATGATCTTAAGCTTGTGGTGGTTATGCATGCTTTAGTTAGATGGAGACATTTTCTTCTTGGACGGAGATTCACACTCAGGACAGACCATTTGAGTCTTTGCCACCTCTTCACGCAGCCCAATCTAAACACTCGTCAGAGGCATTGGATGGAGTTGCTTTGTGAGTATGACATGGAGATAGAGCATGTGAAGGGGAAGGATAATGTGGTTGTAGATGCCCTTAGTAGATGGAGGCATTTGAGCATGGCTACTTTAGTGAGCACATATTTACGGAGTAGGATTCTTTAGCAGCTTCCTCTTGATAGTTTTTACATTGCAGCTCGAGTAGAGATTGAGTCCTAGAGCCCCCTTGAGGGGAAATTTGATGGTTTCTCTCTAGAGGTAGATGGTCTTCTCAGGCACAGAGGTCGGATATATGTTCCTAGAGATGGAGGCTTGAGGCAGGACATCTTGATAGAGGCACATCGTGCACCCTATTCAGCCCATCCTGGGGTGAAGAAGATGCATGCCACCTTGAGACAGTTATATCACTGGAGAGGACTTCACAAGGACGTGGCTCAATTTTTGTCACACTGTTTAGAGTGCTAGAAAGTGAAGGCTGAGCATCAGCATCCAGCTGGCCTTCTCTATCCTCATGCTATACTGGAGTGGAAATGGGACACCATTTCCATGGATTTCATTATTGGATTACCGATGTTGAGATATCACCACGACGCCATCATGGTCACGGTTGATAAATTGACAAAAGTAGCTCACTTTTCACTAGTAAAGACCACGTATATAGCTAGTGTAGTGGCACGTGTCTACTTGGATGAGATCGTCAGGTTACACGGAATCCTACGGAAGATCATTTATGACCGTGATCCCTTGTACACTTCGCATTTCTGGACTACCATGTAGTATGTCCTCGGGATGAAGATTAACTTCAGCACAACTTATCACCTAGAGACAGATGGACAGACCGAGTGAGTGAATCAGATTTTGGAGGATATGCTCAGGATGTACGTGATGGATCAGCAGTCTAAGTGGGAGGAGTATCTGTATCTTGTGGATTTTTCCTACAATAATAGTTTCTAGAGTTCTATAGGCATGGATCCTTTCCAGGCCTTGTATGGTAGGGAGTGTAGGACACCCCTTAGCTGGGACAGATTGGAGGATAGAGTATCCCTAGGACCAGCTCTTTTGCAAGACATGGAGCAGCAAGTAGTGTTGATTAGGTAGAGATTGCAGGAGGCATAGGATAGGAAAAGAATTATGCTAATTAGCATAGGACCGAGCGTAATTTTGATGTGGTCATGAAGGTATTCCTTCATGTTAGACCACAAAAGAGCCCGATCTATTATGGAAAAGGTTCTATGTTAGCTCCTCGATTTGTTGGACCTTTTGAGGTCCTAGAGTGTATCGACCCATTGGCTTCTTGTCTCGCATTGCCACCCACTTGTCTCGTATACATGATGTGTTTCATGTTTCTATTCTTAGGAGATACATCACAGATCCTTCTCATGTCCTAGATTGGACATCATTATAGGTACAAGATCAAGGGCAAGTGATGGTGGAGCCCATCCGTATCATCGATCACGATCAGACCACAGGCCTTGAGGTAGAGAGATTGATCAGGTATGAGTGCAGTGGGATAGATATGATGAGACTGCAACCACTTGGGAGGATGCTACTGCTTTACGAGTGTATTTTACACATTTGTTCTAGTGACTTCTAGGAGGAAGTCGAGTCTAAGGGGAGGGATATGTAGTGCCCACTTTCCTTGGACACTATTTAGATACTGATCCTGACACTATTGATCATATTTTTGGACATAATTAGGTTTTGATGTAGTATGATGTGTATATGCTAGATCATGGATTTGTTAGTGTAAATCAGCACACTTACGGATGTTGATCATATTTCTAGTTTGATCATTCTAAGCATCCATTGTGATTGCACAACATTAAAACCTCTCTCCAAGTGTGGGACTTGTAAAATGAGAGAGGAATCTCCAGATTAGAGGCTGGTTCCTCAAACTCCTCTGATCAAATCTTTTATTTGCATAATTGCAGAGGTTTGAATCCTAATCCTACTCTAAATTCCAAGGATACGAGAGATAGAAAGTGTAAAAATTGAAACTAAACTAATAGGTGATACACCAAAAGAGGAGTGGTGAACACTTCTAGTTCTGTAGATAGACACAGATCATGAAATGCAACATAAACATCATGCACAAACTGATAAGATGTAATTTAAAGTCTGAAATGAAGCAAACAACACAACCAAAGGATTGAAAACTGATCACAAAGCCTGTATTGTCATTTCCACTTTCAAAATCCTTGCATTACAACATAAAAAAGGTAGAAAACCTATTACAAACATCAAGAGGTCTGATACTTGCAAAAATCACTTGTTGAAGGTGAAAGAAGAAGCTTGTTATCCAAAGAAATGTTCCCCCTAAAAATGAGCCAAATCTGGCTTTTTACAATGCATGGGTCAAGCCCAGGAGAGAGAAAATGTGTAAAAACATGGGAACCATTCCTCATTGAATGAAGATGCATTAAAATAGCATGGGAATCCTTACAAACCCATGCCCTGACATTTTTGGCCATATTGAAAGAGAATGCGACCCATTTTGCATTAAAATTCGGTTGTTGAAATGTCATTTCTAGCCATTACCACATGCTAGAGATGTTTCTTGATTTTTCTCTCTCCAAACTGAACTTAAATGGAAGATTGACCTGGAATCTTGTAGATAATTTCACTAGATTTCCATTGATATAAAGAACATGGAAATCCGAGCTCTAGATCGAAAGTTATGGCGATTTGAAGATTTAGGGCAAAAACAGCCCAAAATGGATCGGCGGGAAATTTTTTTGAATTTTACCTCTTTTTTGCATTTTGGAAAATTTTCCAAAAAATCCTCATGCATCTACCACTTGGATGACATGTGTCAGGCTCTGATTCATCCGCGGGCTCATCCTTTGAAAATTTCTTTCGGGCCCTTCCTTAAAATTTTTGCCACTTGGACACGTGGCACTATTTTATTGGCTCGGGCCTGAGGGGCGCACTTTGCCCTTCGAAAATTTGGCATTTTTCACTTTGGGAAAATTTCCCATTTCCCCCCATGCTCCACCACTTGGATGACATGTGTCAAGATTCCATTCGATGGCGGGGGCAAGAGGCAAAACTTTTACCTTTGAAGACTTTGACCGAAACTTGGAAAATTTTCTAAGTCCTTCTCTATTGCTCGCCACTTCCTGGGACACATTCTCCCGCATCAGCCGATTTAGGCTTCCTTGTCCCTGCTTGCAGATTTTTCACCCTTTCGCATCCCTCACATCCTGCACATACCTTTTTCCCAGGTGTCCTGGATGAAAATCTCCCGCTTCACCCGATTCGGGCTTCTCTTGTCCCACTGTTTACGGCTTTATCACCTTTTCACGTCCCACGCGTCCTTGCGTACTTTTGTCCCAACCGTCCCATGGACTTCACAGGGACAAATATCTCCGACCGCCCGAAATGGATGTCTTTTGGCAAAGTCGGCGATTCACATCCCACGCGTACTTCACGTACTTTTGTCCCGGTTGTCCAAAACCACGTGAAACAAGACTTAGACGATTTTTCTTGCATTTCGGCCATTTCGGCTTTTCACGTCCCTCACGTACTTTTATCCCGACTATCCCAAACCACGCGAAACAAGACTTAGACAATTTTTCTTGCATTTTTCCATTTTGGATTTTCGTGTCCCCGCGTACTTTTCTCTCATTGTCCCCAAACCGCATACGAAACAAAAGACTTAGGTGATTTTTCTTGCTCTCAATCTATTTGACTTTTCGTGCCCCTCGTGTCCCAACGTCTCAACTATCCCGTGAACTGCCTGGGACAAAAATGTCGACTTAGCTGATTTTCTTTATGTTTTCGGCGCCAACCTTGGTACGACGAACCTCAACCTCATTCGACCCGAAGTGTACGACCGAACCCTTCAGACCCAAAATGCCTTTAAACAGTCCTCTCCTTATTTTTGCATTTTTCCTTTTTTCTAACTCGTTGGGATTTCTTCTTGGATGGGAGAGTTAGAAAAAGGCCGAGCGGACCCCGAAAACATGATTCTAGGCCTCGAATCAATCTTACTTGCTCGAGATTGAATAATTTGATGCATGTTATCAAAATTACCTTGAGGGGTGAATTTTGGATAACAGGATTCTTATGGACATTATTATGTTTTTCTCAAGTATGATGGTTAGATGTTAGACTATGGATTAATATTAATCTGCATTCGGTTATTATGTTTAAGGATCATTAAGACATTATTATTATGTGGATGATGATATACTAGTTGACATGGATAGGTTATTGATGCTGATTTTAGACATGTGACATTGACATTATGAATAGCTCTAGTATAGAAATTTATTGGATGATGATATAGTTACAAATTGAAATTAAATGATAAATGTTAAATTCTTGATAATGTTGTGATTTGGATTTAATAATTTTATGTTGCTTATATCATTTGGATGTTCGATATGGCCACAGGCCAAAGGGGTATTTTTTATTTTGCAGGTTAAAATCACAACAATGTCCTGGGACCGGAGACTAACCATATTGGAATTCGGTTTGAAATCAACATGGTCACCATGGCAACCGTGTGTTTGTGTTGTATGTTGTGTTTTGATAGGAATTCCCATGGGGGATTTCCATTATTGTGACCATGTGACATGTATGAGTTTTGATTATGTATTCCCTTTTAATTATTGTTGTGTGTATTTTATTTGTAATGTGCTCTTTATTTTAATTATTCTAATGTGATAGTTAAATGTGTGAAGTCATATAGTTAAATTTTAATTAAATTAATTGGGAGGTGGAATGTAAGGAAATAATAATATTGTCTTGATTAATAATTAAATTTGATTTATATTATGTATAACCATATGATAGATAAATAAATATTTATGTCAAAACATGTAATAAATAGAGTCATAGACATTAATGCATGTGTAAGAGGATGTAAGAGTTGTGTAAGTGAAATGATGGATTGTTTAAATCAGATTTTGGGGTATAGAACACTCCATCCACCTTGAAACTCGGATTTGGTCTTGGGATCCTAAATTGGAGGCTTGTGAGACAAGTTAAACTTGTCCCACACCTCTCAAAAACCTCCACCAACCATGTTTATTATTTAGGAGTCAAAATCAATCTATTTTATTGTATTTTGATATGAATTTGGGCAAGTTTTGATTGCACTTGTCTTTTAATTTTAAATGCATTCCTTTTGGGGTATGGGCTACATTGTGTGTGTAAGTGATTTTGTCATTTTTCTTTAATGGTGATTTGTTGTTGATGTGGATTGCACTCTTGGGGAAGGAAGAAAAATGATGTGGCATCCCACTTGGAATCCACATCATCCTCTTCCACCCTCTCCTTTAAAATTTGAATTCCTCCTCATTTTGAGGTTGTTGAAGGTTGGAGATTTCACTCTTGGGTCAAATTTCTCTTGCATTTTGGAGCTTGCTTGGTGGAAGAAGTGGATTTTCTTGTGCATACATTTACCTTGCTGATTTGGGACTGGTTTTTGGTGAAATAAAGACTGTTGTTTTGGAAGCAAGTCTCCATTATGGAGAGGTAGGCTCTCACTTTTTAAAATTGCTGTTTTTCCCTCTTTTAGCATGAATTTTGAATGTATTTGTGTTTGCAATTCTTAGAGGGATGGGTAGAATGCTTAGGGCATGGTGTGGAGAGAAGACTATGAGGTTTATCAGAGGAGGGATAAGGGATTTACCATTGGCACTTGTCTTGTGGAGGGAGTGTTGGTTGGGATCCACCTAGGGAAAAGAATATGCTTGCATTTCTTACTTTGGGGAGGTATAAGGGATAAATTTAGAGGAGGGATAAGGATGGGTTGAGGAGGGATAAGGTTTATGGGATGGTTATGTTTTGGTGGTTTGTTTTAGGTGGATGCCCAATTTCAACATGGGAGGTATAAGGAGACCTCCATAGTTCTTGCTCTTGATTGGCTTGCTTGCTTGGAGAAGGAGCCTTTGTTTTGATTGAAATTGTTGTTGTAGTTGAGAACTACATATTTTTTTGTGCATTTCCTTGTGCATGTGAATGTATGTTATATGTGAAAGAAGCTATGTTGTCATGTGTTGTTTTATCATGTTCCATTCCAATATGGTTAGGGCTCGGGGGCCAATGGGGAAAGATGGCTTCTCTTTTCCCATTGGATGTCTTGGTTGGGTGGAGAGCGTTGCCTTTCCCCTTCCTTGTTGTGATCAAAAGATGAAGAAATCAACCTGTTGCTGTTGGAGCTTGGAGAAATTAGTTTGACAGTCATTCCCTTTGGGCAAGTTCATTGTACCCTTCCCACTTAGAGTGGATGAATGTATTGATATTGAAATATAAAGTGTTTATATTGCAAATGGAAGTGTAATTGATTTGAGAAATGTGGAGAAGAATTATCTCTTTGTTTTTCTTTAAAGAGAAATTTAAAAAATGTTACTTGCATTACAGTTGTACCTTGAAAATCAAATTGGAAAATGATATGTTTTAAAGTTATTTAATCCTTAAATACAATATAGCATTGATTATTTTAATTCCATCTGGTAATGTGTCTTTGGAATTGTATTGTAAGTTGAGTTGAATTGTAGTGTTGAAAATTTAAATGATTGTTATATGTTTCACCAATTCTATTTTAGAAAAGAGAGTACATATAAAAGAAATGATAGAAGCTTTATATTTTGAAATGAGTTTTTAACTAGAAATCAATCTTGCATATTGAATTTATAATCTAAGGAGCATTGTACTTGTCTGAATTAGAATAATATGCACATTCGGTTGATAAATTACAAAATCAGTTTAGAGGAATAAAATCACTATTTTAAAGTTAAAAATGGTGATATACATTTGAATAAATGAATATTTCATATTTATACTTCTTAACTTAAAAATTTCATATGTTACTATGCCAAGACTACACCAAACTCAAATTGACAAAGTAAACTCGAGGAAACAATCCAACAAATTCAAATTTTGAAACAATCCCCTTTCTAGGTCGTTTTTACTGTCCTTGTTGGAGAAAAACAAAACTTATATAAATTTATCAAATTGAAACCATTAAAAATTCTAATTCTTCCTAAGTTGATTCCCATGTCTTAATGTCATGTGGAGTGGAGGAAGGGATTCAATTTTTATAAAAATTGCAAGTTTGAAAAACTGCCAGTTTTAAAATTATAAACCCTACAGATCTATTTCTTAAAATTGACCATTTAAACTTTACCAAATTCCACAATTTATTATTTTTGTGAAAATAGGACTCCAAGAGCTTTCTGGAAAGTCCTCGTTTTCCTAAAATGGAGCTTCCTATCAAAAGTTATGGCCATTTCAAGTTTTACTTCAAAATAGTCATCCCAAAACAAAAATGAAATAATTTGACCTTAGAAAAATTTAAATTTTGAACTTTGGAAAAATTTCCTAAAAAGTTCCGTGACCCCGCCACCCTCTCATCCTATCATAATTCACCACATGGCACCTTGGAGGGGCGGGCCCTTAATAAAAAACTTAACATTTTACACTTTTGGAAAAATTTCACTTTTTTCTCTGCAGCCCTGCACCCCCGCAGCCAGTGGGGTGATGACACGTGTCCCCATGGGTGCGCGGGTCCATGCAATTATTTTAACCGTTTAACCCCATGGGAAAAAAATTCAAATTTCCTCTGCTGGCCCACAGTCAATCGCAAAGCGCCACGTGCCCATTTGAGCAAGTGCAGAGGCACGGAGGAAAATTTTCCTTTGGAAAATTAAGACTTTGGTCTTGGGAAAAATTTCAAATTTTTCCCTGTGACCCGCCAGCCCGAACTAATCACGTGATGACATGTGGCATTTGGGAAAATTTTCCCAATTTTCTCCTTAACCCCGCGGACCTCCAAGGGAAAATTTTCTCCTAAAACTTCGCCCGGCCATAACTTGAGTTCTATAAGGAGTTAGGAGGACTTATTTATATGGTGGGAAAGGTGAGGAAATTCCTTATCCAATGAGCCTAGTTTAGGAAATTTTTGATAAATATAAGTGTGTTAAAAATCTAGGTGAAATTTAGGGCTTGATAGAGAGCAGGGCACAGGCGATAAATTTCTCCTTGAACCTTAGTAAAACTTGTAACCTCCAAATTGGAACCTTGTAAACTTGTTATAAGATAAAAATGGAAATATTGTGTTTGGTTAATCGAATCTATTTGGAACCTATTTAGTTTCAAACTAGTATCTTGCTACTTGTTTTTAGACCCTTCTTACCAAAAAAATTATTCCATAATTTTCCTAGTTTGTTTCTTGGTCTCTAGTGGTAGTTGAAGCGGGCATTACACATGCACTTTGTATAAAAACAAGAAATTAAAAAAATTTGTACCCTCCGGTGATTGATCAAAATGGTCAACATCTTTGGTGACTTTGCTAAGTTTGTTTCCTACTAACCATCTAGAACCCATGAAAAATGATATTTTCTAGCCATGAACACAACATGAAACCTTATACCAAGCCTCACCATGCATGACAAATTTTTAATAATGTTGATAAATACTTATAATCCTCAAGGAAAACTAAGAAAATAGCAATGAAACACCGTGCACAATTGCACTTGGAGGAAAGATAAAATCCTATAATGCATGTCATTTAAGATTGCATCCATTATGAAAGCATGAAATGCATAATTATGTGTTATAAAATACTTAGAGGAAAGCATGGGAAACTAGAGTAAAATGTCAACATATCTTATTTAGAAACAATGCTTCAGATGAATCCCATTGACTAGGATCAAAATATCTTCTCCATATATTCTTGTAAAATGGAAAACATTATGTGGATTGCATCCTATGATAATGTATGGTCCACTCCAAAATTAATTAAACTTTGTGTGAGCACCTTTCTTTTCTTTTTCTTCATCCCGCCTTCAAGATACTAAGCCACATTCATTAAAGACCCTTGCCTTGGCCTTCTTATCAAATGACCCCTTAATTTTATCTTGATTCAGCTCCATATAAAACATAACTCTATTTTTGACCTCTTGAAGCTCCATAAGTTGTGCATACCTCACCTCCATGGGATCATTATCCATTAATTCAACTTTGATTCATAAGTTCAAAATTTATAAGGTCAAGAGAAATGGGTAGATTTTCTTCTAGGCCATAAACCAACTTGAAAGTTGAATTTGAAATTGATATTTTATGAGTTATTCTATTAGCCCACAAGGCTACCTTGAATGTGGTATGTTGGGATCATTGATTTTGATCTATAATTCTTCTAATTATCCTTAGTATATTTTTATTTGTACTTTCATCCAATCCATTACCTTGAGGGAAAGAATCGATGATGTACTCAAGTAAATGCCATTCTAAATAGCCCATGTAGTAATCTTTCAATCTATAAAAGCTTCGCATTATCTTAAATTATATTAGAAGGAACACCAAACTGGTTATTATGCCTTTCTAGAAGTCCAAGATGTTTTTCTCATTAACTTATTACAAAGCAACTACTTCAGTCCACCATGTGAAATAATCAGTTTTGGTGAGTAACCATCTATGCCCCAAGCTTGAAGGTGTGTTTATGAGACCTATGAATTCCAAACCCCACCGAGAAAAAGGATTATCAACTCGTAATTCATCAGTAGCGATAAGGTTGTAAGCCTTTATTTTCCTATGAAGAGTGTACACTTCAAACATCTTCTTACCCAACCATAGTTGTCTTCGAAGAGTGTAAGACAATAATATTCCCCTTTCATGATGTTGAGGGCTGTAGTTTTTACTAAATAAGGCCCTCCTCGTTAGTCATCATGAAACTATTCAAGTATCCTTTTGATTTGGTTTGGTTCAACAGACCTCAACAATAAACCATTAATGTTTTTTTTGAATAGAATATCGTCAATTAGAAAAAGAGGAATTGATTATAATATGAAATATCTTCTTTTTTGAGATTTCCAAATTTGATGGATACATACCATGCTCAAGGTACATTACCATGTCTGAAATCCATCTTGCATATTTCTAATTTTTAATTTCATAAACTTTATCTTGAAGAACTAGGACACCTTATTTTAGCTCTTGCAAGTCTCGGGCCATGTGCTCACATAATATTTTATCTCTAATGAGATTTTTCACTTTAATTCTTATGTCATATTCCATCACTTTAGTGATCCAACCTCTGTTATTTTCTTGCTTATGTATTTCTTCAACAAAAATTCCTTGATACTTGGATGATCAACCATTACATTAATTATGTTGTTAGAGAGAAAATGCATGAATTTATTCAATGATATAAAAATTGAAAGTACATGTTTTTCAACAAATGATTACCTTGTTTCATACTCCATCAAACTTTGACTAAAAATGAACTTGGTTGCTCCAATACTTCTATGTCTTGTTGTGTTAACATCCCGAAATGGTATCCACATTAGAATACGAATACAACATGAAATATTTTTATAAATCAAGATTTATGAGTGTTGGGGTTGAAGCTATGGCTTGTTTTATAGCTTCAAAATGTTTCAATCCTTCCTTTGGCCAAGTAAAATTTGGATCCTTCTTGAGCATATTGGTTAATGGCTTTGAAAGTGAAGAAAAATCAACAATGTGCCTTCTTATCAAATTAATTTTTCCAAGGAATATTTGAAGTGCTGTAATCCCAAATTTACCCCAGTGTCAATTTGGATAATTAATTATAAATGGACTTAGAAATTCAAATTCTTGGACGTGTATATGACCGTCACTTTCAGCCATAGGTATTAGAGAGAAAGAAAACTTAGGATGTCTTGGTGAGTTCCATCTCACCTTAGTGAAGGTCCAACCCGATTAAGAAGGGAAAAGCAGAGATAAGGAGCCACTTTGGTAGCATTTTAAAATACCACCGACTAGTAGCATTTTACATGGTACTAACCGGTATCATTTTACATGCTACTAACTCCGTAGTAGGTACGCATGATGCTACTAGCAAGTAGAATATGTTATGCTACCATTTGATACCAAGATCGGTGGGTCAACACTCGATGGTAGCACAATAATGCTACCGGCTGATAGAATTTTTGGTGCTACTAGATAGTTGCATAAGGAGTTTGTAAAGGAGTGCTCGGTGAAAACAAGTGTCGGTAGCATTTTATGGATGCTACCACCGATAACATAATTTAAGCTATTGGCCGATAGCGGGGAAAAGCATATTACCGACTAGTTATGTTTATGCAACCGGCTGACATCATGAAGAAAATGCTATCGTTTGGGAGTAGGAAAATACATGCAATCAGCCGAGTGTAGGAATGAACCAAGCATTATTGGGTGTGGTACAAGGTTATTAAACTACTATTTTAATGAGGTATGGCACCCATGACTACCTGTGCAAGAAAAGTACCGAATTTGTATGGCCTTCCATACCTCTTTAATGAAATATATTCTATTAGTTACCCAAATATCCTATATATTGTAAAATTCACCTCATTTTGTGGGGATTAATTATGTTTTGCAAAGGAACTCTGTTAAAATTGTTCTAGAGATTTTACAAGCTAAAGGCCTCAAATTTGGGCTTATTGTAAAGGATTTTTCCTTGTGCCTATATTGTAATGGATTGTGCATGTTTCTAAGAAATAAAATTAGTGTTTTGTGGCTTTTCTTTCCCTAATTCAAGTTATATTACATCTTTTGCCTTCCATTATGTTTACAAGTATATTGTGCATGTTTATATCTCTTTGTAGGACCTTTAATTTGTTATGCTTTATGAATCTAGGGAACTGAATATTGTTTTAGTTTGTGGCGCTTCTACTCATCCTCCTTCACTTTTTTATTCCCTATTGTTCACTCACTCATATTTTCTCACCCTTTCTTGGTGCGTCACCTTCACTTAGAGTATTTTTATTTTATGCATCTTTTTATCCTTGTCTCCTTGGAAAGCATTAGGATAGGATTAGATTAGTTTTCTAGTATTTACACTTGGGAGAAGTTGGCACTATGTTAGGAGAAGAAGATGGATTTATCTAGAGGATTATCCTACTTACAACATCCCACACTACAGATAATTCCATGTTACGTAGGTTACATTGATTGCCTCTCACCCAAATCACAAGTAATCGGGGTTTTGTAATTTTGCACTAGTAGTTTTGGCATACCCGGTGAGACAAACAAGTGAAATATTTACATTTCAAAAGTGTTCCACTATAGATATTAGTTAGAATATATTTTTCATGTGTGCAGTTCAACATCTAGAGTAGACTTCATTTCGACAAGTTGATGTGTTCTTGTCGGAATTTCATCCTTTTGAGGCACATACTCAAACACATATTACAATTCCATCTAGTCAACAAACCCTCTCTCGAGTTAAAGAAATCCCTTTATTCTATCCATTTCCATCATTATCTTTCATTCCTTTCCATCCCATTTATTCTATGAAGTTGTGCAGCCTTGACCTCATTCCTCTCTTAGAGTTCACACATGCAAAAAAAACAACGTCATTCAAACATACCCCGACATTTGCATCATATATTCTCGGGGTATATCAGCCACCTCTAGATCTGTACTTCAATGAAGATCAATAGTATGCCTACCTATATGATTAATATGTAGATAGGTCTCATTATATGTTAGAGCATGCGGCTATTGAAGAGTATGGGTATGTGAATTATGGAGGCTATTATCCTATGTCTGAGGATATTGAGCTACGAACAAAGTTTAAGGAATAGAGGAAAATATGGTGTGGATAAGGGATTAATCACAACAAAAATCACTCAAATTTGGGTTCAAGGTACCTTTCCCGTGGTTCAGCCCCATTCCAACTCAAATCCATCAAGGAAGCTTAGTTACATAACGAGATGGTCCCCATCTAGAAATGTAGGTTAAGGAAGTAGATGCACATGAAAACAATGCAAGATCATCCTATCAATGTGAGGCACATGCATTGTCATATTACAACCCTTTTCTAGTTCCACAACCATTGTCATGTCAGCAGGAGCCACAATTTCCAAATTTTCCACCTATTAGCCCCATCATGGAACCCATTTCTATATCTCCTAATATTCTATCCCATCTCGATTTTTCTACCATTTTCCCTTCTAAGGTCAAGTCCCCTCCACAAGATAAACATACAACACCTTCCCTTCCATCACTACAAGTAATGCAAAAAACTAGTTGTGACCCAACTCACCCCTCCTCTTGCATTCCCTAGTACTTTTTGAGAGTAGGCACAACTAGAGAGTCGGGAGGAACAACAAACGAAAAATACCAAAAGGGAAGAAATGACACAATTTTTGAATATTTGGGCTACGAAATTAGGGATATAAAAAATCCCCTTATTGGTTAGGAATTTGAAGGAGGATAAGGTTGAACAAAGGGTGGTAAAATTTGATCTGGTTACAACAAAATCAGATTAAGAATGAGAAGAGGATCAACAATCCATTTTTTTGAAATGTAGTGTCCACAAGGGAACCCTATTTTTCAAGAGATGTTAATCAGCCACTAGTTGTAAATTTAGCGACGAAAGAAGTAGTTGCTCAAAATCCAAAGAAGAGGATCACTTTCTAGCCATGGAGGAGAGCCATATAGTTTCGAGGCTCTACCAAAAATCAAGCCATATAATAACCTTAAGCTCTTCCTCCCACTTAATCCCCTTTGATCTCTAGTGTTGAATAAAAATTTGATCTGTCAAAATTCATTTTTGAAGATGAGTGGAATCATGGTGAGTGAATTATAGATCCGAAGGACACCATGGAGGAGGCCTTGCTAATTCACCAAGACAAAGAGGAGGTAGACTATCTTTCTAATTTAGCGGACTATTTCGATGGAGAGGTGTCTACGGAGACTAGCACCTTTATTTCCTCATCATTCATTCTCCAACATCAAGATGCTACTCCTAGGAGGGATGGAATTCAAGGACAACATCTTGAATCTTGTGGAATCCATCTGGAGCTAAGATTGGGTGATTTATATCTTCCAAGATTCACACTAGACAAGGAGGAGGAAGGAAATAGTGATGGAACCATTTTCACACTAGTCATCAAGGCAGACAATCAATTGCTTGCAAAAGCGCAAAGAAAAAATAAACATGTAGGTAGACCCTTTTTCAAGAAGGTCCATAGGAAGACTCCATTATGGGAGTTGAATTTCAGAGCAATGGGAAAACTTTGTGGTTCATACCATGCCTAATCAAGTACTTGGCTTCATTAGATCCAAAGGAGAATCCAAAACATGTCATATCCATTTCAGGGAATGAGGATGATATTCAAAGCACCAAGGGTCACCATCAACACCTCTAGGAGTCCAATTCCAATCAACTTGAGGAGGTATTTTTGATTGATGTTGATACTTTGGTTATTTGGGTGGAAGATTGGCCTTTGTTTAGTTTTTCACTCTCATACATGACCATGCCCATTTCCAAATCAATTGCATGGTCCAAGATTGTGAGAAAGGGAAGCTACTTCTCCCTACTAGTTATAGGATTTTTTTGAGTTCCCTTTTCCTCTTGTTAGAGTAGGGTATGTAGGTTTGATTTCAGCAAAATAACATCTTGTGTAAAATCTACGTATCCCACTTGAGGTATGTATGATTTCCTTATTTTTACCAAGTTTTGGTGTGATGGTTTCTCTTGCACAACTCACCTGTGTTATCGGAGATATTTCCATAGTAAGGGGTTCAAATTTTCAAGAAACAATTTCCATCTTCAAGTAATCCCAAATGTAAAGCAACTAAATCAAATTGAGGGACAATTTTGAATGTTTTTATCTCTCATGTCTCTCTAGATTAGTCACAGTTGAGCTCCTATGCCTCTTGTTGCATGAGAAAATCAATTGCAAGGGCATTTCTATCTTTGGCATTTTATCTAGGGCGTGTCTATGAGGAAAATCAGATTTTGGGGCATCTTTTAAAAGTGCATCTATCAGCCCCAACAGATCAGTTGTAGGTTGAGAGTTCTTCGTGCCCTTGCCTTGGTCAATTTTTTCGGTTTTGGGAGATAGTTTACAAGTTTTATCCAAAATCTCAAAATCAGCTTTCAGAGTAGGCCAAGGGGGTTTTAGCCCAATGCTAAGTTCACATGAGTGTAGGGGATAGGTTTTCAAAAGGGACAGATCAGTATTCAAAGTTAGGCTTGACTCCATGCCCAATGGATACTTCAAGAAACTGGTCATACATCTAGCAGGAAGATGTCCCCGAGAGGTGGCCATTGTTATACCAAATTTACCCCCGGGTTAATTGTGGTAATTTATTATAAATGTAATTATCCATTCAAATTTTTATACGTATACATATGACCATCAATTTCAGCCCCATGTATCAGAGAGAAAGAGAGCTCAAGATGGCTTGGTCGTGGTGAAGGTCCAACCCGATTGAATGGGGAAAATCGATGGATAAGGATCCATTGGTAATAGGTACGGATGCTTACTTGACCAGTAACATATTTTATGCTACCGTCTAGTAGAAGGATTAGTAGGTCAACAAATTGCCCAGGTGGTAGTGCAAGAATTTTACCACCCGGTTACACAAGGAGATTTTAAAGGAGTGGTTAGGTGACAAAATCATTGGTAACATTTTACAGATGTTACTGGCCAACAACATAATTTAAGATACTAGAAGGTAGAGGGAAAAGCATATTACCAGCTAGTTTCATTTATGCAACTGACCGACATCGGGAAAAAATGCTACCGTCTAACAACAGGAAAATACATGCAATCGACCGAGTGCATGAATGAACCAAGCATTAATGGGAGTGGTACATGGTTTTTCAACTACCAATTTAATGAGGTATGGCACCTATGAATTTCCGTGCAAGAAATTATCAAATTTTATGGCCTCCCATACCTCTTTAATGAAACCTACAAGTTGCTGACCCAAATAGCCTATATATTGTAAAATTCACCTCCATTTGTGGGGATTCATTCTACTTTGCAAAGTAACTCTCACAAAATTGTTCCAAATATTTTTTGAGCTAAAGGCATCGAATTTGTGCTGATTTTAAAGGATTTTTCCTTGTACCTATATTGTAATGCATTGTGCATGTTTCTGAGAAATAAAATTGGTGTATAGTGGATTTTATTTCCTAATTATTGTTATATTGCAATTCTTCGTTTCATTATATTTATAGACATATTGTTCATGTTCATATATCTTTACGAACCTTTAATTTGTTGTGCTTTATGAATCTAGGGAACTAAATATTGTTTTAGTTTTTGGCACTTCTACTCGTCCTCCTTTAGTTTGTTTATTCCCTATTGTTCACTCACTCAAATTTTCTCACCCTTTCTTGGTGCATCACCTTCACTTATAGTAGTTTTATTTTATGCGTATTTCTATCCATGTCTCCTTAGAAATCATTACGATATGATTAGATTATTTTTCCATTCTATGCACTTTGGAGAAGTTGGGACTAGGTTAGGAGAAAATGCCAAATTTTTCTCGATTATTATCCTACTTGCAATGTCCCACACTATAGGATAATCCCATTTTATGCAAGTTAGACTGATTACCTCTCACCAAAATCACAAGAAATCAAGGGTGTTGTAATTTTTCACTAACATTGCTTTCTTATGTTTTATCATTGATAAAGTAAGAATAACACTTACTCTTTTTGGATCAATCATCATTCCATGTTTTAAGATGATATGGCCATGAAGTTTACCCTCATGAACTAAAAACACACACTTTTTGGGATTACGTGACACACCATATTCTTTGTACCTTTTAAAAAATTCTTTGAGCTCTTTGTAAATGGTCACTCGCAAGATTTGGGAACACTATGATACCATCCAAATAAACTAAGACAAACTTGTTAATGATAACTTTAAATTCTATGTCCATGGATCTATGAAAGGTTACACCTGTATTGGACAAATTGAATGGCATCTTTATGAATGCATAGGTGCCCTATTTAGTTGTGAATGCGCTTTTAAACTAGTATTCTTCCTTGACAAGTATTTGGTTGTAACTGTTATATCTATCAAGAAAATAATACCTTTCTGAAAACCAATTGAAGTATATGTTCCATCAAAGGAAAAGGATAATGATCCTTAAGAGAATATTTATTCAAATCATGAAAATCAACACATGATTTCATTTCAATATTTTTGTTCTTACCAATACAAGGTTAGTTACACCAATTAAGTGCTTAATGGGGAAGATAATGGAAGACTCAATACTTTTTTCAAGCTCTATCTCGCATCAAGGGTTACAACTTGGGTTGATTGGGCTTTATTTTTTTATAACTATTTTTGAATCAACCTCTAATTCAATATTATGCCAAGCTAAAAAGGATCAAACCTCTTATATAAATGTACTTGCCTTGTAAAAAAATCTACATACTCTCTAGAAATCTCAATGAATGCATCTTTCTCATCTTGTGAACATACCTTGCCAAGATTCAGGTTTTTACCATAAAAATGGTAACACTTTCATGTTGATATCTTTATGCAACAATGATAACCCCCTCATGCTTGATTTCATCATTTTCACCAAAGATGGCTTCTAAAGTCACAAGAACTTTTGGGATCTTATTTTTATGAGTTATAATCTGGTCCTCATACATATTCTATTGTTTTCCTTGATTTTGTGCTAAAAGGTCGCATCCTCTTGCAAACACTTGATTATATGTAATTATCATAAAAAATGTGCCAATGTATGTTATTATCTAGAATAGATGGCATCACTATAACCTTGATATGAGGCTCAAATTTATCATTTCGATATCACTAGGTATATTAAATTTAGATTCAGGTGGGTTCAAGCTTATCAACATGTTTATTTTTCTCTAGGAACAGTTTGAATATTGAAAGTAAGAAAATCCTCAAGTATGTCCCACACACTTTTTCTATAGGTTCTCATTAATGGATTCGTGTAAGCATTAGAACCTCACATAATAACAAGATTGATATTCCCAAAAACCTAAAAAATATTGATTACTTTCCTTCTTTCCCACTCTAAACCATGAATAAGTGCCTCATATTTTGAACCATTATTAGAACAACCAAACTGAAACTTAATAGCTGAAAAATTCCCCTAATTTGAAGCAAAAATCACCATCAAACTAGCTCTTGAACCATGTTTATTTTTTGAGCCATCAAAATAAACTTTCCATAAACCGTCAACATGTTGATTTTCCTTCTCCATAGCTGGTATTTCAAATTTATTATCATGGATATAATAGATTCTAAGGCCATATTCCTAAATGATTCAATAAGATTCATTTTAATAATCCTCATCAGCACTTTCATCCTTAAATAAATCTAGAATGGCTTCTAATTCATGTAAATTTTCTACCTCAAACTAACCTAGCTTCTCTTCACTTACAATATAATTTACATCTATGACACTAGGCATGTACACCTCAATGTGAAAATTTGACAAAGGCACAGAACTAATGGTAACATTAGTTCCATAATTGGTTCTATAGACAAGATAGGTCTAATCAGCTAAAGGATATCCACCAATATTAGATGTGAAGTCTTTACATAAGCACATAACAAAATAAGGTGGTAATTCCACTACTATAATATCCTAAAAATTTGTAACACTTGGGAAAGCATGTAAAGTTAGTTTCAATTTTTTTATCATTCCAATGGTCTTAGTTGATGAACCATCAAGTTGTAACACTCCTTTAATAGTTGGTTCATATTTAATACCCAACTCTTCAACAACTAACTTGGGCATAACAATGCTACTAGCTCCATTATCAACCATGAAATTGTCAACTAATGAGTCTTCGATAATAAAAATGATAGAAAGGAGGTGGCTTAACCATTTTTACCATACCAATAACTGGTTTTACCACTTTTACTACTTGTTGTTTTGTACTTTTAGTTTGCTGGTCTACAATTTTCATCACCATGTTGGCTATGTTTTCTCCACGGTTAGCTTATTTTTTTGTCAATTTTAGACCCATGAGCTCTTGGACCAGCAAGTCCTTTTTTCCCAGAGTAGATAATGTGTCCCACATTCTCATAGTGACGTTATATATCTTTATATGATCCACTATGTTGAAGGGAACAACTCTTACCTTAATCTGATTTTTCAAAACAACAACTTGTTCTTGAACATGAGAGGAAGAGGAAATATTACAAGTAGTAATATTTTGATTTTCATGAGATGGTATAGCATTTTGATCACCTAAAATTTCTTCTCGTATCCCTTTTTCTTTACCTTGTAACAACTACAACAAATTTATCCCTTTCGTTAGGTCCAATTTGTTGATTTACATCCATATGATTTGTAATTTTAAAGGTAACCATTGTTGCATCTGGATGCCCTTGTGTGAAAATTGGATCCTCGTGTGTTGTACGATAAGAAATTTTTTGAACCTAAAAAAATTCCTCTTCTTAAGTCATATGTGGAATAGAAAATCCATGTGGTGTGATCTCTAAAGCTACATTTAGCCGATTAGGTTTGCATGTTAGGATCGACATCATATTTGTTTGAACTAAGACTAAAGGTCTTCAATTTATAGGGGCATTAGGACCATTGTTGTAATTCATTTAGTTGTTGTAATGGTAAGATATGCTTGATATATAGGTCTATAGCCTTGAGTAGGGGGCCTACAATTATTATAAGTCGGAAAAGTTGGGTGATACGGATTACTTTCTTGAGCTTTATTTCTTTCCAGCTACACAATTTTAATTCCCATAATATAGACAACACCCTTTAAGACATCAAAATCACTAGGATGAATTGTGGGAGGTAATGGTGGCCTTTTAGCTGGAGGAATAGGAGCTAGGTATAGATAAATGGGCATAAAGGGTCTAGGGCCAATTTTCCTACTTTTATAAGGTTTTTTCTACTCTTATTGCAATTTCAAAGGTTGCGGGAAGAGTAGTACCACCCATGGATTAAATCATAACAACAATATCACTATTTAATGCACACAAATAATACCAAAAACATGTTCAAGTGTAGGCTTAGGCTTTCTGGTGGAATATTTTACCAAGCCCTAGTAAATCTCTAATTAAAATTTGTCATGAAATCTTGGGGTGCACGTTTAATGATAGTAAGCTACTCAACAAGGGATATGTAGTCATTGTTACACACACCAAAAGAACAAGGGAATCCAATGTGCACCGGCCTATCACCCGGTGGGCGTTAGGTGCTCACCTAAGGCACGCGCAGCCTGTGTGCTAGTCTCTCTTTAATGTGAGTTGAGTGCAAAAACATCATCTATGATCCAAAATTTAAAGGAAGTGAATGGGAATGAAACATGTGAACATCGTAGAGCTCGAATGGCTCTAGATTGTTACTGATCATTACAAATAGAGATACTTTAACATATTAAGAACTGAATTAAAATAGAAAGGGAAATGTGCAAGGATTCAAACTCATTCCATAAACATGCATAAAACATAACTATATGAAGATATGTAAATGCACCAGAATCATTACTAATCATATTCATATAAACTAGTAACATCATTAAATTCATTAGATTCATTACAGAGCATCGCAAAAGGAAGACTGAAGTCATGCATCATAACTAGATCCATATCATTTAGCTCTCAAAGAGAAATTTATACCCCAAGCCCTTGATACATCCTTTTCCTATATTTCATCTACCTAACCCAAATAGAGTCCTCCTTTACGGCATTTTTGCAAAGATCCGCTACCTATTGATCTCTCTATTTGTATGGTTTTGTGTGTATGTGTCTATTTCTTCTATGGGAACTTGTATATATAGGCAACCTGAAGTGCTAATTCATCCTTTTATAGCCTCAAATCTAGTGCCAAGTGTCTGAATGTGGTCCTCCATGGGAGAATGTTCCTCCAAGCCTGAGCTCTCCACTTTCTGCCATGATTGTCTTCTAGAAGCTTTTATT
Source organism: Taxus wallichiana var. yunnanensis (assembly GCA_018340775.1). Taxonomy (NCBI): domain Eukaryota; kingdom Viridiplantae; phylum Streptophyta; class Pinopsida; order Cupressales; family Taxaceae; genus Taxus; species Taxus wallichiana. The sequence continues at coordinate 36,529,260 of CM031235.1, read as the reverse complement.
GTAAGGCACATTCCTTCCTAGGCCAACCTGTCACCAGGATGACACCTTATCCACTCTGCATGCGTAGTCGGGTCACACTTTTCTCGTGTCCTTCCCAATACGCCAAATATGGCTAAGTCCTGAGATCTTGTCTGTGGTGCATAACATGGCCCTTCTAAAACCTTCCTACAACAACCTTGCCTTATGCACCTTCTTCTTGTGTTCCCATCCTTCAACCTAGGCCTTGTGCACCCATGTGCCTTTGTGTACTTAGCCAATATTTTAAGGGCCCAACATCACCCCACACTACACATGTTATTTGTCCATATAAACCTTTAACAAATGAATAAATAATCTCAAGATTTACGTCTTGGGAAAATAATAAGGGGATGAAGAATTTAAGAAATAAGAAAGAATGTGGAAGTGATGGCATTATTACAGCAACAAGCTAGGAAAATATTTTTGCAAGTCGGCCTCTAATTTGTTCTAGTCATCGAATTCATTTTGTGCTCTCTAGTAAAGGTCACCGACTAGGGTTCTTAGTTCCCAAAAATTAGTCCGTCTCCTTGAGCATTCATAGTGTCAATATTTTTTTCCAACTCCTTGCCTACGTCGTCAAACACATCCATCCTTCTAGTAATCTATGTGTATAGCTCCTTCATCCAGTTCTTGATTATACCCCTTAGGGCCTCAATAGCTTCGACTTCTTTTCAACCTCGGATTTGATTATATCCCACTCTACTTTATTACCTTTGTTCTTTTCTAGAACTCTTTAAGCTCTGCTTCATAGTTGGTCAAATTACTCACCACTCTATCTCTGTCTGTGTAGTTGTCATACGTGGTCTCAGCGGTATGGGCAACAATCTTTACATTAATAAGGACTTTTCTATATTCAGCCATGATTGCTACTACCTTTAATTTATCCTCCTTATCCAGGTGCACTTCTACTTCTTCCACGGATTCTAAGGCTATAGGTTTCCTCTCCATGGTGAGGATGCGTGTTAAGTCCTCAAGGCACTCAAGAAAAGATCCATAATTTTACGCGGGTGGCGTTAAGTCTAGATGCCTCAAAAAAATGGCATCTATGATGGATTCTACCTTCTTATGTACTTTGTGCACTCTTTCCTTTTCTTTTCTTAGATCATGCCTTAGTTGAGTGCTAATCAACTCCTACTTTAAATCCTTGGTCTTCTCTTCTAGCTCTTCCTCCTTTCATTCTATCTCTTCCTCTTTCTTTTCTAATTTTTCTTCTAGAAATCTTATCCTATCATTCCATCCAAAGATCCTAGCTTCAACCTCAACTAAGACCTTATTGATCATGTTACATAACTCATCTAAGAGCTACTAAGCATTTACCAAGGGGTTGTCTCCTTTTGACTCCATCATTTTCATGAGTGCCCCCTGTCTTACCTCGAAATCTAGCTCGTCGATGTGGGACTCAATTTCCCAAGAGAGCATCTTCCTCATCTAGGGTATGCACCTTCTTCATCAAACAACTTCATTTCCACAAGTTGATATGTTGGGATGGTGCTTTGGAAGCACACGTGTAGCACCTTGCTAGGATCATTAATGTAGCTCATTCCTTACCTCTAGATCTCCATGCACTTTACCCCTATATGCGTGCCCTTAGGAACAGTTATATATAGATAGGGGCCTCTCGTGCTGCCATGATCTTTCCCTATGATTTATTCCTTATCTTCTTCCATCACTATATCATTGCTACACTCTAATTCTTTTTCTACCAAGGCCTCGATGATTTCCATTACTTCTCTTTCTACCACCTTGTTTACTTGCTCCTCTGTGAAGCTTAGATTTTTCTAATCCTTTGTGCCAACCTCTTCACTTCTCTCCATGTCCTAGGCACCTTCCTCCTCCTGGATACCCTTGCGCCACACAAAAAGGAACTCATGTTCTTCTTCTCTACCCTCTTCTTCTGAATCGTTCATGCTGAAAAAAAGTGGCTCTTGGTACCCTTCAGGATCATCTTCTTCAACATCATCCCTCTCACCTATGTATTTCTCCAAACTCTTTGTATCCTCCGAGTCATCTTCCTCCATCACCTTATTTTTCTTCCTAACTAGGTATTCCTATAAGGAGATTATGCTTTCTCTTCTTCCTTTGGTGATTTCTCCTTTGTGATAAGCTTTTCGTGCATAGCACCTCTTCTTTGATTTGGACCTTTTCCTACGTGTGTATATACTCATTCTAGTGCTTCTTCCTAGGGCACCTAATGCTTGTGTATCTTGGGAACTTGGTGCCTTCTTCTTTATTTCCTCCATCTATTTCTTCTTGGGTGCGGTATTATACCTACCTATTAGGTCCTTAGGTATAGCTATCTCGTTTTCAAGATAATCGGCATTCTCAAATTTGGGCCTTATCCGAAGGTATATATGTGTCGCGGACCTTCTTGCAATAGTTAGATTCAGGGGTTTTACCATTTGGACTTCTTGTGACACCTACTTTTCCACGTATGTGTGTTTTTGGGGTAGAACAACATCCTACGCATCTCCCTATGATCTTGGTTCAAACTTCCAAGGTCAAGTTTTAACTTTTGGACTCCTTGAATTTGTTAACTCCCACCGGAATTATTGAGTTGTGAAGACGAATGGGAACTTGCACCATGGGATCATGTTATCATCCTCCAACTTAAATCTACCAATACAAAATTGTTCGTATATTACGATCTCAACTTATCCTTTTGTAAGTGTTGGTAATTGTTTCGGTATTCTCCATTCTGCCCCAAACACATTCCTTAAGCACATATACCATTTTTCAAGACGTGCCTTATGAATGGGGTGTCATGTTATCATAGGTGTACTTCTAAAATATTTTTTCATCTTCCTCTGGGTACTCCCATACAAACTTATCTGTTGCATCTAGTACTCAGATTTACGAGAAGAAAATGGTTAAGAGGAAATTACCAAAGAGAATCTTGTCTCGTTCCTATGCGCTGGTGATAATTTCATCTATAATGTATGCAAACAGATTGTAGATGGTGCCATCTGATATTCTTCTACAAACATTTAACTAGGACTTGTTTACCTGCGTCCATCTTTCTTGTGTGTTGAGTTTTGTTACTAGGGCGCAGCAATTCTCATCAATAGGTCATAAATATCCCCAATATTAAATTACCTTGACCCCTTCTTGTAGGCATATGCTGCCACTATATCCTTAGCTTCTTCCTTGTCACACAGGTCATCCTCTATACTATCTCCCTTAGAGATAAGGCCTGTGAATCTTGAAATTAGTTGAGGGGTTATGCGCATCTTGTGCTCTGTGAAGTGAAAGTGGCCTTCATGTATGCATGACATCAGCCATTGAAAGAGACATTCTATCTTTCCAAGTAGGGAAACTCATAGAGTTGTAATAATCCTGCCTTCTCTAACTTCACCTTGACTTCGTCGGTATAGATTGGTAAGCCCTCGGTGTTCTCTAGTTAGTCGAGTGCACTAAATCCAACTCGATTTCCTTTTCAATCACATTTATAAGATGATTGTAGTCACTTACTATCATTTTTTTCAAGTGGTATTCCCATTCCATCCCGAGTGAAACCCCATCCGGGTACTACATTTCTGCATACCATTCTTCATTGGTACTTGAGGTAGTTTCCATTTGTTTTCCCCTACCCTTTCCCTTTCCCTTTTTAGGTGTTACTACTAGTTTCTTGGGTGCCATTGCTTGGGTTATCACTTCAACTTCTCTTCCTAGCTCTGCTCTTCTATCTTTTCCAAGTTCAAATCCCTAACTTGTGAAGAATACTCTTTTCCAAACCGTGCCCTAGCTTCCAAACCCTAACTGGAATATCTTTTCACAAGACAATGCTTCTCCACAACTCTCCCCACACCCATGAATTACTTCCCCCGGTTTGCAGATCCAAACTAGTCACTCACTGTTAAAATATTTCAATTTTTCTTTGCACGGATAAACTCTCAAACCCTAATTCACAAAATCTCTTCCTTCTTCATAATCACAAACTAAATAATGAAGTTCCCAACCATCTATTTATAGTTTTTCCTAGTTTTTTAACATTAAATGTTACCTTACCTACCACCATACTTTAACACTTAATGTGGATTTCTCTAACAAAGTATGACTTTAGCACTTTAACTCACGTGCCCAACCTTGAGCGGATAATTCCCCAACCTTCGACATGCAACTAATCCATCTTGACAGAGACTCTCTTGTGCGCGTGTAACCACCACCGAAGGCACTTCTTATATCATGATTTTTCTCTCACCTACGTCGTGTTTCTTTTGCACTTATTCCTATCTTGTACATGGATCCCCAATGTAGCCTTACCACCTCGACACAAACCATCCTTTTTCACCTTTCCTTGCATGTAATTTTTTTATAGGGTCATTTAATAGGGATTTCTAGTGCAATACTTCATAGTGCTTCACACCTAAAGTTCTTCCACCTTACTCCACCCCACACTAAAATGATGGGTGGTCCTCTACGTAGTTAAAACCTTCAAAAAGTAATGAGATTACCGATGCCCAAGGTTTTGACACAAAATAGCAATGAGAAAGGGAAAGACAAAAAAATAAAATGCATTAAGGGAAATCCTAAACTAACTTGCAATACTACCTTATTTACAAACACTAAGAAGACATATTTATATTAGGGCTTCATCCTAATCCCATTGAAGTGTCCCAAAATCTCATCCCAACCAAGGTGCTTATAATTGGCACGCGCCTAAATCAAGGATGTATGAGATGATGTAAGGACCAAACCAATGGACTTTTAACTTCCTACGATGATGCAAAAACTTTGAATCATATAGTAAGACCATCTGTCCAACCTCAAACTTCTTGTTCTTAATGTGATGTGTGGTCCTCTATGCAGCTTAAAACCTTCAAAAAGTAATGAGATTACTATGTGCCCAAGGTGCAACACAAAATAGCAATGAGAAAGGGAAAGACAAGAAAAGAAAATGCATTAAGGGAAATCCTAAACTAACTTGCAATACTACCTTATTTACAAACACTAAGAAGACTTATTTATATTAGGCTTCATCCTAATCCCATTTAAGTGTCCCAAAAATCTCATCCCAACCAAAGTGCTTATAATTGTGCACGTGCTCCGAATCAAGGATGTATGAGATGATGTAAGGACCCAACCAATGGACTTTTAACTTACTACGATGATGCAAAAACTTTGAATCATATAGTAAGACCATCCATCCAACGTCAAAATTCTTGTTCTTAATGTGATGTGTGGTCCTCTACACAGTTAAAACCTTCAAAAAGTAATGAGATTACCGGTGCCCAAGGTGCAACACAAAATAGCAATGAGAAAGGGAAAGACAAGAAAAGAAAATGCATTAAGGGAAATCCTAAACTAACTTGCAATACTACCTTATTTACAAACACTAAGAAGACTTATTTATATTAGGGCTTCATCCTAATCCCATTTAAGTGTCCCAAAATCTCATCCCAACCAAGTGCTTATAATTGGCATGCGCTGAATCAAGGATGTATGAGATGATGTAAGGACCCAACCAATGGACTTTTAACTTCCTACGATGATGCAAAAACTTTGAATCATATAGTAAGACCATCTGTCCAACCTCAAACTTCTTGTTCTTAATGTGGCAATCATGTCATGCCTTATGTTTTGATTTTTCCATCTTCTAGCTCTACCTGGAGAGTGATCATCTTTCTTCCAATTGCATTAACTTGTCAATTCTTTCTTCTAGTGCTTGTTCATTGACCAATCCTCCTGCGCGCACTATACGCAGAGAAGGTAACGTGAATTCAACTGGCAGTATAGCTTCCATGCCAAACACTATTTGAAATGGTGTGGCCTTGGTCAACCTCTTGTAGGTTTTCCTATATGCCCAAAGAATGACTGATACTTTTTCATCCCAATCCTTTCTACCAACATCAAAGTCTAGCTAATTATTTTGTTAAATGCCTCATTAGTTCCATTTTCCTCGGGGTGATATGGAGTAGTTTTGTGATGGGCCACCATGAATTCGATAGTAGAATCTGACCATTTCATTGAGGAAATGTGTACCTCTATCACTCGTCAAACTTAATGGGCATCCATACCTACTGATTATGTTTTCCCATAAAAATATACCAAGTTAGCCAAGATATATACAATCCATTGTAGGTGCTACCTCTGCCCACCTTGTCAAATAATCATTACAAGTGAGGCTATACCACGAACTAGTCCTTTGCACCACTAGAGAGATTGGTCTAAAGAAGACAATATCCCACTTCTCAAATGGTTCTGTGCTGGTTGTTGGTCACAAAGGCATTTCATCCCTTTTTCTAGGTTTTCCAAGGCACTGGAAATGGTCACAGGCCTTGTAAAACTCAATGCAATCTTGATAAATGGTCTCCCACCAAATCCCTGTGAGTAGAATCTTCCACGCGGTTGTATTTCCCACATTTTTTCCTCCTGTAATCCCACCATGTACTTCTTCCATAATTATAATGCACTCATGTTCTAGTATGTATCGGCATAGAACCTCATCATGACCCATTTTGTACAGGTCTCCACTAATTAGCATGTAGGGCAACCCGTATGGCCAACTTCTTCTTCTCCAAGGCCTTCATTCCATCTGGCACCACACCTGTTTTGAGAAATACTACAATATCCTCCAAATATGAGGGTGCGTTCCACAATCTAAATAGTTACGCGTATGGCATAGTATCTTCAATACTCTACACATCATCTCCTAAATTAATCCTAGACAAATGGTCAAATCTAGAATTATTTTTTCCTGGTTTGACAACCACCATAAACTTGAATTCTTAGAACAATAGTACCCACTGACATATGTGCCCTTGTAGAAATGGCTTGGTCACCAATTATTTTAATGTCATACGGTCAGTGTAAAATATAAAAGGGGTTTCCAACAAATACCTGTCGAAATTATGAAGTGCCTAGATCATTGATAATTCCTCACGCTCGGTAGTAGTGTAATTATGCTCTGCTTGTGTCAATTTCCTACTTGTAAAGCATAAAGGATGATCAATAATCCCTTCACCAGGTTGTGCAAGTACTGCTCCAATGGTAGTTCTTAAGGCATACACATGAACATGGAAAGGCTTATCCCAAGAAGGGAAACATAGGATGGGTGCGATGATAATCTTATCCTTTAAAGTGTCAAATGCCTTCATTACACTTTTCCCCAATAAAAGGAACTCTTATGTCCAAGAAACTATTATAAAGGTGTGGTGATCTTTTCATATCCCTTGATGAACTTCCCAGTAGTACCCCATATGCCCAAGAAATCTAGGCATGATGTTCTCACTAGTAGGCTCCCTCAATCCCACAATTACTACAACTTTTGTGAGATCTACTATCAAGCGCTCCTTACATATGATGTGCACTAATAATGTTCCAAATGGGGTAGAAAGACATATTTCTTAATGTTAAGGGATACCCTCAACTACCAACATATTTCAAACATTAGCCTTATGTTGTCACAATGGTCCTTCGCTAACCCATATATTGTCTAATCATCTAGGTATACTTGAAGGAATTCATGGATAAATTCTGGAAAGCTTGTACCACAATGCGAGAGAACACAACAGTGCATTCTTCAACCCAAACGGCATGACCGTATAGGTAAAACTTCCCCACTCGGTGGAAAAATTTGTCTTCCTTTGGTCCTCCTTTGTGATCCTTACCTGGTGATATCCCAAGAATCCATATGTGAAATAATAGACCCCGTGCCCTGTCACTCCCTATAATATTTCTTCATTAAATGGGGTTAGGAAAGGATCAATGATACATACTACATTTAGGTCCCTTTAATCACCATAGATCCTTATCCTTCTATCCTTCTTGATGCTAATCACCAAGGGACTTATCCATGACTTTTCAATAGCCTCAATAATGTCATGATGCTATCATCTTATCTATTTCTTCCTTGACATTCGCACACAAAGTTAGGATTCATTCGGTATGATCTCTTCTAGACTAGGCATGCACCTTCCTTCAACTTAATTCTCATTTCCCCCAAGAAATGGTGAATTCCTTTAAGCTTATGATACCCACATGGGAATAAATCCTCAAACTCACATAAAAGATAAATGATCTTGGAGACTTCCTTCTCCAACCAATAGTCTCCAATGATATCCGCCTTAGGCTCCTTGTCTAAGCTGATGTTAACCTTATTTGTTTTTAAAGGCTCATGATAGGTGTGTTCCCCTTCATCAGCACTATCTATGACTTTGTGCATCCCTATAAAATGGTCAACATCCAAGTTTTTCACTTCTTCATAATTAATAACATACACCATCTTCCCCTTTTCTTTTTCCAAACATGCACGTTCAAGTTATATCTCTTCTATTTCTTCTTCTTAAAAGTGCACCTCCAGGCCAGGTTCACCTAGCAACTCTAGTAGCCTATCTTCTACCATGGCACTATCCCCAATGGTAAGTCACTTGATAGACTATAATGCCTTATCCACCAAGGGTTTTGTACTATGATACTAAAATGTTTGACTGATATCAGCCACTTGCTATCTCTTGCCAATTCCTTTTCTGGTGATGTGTCTAAGAATGAATGTACCATGTGTGTGCACAACCTTGTAGGGTGGAATACAACTTGTGAACCCATAATAAGGGTGGTAATGCTTCTGCACTTCCCATCTAGGCTACCTCACATGCTTGGATGTGGAAGGAAGTGGTCTCTTTACCATGGTAGTCTTTTATAGCCGTGGGCACGTTGCTCCTTTAAAACCTTACAGAAAAGGCAATTCTCACCTCACACCATTCCAAGAGATTATCCTAATGTGTTTCTCACTAGCGCATAATAGTTTTGAGTATGACATAACTTAACATCCCCATTCATTCATTTTCCTCCTTCCACTGAGCTTTCATCTTCTACAAAAAGACATTGGGGGAAGGCTCCTCCTGAGTACTTAGGTAGCTCCTTTCCTCCTCTAGGCATTGAACCGTAAGCATCTTTTCACATTTGTTATTGATCCTCTCAAATTCCATCCGATTGACTCATAGGTTCCATGTTCCCAATTATTGCATGCTATCTTGGTGGTGTCACTTAGGGACTGAGTATCCTTAAACTAGTTAACTCCTTCTGTGGGATGAATTGTCTTTGGATCCCTGATTGAGCACACATATATTCTATCTAGGACCTCTTCTCCCAAAGTTTTGGTATAGGGTGTTGATTTCCCATTAGCTAGGGGTATGATGACCCATTCCTCCTCATTTTCAAAGCTTATGTATCCCTTGTTGAACCAAAGATCCATATTGTTCTTATAGCACCATGGGTGCCCAAGTAGTGCTAGGAATTTGTCTTCCTCGATGAACACCAAGACTTCAAAGTCCCTAGTAAACTTAGCTCCTGAATGGTGATGGTTGCATCCTTTAAGACACTGATCAGAATTACATTCATTTTTTTTTCCATATGCAACACATTTTAAGATGGATGTAATGTAGTTCTTCCCATATGATGTCATACATCCAAGGTGAGAACATTGACCTTCGTGTCTGTGTCAATGAGGCTATTACTAAGGAGCCATCCATCCATGACCACATTTAACATGATCTCCCTATCATAGTCAAGGTTGTGAGGGGGAAAGTTCACATGCAAGACCTGCCTCTCACACTCTTCCTTAATGCGTGGTACCTTTTCTCTCAACCATGCTCCTAGAAACAAAATAATATTATCTTGCCTTAGCATTTTACATACTTCCTTGACTTCATCCAGGTCATCCTTTGGTGCCTCGACCTTCCTTCTTTGCTCCTTCCTCCTAGACTTCTCCTTTAGACACTGGATTTCTCCTTGTAAACTCCAAATGACGTCCATGGTTTATTGATATACCTCGTTTTGATGCGTCGGGTCTGGGTACTTCCTATGTACCACTTCTTCCCTTGAAACCAGGCTCTTCTACCTTGGTATTTCCTTTACATGTGTGGCTTTTGCTCTTGTTTTTACCATAATAGGTTCCAAGCCTACATTGTGTTTCACCCGTGGCATACATTATGTGTCAACCTTCTTAATTCTTACCATTGCAGTGCCATTGTCTTTCTATTGTTGCTGATTCATGTGCTCAAACAACTCAGGGTACTCCTCATACTTGTGTTTCTTCTCGCACCATGAGAACTATAATAAATTTGGGCACTCATGCTTGTAGTGGTCTATAGACCCACGATTAAAAAATATTCCACGTGGGAACTCACTTATTCCTCCTCTATGGTTATCACAACCACATAATCCTCCACGAAATCCCCTTCTACATACGTACCTCCATCTATGTGCTCCTCATAATGGTGGTCATCATTCTTAGAGCTATTGGCAAGGCTAGTTTTACGCACACCAAGATCAATGGCCTCATGGATCTGATGAATAATTCTACAATCCATAGTGTCATGGGTCGTAGAGGTGAAAATCTTACAGTAGAAAGACACCTTCTTCTGAATTACACACTATAACAAGGGACATCTACTTGCATCATGGTCTCCATGACAAATTTCACAGTCTACTATTACGGCATGTATTACCTTTCAGGGGAAACTATGCTTGACATTCCCCTCTACTTCACAATCTATACACCATATACCACTATGAGTCTCATGGGTTGAGTTCGTAGATAACTTCTCTAGCTTCTTAGCCATAGTAGTGATTTGAGCCTCCAGAAACGGGCTAACACCAATATCAACACTTCCAAAAACTTTGGAATGCAGAGCAGATTCTAACACCTCACGTAGATCTATAAGAGTTTTATGAGATAAAGCTCTTCTAAAAGTGTTATCAACCCCCTAAAAACCATTGAGCATTCTATGAAGGGTGAATGTCATATGATAATTTTGACATGAGAGTTTTAAACCGTGCATCATACTCCCACACACTCTCTACCATTCCTATTGAATCTCCTTTAGGGCATTGATGCTCTTTTGTTCAAACTCAGGGATGTGGAATTCTACCAAGAAGGCATTCTTTAAAGTAGTATAATCCACCACCATTTGATGAGGGTCATATTTCCTATACCAGCTATGTGTGCGCCCTTGCAATGTCATTACAAAATGGCTTTCTTTCCACTCCTGGCTAGTGATTCCTTTCACACGCCATAACAGATCACACTTGTGAACATGTTCTACAACATCTTCAATACCTCTGTAATATAGAAAATGTAAATACATATCAAATAATACTTGAGGAGGTTTAGGGTCCTCGTCCTCTGTGCTAGAGCCTTGGTTTCCTCCATTGTTTCCCCTACCCCCGATCCACCAAATCCACTAGGTTCGTGCCTCCTAACCCACCGGATCCATCAAGTCTTGTTCCTCTTGACCCACTAGATCCAACAGTCTTGTTCCTCCTGACCCACCAGATCCACTAGATCCACTAGGTCCTATTCCTCCTGACCCACCAGATCCACTAGGTCCCGTAATGGTCATGCCAAGGGTCCCTAAAGTTCCACCGAATTGTGTGCTTTGATGGTGCGTGATAATTCCCCGCTACCAGATAGTGTACCCCATGCCACACCTAGATACTAGACCAAAGGTTTGTGTACTTTATCCTTATTCAAAATTTCTTCTAAATACTAGAATAGTATATATAGCCATAGAAGTGAGAAATGAGAAATTGTATCTCTGGGTGTAGATCATCACTTCGACACGATACCAAATGGGTTAACAATATTCTCACCTTGATCTAGAAAAACAAGAACCATGGTTTGGTCATTAGGTGGGTTCGGATATGCGCCAATTACTCTTCTCTCTGTGCAACGAACTATCATCATAATCCGAAGGGTTTTCTTATGCGCTTGCCAAGATGGGGTAGCATAGACTTCCCGGTTCCACATTCTCTACATGGACCTCAACTCCTTCCCGAGAATGTCTTCCCCATAGATCCATCACACCTACAACCTCATGTTTTCTATCAATCTCCCTTTCACACACTTCATTCTACGTGAGTCATCTTTCCTCCCTTTCTTTCTCCATTTTAATATCTTCCATCTTCCTCCATCTTAGCTTCCTCCCCCAACACTCGGCTCGTTTTATCTAGCCATTGGAAATGCATCTAAACTCAAGGTAACAATCAAGATCTTCATTACTAGAGGGATATCACATATAAATGATCCTCTGGGCTCCTGTAGAAACTCAAACTCAGCAACTTCCAGACAAGGATATGTATAAATAGTGTACACTAGAGTGTAGTTAGCTAGTACTCCTTTCCACAAATGATCCATAACATGATTCCACGTCAAATCTGCATCTTTCGATCTTTGGTACTCTTCTTGGGTCCATGTGCATGATCTATAATACGAGCTTTATCTAGACGCATATACCAAGAGCCATTCATACAGGTTCTACTATGAAGCAATAGAATTTTTTTATAAAAATCATGGTAGAGGTTCTCTTCTACCCATCTACATGCATCAAACTCAGGTCCAATGTTGAATCTCTAAGAAAATTCATCCTTCGTGCTCTTGAACCATGATTCAACACTTCCCAAGGCTAAACACTCTATCATTACTCATTACACGGGTCATGATGTATGCCATTTCCTACTACAAATTTGAAAAGAGGTCCTAGAAATGGAACCAAGATGTAGTCATTTTCACACCCACCAAAAGAACAAGGGAATCCCATGCATGTCATTATATCACCCAAGGTGTTGGGCACTCACTTGAGGCACGTGTGGCTGCTGAGTATTTCTTTTATGTGAGTTGAGTGGGAAAACATCATCTATGATCCAAAATTTAAAGGAAGTGAATGGGAATGAAACATGCAAACATCATAGAGCTCTTAATGGCTTTAGATCATTGTAGTCATTGTAGAAAAGATACTTTAACAGATTAAGAACTAAATCAAAATAGAAAGGGAAATGCGTAAGGATTCAAACTCATTCCATAAACATGCATAAAACATAACCATGAAGATATGTAAATGCACCAGAATCATTACTGATCATATTCATATGAACTGGTAACCTCTTTACATTCATTAGATTCATTACGAGCATCATACAAAGGCCACCAAAGTCATGCATCATAACTGGATCCATATCATTTAGCTTTCAAAAAGAAATATAAACCCCAAGCCCTTCATACATCTTTCTCCAATATTTCATCTACCCAACCCAATATGACTCATTATGGAATTTTTGCATAGCTTTGCTCCCTATTGATCTCTCTCTGTGTATTTTTTTGTGTGTCTATGTCTATTTCTTCTTTGGGCACTTATATATATAGGCATCTTGAAGTGCCAACTCGTCCTTCTATGGCCTTAGATCTAGCACCAAGTGTCTGAATGTAGTCCTCCATAGGAGCATGTTCCTTCATGCCTGAGCTCTCCACTTTCTACCATGATGGTCTTCTAGAAGCTTCTATCATAGGGTACATTCTTTACTAGGCCAACCTATAACCAGGCTACAACCTTATCCACTCCGCATGCATAGTCGGGTCACACTTTTCTCATGTCCTGTCTAATACACCAAATATGGATAAGTCCTGAGATCTTGTCTATCAACATGCAACACATACCTTCTAAAATATTCCTAGAACCATGCCTTGCACTCCTTTTCCTTGTGCACCCATCCTTCAACCTAGGCCTTGCGCACCTATGCACCTTTTTGTACTTAGCCAATATTTTAGGGGCCCAACAAGATAAATGATCGATTTGTTGTCAAATTATTTTCACAAGGATTCACCTAGTAAATCCCAAGTGGTGATTGATCCTATGATTAAAATTCTATACCATTGAATTGCTTTAACTTTAAAAGTAGAATCTAATAGCCTTACAACAATATCTTCACAGGTGATATTATGTATAGAAAACAAGACTGCAACATCTCTAATATTTTTCATAGGGGTAAGTTGGTTTTCACCCATGAAATATGGAATGATTTTTAAGGAAACATCAGGTATATCATGATAAAAAAAATTTGCAAAGGGATACAATTAGTAAAGGGCTTAAAATGTCGATTTCTAGCTGTCATTAGAAAGATATGAGTTTGAATCACAAAATTGTGGTTTAGAGATGGAGGATTGGAAATATTGGGCCTGTTGTAAGGCGTAGTATTTCCAACTCTTCTTATCCTAGATGAATTGAGAGGTAATTCAATAAAATCAAAGGGAATGCCTCTTGTTGATTTGGTTCCCACCTTGGGTATGGAATATAGTAAAATATACAATTAGACCCTTATGACAACATCCCTTCTTCATTGTAAAAGTAAATATCTATCAAAATTATCATCCAAACTAGTGATGACAACAAGTAGTTGAAACTGGCTAAGTGGATCTCAGCTTATTGAAACTTGTAACTATTTGTTTATGTCATGTTGATTGTTGATAACTACTTTGAACAATAGATTATGTTTCTGATTTAAAGCAACTAAACTTTTATGAACAACCATTGATGAGGCTAAAATATGTCTCATTAATGTGTAATAAATACTCTCTTTTTACTCCCCTTTTAATCAAGTTTGTCTGCATTTTATAACTTTTGTTTGATCTAAAAATAAGTTAGGATGTAATTTTCCATCTTTTGTTTGATTTAGTTCAAATGTCTAAAACTCTATAATTCCTAAAAAATTGTGTGGAAATTCAGTTTTTTTGAATAAATAGGTCATATTTGGTCAAATAAGTGAAGTATGAAGTAACCAACACCTTTTCGAGGAAGATGGCCAAAATGTGGCTTAGCTCTGAAACTCTATCACTTAGCTCCAAAACTCTATCACTTAGCTCAATAACTTGGTCACTTAGCTCTAGAACTCTGTCACTTAGCTCCGAAACTTTATCACTTAGCTCCGTAACTTTATCACTTAGCTTTGGAACTTTACCAATTCGTTTCGGAAGATTTTCCTTTTGTTTCAAAACTTCTCCAAAGTTCCAAAATCAATGGGCATCTTTTTATTTTATCAAAATTCAGTTATGGAGTAAATAAGGATCCTTCCAATCAAAAATAGACCAACATTTTTCTAGTTCTTCACACTCCAAAAATACATATGTGAGACCAACAACTGTATGTCCAACTTGTTTTCTAAATTTCATATCTACTTTGGGCACTATTCGGTTCCACTAGAATTTGTAGATAGCTATTGAACACTCATAATTGTAAATGCATCTTTGGATGGGGAATATATATATGTATGTATGTATGTATGTATGTATGTATGTATGTATGTATGTATGTATGTATGTATGTATGTGTGTGTGTGTGTGTGTATATATATATATATATATATACATATATATATATATATACATATATATATATATATATATATATATATATACATATATATACATACATATACTTATACACTGAGATCAAATATCGATAGTCAAGTTTTGTAAGATAGAACATTTCAATAAAAATATAGCCATTTAATTTTAAGAGCAACATATTGTGTTAACTCCTGATTCAAGGTGGAGCAAGGGCTGCTCCTCCAAGAAAAAGGATCTTTTATTCTATTGGTATTTATATTTTCAAGTAATTTGTATAAACCTGTTATTAAGTAATTTTGTAAGTACTTTTGATGCTTCAATTAAAATATGTTACATAAGTTATCTATTGTCCCTGCAGGTGTTCTAGTATATGTTCTTATTTCCTCAACAACATTTTAAACAACATCTTCAAAGTGTGTTTATTCCTAGAAGTGTGTTTATTCCCAGCAGTGTGTTTAATTCTACAAAGTGTGTTTATTTCCAGTAGTGTGTTCAATTCTGCAAGATTTTTTCATTTCAACAATGTGTGTTTATTTCAGAAAGTTTCTTATAGTTTAGCTTTAATAAGGCTTTGGCTAGGAAATCTTAAGACACTCTAAAACCCCCAGAAAATAAAAATAATAAATATCTATAATCAATTACTAGTTCACTGAGATTTCTCTTATTGCATATAGCTTCAGACACACCCCTGGTTTGAATATGATAACAACCACGAGCTGAATAAATTAAGGGAATAATGACACCCATCAACCATGCGAAAAAACCATCTTCATTTACATACTGAAAATAATGCTAAAATCGGTTCATAGTGCCACGGACATGCCAAAAATCCTTTCTTGGTCTAAAGTGCACATTGATTTGGATAGGCCATATAACTTTGGTTTGGCTAGTACAATGGGATATCCTCCAAGTTGTGGGTGCCTCAGACCATGGAGAAGCTCAAAATTTGGTTGGTTCCCTTGATGGATCACCTTAAAACTACTAAAATTGACAAGGTTCACGAGATAGAAATAAACTTGAAATTAATCAAAAGTGAATAAAATAGGTGATACACTAAATTGTTAGGGACTTATGATGCACAACAACACAATTTATTACTTATAAAGGGATGATATACTTCACTACAATAATTTTTCAATAGATTTTACACTCACTAATGGTGTTAAAACACACTTAAAGACCTGTAAAACTTACTAAATAACTTATTTGAGGTATTGGGAAGTTAACATGCAAAAGGAATTTATTCACACAAAACTATTGTAATACACTTCAGACATCTTGAAATTGTAGGGAAAACAATATTTATTGATCAAGAAAGTGTACACCTACTGATATTCTACATACAAGTTTGCAAAAATAATGAACCCCCTATACACTTGAAAAATAAATGTATAAATACAAAATATCCACACCTAGTTCTAAAAATAACTAGTGTTAATATTATCCTAATTGGCTATTTGGAAACAAATGCAATAATAGCCACTCACACATAAAATAAAATTAAACTCCAGTAGAACTTGATTCAACCCCATTTGCAAAATTTTGAATAAAAATAATCCAACTCTATACTTATCCTTGCAAAAGAATAAAAATAATACTTTCTCCCCATGCACTATATTTTTACATGCAAAATTACTTACTTATGGCCTTCACAGTTGAGTTTGGCATGAATCTCGATTATAAATATAACCATCATTGGAGATATATCAAGATTTAAATATGTGGGATGAGCTTGTTTTCCCTCTTTTCATCCCATCGAGCATAGTCAATTTTTGAATCAAATGATGCCAAATTGAAGGGCTCAGGGAGACCTTTCCAATGAGACTAATTTTGCATGATTTGGAGATGTAGAGAAAAAGTTATGACCTTTTGAAGTTTTTCCTATTGGGATGAACATGAGAGTGACACATCATAGCATTTTATTGGCTCGGGGATTTCCTTTACGTGTTATGTGGATTTTCTTAGAGGTATGTTCCATTATGAAATATGAGCCAATAAGAAAATTCTAGGTATGCTTTGGACTTCGCAGTGTAAGGCCCCATGAAACCTCCATTATCCATTGTGAAGCATGAATCAATGAAAATCTTCATGCTACTTCACAATTTAATAATTTTTATGAGAACCTTATCAGTGCAAAGCATAAACTAGTAATAACATCCCATGCTCCTTCATGGTGGAAGTCTTATTTATATGAACCTTGTTAGAGGGTGAAGCACAATCCAATGAGAACTCTCCATGTAACTCCGCAGTGTTAGGCTGTTTGATAACCTTGATCGACTACCATGAAATGTGAGCCAATAAGGAGCATCCACCCTCCTTTACGGTGTTAGTCTTTAGTTGTACAATATCAATCTCCACGATGCACAAACCAGCAATAAGGCTCCACATATGTCTCATGTTATATCTCTCTTACTTTCATGTTTTCCTTTCATTCTCTCGTGCCTTTGCATCAAAAATTCTATCTGTGTAGACTAAAAACTATTGGATCCATATAAATTCTGCCACGTATAGTTCCTATTGACCTACTAGACCACCCAAACCTGAAGCATTATTGAACATAAGGTCCATGAAATTCATATGCCTTAAAGAGTGCCAAAATATTGATGTGTGTCCACCATTGTCCATTGATCTTCCACCATATTTCATTTCCTTCACCCACCATATGTTCTTTGACTTTCCTTGACCCAAGCCCAAAACTTGAAATCATATCCAACACAATTAATTCCACGTACTTGAGATCCGAGGAATACTTGGACCGTGAGGAGAGCCAAAATCCTACCACATGGCCTGTTGCTTGATGTTTGGCATTGAAATTTGATAGGCATTTTGAATTTCCCACTAAATTTTTAAACTATATCCTACTAATGGATTAGTTGATCCTCCCACAAGTTTTTAAATTCCAACAGTTAGTGCTTTAGGGCGATGGAAATTGATGGACATGAAAACATCCTAGGATTGTTTAAATGGATGATTCCATTTTAAATGAGTTATCCAAAGTAACCCTTGTGTGCTTTGTGTTATATCAAGAGATGGTTTTGTTCTTGATTTAATCTCCATGACACAATTAACACCACTAATTGTAAACTGAATTTAAATCCCACTTTGCAAATCAATAGCTCTCTCCATTGTTTTAGATTGTAATTTCTATTATATGTCATCCTTCCTACCTTCATGGTTGTTGTATGGTTTGTTTGGAGACAACATCTTGGAATAACACATTAGGTTGTTGGTTTTCTTTTATTCCATCCCTTAGCCTTCCCAAAAGAAAGAAACTAAAAACTTTGTACCCCCTCTCCGATGCTTGACCAAAAATGGTCAACGAGACACAACTTGAAAAACACTTATTATATGACATCAAACCGACAATAAAGACTTCTTCCTCTTATATATATAGACCCCTTGATTATTGATGAACTAGCCAAAGGCTAAACCTATGGACTTCAAGACACATGATAGAGTTATGAACACTATTTTATACTCATAGATACTTATATAGGCAATTCATCCTTCAACATGACATGAAAAACATATTTTATATTGCAACATAATAGTTTCTCAAGACGAGGCAATCAAGAATCCATACTCAACCAAGATACTTAACATACATGAAATATATAAATGTGGACCTTAAATATTGGTTGTGTAAATTAACTTGCATCAATTAATATCTTGTTCATTAAATCACAGTCATTTAATCATTAAATTAATGGACGTAAACTTTCAATAATGTAAGTGTTGTATGCACGCTTATAGAGAATTTACGATGTATGGAAATAAATCATTTTCACTACAATACTTTAAAGTATGATTCTTGGAACTAAAAGAAAATGGATTTCAAACACTATGACTAAATAAAATCTTGTAAATTTAGAATGCGAGATAAAGAGATAAATATCTTCCTAGTATAATCATGCTATGAAACAAAGAAAATAAACTATGGAGGGTTTAGTAGACCATAAGTGTGCCCTAAATTGGGTGTTAATCCCTCCTAAGGCTTGTAACTAAATGATACTGATCAGAACTCAGATTCTTTATTTTATTGGCATGAATGTTACATCTAGGAACAAAGAAACTTCTATGTATGTGTATCTTCTATTCTCTAATCCCTCTATTATCTATATTCTCTCTCTCTCTCTCTCTATATATATATATATATATATATATATATATGTCTTTCAAAATTAATACTTTTTCTTTTATACTCCTTAATTACAACAAAACATGAGAAGAAGAGTTCAACTAGGAGTTTAACAAATTAAGTAAAATATCTTCGGTCTAATAAGTAGAATATCTCAAACAGATCAACAACGAGTTTCAACACATGTAAAAAAACTAATTAAGAGGTTTTCAATTAATCTCAAGTTAATGGACCAGTTCCTTTAGTCATGTGTAACCTTGATCAATCAGTTCTTGTAATGCATAATCATTTGCATGGTTGTGTTATCTCCTAGTTTTTAATGTTCTAGTTGTAACTATTCCTTCAACGACACATAAAAATTTTAGTGTCATCCTTCACGTTATAAGAGATCATCATAATCACATCTTCCTTATTGTAGGTGATTCAACTTTGGCTGTGGATGGGTTTCTACGAATAGGTCCTCGGTATAGGTGATGCCCTTTTCCTTTGAACTAGTTCTACACGGTAATTATTTTTCTCCCTACAAGTTTCGCATATAAAACATTACTCGTAAACAAGTGTGGCATCAAATAAATCATCATTCAAAAACTTATTGAAATTAAGGGAATAAATTTACACATCAAATACCACAAAATTAAGATAACTAGTCATAACTATATTAATCAAGATATATATGTCATAAATTCAAGTTGTGATGATAATGTTTAGTAGTATAACTGGGAAATACAAGGACATGACTTCAATGAATTAACCAAAATACGGATGATGATTTTTTTGTAAAGAGGATTTACGCGACTAATCAAATATACCTTAGAGGATCAAAGAAAGAATTAATATACTCCGACCATGGCAACATAAATTTAAATTCACTTTTAGATGACAATATTACAAACTCGGACACATACAAGTAACAAGGACTCAAAAACATATAGAGAGATCACATCCCATACCTTACAACTCTCGAATTTTTCTAAAAGCGTACATTCTTAAACTTATCTTACACTATAAATTAGATATAAATTAGACACATATTAACTTTCTTCAATTCTAATATCTTCAACTAGAATAAACATACTTTTTTGAGTTGATTTGGGCTTGATGAACTTGTTTGAAATGGAGAAGATTCTCTTGCATCATACTCCATAGGAAATAGAAAATACTTTAGGGTCCACTTTTGAGAAGCTCCTCCAAGGTATTTCCATGTTGTAGGATGTCTCTTTCAGTCATCCATGTGGCCTCCTCAAATGGTTTGTCCTTCCACTTGATGAGGTATTGAAAATATTGTTTTCCTCTGGTCCTTTTGAGTTCTTTCTTATCCCAAATATACGCAATATCCTAAGTCTTGACCTTTTCAACTACCACACCCACTCTTCCTTTGATGTAGATGCTTCTTCTATTGTGCCTTCACCTTTTTCACCTTCCTTGAAGTGATAAAAATATGAAACATTGAATATAGGAGATATACCTACTTCATTAGACAACTCCAAATCATAAGCATTACTTGCAAATTTTCTCAACAGCCTACAAGGTCCTATATTTTTCACTATCAATTTTTCATATCCTCCCTTAGGAAATATCTTCTTCCTAAGATGAGCCATCAGAAGATCACCAACCTCAAAATTCACCTCTCTCCTTTTCAAATCTGCATGTTGTTTATATGTATCTCGCACTTGCTTGCAAATTCTTTCTTACCTATTGGTGTATCTCATGCATGGATGTTACACCTCTAACATCTCCTTCAACACTCATTTTCTCCATATATCTAATATCACTCATCTCAAATACACCTCTAGGTTACATTCCATAAACGATTTAAAAGGGTTTTTACCTATACGTTTATTCACTAGATCATTATATGAAAACTCTTCTTGAGGAAATATAACATCCCACTATTTTGGATGATCTTTTGACAAACATATTAAGAATTTTCCCAAGCTCCTATTGACCATTTAATTTCAGCCATGAGTTTTTGGGTGATAGGATGAGCTAAAACTAAGGTTAGTTCCTAACTAATTCCATAAAGTTCTCCAAAATGTGTCAAAAATGTAAGTTATCCGGTGATGACGAACCCTAAATGCTCCTCTTCATGAACCCTAGAAACATCTCACATTATGTCCCCGTTTGGTGGAAAACATGGGATACCAAGTAAAATATTTTGGCATTGGGCACTAGGAGGCACATAATAGCCATTCGTATTTCTCAAAAACACTAGGTGAGCTCCCTAGAGGATTTGTAGACAAATATCCCAGCCCTTAGGGAAAAAAATAGCACATTTTTGGGTTGTGCCAAGCTGAAGGAGGCGACGAGGAAAATGGAAAGCCAAACCTCTCATGGATTGATTTGGATTTTTTTGTAAACCGTGAACCTCTTGTCCTCTTTGACGGGGGTAGGAAAAGGTGGCCCAAAAAAATAACCGTCCTATCCTTCAAAACCCAACAATGGCTATGGATCTACTAGCATATTTGGGGTTAATAATGACCATAACACTACGATGTCTTTCTACATGATGTGGGAAGCATCAGTCATGGGATGCAAGACAAAGAAACTACTAGGGTGGGAAATGGTGGCTCTACCAAAACATTTGTTGAAGCTATCTCCAATCGGAGGGAAAGTAAAATAAGTGTTGACAAGATGTTAAAACCATCTTGAAAGACTCTAGTGGTGAATATAGAGGAGAATATATTGTAAAAGGTCCTCAAGGAGGAGGAGAATATCTCCCAACTTGGACTCATCTTCATATTTCACAAATTTTGGCCCAAGATCTCTCAACCACATGATTGGATTTCTCAAAGGTGGAGGCAAAAGGTCAAGGGTAAGATTGAACTCTACCCCTATGCCAAAGCCTATTTTATTATTGGTTTTGAAACCCCTAAGGATAGGGACTTAATTATTGACCAATAATGGGTTTGGGAAGAACATGGTATACATATTTTAATCTCTGTTATCCAAATTACTCTCCCAGTCATTTAGGTAACTTATATACACCTTTTGGCTCTAAATTCTCCATTGCAAGGTTGCACGCACTCAAGTTCACTTGGAACATTCCCTTGGTTGTATTTCCTCATGCACCCGCATTCTTATTCTCATGTGCTTTGCGCAATTTCCCCTTCTTCCCTGTTCATTTTCCACTTTTTTCCATCATACCCTTATGAGCCTTCCTTCTACCACTTTATCCTGCCGCATTCTTCCATACACACTATCTTTTTCCTTACTTTGTGTCCTTTCATGCCACGCCATTCTATGAAACACTTGAGTGTTCCACATGCAACAAAATAATGAATGACATGTGGCAGAAATGAAAAATAAAATGAATGGTTGGCTAATTTCTTCAGTCAATCTAGGCGTGCCATGTGTCTTGCATGCCTGACAGCTCTGCATCTTCTAACAACCATATATTTTTCTACAGAGCTCGATTAGCATGCACCTAGTCTCAATCAATAGCTGCTGACATGGGCTATAGTGCTAAACATTCAAATTCAAATTCTTGGGAGATTTGGTAGGTAAGAAATGGGAAAATGTATTTCTCGGAATTAATGAGCAGATATGATTGCTTCAACCACTTGATTTGATATGATCCGCCCTCCTTCCTTCTCCAACATGCCAAAAAGACTTGGGGAAATGTATTTGATAGATTTACAGGCAGATTTGTAGGTATTAAATGCTTCTTATTGGTGATTGTTTTTAAATTCAGGTTTCCCTCATTCCTGTCTTCTTCTTCCATTGATTCATCTATAAATATAAGAGTTGGGCTCATTATTAATGTTGGACATTTTGGATCCTTATGCATTTTGCTAAGGACTTCATATTTTCTATATTTGAGTCACAGACCTCTAGATCTGGCTCTTGCATGTGGATATCGGCCTCTTTCACCATTGTAATAGTTTTGGGAATTTCTCGAAGCAATATAAGCATCATTTTATGACTATTCTTTTTCCTAACATGTTTGCATTCCTTCTTCTTACCTTTCTTATTGTTAAGTTCTCTTTGTGTCATTATACATCCCTTGCAGCTCCTTATTTAGTTGTGTTCCTTGAAACTGATCTGTAAATACATATTAAGTTATGTTACAAGTGTCTAGCCTTATTGAATGCATTTCCCTTCATTTTTCACTCGTAACATATTGTGTTCATCCCTCTTTCTACGGTGCTATAACCTTTTAGTGTAGGTTTTCTTTCGTATTATCCTTCTATCCTGGTCCCTTTGTATTGTTAGCTTAGCTTTCCTTCCAAAGACTAGGAGTAACAATAGAAGTAGAAATCGATAGAGGAACCGACCTTCTCCAAAGATCCATCCCTAGTGTTGGTATCGAAATTGATTCTCATTTGCAAGTGAGCGGATCACGATTTAACAAGAAGCTTAGAGACAAATAAATCATCATGTATGTCATTTTAGCTAATCGGGAGGTGATTCGGTGGCTCTTTGTCACTCAAATGTTGGAGAAATGGATAGCACCTTGATGAGGCCAGTATATGTCCAATTAATGTATAATATATGATCTCATCATTCTCTCCTTTTGATTAAGTTTGATTGCATTGTGTGACTTTTAGTTGATCTGATATGAGTTGGGATGTAACTATCTGTCTTTTGATTAATTGTGATCTTAATGTTAAAAACTTTGAAATTCCTAACATAGTGTGTGTTTAAATTCAATTTTGTAATAAAAAAAGTCTAATCAATCCAAGAAATGAAGCAGGTGGCATTCAGTATGTTTTTGATAGCGTCTAATCTTACATAGCTTAGTTCTAGAACTTCCAAGCTAGTTCTGGAACTCCATCACATAGTCATTATTTAGTTCTAAAACTTTTGGAATTAGTTCTGGAAATCCAGAATTTATTTCCAAAATTTTCAGACTTAGTTCCAAAAATCTCATAGTTTTTGGTTCTTAACAATTTCGTATGGTTCTGGAACTGATGAGAGTTATCTATTTTAAACCACATCCAGAAATTTTACATCTACAATCATAAAGGATGCGAATATTTCTGAATGCAGATCCAGGAAGAGTTATCCTACAATTGTCTGATCAACCACTATCTGAATCAGCATCTAATCTGGGCATGATTTGATTTCATCAGAATCATTGAGATAGCTAGGATTGTAAAATGTATATAAATGTAAACCTGCATTAGATAGATAGAGATATAGAATAGAGAGAGAAATATACTAAGTATCCAGATCCAGTACGTTTTGTACTACTAAATGTTTTCATCAATAAAATAGCCATTCTGATTTGAGAGAATTCTAAGTTGTTAAAATCTTGATTCGAGGAGCAAGGGACCACTCCCCCAAGGACCAGGATATTCATTTATTTGGTATTTATATTTCCTCATAAAGTAGCTTAGATCTATTAATTTTGGATTACTTTAGTTCTTTCGATTAAATTCTATTGCATACTTGTGCACTGCATGTGTTTAGATAAATCTTTATATTTCTTGCAATTGTTTTCAAGCATTTTAATCTAAGTATTTACTTTCAAAAGAAAGTGTGTTTATTTTCCAACAACAAGTGTGTTTCCTTTTTGCATGGTTTTTTTCCTTTCAGCAAACTTTCAGTGTGTTTTATTTTCAGCAAGTTTTCATAGTTTAATTTGAATAAGGTTTTACCAATAAATCCTTAAGACATTTAAGAGATCCCTAGAAAATATAAAAATAAATATAGTCAACTATTAGATCGGTTAAATTACTCTTGTTGCATATAGATTTGGACACACGCTGGTTTGATATGACATTAATAAGAAGTTGATTAAATGAAGGAAATAATGACACCTATCACACCTTCAAAATTATTTGATCTATCCTCACTACTTCAAGTTTTTCCTTTCAACCGGGGTGAGAGGACCCATTTTGTAACCTCTGTTGGTGAAGGAGAATGAAGATATCCTTATTTATACAAATTTGAAAGGAAACCTTGAGAAAATATGATCAATGCACGACAATTTAACTCTCACAACTTGTCACTTCTAAAGAATGGTGATATTTTCTAAAAAAGGTTAAGGTTACTAAAGACATTATGGAATCCCGATTTCTTCTACATATTTTGCAAAAGTAGAATTTATTCATTTGTGGACATGCAAGGAAAATAGGGTAGTTTTGTTAGGATTCATTGTTTTTAAATAATTTTTGTGGGAGATTAAGCGGGATTAACTTGATTTTTCCGGATCTTTGAGAACCTTCACAACAATTTGAAAACTGAATGAAAGAATGCTTTAAAATAGCTAAAATATTATTTCAACTAGAAGGTATGCACCAATAGAGGCCCAAATTTTTATGGTTTCACACAATATCCAAGAATTTAACACGAAGGCTCGAGCTAAAGACTCAAGCAAACATTAAAATACCCTGGTTCCTCATGCTTAAGATACACTCAAAGGCTTACAAACAATCTTTATAAAAAAATGACAAAGAAAGTGATTTTAAATTGTTTACCTCATTACAAGATGAAGTCTCTTCTCGTAATGAAATTGCAAATGCCACTAAACTATCATAGGGACAAGATCCTCTGTGATTCAAAGGGATTTTAACACAAAAACACAATAGAAAAATCAAAACAATTTGAAAACATTCTAAAATAAAAGCAAACATAATTTTTCCCAAGATTAACATAGATTAATTTGAAGTTGATTAGATTCATCAGTAGGGGAAGGTTTCTTGAACAATCTCGAGCTTTTTATTGGTTGTACACTTGAAACCAAATTGACATGATCAAATATAAAACATAAGAGATTAACAGGTTTCTTAGATGGTCTCTCAACAAGATGGGATTTCTCAAATTTTCTCCTAAGAATTCAACCCCCGACGTTTTGCAAGAGTATTCTCATTGCATTTATAAAATTCACTCACTCACTCATCTAAATTTTCCCCCAAAAAGAAGAATATTTGAGGAATCCTTTGCTTGTTACCAATTTGTCTTAGAAAGTGATGTTTAACAAATTTACACCCGAAACCTACTAGGTGGATAAATCATGAACTGATCACATTTCTCAAACCCTTGACCAATGACTGGGATAGCATTCCATACTTTTTGACATTCCTTCTAATCATTTTTATTCTATCATGTGATAAATCCCCTTTTTAATCATTTTTAGGTGGCTCTATATAGCTGGATCTGACAAACAATCCTTTTCACCCTCGAGAATACACCATGAGAAATGAGTTCCCTCGCATGGATGCCTACATTCGTGCCTCTTAGAAATGAGTGTTGCACATAGATTATTTCACATACCTATGTTGTGAGTCCAAGTTGGCCAAGTGCAAAGAGGAGTTAGCAGAAACCTCCACGTGTTTCCCTGATGTAACTACAAAGGTGAAGTACAGAGGTAGGTTCCCAAACGAGCGCGGGCCTTCCACATGTTTTTTTGGTACAACTTCAAAGATGAAGTTTAGAGGTAGGACCTCAAACAAGCACAATCTCTCCACGTGCCCTAGGCCCAAGAAAATTTCTTTTTCCCTTTGAAAAAGTTTCAATATAAAAGGAGCCAGTGGAAGCCTCCACATGTCTCTTTGGCACACTTTTGATATGGTGCCCAAAAGTGGAGACTCTAAACAAGTGTGGGCTCACCATGTGTCTCAGTCCGGAAAATTTGTTGAAAGAGTTCAAGGAACCATGGAAGGTGCCACGTACCTTAGGTCTGAGAAATTTTCATCGACCATTGAAAAGTCTAAGTATGAGAAGACCAAGCGGAAACCTCCACGTGTCCTCGTGATGCTTCTTCAAAATTAAAGTACAAGGGTAGTTTCCAAACATGCGCGGGCCCTCCATGTGTCCCAAGCCTTAGAAATTTGATTGAAAAGTTTAAGTAAATAAAGGACCCAATGAAAGCCTCCACATGTCTCCTTGGCACAATTACTAAGGTAGGACCCAAAGGTAACTTTTAAATGAGTGTCAGCCCTTCACGTGGATAATATTTGAGTTGAAGGGGGCCTTAAAGTTTAAAAAATCCTTGGTGACCTGCCGCTCTGCTTCTAACTTTTGACGTGGGCCCCAATGGAGTTGCATGGGTTATTTCATAACTTTTCTCCCTCATACAAAAAGGAAAAAAACTTCAAAATGTTCTTCCGACCTACCTCCTCGCTTGTAACATGAAAAACTACCACGTGTCCTTCTTCGGGGTCAAAGTAATACTTTTTCCCTGTTGCTTCATATTTTTAAATAACCAATCAAATGTTATCAAGGCCACAGGGCCAATTTGGTATTTTTAAAAATATGGCAAAAGTGAAAATTTTCAGTAAAAGGACCCGCCAGGCCATATCCAATTAGAAAGAACCAGGTTTTCACAAATGTTGGGACAAGAATTGATAGACAAACATGATTGTGGAAAAATAGAAGGAAGGGGAAAACCCGAATTCATGCCCAAATTACAAATTATTTCTCATGGACAGAGAAATGGTAAACAATATCTAAACTCAATGTGATCCTTGACCAAAGGAAAAGACTGACCATGGCAACCAAATGAAGGAAAAATACTTCACGGATCAATATAGGGAGACAGAGAAAAATTCACACCATGCAAACTGAGACATTTTTGAACGAATAGGGTGAGATTAAAAATGAGCACCAACATCAGCTCCGACTCGGGATGGGAACTCCCTACAAGTGCCACAAGAACAACATAGCAGACCATGTGCCAAAAATCCATTAGGAAACAGATTCAAAGAACAAGCTTGCAGAGTCAAAAGATAATAACCGACTCCCCAAGATCAATCGAAAAACCAACAAAAACTTGTCATCGGGGACCAGGAAACACTAAAACAGAAAAACATGAAAGCAACACGAAACCAAAATACTTTACACTATACAATGATGTGCACCCTGATGTAGAGAAACAATCAAGGAAAATTTTCAAGTGCATTTGATTTTGGATATGACCACGTTAAATAGTTATGATACGTCTTTAAGAACTAGTCATATGATCGTTTCTCTTCTCCATACAAGTTTCTATCTAACAAATTTTTTTCAAGCTTATCCTTTGTGGCTATGTCAATTTTTTTAACATCTCTCGAGGATTCATCAAAAATCAAAGCCCCAAGAAAATCAATCTACTCAGGATATCTGCATTGATCAACTTCATACTCCTTGAAAACAACATAGCTCACTGAGTTATCAACATCAATGTTTGTTTGAAATAATTCATAAGAAGCATTGTTGGGGTCCTCAATGAGATATAACATCTTATTTTCACCAGGTAACTTCACAAGACTTCCGTCAATTGGTATGGTGGCATAAGACATGTCCATTTGCATACTTCCACCCACATTGGCTACCCACTTCCTAGATAATATCATTCCCCATTTAACAGACAATCCATAATTACAACATTCAAAGTTAAGTACTTTCTTGGATTTCTAATTGTAAAACTAAAACCTTGACACATCCAACTACTGGCACCTCTCTTGAATCCATGGCAGTACATTTCCCATAAGTTGTTGTTACTTTGAGATTCAACTCATTCATGACCTCAAGAGGCATTACATTACATGAGGCTCCTAAATCAAACATGAAGTTATGTAATGTCTATCCTTAATAATCAGAGTAGTAAAAAATGGATCCACATTTAGCTGAGACTCAACCAGAGAAATTCCCAAATAAACCTCAGGTGGTTCACCCAATTCCTCCAATGCTTGTGGTTTTTCTAATTCTGCAATGGTAGGAGGAACCTCTACATTGTTTACCTTTTTACCCTAGGTGAAATTTTCTTCCTTAAGCCCCAAATACTCAAACACCCTCTTCTTATGCTCAAGGATTCTAAGCAATTCAACAATAGGAACAATAATATTGATCTGACTCAATATTTGGGCTATGTCATAATGAACATATTTGGGTAAGGTAGTATTAGAAGGAAGGTTTACAATTTTATTTGATGACACAAGATTTTTCATAGTCTGAGCATGGAGAGGAACACAAGTTTTATTTGGGGTGAAAAATCCTTTTCTAGATGCATATCTCTTAGGGTTTTCCTTAGGGGTTATGGTAAGAATTGGAATTTTTGGTTTGGCCTGAGGCCCTGCCCCTTTGATGACTTTGCTCCTGGTATTATATTATTTTTCATGGCCAACTACTGCATTCATTAACAACTTCATATCCTCCTCAGAAGGGATTCCTCCATCATACTTCTTTATCATTAATACCCTTAAGTACTCAAAATAATTATTAGGCAACTCAAAAGCTTGTACCATATCAATTTCAAAAGAATGAGTGGGAGGAAGGGGTAATACAGTGAATGCAATCCCGTAAATGTACAAATAGTTCGCACTAATTAATTTAGTCAAACTTTCTCCTTACCGTGAGCTTGTAGATAACCCCATTATGCACACATCATCATCGGTGTCATCATCACTTCCCTAAATTATTTATCTTCATCACATGGGGAATGTGGCAAGAAACATCTATCACATCACTCAATTTCATTGGATTCTTCCATGTAGCAACAACTCGCGATCAAAGGATCCAGAACCAATATGTTTTCCCCTGGGGTTGGGGTTGTTTATTTCCTAATCCCACGGGTCATTTGCCTCTTTCCCCGTCATCTAATCTATGATTACATCCGGGATGATTTGAAAACCTTTCTTGACCTTGTGGCTTGTGGTGACCTTGTGAACTTTGTCGAATTCCCTTCTCTGCTCTAGCCAGTTTATAGGATATTTCCTTAAAAGCTCCAGCCAAAGTTTTTATAACCTCTTCTAATTCCATAGACTTACTTGACTGAGGCTTCTCTAGATTGATCAGCTTGATACCTTCCCTCTTAAGAGGCTTACAAACTACTTTGATATTGTTTTCAATCTGAAAATCCATGGTGAAGGCCTGCCTCAAAGTTCTTTGGTTTTTTTCCCTTAAATAATAAGCAACCTTCTTATCAAAATCATCAGAGTATTTTATTAAAAAAGAAACATCACTTGGCCTCAGGATTACAGGTAGCCTATTCAAGGTCTTATTGAATCTAGTATTAAATTCATGAATAGATTCATTAGGAATCTTCTTAATATTTTCAAATTCTGATAAAAGAAACCTAGTGTCCTGCTTTATCCCCATACTACAATCTAAAAGCATTCTTCATTTCTATCAATGAATCAATGGAGTTGTCTGGAAAATATTTATACTAGCCCCGTGTGTCCTCCTGTAGAGTATGAATAAACAATTTTATATACACATCCTCAAATTCAATATCAAATTCTTCCATCATATTGACAAAATGATTTAGGTGTTGATCACCAAAGTAATAGCATTATTTCCTTGAAATTTAGGAAGTCTATTTCTAACATCTTGGGGCACTAAATTTGGATATCTAACCATACCTCTAAAATCTATAGGACCAAAAGTGTTCACAAAAATGGAGTTCTAGGTGGGGTGGGCCATATTGTATTGGGAGGTGATCTTACAAGAGAAATAAAATGATGAGGAGTGAGGGGTATTTGGAACACATGAGTATAATTTTCAAAATGAATGTCCTCTAAAGACTCTGTTTCTTGTAAGATCCTATCAGCTTTGGAAAACACAGGAAAGAGTGAGATGTAAAATTTTCAAATACAAATGAAGTACCCTCTCTAGTTGGATAATTCATATATTTCAAAAATACTACCTAATTTAGAAGCACTTGAGGAAGTATGGAAATATTCAATGACAAGATGATCAGTTTCCACAATTGATAACTCTTTTCTTGATTTCTGATCTCCAATAACTTTCCGATTCTTCTTCCTTCAAAATTTGTCTTTCCCAATTTTGGAAACAACCTTATAGCAAGGTATTTAATGAAGAAATATCTTCTTCCTTCTAAATTTACAAATATTAGTGATAAATTTCAATTGACAGAGGTTAAGACATTGACATTTATCAAAAATCAATTCAACATAGAGTCACCACTAAGTATTTTCACCTTGGTTCTACAAATGCACTAAAATTGATCCATCAAATGTCTTTCAACACTAAATTCATGTAAAGCTTCATATATCTGACCTCCCTTCACCCGTATTTAACATTGATGATGTAAACTTAGTGCTAAAACAAACCGAAACTTGAAATATTGCATGCGAGAACTTGAATCCCGCAAATCTTACAGATCTCAACAACGGATGACATTTAAATAACGTATTTGCACTTAGAGCATGTAAGAAACATTACTAGGGCCAAATATAAGAATTCATTTGAAGATCATCGATAATGGTGCCAATATAGGTGTTGGTATCCAAATTGATTCTCCCTTGCAAGCTACGCAACATAACAGATTTAAAAAGAAGCCTAGAGATAGATAAATCATCATGTATGTCATTTTATAGCCGGGAGGTCATTCAGCTAGCTCTTTGTCACTCAAATGTTGGAGAAATGGATAGCATTTTCAAAAGGATTTGATCTATCCTCACTACTTTAGGTTTTTCCTTTGTGCACATACAGGAAAACAGGGGTAGTTTAGGTAGGATTCATTGTTTTTGAATAATTTTTGGTTGGAGATTAAGTACGATAAACTTGATTTTTCCGGATCTTTGATAACCTTAACAACAATTTGAAAACTAAATGAAAAATGCTTTAGAACAGCTAAAATATTCCTTCAACCATAAGGTGTGCATCAATGGAGGAACATATTTGCATGGTTTCACATAATCTCCAAGAATTTAACACAAAGGCTCGAGCTAAAGACTCAATTAAACATTAAAATACCCTTGGTTCCTCATGCCTAAGATACACTCAAAGGATTACAGACAATATTTATCAAAAAAATGACAATAAAGTGATTTTAAATTGTTTATCTCATTACAGGATGAAGGATCTTCTCATAATGAAATTGCAAATGCCACTAAACTATCAAAGGGACAAGATCCTGTGTGATTCAAGGGATTTTAAAACAATATTACAATAGAAAAATAAAAACAATTTGAAAACATTCTCAAATAAAAGCTTACACAATTTTTCCTAAGATTAAAATAGATTAATTCAAGTTGATTAGATTCATCAACGGGAAGGTTTCTTGAACAATCTCGAGCTTGTCAATGGCTATACACTTGTAACCAACTTAACATGATCGAATCTAAAACATAAGAGATTAACAATTTTCTCGGATGGTCTCTCA
Source organism: Taxus wallichiana var. yunnanensis (assembly GCA_018340775.1). Taxonomy (NCBI): domain Eukaryota; kingdom Viridiplantae; phylum Streptophyta; class Pinopsida; order Cupressales; family Taxaceae; genus Taxus; species Taxus wallichiana. The sequence continues at coordinate 36,496,938 of CM031235.1, read as the reverse complement.
GAAGATGGGATTTCTCAAATTTTCTCTTAAAAATTCAACCCCCACATTTTGCAATAGTATCCTCATTGCATTTATACAATTCACTCACTCACTCATCTAAATTTTCCCCAAAAAGAAGAATATTTGAGGAATCCTTTGCTTGGTACCAATTTGTCTCAAAATTTGATGTTTAACAAATTTACACCCAAAAGTACCGGCTTTGGATAAATCATGAACTCGATCACATTTCTCCGACCCTTCACAAAAATTTGAAAACTAAATGATAGAATGCTTCGTAATAGATAAAATATTCCTTCAACCAAAAGGTATACATCAATGGAGGCCCAGAATTTCACTGTTTCACAAAATCTCCAAGAATTTAACATGAAGGCTTGAGCTAAAGACTCAATCAAACATTAAAAGACTCTGGTTCCTCACGCCTAAGATACAATCAAAGGCTTACAAACAATCTTTATCAAAAAAATGACAAGAAAGTGATTTTAAATTGTTTAACTCATTACAGGGATGAAGGATCTTCTCGTAATGAAATCAAAAATTCCACTAAACTATCACAGGGATGAGATCCTGTGTGATTCAAAGTGATTTTAACACAAGATTGGAACAGAAACATCAAAACCATTTGAAAAAATTCTGAAATAAAAGTAGACAATTTTTTTCCCAAGATTAACATAGATTAATTCAAAGTTGATTAGATTCATCAAATAGGGAAGGTTTCTTGAACAATCTTAGAGCTTGTTAATGGTTGTATAATTGTAACCAACTTGACATGATCAAATATAAACCATAAGAGATTAACGAGTTTCTCAAATGGTCTCTCGGAAAATGGGATTTCTCAAATTTTCTCGTAAGAATTCAACCTACCACCTTTGCAAGAGTATCCTCAGTGCATTTATACAATTCACTCACTCACTCATCCAACTTTTTCCCCGAAAAAGAAGAATATTCGGGGAATCCTTTGCTTGTTACCAATTTTTCTCAAAAAGTGATGTTTAAAAAAATTTACACCCGAAAGTTGCTGGTGGATGAATCAATAACTCGATCACATTTCTCAAACCCTCAACTAATGACACAGATGCCATGCCATAATTTTTGATAGTCCTTCTAATCATTCTTATTCTGCCATGCGAGAAATCCCCTTTTAATCATTTTCAGGTGGCTCTGTATAGCTGGATCTGACAAACAATCCTTTTCACCCTCGAGAATACACCGTGATAAAGTAGTGCCCTCACATGGATGCATGCATTCGTGCCTCTTAGAAATGATTTTCCACGCATGGATTATTTCACATACCTTCATTGCGAGTCCAAGTTGGCCAAGTGAAAAGAGGAGTCGCGAAACCTCCATGTATTTCCACAGCGTAATCGCAAAGGTGAAGTACTGAGGGTAGGTTTCCAAATGAGTGCGGGTCTTCCACGTGTTTGTTTGTCACAAATTTAAAGATGATGTTTATAGGTGGGACCTTAAATGAGTTCAAGCTCTCCACATTCTCTAAGCACAAGAAAATTGCCTTTTGGCCTTTAAAAATGTTTCAGTATAAAAAGGTAATAGCGGAAGCATCCACGTGTCTCTTTGGCGCACTTTTCATATGGTTCCCAAAAGTGGAGACTCTAAACAAGTGGGGTTCACCACGTGTCTCATTCTTAAAAATTTGTTGAAAGAGTTCAAGGACCAACAAAAGGCACCACATGCCTACACTTTGAGAAAGTTTCATCGGCCATTGAAAGTCTAAGTATGGGAAGACCTAGCGGAAACCTCCACATGTCCTCTTGGTGCTTCTTCAAAACTAAAGTATAGGGAAGTTCCCAAAAAAATTCAGGCCCTCCACATGTCCCAGGACTTAGAAAGTTGATTGAAAAGTTTAAGTATAAAGAGGATCTAGCGGAAGCCTCCATGTGTCTCCTCGATGCAATCCGTTAAGGTAGGACCCAAAGGAAAATTTCAAATGAACATTGGCCCTCCACATGTACAAGCTTTGAGATGAAGTGGGCCTGCGGCGTGAGAATCAACAAGTAACTCTTCCGCGTACCCGACCTCCCGAGGTCGTGCCGAGACAGCCGGTGGGGGTAGAATATGCAGACAAACTAGTTAGGCAGTCTAATGTCTTCGACACGCACTAGTGGAATTTGTGAATCTAAGGCAAAGAAGGCCCTTCTAACTTGGACTGGTGTGATAGATCGATCAACAAGGATGACTGCTCGAAGGCTCCAATCAATATCGAGCTCTGGCGTGATTCGATCTATGGGTTGCGGAATACGTGGAAAATGACCTGGGATTGTTTCGTGTATATCTCCCGATAAGGTCATATAGTGGATGATGAATATAATTGATTCTATGGACGATTTTCTGGCCTAGTCCAGAATTCCCTAGCTTCGTTAGCTGCTATATCTAGTAAGGACAGTTGTTCGATGATGATAGGTGGAAGTGGAGTGGACCTGAATACCAAGGTGCGTAGGCTAGTGTCTATATCTAATTGACTTGTGGACTCGTTGGGCTGTGGGATCTGTGGATCACAACCATAGACTCTCGGTTGTTGCGGTCCTGTTATGGTCATATGCGAAATCAAGTTCTAATCCCTAGTATCCAGTAATCGTATGCTTTCTCAGCTTCTATGTTTAGAACCAATAGTTGTGCAATCTTCTCAGAATACCTTACAGGTGTTCTCGCAACCTGGATTCTTAAGCTGGTATCTATATCTACGAGGGTGTCTCCAGCGTCTGGCTGTGGAACTAGAGGATCACACCCGAATGTTTGTTCTCTTTCGAGCCCTTCTACAGTCATGTGGATGTTTTCTAGGGTAATCTGTAGTTTGGCTGACTTGACCAAAACGTATGTGCTTGGTCGTCTTCTATGTTTAATCCTCTTAATTGAGAACTGATCTGTTGTAAATCTGTGGTTGTTCGGAATACTTGTATCCTGAGATTTTGGTCTATGTCAACTATTGCTGTGACTAGGTTTGGTTGAGGCACGATTGGCTCAAATATATATTCCCTGGGCTCTTGAGGTCCCGTGATTGTCATACGAAACAAAATGCAATCTAACTGTAATGAAACAAATTCTAACTATGTGAAATAAATCTAACTGTATAACTTTTATTCTTCTAAGAAAATTTTTAATAATTTTAAGGAAAGCAAACTATTTTAAGCATATCTAGAAATAATAACTAAACAATAATTTGAAATAGACAAGATAACCGAGTGTAGTTATTTGCCTGTGTGATTTGTAGAATTATTCTAAATAAAACAGTTTGTCTAATCTACTGCAAGATTCTCGATCCTACCTCAGAAGTGAGGAGTGAATCATAGTTTCTCAGAAACTATCAATCCCCACAGCTTCCTTGGCAATGTCGAGAATAGAATGAAATGAAATAAAGTGATTAACTACTCTATTTGATATGAATCTGACTAGAACTTTGAAATGTAAAACCTGGACTCCATAGAACAGTGGTGAATCCGATGGTGTATGTGATCTCGTCCCCTCAGTATGATCTCCTCGTTCTTTTGTGTTCACGTGGATCCAGAAAAGTGTGTAATGCTAGCACCGATAAGAGTAGATTTTGGGACAAGGACAGCTCAGAATGCAGACCGAGAATGCGAGTAGGAGAGGGATAGCGCAAGAGTACAGAGCTTGGCTTATGCGATTCCTAGCGGGATTTTACTGCGAGTCATGCAACATGAAGCGACCAGAACCTGTAACTATCCTATACGAAGAGCAAAACCTGCAACTTTAATGGCTTCCTAAGCTATTCTGTTCCAATGGATTGGATAAAATAAAGACACTGCTTGCACAAGTTGGATATGTGGCTTACCAACAGCTGGATAAAGCTAACCAGGTATATAATGAATTGAACTAAGAATTCTAAGACACGATGAAGATAAATCTACAGCAAAGAGGAATCAGAGGCAAGCTTCTAACTGGATTGGATGGAACAATAGCACTGCCTGCACAAGATGGGTCTGTGGCTTACCAACAGCTGAACAATACTAACCAAGTATGAAATGAACTATGCTATCAATCCTAAGCAAGCTGACAGACCAAACCACTAAAATGAGGGAATGAGAGCAAAGATCAAACTTCAAAATCCAGCCAAGCTTCAGACCAAAAACTCCAGACCATTTGCATGTGCACAAACCATGCATTTATAGGAATTCAAACATCCAAGAACCAAAACCAAATTGAACTCCTAAACAATAAACAAAGGAAAAACACTATTCCAGGGGACCAAAAACATAAATGCATGCTCAAGTCGGCAAAGAAAAGCTGGTGAAATGTGATATTTCACGTGGGTCGCGTCAAAAGAGCGTTTTGGAAAATGCGCACAGGACCGCCGCTCAGCAAGCGGCGGCGGTTCTGAGACCGCGCCTGTTACGGGCGCGCGCCGAGACCGCCGCCTGGCGGGCGGCGGTGAGACCGCCGCCTGCGGCGGCGGTTTCATCACTGAAGGTCAAGAGGCCAAGGAAAGAGGGAAAAAAAAAGGGAAAACAAAGGGCGCGGGGGCTAAGCGGGGCATGCGGGATGTTAACGCATACTCCAAAGGCTTTTCCGGATCCCGAACACCTTGCGAGGAGACCTGTATCATCATCGGGGCATTTATTACACCGTTCGCAGTACAGTACCTTACAATTTTGGGTACGTACATATTGCCCCCTCGGAGAAGCGTTTTAGCCATGAAGAGGCGTAAAATGGTGGGTCCGAGTATGGCCATCCCAAAATGGGGAGTTAGAAGTTATACCTTACACGTCCGTGTGTTGAAATGACGCCATTCCAAAATTCCCGCTACCTGCAAAATGAAAAGAGAACTCAAGTGCAGATAGATACAATAATTTGGAAAACAAACACTAAAATAACAGGGAAAGAGAACATACCATTTGTGCGGGGATAGAAACTTACCTCCAACAGCGCTCCGAACCTGCGAAAAAGCCATTTTAAAACGAAACAGAACGATATATATATGAAAGTGGGCCCATTTTCCTATTCATTTGCGCGAGTCGATTCGATTGATTTTGAGCTCTGGGACCCACGGTGATGGTTTCTTGCGTGAATAGAGTCAAAACGTCCGGAGCGAGATAGCGATCATGCCCCCACGTGCGGAACGCCACCCCACGAGATCACAGGTCGGTTTTCTTTAATTTTGCATTTTTCCCCCTTCAAATTTGAAATGGCAAATTCTTTGTAATGGGGGGGTTATTTTTGAAAATGTTAGGTTCAAAAGGTCCACCTAGGGGGGGCGCCTACTGGGTAGGCTTTGTTTTTAGTTAAAAAGGTCATTTTTTGCTCATTTTGGGCTTTTTAGGTTTAAAAACCCGCGCGGGTTTTCGGACCGCGACCGCCGCCCTGGCCAGGGCGGCGGTTACACGACCGCCTTGGCCCGGCGGTTACGTTACATGCCTTGCCTTAAAGGCGGCGATTCTGACCGCCTCCTGCCGGGCGGTGGTTTTGCACAGAAAGCAAAAGGAGCTTGCTTTAGACATTGCACTTGTATTTTTATCATTTCTATATGTTTTTACGACTCTCTCGGCATTGATTAGATACTAACTTGCTCTGTTTTGTGTGTTTTTGGGTGTATGCAGGCGAGAGAGGAGTACATCAGATGGAGTCGAGAGAGGGAGTGTGATTGGTTGCCCGGGGTATTGGATGCCCTCTCACCAGATGAGGAGGACACATTGCAGAGGGCCGGCATACTGCGTATATCGCGCGTGCCTCATGTCGCACCATCTAGTCACATCCTTTGTGACTTGTTTTCTTATTGGGATGCAGATCGGAACACTTTCCGACTGCCAGGGGTCCGCGGTGAGTGGACGATTACTTTGGAGGATGTTTACCGTATCCTGGGGGTCCCGATCATCGGGAGGAGACTCACACTGGAGACAGCAGGGTCCCGAGCACAGATTGCACAGTGGGCAGGTTACATGGGGGATGCAGCTATCTCCACGGGGCCGAAGAAGGGAGTGAGAGTTAGATCCATTCCTTCTTTTCCCATCCCCGTATTTCGACAGGCTATCATGGGGATCCTTGCCTCGAGGCTGATCGGGGACAAGGGAGGGGATACTTTACTATACTGTTGGGCCCCCATCATTGCACAGATAGAGGGGCATGGCCGGATATATGCCTGGGGCGCAGATATTCTGGGGACCACCTACCATGACTTATACAGGGTGGTCCATTTGCAGGGACAGTCATTGAGCCACCCGACTCTGGTCATGAGTTGGGTGTACGAGCATTTTATTCCTTATGGCAGAGGGGTAGAGGTGGCAGACCCAGGGGCTGTGAGGGCAGCTAGATGGTCAGATATGTCGGTGCTTAGAGCACCTCACCAGCCAGTTGCCTCCCTTACCACAGCAGATATGGAGGCGACGCCGTACCGGCTTATGGCCGGCATATGGGGTGAGGAGACCCTTACATTGATCTCCTGTTCCACCACAGGGCAGCTTATCGACCGCGTGGGACGGGTGGAGGTACACCCTTTTGGCAGAGTTCCTCAGCAGTTCGGCCTTCCATATGCGGGCATGCTTCCTCCAGTGGCACCGGTTTATAGATCAGTCCGCGAGGCTAGAGGGGGGCCTAGAGGCCGTGGTTGGACAGTGGTCACTCCTGGTATTCCTATTGTAGCCAGGGGGATTGTTCGGGCCAGAGGGAGAGCTGGTGCGCCTCGGGCACCTTTGCTTCAGATTGCCGCGGGTCCTGCTCATAGCAGCGATGACCCTATAGATATCGACTCCGATTCTGAGGAGCTTACAGAGGGAGGGTCGGAGGAGCAGACGGATGATAGCGATCCTGAGTGGCATGACACTCAGGATATTTTGCAGGCAGAGAGGGCCGAGCAGAGTGCAGAGAGAGAGACTCTAGTTTCTGAGGAGCCACTCTCTCAGGGCCGTGGTGGAGAGGACGAGTCCGTTGCGGGACGTCATGTTGCCCCTACTACAGGAGCAGCCCCTCAGTCGGCAGCGGCATCTGCAGCGGTGCTTGGCCCTAGTGACCCATCTTGGAGGCCCGGTGACCCGAGTAAGTTATCCTCTCATCTTTTCAATGTTTGTTTAATTTAGGATTTTTAATTGCTATCTCTCCTTATGTTTTGATATTGTATCTTTTAGTCTCTTGCCTAGCTTCTAATTCGTTTTTCTTCTTTGTTTTGCAGAGACTGTTGACGAGTGGCGGGATCTAATCCGTAGGGTATGCACTTGATTCGATGATCCCTATGGATAAGACCCGTGCGGAGCTATCTGTAGATGTCGGGGAGCCTTCAGCAGCCGGTAGGCATACTGACGTCTTCGCTCCTGTTTGGCATGTGGCCAGGATGGTGTCGACTCTCCGTACAGAGTTGGCAGGCTATAGGACAGCCGAGCGTCTTATGAGGAGTCATTCTCGTGGTGAGACCGCGGCTGCTCCTCGAGACCCTGAGCCCTCCGTGCATTCAGAGCGCCGGCGTAGCCGGAGTCCTAGGCGAGGGCGCGCACCCTCGGAGGGGTCGCGTAGGGGTTGAGAGGTGACTTGGCCCTGTATGCTTTGTACTGTAGATTCTTTTGTACATCACGGGCTCTTTGAGCGTTTTGACCATGCCTAGAGCATGATGGCATTGTATATAAACATTGGTTATTTGTATATGCATTCACTTTTGGATCAAAACTTTGTCACTCGTATTTTCCCTTTCTGTTTCCAGCTTCCTCGTGTATACTACGATGTATGTTTTATATGCTTTCTAGAATGTATGCAATGGAGAACAGATGATGCAAATGCTTGCTTTCTTTTTGTGTTTCATGATGCTGATACATGATATTGTAGATATATTGTGATCTTAAATCTTAGCTTCTGTGAGCAATTTGGATACCTCATGTTTGTTTTGGCAAAGTGATGAAAATAACCAGTATGATGAACAGATTAACTTGCCCCACTCCTAACTCCACGCAACTAGTAGGATGCGAGGGCTCATCACCAAGAGCCAAGAAGGGCGCAAGTGTATGAAATATGGTGAAACGATAGTGATGAAAGACAGACGAAGCTTTGGTGGAACCAAATTGAAAACTACAAGCTTACTCCACCCGAATGACTTCATAGTTTTGGGTGCAACTTGCTTTGCGGTTTATCCAGACTTAGACCCGTAGATGGCCACATAGTAGACAAAATCTGGTTTTTAGGATTTTTAACTCTCTTGGAATTTTGAACATCTGATTCATTCGTTTTTGACTCAAAGTTTGAATAGTTTGTTTATGACCTTTTAACGTTTGCATTGTCTAGAGGACCCCCTACACCTTGCCCCATGCTACCTGTAAGAAGCATGGGTTTATCGCCGTGGGCAAGGCATAGGCGAGTAAGGGCATTTCCATCCTTTCCCAACCCTACGTCACTAGTAAGAGACGCAAGCTCATCACCGAAGGTTGGTAGGGCAAGGAAATGTGTAAAAATAAAATTTTCTGTTTAATCACTTTTTGACTTGTCTTTTTGAGTAAAATGTCAGTATATGCTTGTTTCCAAAGAGATGTGTATATGGGATAGATGTGACACCATGAAGCTTCTAGAACAGACCATAGGCAAGACACCAATCCTAAGAAGAAATCAAAGCGAGAACAAACTTGCAGATCTTGGTATGGTTACCGTTAAGACTTCGTCATGTTTGATTTTATTTGATAAAAGATTCTGAAGTGATTGATGATATCGTGAAAATGGAGAGATATGATTAGAAATTTTGTGCCAACAACATCATGAGTTTGTAATAAATTGCTTTGAGAATAGATTCCTTGATCACAATTTGTGTAAGAACAAGTGGACAAAATGATCCTAATCTATATGAAAATGCAATGTAGATAGTTATATAAGTAGCGTTAGCTGCTTATGCATAGAAACGTTTGAGGTGGAGGGAATTGACTGTTTCGCCAAACTCCTCACCTTCTAGCGTGCATAAGAGGTATGCACCATTTCCGTAGTCCTTCGTGACTCGGTATGGGCCCAACCATTTGGGCCGGAATTTCCTTCCTTCGGTCTCTTCTTGTCGATCCGGCTGTCTAGTCTTAGAACTAGATCACCTTCGTATATATCGCGTTCATAAACCTTCTTGTTATACTGCCGGCACATTCGGTCAGCATAAGCTCTATGCCGTTGTTCAGCATCTAACCTAATTTCATCTAGGCTTTCTAATTGGGAAAGACGTGCTTCTCTGTAAGCGTCTTCATCCAGAATCCCTTGTAGTGAAATGCGGAGACTGGGTATTTCGACCTCAAGTGGGAGAACTGCTTCTGCCCCAAATACTAGCGAGAAAGGAGTTGCTCCCATTGGTGTCCTTATTGAGGTTCGGTGGGCCCACAAGGCCGGATATAACTTCAAATGCCAATCTCGCTTGTTTTCTTTCACCGTTTTAAGGAGAATGGCTTTCAGTGTTTTGTTTGTTGCTTCAGCCTGCCCATTGGCTTGGGGATAATACAAGGAAGCCGTATGATGGCTTATTTTAAATTTGTTGCATAGTTCACGAACTTCTTCATTCTTGAAAGAAGTTCCATTATCTGAGATAATGATTTGTGGGATACCGTACCTGCAAATGATTTGATTTAAAATGAACTTAGCGATTACAGAACCAGGTACAGTAGTAAGAGGCATGGCCTCCACCCATTTGGTAAAATATTCAGTGGCCGTGATTATAAAATTATGGCCGTCTGTGGATGAGGGAGAGAACTTCCCTATCAAGTCCAGGCCCCATGTAGAAAAGGGCCATGGAGTTGCGATTGGTTGTAGAGCTTGTGCTGGCATGTGGATCTCGTGGGAGAATTCTTGGCACTTATGACACCTGCGTGCAAACTCTATCGCGTCATGTTCTAGAGTGGGCTAGAAATAGCCCATTCGATGTATTTTTCGAGCAGTGGCATGGCCACCGAAGTGGCCTCCACATATACCACTGTGGGATTCATGGAGAATCCTCTTGGACTCTTCTGTGTCGACACACCTTAAGAGCATTCCATCGAATGCTTTTCGATAGAGCACCTGCTCTATAATGACATATTTGGCTACGATTATGCGTAATCGCCTTCTTTGTTGCGGTGTCACTACATCCGGGTACGTATGGTCCATGATATAATTAATGATATCAGTGTACCAAGGGCACTCAGAAATAGCAGGTCGAGTTTCGATGTAGTATACGCATTCATCTGGAAAATCCAAATCTACTAGATCACCTCCGTCTAATGGGTTGTCAGCTAACCAATCCGCGATGATTTGTCCTTTAACTGACTTCTGATTTACAAATGTTAATTCGAACTCTCCCATTAAGGTTATAAAACGTCCAGCCTTTTTGGATAAGGAACCTTGTGTGAGAAAAGTCCGTAAATGGTCCGTCTTTACCATGACCTTTGTTTCTTGATTCAGCATGTAATGTCTTAGACGTTTAGTAGCAAAGACTATGGCAAGACATTCTCGCTCTGCTTGTGTATAGCGTGTTTCATAGTCGAGCAGTGTTCGGCTAATGAAATAAATCGCACGTTCTCTCTTGTCATCGTCTTCTTGGGCCAACATACAGGCCAGCGAGACATTGGTAGCTCGCGAATATAGGATTAACGGGCGATCCAGCTTAGGTGGCATTAGCGTAGGTGGTGACAGCAAGAAACGTTTAACTGCGTTGAAAGCTTCGTTGCAGTCTTCGGTCCAATCAATGCTATAGTCTTTCTTGAGTAAATTGTTGATTGGATGAATAGCGAAGCTTAAGTCCGGGATGAATCTCCGGATTGCACCCAGCTTCCCAAGAAATGATCTGATTCCAGATTCACTCGAAGGTGGGACCATTTCGAGGACAGCCCGAATTTTGGTTGGATCAACATCGATCCCTCATGACGATATGATGTAACCTAGGAGCTTTCCTCCTGTTACACCAAAGACGCATTTCTCTGGATTTAGCGTAACTCCGTATTCTATTAAACGTGAAAGAATGACGCGGAGTACTTCGGGATGGTCACAACGCTTCTTGGCCTTAGCCAACAAGTCATCTACGTAGGATTCCATGATTTTATGAATTAAATCGTGAAATATATAAGTCATAGCCCGCTGGTATGTAGCACCAGCGTTTTTGAGACCGAAAGGCATGACAGCATAGCAATAGGTTCCCCAAGGAGTTATGAACGTGGTTTTAGCTTGATCTTGCTCGGATATTCTGATTTGGTTGTATCCCGAGAATCCATCCATGAGAGACAAGAGTTCAAAACCAGCTGTTGCATCAACAATAACGTCTATGGATGGTAATGGGAAATCGTCTTTAGGACACGCTTTGTTGATGTCTCGGAAATCTATGCAAATGCGTATCTTTCCGTTCTTCTTGAGAACAGGAACGATATTAGATACCCATTGGGAGTAGTCTACTGGCTTGATGAATCCTACCTGAAGGAGTTTTATTACTTCCTCTTTTACCATGAGAGCTACTTTGGGCTTCATGGGTCTTGATTTTTGTTTAATTGGCTTTGCATCTAACCTAGTGACGAGGTTGTGTACCGCAATGTGGGGTGCGACTCCCGTCATCTCCTTGTAATTAAATGCAAACACCTTGATGTTCTTTGAGAACACTGAGTATGTATTTCCACTTCTTACGGTGTCGGCGAAGAACCTAGTTTCAATATTCTTGGTTCATCTTCCCCCAATGTTGACATCGATTGTTTCTTCGATTAAAGAGGCGTTACCCTCTTCGAACTCAGGTGGTGCTGGAGGTAAATCTAAATCATCCCCATTTTCTATTGCGTATATGTTAGGTTCCCTTTGTGACGGAAGATCCGTTACGGGATTTCCGAAGTAGGAGGACGAATGTGGGATCAGGGATAAATCTAGCATGTGATAGGAGAGATGTAATGCTGCATAGGCATTTAAATAATCCAAAGTAGCCGCATCATTTCCAACATGGTCTAGGACGGTAGATTCGCTTCCGCTTAAAAGAGGATTTGTCATTGTTTTTATTAATGGTTCGTCACGAATGGATACTGTGAAGTGAGTATCTTCTAGCTCATTGCTTGGAGTAAAATGTGATGTTGAGGTTGCTATTGAATCGGCGAGAAGATTTTTCTCTCACGGGATCGCTTGATGGATATGAAGTTAAACGCCTTGCTTAAATCTAATACAGCGTTTTTGTAGAGTTGTAAATGTTCGGCTTTAGTTTCATATACTTCAGAAACTTGGTTTGTTACTAATTGCGAGTCTCCGAGGACTCTGATGTTATTAATACCAATTCTTCTGGCTAAGGTGAGGCCAAGGAGGAGGGCTTCGTACTCAGTGCCATTGTTTGTGCATTCAAAGTTTAACTTAAATGAGAATGGGAGGACCTTCTCCTCGGGCGAAGTAAGAATTATACCTGCCCCCGCTCCATAACGACATTTAGCTCCATCGAAATGGAGAGTCCAATACTTAGCCGGGAGTGTAGATGTTGGGGCATCTGCCGCGTTTGCACACTCTACTTCTATCATACAGAGATCCTCTGCTGGTAAGGAACCAACACCTAGGGAAAATCCTATGCCTACTGAATCGAATGGTAAGAACATTGGTGAATCTTGTTCTATCAATTCAACGATTTTCGCAGTAGTCCCTAATGATATTGTTTCTTTAGTTTTACCTTTAGGGGTTGGAGTTGTTTTGGCTATGCTGGTAGTTTCAAGATCCGTTGTAGGTATCAACTTTTCCTCTGGCTTTGGGTCAGAGGGTTTATTAAGTTGGTTTGTTGGCAGCTCAAATTCTGAGTGCACCCCTGGTCTTTTCTTTAAATCAGCTAGGTGCAAATCGAAAGGTTTTGGATCGCCTTTGGCTACAAATACCTTTCCCAGATGCAAGAATCTTACTTCTTGAAATAGCGTGGAAGGGATTGCCTTCATTCGATGTATCCAAGGTCGGCCGAGGATCATATTATAGTTAGTTTCCCGATCTATAATATAAAACTCGGTCAAGATGGTTTTGGGCCCTAAGGTGACCGGCAGTATTATAGTTCCTATCGAAGTGGCTTTAAGGCTATCATAGCCTCTCAAGGTATTTCGTGTAGTGGAACAGTTTGTTTCTCCATATCCAAGTTTTTGGAGGAAAGAGAAAGGGACTATGTTAACTGCAGCCCCATCGTCAACCATTGCACGTTTTACATAGTTATTATAAACCCATACTTGTAAGTGCAAGGCTGGGTCACCTCGGCGTGCGATCTCAGCATCTGTGGGCATTTTACTTATTTCGAAAATGAATTCGACATCCTTGTCCGGCTGCCCCGGAGGGTGGATATCAAAATCTACGTGATTTACTTGTGTTTCGGGAGGTGGAGTGATGTTAATTAGATGGCCTAGACCTAATGCTTCTAAAAGAGCAGCTCTGTGAGGGGGAGAGTTCTTTAGTAAGTCCAAAAATGAAATGTGTGAAAAGGTCTTTGTTAGGTCACTAATTAAATCATAGGCACCGATGGGTTTTTCAACTATTTGCTGACTCTTATCTATCTCTGGCAGATGACTTGGGCTCGGTTGAGAGAAATACTCTCGTGTTCTTGTTATAGCTTCGATAGGTAGTTCAGCGTCTAATTCTACCAAACTAACTATCTTAGGTCTTGGTTGAGCTCCCAATTGTGGAGCAACTGATGGATTTAATGAAGTCGAAGCTTCATGATCATTGTTTCCCGTTATTGCACCCTTGCTTGTTCCAGTTGGATTCAGCCTATTGCTGTCATGATTTGGGAGTGGATCATTAAAGATCTTAAGGGGAGCATTCTGGGGGGAAACTGCCCCTGCGAGCGTATTTGGTTGTGGTGAGACGGGATCTGCCAAAAACAAGTCTGTGAAGAACTGTCTTTGTTCTTCTGGCAAGCGTTGCATAAATTTATTGTAGTCACGGCACGTTCTAGTGTCGTGACCCCGAATTTTATGGAAACCACAATAAGAATTGGGGTTGTAATTCCCGTTTTGTTGGTTTGGTGTGTATTGTGGCCTAAAATTCCGATCAAACTGTTGCCTATTAGGACTAAAGTTTTGTTGTTTCTGGTTTTGACTTTGGTTTTGATAACCAAATGAGTTTTGGCTCGGTCCTTGCATGGGATTTCACCGTTGTTGTTGTTGTTGTGGATGATTAAAATCCACTGTATTGACCGTTGGGGTAAAGTTGTTGTTTATTGGTTGTTTGTTTGTGACGGAGTATTAACAACATTTACCCTCTTGGGCTGGTCGGTTACCCCATCCGTTGTTACCCCACGATTTTTGTTAAGGATTTTGGGTCCTTGATTGATGTTTGTGGTAGTTGTAGTATTTTGAGTGGAGGTGATTAACCTCCCGTTTGCTCCATACGTCTTACGACCACTATCTATTGCTGCCTGGTCTATTCATAGAGCGCTCTCAAGTACTTCATCATAAGTCCTTAGTGGGAACTTCTGGACTTCTTCCTTCACTTCTCTGTGAGAGAGAATGAAGGAATAAATCACATAGTTCCATCTGATCCATGTTTGGAGCACTTGCTGATGAATAAAGAACTGTACGCCACCTCTGGATGAAATGAGCGACAGATTCATTGTGTTCTTGTTTGATATGCAAGAATTCCCTGATTCCTGTTCTCAGTAGTTTGTTCATGTCGAAGGCTTTGATGAACTCTGACACGAGTTGTTTAAATGAATGTATGGAAGCCTCAGGTATTCTATAATACCAATCGAGAGCAATGCCCTCCAGTGTTTTGGGGAATATTTTAGCAACAACCCCATCCCAAGGGAGTAATTCTCGTATGGCTGTAGCGTAAGCTTTGATATGTGCGTTTGGATCTCCCTCACCCTTGAACTTAGGCAAATCAGGGAGAGGTCTTGGAAGCATGACGCTTCGTATGGTGAAATCTAAGGGTTCCTTTAGATATTCTGAATACGTCCCTATTGCATAGCTTTCGACCATTGATGGTGTTTGGTGAGGGAGTGGTGGTGGGATAGGTTGTTGATACGGTGCAGCGTACGTGTTGGCAGGGGCATAGGGAGGTCCCTGCGTTTGAGAAAACATGCCGGGAGAGGAGAACATATCTCCTTGTGGTGATTTAGAGTATATGTTTAAGTAGGACGGGGTATTGTCGAGGAACGGACTGTTCGACACTAGACCGGGAGGAGTAGTGTTAGAGATGATAGGCCTTGTTGGCGTTTGTTGTGGATATTGAGGAGGCATGCCTAACGTGCCTACTCCCGTAAGGAGATCTACCTGACCAGAGTGGTATGGGGGATTGGAACTTCCTGTTTGTATGAACGGAGAATTTTGACTTGCTTGAGCCAGTTCTAACCCTCTCACTCTTTCTACTAACGTTGAAATGACTTCATTTGGTGAAGTCACGGTACTTTTCCTGAGCGGCGTTTGTTGTATACCTTGGTGTTGTAAAGGTACATGATATCCTGTCATAAACTGATCGCTATCTTGCCAAGTTTCTCCCAGAATATTTCCTGTATGCAGTGGCATAGAGGTATTTTCTTGAAGAGAGATTTCGGGTTGTATTTGTAAACCTCCTATAGATGGGTACATTCCCCGGGAGCGTTGTTCACTCCTAGGATAACGTGTTGACTGTCCATCATCTAAGACCAGGTATGGATCTGATTGCCTACCAATTTGTGGTCTGAGTAACATCTGAGGAGATGAAACGGATTCTCCAGTGAACGTCATTTTATTCGAGCCTGAAGGCTCTGCTTGTGTTTGAGTGAGTTGTTCCAACCCCTCTGCTTGGAAGGACGAGCTATATCTAGTCCTTGGAGTTTGCGTTGACAACTGATTAGTTGAATAGTTGTCACCCCACATTGAGAGTGAGGGTGATGATTGCCTATTTTGTTGGGCGTAGTATGCCTCAAGACCCAGGAGGGGTCTGCCATATGCGTCGAATCCCGACATATTCGGGGGGTATATGAATACCCGCAGAATAATGGGAAGGAGCGAAGGTGGATGAGAGAAGATGAAACTTCTCAAAGAGAAGGTGAAACAGTTGTTTGTTTCACGTCAGGTTCACCAATTTTGTTGGTGAAACTGATGTGATGAGGTATAGAAGGTGAAACAGTTGTTTGTTTCACGTCGGGTTCACCAATTTTGTACGTCGGAAAAGCGACAGGCGAGCGTGAGAATCAACAAGTAACTCTTCCACGTACCCGACCTCCCGAGGTCGTGCCGAGACAAATGGCCGTGGGGATGGAGAATATGCGAGACAAACTAGTTAGGCAGTCTAATGTCTTCGACACGCACTAGTGGAATTTGTGAATCTAAGGCAAAGAAGGCCCTTCTAACTTGGACTGGTGTGATAGATCGATCAGCGAGGATGACTGCTCGAAGGCTCCAATCAATATCGAGCTCTGGCGTGATTCGATCTATGGGTTGCGGAATACGTGGAAAATGACCTGGGATTGTTTCGTGTATATCTCCTGATAAGGTCATATAGTGGATGATGAATACAATCGATTCTATGGACGATTTTCTGGCCTAGTCCAGAATTCCCTAGCTTCGTTAGCCGCTATATCTAGTAAGGACAGTTGTTCGATGATGATAGGTGGAAGTGGAGTGGACCTGAATACCAAAATGCGTAGGCTAGCGTCTATATCGGATTGACCTGTGGACTCGTTGGGCTGTGGGATCTGTGGATCACAACCATAGACTCTCGGTTGTTGCGGTCCTGTTATGGTCATATGTGGGATCAAGTTCTAATCCCTAGTATCCAGTAATCGTATGCTTTCTCAGCTTCTATGTTTAGAACCAATAGTTGTGCAATCTTCTCAGAATACCTTACAGGCGTTCTCGCAACCTGGATTCTTAAGCTGGTATCTATATCTACGAGGGTGTCTCCAGCATCTGGCTGTGGAACTAGAGGATCACACCCGAATGTTTGTTCTCTTTCGAGCCCTTCTACAGTCATGTGGATGTTTTCTAGGGTAATCTGTAGTTTGGCTGACTTGACCAAAACGTATGTGCTTGGTCGTCTTCTATGTTTAGTCCTCTTAACTGAGAACTGATCAGTTGTAAATCTGTGGTTGTTCGGAATACTTGTATCCTGAGATTTTGATCTATGTCAACTATTGTTGTGTGACTAGGTTTGGTTGAGGCACGATTGGCTCAAATATATATTCCCTGGGCTCTTGAGGTCCCGTGATTGTCATACGAAACAAAATGCAAATCTAACTATAACGAAACAAATTCTAACTATGTGAAATAAATCTAACTGTATAACTTTTATTCTTCTAAGAAAACTTTTAATAATTTTAAGGAAAGCAAACTATTTTAAGCATATCTAGAAATAATAACTAAACAATAATTTGAAACAGACAAGATAACCGAGTGTAGTTATTTGCCTGTGCGATTTGTAGAATTATTCTAAATAAAAAAATTTGTCTAATCTACCGGCAAGATTCTCGATCCTACCTCAGAAGTGAGGAGTGAATCATAGTTTCTCAGAAACTATCAATCCCCACAGCTTCCCTGGCAATGTCGAGAATAGAATGAAATGAAATAAAGCGATTAACTACTCTATTTGATATGAATCTGACTAGAACTTTGAAATGTAAAACCTGGACTCCGCAGAACAGTGGCGAATCCGATGGTGTATGTGATCTCGTCCCCTCAGTATGATCTCCTCGTTCTTTTGTGTTCACGTGGATCCAGAAAAGCGTGTAATGCTAGCACCGATAAGAGTAGATTTTGGGACAAGGACAGCTCAGAATGCAGACCGAGAATGCGAGTAGGAGAGGGATAGCGCAAGAGTACAGAGCTTGGCTTATGCGATTCCTAGTGGGATTTTACTGCGAGTCATGCAACATGAAGCGACGAGAACACCTGTAACTATCCTATACGAAGAGCAAAACCTGTAACTTTAATGGCTTCCTAAGCTATTCTGTTCCAATGGATTGGATAAAATAAAGACACTGCTTGCACAAGTTGGATATGTGGCTTACCAACAGCTGGATAAAGCTAACCAGGTATATAATGAATTGAACTAAGAATTCTAAGACACGATGAAGATAAATCTACAGCAAAGAGGAATCAGAGGCAAGCTTCTAACTGGATTGGATGGAACAATAGCACTGCCTGCACAAGATGGGTCTGTGGCTTACCAACAGCTGAACAATACTAACCAAGTATGAAATGAACTATGCTATCAATCCTAAGCAAGCTGACAGACCAAACCACTAAAATGAGGGAATGAGAGCAAAGATCAAACTTCAAAATCCAGCCAAGCTTCAGACCAAAAACTCCAGACCATTTGCATGTGCACAAACCATGCATTTATAGGAATTCAAACATCCAAGAACCAAAACCAAATTGAACTCCTAAACAATAAACAAAGGAAAAACACTATTCCAGGGGACCAAAAACATAAATGCATGCTCAAGTCGGCAAAGAAAAGCTGGTGAAATGTGATATTTCACGTGGGTCACGTCAAAAGAGCATTCTGGAAAATGCACATAGGACCACCGCTCTGAGCAGGGCGGCGGTTACAGGACCGCCTCCTGCCAGGGTTGGCGGTTACGAGACCGCCGCCCTGCAGGGTGGCGGTTTTGTCACTGAAGGTCAAGAGGCCAAGGAAAGAGGGAAAAAAAGGAAAACAAAGGGCGCGGGGGCTAAGCGGGGCATGCGGGATGTTAACGCATACTCCGAAGGCTTTTCCGGATCCCGAACACCTTGCGAGGAGACCTGTATCATCATCGGGGCATTTATTACAGGAAAC
The DNA here is from genome assembly GCA_018340775.1 of Taxus wallichiana var. yunnanensis. Lineage (NCBI taxonomy): Eukaryota > Viridiplantae > Streptophyta > Pinopsida > Cupressales > Taxaceae > Taxus > Taxus wallichiana. The sequence goes on along the minus strand of CM031235.1, from coordinate 36,478,311 downwards.
ATGACTGTGGAAAAATAGAAGGAAGGGGAAAACCTGAATTCATGCCTAAATTGCAGAATCTTTCTCATGGACAGAGAAATGGTAAACAATATCTAGACTCAATGTGATCCTCGAGCAAAGGAAAGGACATGACCATGGAAACCAAATGAAGGAAAAATCCTTCATGCATCAATACAGGGAGATAAAGAAAACTTCAAACCATGTGGACTGAGATGTTTTTGAACAAACAGAGTGAGATTAAAAATGAGCACCAATGCCTCGGCGCGCAAGGTCCCACAACTTGAGGATGGCTCCATTGTTGTCACAAATGACTTAGTTCTTCAATAACTAAGACACAAGTGTAAGTTTGAAGACCAAAAATCCCCTCAAAGTCTCCTTCAAGACCTACCCAGTTTGGATTCACTTGTCAGACTCCCCTTACAACCTTGGAACAAATATTTCCTTATTGTTATAGGAGATACACTAGGATCCTCTATGAAAATTGATGATAAAACCTCTGGTCGACTCATACAACTTATGTCACTATCCTGGTAGATCTTGATACCTCCCAAGCCCTTCCAGCAGAAATTAACTTGCAAATAGATGTTATACATTGGGTTAATAGGATTGACTATGAGGCTCTTGCTTTTCGATGTTGGCGATGTTATCAAACATGCAATCTCTTGGATGATTTTGCACATTCCGGATATAAGGAAAAACCTTCATGTTGGAATGATTATTTACCATAGTATAATACGGTTAGCCCCATCCGTAACCATTTGAGGACTCTTCAAACCCATCATATGATTCCCTTCCATTGAAGGAGTCATAAGCTCCAATATCTACTATTGAAGCGGTTGATTATGAATCTTTGATAGTTGGTGTCCCACTTCCCCTCGTTAAGGGTCACTCTACCATCAAGAATCTTGAATTTTTTCTTCCGATATTTGAGGAATATGGTAACGAGGATTGGACGGTGGAGGAATGGAGGAAGAAAGGACACAATAAACTAAAATCCACCAGTGTCTTAGAAAAGGTTTGATTCTTGTCATGTGTTGTGTTTTTAACACTCCATTTGAGCTAATGACCTATTTCTCGGGGTTTGTTCTACTATGTGTAGGTTGTTAGATGGTTTTGGACCTGTTGTTTGTTGTTTGTTTTTTTGGTCGCTTTGGTTTCCTTTTTTGGTGCTTTTTTGTCTATCTAGGTTTTTAGACCTGCTCTTTATGTGTTTTTTGTTGTATTTGGTGTTTTACCCTATTTTTATTATGGGGTATGGTCCCCATAAAAAAACCATCTACCAATAATAAAAAAATTGGTATCCTTATCTAACACTATGCTCATTGAAAGTCCATGAAACCTAACCACGTCCTTCAAAAACAAATCAGCAATGTGAGTAGTATCACTTGTAGTTTTTCATGGCATAAAGTGTTCCATCTTAGAAAATCTATCTACAACTACATAGATTGAGTCATACCCCTTTTTTGTGTTTGGAAACCCCATAACAAAATCCTTAATAATTGATTCCCAGGCCTATTGGGTATATGAAGTGGCTGGTATAGTCCAACATTTTTATCTTACCTTTGTCTATTTGACATGTAGTACATCTTTCCATAAACCTCCTTACATCAGTATGCATTCCTACCTAATAGTAGTGTCTACTAAGCTAATTTGGTGTCTTGTCAAGGCTAAAATTATCATCCATGATCCCACTTCACCTCTCTCGATGAGATTCTCCCTTATAGAAATTATAGGTAGACATAATTGCACTCCTTTAAAAATCAAACCATCCTAAAGAATATAGTCTAACAAAAATTCTCTATTTATCTCTATAGGATACTTGCATGCTTCATATATTTCTTTGAAATATTCATCATCTTCATATAGCTCCTTAAGAGAATCAATACCCACACTTTCCAATTGAACTTCATGCACTAACAAAACTCTGGATTAGGGAATCAACCACTTTGTTGCTTTGACCTTTCTTGTGCTTGATAGTGAAAGTGAAATTTTACAAATATTCCACCCATTTGACATGTCTTTGATTGAGTTTTGGCTGATTGGTGATAAATTGTAAAGCATGATTATCTGTGTAGATAAAAAATTCCTTAGGAAACAAATAGTATCTCCACTTTTTCGATCTCTACACCATGGATTAAAATTATAAATCATAGGATGAAAACTTTATTTTTTCCTCATTAAGTTTGTCACTTTGAAGTAAGAAACTAATTTGTTGTCTTGACTTAGAACATCTCCTATGGAAATATTTATTGCATCAAATTCCACCTCGAAAGAATTTACTAAAGTCTCAAATGTTAAAATTAGTTTCTTAGTCACCTTTTTCTTCAAATATAAAAATCTTACTTCATCTTCTTGATTCCAAACAAACTTTTTCTTATCACCCCTAAAAGTATCAACAATAGGTGCACATATCTCGCTGAAATTTCTCATAATTTTTTTATAAAATCTTGCTAAACCATGAAAGATTCTTACCTCACCTGTTGTTTTGGATGTTGGCCATTCTATGATTTCTTTTACCTTGTGCTTACCCATATTCAACATTCCCTCGGTGATCAAAAATACCAAATATAGCAACTTTGTTTCCATAAATTCACACTTTTTGAGATTAATTAGTAATATCTCTTCCTAAATATTCTTCAAAACGAAATTCAAATGATGCAAGTGTTCCTCCTTACTTTGACTGAAAATCAATATATCATTTAGATAAAAAACCACAAATTTACCTATGAATGGCTTAATAACCTCATTCATTAACCTCATAAAAGTACTAGGTACATTGGAAAGTCCAAATGGCATTACAAGCCACTCATATATCCCCTCATTTGTCTTAAATGTTGTTTTCCATTCATCCCCTTGTCTAATCCTAATATGATAATAACCACTTTTGTGATCTATTTTTGAAAAATAGCTTACACCACATAAATATTCCATCAAATCTTCCATCCTAGGTGAGGGAATTTTGTACCTAATATTGATTTTTTTGATTGCTCTGGAATCTTAGCACATTCTCCATTTCCTTCCTTCTTAGGCATTAATATTATAGTAACTACACAAGGGATTTAATATTTTCTCTAATCATACCCTTATCCAAAACTCCTGCACCTATTTCGTAATCTCTTCATTCTCCTTTGGATTCATTTTATAGGATGCATTGCTTGGTAAGCTAACATTTGGTATGAATTCTATGTGATGATTTATCTCTATCATAGGAGGAAAGGAGCTAAGTATCTCATCCACCACTATATTAGCATATTCTCCTAATATCACTTGTATTCCCGAGGAAAATAATCCATCCTTATTTCGGTTATGGCTTTCCTTAGTTTGAGCACTAAGGAAAATCCTATCTCTTACTCCTCCACTATTTTCAAGAAGTCTTTATGTCCTATGATAAACACACAAGAACCTATCTAATGTTCTCTTTCTTCTCTCATGTTTAGAAATATGTGACTAACTCCATCCTTCTTTATAATGTAGAGATTATTTCTCCCATCATGTATATTCTTCCTGTCATACTCCCAAGGCCTTCCAAGAAGCACATAGAACACATCCATGGGAATTACATCACATAATACCATGTCCTTATACCTCCATATTTGGAAATCAACCCAACACTGTTCATTCACTAACACTTGTTGTCCTTTATTGAACCAATAAACTTTGTATGGTGTGGGATGGGGTATCTTTTTAAAGCCCAATTTATCAACCATTTCAACTGAAACAATTTTTATTGTACTACCTAAATCTATACAAAAATTACAGTTCTTACCTTGACTCTTACAAGTAGTCCTAAACAATGATTTCCTTTGAGGTGGATCCTTGTCCTTAGGTGTCTTAATTAGAATTATTCTCATGAGTAAGGACTCCCACACTTCTCGTTCTACTAATGAAGGAGAGAAAACACTTTTTCTTCCCCACCTTGCACAAGATGATTTTTTCCTTCATTTCTTGTGTTCTTTGTAGGTTACCCTTCTGGAAATTCCCATGACCTGTGACTTCTAAATTTATTACACTTGTAGAACCTACCAGTAAATTCATTTGTTCCTCTATCGTTTATTCCCTAACCACCTCTAAAGTAGTGTCTTATACCTATAAATCCACCTATGAAGTTAGTGGGTTGCTCTCATTGTGTTTTTCTTGACTCAAATTGACTCCTTTATGATTTCCTTATACCTCTAAGTTATCATGTACCTCTCAGTAACTTTTTCCTCTTCCTCTATTTTGCTGAGTATGCCTTCTATTAATTTTTCTTCATCCTTCAAAGTAAGTCGGAGCACTCTTCTAGGCTTCTAGGACTAGTTAGACTAAGTTCATCTTATCTTTGGTACCTTAGACAATTCAAATACCTTTCCAATTTATTTGTTTCATCTTCCATATGACCTTATCTAATTCATAGTTTATAAAATTATTCTATGTATTCTTTAACTCCGATATCTTTTTACCTCGTAATTTACAATTTCCTATATATATTTCTCATATAATTAGTAGGTAAACAATTACCTTTTACTTTGTCCAAAGATCCTATCCCATGACTTGATCTTGGGTTTTTTCTTCTTTCTTCTCTCCTCCTGAACATAGTCCCACCATATGGATGCATGCCCTTGATATTTTTTTGGATAACTTTCCTGTCGATCCTCAAGCACATTTTCAAAATCAAAATATTTTCAAAATCAAAATGTTATCCATTCTATAATTGCATCTCCATTCAAGCTACCTGCATACATTAGAAACTCCAATTTCAGCTTAGCTCTTTCACTTTTCACTTCCTTCGAAATATTTCTAATCTCAACTCATCAGGGTATCTTTCCTCTTCATCTACTTCTTGTGGTCTTTGAGCCACTTCTTCTCTATCACTTTAGTCTTCTATTTCCACTCATCTCCTCCGGTTAGCCTCCAATGCTACAAGCCTAACATCATAAATGACTATCATATTCCTCACCTCTTGAAGGATGAATTCACCCATCTATAATGTAGCTTCTCTTTCTCTCTACTACTTCTCTCTCTCTCTACTAGATTCCTTCTTGGTGGCATTTTTATTCTCTACTTTAACTCGTCTTACTTTCTAAACTTCTTGTTTCTTCACATTCCTAAGTAATTATCCTCTACTCTTATACCATTAATTATGTAGAGAGGTTTGCAATTGTTCACTTTCTTCCAATTTAGATTCAAAGTTCTTGATTTCTTTCACCCTCACTAAGCTTAAGTCTTAGTTTTCAAGAAATATATGAATAATGCAACCAATTCAAGAATAAATTACTATTATCTTACCTCTTGTTGGTATTCACACAAGGCTCAATACTCCAAATAAATTAACTCCTTTGATAGGTCTAAATCTACTCTTGTCCTCAATCTAACTCTGTCTTAGACTTACTAACCCTAAAATCTAGCTCTTTGAGGATTTCCTCCTTTATAAAAACATTTAAAGCACAATTGCTAAGGGTTTCTTGTACCCTTTATCTTCTTTATTCTCCCTAAGAAGGCTAAGATTCAAAAATAAAGTAAAAACTTTACTTTCTTAAGAATTTACTGTTTTGACTAAGTCCTCCACGATTATCATATGTAAATGAAAAGAATATATCCCTAAAAATGAATCAATTTTTTTCTTTAGAAATCTCTTTAATGAAAATAAGGTAGAGATATTCGAAGTTATAATATTTTTAACAAGTTCATTTTCGAGTTAAGCAAATTTTCTCCACTGAAACCCTAGTTTCAGGTGTACTAGTATGTGAGAACCCAAGAGACAAGTTTTTGATGGTTCTTGTTCGCCTCTAATTTTTCTCAAAACTTTCAAGTTCTAGAGTTCTACTCGATCCTCAAGAAACCCTCCAATGCCTTAAACATTCTTGAACGACTTCACAACCACCATGCAATTTGAATTTTCATGGCAAATTGTGCCTTTCTTTGTTTATTTCTAACCCGGGCCTATACTAGACTTGTTTAGAGGATTATCTCCTATTCTAGCTAGTTGTAGGAGTTTGTTTCAAGCTGAAAATGATACAAAGAACATAAAAATGTAGAGTTTCCACTCAAAGAATTCAAATATTTCTACTCTATATATTCTTCTTATGTATATTCGATGTTCATTGTATTTTCCTTTTCTATATTATTTTGCTCTCTTCTCTCTGTATTTTTTTTCTTTTTATTTATTTTGTGCTACTCTTGTAGGAATCATAAATTATTCTTATCAAAAATATCCTTTAATATTGTTTCTATAATATAAATATATAGTCCTTTTTGCAAAAATATTCCACAAAAATAGACTCAAAAGATATAAAATGCCATAGATAAGAAAATATATATATTGGGCCTCCAAAAAGGTCACAACCCATAAATAATCCCAAAAGTTTCACGTCCATGGAAAGTTGAGTGCTATGAGAATGAAAACCCTAACCCAAAATCACATCCACCAAAAGCGGACTCAAAATTTAACTGGGGATTTCACTTTCGTTGGGAGGCAAAATGGAAGGAAGTCCTCAGAGTTCTACATGGCAAGGCAAAAGCGGGGGAACTTTTAAAAAAATTCAATTGCTAAAATATTAACTTCACAAGGTGGTGGTTAAGAGGGTGGAAAACCGGTTTCAAATAATGCATGTGACTCAAGATTATCTCGAGGACAATTATTTCTAATATTTTCCAATGTGATTTTTCAAGAGAGAAGACAAAATTTCCTTCACGCTCCACACAAATTCTGTAGTCACTATCAAAAGAGAGAAAAACAGGTGTGAAACACCAAATTTGTTGGCTATTATACACAGTCATTCGGGTCAAAAGAGATACTCACATGCTTGAACTCTTTCAACCATTGTGATCTTGAAAGAAATGTATATTTTTCACTTCTTTTACACATTTTATGCATCTCTTTCTGCCTCCAAGACAGTCACAATGTTTTCCAATCTATAAGCATAGGTCAACGCTAATTAGAATTTCATGCTCCACCTTCTTTTTTGATATATGGTTTAAACACCAAAAGAACAAGTTCCAAGTTTCATCCTTCAAGTTTTTACTTGGGTTGATTTCTCGCGAGACATGCTTTTCTTCCTTCATGCAGGGGCTGCTTAAAAAATTAGAATAAAACTCCAATGCACCAAATCATAGCTTCATGTTATGCCGATACTAATGTCTAATAAACAATAACACATAAGTAGTTAACAATTCTCTCCCTCTAATTTGAGGAAATTTTATTCTACAACCAACTCATAACAATAACATGCAAGTAGTTTTTTTAGAATTATAGAGAAATCATTACATATTACAATTTAACACAGTCTCTACCAACCTTGGTAAACTTTATCCTGGCATGAGGAGGGGACCACCAGGTGCACAAGTTTCATACCGCCTCCATTCAACTGAAGCCTAGGTTTCATACCACCTCTGTACAGTTGGTGCACACTTCATACCACCTTATTTAGCATGGTCTCTACCAACCTCAAGAAACCAGTGCACAAGTTTCATACTTCCTCCGTTCAATTGACCTCTTAATAAGCTAAAGCTTCACAATCAAAGCTAGTAATGACTAAGTATGAAATGCTCTTAGATTTTATGTAGATGGATCTCCACGTGTCTCATAGGCACATCCCCAAGTTCAAGCATTCAATTATATTATTTTATTATGACTCTTTTGGTTCTCAAACACAAAGCAGTACACTCCACGTGTCTATCCGATGCATGTTTGATATAGCCCAAAAGGAAGGAGGACCCAGCAGCAGCGAGCCCTCCACATGGCCCAATGAGGAGTCTAATCAGACAGGGACTCAATGGAAATACCAAGAAGGGAGTAGATGTGTGGATTTCTATAAAGGGATGAAATATTTATTCCAAAACCATGAAGGTCAAATATCTGAATTAATAGGGAAGATAGTGGCGGCGTTACATTTAAAATACTAGGGCAGGAGCCAGAAGGATAAGTGTAGGCCTTATCATAATTGAAAGAAAAGGGTGGTAGCTGAAAGTGACAAAGGAAAAAATGTTTCCTATAAAAGGAGGTGAGATACAAGAAGATAAAGAGAGGAGCTTAGAGAGGAGAAAGAGAGAAAAGAAAAGAGTTCTGCATATTTTGTAAGAGTCTAGCCTTAGTAAGTCTCTATCGTAAAAGAGAAGTGTAATCATGTGTGCTTTTCGAAAGCCTTATGTACCCATTCTCTATATGAATAAAGAGTTCTTATTCTGTGCAATCATATTTTTATGTATGTGTTAAATATTTATTCTTTTATAAGTAGTTCTAAATGAATCAGAGAAATTGATCATGTGTAGTGCCCTTAGAATTTCTTTTTTCATTATTATCTAAAGCTCAACCTTTCAACTACTTGTTATTTGTTATTAAAATAGTGGATCATGTTGTGTAGCCCTTCAACTCTTTTGATACAGGTTCCAAGTATTCTATAGTTTTCCTCTCTTTTAAATTTGGTGCATCACCTATTTATTTTAGTCATTTACATGCTTTCTCTAAACCTACTCCTAAAAACTAGAGAAGAGCCAACTTCTTTAAAACCTAGAGGTCACCTTAGGGTGCACGTCTCACCAACCTAAGGTTTCCTATGACTCTGATGGTTCATCTATAAGGATCATCATCAACAATTTTCCTGGCACGCCCAATGGGACATTAATCTTTCCTATAGGTTAAAGCAACACCCAAGATTTATCAACGAATGCGAACAAGATCAAAAGCGAGGGAAGAAGGTCTCATCAACTATTTACAGCTATCCCCTCCATGACATAGAAGAGGAAGATAGGTTCAGAGGTCTCCATCCCCCAGACCGACTCTCTCAACCCCTCCACTAGGTAGGCCCTTCACTCAGTCAACAAGGACCCTCAGACCTATCACTATGGCACACCTTCAACCTCCATTTCCGAGAGAGACCATTTGTTTCATGGGATCAGGGAAGCCCACTCATTTTTCCCACACCCCCGGTGGTATGGAATCCTATTCCAGCCAATGTGTTGAAAGCATTTCCCAAGTTCAGTGGTGAAGACTTCAAAACCCCCAGGAACATCTCCAAGACATAGCGGAGATATGTGTGGTACATTATATAAGGGAGCAGGATGTTGCCTTACGATTATTACTGCCACCTCTTTCAAGGGGAGGGCCCTAGAATGGTACCGAGCTTGACCCCTAACACTATCGGTACTTGGGACCAGTTGGGAACACCATTTGTAGCAAGGTTCAGTGAGAAAGGAGACCGATCATCACTCCTACAACAATTAATTGGTATAAAAAGAGTCGAAAGAGTTGATGATAGATTTCAACACCGGTTCCACAAAACTTGGCAAAGGATTCCAGTCTTGGCTAGACCACCTACAGGTATGGCTATTGTTTTCTACTTAAAAGCCTTAAATTCAGATATTTTGGTAATGATTCAGTCATTAGGAGGGGATTCTTTTCCACAAGCCTATAGCCTTGTGGTCCAAGCTGAGAACAATCTAATAGATGCAGGGAAGCTTCCTCCCAGAACTCTTTTGCCCATAAATCCTGAGATAGCCCCCTTTCCGCAAGTACAAGCCCAGAGTTCAACCTCAAGCCCTGCTTCTCTATACAATTACCCCCTAGTAGTTGTGGCTCCCACTCCTACCACTACTACGGCCTCATCTTCATTCCCCGAGATGGATGAGATGAGAAACATCCTGAGAAGTTTCTCAAATGAGATAGTAAACCTTAAGAGAAATCAGGCCACTTATCCAAAGAAAATTATCAAAATGTCCAAAGTAGCCACCGCTTACCCATCTACATACCAAAATGCTCAGAGGCCACCAACCACTCAGCCATCAAATCAAATAGTCCCTGTACCCATGCCACTTCAAACCACTCCCCCAAATAGTAGTAGAGAGCTCATCCCCGGAAAAAATCATCTGGCCGAGGAACCCAACGCCTGGTGCTTCCCTTGCAATAATCCTCATATGCCGAGAGACTATCCCCAAGGGAACTTATAGCTAAGGATAGCCAGCAATGAGCAAGAGAGGGTTATGATGCATGCGTAGTTGGACCTCATCAATATGAGGGAGCCCAAAGTGCTGCTTTCACCACCCAAATGCAAGGAATGTCTTTAGAACAAGAGGCCAAGATTACACCAGAGCATGCCCTTTTCTCCTAGGTAGAGGGGGAGGAGTTTTTTTTAAATGAGGTATCTATTCCAAAACCTGTATGTAGTTCAACTACAATACTCACTTCAAGAAAAGGATCATTGAAGTAGACACACCAACTTCCAGTTTAGTCGACAAGGTGTATAAAGAGCCTCCGATTATTATAAGTGTGTCATTGCCAAAGACAAAAGAAGTTCCCCAACCAACTATACAGAGAAAGAGGTCCATCACCTTGAGAAGGAGAGGATGAAGCATCAACCACCTCTTAAACCATCACTTGGTTGGACCCATCAATAGTCCAATAGCTGAAAAAGGCACCAGCCAACACATCCTTGTGGGATCTCTTAAGCATTCCCGAGTAGAAGGAGCTGCTCTAAGGGGCATTAAGATTGGAGGAGGATGCGACCATGGTGGGTCCCATGAAAGGACAAGTCAAAGATGCACGGGTGCCTTTAGAAGCCATATTGCTAAATCAAAAGGAAGAAGTGAGTAAACCAAGGCCCAACCCATTCTTTTTTACTCTTATTATAGGAAAGAAGTTACTACATAATTCCATGATAGATTCTGGCACAAGCACTACTATCATGCCTCAGGCAATAACAGATGCTTTAGGAGTCCAGTATGAGCCCTTGAAGAAGGGGGTTATGCAACTAGATGGGAAGTCTATGTGCCAACCATAGGAATTATCAAGGGACTCCCATTGCAACTCTATTCCTATCCAAATATAACTATTCACCAAGATATCATGGTGATTAATGTCCCACCGATCTTCGGCTCTTCCTCTCCCGAGACTTCACAACTAAAATCGGGGGTACATGTCTTTGGATTGGTCCCACTTAATCCTACGCACCAAGTATGGGTCCAAGATGAAGGTCTTGTCTAAACCACTCTCCAAGGAACATATAATAGACCAAGTACCTTCTGGTTTCGAGGCCTCCCATGCTATGATCACAAGAGAAGAAGAGCTATATATAGAGGATGGAGAACCCCAAGAGGGTGACCATCTATCTAATCTTCCCCCTAGAGATCCATTTGGAAACTTTGATTCAACCGGCCTAGGCACTTACGTCATTTCGATGAAAACCCCACAATCCCAAAGGTAAAAAGTGAGGGTGACGCACTAGGGACAAGCTCTCCCGGTGACCCTCCAATATGGAGCTTATATTTTGATGGGGCTAGAAGTAAGAATGGCTCAAGAGCCGAGTTTTCCTCACCTCTCCGACTAGTAGGAAGATTCTCCAGTCGGTACATTTCCAGTTCTCTTGTACTAGTAATGAAGTGGAATACGAGGCCTTGGTGCATGGTTTATGCACCACCGAAAGGAAGGTATCAGGAAGCTAAGGGTATTCGGTGATTCAAAATTAGTGGTCACACAAGTAAGGAATACCACCACCACCAAGAACCCAAGGATGAGATCCTACCGGCACTTGGGTCTGGGATCTAATAGATGATTTTGAAGCTTTCAACATTAAGGTAGTTCCCCATGAGTAGAATGTAGAGGCAGACAGAATGGCTACCATTGGGTCTCAGTTTGACCCATAGGACCTTCTAGAAAATAAAGATGCCATAAAGGTAATCATTCACCCCTCGATCCTTGACAACCTCCATCATTGGCAGGTGTTTGATAATGACCGACAGGTCATACATTTCCTCTAGTAGTCTGATCATTTTGTGAATCAACTCCAGTCCAAGGTTGAAGAAGCATATGGAGACTAGGTAATATAGTTAAAGATGAACAAGCTCCCAAGAGGACTAATTACGCTTGAAAACCTTTTCAACTCAGATGATGCTAGCTCAGATCAAAGGAGGTTCAAGTAGTAAAAGAGGATTATGTAGAGCTGGAAATAGCCAGGGACAAATGACTAAAAGTCGGAAAGTCAATAACCCAAAAGGATAGAGACCAACTCATGGATTTGTGTCACAAGTATGACAAGGTGATGGCCTAGACATACGACGATCTTCACGGCTATGATAAGGATATCATCCAGCACACCATTGATCTAGAGGAAGGGGCTAAGCCTGTGCGATAGAAATAGAGACCTGTGAATCCTAAAGTGGAGGCCCTCATGGCCGAGGAGTTGAGAAAATTGTTGGAAGCTCACATCATTTTTCCAATCAAGCACACAACGGGTCTCCAACCTAGTTCCAGTAAGAAAGAAAAATGGTGAAATCCACTCTCTACGTAGAGATTTAGGGATCTAATAGAGCCTCCCTAAAAGACCATTATCCCCTACCCTCTATGGAACAAATTTTATAGATGGTTGTGGGATCCGAGATGTTTTCCTATTGGATGGCTTCTCGGTTATAACCAAATATGGCTCACAAAAGGGGATCAACATAAAACTACTTTCACAACTAAATGGGGAACTTTCACCTACAAAAAGATGCCTTTTGGGCTCATAAACGCAGGGGCTACTTTTCAAAGAGCCATGGACACCACATTTGGGGTGTTGATAAACAAGGTAATCCTCATATACCTTGATGATCTTACTATGTTTACTAAAATGGCGGAGGAGCATTTTGATGCTTTAGAAGCCGTGTTTAAAAAATGTCAAGAATTTGGGATCTCTCTGAATCCCAAGAAATGTATTTTCGGCATTCCCCAAGGAAAACTCTTGGGGCATGTGGTGTCAAAGGAAGGAGTTTCCATTGATCCTGAGAGAGTCAGGGCCATCTTGGAGCTGCCTTCCGTCAACAAGAAGGTTGTTCAATCCTTCTTAGGAAAGATCAACTTCATCGGTAGGTTTATATCAGATTTTGCAGGGACCGTCCACCCCATTACTCTCATGCTAAAGAAAGATCTAGTTTTCAAATGGACTGAGGAAGGTCGGAAGTCTTTTGAATTGATCAAAGAGGCTATTGCATCGGCCCCCATACTCCACAACCCCGACTTCTCAAAATATTTCATCATGTATGTATACGGGGGAAAATAGCATAATCATCTATGTTAACTCAAAAGGGAGAGCGACAGGGGGAGGAACACCCCATTGCCTTCTTTTCAAAAATGCTTCACGACTATGAAACAAGGTACAATTTTGTGGAAAGGCAAGCCTATGCCATAGTCAAAGGTTTGAAGAAATTCAAACACTTGGTCACACACAACAAAATTCTGGTCATGGTGGCTCACCCCAACATCAAAGAGTATATAATGGAGGGTGAGATAACTAAAAAAGGGAAAATTGATAACCAAAATCCTAGAATATGACATAGAGATAAATCCCATGAAGCTCATAAGAGGCAAGGGACTGTGTCAATATTTGACACAGGAACCGGTCCCCAAAACAATTGATGAGTCAAAAAAGATAATGTACCTACAGGAGGATAGGCCCGAGGGGTGGGTCTCTGACAAAATTTGTTTTATTCAAACTAGAGAGTACCTAGCCATCTCCCCTTGAAAAAGAGGAGGTATTACAGAAACAAGGGACTCATTTCACTATAATTAATGGCTTCCTTTTTAAGAGGAATTTTAATGGGTTGATGTTGAGATGCCTTGAAGATGAAGAGGCCAAAAGAGTCTTAAGAGAATTGCATCACGGAGACTCGGGTGGTCATTTTTCAGCCCAAACCACTACTATAAAGATCTTGCAGGGTAGGATACTTCTGCCTAGCTTGTTCACCGATAGTCAGGCAGAAACAAACAAATGTAAGGTTTGTCAAGTTTACGTAGGTTTCCTAAAGAAACGCAACGTTTCCCTCAACCCCATTTTAATTGAGGAACCTTTCACACAATGGGGTCTTGATTTCATCGAATGGTTAATCCAACTTCAAGTGTTGACACTGTGGATTCTCATGGCAAAAACTATTATTTCACCCGGTGGATGGAGGCAGTCCCACTTAAGGAGTCTACTGAAGATGTGATCCTAGGACTCTTGTAGGATATCACTACTCATTTTGGTTCCCCCACCATTATATCCGATAATGCTAAAGCTTTCCTGGAGCTAAGGTGTCTAATTTTGTGGTCAAACACGGATATATTTAAAGACATCCTCTAACTATTACCCACAAGGAATGACTCAGACAGAGTCTACAAATAAGAATATGATAAGACTCATTAAAAGGATGGGACATGAGCATAAAAGGTTGTGGCATGAGCATGTTAAAACAACCTTATGGGCTGATCGATCACTCCAAAGTAGATCCTAAAAGCTTTTCCATATGAAATGGTCTATGGGAAAAGTGTTGTGATGCCAATTTCTTTGGAGATTCCCACATTACAACTACTGAAAGGATTTGAGATAGAGGAGAATGGAGCAATGTCAGTAAGGCTCGCCAAGTTGGTAGAACTCTAGGAAAAGTGTGAACTCACCCACGAGGCCATGATTAATCACCAACAAATAGTTAAGACATGGTTCGATCAAAAGACATCGGAGCCAAACTTCCAAATCGAACCGTCATTTTAAAGTGGGATGCTAGAGCAGCTAAACCTAGGAACCATGGAAATTTTGACCCCTTATGGATTGGACCATTCATAATCAGTGCATGCAAGCAACATAACTCATTTGAGCTTGAAACCATGGCAGGAGATCCTTTGGTGATTCCAGTAAATGGGATTCATCTGAAGCCCTACATTTAGGTATCTTCTAAATTGTATCATATGTATATATTTGCTTTTTTTTTTTTTAGTTTTAGTTTTGTTTTGAGCCTCCACTTTCATTGGATGTTTTTTCCACATGCTCCACCACCCCTGTCCACATCACTTTTGATATATCAAGAAAGCACCCCTCCATCTTCTCACATTAAAGTCATCATCAAAGGTAAGGGCCTCTTTTCTCAATAAAAGATCCACAATCAATGCAAGATCTATCAAAGGCACCAAGTTCGGCACCTCGGTCTCTCACTTAAAGGAAGCATTATAAGAAGTGACTCTAGGTACATACAAATTTTACTCTTGGGTAGCAATGGCTATTAAAGGCCCCTCGAGCTCTATTCGGTAGGATCATTCTGAAGCATTTAGATTTTTATCGGTGAATATCAAAGTTTCCAAAATCTCCGAGTCATTCGAAGAAATTTAGATCACCATGGCCGGCACCACCTCCAGCTCTACTCAGTAACAAATTCCTATACAGACAACCCATTCCTCCTCGACAACACCATCCAAAGTTAAAATACCTAGACCCATTATCTTGGTATAATGACCCTTCACTGGTCATCGACCCCACCGATGATATATTCGAGCCCAGTCTCAACAAAAGGCCTAAAGCTTTGAGAGAAGTGACATGCATGCTAGGTTCAACCTTCAGGAGACTCGAGTCATTCGGTGCTAGGACTTAGAGCACTACTCTTTCCCAATACATGGTTCCTCTCACACCCCATGCCCAGAGCTCATACAAATGTGCATGGAAAGTTTCAACTCAGGAAACCATACCATCAAGGGCCATAATTTAGTTGTTGTAATCACACCAGGCCATCAGGGACATGTTAGCCCTGAACTATGATCATCAACCAGTTTTCTATGATATAGCCAAGCTCTGAATGTATGGGTCTAGTGTCAAATGAAGGTCATGACCCTTACCAAGGAACTGAGACCGTTAGACTCCAGCGCATCGGGGTTCCCAATTTCCCCATCCCCTTAAAGTCCCTCATGCCTGATGCTCAGGATGTCTACTCTATGTTGGCTTTTATTTTCGGTAGGACTCTGACAAAGACATTGAGGACTGAAGATGGTGGCTATATTCTGAATGAGGACCATCAACAAAAAGAAAGATATAAATTTGACTTCACAGAAGTCATAACAGGGTCAATTTGTGAACAACTCAAGCATTTCTCAATGACGTCCACCTTCAGGTATTCATCTTTCCTTTTTCACCTCATTCTGTACCAAAATGCTCAGTATTTTGGTCAATTCATGACCCTGACCCTGTGGGATACAGAGGTGAATTCCCCAAATGTTATCCCGACATCTACGTGGACCCATATACTATCTCATTCTTTAGACATCTATGAGTTTTTCAATGCTTTTGTGGAGCCTCTTTTGCTAGAGCTCGATCCTAAAGGGATCGATAACAGAATGAATGACTCTACACAATCTATCTTCTCAGACCCATTACACCCCATTGACTACTTCTTTTCCAGAGGTCATTCTATGATTCGAGTCCATGGATTTAGAGGTGAATCCTTCATGCTCCCAGGATCCTCACACCTGGATAGCAGGTCTCAAAGTCACCCGACAGCTCGTCGTGCTAGACCTAGAGGTCGGCTCGACCAGAAAGAAGAAAGCAATCTATGACCTCCCTTTTAGTAGGGGAGGGATTACTATAATCAAGAGGCAGGACCATTTTCTATTTTGGAAGTTTTCCTCCTATGGCTTTGCCTTGATCCAGGACTCATGGAGGTATGATCCGGATGGGAAAATAGTGAAACCCTGTCTACAAATAAAATCAAAGTCCCTTGCAAACATGAATCAAGATCATTTTTTGATTCACAATGAAGCCCCAAGGCTGAAGCACTTGAGATCTTCATCAACTCTAGATATCCCCACTCTAGACTAGGAGTCATTTCATCTAGTGAAAAATGCATTTGACCCTACTCTAACGATTGGGAAAGGGATGAAAGCAGCCTTAAGAAGAAAGGACTGGAATTCTAGGAAGATCGAGGGTGGAAATACATGTAGGAAATCGGCCAAACCACACAGAACTTTGAGGAAGTTCTCACTAATGAGCCTAGGAGGATAAGTGGGATGCGGAGCATGACTCGATGTAGACAGTGAGGATATACTTGTCCTCACTTCTGAGCAACCTCTCAGGTCAACCACGGGGTCCTCCGAGCTACAACAATGGATACCTGAGGTACCTTCATCGGCCACTCCTCTTCAGACTCCTCAAATTTCTCCATCCCCCGAGCTCTCAAAATCTACAACAGAGGGAGAGTCTCTCTCCAGCCTAGCCCGCAAGAAGCTAAAATCAATCGTGATTCCTAGAAGCCCACCACCTGAGGCTCCACTCTCTATAATGCTTCCACCTCCACCTTCCCATTCAGAAGGAATCCTTCAGTCTATCACTACATCCCAACCTCTTCCTCCACCTAGTGCTCCTCTACTTCTATGGTACCCTACTGCCATCCCAAGCTTCTCACCTCGCATTATCACGCCCCCTTCTTTAGCCCTAGTATCTATAGTATCTCAATCACCAATGACTATTCCATACGGCCTGCCACCTAGTTTCCCATTTGTGGGAGGGATGGTCTCTTCTCCTTCTGAGTTTTGGAGCCAAGTAGAGGCTAAGGTGGCCCGAGATCAAAGGAGATCAAAGCAGAGAAAGAAGGAGATGGGCTCTGTCAACTAAGCAGGTTTGATCCCTATATGATCATCAACAGGGCTCCTTAACCATTACTCACCTTGTCCCTCAGGTATCCAAGCCCATGGAACAAATGTGCCATGATGACTATTCCATTAGCACTATCGTAGTGGACCTCACTGAATTCTAGCCTCAGGAAAAAGTCAAGTTGATGAATGAAATGGTGGCGGTAGTCACTACCAGACTATTTGAAGCTCAACAATCAGCTAAAAAGGTGCAGCCAACCTCCAAAAGGTAGAAGCTATAGTAGCGGGCCACATGGCTGAGCTTAAGGCCAAGGATAGAGAGGTAGACCAGCTCAAGAGGGAGTTAAGGGACACATCGACCAAGCAAGCCCTCACGGCTTCTCAAGTAGAGGTAAAATCTCTGGCAACTAAGCTCACCACCACCGAGGCCCTGGTTAATTCACTTTCACAGAAAAGGATGGCCTTTAGGCCAGTTAAAATCTTCTGATAAAATGGTCAAGGACTTGACCAACCAATTGGGTCAAAATCTTAGAAAGATGGAATTATATCATTAGTACAAGGTCTATATGCCTCTTGTTGTGACAGGATCACCACCACTACCAAAAATCTAGCCCCGACGCTCGGATTTATATCCAATGCACAGGAATTGTGCTCTAGGGTAGAAAGTGTAGTCTCTACCATCAATAATGCCTTATCCGCCAAGGTCCAGGAGTCAAATCTCTTGATTCAAAAACTCTACGACACCTCAGATCTCACTCTTCAAAATGCAGGAATCACCGACAGGTGGTTGATGGTGGTAAAGATCAATGAGATTTTGAGTTGTGACAAAGCTTCAGTCAAATGTTAGAATCTCTTGGCACATCTTCGCCAGGGTATGATGGAAAGAAAATAGAATATCAATGAATTAGTACAACTTGGTTTCCCCTCTCCCTTCCCAGATGAGTCTACGGTCTTATCCAAAGACCAAATTTAACATCTTCTGATCGCTAAGCGCCAAGACAAGATGATTTTCCAAGTCTTTGAAGGAAGACTCCAATGTCGCTAAGGTTGAGGCCATCATTAATCCTATCATACAACTAGAGTTCCACTTACATGTGGTCATGCAGAGCCTTCAAGGTTTCTCCCACAGGGAGATAATTGAGTTGGACCGAGCTTTTCAAGCCTTGCAATGAAGAACCTACCCAATGGAAGAAGAATGGCTCGGATATCAGGCTTCTTTGCGAATGCTCTAAATGACCTATGGTTAGCCATAATTTTTGAAATTTTGGGAAGGCATGAGATATCAAATTCTTCCATGGCAGGCACAAAATCCCTTGTGAGTTGCCAAATTGATTATATTATTTTATTATGACTCTTTTGTTAAGTATTTTGTCCCTAGACTCTAGATGCCCTCGGTTTCTCAAAGCTAGTAATGACTAAGTATGAAATGCTCACGGTGGTCTCCACATGTCTCATAGGCACATCCCCAAGTTCGAGCATTCAAGTGGGTTCTCAAACTCGCACGAAACTCCACGTGTCTATCCGACGCATGTTTGATATAGCCCAAAAGGAAGGAGGACCTAAGCGAGCGAGCCCTCCACGTGGCCCGAATGAGGAGTCTAATCAGATAGGGACTCAGTGGCAATACCAAGAAGGGAGTAGATGCATGGATTTCTATAAAGGGATGAAATATTTATTCCAAAACCATGAAGGTCAAATATCCGAATTAATAGGGAAGACAATGGCGGTGTTGCATTTAAAATACTAGGGGCAGGAGCCAGAAGGATAAGTGCAAGGCCTTATCAGAATTGAAAGCAAAGGGTGGTAGCTAAAAGTGATAGAGGAAAAAACGTTTCCTATAAAAGGAGGTGAGATACAAGAAGATAAAAAGAGAGGAGCTCGGGAGGAGAAAAAGAGAAAAGAAAAGAGTTCTGCATATTTTGTAAGAGTCTAGCCTTAGTAAGTCTCTATCATAAAAGAGAAGTGTAATATGTGCTTTTGAAAGCCTTATGTACCCATTCTCTATATGAATAAAGAGTTTCTTATTCTATGCAATCAGATTTTTATGTATGTGTTAAAGCTTTATTCTTTTATAAGTAGTTCTAAATGAATCAGAGAAATTGATCGTGTGTAGTTCCCTTAGAATTTCTTTTCTTCATTTATTATCTAAAGCTCAACCTTTCAGTTGCTTGCTATTTACGTTATTGAAATAGTGGATCGTGTTGTGTAGCCCTTCAACTCTTTTGATACGGGTTCCAAGTATTCTATAGTTTTCCTCTCTTTTAAATTTGGTGCATCGCCTATTTATTTCAGTCATTTACATGCTTTCTCTAAACCTACTCCTAATTAAGGTGCACGCCTCACCAACCTAAGGATTCCTACTACTCTGACATTTCATCTGTAAGGATCATCGTCAACAGGTATGCTTGTAAATGTATTTCCACCTTTTAGATCCCAAATGTAGTGAGAGTTACAAGTGAATAAGATATTGTCTTATTTCTTGAAACCCTATATTTTTGTTATTGACCTTAGAATGTGGTCAACATAATTGCCTAAACGACCTCTCCACACCCTCGCTAATGTGATGAGTGTCTCATACATACCACTACTTGGAGGAGGTATCAATCCGTATGTAGTTCTTCCAATCCCACGATGAGATGCAAAAATATAAAATCGAGAATGATCCCCTTATTTATCCCTAACACTTGGCAACATAGAGTTGTGCTTCAAATTCGGATCAATGTGGATATATGACAATACTCACGCAATTTAAATTTGTAGCTTACTCTTGTGAGAATATGTTTTAAATAATAAAATGTTTCGATACTTTCTCTTGAATTTCTTAAAGAGCTTCTACATTATGTTAGGTACCCCTAATAGATTAGGGTGTGTTTAAATTTACAAATGAATTTTATTTTATTTTCTCACTCACTAACTTAAAAATCTCACCCATGATGAATAAGCCAATTATGCAATTCAAATCATGACCATTAGAAAGTGGGAGAATGTGTTTGTGGTGCATGAACAATATTAGAGACGGTACTATCTAGGACCTACAAACTTATATCTTATGAGTGGCATAGATCCAAACTAAGACATGAAGAACTCTACTCATATATGCAATGACTTATTACACAATTTCTAATACATTAAAATAGAGAAAAGTTGTGGACTACTAATTTGATTCGTGTGAAAAGAGTAAAAATTTATTAAAATTAATGAAATAAATATAAATAAAATATACTAAAATAAGTAAAAAAATGACATTGCCTAAATGTTTGCACTGAATTTAGGGTACTATAAAGATAAAAAGTGACACATTTTTGAGTTGCGGTGAGCAACAAAAATTTCCATATTAAAATCGAATGCAAATTTCATTGGATTGGTTTTTATATATGTAAATTTATGACGTAAATGATAATGGTTATCATTGTATAAGAAAAAATATACTTACCTTTCAACAAAGTAGTGTTTTGTACATTTCTCATTTGTTTTCCACAATGTGGACAAAAAGATGAATTTCAGCTATATTGTAATCACGGGTAACGCCAACTTCGTAAAACTAAAGTTAAATGGAGGAGGATGATACATCACTCAACTATTGTAAAGGGAATACAAGTCATACAAGATTTAGGGCGTGTAATATCTACAATTAGTTAATGCCATCTCAAGAAGAATGATAACGTAACTGTCGTCATTAGCAGTTAGCAGATTCGACAGACACATTAGCTGCTCTCTCTCGCTCACAATTTTACGTATCTTTCACACTCTTTCTCTAAGCAGCCGGCAAAATACATATCTCTCTATTCAAAGAAAGGTCCCCATTTGGATACTAATTTCATCTCATTCACATTAAAAATGGAACAAAAAACTTTTAAGTAAAACAAACGTAGAAGGTGCCAAGACGCGAACGACAATAAAAGGTAACACCTATGACAGGGTCACGAAATCTGTTATCCGATAGTGAAAGCTCATAACTCGCACACGTTAAGAAATGAAGGATCTTTTGTTTCATGTTACAAAAATCAGAAAGGTTAACGTGGGTCTAAATAATTGATTATTTGAAAACATGTAAACGGTGATACCGGTGCCCAATCACGGATCTTCGGTTGTTTGAAAGGAAAAAAAAGCTTAGCAGCTGTCTTCTGAGCAGCAGCAACGGCAACAAGAAAGTGTGTGGGAGTCCATTTTGGACTCGGCTCATCTCTCTTGTTCTGGTTGGGGTTACAAACACGATAGCTCTCCGCTTCCTCCTCCGTTTTCTATATTTGTGGCTGTCGCCTAGTTTTTAGGCTCCTTATTTTGTTTGTCTATTTTTTGATTGATTGTCGCACTTTTATAACTTTTTCGATTTAAGTTGGTCTCTTTCTTGAAGCCTATTTGGCTAGATTTGATTGACACTGTGTGAATTTCTTTAGGCGTTTTTGTAGAATTAACATTGTATATCTCTTGTTCATATATATAAAAGTGTGCTTTCCGAATTTAAAAAAACTTAGAGGTGAAAGAAATCAAAGGCTCCAAAAAACGAAAGACTTAGACTAATCATAGATCATTGGTTTCACTAGACACGTGACCGATGCAGCCTAGAATTTGTAAAATAACACCCTAGTCGCGGCTGGCACATCACTCAACCTAGGCGAGCGCTCACCCAAAGTGTGAAAGGTACCGGGTCCCCCTTTAGGGTTGTTGTAACGTGATGTTAACATGATGAAGATAGAAACATATAGATTCATAACTAATCTATCATTCTACAATGCATGTTATCCTCAGATCTATGAAAGAACAAGCTTAAACAGTAATCATGATTTTACCATAAACATGTACTACTCAATTACACAGAATGATACTTAGTTTCAGCCAATATCTTCCATCTATTAATAAGTATAGAAGCTCCTTACAGTATTATCAATTTATATCAAGGCGCATATGGATTTGATACACACATATACCGCTTCTTTGTGATCTCTCTATCTCTCTATCATCATTCTACTATGCATCTAACATCATATATATAAGGTGGGGACTTTCCCTTCACCACTTAACTATTCCAGAAATAGGTCACATGCTATTGATAGCCACATGCCATTTACAATTATAGCCACACATGCAAGTGCACTATCTATAGTCCTCTTGCAGTTAACTAAAGTGTCAATTATATTCTTAGCTTGTCTCCATGCATAGATGCTTTGAACCGCTTCTCCAAATATAGACAATGCATGGCGTGCATGTCTTTGCTTTGTTGGTGTGTCCCACGCCATCTTCCAAAAATAGATCTCGTATGCTCAAAATCGGCTAAGTCCCAAAATTTGAACTTGCCTTCCATGCGTGGGTCCTTCCTATCCTTCCGCGCCTTTGATCTTGGCCTTCTATCCCACGCAAACTCCTTGTGTGATCTTTGCCAAGTATTCTTTGATCAACATTACCCCACACTAATCTCATTGTCATCCCGACAATGGGTATCTCCAAAAAATTTTGAAGTAAATAATATCAATGAAAGAATAAGAATGAAGAATGTGGACCAATAAAGAATTTATATGAGGTTATTTAAGCAACCTCCTCTGTATCAATTGGTAGCATCAGCTCTGGATACTCCTCTTTTATTACGGCCTCCAAAACCTGTCATTCAGTGAGTGCTTGTTCTACTTTCTCTAGGATGTCCATAGCAATGGATTCCAACTCATCCCGCGCAATTTCTCCTTTCTCATTTTGCAGAACCAACACAACACTGGACATAGATGTCATCCTCCCTTCCAAAAGGTCCATCTTCTACGCAATCAGCTTTCCAAGCTCTTCTAGCCTAGTCTTATGTGGCTCTTGTGTTGCTCCTGGGCCTCGTGCTTTTGTTTAACTATTGACAATCTTTCTACGCAGCCCAATGTCTCATCTTTCATGGCCTTCTAGACCTCATTGTTCTCTTCCAAGGTCTTAATGTTGATGAGCACCTCTGGAGCTGTGCATATATTTAAAGCTTGATCCACTTTCTTCAAGACTTCTTGTAATGCCTATAACAACCCTTCATAAGATGTGATTTTTCTCATCACAAATGCTTTCTCCCATTCGGCATCTTGTTCTAATATTTCCGGTGCTTGCATATGTAGAGTTTCATCTTCGAGCACCAAGTCCACCAACTTTCCCACATAGTGTATTCTTTGAAGGAAATGTCTATGGTACCTTGGGTTCCAAGTGTGGTCTTGCTTTGATTACAGTGTCCCCAATCTCCTCTGCGATGCTTATGAACACTTCATTCTTCTTTTGCATGAAGTCCCTTTCCTATGTTATGCGTGTTATCTCAACGTCCTTTGTCTTCAACTCTTCACACAATGCTCTTTGATTGTGGCAGATTTGTCTATGTTTCCTTTAGCCATCTTTGCGAAACTTTCACTAGTGCATTGCTGACTTGCTCATCTAACATGACAGTAGGATTTACTGTCATGTGTCTAGCCTAAGGCACCTTCTTCAACTACCTCGAAATGCATGACTCTTCACACACATCAAATTCAAGCTCATCCATGTGGGTGTGCATCGACCATGATAGTTGCTTTCGTGTGTGCACATGGTCGCCATATCCTCGTCCATTAACTCCCAGCCAAATAGATCCTTCTATGCTATTGTGCTCTGGAAGTGGGCATGGATAATCTTTCCTACATCCTCTGCATACCCCATGGCTGGTGGAATGTGCTCCCCACTTTTCCTCCTAGACCTTTGCTACTTAGGAACTCTAGCCTCCAAATTTGGGACTTACGTCTCCATGTCTGAATATCTTCTACAGTTGTTTCCTCTGGTCTTTCCTCTTCTTCTTCCTTCTCCTTTGATGCCTCATCCTTTTCTTTTATGTGCTCTAGGAGTGTAGGAGATGTAGGCGCACTCTCCTCAGACTCTTCCGCCTCCTCGTTCAACTTCAGCTTCCTCCTTCTTTATGCGGGTCGCTTCCTTTTGTGGGGAGATTCGGGGTGATTTGCGCATAGTGGTTGGGGTAACACCTTGGGTCCTTGTTCTCCTGAATACTCTTTTAAACCTATGCTCCCCTTGGACCACATTCAAGTCCTCTTCATCCCCCTCTTGTGGCTAAGGTGGTGTAACAATGCACTCAACTTCACTCTAACTTGTAGGATGTCTCCTACCCCTATGCTCCAAACCACCACTATCTTCATGCTCTTCCTCCTCATCCTACACTTCGATTTTCTCTGTGGGCTTAGGCACTAGGATATTCTCCATTGTATGCTTCCCTTTGGGCGGTGCTGGAAGTGCGAACTCACCTTCCACATATTTGTTGTTCTCCATCTTTGGCTTCAACTGGAGATACACCAATGCTGCCCCCAAATCTGCTACAACCAAACTTATTGGCTTGATATTCAGCACCTCAGAAATGATCTTCTCTATATAAGCACTTATGCCAGGATATACATACTTCTTCCTCAATGTATGGTAATCACAGTCTACCTTATCTGCATTGAAGATCAGTCTGCGCATGTCAGTAAATCTATGAACAAATTCCTAAAAATACCTTGCAGTGAATGCATAGGGTAACTTGCACCAAGGGCTCCAGACTCCATCCTTCATTGGAAAACGTGTGATGCAAAAATGCTTGGTATACAACAAATTGAACCTTTTTCCTACCACTACTAGTAGGTCCTTTGGAATGTGACATTCTTCACCAAATGCTGCGTAGAGCCTATCATACCACTTCTCCGCCCTTTGCTTTACTTCGTTTGTCATGGCCCCCTTGCATAGGTATTTGCTGAATATTTCAGCTAGGGATTTTTTCTCCATGGGGTATTCCCATATTTTCTCCTTTGGTTTGTCTAGTACCCCAATCTCCATGAATACTAGTGATAGTAGAACAGCCCCAAAGTTTATCTTCCCTCCTATGTGCGCTTCTTTGACTAGTTTCTCTGTAATATAATACTGAATGTTGTAGATCGTCCCTTCAAACATTTTTGTGTGCCACTGACCACCGCTCTGATCATTCAACTTGGTAACCAAGTGTGTTGTAGCTTGTACAACTGGACAGTTCTTAAATTTTTCTATGTCCATTCCGTCATGGACCCTTTAGGTATCCCAACTCCTGTTTGGTCTTCAAAATTGTGGCTTTATCTATAAGGTCACTTTTTATATCTTCTCCTGTGGCCTTCAGACCTGTCACTGATGAAACAAGTGCAGATGAAATTCTAACTCTGCGTCCTACAAAGTAGAAGAAGTCTTCGTGTACCTTGCTCATGAGCCACTGGTACAAGGGCTCATACTTCCCAAAATATGGCAGCTCATACAACTGATATACCCCAATTCTCTTCAAAATTTTCTCACCCGCATCGTCATACACTGGCATGTCATCTACCGTGTGTTTGTTTGTTCTAGAAGTGAGCAAGGAATCGAGCTCCTTTTTGTTCTCTAAGGTCCTATGATTATATTCACTTACTTTTCTTTTTCTAATGGGTGACTCCCACTCTTGGCTGATAATGACTCCTTTTGGGTATTGCATCTCTGAAAAATGACTTTCAGGTGCCATCTCTTCTTCCTCGATGACCACCTTCTTTTCTTTTGTTTCACTACTGCAGATGCCTTCTTTGGTGCCATTTCTACCTTGTAAATGTCTCTTCTTCAACCCTATAACTCTACAAATCAAACCATAGCTCAATTCAATTATGCCCTAGGTGGAAACCTCGTAACCTAATTCTTTTTGTCTTCCTACTTCACTCAAACCCTTCACCACTGGGGACGCAAGCTTCTTATAACACAGATCTGGTTGTCACTCTTGATTTCACACCCTTCACACCTTAACTCAATCACTCGGCTCTTCACACTTGGCTCTTCTCGTGAATACTCTTAGTTGCAATGGTAAAAATGAATCCGCATCCCTTCCTTATATAATTTTTTCAAATTTGATGCATTTATTGCTCCTCACCTACCAAATATCCCTTCATTTATTGACCAAATCCATTCATTTTGCGTGGTACATCTTCGCACCCAACTATAACCTTCTAGTGTGCCTTCCTACCCTCTGGTCACAAACTTCTCTTCAGTGTGCGCTCCTGCACCTGAGTACCTCGTCACTGCACCTTCTCCTAGTAGCTAACATGGCCTCTACTTACCTCATGTAGACACTAAAATCAAGTCACACTCCCCTTTCTTACCTCAACCAATAAGCACCCTTTATTACATTTACCTAGCCATGACCCCCTTCACCCCACTAATATTAATTTAATTAATCTAATTAAGTTAATTTTTTATCCTCACTATATTTATTATTTAAATAATATCCACACATACAATTCACTTAGACACCTCACCAAGCCAACTCAACCTAAGACCTATTCTTAGCAAGTTGTCATAACTAACTAAGACTTACCCAAACCCTAAAAATCAATCCCTACATTCCCTCTAACCACATCCCCATATGCTCACAAGAAAATCCCGGTCTAATCACGGGATAACGGCATGAGATCAAAGGAAATTAGGAGGATCTCCATAGTTTAGTAAACCTATGAAATCTCGCCTTGACCGATGTCGGTTACCCCTAACCATGGCAGTTAAGCCAGACCACCATCGGTTACCCCTTTTAACCCCTAAACTACCTTATTCTCAAGGTTGGAAAACATTGAGAGAAGGTTGATGAGCAAGAACACATCTCAAAGAGATAACACATCTTCAAAGAGAAAATTCCAGTGAAAAACTTGCATATAAGGAAGGAGATTGAGCATCTTCTCCTACATAGCCATCCCATCCATGATCTAATCTATCCAAGAAAAGAGGAGTGTACATGTAGCCCATGCAAAAGCTTTCTTTTAGTTGGTGATCACTTGCAACCTTCAAACCCCTCATCAACACCTCCATCCCTCACACACAGGCATTCAGGACCAGAATCCAAGTAAGTATAACATCATACTTTCTTGGTTTATTTCATTTTATCATCATTTTATCATCTATTGTTTACTTTTCCCCTATTGACCTTCTCCAATGTTTTCACCTCCATATACCCATTAAAACCTCGCCAAAGCCTACTCCAGTCACCCAATACCTCATCTCGACCCACCAAAGTCCTTTGTGCAATCACAAAGGAGACCACAACTTGTTCTGTGATATTTCCAGATCTCACATAAACTGCACTAGTTACACCTAACTACCGTCGGTCACCCCTGACCGACACCGGTCTCTGTATTTTCCCACATAGCCTAGAATAGAGACCTACCCACCAAATTTCATCTTACCCTCATTCACCTATGATCTATCTCGTGACCTCTGTCAAACCTACAAAACCCAAAACCAATCATTTGACCTTTGGATTCTATTCTAGCTTAGCACTGTAGATTAGATCTATTTCTTATTGTGTTTTTAAGTGAGATACCTAAATCATTTCAAACTACAATAGGATTTACTTTGTTTACAACATTAAATTGTTTAAAATAGTGGACTGACAGCCATCTAGGAAGTATCACACTTCCCGGATCTAGCATACGCTAGGTAGTTCACTGCCCATATTGTTTAATTCCTTCTGGTGGTCTTTCTTTACATTATAGGTAGTTCCTCCTGAGATAAAAGGAATCTCTCACAATCAACTATGGATTCGAAGTCATACGCGTGTAACAACCCATCAACCAACATTTGAACAATTATTCCTCCTATGCTCGTTACCCTATCTGCTTGGTCAACGCTTGAAAGAAACAATCTAAGAATCAGGTGAAACACCTCATGTTATACTATTTTTTCATTCATCTCCATCCTTGGTCACTTTTGAGAAGCAATCATCTTTTGACTTAAAGTACACCCAGTAAGCTGACTTATTCCTTTCATCCTTCAATTCCCAAAGTCTCTTTCTTAGATAATAACAACCACCCCACACTAAACGTATGTGTAGTCCTCTCAGTGCATAAACATTCTTCATACAATAATTAGCTTTAGGTGCGTAAGCGCGCTTATTACAAAAAAAAACTAAATTGACAAAGCATAGCGACAATGAAGGAAATACATTAAGGAAATACTGAATTGAAAACCTAAACTAAATGGCAACACTGCCTTATTACAAACACCAAGAAGACTTATTTATAGTAGGGCTTCAACCTACTCCCATTAAAGTAACTAGGTAGTGTGATCCATCAAGTGCTTCTAACTAGCATGCACCTTGATTCAAGTATAGAAGTGATAACATACGACCCTAACCAATGCACTTTGAGCTTTCTGGATGGCACAAGAACTTTGAGTCATAAAGAAGTACCATTTGTCCAATCTCAAATTTCTTATCCCTTATGTTTCTATCACGCCATGCCTTCGCATGGCCTTTTCCTCCTTCTCGATGCCATCGTACTTATGGCTCATCACTCATCCAAATAAATCATCTTTTCAATATGTTCTTCTAAAGCCTGTTCATCGGCTAGAACTCCAAGACACGTGTGCGCAAAGAAGGTAACATAAATTCGATAGGGATAATAACTTCCGCACCAAACACCAACTGAAATGGTGAGGCTTTGATCAATCTCTTTTAAGTTGTTCTATATTCCCAAAGCATAGCTAACACTTTTTCATCCCAATCCTTTATGCCAACATCACATATTTTTTCAAAGTCGGCCAAAATTTTTGTTGAAAGCCTCAACAATTCCATTTGTCGAGGATGGTAAGGTGTAATTTTATGGTGTGCAATAATAAACTCATCTAATAGGATCTGATTGTCTCATTCAAGAAGTGTGTACCTCTATCACTTGCAAGCTTAAAGGATATCCATATCATGTAAGAACATTCTCGCATATAAATCTAGTTGTTGTAGCATACTATACGGTATTTCGTAGGTGTTTCTTCTACCCACCATGTCGATAATCATGCAAGTAATGATATAGCGTGATCCAGATCCTGTGCACGTAACTAGTGAAATAGGTCCTACAAATTCAATGGCCCATTTCTCAAATGGTTTGACACTAGTAATTGGTCTCAAAGCCATCTCATCTCTTTGCCCTAGTTTTCCTAGGTGCCGATGATGATCACATGCCTTACAATAATCTTTAGAATCTTTATACATTGTCTCCCACCATAATCCAGCAATTAGGATCTTACGGTAGTCGCATCACCTGCATAATGGCCTCTGCCGCAATGACACTATGAGCTTCTTCTATGATATCCTTGCGCTCATGCTCTAACACACAGCAGCGTAACACTTCATCTCTACCTAGATTGTACAGGTCACCAAAGTGATTAACATAAATGGTGCACATGTGTATAGCAAGTTGTTTCTTTTCTAATGCTTTCATTCCTTTTGGCGACATACATGTTTGTAGAAATACAACAATGTCTTTAAATTCCATGGGCGCACATTGTAACCTATATAACTATGCATTAGGCATTGTTTCTTCAATTTTCTATGCATCCTCTCCCGAATTGATTCTAGAAAAATGGTCTGTCCATAATTACTTTTCCTGGCTTCACCACAACCGTGAAGTCAAACTCTTGAAATAGGAGCACCCATCTACATATGTGCCCCTATAAGACGGGATTATTTACCAAGTACTTCAATGTCATATGATCTGTATAAAACAAAAATGGTGTTCCTAACAAGTCTTGTCAAAACATTTACAATGCATAGATCATTGACAAAGCTTTATGCTCCATAGTTGTATAATTCCTTTCAGCAAGAGTCAGCTTCCTAGTAGCAAAATAGATTGGATGATCTATAATACCTTGACCAGGTTGAGCTAGCACAGTGCCAATGGCCATACCAGAAGCATCCACATGCACATGAAATGGTTTATCCCATGAAGGGAATCTCATCATGGGTGTGGTAGTCAGTTTATCTTTTAATACCTCAAATGTGTGTTGTTGCGGTTCTCCCCAATAAAATGTACCTTTCCCCTTTAGTAATTCTTCCAAGGGTGCAGCAATTTAGGCATACCCTTTTATGAATTTTCTATAATATCCTGTATGACCCAAAAATCCACACACCTCACTTTGACTAGTAGGCACTTCCAGGCCTAAAATTACTGTAACCTTGGTTGGATCAACTAGCAAACCTTCCTTGCAGATTATATGTCCTAATAGTATCCCAAATGGCGTAGCAAATATACACTTTTGATATTCAAGGAGATACTTAATTGTTTGCATCGTTCAAACATTAAGCGCAGATTGTCACAATGATCTTTCACAAGCCCATATATTGTCCAATCATCTAGATAGACCTATAAGAAGTTGTGAATAAAATATTTGAATGCTTGAACAACTATGCGTGAAAATATAGCAGGCGTGTTTTTCAATCCAAAGGGAATCACAGTATAGGAAAATCTACCCCATTCAGTAGTAAATGTTGTCTTTTCTTGATCCTCCTAAGTGATCCGAACCTGATGATACCCAAAAAATTTGTTTGTGAAAATATATATTTCACGCCCCTTAACTCCTTCTAGTATTTCCTCAGTGAATGGCATAGGGAAAGGATTTGTGATGCATGTAACATTCAGCTCCCTGTAGTCCACACATATCCTAATCCATCCATCCTTCTTGATATTGATCACCATTGGGCTAACCCATTCTGACTCATCAAGGGGCTTGATAATTCTAGATTTCAACATTTTATCAATTTCCTCTTTCACCTTTTCGCGCAAATTAGGATTCATCCTATAAGGCCTCTTCCTAACTGGTCATGCACCATCCTTAAGTTTGATCTTCATTTCTCCAAGTGATTCATGTATGCCTTTAAGTTCATGATATCCTCGAGGGAATAAGTCCTAAAAATCCCTGAGTAACTCGATGATCTTTTCTACCTCAAAATCTGACCAGTAATCTCGAATTATGGCCTCCTTAGGCTCAGCCTCCGAACCTATATTCACCTTCTTTTTCTTCATGGGTTCATGGTAGGCACGTGTATCCTTGTCTGCATTATCCAAGACCTCTCACACCTCGTGTGAATGTTCAATATCTAGGTTCTCAACTTCCTCATCATCCATGATGTAGACCATATTTCCTTTCTCTTTCTCAAGGCAAGTGCACTCAAGTAGTTTGGAGTCTATTTCTTCTTCCTTTTCAAAACATGCACCAAACTCTGTCTCACCGAATAATTCCTAAATATTCTCTTCTGCTTTTTCACTATCTCCCATAGTTAAGCACTTGATAAATTTTAATGCCTCTGCTACAAGAGGTTGAGTCGAGAAGTAGTCAAATGTCTAGATCATACCTGCAGCCAACTCTTGCCAATTCCCAATTTCTCTATGTAGTTCTACATATACATACCAAGTGTGTGCACATCCTTGGAGTGTGGAATACAATCTATGCACCCAGAGTGAAGGTGGTAATGCTTCCTGTCCTATTGTCTAGAGTCTCTCACACTCTACCGAATGTGGTGCTAAATAGGTCGATCACCAATTTACGTAGGTGCATTGTTCCTTATAAACACTGGTAGAAAAGATATTCCAATCTCTTCCCGGTTTATAATATTTTCTTTATGGACTACCCACCAGCGCATTTTTGTCACGCGCAGTGTATACACTAACATATCTCTCCTTGTAACTAGATCTTCCCACTACGTTTCCATGGCCTTCAGAAAGGTAGAAAGATATTTTGTCCTTGTATACCAAGGTATTGTGCTTCATATCCATCGAATTGAGCAAAATCTATTCGTGCACGCAACCACGCTTTTCACCTCACGCCCTACTAGTTCATATGTACCATGAGCCCAATTGTCACAAGAAATACTCATAGTATCACTAATAGAATGAGAATATTCCCATTGTAGAATGCCTTCTTTTGATGGCTCGTTGACCTCTGGGTCCTGAATAGCACGTACATAGACTCTATTCAAATCCTCCTCACTTAGAGGCTCAACATATGGCGTAGACTTCCCATCTGTCAAGGGTATCACAACCCTTTCCTCCTTGTTTTCAAAGCTGATATATCCCTTATTGAATCTCAAGTTAGCATTATTTGCATAACACCAAGGGTGTCCAAGCAAGGCTGGAAAATTGTCTGCTTCTGCAAGTGCTAATACCTCAAAATCCCCAGTGAACTTGGCCCCTTGTATAGTTATAGATGCATCTTTCAACACTCCTATGGGAGTGGCATTGGTATGGTTTGCCATGAATAACACATTAGATGATGGTTGCAATGGAGGCCTCCCCATCTATACCCATGCATCTAATGTCAACAAATTTACTTCCGTGTTTGTATCGATCAATATGTTGCTCAAAAGCCACCCATCCACAAAAACATTCATAGTAATCTCTTTGTCATAGTCAATGCTATCGGGGGAATATTTACATGTAGAATTTGTCATCCAGTCTCAAGACTTGTGCATGGAGTGTTCCCTTTTAACCAACTTCCTAACAATGGAATGATGTTCTCTTAGCGCAACATATTGCACACCTCCCACGATCATCCATATCAGTTTGAACTATCTCCGAGGCTTTCTTCTTCTCCTTTAGGTACTTGTATCTCACCCTAAAGATTCCTTAGCACTTCCATGGTATCCTGGTAAACTTCCTTCGATGAGCAAGATCTGGGTACCTCACATGCAAAACCTCCTCCTTGGTGATCATAGGTTTCTGGTGCAATGCCTCTCATGTGCTTGACAAAGACGTGTAGTAATTTTCACTGTGCATCAATGCCTCAGGTCCCTCTGTTATCTTGGGCATCCATTGGTCTTCTACCGCACGCTAGATTCTAACCATTTTGGCACCTTTGTTTTCTTTCTTATGTTGCTTGCTCAGATGCTCATATAGGTCCGAGAACTCTTCATAGCTATGGTTCTTCCCTGTAGAAAGAACATGCATTATTATGAGGACATTCGTGCCTGTAGTTGTCAGGATATCCACATGTATAACATGTTCCACGAGGAAAATCTCCTCTTCCTCCACCTCTGCCTCATCCTCCATATCCACCACGATATCCACATCCCCTTTAACGACCTCCTTCAAAATGCCCCTTATTCTTGTCATAGTGCGTTTGATTATGATCCTAATCCTGGTGCTCATTCCTACCCTTAGAATTATCTATTATACCTGTCTATCATACTCTAATGTCTATGGCATCCTGGATCTGACCAATCAACTAAAAATCCTCAGTATCATGGGTTGTGGACCTGTAAATCTTGCAAAAGAAAGATACATTCTTCCTTATTGCGCACTGTAACAGAGGACAGTGGCTAGCATCATGATTCAAATGGAAAATTTCATAGTCCAATAGTAACAAGTGTATAGATCTATGAGGGAAACTATCCTTGGTGTGACCTTCCACTTCATAATCTATACACCAAATTCCTGAGCGTGTTTCATGGGCTGAATTTGCTAACAACTTCTCTAACTGCTTAGCCATAGCTGCGATCTGTGCCTCTAGGAATGGACTGACTCCAGTGTCAATGCTCCCAACTACCTCAGCATGCAAATCTACTTCCAGTGCTTCGCATGGATCCGTGTATGTCTTATGTGACAGCACCCTCCTAAAAGGTGTAATCAATCCTCCAACAAACCATTGTGCATGCTAGCTAGCATGGATATCATAAGACAACTTAGATAGAAGTGTCTTAAAATGAGCATCATACTCATGTACACTCTCAGTAGTGCCTTGCTTGATATATTTGAGCACACTTATACTCTTCTGCTCAAACTCAGGGATATGGAACTCTTTCAAGAAAGCATCCCTCAGCTTTGCATAATCCACACAAGTTTGATCAGGGTCAAACTTCATATACCGGCTGTGTGCGCACCCCTGTAATGTAGTAGCGAATTAACTTACCTTTCACTCAACAGCTATGATCCCTTTAGCGTGCCACAAGATTTCACACATATGCACATGTTCGGCAGCATCCTCTATATCTCTATACTCTGGGAGATGAAGACACATCTCCATATAGATATTTTGTGGTTGTTGCGGACCTTGACCACCTAACCCGAAACCTCCTATGTTCCCTCTACCTCCAAAACCACCAGATCCACCGAAACTAGAACCACCTATACCTCTTGATCCACCACCTGTAGTTGGAATAGGGCATGTAGATGTACTCCCATGTGTTCCAATAGTAGTACTATACGCGAACCCCTACGGTCTGCCTATGAAGCGCAGTTCCACTTCTAGAGGTGAGTCCAGTATTCTACGCGCTTACATTCTATGTGGATGATGCACCCAAGAATGCTCCTCCAAATGACATTGAAGCCATTTATCCTTCCATTGATGTACTTGATCCCTGACTTACTCTTGCTTTCCTACTTCGCAAGTTAGTTTTTGGTTACTTGTCATACTAGATACTGAAAAACCAAGTGCAAAGGCTAGGTCACAAGGTGGATTAAGATGTGCACCTATGGCCTAAATAGTCTCTGCTAGTGAACTTTCAATGAGGCCGAGAAGGGATATCTCATCATGCTTTCCAAGATGGGGGAGTTTTTGATGCTTTGCTCCATGTCTTCTACGTGAGTTGTAAATCCTTCACGAGTCGCCTCTTTACTCAATGCCATACTTTCTGCAACAGAACATTGCTTCTCTATTTCCCTCTCGCATAATCATTATACTTAAGCCGCCTTTCCTCCCTTTACTTTTCTGCCACTAAATCCGCCATCTTAATACAAACCTGTTCCTGCCTTCATGTGTGGTGAAGTTTAGCTAGCCATCGGTTTACTCTCCAGGTTCAAGGTTACCATTAAGATCTTGATCGCCAGTGGAATACCAGGAAAATATGTCCCTCTTGGATCCGCAAAACTAGAATTCAGCTACCTCTGGGCATGAGTACATCAAAATTGAATATTCCAAAATATATCTATTTAGAACACCACGAAACCACATATCCACCATGCGAGTCCGCAGTTAGATCAAAGCATCATTAAGGGCCTAAAATTCTTCTTGTATCCAGAAAAGTGCACGATACCTCCAATTCCACTTTAGATGCATAAGTAGTAATCCAATCATATAGTTCTACTGGAAATATAGCAAAAAATCTCTCATATAAACTATCATACAGTTTATGTTCTACCTAAGTACGTGTATTAAACTCAAATCCATTGTTGAACCGTCATGCATATTCTTCCTCCAAATCATGTATCCATTCCTCAATACTTGCTAGAGTTAACCGGCACGCTTTTCATTGCGAACCATCCTGAAAACAATCTGAAAAAGACGTCCCGACAATGGAACTATTGATGTAACATGGAATTTACAAGATAACACCCTAGTCGCGGCTTGCACATCACTCATCCTAGACTAAGCACTCACCCGAAGTGTATAAGGTACCAGGTCCCCTTTAGGGTTGCTGTAATAGGATGTTAACATCATGAAGACAAAAACATATAGATTCATAACTAATCCATCATTCTACAATGCATGCTATCCTCAAATCTATGAAAGAACAAGATTAAACAGTAATCATGATTTTACCATAAACATGTACTACTCAATTACACAAAATGATACTTAGATTCAGCCAATATCTTCCATCTATTAATAAGTATAGAAGCTCCTTATAGTACTGTCAATTTATATCAAAGCATGTATGGATCTGATACACACATATACCACTATCTGTGATCTCTCTATCTCTATCATCATTCTACTATGCACCTAACATCATATATATAGGGTGGGGACTTGCCCTTCACCACTTAACTATTCCAAAAATAGGTCACATGCTATTGATAGCCACACGCCATTTACAATTATAGCCACACATGCAAGTGTGCTATCTATAGTCCTCTTGCAGTTAACTAAAGTGTCAATTCTATTCTTAGCTTGTCTCCATGCATAGATGCTTTGAACCACTTCTCCAAATATAGATAATGCATGATGCACGTGTCTCTGCTTCGTTGGTGTGTTCTCGCATGCCATATTCCAAAAATAGATATGTATGCTAAAAATCGGCTAAGTCCCAAAATCTAAACTTGCCTTCCGCGTGCGGGTCCTTCTTGTCCTTCCGCATCTTTGATCTTGGCCTTCTATCCTGCGTGGACTCCGTGTGTGATCTTTTCCAAGTATTTTTTGATCAACATGGACTAATCATTGATCATTGGTTTCATGAGATGCGTGGACTAATAATGGATGATTGAGTTCAATTTCTAATACAAAGGGAAGTCAAACAAGGCAAAACAAGTTGAAGGATTGAAAATCTAAAACAAGATATATGTGGTCCAATAATGTGCAACCAAATAATGGTAAAAAGTAGAGTAAGAGGAGACACAAAAAGAGGCCCAAGATGGAAAATCGCGTGACTCAAACATGTGTTAACATCCCTAAGAGTTGGGCCTATCCAAATAAACAACATGGTTATATAAAGAGGGAAATAACTGCAGAACATGAAACCGTGAAATACTTACCATCCGTGGTGAACACCTTAAAATCAATAGCCAAAAATAGGCAAAACAAGGTGGGGTGACTTTGAGAATTCTAAAATCCCACAACTACCATGGCATAGCTCAGAATGCTAGAATACCATGCTCATTGGAAGGATCTTGTAGAACACTTTCAATTGGTGTAGGTCCTAACATTTTTGTTGGCATACACAAGGAACAACTCATGTTTGATGTTGTTAGTAAACCATAACTTGATGGGTAAGTACCAAATACTATAAGAACAATTGTCTATTGTACATGTTTTTTCATTCTTAAAATTAATTTTTTTCCTAACAAAATTATATGACGCTACAAGAAATATGTGAAAACAATCAATATAACTAAAACCAAACTAAAGATATAATTCATTTCTTCATAGGCCTAACACTACACTCAATACAAACTATTTTTGACATTTGTCGCATTCCCTTATTAACACCTCCCCTGCTACTCTTTTCCATTTAATGGGTTGCCAACTTCTACTACCCTTTTCCTATTGAGTGATTGACCAAAGTCAATATTATCAATCTAAAAATAGTTAAAATAAAATAATAAATAATAAGAAAGATACAAGAAACTATTCATGCATTAAACCGTTATTCAATTGCATGCATTTCTTTTCAGCATTGAGTAGGTGTGCTGTAGGGGAAGATGCAATAATTACACGGATGAAATAAAAATAAATAGTTCTGATTCTCACATTCATGCCTTTGCAGAAATAAAAATAAACGGATCGATCATGAGCAGGAATAAATACAAAAATTGGAGCCTTTGCATGCCCAGAAAAGCATGAGCTGGAAAACGTTGAAGGCGATGGAACCAAGAAACAAGTGGCTATAAATGTCATAGAGGGTCTGTTATTTGTGGAGATCGTGTGATGTGATGCTCCTGTAATTTTGTCTGTGTTTTATGGTCTATTTGTTGTGAAGCGCTCTTTTTTTTTCTGTTTTGTTCGGTCTGTCAAGTTATGCTTTCAATTTTTGTGAGTGCAAATTTTTTTGTCGTTATTTTTGTATGGCCACCATCTCCAGCGTATCAAACAATAGAAAATATAGAAGGCTTTTTTCTGTTTTCTCTCTTTGGAGGTTTTCTCACAAATCGCATTATCGATACATCAACATGTTATGAAGAATAACAAACCAGCAACATCAACATATGATAAAAAAATTTCATTCAGGTTTAGCATGAAAACCGTCAACCTGTGAGGTGGCCTATCAAAATTTATAAAATTATAATCACCATATTGTGAACTAGGATTTTGGTTTGACAACATCATTTCTGCTAATGTAAAAAAGATACAAACGAGCTTCAATAAAAATATCGATTGTATTATATCAAAGACTCTCTTGGGGAAAGGAACGTTCCAATATAGTCAAGGGAATAACAATAAGAGACCTAGAAAAGGTTTGGAGTAGAAATGATTTTTCATACTTTTCTAAAAATACTTTGTGTATTACATTAGGTACAAAAAGAAACCCTCTTGAAAATTTTATGGTTGGGATGAAAAGAAGACACAGATTTTACAAAAGATAACTGGTTGATGGCCAATTTATAAAACAAATATCACAAATAGTGTCTCAGGGATTAAATGTTTTTATCGGGAATAAAGTATTTGGAGCAAGAAAATGCTAAATAACTATTTATCTTTTTAGAATGTTGTTATGATGGTATTGCTTAACATTGTCAATAATATATACATTCATATGTTATTATGAAAGTACTGCATAACTCTATTATATTATGCTGAGATTGTCGAAATATAGGTTGGGAGGATTTATATTTTTACTAATTATAAGCTAACAAAGTATGATTGAATAACTTTTGTGGTGAATTATCAGAAAAACATGCCCTTGAAAAATTGTAAAATAGTTTTTTTACACTCTTCATAAAATAAATATAAAATTATATTGTATACTTAATTTTTTTAATATAATTAATATTTAAATAAATCTCTAGAAAAATTAACGGTCATATCTAAAATATGCAAGTCATATGTGACGGTTATTTAAAATATTTGTAACTATTTTACGAATAAAAATGATTAAAAAAACATATAAGCGGATGTCAAATTTAACACCACGTTGTGGCCTTTGTTGTAACCATTGAAGGATAAGAGAAGATGTTCGAGATGACATTTGATCAAAATCTAAATTTGAGCGAGCTTCTTTTTTGGAGCTTCATTATGATGTATTTTGTTAGTTTGGGATCTCTTCGGGAATAGTGTTACAATAAAATTCAAATAATTCTTAATTTTTTTTCTACATTTATATCTTTAGTAAAGCAATTTAAAATTATTTCATATCTATAATTGAATATGCAAATATACCTAGATTATTTTTACAAATCAATTACATTCTCCTATTCTAAATAGTTCATGTAGTATGATGTGATTGAACCTCGGTGTAACCAGAGAAACATGGTTTGTATATAATAAATTATAACTAATGCTTAGCGGTCACTAGCCCATTTTTAAACAAAAACATTTTTTGGATATAAAATAGCAAAAATAATGGTTGGCATTCGTTAGCCCTTATAAAACAAAAACATGTTCTATACATAACAAATCATAAGTAATTCCTAGCGGCGGCTAGCCCGTATAAAACGGATACATGTTTTGTTTAGTCCAAAGCATAGATAATTCCTAGCAGATGCTAGCCCATATAATGGATTCCAATATATGGGACTTTCCAGTGCAATAAATTCCAATATATATGATTTTTTATTCCAATATATGTGATTTTGGATTCCAATATATGTGATTCTTGTAAACCCTTTAATTTCAACATTCAAAACCACATTAATCCTTAAACAATTATCCAAAAGGTTGCAGCAATATCTTTTTGTTTTAAGTTACAAAGATGTCAAACCCTAATATATGTTTAATTAATTCCTACTAGCAAAGTTGTATTTCATAGGATAGATCTAGTCTAGATTATTAATTAATTATTCTTAATCTAGATCTAATGTCAATTTAATTATCATCACTAGATAAGTGTCCATTAATTTCTTTTACTAGGTTAATTAGTTTCCCTCTTGGACACTAACATTCAACCCATATTTAATAAACCCTTATCCTTAGTTACCCTAGTTCTCTTAAATTATTTTCTTTAAAGTCCAAAGAATCATTCACTAAAACCTACTAGAAGGGTTACATTTTTAAATTAATACACTATAGCCCTAAGTGGCCCCATTCACCCATTTCCACATACATTAAATTATTTTAAAACCCGTAATAATTATCGTTACCTAACAATTATAGGATTGATTCTTAACCCATGGATAAAATCAATAGAGACCAGAAGATTAGACCTACCCAAAATAAACCCTAATCATCCTTAAGGGAGTCTTCTTAAGCATTTCTTACCCTAAACTCATTCATTTGTTTCTCTTTGGTTTGCAAGTTGAAGGAGTGGATGTCATGGATCTAGGGAAAATCATGAAGGAGTCTTCTTAGATCCAATGTGCAAGAAGAGGGTATTCCATCCATTTGGATCCTCCTTTAGAATAGTTAAATCTTAGATTAATCATGCATTCTTAGTTATTTATTGCAATACAAACATCTATCTTAGATCTTGTTTGATATGTAATGTTGATTTGTTTTTATGTTTTTTTCATTGAGGAGAAAGACCTCATTTTGTATATAAAGAATATTATGCATTTAAATCCTCACATGCGAGGTTGGAGTATGGTCTCAACAAGTATACATGGACTTCACATGATGGATCTACATTTAGGTGAATTCTAGATCCATAAGAGCCAATGGTTTGGCCGGAAATATGTTAAAAAAACAATTCACGCACAAGTGACCAACAATGGTCTCTTGACCGACCAAGCGAAACCACCTGTGCTACCAATGTTGGTTCCACTACTAGTGCCGGTTCCTATGTAAGAGATAACTTTTTAGAATATTGTTTTAAATGTATGGGGGTAAGAGATGAATTCCAAGAGTAAATTCTTATCTAATTTTAAGAAAGCATAATAGTCTCAAGAGCATCTTATATCAACAAGGGAACAATAGATGACTATCAAGCTTGCGTAAATAAAATTGGTGCGAAAGATCTAGTGATTGATGTTGGTCAAAGGAATACCGAAAACAGCTTCATTTGATGACGTCTGTTCTTCGTCCGATGATTCCATTTTATAAATTTTGACATATCTTCAATATTTTATGCTTCACTCTTATCTAAATGACTTTTCCACAATTATTCATTGAATATAATATTACTGTGTAAGCCATGATATCATTTAAGTAGATGACTAAACTTGGAGTTACATTTTAAATACTGTAATATTAAATAGTGACCGATGTCGGTATTGAGTACACCGATGCCAATTAACGCTGACCGGTGTTGGTCACTGTGTAGGCTAGAGAACTCTAAAAATGAATGTATAAAATAACATAGATATCAAAGGATAAATTTAACTTTATTTGTATAAAAACCAAAGAGTTTTTAACTATTTCAACCCATAAAAAGACTATAACAACCTCCCAATACATATTGTGATCAAAACATTGAGAATTGCAACTTTCTTTTCTTTCAACACAAGGTAAAATTTAAACATGATATCCATTTAATTCATTCCTTTACATACAACTAAATTTAAGAGAAAGGAAAGACACATTCCTTAATGAACTTTCTTCAAATATGATATTACAACTTAATAAAAAAATATACAATACAACTTTTCTTTCAAATACAATCTACTAGTCTTCCACCTTAAGTGGGAATTACAAGAAAATTTATACAATGAAGGATTTATTTTGATTTCAACAAATACTCCAAGTCCCAAGTCTTCCACAAGATCTCCACCATTTCTTCACTTTAATCACAACAACAAAAATGAGGAAGATAAAATACTCTCCACCCAACCA
Organism: Taxus wallichiana var. yunnanensis; assembly: GCA_018340775.1. Lineage (NCBI taxonomy): Eukaryota > Viridiplantae > Streptophyta > Pinopsida > Cupressales > Taxaceae > Taxus > Taxus wallichiana. The sequence continues at coordinate 36,436,859 of CM031235.1, read as the reverse complement.
ATACTCCAATGAGGAAAAAAATATATCCTCCTCGTTAGCCCCGAGCCCCAACCAAAATGCAATAAAGGATGGATCTAACTCATGGAAATAACACAATACTTCCACATCACAATACAAATATTCACAACAATTTCAAAACACATTCAACACAAGATACAATCACAAGAATGCAACTTATCAAAATACACAAGGCTTAAAATGCAAAGCCAATGGAGCAAGGATCTATGGGGAGATCACTTATGCCTCCCAATGGGATTAGGTGCCCACCTTAAAACCATCCAATATACATCTCAAAACCCTATACAACTATTATGCCTCCCTCAAGATCCTCTTATACCTCCCACATTCTCTTATGCCTCCCTACAATCTCTTATGTCTCCCTCAAAAGAACCAAGTAAGAAATGCAAGCATTCTCTTATCCAAGGTGGGGCACCCAACCCAAATCCCTCCCAAAACATGAAATAAAATCTTATGCCTCCCTACATATAAGATCCCCATAGCCTTCTCCTACACCATACTTAGGCATTCTACCCAAGAACCCAACAAGCACACAAATCATTCACATACATGCAATACACACATATAAAAACAAACAAGTAAAAAGAGTGTAGCTCCTACCTTTCCATAGTAAGAACTTGATCAAGGAATCACACTCCAAGCTCCTTCAAGCTCAATCCAACTCCAACAAGCTCCAAGAATTCAAAAATCACTTCAAAAAAACTCTCTAACTCCCAAAATTACAAGAGCACAAATGAAATGAAGTAACCCCCAAACAAACAAATAAACTTTCATATATAGAAAAGGAGAGAGGAGGGTGAGGTGGCTCTATGTAGGATACCACATCACTTATCCTCAACTCCACATCACAAGTCAAACCTCAACCCCAATGCACAATAAATTGGTGGTTGAGAGGAATGACAAGCCTCTTACACACAATCCAAACCCACACCCTCTAAGGGAAAAAAAACCATGTAAGAAAAGTGCAATAAATGTAACATTTTGTCTTACAAAACACATAATGGGGTCTATTTTTTACCCCCAATCCATAGTTAGGGTTGGTATATGAAATTAAGAGGTGTGAGACAAGCTTAGCTTGTCTCACAAGCCTCCAAAATGGCCCTTAAGCCCAAATCCGAAATTCCAGGTAAGGTAGAGTGTACAACACTCAAAGTCACTTACACTCAATCAAAATCACATAGTCCAAAATACCAACAACTCTAATAAATGACCACTTTTGTCACATATCCATATGGCTTGAAAACATGATCTAATTACTTAATAAAAGCACAATAATCAACAATGATTAAATAAATTACATCAGAAATAAATCACATACTCTACAAAAATAAAATAAAAGGGAAAAACTACACACGTAGCCCAAGGTCACAATTGAGGTCATCACCGCCATGGGGACCCCTAACAAAAATAAAAAAAAAAACAAATAAAATTACATAAGTTTCCATGGTGACTTTGTTGTATCCATCTAGTATTCCGTTGTGGTTGGTATTCAATCCCCCTTTTGATTGTTGTGATATAATCACCCGTAAAAGCTACAAAATATCTCCTTCACCTCGTGGCTGCATAAAAACATCAAAGATAAAATTTGCACCCATAAATCATTGACCATTCACATATAGTTAAATCATCAACTCTATTAAAAAATGTTATCATTTTTCTAAAACTTCAATAACATCTCAATTTTATCTTTTATCAATATCAACAAGGTCACGAGATTAGTTCAAAGTTAAATCCTAGTATACATGATGAGAATTCCAAATGTCGAAGAATATATATGCTAACAACACATTATCATCATCAATATAAAATATCTCTCTATGTCATCTCTAAGAAACCACATAATCATACTATGAATGAAAATCCATCAATAGTCAGAATATCTCTATCATCTAACATCATGCTAACCAAAATGATACAATGATATCCATGTTTATAGTCAACAATAATCGAAATCAAAGTATAATAAATGTTGAAGAGGACTAGGTACTACATCCCTCTCCCCTTAGAATTGACTTCCTCTTGAAGTCACTAAAATAGGTGTGGAAACTGGAACCGTAACAACATAGCATCCTCCCATGTAGCAGAAGTCTCATCATACCTATCCCACTAGACTCGCACTTGATCAATCTCTCGACCTCGAAGGCCTATGGTCCTATGATCTAAAATACGCATGGTATCAACCATCATCTACCTCTGCTCGTGCACTTGCAATGTGGTCCAATCCAATACATGAGATGGATTTAGGATATATCTTCTAAGAAAAATACGTGAAAGACATCATGCATGCGAGACAAGATGGGTGACAAGGCTAGATGATACACTAATGGATCAAAGCACTCCAGGATCTCTAATGGACCCATGAATATAGGGGACAACTTAGAGCCTTTTTCATAACGGATAGAACTCTTATGAGGTCTGACACAAAGAAACACCTTCATGCCCACCTCATAACTACGGTCAACTCTCGTCTGATCTACATACCTCTTCTACCTTTGTTGTGCCTCCTATAACCTCTGACGAATCAAAACAACTTGCTTCTCCATGTCTTGTAAAAAATTTGGGCCAATAGATACTTTGTGGTGGTACTTCCAAGGCCTTCATGTCATACGCCAAGGACTTCCAAGAAACACATAACACACATCCATGGGAATTACATAACATAATACCATGTCCTTATACCTCCCAATTTGGAAATAAACCCAAAAATATTCATTCACTAATGCCTATTGTCCTTTATTCAATGATTAAATTTTGTACGGTTTGGGATGATGTATCTTTTTCAAGCCTAATTTATCAACCATTTCAATCGAAACAATTTTTTTGTACTACCTAAATCTATAAAAAAATTACAACGCTTACCTTGACTCTTGTGAGTAGTCCTAAACAATGATTTCCTTTAAGGTGGATCCTTGTCCTTACGTGTCTTAATTAGAATTCTTCTCATGAGTAAGGACTCCCCCATTTTTGGTTCTATTAATGAAGGAGAGCAAACACTTTTTTCTCCGCCACCTTGCACAAGATGTTTTTTTCCTTCATTTCTTGTGTTTTTGTAAGTTACCCTTCTACGGACGTTCCCATGAACTATGAATTGTAAATTTATTGCACTTGTAGAACCTACCAATGAATCCATTTTTTCCTCTATTGCTTATTCCATAACCACCTCTAAAGTAGGGTCTTATATAAATCCACCTATGAAGTTAGCAAGATATTTTCATTGTGTTTGTCTTGATTCAAATTGACTTCTTTATGATTTCCCTCTACCTCCAAGTTATCCTCTTCCTCTATAACTTCTTCCTCTTCCTCTATTTTTCTGAGTATGCCTTCTATTAAGTTTTTCTTCATCCTTCAAAGCAAGTTGGTAGCACTCTTCTAGGCTTCTAGGACTAGTCAAACTAAGTTCATCTTGTATTTGGTACCTTAGACCATTCAAATACCTTGTCAATTTATTTGTGTCATCTTCCATATGACCTGATCTAATGCTTAGTTTATAAAATTATTCTATGTATTATTTAAATCGACAACTTTTTGCCTAATAATTTACAATTTCCTATATATATTTGTCATATAATTAACACGTAAAATCTTACCTTTGAGTTTTTCCACCATCCTATGCCATGAATTTATATTGGGTTTTTTTCTTCTTTCTTCTCTCCTTCTTAACATAGTCCCGCCATATGGTTGCATGCTCCTTGATATTTTTTTCTCGAAAACTTTCCTTGTGGATCCTTAGCCACATTTTCAAAATCAAAATATTTTTCAAACTTTTTATCCATTCTATAAGTTCATCTCCATTCAAAGCTACTGCATACACCGACACCTCCAATTTGGGCTTAGCTCTTTCACTTTTTACTTCCTTCGCAATATTTCTAATCTCAACTCATCGGGGTATCTTTCCTCTTCATCTTCTTCTTGTGGTCTTTGAGCCACTTCTTCTCTATCACTTAAGTCTTCTCGATTCTACTCATCTCCTCTCGGTTAGCCTCCATTGCTACAAGCCCGACATCATAACTGAATCTCATATTCCTCAATTATTGAAGGATAAATTCACCCATCTGTAATGTAGCTTCTCTTTCTCTCTCTACTATTTCTCTCTCTTCCACTAGATTCCTTCTTGGTTGCATCTATCTTATCTACTTCAACTTGTTTTACTCTCTAAACTTCTTGTTTCTTTAAATTCCCAAGTAATTATCCTCTGCTCTGATACCAATAGTGATGTGAGAGTTTTTTGCAATTGTTCAATTTCTTCCAATTTAGACTCCAAGGTCTTGATTGCTTTCACCCTCACCGAGCTTAAGTCTTAGTTTTCAAGCAATGTATGAATAATGCAACCGATTCAAGAATAAATTAAGATTATATTACATCTTGTTGGTTTTCACACAAGGCTAAGTACTCGAAATCAATTAACTCCTTTGAAAGACCTAAATCTAATCTTGTCCTCAATCTAACTCTGTCATAGACTTACCCGCCCTAAAATATAGCTCTATTAGGATTTATTCCTTTTTAAAAACATGTCAAGAAAAATTTCTAAGGGTTTCTAGTACCCTTTATCTTCTTTATTCTCCCTAAGAAGGCTTAGATTCAAAAATTACGCAAAAAATTCACTTTCTTAAGAATTTACCTATTTTGACTAAGGCCTCCACAACTATCATAGGTAAATGAAAATAATATATCCCTAAAAAATGAATCAAATCATTTAATTATTTTGAAATTTCTTTGATGAAAATAAGGTAGAGATCTTTGAAGTTACAAGATTTTTCTCCAGTTCATTTTCAAGTTAAGCAAATTTTCTCCACTAAAACCGTAGTTTCAGGGTGTACTAATCTTTGTGAACCCAAAAGAGAAGATTTTTATGGTTCTTGTTCGTTCTCTAATATTTCTCAAAAATTTCAAGTTCTAGAGTTCTGCTCGATCCTCAAGAAACTCTCTAATTCCTTAAACCTTCTTGAATGACTTCATAACCTCCTTGCAATTCGAGTTTTCTTGGAAAATTATGCCTTCCTTTGTTTTTTCGACTGGGCATATACTAGACTTGTGTAGAGGATTATATCCTATTCTAGCTGGTTGTAAGAGTTTGTTTCAAGCTCAAAATGATACAAAGAACATATAAATGTAGAGTTTTCACTCAAAGAGTTCAACTCTTTCCACTCTATATATTCATATTATGCATATTCCCGCTCATCATATTTTTCTTTTTTATATTTTTCTTCTCTCTTCTCTCTCGTATTTTTATTGTTCTTTGCACGAATCATAAATTATTCTCCTCAAAAATCTCCTTTTATATCGTTTCCACATATATATAAATATATACTCCTTTGTTGCTAAAAATATGCCCCCAAAAATGGACCCGAAACAGATATAAAATGCCACATATAAGAAAATATATATATTTGACCTCCAAAAAGGTCACGAACCACCGAAAAAAAAAAAAAATGGGACCTACAAATAATCCTTGAAGTTTCAAGTCCACGGGAAGTTGGAGCATTATGGGAATGAAGACCCGTAACCGAAATCACATCCAACCAAAAACAAACCCAAAATTTAACTCGGGGCTTTCACTTTCGTTGGGAGGAGAAATGGAAGGGTGTCCACGGAGTTCCGCATGGCAAGAAAAAAGTGGAGGCAGTTGTAAAAAAGTTCAACTACTAAAATAGTAACTTCACAAGCAGTCTCAAGCTAAGAGGGTGGTAAGCTAGTTTCAAATAATGCATCCGACTCAATATTATCGAGAACAATTAATTCTGAAATTTTCCAATACGATTTTGTAAGATAGAAGACAAAATTTCCTTAACGATCCATGCTAATTCTCAGTAGTCACTATCAAAAGAGAGAAAAACAGTATGTAACACCAAATTTGTTGGCTATTATACACATGTTGTTGGGGTTTAAAGAGATACTCACACATTTGAACTCCTTCACCCACTATGATCTTGAAATAAATGTATATTTTTCACTTCTTTTACACATTTTATGCGTCCCTTTTTGCCTCTCAAGGTAGGTCATAATGTTTGCCAATCTGTGCACACAGTCACAACTAATTAGAATTTCACACTCCACCTTATTTTTGTATACATGTTTGAAATGCCAAAAACAAGTGCCAAGTTTCATCCTTCAAGTTATTTTTGGGTTGATTCTTTGGCACAAGAGACATGATTTTATTCCTCCACGTAGGGCTGCTTAAAAGTAACATAAAAATCCAATGCACCAAATCATGGCTTCATGTTCTACGATGATACTAATGTCTGATAAACAATAACACATAAGTAGTTAACAACGATCTCCCTCCAATATGAGGGAATTTTATTCTCGGAACCAACTCATAACAATAACATGCAAGTATTTTTTTTTTTGTCTGAAATTATAGAGGAATCAATACATATAACAATTTAGCGCATAGCCTCTCTACCAACCTTTGTTAACTTTATCCCGGCGTGAGGAGGGGACCACCAGGTGCACAAGTTTCATACCGCCTCTATTCAACTGAAGCCTAGGTTTCATACCACCTCTCGCACGCTTTGTCCATACTTCATACCACCTTATTTACCACAGCCTCTACTAGCCTCGGTAAACCATAACCTTTGACGTGAGGAGGGGACTACCAGTGCACAAGTTTCATACCAACTCAATTCAGCTGAATCCTAGGTTTCATACCACCTACGTACAACTAGTGCACACTTCATATTGCCTTCGTACAAACCGGTGCACACTTAGGGATGTTGGTTGACTACTCTAACAACACCTTCGTATAATCACACACTTAGGGACATAGGTCGGACTATTCCGGCATCACTCAATGAGATCGCTTAGACTATTCCTCATGAAGTCGACATGTTAATGGGGGTTGAACCTAGGACCTCCTCTTAGTAAATGCAAGACTTCACCAATTATCCAAGACCACTGTTAGAAATAACATGCAAGTAGTTAAACAAATCATGATAGAAAATCCACATGATATAATATAAGCAATGATAACATGTTGATGCCAACTTGACAATATTTTATTTTCGACTACACTTAAATAATCATAATTAAACACTCTAACATAATAATTAGCTAAATCTCCTCAAAATCCATCACATATGCCGCTTATTATACTATAATTTTCATACAATAGAGAGGGATGTGATGCAAATTGTTCTTATATTTTATGTAGATGTAGTAAATATTTTCACAAAGTGCTTAGTACATATTAAAACCTATAAATAATCTCTTGACACATACATGGGTTGGTGAACAATATTGTATCTAAGAATATCCTAAAGGGACATGAACATGTACTCAAAGGTTCTATACTTTATTTGTATTCATATGTAGGTATGCTTGTAAATGTAACTCCACCTTTTAGATCCCAAATGTACTTGAGAGCTAGAAGTGAATAAGATATTGTCTTATTTCTTGAAACCCTATATTTTGTGTTGTTGACCATAGAATGTGGTCAACATAATTACCTAAATGACCTCTCCACACCCTCGCTAATGTGATGAGTGTTTCATACATACCACTACTTGGAGGAGGGATCAAGCCATATGTAGTTATTCCAATTCTATGATGAGATGAAACAAATATAAAATAGAGAATGATCCCCTTATTTATCTCTAACACTTAAATAATTAACCATCCGCATTTAGTTAAATCATCATCTCTACTAAACAATGCTATCATCTGTCTAAAATTTCAAAAACATCTCAATTCTATCTTTTATCAATATCAACAAGATCACGAGATTAGTTCAAAAGATAAATCCTAGTCAACACGAAGAGAATTCCGAATGTTAGTAACATATATGCCAACAACACATCATTATCAATATAAAATATCTCTCTACATATCTAAGAAACCACACAAATCAAACTATGAATCAAAATCCATCAATAGTCAGAATATCTCTATCATCTAACATCATGATAACCAAAATGATACAATAATATCCATGTCTATAATCAACAAAGAATCAAAATCAAATTATAATAAGTGTCGAAGAGGACTGGATACTACTTTCCTCCCCTTAGACTCAATTTCCTCTTGAATTCAATGAAATAGGTTTGGAAATTGGAATCATAACAACGTAGCATCCCCCATGTAGTAGCAGTCTCATCATACCTATCCCACTAGACTCCTACCTGATCAATCTCTCAGGCTCGAAGGCCCAAGGTCATGTGCTCTAAAATACGCATGGGATCCACCATTATCTCGCCCCTTCTCTCACACTCCGCAATGCGGTATAATCCACTACATGAGATGGATATGGGATATATCTTGTAAGAACAGATATATGAAATACATCATGCATGTCATACAAGTTCAGGGTGACTAGGCTAGATAATATGCTAAGGAACCGATCTGCTCCAGGATCTCGAATGGACCCGAGAATCTAGAAGATAACTTAGAGCCTTTTACAGTAATAAAAATAGGACTCTTATGAGGTATGAAAAGAAGGAAAACCTTTGTGCCCACCTCATAAATACATTCAAATATCCTCTGATCTACATACTTCTTCTGCCTGTCCTATGCCTCCTGCAACCTTTGACGAATTAAAAAACCACCGCTCCATGTCCTGTAACAAAGCTGGGCAAATAGATACTTTTTCCTCAAGTCAATTCCAACTCAAAGATGTCCTACACTCCCTACCATAAATTTCTTGAAACAATGACATCCCAATAGAACTCTGGAAGCTATTGTTGTATGCAAACTCAACTAAATACAAGTACTCCTCCCACTTCGATTGATGATCCATGACGTACATCTAAAGCATGTCCTCTAAAATTTGATTCACCTACTCCATCTAACCATCTCTCTGGATGATATGTTGTACTAAAATTGATAATCATCCCAAGGGCCTACTTGCATGGTATGCCAAAAGTGTGATGTGTATAAGGGATCGCAATCGCAGATGATCTTCCACAAAATCCCGCAGTCTAAAAATATCATCCAGGTACACTCTCACTACTACACTAGCTATATAGGTGGTCTTCACTAGAGAAAAATGAGCCACTTTTGTCAATTTATCCACCGTGACCATGATGGCATCATGGTGGTATCTTGACATTGGTATCCCTACTATGAAATCCATGGAAATGGTGTCCCATTTCCACTCGGGATAACATGTGGGTAAAGAAGGCTAGTTGGATGTTGATGCTCAACCTTCACCCTTTGACACTCTAAATAGCATGACACAAACTAAGCTACATCTCTCTAAAGACCTCTCCTAATGGTATAGTTGTCTCAAGGTGGCATGCATCTTCTTCACCCCTGGATGGGCTGAATAAGGTGCACGATGAGCCTCTTCCAAGATATCATGTCTCAAACCTCCATCCCTATGTACATAGATCTAGCATCTGTGTCTAAGAATTTCATCTGAATATAATTCAAATCCATCAAACTTCCCCTCAAGTGTTCTCTAAGACTGAATCTCTTGCTCTAGCTACAATGTAGAAACTGTTATGAGGATGTTGTTGCAAAATCCTACTGTGTAAATCTGTACCCACTGAAGTATCCATATCCAAATTTCTCCATCTAATCGAGCATAGATAAAAACATTCTATTTCCCCTTTACATTCTTTATCTCCATGTCGTACTTGCATAGAAACTCCATCTAATGCCACTAACGAGCATTGAGATTGGATTGCATGAAGAGGTGAGGTAAGCTCAAATGGTCTGTCCTAAGAATAAACCTTCGCCAAGAAGGAAATGTCTCCATCAAACCAAAGCATGCACAACTACTGCAAGCTCAAGGTCATGAGTTAGATAATTGAGCTCATTATCTTTGAGTTTGTGAGACTTAAAGGCAACCAAATGGCCCTTCTACATCAATACACCTCCTAGTTACTACTAAGGAAGCATTAGTACAACCGAAGAATTCTCCATGCGGATGTGGCAATGCAAGAATCAATGCCAATGTAAGGCATGCCTTTAGTGTACTTGAATTCTTCTCTCATCCATTGGACCAAACAAACTTCTTCCCTTTTCGCTAAAGGTAAGTGATGGGGTGCATAATCTAAGAAAATTCCTAAAAATTATCTTGTACTAACTCGCTAATCCCATGAAACTATGCACTTCGGTCACACTAGTTAGCATGGGCCAATCCATAATAGCTTGAATCTTGGAAGGATAGATGGTGATACCTTCCCTAGAAATGATGTTACCCAAGTATTGCACCTCTGATTGAAAGAATGCACACTTCTCTAGGTTCCCATAAAGTTGCTACTCACGAAGAAACTACGAGAGACCTCTCCGAAGGTGCACTTTGTGCTCCTCATGCATACGTGAGTAAATAAAAATGTCATCAAGAAAATGAGAATAAAGTGATCCAAAAATATTTGGAATACCCCATTCATCAAACTCATGAATACTGTGGGGGCATTTGTTAGACCAAAATGCACTACTATTAACTTCAGTAGGGCCATATCTCAACACGGAAGGCTATCATATGAATATCTCCCTCCATGATCCCAAATGATGGTAGTAAGAATTAAGATCTATCTTGGAAAATACTATGGCCCCTTTCATCTGATCAAAAAAATCATCAATACATGGAAGGGGGTAACGATTCTTGATCGTTACTTTGTTTAGTGATGATAATTGATACACAATCACAGAGATTATTCCTTATTCTTCACAAAAATCATCGATGCAACCCAAGGGGATACACTAGGACATATTAGGACTTTCTCTAGAAGGTCGTCAAGCTATAACTTGAGCTCACGAGATCTCAAGGGTAGTCATCCTATAAGGCACTCATGAGATAAGCTCTTACTCCTAGAACCAAATCAATGTGAAAATCTATCTCACATGGGGAGGTAAACCCCAAATCTCCCTAGAAAGACATTTGAAAACTCCCTCAAGATATGATGATCATCAACTGACGACCCACTAGACTCATCCTCATATCTATCACTAACCGAGAGAGCAAAAACTAGTAACCTCATCTTTCACACCTCTTAGTTGTATAACAAATATGGTGTAAATAGAGGTGGGTCTCCTAACTCCCACTATCACTGACTCCACTCCCAAATCATCTGCACATGATATTACCTTACTATAACAATCAAACCTAGCCCTATGTGTGTAGATAACCAATCCATTCCCAGAATAATCCCATAGGAACCCAAAGGAAGGATATGAAGATCCAAGGTCATGGAAAAGGGTCCTAGGTAAATTATGCACTCCTTAACTAAGGAGTCCACTATGATCTTGCTCTAGAATCCATCTCCACATCCCAACTATGAATTTTCCTAACTACCACCAACCTGCATCACTCTACTACAAATGGGGAAATAAAAGAATCTCGAGGAGCCTGAATCAAATAAAATAGGAATATAAATGCCATCAATGCTACCTGTCATCTCAATCACCATGCTCTGTTCTCTTCTTTGAAGTTATCGAATGATGCATATATCATGTGGCTCCTAGCCATGTCACCTATAGTAGGATTTGAAACCAACTCCTTACCCTTGTTATTAGGGTTTTGAGGGCACTCTCTCCAATGATGCCCAAGTACACTGCACCCATAGAAACTACCAGGTCCCTCCAATGAGAAATGGCTCCTGCAGGTACTCTAGTGGTATGTTCCATGGATCCTGATGATCCTACTATGGAATGTTGAAGTCGCTTGATGCGATGAGATCCTACATATTTAGCTCTAGGTGGTGCCTGAGTCTCACCGGTCCCCTAGAGGAAGCCCCATATACGTTCCATCTCGAGCATCAAATCTCTATGGAGGCATAAATGGAGGATGTGCATGTTGTTGTTTCCGACGTGATCTGTTGTGGTGGCTTGAATGAAGACTATACAAAACCATGTTTGCCACAAGGAGGAGGATCTAACCCCCTCGACCTATTATCCTACATCTACTTGATACAAATCCGCAATCCATCTCTGGCCTGCTGCATCTTCCCCCGGTCTCCTTCACAATGTAGGCCTTGTTAACAACCTCTACTAGTGTCTATAGAAAATTAATGTGTACTTCTCCTCTAATGTCTAGGTTCAAGCCCCTGATGAACCTATGGATCCTCACCTTCTTGTCATACATGTAGTCTACATACTTAAATAGGTCCAAGAACTAACTCTCATACTCTGCCACCATCATGGATGCCTGACATAGGTCGTGAAACTCATCTATCCTCTGTTGAATGAACCTCCTGGACAAGTATCTACTCCTGAAATGCTCCTCGAAGAGCTCCCAAGTGATTGTCTCTAATCCACATGGAGCTTCTACTCCTCGGTCCTCCACAAAACCCCAACTCCATCTCTCTCGAAGGTGGATGGCAACATGAGCCTTCGTGTTGCTGGTACATAGACATAACTTGAAGCATCCGCTCAAGCTGACAAACCATGCCTCTTCCAAAATCCTCCAGTGTCCCCAATGAAATGAGATGGATGGAGTTTTAGGATCTCTCTGATGTGATCTTCCGTTGTAGACTGTCTACCTCTAGGTCTCTCAACACGATCATCATGCTGCCTAGGGCTCCTAGATTTGTCCCTGTGTCATGTAGCCCTGTCTCCATGACCTCTCTATGGTGAATCTTGTCTAACTAAATCCACATGGGAGTTCTCTACCCTATTCTCATCACTATGTTGGGAAGGTGCACAATCCTCTACTGATGGCTCTCTATCTTGTCTGTTGTGTCTCCACCTAAAGACCCTCCATGTATAGCGGTATTAACATCCTGTAACGTCTGAAGTATATGAGGAAATATGGTTTCTTTTTCCTTATTTAGGGTGGTAATTCTAGGTCCACATGTAAAGAACCCCTCGTCTGGTCCGCACCTCCTACAGAGACCAAGGCAAGAGTTAGTCTATTGTTCTAGATTTTCTTTCAATTTTCTAGGTTTTCTACGTTTTAAAACATCATGCAATGTTGTGTGATCTAGGTTTAGATTTGCACTAAGTTTCCTTATTTTATCCGGTCCAAGGTTGCATTTTATTTTTTTGTTTTAAAACCACAAAGTTGTCAAAACCCTTTTTGTTTTAAGTATACACGTATAATTAATTCCTAATTCCTACTAGAAAAGTTACATTTCATAGATAGATCCAGTCTAAATTATTAATTAATTATTCTTAATCTATATCTAATGTCAATTTAATTATCATCACTAGATAAGTGTTCATTCATTTATTTTACTAGGTTAATTAGTTTCCCTCTTGGACACTTAACATTTAACCCATTTTTAATAAACCCTTATCCTTAGTTACCTTAGTTCTCTTAAATTATTTTCTTTAAAGTCCAAAGAATCATTCACTAAAACCTACTAGAAGAGTTGCATTTTTAAGTTAATACACTAGACCCCCTAAGTGGCCCCATTCACCCATTTCCACATACATTAAGTTATTTAAAACCCATAATATTTATCCTTACCTAACAATTGTAGGTTTTATTCTTAACCCTTGATCAAATCAATAGGGATACTACAAGATTATATCTACTCAAAAGAAACCCCAATCATCATTAAGGAGTCTTCTTAAGAATTTCTTACCCTAACTCATTCATTTGTTTCTCTTTGGTTTTTAGGTTGAAGGAGTGGATGTCATGGATCTAGGAAAATCATGAAGGAGTCTTCTTGGATCTAATGTGCAAGAAGAAGGATTCCATCCATTTGGCTCCTCCTTTAGAATAGTTGAATATTAGATTAATCATGCATTCTTAGTTATTTATTACAATACAAGCATCTATCCTAGATTTTGATATCTATTGTTGATTTGTTTCCTTTTTTTTCATTGATGCAAAAACCCCATTTTGTAGATCAAGAATCTTATGCATTTAAATCCCCATATGCAAGTTGGAGTATGGTCCAAACAAGCATACACGGGCCTCATAGGATGGATCTACATTTAGGTGAAGTCTAGATCCATAAGAGCCAATGGATTGATCAGAAATACATTTAACAAAAAAAAAAATCAATGTACAGTGTGACCGATGATGGTCTCTTGACCGACCATGGTAACCACTATGCTACCAATGCTAGTTTGACTATTGGTCTTGGTTTCTATATGTAAAAGATAAGTTTTAGAATATTGTTTTAAATGTAGGAGGGAGAGATGAATTCCAAGAGAAACGCTTCTCTAATTTTAAGAAAGCATAATAGTCTCAAAAGCATCTGATATCAACAAGGGCACAAAAAATGATTATCAAGCTTGTAGAAATGAAATTGGTGTAGTATTCAAGTGATCGATTTTGTTCATAGATATATCGACAATGGTTTAGCAACATCGCCGATTCCAGCTTACTATCGATTAGTCCATTTTAGAAATTTTTATATATCTTCAATATTTAATTCTTCATCTTATCTAAATGAATTTTCCATAATTATTCATTGAATTTAAGGTTGATGTGCAAGCCATGATATCATTTAAGTTGATAAATAAACTTGGAGTTAACATTTTAAATACTATATGAAAAAGTGACCGATGTCGGTATTGAGTACACCGAACTAGTTAAGGCTGACCGGTGTGGGTCAATATGTGGGTCTTAGAAATCTAAAAATGAATGTATAAAATAACATAGATATTAAAGGATAAATTTAACTTTAAATATATCAAAACCAAATAGTGTTTAACTATTTCAACCTAGAAAAAGACTATAACAACCTCCCAATACATATTGTGATCAAAACATTGAGAATTTTCAACTTTCTTTTCTTTCAACACAAGGTAAAATTTAAACATGATATCCATTTAATTCATTTCTTTACATAAAACTAAATTGAAGAGAAAGGAAATACACATTCCTTAATGAGATTTCTTCAAATATGATATTACAACTTAATAAAAAAATATACAATACAAATTTTCTTTTCAATACAAATCTACTAGTCTTCCACCTTAAGTGGAAATTACAAGAATATTTATACAATGAAGGATTTCTTTTAATTTCAACAAATACTCCAAGTCCCAAGTATTCCATAAGAGCTCCACCATCTCTTCACTTTAATCAAAACAACAAAAATGGCAGAGGAAAGCTCTCCACCCAACCAATAATCCAATGAGGAGAAGAAGTTATCCTCCTCATTGGCCCCCGAGCCCCAACCAAAATGCAATAAAGGATGGATCCAACTCATGGCGTCAACACAAAGCTTCCACATCAAAATACAAATTTTCACAACCATTTCAAAACAAATTCAACACAAGATACAATCACAAGAATTAAACTTATCAAAATACACAAGGCTTAAAATGCAAAGCCAATGGAGCAAGGATCTATGGGGAGATCACTTATGTATCCCAATGAGATTAGGTTCCCACCTTAAAACCATCCAATATACATCTCAAAACCCCTACAAAACTCTTATGCCTCCCTCAAGATCCTCTTATACCTCCCACATTCTCTTATGCCTCCCTACAATCTCTTATGTCTCCCTCAAAAGAACCAAGTAAGAAATGCAAGCATTCTCTTATCCAAGTTGGGGCACCCAACCCAAATCCCTCCTAAAACATGAAATAAACTCTTATGCCTCCCCACATATAATATCCCCATATCCTTCTCCTACACCATTATTAGGAATTCTATCCAATAACCTAACAAACATACAAAACATTCACATACATGTAATACACACATATAAAAACAAACAAGTAAAAAGAGTGTAGCTCCTACCTTTCCATAGTAAGAACTTGATCAAGGAATCACACTCCAATATCCTTCAAGCTCAATCCAAATCAAACAAACTCCAAGAATTAAACAAGCACTTCAAAAAATCTCTAACTCCCAAAATTACAAGAGCACAAATGAAATGAAGTAACCCCAAACAAACAATTAAACTTGCATATATAGAAAAATGAGAGAGGAGGGTGAGGTGGATCCATGTAGGATTCCACATCACTTATCCTCAACTCCACATCACAAGTCAAACCTCAACCCCAATACATAATAAATTGGTGGTTTAGAGGAATGACAAACCTCTTACACACACAATCCAAACCCACACCCTCTAAGGACAAAATTAAAACCCATGTAAGAAAAGTGCAATAAATATCACTTTTTGTCTTACAAAACACATAATGGGGTCTATTTTTGACCCCCAATCCATAGGTAGGGTTGGTATATGAAATTAAGAGGTGTGGGACAAGCTTAGCTTGTCCCACAAGCCTCCAAAATGGCCCTTAAGCCCAAATCTGAAATTCCAAGGTAAGGTAGAGTGTACAACACTCAAAGTCACTTACACTCAATCAAAATCACATAGTCCAAAAGACCAACAACTCTAATAAATGACCCATTTTGTCACATCCCCAAATGGCTTAACAACATGATTTAATTACTTAATAAAAGCACATTAATAAACAATGATTAAATAAATTACATCACAAATAAACCACATACTCTACAATAAATAAAATAAAAGGGAAAAATTGCACACATAGCCCAAGGTCACAATTGAGGTCATCCCCCATGGGGACCCCCTAACAAAATAAAACAAAACAAAAGAATAACATTACACAAGTTTTCATGGTTACCTTTATTGTATCCATCTAGTATCCCATTGTGGTTGGTCTCCAATCCTCTTTTTGATTGTTGTGATGTAATCACCTGCAAAATCACACAATACCTCCTTCAGCCTCATGGCTGCATCAAACATCAAAGATAAAATATACACCCATAAATAATTAACCATCCACATATATTTAAATCATTATCTCTACTAAACAATGCTATCATTTGTCTAAAATTTCAACAACATCTCAATTTTATCTTTTATCAATATCAACAAGATTACGAGATTAGTTCAAAAGATAAATCCTAGTCAACATAAAGAGAATTCCAAATGTCAGTAATATATATGCCAACAACACATCATCATCATCAATATAAAATATCTCTCTACATCTCTAAGAAACCACACAAATCATACTATGAATCAAAATCCATCAATAATCGAATATCTCTCTCATCTAACATCATGCTAACCAAAATGATACAATAATATCCATGTCTATAGTCACAATTAATCAAAATTAAAGTATAATAAGTGTCGAAGAGGAGTGGGCACTACAATTTTGGATTCCAATATATGCGATATTGGAAATTGTTGGGCCCCTAAAATATTGGCTAAGTATATGAAGGCTCGTAGCGAGTAAGGCCTATTTGAAGAAGGGTGCATAAGGAAAAGGCTCACAGACAAGGTTTTAGGAGGGTTTAGAAGAAATACTTTTGGGCACGCAAGGCATAGAAAAGGTTTTTACTATGAAGGGCTTATGTCCAGCTTCGATACATGACATTGGTCTACGTATTATAATGATCTCGTGATTGCCTCGCTTAATGTAATGTGGTTATCAACATACTTAATATGAATATCTCAGGCATTTCAATCTTCACTTACATCTCGTATGGATTAGTTTTATATATGTTTCACATGAGTGGGTGTAAACCCTTGTTTATTTCCCTTATGTTATGATTTATATCTATATTCTATAATGCTTTTCTTATCTAAATGAATACATTGGTCTAGAAGCCGTTACGAGCTCTAAGATGAATTTGTGGTTCATTTCCAGCCTCTCTTCACTTAATTTTATATCATAAATAATATATTCTCACACAACACACATAAAGGAGGGGCTCTAGCACTACGTGTGCCTCAGTGAGTGCCCAACGGCCACTAGGTGATAGGTTGGCGTGTATAAGATTTCCTTGTTCTTTGAGAGGGCATAAAATGACTACATCTTGGTTCTATTGTTGAGACCTCTTTTTGAAGTCATTGTGAGAAATGGCATACAACTTTGTCTTTGTGATGTGCGATGACATAGCGCGTGACTTTAGAAAGTGTTGAAACATGGTTGAAAAGCACGAGGATGAGTTTTCTCAAAGATTCAAGACTGGACCTAAGTTCAATGCACGAGGATGGGTAGAAGAGAACCTATACGATGAGTTGTATGAGAAATTATTTTCTCGACTTCCCAAAGAGAGCTATATGAATGGATTTCAGCATACACATCCGATCAAGTTTTTCTATAGATCATGCATGTGGACCCAAGATGACTATCGAGGTCGGAGGATGTAGATCTGACCTAGATGCATTCTATTGATCACCGGTGGAAGGGAGTGCTGAAATTTACACTTTAGAATATGCCATTTTGATGTATTCTTGCCCGTAAGTTGTTGAGTTCAATTTTTTGAGGGAGCCTAAAGGGACATTTTTGTGTGTTATTCCTATGGATATGAAGATATTGGTCATTAGTTTTAGTTTAGAAGAATTCCCCATGGCAAGGTAAGCTACTCTAAGCATTGGGAGAGGAATCTAGGGTGGAGAAAGATGGCAGAAATTACAATTGAAAATGAAAGTAAGGAGAGACGACTCAAGTATAGTGAAGCTCGTGAAAGGGAGATGACTAGACAACATGAGGTTGCAAGTGTAATGGATCTATGGAGGTAGATGTTACGATAGGGTGTTGAATTTCATGCGAAGGATGTGGAACCTGAGCAGTCTATGCTACCCCATCTTGGAAAGCGTGGGAGAGAGGCCCCTTCATCTTTTGATGAGATTTCATCGCATGGAGAAAGAAGAGCCGTCGGCATGCATCTGAACCCACTTGGTGACCAACCCTTGTGTAGACACCAAATTTGTGTCTTACGACCCCTTGTGACCCACATCTCATCTCGCAACTTAACCTCATCACCTAAACCTTACACAATTATTTATTAATTACCTTGTAATTGATAAATCCACATCACCTTACCTGCCACCTCATTTTGCCACCTCATCATGACCTAGCCCTAACCCTAAACTAACCTAATTAAGACCTATGACTTGGTCTAGACTCACATCCATAACTAATGCCTCCTTACTCGCACCCAAAACCGACCTTCTAGCCACTTGACCAAGCCCGCAACTGATCTCTCGGGAGAAAAGCAGGGAAGGTGGGCTATTTTACTAAAAATAGCCTACTTTTTCCTTACCGATGCCGGTTCCTACTCGACCGCCATCGGTTACATAACCGCCATCGGCTCCCTGTAAATGGGCTCCCCGAACCAAAATCAAGGGTCGAATGATTTTTGAATCAACAGAGATCATTGGGAGCGGAAAACAGAGTCCAGATCTTCACTTGACCGAGCAGAGACGAGTGAAGAAACCAGAAGCGTTTGCAGCAAAGGAGATCAACTTGCATCTTTGTCAAAACCAGTAAGTCACATCTTGCATGTCCTCTGTTATAACATTTCTTATGCTCTTTGAATCACAGTCCTCCTAAATCCATTTCTGAATCCACTACCCAACGTGCCATTGCATCTAACTGTCATTCTTTTACCTCTCATCATCTCATTTCCTAATATCATCCATAAACCAGCCTTACAAACACCATAGCTACCAAGAAGGTCCTAGGCCCAACCGACGTCGGTTACCAGAAACCGGTATCGGTTACCCTGACTATAACCAGAAACCAGCCTTCTCCTACCCGTTTCAACCAAGTAATCTAATTGATATTTTGCAGTCATTTGTGTTAATTCATATTAGCAGGGAAACTGACCACCTTCGAAAGGAAGTTTTATATTTCCTGGGCCCAAGGCAGTTTCCTCATTTATTGTTTAATCAAATCTTGTGGTCTTGTGTTCTTATTTGCAGGTAGTCCTTCCAAGACAAAAAGGAGTTCTTCGCAGTCAACTTGATCTTTCTCCACGGTACGCGCACACCATCTCGACATTTAACAGGTATTCCTCCTAGCCCTAACCCTATCTGTTTCTAAAAGGAATGAAAGGATAGAAACAACTCTATTCCTAGAAGCCGAAACATTCCGAGCGAAACATTTTGGCACGCCCGGTGGGACCCATTTTGGGTTTCTGTTTCTCTTGCTTATTTTCATTTTAGGAAGCATACTTGTTGTTGCTGTACTTTTGTTATATATTTCGTAAAGAATTTGTCTTGCTTTCCTAGTTTCGCATTAGTGAAAGTCATCTCTCTTGCTTCATCGAACATAATTTTCGATTTGGGTTTAAAACACGTGCATTGCATTCCTGCTTGTTGTTTTTCAATTCTAGTGAACGTAGATTAAGTAAATGTGTCGTACACGTGGGGGTGATATCCACGGTATTGACAGGAAATTAATCTTACATTCACTGCACAACACATACCGAATCACTTCACAATTAACACAACAGCTCAAACATCCCCCCTTTTTTCCGCGGTATTCCTCCGCCCGATTGAGGTAACCTTATAAGCCAAAACAACTTGACATTTCCCCTAAGTCTCTTGTTTAGGATTCTGACATCATTCTACGTCTAAAGGCATAAGCCCACGATAATTAAAATTAACCCTAGGGTTAATCTCTGGATTTGTGTGTGCATCTTGCTTGTTTTTAGTTTTGTTTTCTTTCTCATACTCTGTCTTCTGTGATCAATAATTGGACACGTATACTAAACGTTGTTAAAAATAAAATTAGCAGCCTTTTTATATCTTGTTAGCCCAGACTTCTTACACCAACATCGGTTACCTGACCGACGTCGGCTATAGTGTAACCGACATCGGTTACTAGACCGATATCGGTTACTCTCTTTTCCAATTCCTGACAAACCAGCAACCTACCAATTTTACCAGTCTGAGTTTGTTTCTATTCCTGATAGATTGAAACCCTACTGTGAACTCCTGTCCATGGTTGTTATCACTCGAAAGTAAGCCGCCGCCATGGTTTCACATGCTTGCTCTGTTTCTTTGCCTGAATCACCCCCTTCACATTCTGTGGGGAATCCTACGGATACCAGCGAGGTTCCTAAAATTCCTGTGGGAGATAAGGACTTCGCCAAGTTTCTGGATGCTAATTCTAGCGCTGTACAATACTATTTGTCTCATACCCCCGACCGACCGCCCGATGGTCAGCTCTTTGTTGTATGCCTATTAGTATAGCTGCTCATTTAGCTCCCACTCCGCCTGATAATACCGCCTTGCTTCCTGCATCTCTAGCCCCGTCTCCCAATCCGACGGCTTCAGAGGTTCATACGACTCAGATTGGCTTTCCGTTGGTTAACCTCGGACCCCACATATCATTACCGCCGACTGCCCCTACCTCATCTCTCTTGCAGACTGCTCCGTTCATGACTTGCTCTCTACCACCTATCCACACGAGCTTTCCTTCTCAAGCTCCGCCTACCTTTTCATTCCCATACACGTATCTAGTGACCTCAACATCCTATATGGGACATCCCTATTCGGTTGCCTCAACATATTCATCCTCCACACCTTATCAACACTTAACCCCACCAGAGTCTAGCGGTGGTCCTTGGCCCAATTTTCCTCCGTTTACCACAACCACACCATCATCTCATCCAACTACTGATCTAATTAAACAAATGATGGACAAAATGCAAAACCTGGAGGCTTCTGTTTCAGGAAGTCGTAGCGCCTTGACATATGAGCAAGTTTGTCGGGAGCCCATTCACCCTTCTGTCCCCCTTCATTCATATCCTCCTCAATGGGAGTTGCCAAAATTTACTCGTTTTAATAGTAAAGAGGATCCTCAACAACACTTGCGATCATTTAGACATGCTTGTTATTTGATTGCCCATGATGATGCCTTGTTACTCCGCACCTTTCCCATGTCCTTATCAGGACCCGCCTTGGAGTGGTATAGTGCTTTAACCCAGCACTCAATCTTCTCTTTTAACCAACTAGCCCAATCTTTCTTGGATCACTTCTCCATTAACATTGCTAAGAAAGTATCCATCACCGACCTTTATGCCATTCGACAATTCGAAGACAAATCTATCGCAGATTTTGTCGACGATGGCGTGGCCTTATCAACCAACTTACATATGCCTTACCTCGATCAACTTATCAAACTTTTCACGCGGGCATGTGCTAAGCACATTTCTCCTACTCTCCAAATCCAAACTTTCCGTACATTCGATGAATCCTTTACTATGGCTCAAAACTAGAGATTCGAGCCTTAGAGGAAGAGAAATTGTGGTTGCGTAACAAAAACCCCAATTTCCGAACTCCTGATTCTACCAATAAACCAAATACCACCACTCCTCACACGTCCACTTCTTCTAAATCAAAAGGAGCTGTCCACGTGGTGATGGTTAAATCTCAAACACCGTCTAATACTCCACCAAAAACCACCTATAAGTACAAAGCCGAACCCATCAATTACACTCCCTTGGGAGAAACCTATGGTGTCATCTTGGAAAAATTGCTCAAAGCCGGAGCTATCACCTTGCCTCCTGTTAAACCTCACTCTGGGTTTGACTCCACCCGCGCTATACCTTCCTGGTACAAAGAAAATGACTTCTGTAACTTTCACCGTGTAAAAGGACATAGTCATGAAAACTGCAAGATGTTGAAAAACATAGTGCAGGAAATGGTTGACGCAGGGGATATAACCCTCGATAATCCTAATGCCCCTGCCAACCGAAATTTGAAAATCTTCAACAAACCATTCCCGAATCACTCTCCCAACAGTAACACAAACCAGGATATCTTAGCCGAGGAGAGTGTTCATGAGATCCATGCAGTCTTTGATACCCAGCCCAAAGCCTCTATCGAGAAAATTTTGAATCAAGCCTCTTCACTAACACAGGAGCCCGAACCTCCTTTACCACCATCAAACCAAAGCGAAATCATTCCTTTACCCATAAGGGAGTTAACTACCCAGACTTCTCTTCCCATCGATGAGTCTTCTTATACCACATCCCTACAAGACTGCGAACGGATGTTATCTAATCTATCTATTTCCCAAACTTCTCCTTCTACCACTCTTGTTGCACAAGAGGAAGGTACGCCACTCCTTTTGACATCCTTAGATGAGAAATCTCTTGCACCGACATCACCAAATTCTTTAACCATGACGGATCCTCTCGAACACGCCCTCTTACCTATTAGTTCTTCATCGCCTAAATCTTTTCAACGACCGGTTGACCTCTTAACATCTATTGATACAGTGCCTCATCTACTCACTGTATCACACCCACAGTGGACTGGAATCACAACCCACCTTTCTTCCGTACCAAATTTACAATTCAAACCTGAAGACTGTCATTCTCCAGAGGATAGACAAATCCTATGGGAACGTTTGAGTACCCCTTATTCTACTCAAATGCAGATGACCGATCCCGACACATCTACCATATACCCGAAGTGTTTACAGAAACTCAAAATGCCTATGTCCTCATTCTCACCCCCCGTATCTATACTCAGTATCCCATCCACCTCTATCAACCTAACCAAATCTTCCCCTACACTTGGGACCTCACCAATACCCAGTCTAACACACCCGCCTAAGCGACTAGATTTATCCAAAAATAAAGCCGCCCCGCCACCTAGGAGACACACTCAACCCGTGCCTCTATCACAATCAAAACCATCATCGTCATACCTACCTTCCATATTGGGACCTCATCCTTCCACCTTGCACCAATATATCATACCTCCTGCGTTTTCTTCAAAACAACCTACGCCTTCTGCACCCATACAGGGATCAAAGGGTATATCAACATTATCACTCCGCGTATCCTGTCCACCTATCAACCCTAAACCAATTCCATCATCAAAAGATTTGTTTTCTGTCACTCCCCTTTCTCCGTGGTTGTTTCCCGCTACCATGTCATCTGTAGCCTCATCATCTAACCAGCCGAACGTAGCTCCTGCGCCAAAGAAACCACGTTTAGTGAAAACCACGTGTCAACACCCCTTGGCTAAACCACCACCCATACGAACCAGCCACGCCCAAACATTACCGAAACCCACACAACCAATACCCTCATCCTCCTCCGATTTTGACCCACTCAAAGGATCTTACGCTAAAATCCTTGCCATGTTGGTAGAGAATGCGACCATTTCCCTACCCCCACTTAGACCTTATGACCCGTCTAAACCTCGGCCTATAGGTTACGATGAGTCTAAAATCTGCGCTTATCACCGCACACCAGGACATGATGTGGAGGGATGCAAAGCTTTAAAAACCATCCTTCGTCAGTCACCTCTCCCAGATAGAAAGGTTAAGAAAGACAACTTACGAAGGGAGAGACCTTTAGTTTCCATTCCCTCTCCTATACCATCTGTCCCCGCCTCACCAAGATCTGTCATTATTACAACCCCACCTCTTGAAGACCATGATTTATCCCAATCATCTTCCTCATCTCAGGTCTACGAAATTAATATGATTAGTGTTGCTACTCGAGCGCAGAAAAACAATGAGAAAGCAAAAGAAAGCACACCTGTATCCTCTCTTTCTCCATCTAGCATCCCGATTGCACCACCACCCAAAGTGGTTATTCGTGGACCCGCTTACCCCGTCTCTAATGGAGTTGCCCATCGAGCCATGATCAAACAGCTTCACCAATCACCCGTCAAAATGACACTATATGATCTCATTCAGACTTCTGAATCTCATCGACAAGCTCTCGTTGAAATTCTTCAAGGGATCGAGGTCTTACCTAATGAAACCCTACCTGTTGCCTCCATTCTAACACCCAATCACGTTGCCTCTCTCACCAAACAACCCACCGCCCCAACCACTTCTGTCTCTGTACCACAAGCTGCTGCAGTCAGTTTCTCTGAAGATGAAATTGTCGATTTTGGTACAGAAGATCCTGACTTTCTGCCTGTTCATCTCGAAACTACGTCCGGGACATTCGTGTACGTCGTGTTATGATTGATGGGGGTGCTAGCCTAAACATCATCTCTTCAAAAGCTTTTCAACAAATGAATATCCCTTCTAGCTACATGTGTGCCAACCCCATCATGTTGCGGTCATTCAATGACGCTATTACCTCTACCTTAGGCACCGTGATCCTCAACATTCGGGTAGGACCACGTACTTTACCCAAACTCTTCTATGTCCTTGAGGGAGAGTTCCAATATAATATATTGCTGGGTCGTCCTTGGATCCGGGCCATGGGATGCGTTCCTCAACCTCACATAGATGCATAAAATTTGAGTACGAGGGAAGTCCTACACCGTAAAGCTGATCCTCCCCCTTTAAAACTCTGCAATATGTTATACCGCCCAAATGATGTGCTTATACCAATCAAGACACCCGCTCATTCAACCCAACCATCTTCTTCAACTATGCCTCAACCATGTACCTCAATCGCACTCTACGCCTTGGTGATGAAACCACCGTCGTAAAAACCACTTCCCTTCCCGCAGCTAACATCCCAACCACGGACCCCTTAGTAGATGTTTTTCAGCACCTTACACTGGGGGAGTATCGCCTATATAACGTTAGTTCTTTCCATACCCCACAGGAGTACGGACAGGTACATGCCCATCCTAACTATGACCGTCGTGTGGGGGAAGTAATCTCCTACGGACCACCTCACTTTGCCGCACTAACCTAACGTATAGGGGTTTCGACGCATCTTCCGTTACCCCCGAGCCTCTTCTTGGTGTGGTTCCTTTCCGATCTAATTTTCAATACCTTACCAATCGTTGCTTTGCCCTCACCTTCTTGACTCGCTGTGCTTGGAAAGGCTTTGGTTTTGGTCTTTATGAACAAGGCCAACATACGCTCATCCCCATCACCACACGCAAACACAATAATCGCAGTGGTCTCGGTTTTCCTGAAACACCTACACAGAGACACCTCGTGTCACCGGTGTATGATACGGAAGAGAACGACGTTACCCCTAACAAACCATCATCACCCACTTTGCCATCGTCACCCACTGAGTCGATAGATCACGAATCTATCCCTCCTAACTTTTTTTTTTCATAAATGCTATCTTCTTAGGCCCTCTCACTTATCAACGCGATAATGAGGACCCCTCTTCTATCCCCCTTCTATATCCAGACATGATCGAAGAGGACTCGCCTTCAATTAACGTTGTTGAGTGCCAGGATGATGACTCCATCCTCACTTACCTTGGCGCGGATGACTCTTATATTCAACGAGCCTTACCATCTGAAACCCAAACCATGCTGAACGAATCTACAATAGAAATCAACATCCACACGGAGGAGGATCCTCACATTGTGAAGATCGGACAATCCCTTAACGCATCAGAACAAGTCGCCTTTACTACTTTCCTCCGTGCTCACAACCAAGCTTTCGCTTGGTCCTACGCTGACATGCCAGGAATTGATCCTGACATTGCTGTCCATAACATTACACTGAAACCCGATTCCAAGCCAATTAAACAGAAATTGAGAAAAATGCATCCACGCATTGCCCTCTTGGTCAAAGAGGAGCTCCAACGACTCCTTTCTGTTTCCTTCATTCTGCCTATTGACTATCCTCAATGGATTTCTAACATCGTACCTGTCACTAAAGCGACGGGGGGACTTCGGATATGCACGGATTTCCGGGATCTTAACCTCGCTTGCCCTAAGGATGACTTCCCCCTACCTAGCATTGACCAACTTGTTGATCTCACTGCAGGCCATGAGATGCTCTCTCTCATGGATGGCTTTTCAGGATACAACCAAATTTTGGTTGCCCCTGCCGATCAACACAAAACTACCTTCATAACTCCTTGGGGAACCTTCTGTTACCGTGTAATGCCATTCGGCCTTAAGAATGCTGGTGCCACCTATCAACGGGCTATGACCTACATTTTTCATGACATTATGCACACTATCCTTGAAGATTACGTCGACGATCTTCTTGGCAAGTCTAAACATCGCAGTGAACATCTCGATGTTTTAACCATTATTTTTGACCGCCTACTACAATATTCTGTCCGTCTTCAACCAAAAAAATGTGTCTTTGGTGTCCTTTCGGGAAAACTTCTTGGCTTTATCGTCTCTTTGCGTGGCATTGAGGTCGACCCATCTAAAGTCAAAGCTATTCTCGAAATGCCCCCACCTACCAATCTCAAACAATTGCGTAGTTTACAAGGTAAGCTCCAATCTATCCGACGTTTCATCTCCCAACTCTCGGATCGATGTCAACCTTTCCATCACCTCCTTAAAAAAGACATTGAATTTCAATGGAGTGAAGAGTGCCACCAAGCCTTTGAGGCTCTTAAAACTTATCTCTTACAGCCACCCGTGCTTATCCCACCTCAAGACGACCACCCTTTCTACCTTTACCTTTCCGCCACCGACCACGCTGTAGGGGCCATGCTTGCACATCGTGACTCTGAGAATCGAGAACAAGCCGTTTATTATATAAGTCATACTTTGGTGGACTATGAGACTAGGTATACACATGTAGAAAAGTTGTGCCTAGCCCTATCATTCGTGGCTACCAAACTCCGACACTACCTTCTGAATCACAAAACTTTCATCATCACCAACACGGACCCCATCCATTACATGTATGCCAAACCTCATCTAAACCAACGCATCACCCGATGGCTCATGCTCCTCGCCGACCTCGACCTTGAGTTCGTCCACCAGAAATCAATCAAAGGACAAACCATCGCAGACCAACTTGCGGAAGCCCCTTTACATGGAGAACAATTTACCAATTTTACATTCCCCGACGAACTCATCGCCACTCTTTCACTCAAGGAGGAGTCGTATCCAATGACTCTCTTCTTTGATGGATCCAAATGCCAACGCGGTGGAGGAGCTGGCGTTGTTCTCGTTCCTCTTGACACCGAGCCTATGCCTCTTTCATTCCGACTCGATTTCCCTTGCACTAATAATACAATGGAATACGAGGCCCTTGTTCTGGGTCTCCAGGTTGCGCTGCACTTAGGTATCAAATCTATCAATATTTTTGGCGACTCTCAATTGGTAGTCAATCAAGTTATGGGCATCTACCAATGCAAAAATGAGGAACTTCAAAAATACAAACACTACGTGGATTCGCTTCTAGCCTTATTTACTCACTATTCTATCCAAACCATTCCACGCTCTACTAACAAATTTGCGGATACTATGGCTTGCTTAGCCTCGCAAATTCCAGCCTCATCAACTGACTCTGACATTTTTGTCTTGGTCCAACAACTCTTTGCCCCATCTTATTCAGCCCCGGTTGTTTGTACGATAAATACGTGTAATACCTAACTCGCAGGATACTTGGTATCACCAATTCCATGACTACCTTACAACCTCTGTTCTCCCTTCTGACCTTACTAGTACTGGTAAACGTGCTTTTCTTAAACACGTTTCTCGTTATGTAGTTATGGGGGGACTCCTTTATAAACGTGGCTTTGATGGCATCCTCCTTCGATGTCTCACCGGTGCGGAGATCACCCATACCATCCAACAAGTCCATGACGGTATTTGTGGTGGACATTTTAGTGGCCTTGCCATGGCCAAACGAATCCTTCGCCTTGGTTATTATTGGCCTACTCTCAATAACGACTGCTACGAATATGTTAAGCGTTGTGTTATGTGTCAACAACATGCCAACCTTCAACATACTCCTAGCCACCCGCTCCAGGTCGCTCGAGATCTTTGGCCCTTCTCACAATGGGGTTTAGACCTTATTGGTGAGATTCACCCGTCCTCTTCACAACGTCACCGATGGATTATCACAGCAACCGAATATTACACAAAATGGGTGGAGGCTATTCCACTCATTTCAACTAAAAAAGAAAAAATTGTAGAGTTCATTAACCACCACACATTATCTCTGCCGCTTTGGTATTCCTCATCGCCTAATAACAGATAATGGTAAATCTTTTAAAAACAAGTTGTTACAAGACCTTTGTGACAACTTTGGTATCAAACTTAGTTTCTCATCGCCTTACTATCCACAGCCAATGGTCAAGCCGAATCCTCTAATAAAACCCTAACCAAAATCCTCATGAAAGTTGTCAATGAGTCCGGACGAAATTGGCACGATCACATCCCCTTTGCCCTTTGGGCTTATCGTACTAGCATCCGTACCTCTACTAATGCCACACCTTTTTCTTTGGTATATGGTACCGAGGCTGTTTTGCCTCTCGAAATACAAATACCCTCCCTTAGAATATCTCTTCAGGATATTCTCACCAACGATGATTTCCGCCAAGAGCGGTTAGCCCAATTGGAGCTCCTTGACGAACGTCGTCTTACAGCTCTTGATCACCTTCAAATCTATCAAAAACGCATCAAGCGTGCTTATGATAAGCGACTCCATGAGCGTACCTTTAAGGTTGGTGATCTTGTCCTCAAAGAGAATCAACATGTCACCAAACTAGAAAAGAGCAAACGTGGAAAATTTGCTCCCAATTGGATTGGGCCTTACATAATCACTCACACCTATGGATCAGGCACTTATCGTTTAGCTTCGCTTAATGGTAAGCCTGAGCCTGAACCCCTTAATGCCTTGCATCTTTGACCATTCTACTGTTGAATTTAGTGTTATATCACTTCTTATCTACCTGCCGCTCGTCCCTTGAGCTCACATACCACCACATGCACTTCGTTTCCTACACCTCATAATAAAAATCAAGCTCACATAGTTTGATTCTCACCTCACCTAAACGATGCCTTCCCCTTTTTAGTCTAGTCCATGACTTCAAAGTATTAAAATAAGCCGTATTCTTATGGGATTTTCTTGAGTCAAACTTCCTACCAAACTAGATGCTTCACGCCAAAAGAACATCTAGCTATCTAAATTATATATAGACTGTTCCCTCGAAGGACAGCTATATGCCAAATTATTGCTGCTATTCTATATAGACTGCTCCCCCGAAGGACAGCTATGCACTAAAATCATATCTGCTACTATAAATAGACTGCTCCCTCGAAGGACAGCTATACACAGTCAGCCTTTATCAGAAGCTTCTCGCATTGATCAGCTTCGTGAAGACCTCAAGAATAGCACAATCAATATCCCTTGTAGACTTCCCGCATCGATCAGTCTATATTCAGTAAAATAAAGGCCTCATTCAAAAGAACTTTTTGGGTCATGGACTTGTCTATTTAGGGTAGGTTCTCTTTCGTCAGAACACTCACTTTGTAATAAATTCTCTGTACCTCAGCTATATCATCCACCTCACCTCACCATTTGTTTCAACTCAAGGGACGTAACGTTCACCCGATATATTGTGATCATACAACTCTTTTCACCTATGGACTTCTCGTCTATGCACGGTACCTAGGGCTTCAAGCTCGTTCTACGTTTGGTGGTTTGTTTAGCTCTTTTCACCTACGGAGCACTCTTTCCGCTTTGCCTCGCATCTAGGATTGTGTGTTGATCTTAATCAGGACATGGTTCCCTACCACTTGGGTAGGCTAACTTTCGCTTCCCTTATACCTTTTACAACATCACCAATTCATTTCCGACACCAACAACCTTACCTTACCAATATTAATATCAATATTCTTACCAATCAACCAATTGCCTAAACCGTACCAAATTGCCTGAATTCACCTCTCCTGGTCCTAAGGGAGAACTACATCGATCACGAGGCCCCTCCTTGCTTTGTGCAAAGGGCTATGTAGGCAGCACTTCAGAGACATGGGGTCTCCCAAGGTTAGCTCGACCATCCCCTACCATAACCTATCATGTGTGGTAAATATAAATATTTTTGTGTATTTCTATTTAATCACATTCCTCTTTATCCTTTTTCAAAACACCGAAAGTCAAAACAAAAACATTCTTATTATTATAACTCAAATCAACATACATATCTCGTTTTATTTAGATGTTAAACAAATACATCTTCTCTATCATCGACATGCAGGTCGGTACTCTTATTTATTCTTATACCTTGCTAACATTTATTTAGACCCTCACGCCTCATCCCGAACTAGGCGATGATCGTGATCGTCGACCCCTCGCTCAGCCAGGCCTCTCTGTCCTCAATGGTACCACGGCTATTGGTACCGCCACCGACGATCTGCCAACCTCTCCTGTAACATATGAATACGCCCTCTCGCATGGAGGACTCCCACCTCTAGTCTCTCCGCCCGTGACTCCGCATGACCACTAACAATCCCTTGTCTCATTCACTGCGTTTGGAGCTGCTTTGAACCAAACGCTGCAACGATCTCTCTCTGCTTTGTAATCACCGCTATGTCGGGACGATCACATACACCTTGCAGCTCTGCTACCCACCATAATCTATAGGCCTCTGTTGTTCCTGTGTCCATTACCCTGCGATCGGCTGCTACTTCTTCAGGACCTTCTGGAGGTGTTGGCTGGGGAGGTGAGAATACTGCCTCTGCGTCGATCCTCATATATGGTCTATAAGCTGTGGTATGTCTGCACACAATCCAAATTGTCACCGCGCACGTGATCTATAGGAATCCTCTCATATTCACCTGGCCTGTGCCCCGCGATCCACCTCAATCGCTCTACACCCCTCAACTCCTCAGCTATGTTCTCTGTTACCATATAATTCCCGTAAGGCCTCCAACAGATATCCGCAATCGTCACCCTCTCCCATATCTGCCTGTAAAACTCAATGTCACCCGTCACGGCCTGAGATCTTGCCTCTTGTTTTGTCTGGACCCATCGTCAATCCTAACCTCTCGCTCTCAGGTCTCTCTCATTTGGATGGGTCGGCCTATTGGTCGCACACAAACAATGTGCTCATAGGCCCAACAGTGTAATAAGTATGAACAATCCAGCGTCGTCCTATGATTTCGCCTACACGCCCATAGACCCCTGTATAGCTCCGCCAAATATGCAGGTGCCCATGCAAAAGTCACGTTCCTTTCTATCATCTCCCAAATAACACACATCAATGCCTTCGGAAATCTTCCCCCATCCACCCTCGGTAACGCGTAATACCCTACCGCTATCATTAATATCACTCACTAACCTTGTCTCCTCGGGGTGTGCTTTGCATACATTACCCCATATGTGAATGTCAAACCTCGTTGTGTCGATCTCGGCGTATGGACCAAATCTGCTTGTTATCGCTCCACGTGCATGCGCTAGGTAATGCACGATATCTTGGTTTTCTGTAATTGGGAGTCTCAAAATACGGAACACATCTTCCAATGTTACTGTCATTTCCCCTGTTGGCAGATAGAAGGTATTTTTCTCAGGATTCCATCTCTCAATCAACGCCTGTAACATAGCATGGTTCCGTGTAATTCGTGAATAATAGCGGATCCCACTTAACCCCAAACGATTTATCAACATCCATTCAGCTGGTGTTACATCCGCTCGGATTCGTGACAACAACGCTGGTACACTATCATTCATCCTTAGCCCTGCCTCTACCTGCATATGTCACAAAAACCAATAACTGTTCAATAAATCAAATCCCCACGGGTTTTTTTTTTTCACATTCTGGAAATTCCTACAGCAACCGGTATCGTTTATAGTAAACCGGTACCGGTTTAGTAACCGATACCGGTTATTCCTAACCGATATCGGTCACTGTCACCTTCATACCGCCTGCCTAAACCTACACCTACGACAATAATTTGAGCGTTTATTCCTTTCTATACCTACAAACATACCCGAAACCCCCGATTACCTACCACGTACACACTTATAACCCTTGCTTTATCATGTTTTCTTTTTCATATCTACCCACTTAATCTCTTATTCATAACACATTCAAAAATCAAATCACAACCAAAACGTTTACCTCTTGGGTTGCGGCAAGAGCTTGCGGTGGCACTTGTCTTCCCTCTCGTCCCCGCTGTCTTGGATGCTTCTCCTCATTCTTCCATGATCACCACTCTTTTCAAATTCACCTTTCTACTTTCTGAATCTCAGATCGCATTCACTTTCCTGTCTCTTTTCTCCTTATCACTCAAATCTCTCATGCAAATACCTGTCTCAGTCGTCAAAAAGCGTCGCGTTCGCGTATTTAACTCTTGCATGGCTCTAAAAATAAGAACTTAAGTTGCCACCCTAGCTTTTCTATTTTTAGAAAAGCTCATAACTAAATAACCGGTATCGGTCATGTGACCGATATCGGTCTAGCAGCTACCGACATCGGTTCGCTAACCGATATCGGTTATAGACCTATCTTTTTACAACATGGTTCTTTTTCTTCATTTTCTACCTAATTTTTTGTCGCGCCCGCCCTTTTTCCTGCATAACAACACCATTATCCATATTTCTCCATCCACCACACATATCATTACAATGTCCATAACATCATCTATTTTACAAAAACAAACAAACCATCAACTAAGTCACATCTACACAAAACCAAAAACTCATCATTTGGATCCAACTCATCAGATACATATATAACAATGTCACAAAACCAGCCCACAACATGCAACATTTCATCATATAACATGTCATCCATATATACGTAAAAAACAAAAACATCAACATCATCCATATATCAACATGTCAACTAAACTCATCCTACATTCTATATCACAAACCATCGACAAAATACTTAAACACATTTTTGAACAACTTTGCATGTGGATCAAAACATCATCTCTATATATATATATACATTTTTCAAATATACAATGTGCCCTGCATCGGGGCCTCTGTGATCTCATCATACAACTAAGCCGGCACGCAGGCCGCAATAACTATCCAAAATCTCGACTCGGCTCGCAGGCCGGTCCCTCATATCAAAAATATACTCGGCTCGCAAGCCGGTATCAAATATACAACCCGTACTCGACTCGCAGGCCGGTATATAATGAATAAATGAATCCATACATGAATAAATGACGGCACGCAGGCCTCTATCAACACAACCGGTTCGCAGACCGGTGCCCATGTCCCTATACAAAAACTATGTGGGGATCCCTCAGCTCTCCCCACCACCCTCGGCACCTCTCCCTGCTGGTCCCTGTGGTGCCTCTCGCCTCCTGCCTGTAACAGACACGCCGGCTGTGGCTGCACCTCCCTGCGATCTCTGACTACGCGAGGTCTCCGCTCGGTGTGCCGCATATGGCTGATACTCAGCTCCGGTACTATCAAGAACATCCTGATAGTACCGGGCCTCCGCTCTCGCCTCCATGTATCTATCCCGTGCCACCGTCGGTACTGGGGCTGGTCCCGGACTCCTACTTTTGCCGGTACCCCTTGCTTTGCTGTGCTTTGTGGTGCTGTGGTGGGTGGTCTTCTTTGCTGATGCTCTTTACTGCACATACTGCTGCGTGGCACGTGGTTTGTCTTCTTCTGGTGGGGTCTTTGCTGTGTCTGTGCTGCAAGCAGGGCTAGCTGCCCCTGTAAGACCCCTATCTATCTAAGAGCTGCAATAAGCTGCACTTTGACCCCACGAGCTGATCTCTCTCTGCCGTCACATTTGCTGCCAGTCAGTCAGGCTGTGCGGGTGTCTTCTCCCTCGCCGCTCTCGACGACCACCCACCACACCATGTATGCTCTGTCTGACCGGCATCATCTACTTGTGTCATCATCTGCTGGCCTCTCAGCAACCCAATCTGGATCCAAGGGCTGTGGTGCAGGCAGTGGGGCCTCTACATCATCCCTCCTGTCTTGAGGAAGGGAGGTGGCTCGTCTGTCGCAGCCCCATCTGCTGCATACCCTCTCTAGGGTATCCTCTCGTACTCTCCCGGCCTCCGTCCCTGCTATCCGAGAAAGTGTCTTGCTGGATCCAGCGTAATCTAAACGGGCTCCTCATGCGAGGGTGATGACCTCTGTAAGGTCTCCATATGATGTCTACCACTATCGGGCCCTCTCTAATAAATGTCTATAATACGCCACATCTCACCTGCAAGAACTCGCTCGTGGCTGCCCCACGACCCCAACCACCTCTCGAAAGCCATATACGTATATGACTGTGTGGCCAGGCTCTTGGGGTAACCCTCTTGGCCGATGATGCGTATGATGTGCTCATATGCCCAACAATGCAACAAAAATGTCGAGCAGAATCCGAATCGCCTCATCCGGTGATAACCCCGAGCTCTGTATAAGCATGCGCACTGAGATACTGCTGGTGCCCACGCATAAAGTATGCTCCTCAATCATCTCAAGCAACACCCCCATCAACGCCCATGGAAAGCGGCCTCCCTCTGAGTCCGGGAGGGCG
This sequence comes from Taxus wallichiana var. yunnanensis, assembly GCA_018340775.1. NCBI lineage: Eukaryota > Viridiplantae > Streptophyta > Pinopsida > Cupressales > Taxaceae > Taxus > Taxus wallichiana. The sequence continues at coordinate 36,402,115 of CM031235.1, read as the reverse complement.
AAGCAGGTGATCCCAATCATCATCAGCATAGCCAGCCGTGTCTCGTGTCGATGCGCACGGTACATGTCACCATACCCAATGCTCACGCTGTGATAGGTAAGTAGCGCGGCTGCATCTCCAAAAACCTATAATATGCTGTCCATGGCAGTCTCTGAATCTACCTGGAAGACTGCCTCTCCCTCGATAGGTAGTCGAAGGATGCGATACACATCCTCCAACGTGATAGTCATCTCCCCAGTCGGGAGATGGAACACATTGGTCGCCGGATCCCATCTCTCGATGAGGGCGACCATCAGGCTGTGATCTCTCTCTATCGCTCTGTACCTCTGGACTCCACCGAGTCCCACCTCGCGCATGATCGCCCAGTGAGCTGCGGACACATGTGGTCTCATCCGCACCAACAGCGGGGGCATCCTATCCCGCATCGTCAACTGCTGACGTGCCTGCAAAACCAACCCACATCCTTAGACCTACTTTTTATCACAACATCTACTTTATCCTCTAAACCCCCTTTTATCCCCCGACCACACCCCGACTCTCTACCACCCCACCCAAAACCCAAACTCACCCCACCTACAAACCAAACTCACCCCACCTAAAACCAAACCCACTCCACCTAAAAACCAAACCCACCCCACCCAAACCCCTACCCGACCCAAAGCCCAAAATCTACCCAAATCCAAACCCACCCAACCCCAAAACAAAACAAACCCAACCCAACCCACCCCAACCAACACCCCACCCCACCCAACACCCAAACCCACCCAACCCAAAACACAAAACACGCCCAACCCAACCCAACCCACACTCACCCAAAACCCAACCCAACCCATACCCATACAAACCCAAACCGACGCCGGCCGACATACGACCGACGCCCGGTCCACCCAACACACACACACTGTGTCCACACAATTTGCGACCGATGTCGGTCGCATTGCTTAACAAACATCGGTCATTTGTAATTCTTGGGCCGAACCCCCATGTGGCCCCCACCCATATTTTTGCATTTTTATACTTATCTACCCACCCAAACACCATAAAAACCTACCCACCCAGCCGACTTGCCCTATTTTACCCATCTATCCTCTTCGTTTTTCAAATTACGTCAATTTACTCATTATTTCCTAAAAATGTAAATTCCTACCCAAACCCCCAATTTCAGCTTAATACCATTCAAATGCACAAAATAAAGAGTTCCGAGCCTACCCGTACGATGACACGTCGTCGTGGTGGGATGGGTGGTGGTGGTCCAGCTGGTCCAGCCCCTCCTGCTCCTCCTGCCTGTGCCATGGCTCCAATTCTACTCTGCTGGGTCCCCGGCCAATCAACTGCTGCCTCCTCCTCACTCGGGCCCGCAAACAACTCACTCCTCCAGCAAAATAGCTCCACCTCAATCAATAAACCTCCAATCTCAACTCTCCACGTCAGACAAGTCAATTTGGTTTTCAAAATAACAAAGTGACAATGACAAGCCGTATTTTTCTTTTTATAGGTTTTTCGCCCTTAACCGATATCGGTTTCATGTTGCCCTAATGAACCGGTATCGGTCCCTTAACCGATATCGGTCACGTAGAATCGACATCGGTTTTTTCTTCCAACTTTCCCCCAATTTTTGCCCTTATTTACCATTTGCCCCTTTTTAACCACATATCGCCTATATCCACCTTTGCTGAACACCATTTGTTTACAAACCGGCCCGACCCAAGGCCTCGCCCTACCCTACCCCTACCCCGAGGCCTCGCCCTAGGCCTCGCCCCTAACAAACTCGGCCCGACCCAAGGCCTCGCCCTACCCTACCGGCCCCAACCCAAGGCCTCGCCTACCCTACCGGCCCGACCCAGGCCTCGCCTTAACAAACCGGCCCGACCCAGGCCTCGCCTACCCTACCGGCCGACCCAAGGCCTCGCCCTAACAAACCGTCCCGACCCAAGGCCTCGCCCTGACCTCGCCTGCCTCACCCAGCCTGACCCGGCCCAGGCCTCGCCTGCCCTACGGCCCGACCCAAGGCCTCGCCACTAACAAACCGGCCCGACCCAAGGCCTCGCCTGGCACCCCGAGGCCTCGCCCTACCCTACCGGCCCGACCCAAGGCCTCGCCCTAACCAACCCGCCCGCCCCAAGGCCTCGCCCTACCCATTTGGCCCGACCCAAGGCTGCAACCCAACAACTCGGCCCGACCCACGGCCGTATCACTCCAATACCTTACCCAAAATCAAAACCATCCACTTTTATCCACCCATCCTGTAGTTTTTTGTTCAATCGAGCTCACCTGTTCGTGTTTTAGCATGATTAGGGTCCTTGACTTGATCTGTCGACCAACTTTGCTCAGACCTAGACCGTGACGTTTATCTCAACCAAACCAACCATTTGGTACTGCCGGACATGCCTAAATGTTCCTGTACCTTACCTGTTATATACCCTGGAGCTACTTCCTATGCCTTGGATACCAGGATTATATCACCCTTGTTTGGATAAACTATCGACCTTTGCCTATGCACTGCTGGTTTGCTCGTCAAATCATGTACCCTAGTCGTACTATTGCATTTTACCATGCGTCTGCTTCCTTGGACCTACCCCACCATCTTACCATCCCCTCTACCCCATTTACCCTTTATCAACCCTATCCCTGATTTCCCGTTCACTCAATCTGTGATAGATTTGAGGGGGATTACCTATACCCTTAACAAGGGAAACCACTTCATATTATTGTCCGTGCAGCTTTACAAAACAAGCTACACGACAATAAGGGGCTAATGTAGACACCAAATTTGTGTCTTACGACCCCTTGTGACCCACATCTCATCTCACAACTTAACCTCATCACCTAAACCTTACACAATTATTTATTAATTACCTTGTAATTGATAAATCCACATCACCTTACCTGCCACCTCATTTTGCCACCTCATCATGACCTAGCCCTAACCCTAAACTAACCTAATTAAGACCTATGACTTGGTCTAGACTCACATCCATAACTAATGCCTCCTTACTCGCACCCAAAACCGACCTTCTAGCCACTTGACCAAGCCCGCAACTGATCTCTCGGGAGAAAAGCAGGGAAGGTGGGCTATTTTACTAAAAATAGCCTACTTTTTCCTTACCAATGCCGGTTCCTACTCGACCGCCGTCGGTTACGTAACCGCCATCGGCTCCCTGTAAATGGGCTCCCCGAACCAAAATCAAGGGTCGAATAATTTTTGAATCAACAGAGATCATTGGGAGCGGAAAAAAGAGTCCAGATCTTCACTTGACCGACCAGAGATGAGTGAAGAAACCGAGCGTTTGCGCAAAGAAGGAGATCAACTTGCATCTTTGTCAAAACCAGTAAGTCACATCTTGCATGTCCTCTGTTATAACATTTCTTATGCTCTTTGAATCACAGTCCTCCTAAATCCGTTTCTGAATCCACTACCCAACGTGCCATTACATCTAACTGTCATTCTTTTACCTCTCATCATCTCATTTCCTAATATCATCCATAAACCAGCCTTACAAACACCATAGCTATCAAGAAGGTCCTAGGCCCAACCGACGTCGGTTACAAAAACCGGTATCGGTTACGAAACCGTATCGATTACCACGATAACCAGAACGAAACTTGACCTTCTCTACCCGTTTCAACCAAGTAATCTAATTGATATTTTGCAGTCATTTGTGTTAATTCATATTAGCAGGGAAACTGACCACCTTCGAAAGGAAGTTTTATATTTCCTGGGCCCAAGGCAGTTTCCTCATTTATTGTTTAATCAAATCTTGTGGTCTTGTGTTCTTATTTGCAGGTAGTCCTTCCAAGACAAAAAGGAGTTCTTCGCAGTCAACTTGATCTTTCTCCACGGTACGCGCACACCATCTCGACATTTAACAGGTATTCCTCCTAGCCCTAACCCTATCTGTTTCTAAAAGGAATGAAAGGATAGAAACAACTCTATTCCTAGAAGCTGAAACATTCCGAGCGAAACTCCTTGGTGCTTTGTTTTCAAAATCAAAGGAGTATTAATAACCCATTTGGTATCAATGGGAGTGACTGATCGACTCTAGGAGATATAATTTTTCATTTTGGAAAGAGTGCAAGTATGTAAGGTTTGGGGAATGCATCTAGGAGTGGCACGTAAAAAACCTCTAGAAGTGGAGAAATCTCGTATACGGTTGTAGTGTAGTTCAATAGGACATTATAGACACTAGGCGTGACCACTTTAGGCCCATTACGGTCACGGGAGGATTTAGAGGTGGAATTGGTGGATCTAGAGGCACACGAGTTGGTGGATCTAGTGGATCAGTGGAGGGAATACTTGAGGGAACCAATGATCTCGATAAGAAGGTTAAGGGCATCAACAACCTCCACAGTGTTCTTTGAAATGTCTTTACACTTTTCAGATTACCAAGGTATAGAGGATTCTATGGAACACATGCACAAGTGTGAATTACTATGGCGTGCGAAGGGGATCACTACCCCAGAGTGGAAGGTAAGTCATTTTGCAACAATGTTGCAAGGAAATGTGTATAGATTTTATACGAAGTATGACCCCTATCATATGGTGGTAGACTACACCACATTGAATAATTCCTTCCTAGTAGAGTTCCATATCTGGAGTTCGAGTAGAAGAGCATCAACACTTTGAAGGAGATCCAGTAGGGAATGGAAGAGAGTGTGTAGGAGTATAATGCACAATATAAAAATATCCTTTCAAAAAATATCTTATGACATTCACCCATCATAGCATTCTCAATCATTTTTTAGAGGGTTAATCACTCCTTCTAAGGGCATTGTCCCATAAAACATTTACTTGACCCACGTGAGGCTCTAGAAGTTTCCTTATGCGTTAAAGCTATGGGGAGCGTTGATACTAGTGTGAGCCCCTTTATGGAGGTTTAAATCATTGTCATGGCCAAATGGTTACACAAGCTATCTCAGTAAACTCGCACATGAGTCTCGTAATGGTCTTTGGTGCATGGATTGTGAAGTAGAGGGCATACCAAGGATAGTTTCCCAGGAAGTCATTACACACCATATCAAGAAAATTGTGAAATTTGTCACAAGCACCATGATGTGAGTAGATTTCCCTTATTACTGAAGCACAATTTTGGAAGAATGTGTCTTGCTACTACAAGATCTACACTTCTACGAACCATGATACTAAGGATTGTAGGCTTATTCACCAAATCCATGAGGCCATTAATCTTGGTGTGTGTTAGACCAGCCTTCCCAATAGTTCCAAATAATATTATCATCGTTATGAAGGACATGTGGATGGAGGGATGTGTGGGAGAGGTTCTCATGGAGGATTTCGTGGTCGTAATAATTGTGGAGGAGGAAGAAGTGAGTTCCCACAAGGAACCTGTTATAACTATGGATCTACAGAACATTACATGCGCAAGTGTCCATATTTATTGCAGTGCTCATGGTGTGGGAAGAAGCATAAGTATGAGGAGTTCCCTAAGTCATTTTAGCACATGAGAAAGCAGCACTTTGTAAGGAAAAGGGAATCGGGATGGTGAGTATAAAGAAGGATGACACACAATGGATGCCTAGAGTGGCACGTGAGTCAGGGTTAGAACTTGTTTTGGTGACAACATGAGCAGAGGCTGCGCATGCCAAGGAAGTACCAAGGAAAAGGACTCTAGTCTCAAGAGAATAAGTGGTGCATGGGAAGTATCTGGACCCTTTCCACGGAAGGAAGTGTATCAAGATACAATAGATGTCATTTAGAGTTTACGGTATAAATCGAGTGTCTAAAGGAGCAGATCCAGAAACAGGAGCAAAGGAGGAATGTTGAGACTCCATAGAAGGACCCGGATGAGTTCAAGGAAGCACGACAAATATTAAGGCAAGAGAATATTATTCCCTTGCTAGGATAATGGCTACGGGAGAAGATCCCACCCGTTAGAATAGAGTGCAAAAGGTAGGTATTGCATGTAAACCTTGCTCCCTATATGATAAAGAGATCACACTGAACGTAGTTGTGGATGAATGGCTACTAAGAAACATATTGGTTGACATGGGAGTAGAAGTCAATGTTCTTACATTGGATGCCTAACATCAAATGGGAAGGCCTACATTACAACCATCTTTGAATGTGTTGTGTATGGAAAAAAAAACTAAAGCAATGCCCATTGGAGTATTAAAGGATGCAATGATCACCATTCGGGGGAAAGTTTCTTGGAGAATTTGAAGTCTTGTTGCTCACCGGGTAGACAATTTTCCAGCATTGCTTGGGCACCCATGGTGCTATAAGAACAATGTTAACCTAAGGTTCAAAAAAGGATATATCATTTTCGAGAACAAGGAAGAACGAGTCATCATCCCTTTGACAGATGGGAAGTCGGTGCCTTACACTAAGCCTTTGGGAGAAGAGGTCCTTAATAGAATTTATGTGCGCTCCATTAGAGACCCGAAGATAATTCACCCTACAGAAGGAGTTATCCAATTTGAGGATGCCCAGTCTGTGAGTGATACAACAAGCATGGCATGTGAAAATTGGGTGTACAGGACCTATGAGTTTATTAGGAAACAATTGAGGGGGTATATAACAAAATTTACTAAGGCGTGCTCACTCAAGCACCTAGGAGGAAAGAAGTTACCAAGTTACTTTGGGGGAGTATACCCTAAAATTTTCTTATGGGACATGGAAGCTCAGTGGAAAAATGAGGATGAAAGAAGATGGATGCTTAGTTATAACCTACTCGGGACTACACCATGCTGGTGGACTACACATCGGGATAACCTCCTAGAGTGACATGAGGTAAGGATCATGTTCTCTGTAAGGTTTTTTAGGAGCAACGCGCCCACGGTCATTCAAGACTACCATGGTAAAGAGACCGCTTCATTTCATATCCAAGCATGTGAGAAGACTTGGATATGAGTAGTAGAAGACTTTCCACCATCATTATGGGTGCATAAGCTATATTCCACACTTCAAGGTTGTGCGCATGCATGGTATATCCACTAAGAAACATGCCACAAGATAGGAAATTGGAAGGAGCTAACAACTAATCTCATCCAAGATTTTGAATATCGAAGCATAAAGCCATCACTGGATAAGGCATTGCAAGTGATCAAGCACCTTAGGGGATAGTGCCATGGCAGAAGATAGGCTACTAGATTTTCTTGGTGAGCCCATTTTAGAGGTAGGCTTCCATGAGGAGGAGTCGGAGGAGATGAAATTTGAGCGTGCGTGCATGGAAAAGGAAAAAAGGAAAGATCGTTTATATCATAGATGGAGAAGAAATGAAAAGTCTAGATGTTAACCACTCTATAGGTATGCATGATGTTATAGAAATCAGTGATGAAAGGGCGTGCACTTACCATAAGCCCCTAAAAATGAATAAGGTTAACATTGGGTCAAAAACAGAACCCAAGGAAGCTATCATTGGAGAATATTGGTTGGAGAAGGAGGTCTCAAATATCATTGATCTATTACGCAAGTTCCAATATTTGTTCCCATACGGGTATCATGAACTTAAAGGTGTCCACCATTCCTTAGGAGAGATGAAGATAAAAATGAAGGAAGTTGTATACCCAATCTGAAATAGGACATACCGGATGAACCCAAATTTCCCTATACAGGTCAAGGAGGAGATAGAAAAAATGATAGCATCAGGTATCATTGAGGCTATGGAATAATCATAATGGATAAACCCAATGGTCATCAACATCAAGAAGGATGGAAGGATTAGGATCTGTGTTGACTACAGGGACCTGAATAAAGTATGTTTCATTGATCCCTTCCCAACCCCATTTACTAAATAAATATTAGAGGGAGTGCCCGGGTGCAAAGTATACTCTTTCACAGATGGGTTCTCGGGTTACCACTAGGAAAGGATTACAAAGGAAGGAAAGAGAAAGATAACTTTCACCATTAAATGGGGACATTTTTCCTATATAGTCATGCCTTTTGGATTGAAGAATGCACTTGTTGTGTTCTCGTGCATTTTAGTACAAGCCTTTCAGGACTTCATCCATAAATTTCTTCAGTTCTATTTGGATGATTGGATTGTGTATGGTCTAGTCAAAGACCATTGTGATAACTTAAGACTAATTTTTTATAGGTGTTGAAAGTGGAGGATATCCCTCAACATCAAGAAGTGTGTATTTGCTACCCCATTCAAAACTTGATTAGGAAATACCATATGCGAGGAAGGATTTATAGTAGATCCCGCCAAGGTCATGCACCATTATGGGTTTAGGGGAGCCTACTAGCCAAGGTGTCATGCATAGATTCCTTGGGCATATAGGTTACTATAGGAAGTTTGTCAAGGGAAATGCCAAGATTGCCACAACATTAGAGGAATTACTTAGACATAAGATTGCCTTTCATTGGGGAGAGGCGCAGCAGAGGGCATTCAAAACTTTGAAGGATAGGCTTGTCACAACACCCATTCTCCATTTCCCCATTTGGGATAAGCCTTTCCATGTTCATGTGGATGCCTCTAGTACAGCCGTTGGAGTAGTACTAGCACAACTTAGTGAAGGGATTGTTGACCATCCCTTGTGTTTTGTAAGCAGGAAGTTAACATCAGCAGAACAAAATTAACCCACTACTAAGTGCGAAGCACTAGCTATAATCTACGTGCTGAAAAAGTTAAGGAAATATCTATTAGAAACACCATTTGTATTCTACATGGACCACATGACATTAAAATACTTTTAAAATAAGCTTGTTCTACAAGACGCATATGTTGATGGATCCTACTATTGTAAGAATTTGAGTTCACGGTGGTTTTCAAGCCGTGAGAGAGTAATTCTAGATCCGAGCACTTGTCTATAATTGACTCAAGGGAGGACATCCAAAGCATCGAGGATACCTTGTTAGACACACAATGTTTAGGTTGCAACGCACACCCTCACACTTAGAGGATATTGCATTGTTTCTCAAAATAGGTATGGTACCAAAAGGGATGAAAAAATTAGAGAGGAAGTAGTTAGCCATATGCACCGTAACCTACATGTTGGTTAGTGGTGATTTGTACAAGTTAGGACGTGATGAAGTTTTGTGCTGGTACATGCTAGAACATGAGCACTTGAATATTATAGAGGAGATGCATGAAGGAAGTGCAAGTGGACACTATATAGGGGATACCATTGTGTGCAAGATATTACAAGTCTGGTTTATGGTGGGAAACCCTATATCAAGATTGCAAAGAGTATTGCAAGGTATGTGATCATTGTTAGCACCTTGGAAAACCAGGTAGAGGGATGAAATGCCTTTGCACCCTATTCTAAGTACAGAGCCATTTGAAAAGTGGGCCATATATTTTGTAGGCCCCATTTCATCAATCATGCGTAGGATGGGATCATGATATATAATCAATTGCATGGATTATTTGAAAATATGGGTAGAAGAAGTGCCTACTAAGGATTGTACAATGACTATAACAACTGATGTTTATATAGGAAAATATTATTACAAGGTATGGATGCCCATTGAGCTTAACTAGTGATAGGGGTATGCATTTCCTAAATGAGACCATTAGGATTCTATTAGCAGAGTTCATGGTGGCTCATCATAAGACTACCCCTTACCATCCACAAGAAAATGGAACTACCGAAGCATTTAATAAAATACTGAGTCATACCCTGACCAAAATTTTTGATGTTGGTAGACAAGATTGGGATGACAAAGTATCGTAGTTTTATGGGCATCTAGAAAAACCTATAAGAATTTGAATAAAGCCACACCATTCCAATTGTTGTTTGGTGCGGATGTTGTCCTACTAGTTGAATTCATGTTACCTTCTCTATGTATAGTGCACACAAGAGGATTGGCTGACAAACAAGCGCTGGAAGAAAGGATTGAAAAATTGATGAAATTAGACAAGAGATGATCATTGGCTAGGTGGAGTCAAAAGGATGAAAAGGCTAAACAAAAAGCATCATGTGATCGCCACATCAAAAACAAATAATTTGAGATTGGGAAGATGGTATTGTTATATGATTCTAAGTTTACGGGCATCCTGGAAAGTTTAGAGTCTATTGTTGGGGCCCTATATCATCTCAAACATCCTTGATTTAGGTGCATGCTAGTTGAGGGCATTGGATGGGATGAGATTGTCAGGACATTTCAATGGGAGTAGGTTGAAGCCCTAATATAAATAAGTCTTCTTGGTGTATGTAATAAGGCAATATTACCAGTTAGTTTAGAATTTCCCTTTATGCAATTTCCTTTTTTGTTTCCCTTTCTTGTCATTTTTTCTATTTTGTGCCTTAGAAGCTGATAAACACATTACTTTTTGAAGGTTGTACATGTGCAGAGGACAACACATCTATTTTAGTGTGGGGTAATGTGATGCGAAGTATAGGCCTGTAATACAAGTTGAACTTTGTCAGTCGAAGTTATGGTGAATGACTCGGTTGATGGATACAAAGTGCATAAGAATGAAGGAAGTGCATGAAAGAAGAGGTGAACAAAAAGGTTGGTGTCAGGAGAAGACTTCAGAAAAACCACATATAGAGGAGGAAGAAGCGCATGAACAACACGAGGTAGGTGACAACAAAAATCAGGTGGATAGAATAAGTGCCTTCAGGTGCATACGAGTCTTCTTTTAGGATGGATTTTTATGTTCCGTAAGTTTATAGAATGTCTCACACAAGATTGGGCTCATATGTGAAGGTGTGTAAGGTTATCCTAATGGAAAAGGGCACATTTAGTGTTAAGTATAGTGGTAGGTAAAATAACATTTAATGCTAGAAAGAAGGAAAATCTATAAATACGAAGTCAAGCACTTCATTATTTACCTTGCATTTATGAAGTGAAAAGAGTTCTCGCAAACTAGGGCATCCAAAGGTGATCTATGTGAAGAAAAATTTAAGAAATCGAGAGGGACGTGACTAGATTAGATCCATAAACCAATAGGAAAGGAGTACACGGGCATGGAGGAAGTGGTTGAGAAGAAAGTTGTTGAGAATTGCCATCTTCTAGAAGAATTGTTCCAATTAGGGTTTGGCGGCTAGGGCACGGTGTTAGGAGGGTTTCTTCACAAGGTTGTGCATTAGGATTGGATAGAGTGGTAGAATAGAGAAAGGAGAAGACATTTGAAGTGTTAACCTAACCAGAAGAATGGCACCAAAGAAAGTAACCATCTCACCTAAAAATTAGAAGGGCAATGGAAAGGGGAAGAAAACGATTGTTTTTGTAAGCAAAAATGAAGAGTGGTACACGAAGATGCAATACCTATATGGGGTATTGCTAGGAAAAGAATGGGAATATCATTTGTGGAAAATGAATGTGAGTGACTATAATCACCGCACTAGCATGACAGAAAAATAAATGGGTTTGGAAGTGGTTCCCCAACAAACAACAGGACACTAGAGGGCATGCCCATATACAACAACGAAGTAAAGGTTAAGTTTGAGAAGGTAGGGTTACATCAAATTTACAAATTACACTACTTCAGAAAAACCGAGTGCCTCTATCGGTGGCTAATGGCACATGTTCACGAAGAATTTTTCTTTTTTCGGGTGCAAGATGCACATTACTCACTAATTAATTTCTAAGTTCATAGGCCTTATCTGTGAGGGGGTAGCATTGATGATGACCTAAGTGTGAGGGAGGCCATCAAGGAAACATTCTTTGCGCGTATGACTATAAGAAAGGATAGTGATACTTTGACATCATAGAGATCCAAAACCCCATGATGAGGATGGCTACATGTTTGGTAACCAAGCTCAATGACCAAGAGAGATGGACTCAAGTGACCAAGGCATGGTTGAATGTATGCCAAAAAATATATGAGGGGACCATCTATAATTTTTCCTATTTTATCGCAGATGAAATAATTAGCAGCAACTTAAGAAGGTGAGAAGATACTATTTGGAAATGTCCTCCTCACAATTGTTTTCTCAGAGATCAGAGTGCCTGATGGGATGAAAAGGTTTGTTTGGGATTAACCAGAAGAGGATCCCTCGTCTGTGAATCGGTTCACAAAATATACTCATGAGACCATAATAGCCACTCATAAGGCACATTTAGATAAGTGGTACAAGCGCATGAGGGATGCGTTCGGGGTAGAATGGAGGATTCTAAAGTAGTTACACATGCTCGTAAAAGGAGAATTAAAATTCATAGTATATCAACACTTCGCATTGGAAAATTTAGATTGACACATGAAATCATGGGTCCATGGTGCAAACTACCATTCTCCTTCACTCATGCAAGTACTTCAAGCGGGGGTGAATAGGTTTAAAGTGGCCAAGATACTAAGGTTTGAGCTTGGTGAGGTGGATCAAAACCACAGTGAGCTGCGTAGAAAGTTATTTTACCCCAAGAAGTGCGCATACGTGGAGAGATATGTCTCCCATGAGATACAAATGATGAAGCCAGTAACATTGCCAATCGCTAGAAGGGATGCAACAAGGATATACCTTCACATAAGACAAAATTTTAAAAGGGAACATACTTGGAAAATGATGTATCCATCCCTGAAGACCCCACAGGAAGGAAGAATCCCATGCCAAAGAAGAGGGAAAGAGAAGAGGTGCAGAAAGCACCAAGTGTTTAGACTACACAAGTAGCAAGGGCTATCGGAGATAAGTGCTAAGCCTACTACTTATGTGTGGAGAAAGAAGTCCCTGGTGAAATAAAATACTCCAAAGGAAGAAGCACTAGAGCATGAATAATACATCACTCAGGAGAGGTCACTAGAGGAGGAGGAGAAGGAAGCAAAATCTCTTGTCAAGAAGAAGTGGAAGGTGATAGAAGAAGATGAATCGGAGGGTACATAAATCTTAGAGGTGTATAGAGGTGAAAGAGATGATGATGATATGAGACTAAGGTAGTTCAAGGCCCCATTGTATTCGAAGTACATGCATCGGAGGAGGAAGGAGAGGAAGAATAAAATTAATACATATTTTTCAAGAGGAAGAATGAAAAGGAATAAGAACATACTCGGGATAAAGGGGTAAGCGAAGAAGTTACAAAAGAATAAAGGACCCCAAGCCTGACAAAGGAATAGATAGACGAGGCCTTGGATAAAGAAGTAGAAAAGATAATCGAAGACTTGGTAGAGCGAGATGGAACACAAACGCGGATTTGGGTGATGAATGAAGTAGAGGAAGAAATCATAGAAAAGGAATATGGCAACATGGGAGGAGATCCCAGTTTAGTTGTGAGCTTTCCTAAGGCCGCACGCATGGGGAGAAAGAGTGCAGAAGCATCACAAGTTCAAAGGATGGGCTATATTGATGATCTGAACAAGGTGTTATGCACGTGATTTCAAAGCACCATACCAACGAAGCAACTCTTGGCTATGGCATCATTTGATGAGGAAGGTGCATACCCTTGGACAAGGAAAATGATTTCGTTGGCATTTGAGTCACACATTGATGAGCGAGAATTTGAAGTGAGAAAAGGGTCAATAATGAAGGTACTAGAGTAAAAGGAGACAACCCCTTGGTAAATACTTAGTGGCTATTAGATGAGAAAATATGCAACGCTTGAGCAAGGTTTTGGTTGAAGTAGAAGCTAGAATCTTCGGGAGGAATGATGGGGTGATGTTCTAGAGGTAGAACTAGGAAAAAGGAAGAATATCTCAAGGAAATAACCAAGAAATTAAAGCGAGAGGAACTAATCGGCGCTCATCTAAGGTGTGAGTTGAAATAAGAGAAGGCAAGGAGGTGTGAGGTTTACAAGAAAGTGGAGATGATCACGAGATGCCATTTTTTTAAGCATCCGATCTAACGCCACCGGTAGCAGTATGGATCCACCCTAGAGTTCTGAGGACTTGACCCACGTCCTCATGTAATGGAAAGGTGATCACCGGCCGTAGAGTCTATAGGGAGGCATCGATGACGCAAAGATAAGGAGGACGGGATGTAGGTTATGGCAATTGTTTCCCAAGTCTGAAAGTCCCGACAGATGTGAAATCTGCCACCCAAGTCGTTGAGGCTGCTTAGGACAATTGCACTAATATAGATAGAGTGGCGAGCATTCGGTCACCACCCATGAAGCGAGCACAAGGAGTTCTAGGAGAAGAACAAGGGAATAGGTTGGAACATGACAAAATTCTATCCAAGGTGGAGAAGAAATCAGAGGCTATTGATACCTTGCGGTGCTCAATCAAAAACTGGTTAAAGGAGTTATCTCCCGAAATCACTCAAAGGATGGAAATGCTCGAGGATTTGGGAAAGAAATTAGAGGGGATCGTGGAAACAATGAATACCAAAGGATAAGGGCTAAGCTTTGAAGAGTTGAGTACTCTAGTTGGCGACCTCTGTCACTAGGCACGGGGTGAGGTCGATACTTGGAATAAGTTGGAGGTAGAGTTGAAAAAATATTTCCCCCTCTTCTAGCAGAAGTAATCGTAGTTTCCTCATTCTTTGATTCTTCCCCTCATTCTTCATTCCTTTATTCTCTCTCCAAGATATTCAAGGACAATTATTCTTTATTCATTGATAATGTGTTCCTGAGGGCAGAGAACAATCATAGTGTGGGGTGATGTTGGGCCCCTAAAATATTGGCTAAGTATATGGAGGCGTGTAGGTACGCAAGGCCTATTTTAAGAAGGGCGCGTAAGGCGAAAGAATGCGGGGAAAAGGTTTTAGGAGGGTTTAGAAGAATCAATGACATGCACGTGAAAGGAAGAGCAAAGGTTTTTGGACTTATCCATATTTGGCATATTGGGTAGAACACAAGGAAAGAATGACCCGACTACGGATGCGAGAGTGCATAAGGTTTCAACCTAGCAACTTGGTTCCCATGAAAGGAATATACCTTACTATAGAAGATTCCAGAAGGTCATCATGGAGAAGGGTGGAGAGCTCGCATCGGAAGGAGTATGCTCCCATGGAGGACCACTTCGACACATGGCAAGTGATCTACAACTTCATAAAATCATGGAAGTTCTTGCTAAGGCTATATATACAAGTTCCTGGTAGAAGAGAAAGAGATGACAGATGCAAAGATAGAGAATGCAAGAGGCAAAGCTATGTAGGAATGTTGTGAGAGCTCTATGGGTTGGGTTTAGAGGATCTTTAAGAGTATGTTGTATCAAGAGGATGGGCATGAATATTTTTCTTTGTACTTATGAAGGGCTTAAGTCCAGTTTTGATGCATGACATTGGTCTGCACTATTATAAGGATCTGTGATTGCCTCAGTTAATGTAATGTGGTTATCAACATACTTAATATGAATATATGTGTGGTTCCATTTTTACTTACATCTGTATGGATCATTTTTATATATATTTCACATGAGTGGGTGTAAACCCCTATGTATTTCCCTTATGTTATGATTCAGATCTATATTCTGTAATGCTTTTCTTATCTAAATGAATACATTGGTCTAGAAGCCATTCTGAGCTCTAAGATGAATGTATGGTTCATTTCTAATCTCTTCACTTAAGTTTCTGTCATAACTAATGCATTCTCACACAACTCACATAAAGGAGGGGCTCGGTGCCTACACGTGCCTCGGGTGAGCGCCCAGCACCTGCTGGGTGATAGGTTGGCGCGCATGGGATTTCCTTATTCTTTGAGAGGGCATAAAAATGACTACGAGAATCCATTATGTGTGATTTTGGAGTCTAGATAATTCCAATATTTAACATTTTGGAATCTAAACAAGTAGTTTTGGATTCCAATATTGGCTATATTTTTTTTCGTCTCGAATTGGAATAAGTCTAGATTTAGTGAAATAAGTGTTATACCTCATGCGAAGATTCCTCTCCAAAGAAAATAATGCAGTAGATGCTCTCACAACACGAACAATAAGCTTTTGGCTAGAAAATGAATTAATTCTAATTACATTAGGTCGGTGTTATTGGTCTTGTGCGATAATATTCCATCAAAATTCACATTTTTACTTAGTTTAATATGTGCCAAATATGAAATAAGAACATGGGAGAACATTGAAACCACACCAATTTACATATTTTTATTTATTCACTCCTTGAATTTGCATTACTACACTAAGAAACAAATTCAAAACAATGCATGAAATCCTTTTGTTATGATAGTTCTACCTATTTTCCATACTATATCCCATGTATTTTCTATCCATAGAAGATAGTCGATATTTACAATGCAGATTTCCATATTATATCCTAGTCCACATTCGATAATTTCACTCAATTTCCCCACAAGAAAATAGGAGATGATTATATCTCCTTATTTATACATAAAAATCAACTACATTAACTCTTATATCTCTAAAGAGTTGAAACTTCCTTATCCATGTACTACATCAACTAGAATCCTATGACATTTCACTACGGTTTGAATTGCATAAAGGTCAAACACATATTATTACATGAAAATCACTCCAATTCAATTTGCTAATTTGGAGGGAAACCTCCCAAAACCAAAACCACTCAAAATATGAACATTAATGTCATTTATATGGCGTACTACATTATTGATGGATTCTTTCTACATTTACAAGAATATAGTGAGCATCTTAAATAGTGACGCTCCCGCATCAATTGGTGATGATGGAGCGAGGATTTTTCTCCCCTTGCGCAAATGGTAAGTAATTTTGTCTTTTTATTTAGAATTTTTTTGATAATCTAGTTTCACCCACTAATGGATAAAATGCTACTTCGATGGGGCAGTATGTACACACCCAATAATTACACAGTGCAATAGTTCAACATAATACATCTCTAATGATGAAAAATATACTTACAAGATAAGAATAAGATCTAGATCCCTCCCGTTTCTTTTTATACTCCTACCTTACTAGCCAAACCTCTTCCCTTTGCTCCTAAACTATCAATTTACTTACTAAGTTTTTTGTTATGTAATTTACCCTATTGTTTACGTGAGCGGTTATACAACCTGTTATAAATCTTGGTTGTCCGCACCTTAAGATAAAGCAACATTTAGACATATGTCACTCTGGAAATAGGGGTGGTTGTGTCACCACATAATTAATAACTAAAACACATATTTCTAAATGTGTGTTTTGATTGAAATTGGTTTTTCTCCGAGTTTACTTGGTCAAATATTCTAATAATAGGTTCATTTGAATGATATTTTCCTTCTCAAGACCTTCTTTCTAAAAATGGCTTGTTGGGTTATTCCTCTTTAGCTGAGTTTCTCACTCTTATCCAACACATGTATTGTGACTTCTTCTTCCACGATAGTTTATAAATATCCCACATTCATTGTATCATGGGTAGGAAATTTTAAGTTGAGAGAGGTATTATGATAATAAATTTTGGAGAGGTTCTTGTATAGATTTATAATTATTGATATTTATTTCCCTTCACTAGCATTCAAACCATCATTTTTCATACTAGAATATCCATCCTATCTTCTTGATTTCTTACTATGAGCCATTTTTTTGCTTACCCAGATCACTTGGAATTCACATATTTGAAGGAGTCCAAAGTTAAGGAGATACACAATACATCACCAAAAACACTAGGACAATCTACCACAACACTATAGTGACTAGGTTAGGGATCTATTTCAAGTTTCGATGTACAAGCATTGTCATTTAGAATCCATAACTCTAGTTCCCATGTTATTTCGAATGGAAGATATCATCACTTCATCTGTGCATATGATATAATTGTATTTATTTGAGTATATTTCTTCTAATAAATCTTCTAACTTCGATAATATCTTCTCGAATCATCCCTTTGGATCTTCTCAAGAAAGCGATTGGAGGAAGAAGTGAGAAATCCTTGGATCTTCTATTATTTAGTATATTTTTAATTAGATTAGAAGCAATTCTATAGGGGAAATTTTGTTTGGAAGAAAGGAAATAGCTTAAGAAGCTTCCTAACTTCTGAAAAACTTGAGGTTGAAGTTCTACTATAGGATTCTTTACTTTTGTGAAATCTGCATAGTATTTTGAATTCTTTCTCATTAGAATTAGTATCTAAAACCCCTACACCGCTTTATTACGTTGTGGAGCTTGTTTTCATGTATGGAAGTGTTGAAGATTATACAATAAAAAGTAATGTACACTCTCCACAATTTTCTCGCCATATTTTTGGCCTCAAAATATGTGTCCGATATCTCGGAATCGTGCTCTTCTCATATGCGATATATTTTTGACCCATAGATTAATGGGGTGATTTTATCCCTTGGTTTTGATACCCACTATATTGTAAAACTGCTGCTTAAGCAATTGCTTATTGATGTACTTTTGATAGGTGATACATTAGTATTGTAGATGTGTGTGAGTTCCAGTGTGAATTTAGGAGAGTTTGTTGAGTATAACTCAAAAAATTTCTGGGTATTGTATTGAGAGAAAGACATGGCTTGAAATAAAATCTGAGCAAGTGATTCTTGGTGGACGTAGCCCAAATTTGGTGGACCACCTTAAATATTGTCTTTGTGTTGTATTCTTTTATTTGAGATCTATAATATATTTTTGCATATTAGTTTCTACTATTGCGATTACGTGTGGGATTGTTCCGCATATTTTATCCTTTTTTCCTAACATGCATAGAAGAATAACCACATCTGGTTGTTCAACTGTTTAGTTTATTTTCATTAGAAGAAATAATTAATTTAGTTTTAGTTATTTTTTCATTTCTTTAGACTACATGTCTTATTTTCTTTTAAATAATAAAAAAGGATAAAAAAATTAGTTACTTAATTAGTTTTAATTCATTCTTATTAAAAATCCTCTTAAAATACAAAAAGATAAATTAAATTATTTTTCGTATGTTTTATTTAGATAATTATTTGAAAAGGAATTTGATAAACCAAAGGGATAAAATCATCTATCTTTATGTTTAATTAAAATATTTAATGTTATTCATTCATTCTCAAGATATAATGTAATCTAGTAACCAAAATCAAGTCAAAAACCAAGTCATTATGGATTCACGATACTAGTTCATAGCCTTTGACTATCCTTTGACTATCCATTCGAGTTTCTTTTGTTCTCGCTCATGAGTTGACAACTATACATGATAATTTCAAGTCTAGCTCAACTTTGTAGGAGAATCTTGAACAAGTCATCCCACCGGGTATAGACCTATATCAAGGAGGCATAAACTTAAGATTATGCGCAATAGTTTTCGGTCTACTCCCTTGCCCACACAAATCATTAGCCAACTTGATGATCTAAATAAACGATCATCCATAGTGAACAATTTTGGGCCAATCAAGCAAACCGAGTTACAAACCCAAATCTTTAGTTTTCTCTCCTTTACGCATCACGTAAACTCTTGTATAACCATATCGGAGAGAAGTATTTAGAGACGAATAATTTTTTTCCAAGAGTTCACCAACCATGTTGAACCATAGATTCGGTCTAACCGACATAGATCAGAAATTGTGTGAAGCAGTTATCCTTCCTCGTAGTATTCCACACACAAAGATAAGTTGATTTTTTGTTTTCTTTGATGAGCATGTTTCATACTTGTAAGTTAATTCATTGACAATCGCTTGGCCTTTGAATCTTGATCTTTAGCTATCCCCACCTATTTTGTATTTACTACTTTACACCTACGACACTCATCCCATCTTCCACAATTTGATTGTCTCGACCTGATCTCGGGAAGTCGAGTGTACAAGAATGCCCATGTCACTTTTCCAATATACAATACCATATAAGATATCTCACCTTAAATTATTGGAAAGAATAGAGATGTAATATGATAGTGTAAATTAGAATAAAAATATTCAATACAAATAAATATCGTTTCCTTATCACAATTATTTTGGATCTAAATTAAAAATAAATTAAAATTGTTTTTGTGCGTAAACATAGCAAACCGAAATTATAGTTTAAATCATTTCAAACTTTTCACTCTTTAAGAAATATATTTGAAGTTGTCATTTAAAATTGAAAAGCAAAGAGTGAATATTTGATGATTTATTTAATTTATACGTGTTTTGTTTTGTAAGTGCATTTTTAAATGTTCATTTTGTATCAATATATTAACACATAAAGTGTACATAGGCATGCCACCAATAGATAATCCTTAACATTAAAGAGAAGAAAACAAATATTCTGTAGTCTTTTATCGATATATATATATATATATATATATAGAGTAAGTTATAGTACATCTAAAACTATATTTTATTCACTTGCAGTTACGATATATATTTAAAGTTCTCAAAACATTTAACAGACGAGAATGAATGCAGGCATTTTATTTAATTTATATACATTTATTTTGTAAGTGCATATTCAAATGTTCGTTTTGCGTTAATATATTTGGTCAGAAAGAATTCAGTAGATTTTAAATTTTTTATTTTCTTTAATCAAATACACAAGCCATGACACTAGTAGATACTACAGTGCTTAATGATACGAAAATATTTAATCCAAAAATCTCATTCATATAATTAATTTCAAAGATTATAATGTTTACCCTTACATAGTAATAAAATATTGATTTCAGTAAAAATTTGTCCAATTTTAAAATTCAATTCCAGTTTTTTTGTTATAAAAACTCGATTGTTAGTGCACCCCATTCCTATAGAATGCGGATTTCACCGTGTTTCACACAAAAATAAAAAGATAAACATACGGAAAATTCATTTGAATTTGAGAGAAAAAGCAGTCTCGAACAATTTTTCATTCACCATATCATTAACAAATAAATAATCTCAAACAGCGTGAGACGCATAAAAAAGACCCCATTAAAAATATATGGATTGAGAAAGAGTGCCGTTATCAGAATGCAGGCAAGCTTGAATGGGAAAGTGTAGAGGAGCTGCGAATCCCAATCAGAGTTCCGTAGTAGTCTACAGAAAAGAGAGAGAGTGAAAGCTGGACATGGTTCTCACTCCACACCGCCACATTATCCTCCGAATGTGAATGTATTCGGAGAAGAGGATGTATCCAGTTGAAAAAGAGACGCCTGAATCCTCCCATAGCATTCACCACGTATCTGAGGCGTCCTGATGCCGGAGCAGGAGCAGGCCAGTGTCTGGTACAGATCACTTCCCACAAACTATCGTCCGTGGCTGCGTGGTACCAGCGCCTACAAACACAAGAGGCCACAGCAAGCGATTCAGCGTCTAAGTGCTTGAAAATCTCATGCATGGCGTCCGCATCATTATCTCGAACATACTTCACTCTGTTCGTATCACACGCCATTGCTCCCAACCGATTAAATGAGGAAATATCTTTTATATTTTTCAAAGGCGATGCGCAGCTGTGATATATAAATTCTGAAAGTGCGAAGATATCAAACGATGTTGGGCGGGAAAATACAAAATTATTGGCGCCTAAACCGTCAAATGGAGCCACGAGACAAGTCAAGGAATGGCACGAGGGATCTTTAGGCGGGATTTTATAGCGGAAACGTCAAATGATAAAATAAAGTTGGGCAGAATAGACGGAAACGTTGCTCCATGCAGAACAGGCGAACCTTTGTCTCTTTCTCATTAATGTTTGTTAGAGATCACGGAGCTGATTATCAACCACACAACAAACTCCCTCCCAACTCTCCGCTATCTGCTAATCTCTAGGTACGCTCCTTACTCACATAACCTGATTTCCTTGGCTTCTACAATTTATTATCAAATATTATTTTAAAAGAAATGAGTGTAAATAAACTCAAAAGAAAATTTTTATGATGTATTTTGGGAGGATATACATAGTTCTACTATATTTAAGATTAGAGCAAGCTTTTATTATATATAAAAGCTTATAAAATGATGTTTTCATTAATTATAGAAAATTAAATTCAACACATTCATAAAAGGGTATTTAACTCGACTTCATAATAATCATAATATACTTTATCAAGATTTAATATACACTAAAAATAATTAAATAGGCCATGAGATGACAAATTATGTAGAAGTAGATACATTTTAATAAAAAATGAACACAATTATAAATGTGGTAGATTGAATGTATGATAGAAGTCATTATTTATCACGTTGGTGTGGCAATAATGTTGTATTTATTTTTATTTTAATAAGGTTTATATTGAAAAATTGAAGGATAAGAACAAATTTAAGTTTACAATTTCAGTTATGGTGATACATAATATTTAATATTCATAATAGCATTTAAATATCTATTATTTTAGCTATTGTGATTTGGTTTTTGTAAAAAATAAGACATGTTAAGGATATTAATACTTTTTTTTTTTTTAATGATAGTACCTTTATCATTGTTTGATTACAATAAAATAAGCTTGAAAACAATATTTAAGTAGTTGTAAATTATTATTATCTAAAAACATATAATAACTTGTATGTATTATTCATTTTGTTTTTAGTGTGATTTACTTTTATTGTTGTCAATATTCTTAATGTACTATAAAATGACTTATTTTTATGCATTCTAGTTCATTATATGTAAGTAAATCAGTGTTTGTTTAATTTCAGATGATATTTATAGACCTCTTGTTGTAGTTGTATTTTTTTATTGTTTGTGTCACTAGTAAAGAAAGGAAAACATTACGAAATGTCACTTTTGGACATTGTGATATGTGACAAGTATCATTTTGAATATATTTCGGATAATTTTTTTATAAAGTGAAGGGGTTGTAAGAATAAAACAAAAATACATAAAATTAAAAAGCGAAGAATTTATCAACTATTTTGAATGTGTTTAGATCTTATCATACCCCTATTTTCCTTATAGGATGGATTGATTAGGTCTCTAAGAAGTGATTTTTGATTTTTATCTAATGTGTTTGAGGCACAATGAGGCAACGTATGTAGATAAATCATTGATATGGAAAATAAAAAATTACAAAATGAATGGAGTGTTCTTGCAATACTTACAGGTATTGAAAAAAACAAAGCAACCAACATGGTTACAGTAGATTCCAAAATACATCTGAGAAGCATAATAAAAATGTACTACAAATAAATATATGGTTTGAACCATATAACCATAAAACTAATATAAAACCACTTAATTACCTAAGTAACCAACTAGTTACCATAGTAACAAGGTAAGAACTAATGACCATAGTAAATATTGATTCACCTATGGTAAAAATTAGTAAGGTAATATAAAAATACTAAATTACCTATATAATAAGGTTTTACCTAACATTCCCCCCTTAATTTTGCACGCCAAGGGATGAGGAGAGGAACTCTCTCGAACAACCCGAATTCATCACGTGCATGTGACTTTGTGAAAATATCTACTCATTATTCAAATATTGGAAAAAACGGAAGATGTATATTGCGTTTCAAAACATGCTCATGATTGGAATGAAGTTGTACCTTAATAGGATTGGTTCTATCAAGAAATATGTGGGACATGTGTCTTTATTGTTTTCATTGATGTCAAGTAGCATTGATGTCGAAGGGTGTCTTGGTGGGAATAGGAGAGTGCATGATGTTGTCTTTGATATGGTTGATTTCAAATAAGGTGAAATAAGTGAAGGTGGATTGGTAGTTAAGTGTTGTAGTGGCATGGTGTCTTAATGCATATACACAGTCTAGAGTATGGTTTATATGGTGTCTATTAGGTTCGAGGAGTTGTGTCAGAGGTGTTAGTGAGTCTACAAGATCAAAAAAATCATTCCCAACTCGATGGTCAACTTTGAATGCTCACCCACATGTGTGTACTCTACATAGGGACACATGATTTTTGAGGATGTTAGGTCATAGAGCTAAGAAGGTTTTCCAAGTAGAATGGGTTTATTGTGTTGTCAAACTCTTATGAACCATTGTTAAGAAGATAAGTTGTTTTAAACCCTCCTGAAACCCTAGTTCTATAACGATGGAGAAAATATAAAGAGTTTAGTCATAGTATGACTTGAGAAGGCCAGTGTGAAGGTTTAGGATTATAAATAATTCATCAAATCTCCTTTTGGTGGTGGTGGCATACTCCAAGTGTGATGTTAAGCTACAACAAAACCCCTATTTTGTGATGATTTATAGTTACAAAAATGTATTATAGACGTCATGGTAAAATACTAGTTGTGGGATCAAGCTTGGGATGTGTGTTAAATGTTCATGACAAGTTTGGTACTGATTCAATGCAAGAAATGAGTGAAATATCCCTTCCAAGTTGAGGAAAAAACTAGTCATGGAGGTCCAAGAGGTGTTTCATAGAAATGCATGGTGTAGTAGTGTTTTATGAGTATGGAGAGGTTTTTGAGGTCTAGAATGATGTGTTTGAGGTCTTATTTTGATTAAAGTTGGTGTTTTTTTTCTTAAGCCCCAATGGCCTAATCGGACCTATTAGGTTTATCAAAAAGGCTTGTGGAACAAGCACACAAGTGTGGATTTCTTCGGGTGATATATGCATGTGAGTGATTGAGGAGATGTGTCGAGTCCTTGGTAAAGTGGTCCAAACAAAGGAAGTTTCTAAAATTGGAGTATATGTTGTTGGAGCTTGCTAAGTTGATGACTAGTTCTTGAGACCTAGAACTAGGTTTGAAAAGTTTCGAGATGTAAGCATTTTGGTGCCTTATGTCATTAATTGAAGATTGCAATGAGTATTGTGAGTTTTCTGAGGTGAAGGCCATCTAGTTTATGTGTTCCATGTTCCTTAGTAAATTGGTTTGATATGTGAAATGACTTGCTTTTGAGGAGTGATAAGTAGGTTCTTAAGACCTAATTGATGGAGCTTGTTTTATGGAGTGAGTTGTGATTAAGATGGAGGTTGAATTTTTTTATCTTGTTGATGGTTATGGGAGGTTGTTACTGATGTTTCCAAATCTAGTGAAGTCATGATGGAGCTTCCTTGTTCTTTAGAAACTCAATGTGACCATTGGAGCTATGACTAGTATTTTAGACCTAGTTGTGTAAGTTTGTATTGTAAGGCTTATGATGACTTTTATTTCCTTCTTATGTAACTTGTTATTGTTTTAAAGTGTCTATTTATGTTTTATATGACCTAGCTTGCATGGTCAAATGGTCTTGGCCTACCTAGAGTGTTCTGTGAGTGAGTCATATATAAAAGCAAGATGTATTTGCTCATTTGAGATTGTGAAGGAGATGGATTTTTATGCGATTAAGGAGAGGTGTGTGAGAGTGTTTTAATGGCTCTAGATAAGATAAGATAAGAGTATGAGAAGTTTATAAGGGAAGAGGAGAAGAATCTACAAGGTTAATTGACCTAATCATCACTATATGGTGCATGCATGAGAAAAAAAGGAGAGATAGTTGTTTGAGAGGTTTTTGAGTGAAGAGAGATGAAAGAGTGATAAAAATAAGTAGTTGAGAAGCAAGGACATTAGGTGATCTTCATATTCAATTTTCTAGGTGGGTGCTTGGTCATATCAGGGAATTGGTTCCTCCTTGTAGGGTTGGTTATCTACTAATCTAGGGGTTGGTGCTTCTTGTAGGGTTAGTTCTCTACTAAACCAGGGGTTGGTGCTCCTTGTGGGGTTGGTGCCTCAATAAATAAATATCTTGTGATGTGTAATATTCATAGGATTAATTTATGTTGAGTAATATATGTAGAGGTTCAGTGGGTTTTCTTCCCCTTGAGGGTCTCCCACTATATATCTTGTGTCCATGTGTTCTCTCTTGCTTCATGTTTTTGTGAATGGTTGTTTCATGATTAATAAGCTCACATTGGTTAATGAATGTTGAATGGTTATTTTAATGGTTCACAAAAGTAAAAGTAATTAAAGTAAAGTTGTTAAAGGAATGATTTACCCCCCTCAGTCATTGTGCTTCCAACAATTGGTATCATAGAAAGGTCCTTTTGAAGCAAGTTTAACCACTTAAAGGAGATCCTTTAAAGAGCAAAAATGGTGAGTCACCAAATATCTCTCATACTAGAAAAGAACTTACTTTTATGGGATTGACTATTGCTTTTGAAGTATTTGGATGAGAACTTACATAAGTTCTTTGGGATGTGATGTTTGGAAGTTAGTGATAGATGGGTATATTGTTCCTCAGACTCCTCCAATATATGCAACATGTAAGAAAGCTAGCAATGATAATTCTAAAGCCATGAATTCCATTGTGTGTGGTTTGGGAGAATCAAAACTTGTCAAAGTGATGCATTGTACTTCAGCTAAGGCCATGTGGGAAAAGCTTAAGGTAATATATGAAGGTGACTCTAAGGTGAAGATGGAAAAGCTCCAAACTTATAGAAGTTAGTTTGAAATTTTGAAGATGAAGGAATAAGAAACAATTGTTGCATACCTTCTCAAGTAGATCAAGTGGTCAATACTATCATAGGATTAGGAGAAGAAGATAAAGATGATGTGGTGGTGAAAAATGTCTTGAGATCAGTCATTCCCAAGATTGATGATAAATATTTAGCCATTAAAAAATCCAAGGGTTTGCGTACTATGTTGATGGATGATCTCCATGACATTTTGACATCCTATGAGATGAGGACCATTGATACAAAACCTATCAATAAGGAGGTTGAATTCAAGGTTGAGAAGAAGGAAAAATATTATAAAACCACTAATGATGATTCTCATGATATTGACTATGATGAGTAAATTGCAATGTTTTCTAGAAAGTTGAAGATTGGTTTAGGTAAGTATAAGGGTAAATTTCCTTTCGAGATGTTTTAACTGTAGTAAGATTAGACATTTTTCGAATAGGTTCCCCAAAATCATAATGCGAGAGAGAGATGAAGAAGTGAGGATTTTCAAGATGAATACATCAATCCAATATGTCTAGCAAGAACAAGAATAACTTCAGACTATTCAAGGGTAATAATTTATTTTATAAGAACAACAACATCCTTTATACTAAAATAAGATAGTAGTTCTTCTAATTGTAGAAATAGTAGCACTTCCGAGAGTGAGGATGAAGTTTTCAAGGATAATAGTTATGATACCATATTCATAGAAAAAGAAGCCGATTGCTTGAAGAAGAAGATTCCATGATTTATGGTGATGGCTAGGATTTAAATGAAGAAGAGGAAGAAGTTGAATTCAAGGTTGAATATGAAAATTCTCTAGAGGAGATAAAGCTTCAAAATAAGAAGAATCATAAAATGAGGTCATCAAATAAGGACTATGAAGAAAAAATTAGTCTTCTAGAAATAATACTGATCAAGGATGCTGAGGAGTTTGAAGAAATCAATAAAAAACTAAAATATCAACTTGAAATGGGCACAAAAAATATAGAAGCCAAAGAAAAGGAATGTACCAAGTTATGAATTTTTTTGGAAAATCAAATTGGGATGCTCACAGCCAATCTCAAGGCTAAGGAGGATGAGTGTATCAAGTTCAATATGGCTATGGAGTCCTTAACAACATAACTATAACTAGCCTCAAGAAGAATGGAGATGTACAAAATACTAGAAAAGAGCACAGGTGATCTTGATGATGTGTTGAACATTCAAATACTATTTAGTGACAAATATGGCTTGGGCTTCAAGGAAGAGAAAATAAAGGAAGAGAAACATCTTGAGTTAAGTCAACAAGCTATGGAAGCCAAGAAGGATATCAAGGTTCACAATAATTTCATAATACAACCTAATGCAATGAGGTTCTCAAGTAAGTTTAATGGTTATTATTACTCATGAAACATTTTTGGTCATAGAGATAGGGAATATAGAAAGATAGTCAATAATTATTATCCATGGAGAAATGGTATAAATGACCATTCATATCAATCAAGAGACAATACTTGCTATAACTATCATGAGAAGGGTCACATTGCTAGATATTTTCATCATGAGCCACCTAGACAAAATTGGAGAGATGAAGGTAAGAATCCTATTGTTTGTTTCAATTGTAACTGTGTTGGTCATATTGCTAGATATTGTAATTAAAAGCCACCTAGAAAAATTTGAAGAGATGAATCCCCTAGAGGTAAGAATCTTGTTGTTTGCTTCAATTGTAACAATGTTGGGAATATTACAAGATATTTCAAATGGAGGAATAATAACTATGAAAAGAAGGCATATGTAAGGTCTAACCATGTTGAGAAAGAAAAGGAATAACCTAAAGCAACTTGCTCTAGCCATGATGAACCTACGGTCAAAGAATCTTGTTTGTTGTTGAAGAACCTCAAAAACTCCTTCTATCAGCACAAGAAGACTACTAGGTGGATGATGGAGAGATGAAGACACGAAATTTAAGGAAGTGGACTCTTAAGTATGGTGACCTATCCCATGAGGAGATGGGTGTTTGGTATCACTAAATATATCTAGTTGTAGGGAGTCTCTCTACTAATATTCTTAGAGACATTCATAATCTATGTTAATTGTGTTAGGGGATTCCTAAATAGTTATTTCCAAGAAGAATGTTAATAGTAGAGGTTTGCATCTGATGTATCAAGACAAGATGCATTTGAAGAGGTTTGATTCAAGGTGTGCTCTATAAGTTATGATTCAGTATTTGGATTTATTTTTAAGGACAATGTGAAGAATATTTATGACTAGAAAATCTATGATGATCAAAAGGTGTGTTTTAGTTTATGTATAAAATTAAAGATAATATGAGGATGGTAGACATCAGAAAATTTTGTCAAGTGAGTGTTTTAATGGTTCTTTTGAGATTTTTGTGATCTTTTAGGCTTAGGATGAGAAAATATTTTTAGTAAAGGAGACATACCTATTCCAAAATGTCTCCA
Organism: Taxus wallichiana var. yunnanensis; assembly: GCA_018340775.1. Classification (NCBI taxonomy): domain Eukaryota; kingdom Viridiplantae; phylum Streptophyta; class Pinopsida; order Cupressales; family Taxaceae; genus Taxus; species Taxus wallichiana. The sequence goes on along the minus strand of CM031235.1, from coordinate 36,373,722 downwards.
AGGTTCTAAATAGAATGATATAAGGAGTCAGCTCCATGGCTGAAAATAGTAAAAAAGGAAATGAAATAGGTTGTACATTATTTCTATGAGCTGTAGGAGGATGGATCATCTCGGGGATACGAGTTCGAGTCATATGTGTTAAAGTAGATCCAAGGTGTAGTCATAAGGAGCATGTGAGTTAGAAGGTCCAAAATGTTATCCAAAGTAGAAATGAAGAAAAATTAGATATGTATCTATTTAGGGGGAGAAATGAGAATTAAGGATGTTTGAAGACAAGGTCAATAGGTGATCTTCTTTGCTTGTTGTTAGGGTAGTGAGTATAAACCAAGGGGAACAAGTAAGTATGTGTGAATTGTTGTATTTGTGTTGTCGAGTTATTATAGGATCCTTTGTCATAGATGTAAAAGGGGGTGGTATACTTATAAACAATAATATTGAGTCCTAAAGTTTGTCATAAATTTTTCTAAAGGTGGTTACCATCAATGAAATAGGGGAGATTGTTGGACATGTGTCTTTATTGTTGTCATTTATGTCAAGTGTAATGGATGTCAAAGGGTGTCTTGGTGGGCATATGAGAGTGTATGATGTTTTCTTTGATGATAATTGATGTCAAATAAGGTGAAATGAGTGAAGGCTGATTGGTAGTGAATTGTTTTGGTGTCATGAAGTGTTGTAGTGGTATCCAAAGCGTGTTAGTGCATATTCATGGTCTAGTGCATAGTTCAACTTGTTTGGCCTATTAACTATGAATTCGAGGTTGTATGAGGTTAATATGGTGTCTAGACCACATTCAGGGAGTTGTGTTAGAGGTGTTAGTGAGTCTTCAAGATGGAGAACAAGTCATTTTATTTAAAGCATAAGTTGAAGGAAGCCATTCTAGGCCTAGTCCTAGACCTAGTACAAGCATGTCATGATGCATGAAGCAAATAAGGAAAAAGGTTAGTATAAACATGTGAGGAGTGTTTTTAAAATACATAACAAGTATGGAAGTTGTAAAAGGCTATCGTTAACTTGTATAGTGCATGTTCAAGGTACTTTGAAGGCATGTGCAAGAAGGCATCGGAAAAATAGGTAGATAGACGAGTTTCAGATGTAGATGCACATGGATGAGCATTGGAGATCATGAAGGAAGTCATCCTATGGGAGTGTACCAAGTTCGAGTAGAAGGTTAAAAGAAAAACATGAAATGTTTTTGAGCTCTATTGAGCTCTCAAAATAGTCATTCCTAACTCAATGGTCAACTTTGAATGCTCACCCACACATGTGTACTCATCATAGGTACATATTTCATTTTTTTGGATGTTAGGGAATGGATCTAAGAATGTTTTCCAAGTGAAATGAGTTATTTTGTTCAAAATTTTATGAACCATTGTTAAGAAGCTAAGTGGGTTTAAACCCTCCTAAAACCCTAGTCTTGTAGCGATGGAGAAAATATGAATATTTTTCCATGATATGACTTAGGAAGGCCGATGAGAATGTTGAGGCTTGTAGAGAATTCATCAAAGCTAATTTTTGTGGTGGTGGCATGCTCCAGTGTGATGGTAAGTTACAATAAAACCCTTGTTTTGTGAAGATTTGCAGTTACAAACATGTGTTTGCAGATGTCATGGTGAAAGACTAGTTGTAAGAGTAAGATTGGTATGTGTGATAAATGTTCATGATAAATTTGGGATAGATTTAGTGCAAAAATGAGTGTAATATCCCTTTTCAAGTTGACCTACTTTAATGGCCTAAAGAGGCGAAAACTAGTCATGGAGGTCAAAGAGGTGTTTGGTAGAAATGTATTATGTATCAACGTTTTATAAGCATGGATAGGTTGTTGAGGTATATAATTATTTGTTTGAGGTATTATTTTGATCGAGTTGGTGTGTTTTGGATTAATCCCTAATGGCCTAATCAACCCAATTAGGCTTCTTAAAAAGGCTTATGGAACATGTATGAAAATGTGTATTTCTTCATGTGACATATAGATATGAGTGCTTGAGGAGGTGTGTTAGGTCTGTGGTAAAGTGTTCCAATTGGTAGAATTTTCTGGAAGTGGAGTTTAAGTTGGTGGATCTTATTGAGTTGATGAATGGTTCTTGAGACCTAGAACTAGGTTTGAGTAGTTTCAGAGATGTAATAATTTTGGTGACTTATTCCTTGAACTGGAGATTGCAATGAGTCTTGTGAGTTTCTTGAGGTCAAGACCATCGTATTTATTTACCACATATGCCTTGGTGAAGTTATTTGATATGTGAACCATATTTATTTTGAGGAGTGATAATTAGGTGCTTAAGACCTAATTGATGGATCTTATCTTGTGGAGTGAGTCATGATGAAGATGGAGGTTGCAGAGTTTATAGAGATTTTTATTATTGTGTGATGATGTTACTGATGTTTCCATATCTATTGGAGTAATGATGGAGCTCCTTGCACCTTATAAAATTAAATTGTGACTATTTGAGCTATGACTAGTGTTTTAGGCCTAGTTGTGCAAGTTTGTATTGTAAGGCTTATGCCGACCTATATGTTCTTCTTATGTAACTTGTTAATGTTTTTCAAAGTGTCTATTTATGTTTTATATGAAAAAATTACATGTTATAATGGTCTTAGATGACCTAGTTTGGTTTGTGAGACAAGTCATGTATAAAATTAAGATGTATTTCCTCATTTGAGCTTGTGAAGGAGATGGAGTTGTGAGTGATTACGAGAGAGGTGTGTGAGAGTGTTATAAGTGATCTAGAGTAGAGATGAAAATATTATAAGGTATGAGGAGAAGAAACTATAGGGTTACTTGACCTAATCAACACTATATGGTGCATGTATGAGCGAAGAAGGAGAGAGAGTTATTTGAGAGGGTTTTGAGTGAAGAGAGCTAAAAGAGTTATCACAATTAGTTTGTTGAGAAAAAGTTAAATATGGTGATATTAATATTCATGTGGATATATGGATGCTTGGTCATCTTAGGTGGTTTGTTCCTGCTTATAGGTTTAGTGATCTACTAAACTAGGGGTTGGTGTTCCTTATAGATTTTTTGTTCTACTAAACTAGGGGTTGGTGCTCCTTGTAGGGTTGGTGCCTCACTAAAGAAATCTATTTTGATGTATAATATGCATAGGAGTCCATTTTTGAGTAATATATGTAGACATTTAGAGGTTTTCTTCCCCTTGAGGGTTTCCCACTTTATATATTGTGTTCATGTGTTCTCTCTTGCTTCATGTTCTTGTGAATGATTGTTTCATGATTAATAAGCTCACATTTGTTAATGAATGTTGAATGGTTAGTTTGATGGTTCACAAAAGTAAAATTAATTAAATTAAAAGTTTTTAAAGGACTTATTTACCCCAGAATTATGCTTCCAACAAAACACTATATTACGAACAAGTTTGAAAACACCCTCATTGTCTATATATATAGGTAGTGGTTTTCTATTGTGATAATCTAAGACCATTAAGTATGTGATGTAGCCAATATTTAGATCAAAGATAATTTTTGTTTCATAAGCTGCCCTTAGAGGGGTCATCTAATAGAAACATGGGCTTATAAGAAATAGATGGTTAGACATGATTACTCGATTTAGGAAAATAAATCAAGATGTTTCAATGGTGTGAAATAGGGTAAGTGTAATAGGGATCAAAATTAATCTGGTAGATTGGTATTAATTGGGGTGATCGGTACCTCTTCATTTTAAACTATGTTGATTGAAAAATGATTTATAATGTTTATGATGGTTGGTGTAATGTTAAATATATTTTAGATATAAGCACATGGATTGATATGGATAAACTTAAGAACAAAATTTGGTCATTTTAAATAAAGAAAAATTACCTTGATGAGGAGGAAACCAAGTTGTCTGGCTGGATGTGTAGATAAATTTCTCTAAAAGGAGTTTGATACAAAAAGAATCTTGGGCCACTTCATGTTTGATCCACGCATGAAATTGGGATGTTTTGGACATGTGAAGATCACATTTGGAGAGGGAGTGTCATGAAATGAATTTGGAATCCTTGGGAAAGGTATTGAGATGGTTTATATAGAATGGATTTCATTTCAATGAATTGACATTGATCTGCACCGATTGACGCCAAATTGCATGATAAGTTGGATTTGTTTCAACCATTTATTTTTGCAAAGTTTTCAGTTTTGAATGGTTTAGGGGTTGTTTTGAGTTTTGGGAGGGTTTTTAGGTTATTAGGTTGTTTAATTAAAGTTTGTTTTATGACTATAGGTGGTTACAGATTGGTGACATGGTAAATGTAAGTAAGTACAAAGATGAAATTTATGATGTGGGGTTATGAAGAGGTGTCTAAGAGTGTGTACATATGTATGGGTATTAGGGTGACCTAATTATAGTGTCTACATTAGCCACTTTTTATCAAGTGGTTTGTGATGGACATGCCACTAGATAAAAATGAGTGACATGGTTGGATTTACGTTGGATAAGATGCTATATAAGTGACCCCCACTAAAAAGCGGGCCATTGCAATTCAGTGTGATGGTCACCAGTTTGAATGAATGGAAAAATATATAAACAAAAGAGTGTGTAGGATTCTCGTGAGATTACGTTATTAGATTGATGTGTTTCAATTTAGGATTCCGCAAGATTAGGCATGAAATATATTTCCACAAGGGTGGGCTTACATGACCAAGAATTCAAGTGATAGGGAAACCTATGGATTCATGACCTATAGACATATGAATATGTAGGTAGAAATAAGAAAACGTTCCCAAGAGGCTACATAATCCAAGGTAGATTTGGGAAACATAGGCTCAAGATGAGATTTATTGCCACAAAGGTGAACTTACACAAACTAGAAGTTAAGTGATATGGGAACCAATGGGTTCCTAACATATGTACATATGAATTTGTTGGAATTTATGGTAAATAATCCCAGAGGTTCCAAAATCTATTGTGAATTAATAACCAAAGTTTTTGTTTGGGATAAAAAATTGGAGTTTGCAAAGGGTGCTTGGGGGACCAAAAAGAAACACAATTTTGAGAGTGTGCATTTTTATAAAAGTTTAAATATGGGGGTTTTGAGAGGACCCGCATCCTATAACAATAGGCCTAAAAGGAAAGATACAACAATGAAGCGAGAAAGAAGAAGAAGCCCACAGAAAAAAAAAACAACATTGTAAAGAAGAAAACTGAAGAGAACAAAGAAAAAAGGACTACCAACTGAAACCAGAAGAATTTGTTATTGCTCTAGTTGTAGCAGAAAAAAATAGTTACCACATAGAAGAGAGGATGCAACCCCATAAAGTAGTTACTGAAGGGAGAATATGTAGCAAAGGGGACAAAACTAGAAGGAGAGAGGAGGAGCATCACAAATCTAGCGACCCAATCGAAAGAAGATATGAAAAAGAGGCATTCAAAGAAGAAAGGAATAAAAAGGAGGAAGCCTTGATGTTTTACCTTATTTCCTTTCTTCGAACACAATATTTTCCAATTGTCTTGAAAAATCACCTCTAAATCAAGAGGTTTGGGTTACGATAAGTCTAAGAAGGTGGAGATATGAAGTTCCTTATCTAGATGTTGGGGACCCTCCTTATCCGAGTCCGAGTGATTAGATTCATGGGGCTGCTTAATCCTTGGAATAGTGCTCTCCGAAAGTGGGGTATAACCGATAAATTCTCCACCTCTTTAGTCAGCAGATTCTTATTGTGTTGTAATTCGGTGTTGTATCTTATGCTTCAAATATTCTCAAACAATATCATCTTTGTCTACCAAATTAGGTGGGCTCCATCATTTTTTAAAGATCATTTTTTCTTTGGGGCTTGGAATTTCTTATGAGGAAATCCATTTGAAGGTGACCGAATTCCTACAATTCGACATCCAAGGTCATGTTTTCATAGTTAAGACTATTTATATAAGTAGTATCTCCAACTTGAGACTCTTTTTATCCTGATAGTCCTTTACTAGATCTATTTCTACAAAAATCCCTACAAAAGTGTGAGCTCCACCTTGTAACCTCTTGTTGTCTACTTTTATGAAATGCCCAAGAAGATTCCCGACCTCCTCCATAAAAAATAAAAATGAAGGGAATATTATGAAATGTCACCCAAACTGGAACATGAGAAATGGAAAAGGTATTGGGATCAAAATGGAGGAACTATGGGGTAGTGAAAAGTCCCTCTCGATCCCTATAACCAAGGGTCATCTTCAATAACCCTTCGATAATCTTCCGAATCATTGCGAGAAGACCAAGAAGAAGTCTTAGGGACATAAAAAAATTTTAGATTTTTTTGTCAACATGGTATGAATCAATTGGATTAGGGCATTAGGCGAAGGCAAAACACCATTAAATATGAAAATAAGTGCTTTGGATTTCATGTCTTGTAAAAATCCAAGAATTCTTCATCATTGATCTCCAAAGTAGGAGATTCAAAAGCTTGTTCCACAATATAGGCAAGGGGAGGACCAGTAGCATGCTTTGAAGAAGTGGACTTTTAAAGATTGCCTCTTTGAAAGGTGTAGAGTTGTGATCTTTGACATCCGCCATAACTCAATCGTCACGAGAGATTATGGAATCCCACCCAATCCCATAGGAGGTAAGCAGGGCATCATTCTTTATGATTTTCCTAGCAAACACTAGGTCCAGGAGATCTACCCTACAGTTTAACTTGTGTGAAAGAGTAGATTTAAGACCCATCCCTAGAGCATGCCATTATAACTGGAAGCAAAAGGTATTTCCTGAAGGGAAAAAAGTATAACTTAGAACATGGTTATATAAGGAATATTGAAGTGGGGCTGAGAATACACACCTAGTTCACTTATCATTCTATCCTTTTCCATTTCTATGTCATTGTTACCACAATATTTTCCACCCATAAAGGGGTGATGATATTTTTGATGCTCGAGCTGAGCACAAGATCCCATAACCCTTGTTCTCTCACCGATCATTTCCACTTTGCAGTGATAAAACATAGAAGAGGAATTTTGTAATCCACTATCACCTTTCACCTGGTACCCATCATCACTACCATCAACCATGTCCATAGGGTTAGGGTTAGGCACACAGAGAAGCTCACATTTTCCATTCATGTCCCACAATCTATGTTTATTGAATAAATATATAATTTTTTTTTAGAGTGTGCATTTAAACACAGGATTAGTGTTGATTTAATTAATCAAAACCTATTCGAAAAAATCAATTCGAGATAAAAAATCAGCACCGACCAAGTTGACAAGCCTATATATAAGTGGTGGATAACTTTGGGAGGTCATTTTTCTCATTGTGTTTACTTGTGTTAAGCTACTTTATAAAGTTGTGATTTTTTCTATTTTGAGAGATGGAGGCTAGCGAGAGTCGACAAAGGATACGAAAACCATCTTAGATAGAGGTATGTTCGAGTTTTTAAATTTTTTTCTATAGTGAGCTATAGGATCGACGTCCATCACTAGGATTTACGCCAATTACGTATGATCATTACCGATCTCTATGGATATGTCCCGATTAATATGTTTTGTTTAAGTTTGATTAAATTTTTGTTGTTGTCATGAATAATACTTTTTCTTTCTTATTTGTGGATGTAGAAAAAGATGCGCTTGTTGATGAGATATAGATTTCCTCCTTTATTGGGGAAGGTACGAGAGTACATGGGAGATGATGATTGGTATATTTTGGAGGTGATAGGATTAGGTGGATTACACCACTATAGGTGTGTTCATGGAAATTTACAGATGATGGTGGCCTTGCTAGAGTGATGGTATCGGCTACGAGATACTTTCTATTTGCCGATCACCCCGGAGGATATATACAAGATCTTGCTGACTCCTATTCAGTTGAGATGATTGCACCTATTGATGGAATAGGGCAAGGGGTGGTGATGATGAGATTATATGGAGATGTTTCCCTAGATGTGACCTATATTACTGGAGGTTTTTATTTTGAGACATTATGGGATGATGAGGTATGTGGGAGTACTCTAAATATGATGATTATGGTTGGCATCTGTTGATATGTGTTACCAGATTCTTGTGGTGGAAGTTTTTAATGGGAACTAAAAAAGAGTGGTAGCTGATATAATCAAGTATCGGAAGTTTTTTCTTAGGGGAAAATTTGTCGGTATAGTTGTATAGGGAGAGTTATCCTTTTTTACACCCCTACAAAATGGATAACTTAACAAGTCCGGGAGTTGGAAACTAATGGGTGAAATTATTTGCAATTTACGGGGTAGCTAGTGGGTTGGCTTGGCCAGTCGGTCTTCATATGTGGCAAGTTGGCAAGTCGTGGTGAAGGGCTGAGATGATTGGTTAGAGAAAAAAAAGTAGATATATTACCACCAACTGGTAGCATTTTTACATACTACCAACTCGACAACATTTTAACTCGCTACCGATTAGTAGTAGGGGAAAAATTGAAACTTATGATGATGGTGCGATGGGATAAATCAACGAGATAAAATCCGTAGGTAGCATCAAATTTGCTACTAATCGATAGCATATACTATGCTACCAGCTAGTAGTAGGAAAAGATGCTACCATTTGGTAGTAGGTATAGATGCTTTATCATTGGTAGCATCTCGTAGCGCCACTGACCGGTAGTAGGAAAACAAAAAATGATGGTGGGGTGCGGGAAGGAAGAAATTTCTCGTAGAATTTTTAGTGATATTAGGAATTAGCTCAAAGGAAACAATAATCGAAAGTCAACCAATAATAGATTTTGCACTACCGCCTTGGTAGAGGAAAAGGAAGTGTTCACACCATGATGAAGTAAGGTACCAAGATGGCGGGGAAAACATGTTACTATCTAATTGCATTTATGAAACTCGGTCAACAACAAGCTAAGTAATGAAAGGAAAATATATACTCCTGATCGAAACTAGAAATAATTATGTAGATGACCACGAGGGGAAGAAAATGCTGCCATTCGGGAGTAAAATTACATGCAATTAGCTAAATGCGAGAACAAACTAGACATTAATGGAAATAGTACAAAGTTTTTAAACCACCAGTTAAATGAGGTATGGTGCCCATGGCTTTCCATGAAATAAAAGGACCAATTTGTATGGCTTTCCATACCTCTTTAATGAAATATTTTGGTTAGCGAGGTAATTTCGAGGATCTTCATCCATATATTGTAAAATTTTCCTCATTTTAAAGGGAGACATTTTGTAATGTAAAGGAACTCTGTGAAAATTGTTCCAGCACTTTTATGAGTTACATGCCTTGAATTTTGGCATTTTGTAATTTTTTTTTTTTTTCCGTGTATCTACTCTATAATGGATTGTGCATCATTGCGAGCAATAAAATTTGTGTCTTGTGGCTTTTCCTACCCTAACTCAAGTTTTATTGAATGTCTTGTCTTCTATTATATTTACACGTATATTGTGCATGCTTCTATCTAATACAAGATTCAAATTCATTGTACTCCATGAAATTTAAGGTTTGAATGTGTTCTTTTGAATGTGGCACTTATGTCTACCCTCTTCTACCTAATTTTTCTCCACTTTCACTCACTAGAAATCTCTCTAATCTTGTTCTTGGTTTTATCACCTCCCTTAGTATTGGATTTTGATTTTATGTACATCTCTCTTCCCTGGTCCCTTGGAATTGATAGATTAGGAGTAGTTAGTTGCATTCCCCTTTCTAGGAGTATTTTTAGCATTAGGAATAGGTAGATGAACTAGTCTTCTCTGGAGGTCCATTTTAAGTAGCATGTCCCAAAAATTTGTAGATGATCACATGCTATCTAGTTACACCAATTTCTTCACACACACATGACATCAAATGAGAGGGTGTTTTTATTTGGTGATAACAGTTTTGGCATGCCCGGTGGGTTGAAGGTCAAATATTTCTAGTTTTTATCAATATTGGGTGTGTGTCTTGGTGAAATTATATCCCTTGGAGGCTTTACAACATCACATATAATGACTACAATAAGAAGAATCGGTGGTTTAACAACACAGGTTTCTCAAATTCATGAGAGGGATCTAAACCAAGTCTAGAACAAGAGAACAAGGTATATTTGAATACTTGTAGCTATCTCCGGAAGAGGAAAAAGAGGAAGACAAGTCCATATATCTCCATCTCCGCCAAATAGGACTATGTCAAACCACCACATGGTAGGTGATTTCTTGAATCAACTAGAGTTATTACATCAATTAGAATGGATAAAAAAAAACAAATCCATTTGTCAATTTCGAGGACTGCAGTCCAATTAATCTCAATGCTCGAATCCAATTCCAATGACAGCATTAAAAAGCATCCCATATTTTGCTAGAGAAAATCACACAGCTCTAATTGATCGAATCCAGGACATTGTAAGTCTCTATTTCATTCATGAGATTATTGATATGAATGTGGAAGTCAAACTTCTTTCCTCTTCTCTCAAATAAAAGTATTTTCAAGGTGGTTGAAGCTTAGCAACAAGATTAATTCAAGAACTGGAATAGACTATGCTCAAGACTTTGTAACCAATTCGGGGAAAGGGCATACAATTTATCTCTTTTAGATAAGTTGACTATAATCAAAAGAGTACTAAATGAACAAATGGCTAACTTTAATTTTAGATTCCAAATAACATCGGACAAGATTCCAATCGTCGCAAAACTAGCTCCCGAAGGTGCATTTCTCTATTTCCATAAATATCTAAACTCTTATATATCTGTTGTGATACAATCTATGGGAGGGATAATCTTACTAGGAGCTTATACCATGACCATTAAGAGTTGAGAATTACCTAATTCAATCCACTAAACTTGTACCTAGGCCACCTATGACTATTTATATAGAAACAGGGAATCCTAGTTCTAGCAAGACACCTGAGTTAGCCCATATTCCTACCCCTAAAAATTAGAGTTCCAATGAAGCTTATACTTCTTCTTCTAGCACCTCAACTGAACTCCAGGAGGTCATGAAACAATTGCAAAACCTAGGGAATGATTTGGTAACCCTCAAGAGGCAACAAGTTCAAAATTTCAGACCCTATTAGCCTCAGTACCAACCCAATAAGCCCTCATATCAGTATAATAGACCTCATACTCAAGTGGTTAATAAAAACCAAGGATAACCTCCTACTGCTAGGCCATTTCAATAGTATAATCCTAATGCAACTTCAACATCTAGAGCCTTGGTTCTAGTTCAGAATAACCTTGCACAAGAATACAAATGGTGTTTCCCTTGTGGCCAACCCCATAATCAGGTAACATGTTTCAATGACATTCTAAACTAGGCCTTGATGGTATAAACTGTTAGTGTGTCTCAAGAAACAACTCAATAAGAAAATCAGCAACAAGTAAACTCTCAAGATCCACCCTCAAGTGACACTTCACTTGTGAATTGGCAAGCTAAAGATTTTTGTGGGATAAACTAGACTCTTCCCTAAGGAGTGGCTTCCAATACTAGATCAAGGAAGATGGTTATGGTAGAAGGACAATTAATAATTTTGGATCCTTCTCAACATTCTCAAGCATCTCAAGGAGCCAACATCTCAAACACACCCCAAATCTGAAAAATCCACCTAGAGTTCCTATTGTATAATCTCATGTGTAAGAGAAAGTTATTTCAAGAAAGGTACAATAGAAACATAGTCCATATCCATTAAACATCATTGATTAAATGAAGAAAAAAAATATTAGCATCTCTATGTTGTAATATTCAACAATTATGGGATAGAGAGACCTATTGCAGGTAGTCATGGACAATTTGTTCGTTTCAAATTATTCATCCAAAGATCAAGAAAATGTGCTCACCAATGACACTCAACTAGATGAAGGTAAACTGGTAGAAATATGAAACCTCCTCCATTTTATGTATCTTTTATCATTGGTAACAAGTTGGTACATAATTTTATGATTGACTCAAGGGAAAGTAGCCTAGTAATGCATAAACAAATAACAGACTAAACCGGGTATAAAGTATGAACTTGTCTCAAAAGGAGTGGTGCAATTAGATGGGACAATAGTGGGAATAGTTGGAATCATCAAGAATCTAAATCTAACACTGCATGCATGCCCAAATGTCATGACTCAATAAGACATATAAGTGATTTATCTAACACCACTTTTTACTTTTTGCTTATCAAGGATTTAAGAGCTAAGATTGGCGGGTTCTTGTTATCTTATTTGGTCGATATTCTCTTCTAAACAAGGTATGTAGCTAAAGCTACAATTGGATTAGAAGTAATTGCTAATTACCACATTGAGCCTTACATGCCAAGTCCAATCAATGCCAACTACTTATCCTTTGATCAAGAAGATTTCCCAAGCACTCAAGAAGTAGGTTGCATATATTAAGGTTGGAGGAATACTTGTATTTGAAAATTGATGAGTGGGATCAAAAATGCATGCTTATGATCCATACAAAGAGATGGAGGAAGTTGAATTAGGCATCTATTATTTGCATGAAGAAAATCCAACTCTTCCTAGTATCACCAAACCAAATGACAATGAAATATGACATGATTATTCTTTGAAAGTTCATGGATCGAAAAAATGATCTAGAGGAGGGTAAATGCTTGTCACCCCAAGGTAACAAGTATTATTCATCCTTTCGTTTTTTTTTTCAGTTGTTCAAATAACGTATCAGTATGAATCATTAATCCTTGTGTTATAGTGGGCAAGGAAAGGAGGTATCAAGAACTTAAAAGTTTTTAGGGATAATGAGTTGGTCGTAAAACAGTAAGAGGGTTGAATGCTATTAAGAATGATCTTATAAAGATCTATAAGAACAGGTATGGGATCTCATCGAAGACCTTGAATATTTTAACATTAATTCCATTCCAAAAAAAAAGAGAATGCGGCTATTGATGAGACTTCCCTGCAATGGAGCAAGATTTGATGTTGTTTAAGATATTAAGAGAAATAAAGTCTAACAACACATGAAAGTAATGGTAAGGTCAGTTTTCTAGAAAATAACACTAGTTGACAAGTATTCGAGAATGACCAACAAATAATCAACTTCTTGCAAGAAGAGGTTGAGTTATCTGCAAGAAGAATCACATAAAATTGGAAAGGAAATTTGGGGATCAAGTATTCCAGATTGAGAACAAAGAAACTCTTAAAAGGTTTGGTAACACTAGAGTCAATCTTCAACCCCAATGAACATTTATAGAAGGAAAAATCTAGTATTCGAGTCAAGGGTGAAGATTCATAACCATTTTTGTTGGAAAAGACAAGGTGCTCCAAATTGGAAAATTAAGTACTCATCAAGAAAAATCTGATTTCATTCAACTTTGTCACAAATTTATAGATATATTTTCTTAGAGTTATGAATATTTGAGGGCTTTGATCCAAGATTGGAACACCATACTATTGAGTAAGATCTGTAATCTAATGCCATCAGGAAAAAGAAAAGACCAAGGAACCCTCATATTGAACCTCTCATGAAGACGGAACTGAACAATCTCATTGAGGTAAGTATTATATTTCCAATCAAATATTCATCATGGGTAGTAAATATAGTATCGGCTAGGAAAATAAATGGGAAATTAGGTTTTGTGTAGATTTCTAGGACTTGAACAGAGCCTCACTCAAAGATCATTATCCACTTCCTTCCATGGAGAAAATATTGTAAGTAGTAGTTGTTTGGAAAGGTTCTCTCTCTTAGATGGATAATCAAGCTATAATCAAATCATGGTGAAAGAGGAGGATCGTTCAAAACATCTTTCACCACCAAGTGGGGAACATTATCCTATAGGAAAATGCCATTTAGGTTATCAAATACCGGAGCAACATTCCAAAGGGCTATGGACATGGCATTCAAGGGGATGATTAAAAATATGGTTTTTGTTTATCTTGATGATATCACGGTGTTTTCCAAGAACGTAATAGATCACCTTTCTCACCTCAGGAAAGTGTTCAAGAGATGCAGAAATTTGGAGTATCTTTGAATCCTAAGAAATGCATTTTTCTAAAGAGGGGTTGATAATCGATCTAGAAAGATTTGAAACTATCCTTTCTCTACCTTTTCCAAGTCACAAGAAGGATCTCTAAAGCTTCTTGGGGAGAATCAATTTCATCAGAAGGTTCGTGCTTGATTTTTCCACTCTTGTTAAGCCATTAACAATGATGTTGAAGAAGAACCTTGCATTCAAATGGATAATGGAGGGAAAAGAGAGTTTTGAAGCTATTAAACATGAAATATCCCAAGCTCTAACTCTCATCAACCCAGATTTCTCTAAGGAATTCATTCTCTATGCCTTTGGTGGCTCAGACAAAATATCTTCCATCTTGGTGCAATTGAGGAAGGAAGGATCTGAGCATCCCATTGATTTATTTAGTTAGAGCTTGGAATAATATGAGGTGAGGTACTCTTTTATTGAAAAACACATCCTTATCATAAGGAGTTTGAAGAATTTTATACACTTGGTCCCCAACAACAAAATCCAGTTACTAGTGTCCCATGCTGGAGTTAATGACTTTCTCCTAAAAAAGGAATTAAACAAGAAAAGGGAAGGTTGGATTACCCTTGTCATGGAGTATGAAATTGAAATTAAGGTAACCACATTGGTCCTGCAGTGGAAACGTTTTGTGTGAGAAGCTAGCTTCCAATCAACATGTTGAGTCAAAGGATGAAGAAGGAGTTTTTTGGTTTACAAGATGATCAAGAACAAGAAAAATATGGTGTGTCCATTTCTTCTTAGACCCAAGAAATTATCAATTTCCTTAAGATATATTTATGCCCTCCAGGATTTAGCAAATAAAAAAGAAGGAATTTTAGACTCTAATCCATTCTATATGTTCTCATTCATGGTATTTTATTCAAAAAAGACATTAATGGATTTCTCTTGATATTTGTTCCAATAAATTAGATTGAGAAAGCTCTACATGTGTTCCATGATGGAGAATCTAGAGGTAATTTTGATCCATGAGTAAAATCCCTCAATATTATGAAGGCTTGTTACTTTTGGCCCACAATATTTAGTGATTTCTATGCATGGATCAAGAAGTGCAAGAAGTGTGAATTATTCATGGGTAATGATAAGTTAACAAAACTACCACTCCACCGAATCTCATTCATTCATGCGGTGAGGATTAGATTTCATTGGGGTCATCAATCCAAATTCAAGCCAAGGTCATAAATGGATTCTCACAACAATGGATTATTTCACCAATTAGACAGAGGAAGTTGCACTCAAGGAAGTAAATGAAGCAAACATTCTGGATTTTTATGAGGGTATTGTGGAAAGATTTGGTTTTCCTTCCACAATTATATTAGATAATGCCTTGTATTTTCTTGGAACAAAGATCTCTGAATGGGCAGTGAAAATGGCATCTATTTGAGCACTTCCTCAAATTATTACCCTCAGGGTAATGGGTAGGCTGAGTCCACAAAAAAAAATATTTTGAAAATCATGAGGACTCTAGATGAGAACCAAAGAACATGGCACACAAAGTTGAAATCAGCCTTATGGGATGATAGAATCAGACCCAAGAGGACAATAGGCAACTCTCCTTACATGTTAGTTTATGGAAGATAAGTAAGGTTGTCGATATCTCTAGAGCCTCCAACATTGGAAATCATCAAGTAGCTAGAACTATCTGAATTTGAGGCCATGGAAGTGAGGTATGTAGAGCTCATGTAGCATGAGGAGCTCAGAATCAAGTTATGCAAGCAATGGAGAAGGACTAGGCCCAAATTAAGGTGAAATTTGATAAGAAGGAAAAGGCTAGAAACTTCCAAGAGGGAGACTTGGTCCTGAAGTGGGATGTTAACAGGGATAAATCACATAAACATTCTAATTTTGATTCAATGGAGTGGCCATTACTTTATTTTGAGATGTAGAACAAACAAAACTTTCCAGTTTTCTAAATTGAATGGAGAAGAATTGTAGATTCTAGTCAATGACATCTATCTAAAGCATTCTTATTAAATCGTAAGTATTTTTGTATATAGAAGATTAGTTCATTTCCTCCAAGTGCTTGTAGCACATTGTTGTGTTGGTAGTATAGGTTTATTTTTGTAATAAGTTCTTGTGCACTCTCTGCATGTTCCATTTGGGATGTGTATGATTTTGTTGTTTTTACATAGTTTTTCCTTATTGTTGTTGTACTCTCTAGTTTCGGGTAAGATCTTTTAATAGAACACCAGTTTTCAACCCATGGTTTCAAACTAATGACATGTCCCAACAATGTTTCAAAGGTTTGAGGATGAATTATCGGGTGTTAGATCAGTTTCAGAAATCAAAATGACTCCATGCCCAATGGATCCTCTAGGGTCACTGGTCTTTCAGATCTAGCAAGAATATCATCCCACGAGTTGCCAATTTTTATCAATTTTTTACACCCAGACAAGATGGATAACTTAATAGGTTGAGGAGTTGGAAACTCATGGGTGAAATTTTTCCAATTCATGGGGTATCTTGTGGTTTGGATCAGTCGAGTTGGTCTTCATACGCAGCGAGCTAGTGAGTCGTGGCACATGGCCGAGTTGAATTGTTAGAGAAGGAAAAGGTAACCATATTCCTATTGGTCGAGTAGTATTTTTACATGCTACTGAATGATAGAATTTTAAATTTCTACCGATCGGTAGTAGGGGTGATGTTCAAAAGAATGATGGTGGGGTAGCGGGATGAATCAAGAGAAAATCTGCGGTGGTAGGAAAATATACTACCGAATGGTAGTATTTTATATGATACCAATCGGTAGCAAGTATGGATGGTACATGACTTTAGCATTTTAGGTGTACTTGGTGTAGCAGAGCAATGAGAGAATGAAGGCGAGGTGAAGGAATGAAGTTGTCACCGGTATAATTTTAGTGCTCTTGATCGGTAGAACAAAGGCAACAACAAGAAAAATTCAACCGACATTATAGTTTGTGATCTTGGCCAATAAAGGAAAAGGAAGCATTCACGCCATGATGAAGTAAGGTGCCAGTATCATGGAAAACATGTTACCGGTCGATTATATTTATGCAACCATTGACATTAGAGTAAGTAGTGGAAGGAAAACATATACTCCCAACTAACACCATAAATAATTATGCAATCGGGCATGAGGGGAAGAAAATGCTAACGTCCAAGAGAAAAATTGCATGCAGCAGCCAAATGTAGGATCAAACCAAACATTAATAGAAGTAGTAAAAAGTTTGTTCAACCACCAGTTTAATGAGGTATGGCGTCTATGGCTCCTGTGCAAGAAATGGACCAATTCGTATGACTTCCCATACCTGTTTAATGAAATTTTTCAGTTAGTGAGGAAATTTTGAGGATCTTCATCTATATATTGTAAAATTCACCTCATTTTGAGGGGAGACATTCTATAATGTAAAGGAACTTTGTCAAAATTGTTCCAGTACTTTTTTTAGCTACACACCTCAAATTTGGGCATTTTGTATTTTTTTCCCTTGTTTCTACTCTGTTATGGATTGTGCATCCTTGTGAGTAATAAAATTTGTGTTTTGTGGCTTTCCCTTCCCTAACTTAAGTTGTATTGCATCTCTTGCCTTCTATTATATTTATAGGTATATTATGCATGCTTCTATTTAATGCAGGATTCAAATTCGTTGTGCTCTACGAAATTTGAGCTTTGAATGTGTTTTTTGGACTATGGCGCTTCTATATGCCCTCTTCTATCTCATTGTTTTCCACTTTCACTCAATAGGAATCTCCCTGCTCCTGTTCTTGGTGTTATCACCTCCCTTAGTGTAGGATTTTGATTTTATATACCTCTCTATCTTCCTTGGTCCATTAGAATTGATAGATTAGGAGTAGTTATCTACATTGCACTTTCTAGGAGTATTTTTAACATTAGGAATAGGTAGAGGAACTATACTTCTCTAGAGGTAAATCTCAAGTAGCAGGTCCCACAACTTGGGAAATGGTCCCATGTTAACCGGTTACATCAATTTCCTCACACACACATGACAACAAGTAAGAGGGTGTTGTAATTTGGTGATAAAATGGAGTTGTGGGAGTGGCTGGTGGGGAGGAGATTTAGATTAGATGTGAAATTCATCTTGCGGTCTGGGTATATAAGCACATCAACATGATCCATCCATATGCGCTTCCCTTAGCCTAGTGATATGACAAAGCTTTTTGTGTTGGGTTTTTGAGGTGGAGGAGATATTTTTCCTATGATGTAGTATCATGGATTTTGGAGTATTGTGCCATTTTATTGGATGGGATTGGGCCACATGACATTGTTTTGAGGCCATATGTGGTTTTTCCTTTATGGGTCGTAGGGGGTTGAGTTACGAGATGATGTAATGAGCAGTAGATGTGGGGTTAGAGGATGCGAGATGGTTTAGGTAGTATAGTTTGGATGGGTGAAATAAAATTATGGCATGGTACATGATGTACTAGTAAATCCTAATTTTATAAGAGGGTGGAGGGAGACATAGAGTTTCCCGCATGATATAGGTGCGAGATATTCGGGAGATGGCCGAAGAGGAGGTTGTGCCTCTAGCGGTAGATGATATTAAAGTGATGTTGGAAGTACAACCACCGAGAGGGGAGGTGAATCGGTGGTAAATAAAACTTTCATTCAATTAATGATTTATATCAACCATTGAATTCAACTTAAGCATTAAGTATGCATTCTTAAGAAACTTAACTATATGCATGTAAAAGTAGGCTAAGTTAAGAACTAGGAATTAACACCAAGTAATCCCTATAACTAAGCTAATTCAACAATAAACATCATGATAAATCTTGAAATAGAAAGCTAATATAAATGCATCCAACATGAAAACATTAAATGCTAAGACATTCCTTTGAAATCTGGATGTGCTATGTATGTGTGATTACTCCTTATGATTAACCTATATTGGTCAAGAGAAATCAAATGAATGTTATCTTCACGTAGAGGAAATAATCTCACCAAAATGGCTTAATGGCCATGTTTGGATCTTCCTTTACTACTCTTGTATGAGATGAAGGAAAGAAGATCAATGAGCTATTCCAAGTAGAAATGATCTTATCATGTGCATATAATATCACTATTAAAAGTGTGGTGTAGGGTGTGAAGCGAGGTACTAGGTTCTTTATATAGATCCATTTGGGAGAAACTAGAAACCTAGTGAATGTGGGATAAAGATAAAGTAGAATTAGAAAGGAATAAACTTGATTGGGGGAATTAATTAGTTATTAACAACTCATTGGAGTTGTAGATGATTTAATTAATCAACTAGGATTAATTAATAGGCCAAAATACGCTTAGAAAGTGATTTGGAGGTGATTTAGAAGGAAATTGATAGGATTTAGAGGATTTAAGAGGGGAATTTAACCAATAAGAAGGTTTATTGATTAAATAAGATATTATAAAGTCTTAATTAACTAATAAGTAGTTAATTAATTGATTAGAAGAGGATTATAACTATCAAATTGTTGTTATTTGGCATCCGAATGAGGAAAGACTATTAATTAACAAAGTGTCGTTAATAAACCAAGCGAAATGGAGGGGAATAATAGCTAATTAGTTGGAAATCACTAATTATAATGGAAATGATGGGAAAGAGGACAATTAGTGCAATTTTAGTATTAAAATTACATAGTCGGATTTAGGTGTCTACATTTTCCCCTCTTTGGTGTGGTGTAACGCAAGTAACGCCACTTCAAAGATAGTAGAAAATTACAGAAAATTAAATTTTGAAGGAATGGAAGAAAATTAGTAGAATGAAGGATGCCCCCTTGAGTGTTGATGGGGTGATAGAAGAGGTCGATCGACGATCGAAAATAAGAAGGAATAAAAGATTCAAAATGAGCCTGGTAGGCTAGTGTTCAATTTGATTGATTGGAAAAGGAATTTTGTGTTTCAATGGATGGAAGAAATAAGGGGAGGGGGGATAAATATAATCCCTATTTCCCCAGGTGTTATGGAATAAAATGTTGATAGTGATGAAAGGGGTTCCATAGAGCCTAGTTGGACATTATGAGAATCGAGAAAATGTGGAAAATGATTGGTAGAAAGTTAGATAGAATGAAACCCGCACATGGAGATAAAAAACATAGTATCTATCTTAGGAGAAACTTTTTATCATCATATTACTACATGATCAATAAACCATCGGTCTAGGGAAACTTTTTATTTAATATGAGCATGTAATAAAAGTGTAGAATGACATGAAAATCCATAATATGAATATTTGTGCATTGCTAAAGGACTGAATCAAAGCAACATACATAATGTAATGCAGTACAAGAAAGTAAAAAAGTAGATCGATAAAGAAACCAACACAAATAAATGTACCCAAACAAACAATGTTTAAGATAGTTGCACTAATTTTTTTGTTATCGAGATTTGGTTCCTAAATGTTTGAGTTATATGAAAATGGCTAAAAATGACACCCCAAGTAAGGATACATGCAAGGTGGATAAACAGAGGATGTAAAAAGTAATCAATGCACTATGAAACTTCCCAAAAATACATCTTGTGCAAGGAATACAAATATAACAAGCAAACTAGCTCATTAATGGAGGTATATTAAAATGATCTGCATGTCACACGCAAGAAGTGGCAAGAACCAAAGAAATGTGTTTTGTAGTATGAGGAAATTGTGTCTTGAGAATGATTTAGATGGTAGGATTCTTTTTACCAATTTTTGGATTTTTGAAAATTTACCCATTTTTTGAAGTTTTTGAAGTTCTATCAATTTTTGGATTTTGTAAAAATTTACCTATTTTTAAAAGATTTTTAATGGTTTTTACGATTTTTTGGTTATTTGAAATTTTACAAAGAATGTGATATAGGAGAATGAAGATGTGTGTGGTACACAAAAAAAAATCGGTGGGAACCAACAAATTACCTAGGGAGAAGAAAAGGTTACCAGGAAGCAAAAGTATGCCCCAAGGAGAAAAAAATGTTACCGAGAAGCAAAAATATGCCCTAACAAGGTGAAAACATTAGTAAAAATTACCATTTAATTAAAATAATCATTGCACTGAATCCCGTATGTGGTGGGAAGAAAATAAATTAAAATGTGAGTAATCCTTCCCCATGAGGAAAGAAAAATGAAGAATTAGGGTTGTGAAAGTATAAATAATAGGTGGGGAGGGGTAAAATGCATCACGACCATTTGTTCTATTACACTTTCTTTATTTTTTAATAGATTTTTCTCTCATTTTTAAGAGATATGGCTTGCATACCTGACCATAAACAGCACACGGATCACATTCTAGAATACAGAAGGCTTCCAAAGGATGGTGCTTGTGTAATAAGTACGCAAATATTTTGTTTTAATTTCAATTACATTTTTGCTTAGTAGAAAATCATGTTATAACGCTAGCACATGCCTTTGGGCACACAAGCATTGCAACCTAGTAGACTAGTGTGATGATCATGCATTAGTGTGATACTAGGAGCACAAGCATGAGCCTTTCTTATGCTATCATGGTGAACATGCTAGTGTAAATAAAAGTGTGCTAGCATAACATAGTGTGCACTAGTATTAAAATATGCACGATAGCATTAAATGCGCTAGTGTCAAAACAAGTGTGCTAGCATTGTCTTGAAATACGCTAGTGTTAAGGAAGTGTTCTAGTGCATAAAGAGGTGTGCTAGTGTAGTTTTTGACTTGTTAAAAGAATTTAGAGGAATTTATAAGAATATAGAAGTGACTAGAAGATTATTAATGAAGAAATAATGTTAATATTATTTTTTTGGGTGATATACATGGAGACCACGATATTTAGATGTGCTAGAGTACCACAGGATGTATTTGTAGGCATTAGAGATGACCTTCACTAATTTTTGCAATGGGTTTTGATTGTTGTTTTTGAGGAATATGTCTTGGTCTACATTGCCAAGCTTCCACAGATTAGAATGAACCATGGCTACTCACAACGTTAGCGAGCAATGACACGGTGAGATCCACAATTTCCAGCCACCCACTAGAGATATGACTATAACCCTAGAAGATGTGTATGAAATCCTATGGGTTATGATATAGGGTAGCATAGTTGAGTATGATGATGACATTGATTTAGGAAAATATCTAGGAATCATTCCATCAAGAGAACTTTCCCCGAGAGGGGATGGTTGTCCATTTATAAAAATTCTTTGAGATTAGAGGGATAACACTTCTTCCTATTTATATGATGTATCTTGTTAGTGGATAATTTATTCTTGACAAGACCAAGATACATTTCTAGCTCATCTTGATAGGATTGGTGCACCTCTTGATGGATAGGGAGGGTTTTTCCTAGGGCCATTGCATTACTTAGCCCCACCGATCAGAGATCTTCATTAGATAGTATACATACATATGAGGATTTTGAGTCCTACGACACTAATTAATATATGAGCATGGGACCATATAGTAATTAGCTTCCCTTAGGTATCCTATGATCTGGATAGGAAGATGAGACTTCATGCCACGGGATGGGAGGAGCAATGTGTGTTTATGTTTGATCCACTTGGGATTTTTCACCTACTACAAGAGGTTTTGGATGATTTATAGTTAGTGATGCTTTGTAAAAGCTAAGCATAGCTGAAGTGGAGAATTATCGATAAGCATCCGTAGTCATATTTTTAGTAGTTACGAGTTGATAGAGTGCAACACCATCTTGGCCTAGTTCAGGGGATACCATGAAATGAGAGATGGTACATGTGTGTAGTGTGAGAGAAATTTGACTTTGGACCCCACATTAGACTAAGGATAGGATGGGCCATATTTCGAACGTGGTCTTATAGGTATGGGACACACACATGAGATTGTAGATCCTATGACCATAGAAGATTATGTAGCTTGGTATGTAATAGTGATGTTTAGATGACTCACGATACCATAGAAACCATCGTAGTAGGCATAGTAGCATCAACGACAGATCTTAGGGACCATAAATTACGAGATAGGGCCATGTTAAGTTGGCGGGAGGACAAGGTAGTAGAAGAACATGAACATGCTCAAGTATAAGGATAGGCCCAGGGATAGAGACAAGAACAACCTTAGGCATAACAAGCTCCATAAGTGCCTCCTCGGGTATGGGTACCATTGATATTACAGTACCATTCATTTAGGAAGTTCATGCATAGGTGGTATAGGATCCTTTTATACATCATGTACCATTTCGGGGTTTATAATAGTAATTACAATGACATTTACTTTTACAGTTTCCACCATCACCTCCTAGAAGCAGGTAGTCTAGGTGGTGGAGCAGGTCATGGGGGTGATGGGGATATGGATGGAGTTGATATTACACATGGGCCATGGCTATAGAGATACTAGTACACAGGTATAAATTGATCCAAATAGTAGGTGGACCATTAGTTTCCACCTTACAAGAAGAGAGAGACATGGTGATGATACGAGGAGATGTAACATTTATCACGAGATCGATCGACCATGTAGGGAAAAGTTGAGTAGGGGTCCACATACCGGGCTTCCCTGAGGTAACAGCTTACAAAATTCCATTGCAGAGAGAGACCAAACTATTGTAGAGAGGACCCATGCAGTAGCAGATAAGACATAGTTACAGGTTGATGTAGCCTAGATTACAGGAGAGCGCAATGTGTTTTATGAAGCACCATGGGTCATACCTGGGGATATGGTATGTGATTTTGTAGCGACTTCCATAGAGTTTGGATATTACAGGGATTTTTACCACACTACGGTACCATAGGCACATAGGGTTATCCCTTATATCTAGATTGTAGGTAGAAAATCAACAAGGTCCCATAGGAAGTACTAATCAACGAGATCCGTGCAGGATCCACCCACCTGGTCACGGAGGTTGGCTAGTCTTGAAAACCAAGATAGTCGGGGGTTGACTCATCTATTTTATCATACACTATGTATTTATTTTTGTATATTCCTCGAGATGAAGGAACATTTTTGACTCGGATGTATATGTATGTTTTTGGTTATGCCTCGAGATGAAGGCACACATTTTTGATCCATGCCCATGATGGATTATTTTTGTATCTCGATGTATTGAGATACTTTTAATAGATGAATATTTATTTTTGACATGTTTATGATGATGTTAAAAATTTATGATTATTGAATTATTGTATGAGATAACATGTTAGCCTATATTTTAATTATAAGTTATGATGAGGGGGTTAAAATAATCCTATTACCCCATTGATGATATGATATGATGTAATGTTAGCTTAGCATACATGTTTGATTTTACTTTATGATGATGTAGCTTAGCATTTTATTGATGATATAATGATGTTATGATGTTAGATGTGATGATAGACTTGAATGATGAAATGATAAAAACAATGTATAAGCAAAGAACACAAGCACAAGAAACATGTAATCAAATATAATATATACACATGCTAAACAACACAACAATACAACTATGTACAAAAATAAACAAATAGGAAAACACACCCAATATGAAAAAGCATGAATTAACTCACACAAAATTTATAAATTAATTAAGATGTTAATAACTCAATTGCAATTGGTCTATTTCAGCAACAATAACTAATCTAATGAACCTCACAAAAACTAATCTAAAAAGAAAGAATTAATATAATCAAGTAAAGAAAAAAATAATCTAAAAAATTCATGTAAGAAAAAATGATATACACAAATAAGCTAACAAACCCATGTACAGACAAACAACTATGTAAGAAAACACTACTTTTTTTTCATGGAATAGTTTTGAAAGGTTTTGCATAGTTTTTATATTTTTGCGAGAAAATGTTATATTGTTTTTGGGTTGTTTTGTAAACCCAATTTGAATGTTTTGGTATTTTCTAAAAATATTCCAAGTCTATGTACAAGAAAATGAAGACACATGGATTCCCACGGTGATATATGAGAATGTACAAGGGTAAAAATCTTTTCATATATGTAAGATTATGATCATTCAGATCAAGGCCATGAAGGATATGCTGAAAAGGATATCATATACAAATAATAGCTTAGGTTAAATTGATTGTACCCCTAGGTGTGAGATGTTTGTGAAACATGAACCTTCCTATGGCATCTGAAACTAGTTTTCACTAAAGGACTTGTCCAAAGTGTCACAATTACATGGTTTTCACACTTGAATGAATTTATTTCTCTTTACGTTTTTGTTGATTTTTCTAATTTTTAATTATGTTTGATTTTTTGAAGGATGCTCATGCTTAGGCATAGAAACACTTGAGATGCATTGAATTCATGGGTTCTTAAAGTTCATCATGATCATGATAAGATATTTTATATGCACTTGAACCACACTTAGTGACCAAAACATATGGCCCTAACCAGTTAGGTTCAAACTTTCCTTTCTTCTCTCACTCTTTTGTAGTGTTGAACTGATTTTCTTTCAAAACAAGGTATCCTACCTCAAATGTATGAGGTATGATGAATTTTTGTAGCTCTAGTGTATTTAGTTATGATACACTTTAATGTGATCCAGTGCATGGAGGTGATTTTCATCTAACAATTCCAATTCTCGTATGTTTGGCCACTCTATAGTCCTCCTCTCTCTGTCCGATAATATCTCAAGGATATGCGTAAAGAGGAAGCTCAATCTCAAGGGGAAATATGGCCTTTGTCCTAAAAACAAGGGAATATGAAGTTGTACCAATAGGTGTAAAGATGGATGTTCTATAAGCCTAGGGGGAAGATGAATCTATATGTGCTAATTACAGGTCAATTTTGCAAACCATGTCTTCTCCATGATGTAAAAAAAAGTCTTGTTTGAGGCTTCTACCTATCCATTACCTTAAGGGTAATAGGGAGTTGAGCATTTTTAGGGAGTAGGAAGATTTGGCAAGGTGCCTCTAGTTCTTTATTCTTGAAATATTTACCATTTTTAGATACAATGGCAGAGGGAATGTCGTAACAAAAAATGATGTGATTCATTATAAACTTGGCAATCTGCACACCGGTGACATAAGTAAGAGGAACAACCTCTACCCATTTTGTAAAATACTCAGTGGTAGTTATGATGTGGTTGTGTCCATCATAGGAAGTGGGTGTAATATTCCCAATGAGATCAAGTCCCCACTTTGAGAACGACCATGGTGTCGTGATGGGTTACAAAGATTATCTTTGGAGCATGTATTAGGTTGCCATATTTTTGACATAGCAAGAATTTTTCACATACTTGACAACAATCAGTTTCCATAGTAGGCCAATAATAGCCTACTCTCAATAACTTCTTGGAAAGAACCTTTTGGTCTTCAAACATGCACCCACATCTTGGATCTGGAAGGGCCGGGCTATTTGAGATCACAATGGAACTGTCTCCAAGTTGTGGGACCTTGTACACTTGAGAAGGATCTCCGAGAAGGCCGGTTCCTCTATCTATTTCTATTGCTACTACTACTCCTAGTGTTGAAAGGGGAAACTAAGCTAATAAATGCTAAGGGACCAGGGATAGAAGGACAACATGAAAATAAAATACACTAAAAGGGTGATAGCACAATAAAGAGAGGTATGAACATTGTCTGTCATGAGTGGGAATGAAAAGGGAATGCATGAAAGGAGGCTAGGCATGAGTAACATAGTTGGAAACGTGTTTACCAGATCATTCTCATGGAAAACAACTAAATAAGGAACTACAAGAGATATGAAGTGGCGAAATGAACACACAATGTACAAGAAAGGCAAGGAGAAGAAATTCAAACAATTTAGGATAGAGGATAGTCACAAAATGATGCTTCTATTACTTGAAAAATGCACGAGCTATTACTATGGAAAAAGAGGTCGATAGCCATATGCATGAGCCAAATCTAGAGGTGCTCGCAACTCGAGAATAGAAAATATGAAGTCCTTAGCAAAAACATGTAAGGATTCAAATTATCCAACGTTAATAATGATCCCAACTCTTACATTTATAGATGAATCAGTAGAAAGAGAAGAGAAGGAGAGAAAACCTAAATTTGAAATACAACCACCAATAAAAACATTTAATTCCTAGAAATCCACTTGAGAATCTATCAAATGCACTTCCCTTGGTATGATTGCCATGTTAGAAGAGGAAGGAGGTAAGATCATATCAAATTAGATTGTTGAAGCAATCAGATCTACTTCATTAATGCTTAGAAAGAATTTTTTCATCTCTCACCTACCAAGTCTACCAAAATTTGAATTTGAATGTCTAGCATTGTGGATGATGTCAATAGCTCTCTGAAAAGTCTAGGCATGCACCAATCAAAGATTTGTAGCAAAAGATATGACTTTGAGATGATGTCAGAGCCATCTAAGCACGCAAGACACGTGGTGCACGTGAATTGGCTGAAAGGATGGCCAATGATGCAAAATATTTTTCATTTCTACCATGTGTCACTCAGTGATTTTATGTAATGATTCGGTGCCATGTTGGTGTGCTTTGGCTGATTACATGTGGTACACTCAAAAATTTCAGAAAAATACCTAGCATGGAATGACGCAAAGGAGGGCACGAGGGAAGGGAGTGCGAGAAGAAAATAGAGGAACGCATGTGATGCGTGAGGGGGAAATGAGGAAAATTGGTGAGTAGAGAATGCATGGTCAAGGTGCAACCATTACAAGATGATGTGAAAGCATGTGTGAGGGTGAAATTCTACCAGAAAGAAGGTGAATGCATAGAATATGCACCCAAGGGGAAGATGGAACAAAGAAGAAAAGGAAGGGAAGAAGGGGAAGCGCACAAGGGCATGTGAGGAAAAGAAGGGAATGTGCCAAGGGAACTTGAGCATGTGTAACCTTACAATGAAGAGCTCAAAGCTAGAAGATGTATACAAGTTATCCAAATCACTAGGAGAGTTATTTGGATAAAATTTTGGTGACTTTTGGGGCCATCTACCTGCTAGATGAAGAAGATCAATAGCATGAAGCATTCATTAGGAATGGAGTCTACTATGTAATTATTTGAAGAACTGCCCTGAAGTCACCTAAAGGATCATTTCTAACTCGATTCAGAATCTTACAATTGATGAAAGAAGATCTACATTTTGGAAACAAAATAAGAGCATGCGCAGAAGCATGCGAAATGAAAGAACTATGTGAAAACAAACAATGTGCGTGCAACACACTTGGAGGAATTGAAACTACTTTAATATATACAAAATGATGTAGAAAACTTAATGGAAGGATTTGGGATAGATCCCATTTATTGGGATTCCTAGCGTGCTTCCATCAAGATGAGTTAACTCAAAAGAGTTATCTTTTTTACACAAATTGATGATATAAGGGCCACTCCAAAGTGCATCAAACTTTGAATGGTGCCCTGGTTTAGCTCTTTCAGCATCCCATTTTAAGAATAAGTCCCCAACTTTGAAATGTCGAGGGTTTTCCTTTCTATCAAATATTTTCTTTGTTATTTGCTGATGTTGTTCTAGCTTGATCATGGCAGAGTTCCTTAGCTCTTCAAGATTAACCAGATCCACCATTCTAAATTATCTCTAGTTTGCGCCTTCAAATTCCAGCTGCTAGGAAAGTGCTAATGAATTCAATTCCAGCGTCAAAGGAAGGGTGGCCTCTTTGTCATAGACAAGCTTGTAAGTTGAAGTTACTATTTTATTTTTAACTGTGATTCTATCTTCCTAAAGCACACACGAGACCTTTTTATGCCACTATATTTGGCTGATGTTCATTATGTGCTTCATGATTCTGATCAGGTTCTTATTTGTTGACTCTGCAAAACCATTTCCCGAGGGTAATAGTTGGAAGAATTCTTCAGGTAGATGCTTAGATTTAGCACCTAATAAGTTATTTTAGTACTAAGGAAGGATTTTTCATTATCATAGATAATGGTTTGAGGGATGCTAAACCTTGTGACTATACCCTTGAGAAATTCAAGGATAACTGACTCGGTTGATTCCTTGAGTGCGACACCTTCTGTCCATATGATGAAATAGTCCATAGCTATTAGCACCCACTTATGTCTAGCGTTTGAAGGTAGATTGATCATACCTATGAAGTTAAGACCCCATTATGAAAAATGCTAATCCACTTGGATTGTTCAGAGGGGAAGCACTGCCAATTTTTTCTTTCCTGCAAAGAAAGCACACTCTTTAAGTTTTGTGACCCACTTGTGTGCATCTACAAATAGGGTAGGCTAGAATATTCTTACCATTATGATATTCATTGTTATGGTTTTGACAGAGAAGTTTCCACCAGAGAAACCATCGTGAAATTATGCTAACACTTTTTCAATCTCAGATCCATTGATTAATCTTAACAACATGCCATCAAGATTTTCTTGAAGAAAAGTCCATAAACCAAAACATAAGGGATAGATTGTAACCTCAAATGTATTCTCTTTTCCTTGTTCAAACTAGGAGGGTATGTGCCCTCGGAAAGGAATGTGATCATATCCTTCATCCGGTCATGCTCACCAGGATTTGTATTCTTCTCAAGCTCTACGCATGGAAGACCTTCATCTAGAAATAACGAAGTCTCTGATTCATTTTACGCATCCTTAAAAATCTTCCTGCAAATTGTGCTACCTCTTACAAGTCTTGTGGCTTTGATAGTCACATCATATTCCATGATTTTGGTCACCCATCATGCTCTCTTTTCACTGATCTCTGCTCCCATGATGAGGTCTCGGACGAAAGAGTGGGAAACTAATATCTTGGTATGATTTGTGGTGAGCATACTTTTGAATTTTTTGAGCACATGCATGATGGAAAAGACCTTCTTGTCCATGTGATTGTATCTCGAATTCATAATCCTTGAATGCACAGCTAAAGAAAGCCACTAGTTTTTCCAGATCTTGTTCATTTTCTTGTGTTTGGACAAACAACACTAGTATCAACACCATAAGCATAAAGGATGAAATCCTTGGAATAATCCGAGTTGATGAGTGTTGGCGTGAAAGTAATTTATTTCTTGTTTTTGTTGAATATTTCTCTTACTTGTGTTGTCCATCTGAAGGATATGTCCTTCTTGAGAATCAAGGTGATTGGCCGAACTAGTCCTACAAAGTTAGGGATAAAACACCTAACAAATTTGATCTTACCAAGGAAGGAATGTATGGCTCTCTTGTGCACTAGAAGAGAAAGAGCTAGGATGGATGAAATGCACTCAGGATCAATTGTGATACCATCCTTTGAAACCACATGGCCCAAGAGCTTTCCCTACGCCACCACAAAATTGCACTTCTTGGGGTTAAGAGACACCCCATACTTTTGCATCTCTCAAATAATTTTTCCAGGTGTTTCATATGATTCGTACCCTACTTTGAGAATATTGTTATGTCATCAAGGTAAACCAAGATGAATTCATTGATGTAACCTTTGAAGGAAATGTCCATGGCATGCTGAAATGTTGCATGCTGTGTTTGACAAACCAAAGGGCATTTTCTGATACGCATATGTTCCCCACTTGGTTGTAAACACCATTTTGAATTGATCTTATTCCTTGACAAGAATTTGATTGAAGCCTGAATATCCATCTAACATTGAGAACCTCTATGTACCGGCCACAGTATGTAGAAAATACTCCATTGAAGGTGAAGGATAATGATCCTTTAGAGATGCCTTATTCAAATCTTTGAAATCAACATAGATTCTAATTTCACCATTCTTCTTATGCATTGAAACTAAATTCATGACCCAAGTAGAGAATTTGATGGGAAAAACAATCTTTTCCTCAATGAGTTTAGATAACACCTTTCTCATGAGGGGCTTTATTTTTGGGTTGATTAGCCGCTGCATCTATCCGACGGGCTTGACACTAGGATCAAGGTCAATGGAGTGTTGAGCAATAATTGGATAAAAACCTTTGAGGTCTTCATTCTACCATGAGAAGATATCACTATATTTTTGACACAGAGAGATGAAGGCCTACCTTTTATCATGCGCACAAGCCTTTCTCAGCAACAACTCCTTTCCATGTAAAATAGTGACTCGAAAGCACTATTCTACCAAGGATGTCCCTAGATAAACTTGAGGTGGTTCATCTAGCCCTTTTGATGCTAGTGGTGCATCTAGTTCTTTGATGATTGGAAGAGTCTCACAATATTTACATTTCTTCCTAGGACACTCTTCTCTTCCTTCAATCCAAAATACTCTAATGCCCTCTTCTTGTGCTCGGGATTCCTAAGCAACTCAACAATTGGGCCCGAGATCTTGATCTAACTAAAGACATGGGAGATATCATAAGGGAAAGACTTTGGCAAGGCAACATTGGAAGGAAGGTTGACAAACTCATTAGATGGCATAGGATTTTTGACACTTGGGCATGAGGAGGGGTAGGATTTTTTTAAGGATAGCAAGGCCCTTGGCGAGATGCATCTTTTAGGAGCCTCTTTAGAAATATTTAAAAGCAATGGAGTTTTTAGCTTGTCTTGAGTCCCTGTCCCTTCGACAACCCTACTTCTTGTGTTGTATTCCTTGTCTTGGGCAACAACAACATTCATCAATAACTTCCTATCCTCCTCAGATGGGAATCCTCCATCATACTTATTTATCATTAAAGATCTTAAATATTTAAAGCAATTATTGGGAAATTCAAAAGCTTGTACAATATCTACTTCTAAAGTATGAGAGGGAGTAAGAATAGGTACCCTAGTGAATGCAATCCCAAAAATCAGAAATAGTTCTAGCACTTATTACCTCAATTGAAGTTTACCCTTGTCGTGAGCTTGTGGAGCAACCCATCATGAAAAAATCATCATCATTATCATCATCAACTTCTTCTTCTACTTGCTGATCCTCCTCATATGGAGCATTGGGCATGAAACATCTCACACCAATCAATGACATTTGTTTCCTCCACAACAATAACTCCGACGGCCAAAGGATCGGGTACCATTATGTTTACCATGGCACGAGACTGTTTATTTCAAAATCTAATAGGTCCCTTGCCTCTATCATCATGTCTTTGATCATTTCTATGATGATTTGTAAACCCTGTTTTTCCTTGCTACTTGTACTAACCTTGTGAAATCTACCCAACTCCTTTTTCTACCCAGGCTAATTTAAATGATATTTCTTTAACAGCCCTTGCCAAATTTTTCACAACTTCCTCCAAATTAGTAACCTTACTTGTTTGAGGCTTTTCCAGGTTAATTAGTTTTACACCTTCCCTTTTTGGAGGCTTTTCAATTGCCTTGATGTTTTTCTCTATTTGTAGAGCCATAGTGAAGGCATGCCTCAAATTAGTAGGGTTTTTGTCCCTTAAGTAGTAAGTAGCTTTTTTATCAAATGAATCTAAATATTTTATCAAACATGATTCATCACATGGCCTTAAGCTAAAAAGAAATCTCTTAAGGGTCTTATTAAACCTTATGTTGAAATCATGTACTGACTCATTAGGATTCTTCTTGATGTTTTCAAATTATGACAAAAGAAATCTAGGGTCAGTTTTGTCACCATACTACAATCTAAATGCATTATTCATCTCGGTCTAGGAATCTATGGAATTATCTGGCAAAGCTTTGTACCATTCCCTGACATCCTCTTCCAAAGTATGGATAAAAATTTGATATATACATCTTCATGTTCAATCTCAAATTCTTCCATCATATTGATAAAAAGCTTTAGATGTTGATCACCAGTTATAGCATTGTTTCCTTGGAACTTTGGTAATCTATTTCTTACATCCTGGGGAACTGCATTTGGATAACTAGCCATCCCTATAAAATTTATAGGACCAAAGGTGTTTACAACAAATGGAGGTCTCGAGAGTGGGCAAGGCCATGTTGTTTTGAGGAGGTGACCCTAGAGGGGAGACAAATTGATAAGGGGCAGAGGGTCTTTGAAACACAGGACTATAACTCACAAAATGGATATCCCCTAAAGGCCTTATTTCTTGGAAAATCCTATCAAATTGTGAAAAGACAGGGGCAAAATGAGAAGAAAACATTTCAAAATCAAGTGAAGGCCCATCTCTAGTTGGAGAATTCAATTCTACAAAGAGGCTACCCGATTCAGAAGAACTTGAGTTGTAGTCCTCAATGATAGGTCAATCACTTTCATCAATGGAGATCCCTTTTCTTGTCTACTGATCTCCAACAACTCTCTAGCCTTTTCTTCCTTTTAAATTTGTTTTCCCTAGCTTTGGAAATAATGTCCTAAGAGGATCCATAGCAAAGAAAGACCTTCTTCCTTCTAGCTTTGTGAATATTGGTAACAAATCTCGGTTGACAGAGGTTAAGACACCGGTACTCATCAAGAATTAGATCAACAGGAGTCACCAATAAGTATTTCCACCTTAGTTGTGAAAATGCACTAAAATATGATCTCACAAATGTCACAATACTAGAGCCTGGAAATGGAATGATCTAACTTTTCTTCACTCGGATTTATTAATGAAAGCTAGTGTACTAAGTGTAGAAACTCAAAGAATTGCACACAACACTTGCAACCTTGAAATACTTCTTACTGGCCTTAACACAATATGATGTTTGAACAAATGTATTAGCAATCCGAGCATACACGAAATTTTTACCAATGTCGAATATGAACTGCAATCACTATATCCCTAAAGCAACAACATAAGTAAGGTGTTGATACCCAAATTGATTCTTCCTCGGAAGGTGACAAGATCACGTGGTTTGACAGAAGCTTAGAGACATTAAATTCATGTAGTGTGTTGTTTTGTAGTGGGGATGAAATTCAGCTTTCTCTTTGTCACTCTGATATGGAGAAATGTGTAGCACCCTCAAGAGGATTTGACCTATCCTCACTACTTTATGGTTGTGCCTTTCAAATAGGGTAAAAGGACCCTTTTCGTAGCTTGTTGTTTATGGAGGACATGGAGATATCCTTCCTTGTGAAATTATTAAGAAGACCTTGAAGAAAATATGATCAATGCAACAAAACCTAACTCTCACGAGTTGTCACTCTAGATAATGGAGATATTTTCTAAGCAAGGTTCAGGCCACTAAAGACAATGAAAACCTGAATGTTTCTTCATGTTTTGGTAGTGAAAATTATGTATTTTTATACACACTTGACCAACATGGGTAGTATGGGTATGATTGGCTTTTTTAAATGAATTTTTGGTGGGAGGTGAAGAAGGATAAAGTTGATTATACTAGATCTTTTGGGGGACTTTACAATAATGAGAAAATTTACAATAGAAAGCTTCAAAAATAGTCAAGATGTTCCTTCAACCAGAAGGTGTGCTTCAATGGAGGCCCAAATCAAAACATTTTCACATAATCTTTAAGAATCCACTACAAAGGATCGAATTAGAAAACTCAGTTAAACACTATAGTTTCTAAGTAACCACGCCTAAGGTACACCCAAAGACTTACAAACAATCTTTGTCAAAAAATGATAGTGAATTGATTTTGAATTTGTTTATCTCATTCAAGATGAAGGCTCTTCTTGAAATGAAATTGAAAATACCATTAAAATATCATAGGGATGAGATCCTATGTGATTTCACAAAAATTTCAGTATAAGATTGCAATAGGAACAAATAAAACTATTTGTAGACATTTTGAAACAAAGCAGAAAATAAATTGCTCGAGTTAACACATAATAACTTAGATTTGATTATACTTATCAACAAGGGAAATTTTCTAGAAAAATATCAGATCTTGTCAATGGTTATACAATCACAACCACCTTGACACGATCACTTTTAACACAAAAGAGATATACAGGTTTCTCAAAATAGTCCCTTAGAAAGATGGGCTCTATCAAGATTTTTTCTTGGAAAATCAATTCTAACCTCTAACACTCCGATGTTCCAACCTCCAACCCTTTTCACAGAAAAATCATGCATATTTATAAAATTTTACAATAGGGCCTTTTCCCCCCAAAAATCCAAACATTGAATGCACCAGTGCTCACCATGATTCTGATTGCGATTCCCAAAATCAGATCTGTAAAAATTTGTCAAGTGCTCAAGGCGTGGATCTCTTCAAATATATCCTACATTCAAATCCTTCTTCTGGTAGATCACTTTCCGCTCTACTTGCCAACCACTTCCACCCCTAATCTATCAAATCTAGTTCTTTGCGTGCGCGAGAAGGAAAAACGGAAGATTAGATCGAGCCCAGAGGTTAGATCTCATCTTAATGGAAAAAGACATCCCCAGAGCTTCCTCAACAAACTCAGATACCAAATTAACTCCCCTTCCTTGTTTGGCATGTAAGAAATATCAAGAAATCATGAAGACTCGCACTTCTAGGAGCTCTAGAGTGAAAATGGTGGAAAAATCATATACAGATGCCTAGCTGCCATTGATTTCTATTTTGAATTTGGACTGTACACGTGGGAGGTCCATTTCAAAATGGGCATGCAAGTCCCCTTTTTCCTTTTGTACCTTTTTGGAAAAATGTAAAATTTTAACATTTTTCTCTGCAGCTCCACCCTTGAGAAATGAGCCTAACACGTGTCCTAAGGTGGGTCCTAAAGGAACCACGACAAAATTCTACTATTTCACATCTTTTTTTGGAAAAGAGAAAATTTTCCAAATTTTTTCTGCAGCTCCACCCTTAAAAATGGGCCTAACATGTGTCCCAATGTGGGCCTGTTATCCAAAATGTGCCCACTCATTTTTTTGTGGCTAACTCCTTGTGTTCTTTCCTATCTTGTGCCTCAGTCCACATTTTTGACTTTAAGGCACTCAAGGCTTTCTGGAAATGGCACCATCAAATAGAGCTCTCTCTCGGCTTTCCGTAGAAGGTAAAGTTTGCCTCCTAACTCATATTTTTCAAGTTATGGCTCTGGAGTTTTTGTGTAAAATTTTCCCATTTGAGGCCCACAGCCAATAGGAAGCTGCCACGTGGCATCTAACCAATGGAGCGCGGGGAATTTTTGAAAATTTTTCCAAAGACAAAAAAGAAGTAAAATTTGAAATTTTTCCCTTCGATCTGCTTTTTGGGCCGTTTTTGCCCTAAATCTTCAAATGATCATATCTTTTGATCCAGAGCTCGATTTTCACGTTCTTTATATCATTGGAAAGATGTTAAAATTATCTACATGATTTCATGGTAAATTTTTAATTTTGGTTCATTTGGAGAGAGAAAATTCTAAAACGGTTCTGGTACGTGTCCATGGCCAGAAATGACATTTCAACAACCAAATTTAATACAGAATGGGTCGCATTCTTCTCCAATATGGTCTCAAATGATAGGGTATGTGTTTGTAAGGTCCTCCATGCTATTTTAATGCATTTTCCATCAATGAGGAATGGGCTCCCACATTTTTTATGTTTTCTCTCTCCTGGGCTCGACCCATGCACTGTAAAAGCCAGATTTGGCTCATTTCTTCAT
Organism: Taxus wallichiana var. yunnanensis; assembly: GCA_018340775.1. Classification (NCBI taxonomy): domain Eukaryota; kingdom Viridiplantae; phylum Streptophyta; class Pinopsida; order Cupressales; family Taxaceae; genus Taxus; species Taxus wallichiana. The sequence continues at coordinate 36,337,738 of CM031235.1, read as the reverse complement.
GGTTGAACACTTTTTGGCATTACAAACTTCTTCTTTCACCTCCAGCAAGTGATAGTTGTAAGAATCGGAGACCTTTTTCATAGTTTTTAATAGGTTTATATCTCTTTGATGGTGGAATGCAAGATATTTTTACATGGAATTGACGGTGTAAACTCTGTGAATGCTTTTAGTCCTCTGTTTGTATTGTTTTACTTCATTTTAAGACCTGTAATTACATCTATCAGCTTGTGTATGTTTTTCCTTGTTGCATTTCATGAATTTGTGTCTATTTACATGGCAAAAATGTTTCACCACTCCTTTTGGTGCATCGCCATCTTTAGTTTAGTTTCATTTTTGCATTTTTATCCCTGTCTCCTTACAATCTAGGGTAGAATTAGGATTAGAACCTCTGTAGTTGTGTAAAATATAGATCTAAATCAGAGGAGTTTGAGGAACTAGCCTCTATTCTAGAGATTCCTCTCTCATTTTCACAAGTCCCACACTTGGAGAGAGGTTTCCATGTTGTGCAATCACACTGGATGCTCTAAACATCATTTAGAACCTTGATTTGCATCCAGGGGTGCTGCTGATTTGCAACAACAATTTTGGCACGCCGGGTGGGACCTTAGAGGTCTCATTTTTATTGTAGCAAAGTTGATGTGCATCTACTGCAATTTTCTTGCTTGAAAAGAGCTATAATTTGCATATCTGGCAACTCCAAAGGGGAAGAATCAACTGGTTTCAGCAGTGCAGGCCTGAAAACTCATGAGAAGACTCACTACAAGGTCAAGAGCCGGAGAAGACGAGGTGCTTTGTTTGAATATTTACGATTATCTCCAAGAGTAAGGTAAAGTGGAAGAAGGATTCAAAGGTCTCCATCTCCACCAAACAGAACTCTCTCAACTCCTCCACCTGTAGGCCTTTCATTCGAGTCTCTACAAGGGTTTTAAGACCAATTAGAATGGTACAAAACAACCCCTATGTCAACTTCACAGCAAAGCAGCCACTTGCCCTCAATGCACAACATCCAATTCCTATTGCAGCCTTGAAGAACATTCCATACTTCACTTTGGAGAAAATCGACTACTCCAGTGATCATGTTAAGGATATTGCTAACCTTTGTGTGCAATTCATGAAATCAATGAGATGCAAGTGGTTGTCAAGTTGCTGGCATCTTCATTCAAGGGGAAAGCATTGCAATGGTTTAGAAGCCTTGGAGTTGGTTCTATCACAAATTGGAATCAGCTGTGTATAGCACTTCATGAGCAATTTGGAGAGAAGGGAGACAACTTGTCTCTTTTGGAGTAGCTGACAACCATCAAGAGAGCTCCCAATGAACAGCTGACCGATTTCAACTTCAGATTTCAAAAGACTTGGGAGAGAATTCCAGTGGTAGTTAGGCCAACAACAGAAGGTGCTTTTCTCTATTATCTCAAAGCTCTAAATTCTGATATTTCTATGTTGATTCAGTCCATGGGAGGCATAACTATCCCTATGGCTTATAGCATTGCCATTAGGGCTGAAAATTATTTGATCCAAGCTGGCAAACTAGCCCCTAGACCTCCCATGCCATTGTTTCCAAGTTTAGAGAGTCCAAATACCAATCAAGCACCTAATTTGGCTCCTTCTCCCACTCCTAGAAATCAGAGTTCAAATGAAGCTTCTACTTCATCTCCAAGTGCCCCAAATGAGCTTCAAGAAGTCATGAAGCAATTGCAAAACCTAGGCAATGAGCTGGTTACTCTCAAAAGGCAACAAGCCCAAGGTTTTACACCTTCTTACCAGCCCCAAGCTCAGACTAACAAGCAACCATACCAACCACAAAGACCTCCTAATCCAGCTGCAAATGTAAATCAAACAAGGCCTCCTGCCAATAGACCATTTCAGCCCTATAATCCTAATGCTATATCTTCCTCTAAGGCATTGGTGCCAACACAAAACAACGTTGTTCAAGAGTATGATTAGTGTTTTCCATGCAATGAACCTCATAACCAATCTATGTGCTTCAATGGTGCTTTGAATCAAGCATTAATGGTGACAACTACTAGTGTGGAGGGTGAAGGCAGTCAAGGAAACAACCAACAACAAGAAACATTCCAACAGCAATCAACCCCAAATGACACCACATTGGTAAACTAGTAAGCAGAAGATTTCTGTGGCATGAATCAAGAAGTTTCTCAAGGTGTTGCAGCCAACACAAGGTCAAAAAGAAGGAATTTGGGTGAAGAACAGCCATTAGCTCCAACCAATCCACAACCTTCCATGGCTCCACAAATGGTTGGCAAGCAAAATCCAATTTCAAATGCACAAGGGCAGCCAAGAAGAGCTCCTACACCCACTCAAATACTAGTTATTGCTGCCCATGTGTAAGGAGTGAATGTACAAGCAAAGGGACAACAAAGAGATCCTTCATCACCATTCAAGATTGATCGATGAAGAAGACAAATGTTAATATATTAATGTGGGAATCCCTATCTATCCCGTGCCAAAGAGACTTGTTATGTCTGTCATGAAGGACTCGCCAACTTCAAATCAGCAAGTTCGGATGCAAGAGAAAGTTCTCACAAATGCTGCCTAGCTCCGAGGGAAATCATGGGGGACAAAGAAGGTAAAATGTTGAATCCCCCTCCTTTCTATGTTTTATTAATCATTGGAAATCAGCTAGTGCAAAATTGCATGATAGACTCCGGGGCAAGTAGCTCGGTGATGCCTAAACAAATAGTTGATCAGCTAGGGCTCCAGATGAAACAATATCCAAAGGGTAGTGCAGCTAGATGGGACAACAAAGAATAACATTGATTGGGGTGATTAGAAACTTGAGTCTTACCTTGCATGCATGTCCAAATGTTGTTGTTTTACAAGATGTATCAGTCATAGACCTTCCACCACTCTTTGCCCTATGCTTGTCAAGGGACTTCACAGCCAAGATTGGAGGATATTTGTCTATTGATTGGTCACACACGCTATTCAGAACGAGGTATGGAACTAAGGCTACAATCAGGTCTGAACCTATTGTAAACTTCCACATTGAGCCTTACACTCCAAGTCAAATCAACGCCAATTGTTCAGCATTAGATCAAGAAGACCACCCAAGCACCGATGAAGCTGACACCAAGGTTGGAAGCATCCCGGATCTAACTCTTGATGAATGGGAAAACAAGGTACATGCTTTTGATCCTTATCAAGAAGTGGAAGAATCTGAGCTAGGGGTCTATTGCATACATGAAGAAAATCAGCCTATTCCTAGCATCACCAAGCCAAACCATGTAGATGAAAATGAGGTATGGCAGCTGTTTTTTGATGGATCAAGGAGTAGACAAGGTGCAGGAGGTGGAGCCATGCTTGTTTCACCTCAAGGAGTAAAGTACTATTCAACTTTTAGATTTCAGTTTGCATGCTCCAATAACACTGCTGAATATGAAGCCTTGGTGCAAGGGATGCATTGACAATTAAGAAGATAATAAAAACTTGCAAGTCTTTGGTGATAGTGAATTGATTGTAAATCAGGTTAAGGGACAAAGATGATGCTTTGCCAAGAATGATCTACTCAGGGTGCTACAAGAACATGGTGTTGGACCTCATGGAATATTTTGAGGGTTTTGGCATCAAATCCATTCCTAGGAAAGAGAATCAAGTTACTGACAGGCTTGCAGTAGTAGGGGTAGCCTTTGACATTGTGGAAAGCATTCAAAAAGATAAGGTACAACAAAACATCCATGTGATTGTGAGGCCTTTAGTGCCGGATAACAATGTCAGTTGGCAAGTATTTGAGAATGACCAGCAAATCATCCATTTCTTATAAGAGGAAGCTGAGTTCTTAGCTAAGAATCAAGAAAAGCTGGAACAACAAAGATGGTGACCAAGTGGTACACCGAGAACTAACAAGCTGCCCAAGGGACTTATCACTTTGGAGTCCATTTTTAATCCCAATGATCGTTTAGGAAAGAGAAAGCAAACATTCAGGTCAAGAGAGAAGATTCGGTATCCATCTTGGTAGAAGAGAACAAACCATTACAAATTGGAAAGATGACAACTGACCAAGAAAGGTATGAATTCATGCAGCTGTTGTCAAGAATTCCCAGATGTGTTTGCTTGGAGCTACAAAGATTTGAAAGGTTTCAATCCCAACTTAGCTCAAAGATACCATCAAATTGGATCCAAATACTAAGCCCATGTCAGCAGTAAACAAAGACCAGTCAATCCACACATGGAGCCTCTCATGAGGAAAGAATTGGACAAGCTGATTGAGTCAAGAATCATATTCCCAATCAAGCATTCTAGTTGGGTTGCCAACTTGGTTCCAGTCAGAAAGAAGAGTGGGGAGATCAGATTGTGTGTTGATTTCAGAGACTTAAATAGAGCATCTCTCAAGGACCATTACCCACTCCCTTCCATGGAGCAAATCTTGCAAGTTGTGGCTGGCTCCGAGAGGTTTTCACTACTTGATGGCTACTCAGGCTACAATCAGATTATGGTGAAGGAGGAAGACCAGTTCAAGACAGCCTTCACAACCAAATGGGGAACTTTTACATACAGGAAAATGCCATTTGGGCTGTCCAACACCGTGCTACCTTCCAAAGGGCAATGGACATGGCATGATAAATTTGATGCATGAGTTATCACATCGATGTGCAACAACAGTCCCATCGAACCACACTTCCCTTTTCACTTTTAACACCTTTTTCCACAAAAGGAAAATTCTCCAATTTTCCTTCAAGGTCCGCACCTTCGCCGCTGGTGGAGAAATTTTTGACTTTTCTCTATTAGTCCCACCGGTCATTTCGATGATTTTAGTCATATGAATATCAAGGGGAAACAAATCCAAGTTGCAACGATGGCCCACATCCCCACTTTTTGACATTTTCAACGCCAACTTTGACCTCTTTTCTTGTCAGGATTTTAGGCCATTTTGAGATTTTAATCCTTTTGATGACAAGAGGCAAAAAATCCCGATTTGCCTCCGATGGTCTACTTTCTCTCCCCTTTGAATTTTCAAATTGCTACATGTCACAATGGCACATCTTGAGATGTTCCCCAAAAGTTGAGACCTTGGATGAGCGCAGTTCGCCACGTGTCATTATGGTGCAACTTCAAAAACCTTAAGGCTTCAAAAATGATTTGGCAGGGCACACTTCCATTTTAGAATTTTACTCCATTTTTCCAAAATGGAAAAAATCCAACTTACCTCCAAAGGCTTGCATCTCCACCTTTAACTTTGCCATGTGTCCTTCTACGGGGTCAAGGCAAGACTTTTCCCTGCCACTTAAAATTTTCTTTAATCAAAGCTTGGCAGGGCCGCGGGGTGGGTTCAAACTTTTTCCAAAGTATCCAAAAGGAACAAGTTGAGAAAACAAACCCTCCATGCCCCATCCAATTAGAAGAAGCCACGTAAGCACCAAAAGAACCAATCAAATTTGAGTGGAGCCACAAGACCAAATTTGCCTTTTTTCCAAAAAAGCAAAAAGTGATAAGTTAAATCATTTTCCGCCGCCCCGACCAACCAAAAGAATCCATGTGACCTCCAAATGCTAAGGAATAAATTTGATAGGAAAAAGACACCGTTAGACCGTCAAAATACAGAAAATCACCATTCATGCCCAGAACCCGATTTTTCGCTAAGGATGAATTTTTTTTTAAAACAAAAACAAGTGAATCATGGTTCTGAGCATCTTTTCGACCATGGATTTGTATTTTCAAAGGCATACAAATATAAATTAACCATTCTCGAGCTTCCATGGTTGAGGAAAAATAGGAAAATGATAGAGCCTATGGATTTTTAAGAAATTAGGGAAAAACATGGCAAACTTGGAGACTTCTTCAAGGAGGGACATGAAAATGGATTCTGCAAACAATTTGAGGCATTCAAATGGATCTAAAAGCTTTAGAACATCCATATTGAGAGATAAAATGTTTAACAACATGTAGATCAGAGGAAAATAATGGAAAATGGGGTGAGACAAATCTGAGCACCAACATCGGCTCCAACTTGGGGATGGGCACTCCCTGTGAGTGCCACAAGAAAAAGGTAGACCAAGTGCCAAAATATCCATTGGGCAAAGGAGTCAGCTTACGAGCACAAAACTAGGACCATCCCCCAAAAATGAACAAAGAAACCAACAAAATAGGCCACTGGGGGCCAAAAATGAACAAGAACACGAAAGACAGAAAACAAACCAACAAACTATACACTATACAGATGATGTTCACCTTGGTTCTAGGGAATCAATCCAAGAAATGCTTCAAATGCCTACCATTAATAGGTAATTCAAGAAATTCTCCATCCAAATCCTTCAAGAAGAAGGTATGCTCACCAATCCGAATATCTATGGAGTAAGGGCCCATCCATAGTGCATCAAATTTACCATGCTTTCCCTTATCTTCATGCTTGCTATCCCATAAAGCAACACGAGATCTCCAACATTGAAAGCTCTTGGGGTGACCTTCTTGTCAAAAACTTCTTTATCTTTTCTCTAAACTTTACATGCCTTTGGTGGGATGCCCTCCTTTATTCATTAATTTCAATAATCTGGTTAATACGGGCATCATATGGACTTACTTCTTGGTCTTCCATTGTTGAATGAACAGATATGACAATAACTACATATGCAGGGGCAACAGGGCCTAACCTCCATATACAAACTCAAATGGACGTTTTCTAGTGGCTCTTTTAACAGTAATTTGGTCATCCCAGACAACAAACTTCAATTGCTCACCACATTATCTCTTGTTCAACTCCAAGGTTCTTCTGATAATCGTCAACAAAATTTTATTACTTGGACTCAGCTTGTCCATTTTCTTGGGATTGTAATTATATGCATATGTCAAGTTGATCATATATTCTTTGCACATTGCCACTAAAGGTTTAGCTCTAAAGCTCATGGCATTATCAACAACAATTTTAACTGCACCCCAAACTCGGGATGATATAGTTCAACATAAAATCCATGACAATTTGGTGTTTTTCTCTTTTGGTGGGGATTTCCTTCACCCATTTGGTGAAGTAATCGGGCTACAAGAATCCACTTATGGCCAAGCACTCAAAGGGTCTGAAATCTCACCAATGAAATCCATCCCCATTGCTTGAATGGGGCTTCAATTGATACAAGCTGCAAAGGAAGGTAACTCAAGCTTTCGGGTCTTCCAGAGAAGTGCTAGAAACTCTCATATCTTCTAACCAAAAGAGTTGCATCCTTGATGACAGTTGGCCACCAATAAGTAGCCCTCAGGATCTTGTTTGTTATGACCCTTCCAAAAAAATTCCCCCCACAAAATCCTCCATGGAGATCAGCAATTATCTTGGGGGCTTCATCTTTAGTAACGCACCTTAAGAGGATTCCCTTAGGGTTCTTCCAAGCTAACCCATAATAAGTAATAACATATTTCTGGGAAGCCAACTTAAGGGCCCTTTTATAGTTCTTACTTAGATACTCAGGGTAGTATAAATGTCTGAGATAAAAACCACATCCTTTTAACACTTAGAACTCATTAGTTTCTCAAAGACATCTACCCTTCCTTATCCTACTTCATTCACCTCAACAATTTGTAATTTTCTCTCATCCATAAGCTTAGCCAAGCCCAAACCTCTCACCAACTTCATGGTTTGGATATCCACATCATATTCTCGCAACTTGTTCACCCATCTCGCACCTTTACTTGAGACTTCCATCTCTAATAATATGTCTTTTACCATGGTGTGGGGAACATAAGCAACAATTTTAGAACTCAAAATGTAAGGCCTGAAAACCTTTGTTACTTTTACCAAGGAAAATACTTGTTCCTCCATAATAGTGTATTTCAGCTCAGCTCCTGCAATGCCTTATTGAAAAGGAAATTGGCCTCTCAGCCCCTTCATCATCCTTCCGTAGTAAGATAGATGCAATAATGTTCTCTCAAGAAAAATAAAACACTTGGAAAGGCTTCTTATAATCTAGAGATGCTAAAACAGGGGCATTCTTTAATGCCTCTTTGATCCCATTGAAATCTTGAATGGCATCCTCCTCCCATCTAATGGCATGTCCTTCTTCAACATGTTAGTGATTGGAATGGTTAACTCAGCAAAGTTTGATGTGAATCTTCTGATGAAGTTTATCTACCCAAAGAAGGAATGAATCCCCTTCTTGGTTCTTGGAATTGGGACCTTGCTGATGGCCTCTACCCTTTCCAAATCAATTATTACCCCTTCTTGTGACATAATGTGACCAAGAAATTTTTCCTTCTATACTCGAAATGGCACTTCTTTGGATTCAATGAAATGCCATATTCTCTACATCTTATCAACATTTTCTCCAAGTGCTGCAAATGATCACTTCTCTTCCTGGAGAACACAGTTACATCATCTTGGTAGATAGCAATAAAATCATTGATGTAACCAGCAAAAGCAACATCCATTGCTCTCTAAAAGGTTGGTATAGCATTCATCAGACCAAAGGGTATCCTGACATATACATAAGTCCCCCAAGGAGTGGTAAATTCTATTTTAATTCTTTTTGATTCCTTCACCACAATTTCGTTATAACAAAAGAAGCCATCCAGGGTAGAAAGTAGCTCAACCTATAACATGTTTTCCATGTTTGGTAAAGGATAATTATCCTTCATGGATGATCTGTTCAATTTTATAAAATCCACACACAACCTGATGTCACCATTCTTCTTTCTTACTAGTACTAGGTTTGTAACCCAAGAAGAATACCTTGTAGGCTGAACAATCCCCCCATCCCTCATTTTCTTGAGTTCCTCCTGTATTTTGAGAGATAGGAGTGGATTTATTGGCCTCTGCTTCTACCTAAATGGTTTTGCATTAGATTCCAAGGGAATCTCATGTTGAAATAGATCCTCTCTGTATGCCTTTAATTCCGAATAAGTCCAAGCCATGCAATCTTGATACCCATTTAGCAATTGGATATAAGACTGCTTTTTCCTCCTTGTTGAGATTTATTCCCAACCATATTTTCCGTGGTTTCTCCTTTGTGCTAATGTCATGCTCCTCAATATCCCTTGAGGCTGCTATGCATCTATTTATAATGTGATTAGCATTATCAAAGTTGATTCAAGAGCAACCATCCCTCTAGGAATGGTATTAGTATTTAACTAGATAATGCTTTTCTAAACAAGGTTTCTTTACCCTCTTCTACCCACACCATTGACTCCCAATCAATACTTTGATTTGAAAACTCCCCTTTATTCTCAGTAGGAATCTTCTGACTGAGCGTCATCATCAAAAACTTGCCAATTTTTAATGTTGTCAGGCATAGATGGCCTAGTTAACACCTCAAGATCATATTCACAATATGGGGATACTAAACAATTATAAAACCGAGATTCCAACACGCTTATTTTTTCTTCTAGATCATTGAACCTCCTATCAGGATGCACAATATTGAATGGATCAAACATCTCAATGAGATCCCAAGCTACATGCTTGTATTGTTTCATTTGCTGATTTTTGTGGCATAAAGTTTTCTGACTTGCTTTACAATTAATTTTGAATCTCCTTTGACAATGATGTCTTTAACACCATATTTCCAAGCAATCCTCAGACCTAGCAATAGTGCCTCATATTCAGCAATGTTATTAGTGCATTCAAATTTGAGTTTGAAAGAAAAGACAAAGTTTTCCTAACTTGGGGAGATTAAAACAACACTTACATTCTTCAATCTTGTTCTCTTTTCCATCATCAAATCCTATAAATTTATCAACATCAACACTTGTGTACAATACTTCATAATATGCATTGTTGGGATCTTCAATAAGGTCCAACATCTTCTTTTCCCCATACAAATTGACAAGGATGCCCTCAATTGGGATGGTGGCATAGGACATATCCATTTGAACACTCCCACCAACACTTGTAGCCCATTTCCTAGACAACAACATACCCCACTTGGCTAGGTGGTCAGCAATAACTACATCAAGATTCAAGTTCCTACCCAGATAGGCTGAAAGTTGTACCACTATATCATTCACACATCCCACATCTGGCACCTCTTTGGAGTCTATAGAAGTAAACTTCCCATATGTTGTTGTTACCTTGATGTTTAGTTCATTCATAACTTCTAGAGGCATAACATTGCATGATGCCCCCGAATCAAACATATAGTTGTGTAACAGTCTATCACTAATGATCAAAGTGGTGAATAATGGATCCACATTTAGCTGGGAATCTACCAAGGATGTCCCCAGATAAACCTCATGTGGTTCATCTCGCTCTTCTGATGCTAGTGGTGCTTCTAGTTCTTCGGGAATTGGAGGAGTATACAAAATATTTACATTTCTTCCTAGGGCACTCTTCTCTTCCATTAATCCAAAATAATCCAATGCCCTCTTCTTGCGCTCGAGAATACTAAGCAACTCAATAATTGGAAATGAGATCTTGATATAACTCAAGACTTGGGCAAGGAAGCATTGGAATAAAGGTTGACACACTCATTAGATGGCACAGGATTTTTGATAGCTTGGGCATGAGGAGGGGTATGATTTTTGGTTGGGAAAACAAGGCCCTTGGAAGATGCATCTTTCTTAGGAGAATCTTTAGAAATATTTGAAAGAAATGGAGTTTTGGCTTGGCATGAGGCCCTATCCCTCGACAACCCTACTTCTTGTGTTGTATTCCTTTTCTTGGGAAACAACAACGTTCATCAATAACTACCTATCCTCCTCAGATGGGATTCCTCCATCATACTTCTTTATCAATAAAACTCTTAAATATTCAAATTCATTATTGGGAAATTCAAAATCTTGTATAGTATCTAATTCTAAAGTATGAGAGGGAGAAAGAATAGGTATGTGGTGAATGCAATCCCAAAAATCAGCAGCAGTTCTAGAGCTTATTACCTCAGTTGAAGTTTCCCCTTATCGTGAGCTCATGGAGCAACCCATCATGCAAACATCATCTTCATTATCATCATCAGGTTCTTCTTCTTATTTTTGATCCTTCTCACATGGAGCATGGGGCATGAAACATCTGTCACACCAATCAATGAAATTTTTTTCCACCATAACAACAATTACGGAAGCCAAAGGATCGGTACCATTCCATTTTCCCTATCCTGGGGACTGTTGATTTCCAAATCCAATAGGTCCCTTGCCTCTGCTCATCATCGGTCTCCGATCATTTCTATGATGATTTGTAAATCTATCTTGGCCTTGTTGCTTGTACTAACCTTGTAAAATCTACCCAATTCCTTTTTCTACCTAGGCTAATTTATATGATATTTCTTTGATAGCCCCTGCCAAAGTTTTCACAACTTCCTCCAAATAAGCAACCTTACTTGTTTGAGGATTTTTGGGTTAATTAGTTTTAAAATTCCCTTTTTGGAGCCTTTCAATTGCCTTCATGTTGTTCTCTCTTTACAGAGCCATGGTGAAGGCCTCGCCTCAAATTAGTAGTGTTTTTTCCTCAAGTAGTAAGCATTTTTTTATCAAATGCATATGAATATTTGATCAAACATGATTCATCACATGGCCTTAAGCTAACAAGAAATATCCTAAGGGTATATTTAAACCTTCTATTGAAATCATGTACCGACTCATTAGGATTCTTCTTGATGTTTTCAAATTCTAACGAGAAGAAATCTAGGGTCGATTACGTCACCATACTACAATCTAAATGCATTATTCATCTCGGTCCAGGAATCAATGGAATTATCTGGCAAAGCTTTGTACCAATCCCTGACATCCTCTTCCAAAGTATAGATAAAAAATTTGATATATACATCTTCATGTTCAATCTCAAAGTCTTCCATCATATTGATAAAAATATTTAGATGTTAATCACCAGTTATAGTGTTGTTTCCTTGGAACTTTGGTAATCTATTTCTTACATCCTGGGGAACTACATTTGGATAACCAGCCATCCCTATAAAATTTATAAGACCAAAGGTATTTACAACAAATGGAGGTCCTGGGAGGGGTAAGGCCATGTTTTTTTGAGGAGGTGCCCTAAGAGGGGAGACAAATTGATAAGGGCGAGAGGGTCTTTTAAACACGGAGTATAACTTGCAAATTGGATATCCCCTAAAGGCCTTATTTCTTGGAAAACACCATCAACTTATAAAAGATAGGGGTAGAATGAGAAGTAAACTTTTGAAAATCAAATGAAGGCACCTCTCCAATTGGAGAATTCAATTCTACAAAGAGGTTACCCGATTCATAAGCACTTAAGTTGCAATCTTCAATGATAGGATGATCACTTTCATCAATGGAGACCCCTTTTCTTGTTTTATGATCTCCATAACTCTCCAGGGATTATCTTCCTTCTAACTTTATTTTTCCCAACTCGGAAATAATGTCCTAGTAGGATCCCTAGCAAAAAAGACCTTCCTTCCAGCTTTACAAAGATTAGTAACAAATATCACTTGTGAGAGGTTAAGACACTCGGTACTCATCAAAAATCGAGATCAATAGGGAGTCACCACTAAGTATTTCCACCTTAGTTGTGAAAATGCACTAAAATTTGATCTATCAAATATCTTTCAATACTAGAACCTATAAATGGAATGATCTAACTTCTCTTCACCAAGATTTATTAATGAAAGCTAGTGCACTAAGTGTAGAAACTGAAAGAATTACACACAACACTTACTGACCTTGAAATAATTTTTACAGGCCTGAACACAAGATGATGTTTGAACAAACGTATTAGTATTCGAGCATACAAGAATTATTTACTGGGTATGATTATGAACTGGAATCACTATATCCATAGAAACTATACCAAAGGTGTTGGTACCCGCATTTATTCTTTCTCGGAAGTGAGCAACATCACATGTTTGAAAAGAAACTTAGAGACAAGTAGAGCATGTAGTGTGTCATTTTGTAGTTGGGGATGAAATGAAGTTTGCTCTTTTTCACTTAGATGTGGAGAATTGTGTAGCACCCTCAAAAGGATCTGACCTATCCTCACTAATTTATGGTTGTGCCTTTCAACCAGGTGAGAGGACCCATTTTGTAGCTCCTCATTGTTAATGGAGGAGATGGAGATATCCTTCCATGTGAAATTATTAAGAAAACCATGAATAAAATATGATCAATGCAAAAGAACCTAACTCTTACAAGTTGTCACTCTAGATAATGGAGATATTTTCTAAGCAAGGTTTAGGCCACTAAAGACAATGAAAACCTAATTGTTTCTGCATGTTTTGGTAGTGAAAATTATGCATTTGTATACACACATGACAAACAGGGGTAGTATGGGTATGATTGGTTGTTTTTAAATGAATTTTTGTGGGAGGTGAAGCAGGATAAAGTTGATTATACCAGATATTTGGAGGGACTTTAAAATAATGAGCAACTTCACAACAAAAAGCTTCAAAATAGTCAAGATGTTCCTTCAACCAGAAGGTGTGCTTCAATGGAGGCGTAAATCAACACGTTTTCACATAATCTTTAATACTCCACTACAAAGGCTTAAATTGGAAAACTCAATTAAATACTATAGTTTCTAATTAACCACGTGTAAGGTACACCCAAAGACTTACGACAATCTTTATCAATAAATGACATTAAATTTATTTTAAATTTTTTTATCTCATCACAAAAATTCAGTATAAGATTGCAATAGGAACAAATGGAAATATTTGTGGACATTCAAAATAAAGCAGACACTAATTGCTCAAAGTCATCATACAATAACTCAGATTTGTTTAGACTTATTAGTAGGGGAAAGTTTCTAGAAAAATATCAGATCCTGTCAATGGTTGTACACTCGCAACCACCTTGACACGATCAAGTTTAACACAAAAGAGATATGTAGGTTTCTCAAACAGTCCCTCAGAAAGATGGGCTCTATTAATCTTTTTTCTTAGAAAATCAATTCTGACCTCTAACACTCTAATATTCCAACTTACGCAACCCTTTTCATGAAAAAATCATGCCAATTTATAACATTTTACAAGAGGGCCTTTTCCCCCAAAAAATCTAAAAATTGAATGCACCAGTGCTTGCCATGATTCCGATCGTGATTCCTAGAATCATATCTGTAAAAATTTGTTGGGTGCTCAAGGGGTGGATCTCTTCGAATATCTCTAGCATTCAAATCCTTTTTCTCGTAGATCACTTTCCGCTCTACTTGCCAACCACTTCCACCACTAATCTATCAAATCTGGTTCTTTGCGTGCTCGGAAGGAAAAATAGAAGATCAGATCGAGCCCATAGGTCAAATCTCATCTTAATGGCAAAAGAAGTCCCCAAATCTTCCTCAACAAAATTAGATATCAAATTAAATCCCCTTCCATGTTTGGCATGCAAGAAATATCAAGAAACCATGAAGACTCGCACTTCTAGGAGCTCACGGAGTGAAAATGGCGAGAAAAATTAGATACGGATGCACAACGCCATTGATTTATATTTTGAATTTGGACCGTACACGTGGGAGGTCCATTTCAAAAAGGGAATGCAAGTCCCCTTTTTCCTTTTACACCTTTTTGGAAAAATGTAAAAATTTCACATTTTGCTCTGCGCAGCCCCGCCCTTGTCAAATGATCCTCGACACGTGTCCTAAGGTGGATCCCAAAGGAACCATTGCTAAATTCTACTATTTCACATCTTTTTTTGGAAAAGGGAAAATTTTCCAAGTTTTCCCCATAGCTCTACCCTTGAAAAATGGGCTTGACATGTGTCCCAATGTGGGTCCCATCGAACCATGCTTCCTTTTTCACTTTTAACTCCTTTTTCCACAAAAGGAAAATTTTCCAATTTTCCTCCAAAGGTCTGCACCTCCGCCATTGACTAGAGAAATTTTTGACTTTTCTCTATCAGGTCTGTGGGTCATTTTGATGATTTTAGTCATTTGAATATCAAGGGGAAAAAAATCCAAGTTGCCCCCAATGGCCCGCCTCCCCACCTTTTGACATTTTCAATGCCAACTTTGACCTCTTTCTTGTCAAGATTGCGGACCATTTTGAGATTTTAATCCTTTTGATGACAAGAGGCTAAAAATCCAAGTTTCCTCTAATGGTCTGGTTCCCCTCCCCTTTGACTTTTCAAACTGCTATGTGTCACAATGGCGCATCTTGAGACATTCCCCAAAAGTTGAGACCTTGGATGAGTTCGGGCTCACCATGTGTCATTATAACGCAACTTCAAAAAACCTTAAGGCTTCAAAATGATTTAGCAGGGGCGCGCTTCCATTTTATAATTTTACTCCATTTTTTCAAAATGGCAAAAATCAATCTTACCTCCAAAGGCCCACATCTCCGCCTTTAACTTTGTCATGTGTCCTTCGTGTGGTCAAGGAAAAACCTTTTCCCTGCCACTTAAAATTTACTTTAATCAAATCCTTGCGGGGCCGTAGGGTGGGTTCAATTTTTTTTCTAAAGTATCCAAAAATAAAAAGTCAAGAAAACAAACCCGCTGCACCCCATCCAATTAGAAGAAGCCACGTAAGCACCAAAAGAACTAATCAGATTTGAGAAGAGCAACGAGACCAAATATTCCTTTTTGCCAAAAAATCAAAAAGTGATAAGTTAAAGCATTTTACTCTCATCCCCTAACAACCAAAAGAAGCCACATGACCACTGAATGCTAAGGAATAACTTTTACAGGAAAAAGACACCTGTAAGATCATCAAAATATAGAAAATCACCATTGATGCCGAGAACCCAATTCTTCGTTAAGGATGAATTTTTTTTTGAAACAAAATCAAGTGAATCATGGTTCGGATCATCTTTTCGACCATTTATTTGGATTTTCAAAGGCATACAAATATAAATCAACCATTCTCTAGCTTCCATGGTCAAGGAAAAATAGGAAAAATGATAGAGCCCGTGGATTTTGAAGAAATTAGGGAAAAACAAGGCAAACTTGGAGACTTCTTCAAGGAGGGACATGATAATGGATTCGTAAAACATTTGAGGCATTCAAATGGAGGTAAAATATTTGGAACATCCATATTAAGTTAAAAAATTTCACAACACGTAAATCAGAGGAAAATAATGGCAAATGGGGTGAGACAAATCTGAGCATCAACAGGATGAATTGGACAATTTGCGCATCAATCACAAACACTTGCCAACCGGTGTTGTTTTATGGGATGGATGGCCTAATCACCATATTAATGTGATGAGTTTTTCCTTTTAAAAATTCCCTAGCGAAGATAACTACGAACCAAGAGTAGCCATTCGGTCACGACCTCCTTGTTCATTTTTGTGGCACTACCTACAAGTTTAGAGCATCAAAGCTCTCAAGGAGGTCCCAAACTCTATTCTTATAATCTTTGAGAAGCATACTCTTTGTTAATAAATTGTTGGTAATTTTATGGATGACCAAATTTGTATCCCAAAATATTTTTAGCACCTTAATCTTCTTATTTTTAGCAATCAGTAGACCATGCACTAGCACCTCATATTCTACCACATTGTTAGAGCATGCAAAATCGTAGCCTTTATGCATGAATGTAACACCCTTGAAAATTGTTATATTCCTCCTTTGCATTTCAAGTGTTGACATGTGATTTTCTTGATAAAGATGTGTTCTTTTGATTGTTGAAGATAATGCTTGATATGGATAAATCATTTCTGCTATTTGATTGTAGGGTTAGTATGCTGTTGCTTGCAACAATCTATTTCACTTCTTATGAGAAAGTTGTAATCTGGGTTGAATGGTTGTAAACTTATCCTTTGCAATTGGACTCATCCTTGGATCAATTCCATTGATTCAAGGTATGTTTTAAATCTTCTCGATCAAAACTGAATGAAAACTCGACATTCATTGATTAAGAGACTTAACGGACTGAACTTGTGTTTGTTGCAAATTCTTTACTATCTTGAAAGACTGTGCTTGCGTTCTATTTTGTGTTGTGCTCAAATATTCTTGACTGAACCTTGTGGGGCCTAATGGCATTAGGGAAACCTACTTCAGGATTCTAGAGAAAGAGAGAAAATGTCCCCTATATCTATAAGGTCTATCCTAAAGAGATTTGAGACTCAGGTAAATTCTACCTAACTCTTTCTACACCACTTTACATGGGATGACATCCTAACCTAAGTTGTTAACACTAAGTTAGTATGAAGGAAATAACCTAAGGGATTCTAATTTATTTCTAACCTATTGTATTTGGTTAAACTAAGACCTAACCTATGGTGACAATCTATTTAATTGTGGGTTATATCCTAAGGTTATATATTTTAAACTAACCTAAGATCTAACCTAAGCAAATTCTATCTATCCTAAACTAATGGGATATGAAAGGGGACCTATGGGTCATTGGAAAGTGGGAACTAAGTGGTGGTTCCTAAGATTTTTATTGAGATTTGATTTTGATTTGGTTTTAAATGCATGTAAGTACTGCCAGTTTGGCAGGGGCTAGTGAAAGTTTAGTGGAACCTACGTGGAGGCATCACTAAGTTTGGAAATGCATGTTGAAATTCATTTTGGTCACGCCAACTTTGGATGGCGGTGTAAAAGAGAGAGAAGTGGGAATATGCAAATTAATGTCATTAATTTGCCTAGGTTCTGGCAAGCAAAAACCATCTTGGAAGGCCTGCTGGCAGATTTTTTTGGGGTTATTTTGTTTTGCATGCTTCCCAATTTTTGCTTTACATGGATCTATTTGGTTCTTCGAACTAGCAGTTTGATCTCCACTTAGTGGCTATTTTTGAATTCTCTAAGCTATTTTCATTTCGAGGAATGTATAAGTGGCATTGTGGAAAAATATTTTGGTTGTTTGATCTTTCTTAGAAAAGAAGAGGTGTTAGAAACTCAGCTAGAAGTCTTCTTCGAATCGGTAGAGGCACTATCAGGCATGATAGGCTCTACCCATTAATATTTATTTCTTTCTTATAAATGATTCATTAAAACAATTATGTTCACTTTGGAAATTTTATTTTTGCATGATGTATCTGGTTATTTACTTACATGTATTCTTAAAAATTATTAGGGTTTTGGAATGTGAATCCTTTGTTGTTATTAGCGAGTTTTTAGGAACTTTCTTTGTCTTTTGGTTGTTATAGGTTTGCATGTAATTTGTATTGGAACTCTATAACCTATACTTGAAGCTCTATTTAAATATGTAGCTTGTACTTGAAACTTTATTTCTATCATTTGAGACTAATGTTGATCGAAGGAGCTTATTGCTTGTTGGGTTTTGAATCTTTGTTTAGACTTGTGTTTCGCGAGATGGAAGTGGAGCTTCATAGGGGTTCTAAAATTTTATTGAAGATTGAAATTTGTTTAATCTTTTTGGGTCCTTTTGTTTGTTTTGGACTGTGTTGGAACTTATTGAAGTTTTGAACCTTGGTTGAATCTTTGTATTCAACAACTGTAATTGTATACGCTTCTTATAAATACTGAACATGTTGTTGAGTTATTGTGTTATTCCCTGTGTACTTAAGCTCTTAACTGAGGTTTTATTCTTCCTTAGGGAAATGGAAGGCTTGAACTGTAATAGGGTGTTGGTGTTTATTCTGAGCTTTTATTAGGGCCATGGGATTTCGTTTTAAACTTGTATTTGAGCTTGTGTTGTTAGAACTTGTGCTCGAAGCTCGTATTTGATGTAGTGCAGGTATTCCATTGTTGGTTGTTTTGATTATGTATTTGGAATCGACATGTTGTATATTTACAGGTATTCTGAGATGGAGTTTAGGGGGTATTATGAATTGTAAAACTTCATTCTCATTTAATACTGTCTGATGGAATGGGTATTGTGAGTTTTGTTTGGTTGAAGTAGACCATGTAACTTATTTGAGGCCTCCTTTGTTTTAATGTTGAGAAGGAATGGTTATTTTACTTCGCCTTTTAGAATGCAATTTGTGTTCTCAAACTTGACGGGGCATGTGAATTAAGGATTGTATTCTATTCATATCTTCTCTAAGTGTACCCGTGTCTTGTGGGAAATCTTGATTTGCTTTTGTTCTTAATATTATAAGGAACATGAATCATGTCTTGTAATGGGTTTGGTTGGTCTTTTGATCATTTGGATCAGTCGTGTAAAGTTTATAAGTTATGGGAATGGTGTGTTACTCTCTTCTGTCCTTCTAATTGGTTTCAGGGGTTTTATGGGAAGTTGAATTTAAAACCTAGAATACTGAACCTTGTTTAATGTATATATACATGTATAATATCTTTGTTTGGATAATTTTTATATATGTTATTGTTTGGGACATGAACTTCATATTTCTTGTATGGAGTTGTTAAATCAGTGTAATAAGAATTCAATTCTTGACTTCGCAATTCCTTCTGCACTTGTATTACTTCTCATGTTGTGGACTCTTATTCCTTGAGGGATCATAAAATGAATCTCCGAGTTTTAGGAAGAGAAATGAATATGAACCATGGGGACAATATAAATTTAGGAACTGTAATGTGTATTTCCCTCTGAGATTGAATTTGGATTTGAGCTTGGTGAATGGAAATAGGTAACCAGTTTGTAAGTTTGTAATGGAAATTTGGTAGTATGCATGCTTGACTGTGCATTCAGATTTTGAGATCTCTTTTGGGAACTAACTAAAATAACTTCTAAGTATAAATTAGATGATGGATTTCATTTCATAGTATAAATGAAATGAAATATGGATTGGGTCCTTTTCTATTTTGAGATCCTTTTTCTATTGACTGTATAAGTTCATTTACTTGAACTTCTCTTTAGTTAACTCTCTTCTGAGATGGGAACTTCTTGTGGATTGGTCAGGAGATTATTTTTACTTGAGTATAACTTGGATTTTGGAAAGTTGGTTCCAAATCTTTGATTTATAATCTACTAACATACAAAAGTTACTAAGACTTTATGTGGAACTATTTTTATTCTGTTGGAATTGAATTGGGATTCTTGTTTAGATGTTGCCTCTTTATTTATGAGCTCCTTATATTGATATCTTGGACTGAGGCAATGATGTGTGTACTAAACTTGATTCTTTCCTTCAGATGAATTGTGTCTGAGGAATAGGTATGTATTGAATTATCTTCTTGGGTTTATATGGAAAGATGAAGCATACTAATATGAGTTATGTTGTAACTAACTTATTTTGCTGCTTGGTAAAGATGAATGTGTATTTCTATTCTTATGGGTTTAGGAAATAATTGAATGAAAAGACTTGTTGATTGTTAAAGTGATTGATAGGATCAATTAAGTCTTGTGATATAATTCTGATGTTGCAGATTATATTATTCTCTTTTCTTGATAATGAATTCAAGAATCTCTTAATTGTTCTTCTTTCTAGATGTTATTACTTATGATTATTTGTATGATGCCTATTAATTCTTTCATAAAATCAGAGTTGTTTTATGAAACAATTATTGGAATGCACTTTAATTTAATGCTTAGTTCTTATCATGCTCATTTCATTGAACTGACCTATGCTAGCAATTTTGCAGATGGACACCGTAAGTGATTAAAGAAGACAAGAGCTTTCATGATGTATTAGCTTATTTAAATCTGAATCTTATATAAAGAATTTTGATTTATTCTTTAGTTGTATGAAAAAGAAAAGTTGTATTCTTTTGGGATAGAGGTTGTTTGTTGTATAACATGCCTGAAATACATAGTCTTGTAATGCATAGTTTTATTATGATGAATTGAAAGTTGAGATTTACTTGTATTGGTTGTGTAAATTATTTTGTATTTATGAAGATATTGGGAAACCTATCTTGATGATATTTTCATATCTGTGATATGCTTAATTCGGATAAAATTGATCAATTGGTTAAAGGGAAATATATTGGATTCCCTTATTAAGATGCAACTTGTTAAGTTGCATAAGATAACAATCTTATCTAAACAATTCTATTATAGTAATGGAAAGTGTAAAGAATATGCTATAAAACTAAAAGAAATTGTGAAAGATAAGATAGGTGTGAAAAACCCTAACACTTAACCATGTAGAGGAAGTTTCTCCTTCCTAAAAGAAATGTAACCCAAAGAATGGTATTATGATTAATCATTAGACTTATTTTCTTATAAAGTCTACCTCTAGTGAACCTATTTGGTTGCTACACCTTCTTTGATTGATTAAGTTATATTTAATGGAACTTTTGTTATTGCTATCCTATTTTGGTTAAGTGTTTGTTAAGCCAAGAACGAACCTAGAAAGCAATCATAAGTTAAGGAAGTTATTTATTGAATAAATTAATTCTAGTATAGAAAAAGAACTTATGGATTGATGGATTAGGGATTAGTAGGGTTACTGTAACCGGTTTAATAATCTAAATTAATAATGTATTAATAACCTCCTTGGGGCATGTACATCATGATGAGTTAGTTTATAGGATGTTGGCACACACCAACCGTAGGGATATACCCTTGAGAAGAAAGGGGTCTTCTCGAGAATACAACGATGAAGTTGACATGTGGCAACACCCTTCTTCATTGATCATCTAGATCTACACACAAATAAGGACTTGAACTTAGTTTCTCTCTAGGTCAAGTTAGTGGCATATTTAGGATAGGTAGTAGCTTCCAATGGCTCATGGTACCTAGGCACATATGACTGACTTAGGTCAACCGAGTATGCCTATTTACCCTAATTCATTGTGAGCATCTTCCTATAATAAATTATGTTTCTAACCAAGGCTATGGTTAAACCTGGGACAAGTGGAATGACAGTAGTCAATAAAGACCATTCTTGATAACAGAGGAGTGAGGTGAAGGACCTATTTTGAAATGATGAGTATGTTGTCTAGGATTAGTGACATAAACACTATGTTGAAAATATTTGGCCAAAATATCGCAAGTTTGTTAGTTGTGTTGTCCTATGTCACCTAGTTTAAAGCAACGTGATATCGGATGAATATGGGTAATAAATATTCGATATGTTCTTTAAACAGATCACTCAATACTTGTTTTAGGGTAGGAAAACCAAGTATAAGAAGTATACGATAAGTATTCAATACTTTAAGTTAACATAAATATATCAAGAGATTATCGAGTTATGAAATGAATAGATTGGTTGATCACCGAGTCATTTATAGCTACATATGGTTATCTGTTTGAGATTGATAGGCATAGAATGTCTGTCTAAATAATGCTTTATTTAGAATAGAGAACATTATTATAAAAAAAAATTCCCTTGTTTCTAAAATCTTAAAATGGGAATGTTACGGTGAAGAAGAATTTCTCATCCTTGGGAGAAATGATAACAAATCCTTCTCCCACACCATTCCTACTTCTGGAACCATCAAAGTATAACTACCATATGCTAGGTTCAACTTGGTATTTCTTGAGTGCGCACGAAACACAAGTTTTCTTCAAGAATGCGGTAAGTACCAAGTCCATTTTCATAAGCTTCTAGTTCTTTAGCATATGGATCAATTTTATGGTTACTTCCCACTCATTCATCAAGTATTAGGTCAGGAACAGAGGGTGGAAGAGGATGATCTTTAGGAATCGAAGCTTGTTCTTGGATTAGACAATTGACTTAGAGAGGGGATGGGACATATGGCTCTACATGATAGGAAAATATAGGCTCATCTTGTATGGTGAACCGGCTACCATACCTTATCTTGAGTAACATATAAGACCAATCGAAGACACATAACCACCCACTTGAACCGTGAAATCTCTTAATGACATAGGGGAAAAAAATAAGATAAGTCAATGATTGAAACATCTTGAGTAATTGTTAAACTTAGACATGCATGAAGGGTCAACTCAAGATCCTTAATGAATCCTAGGTATTGGCAGTTGAGTTGTTAAGTTGCAATACTCCTTTAGACAAGGGGCTATACCTAAGACCTAGGACATCAACTATCTTCTTGGGCATAATAGAGGTACTAGCGCCCGAGTCTATCATGTAATTATGGATAAGATGTTTTCCTATGATTAAGGACATATAGAAGGGAGGGGTTTTAACCACCTTACTTTTTTTTTCTCCTTTTCTTAGCATATGTTGATAGAAACATGAGGCTTTTGTATGGCTAGATCATCACACGAGAGTTGTGCTAGAGCTTCATGCAATAGATCCCGATGAGATGGAATAGTCATGGAATCCCACATTATGACATTTATATTTTTCTTCTTCATCTGGTCAATAATGCTTAATGGACTACCCACTGAATTTTGAATTTGAGGAACAACATCCCTTTTTGACTACTCAGGCGTAGAAGCAAGATTTTTAGCTGAAACAAGAGCTTCACCTACCAAAGGAGGGGCACACACCACTTAAGGAGCATTGCATGGGGCCTCTTGTGTAAGGACTTCGAAATATTAGCACTTTGGATGCATTGGATGCTAAATTCTACTTTTGAGGGTTAGCCTACATTCTTTGGGAGTGTGACTCTGCATGCCGAACTCCAACATTCTCTTCTTATATCTTGTGTTGTCCAAAAATTGGGCACACGATTTGTTTTTATTATATTATATTTGTTTGATTACAAAGAAGATATCGGTGCCAATGTTGTCAATTTTTTCCCCTTGGGAAAAAAATTGGACAATAGGATAATACTTTGAGACCAAAAATTTTTCCATAAAGATTTTGGGGTTATCAATATAATTTCAAGCTTGGAGAGTCTTGTATGTCGTTCGAAAGGTTTCAGATCTTTCTAAATTGCTCTTTCTTTTCCATGTCTTGTAGTTTTAAATTGGTCTCAGAATGAGGAAATTGATGATCCACGGGCCCACTTTCATTTAACAAGGGCAAGAAAGTGATCAAATCGATAAATTATGTTTAATAATCATTGTCGATTTTCAATAACTCCCTGGTTTAAGAGGAAAACCTAAGATAGTTTAAACCTATCTCAACATTAGGCTTAGAGGATAAATAAACATGAATTACTTGGTGAGCTAAAGTGACCCTATTATAAACCGAGTTGCTCAATTAATCGAGTTTAGGACTTGTGCTTGTTGAGTCGTGAAGGTAGAAATTTGGATTGATACAAATGAAAATGTCATGAAATGAGCTTTGTTGAGCTAAAGGTGTATGGACATTTTGATTTCATGATCTTAGGAGGAAAAGCTAGGATACTTCCAAATGAGTTCGGTATTAAAGGATCTAGAATAGAAAATGGCTCCATAACTTAAATTAGAGACCGAGTGAGTTCAGCTCATACCTCACCATACTTGATGGAAGGTAGATCCAATGAAGATGATTGAAAGGAAAACCTTGATCTTATATGCAAATCTCCTCAAAGCATATTTGAGCTTGAATCGAGCCACCAAAATTGGATACGAACCAATATTTAATGAAATTTCATTAATCCTAGTATAATGCCTCTATTTGTTTTAACAAATTTCATATATACTTGGCTTTTGTGAATGGAGTGATATAAAAATAGCTCATGGAGTAAGCTAGCAAGTATGGAGAATAATATGTGATGAACTTGAACCAACTCGTAAGGCATTTGGATGGTGGAAGAGTTTCGGGCTTCCAACAGATGAGCTTGGTGATTAGTGGCACAGGGTAAATGTTTAAGGCGCTCGGTCGAGAGGATACTACCACCTAATGAATGAGCTAAGGGTGATGCTCACTGGTTCGGGTCTTAGCAGAGAGAGCTTGTAGTGGATTCATCATGGCACCAGGAGCTCAAAGTGGAAGCAGAGTGAGTTGAGCTCGAAGATGCTTTGGAGGTAGGTGAGTTGAGTTTTGCATTTTGGAAATTTTTTTCAGATAAATTCCTTTCAGATTTTTAGAGTTTTTAGGCTAAGGATGTTGAGTAGGTTGGATATCTCTGAAGCCTAAAATTTTAAAACTCTTAATTTAGGAGTTTCAGATTTTTAGGATTAGGAAGTGTGTGGGTTTAGAGGTTTGGAGTGACCAGAGCATGGTGAGTGGGAGGTTTAGTCTTTCGAACCCAAAAGGTGAGTTTGGTTGATGCAAAGAATAATAGAGCTCGGTTGATGAAGTTCGAACTTGATGAAAAATATGAATCAAGTAGAGAGCTTGGTAGATTTGTGAAGGGCTTGATTTGGAGCTCGATGCAAAATATGAGCTCGATTCCGATTAATTCGAATAAGGCCGTCTAACAAGCTTGGTGTTAAGCAAAATAGTGCATGAGGTATCAACTAAGTTGTTGTTCCAAGATGATGCTATGAACAAATGGAAGAACTCGGTTAAAATGCATCATCGACCAACGGTCATATAGTGGGCTGAGCTAATTTGGGGTGTACAGTTGAGTTTTTCATTTGAGTCATATTAGCTATGAAAAGTAGCCCGATGTGTAAAATTGATAGCTCGAATTAGGAGCGATGATTGAAATAAATGACAGGGACTTATATCTCGATGATTTATGTCGGCCAAACCAACCGATATAATAAACTTCAATGACATATGATCGGGTAGATCATATCCCAAAGACCATCGAGCTATGTAGAATAATTTCTCAGGGCCTTGAGTTGGCTAAGTTAAAAAGGGGGATGCATGGTGGTGAAACACAATGCAATATCTCATCATTAGGTTCATGGAGGGCTCGCGGTGATGAGTAATCTCACCATCAAGTAATAAAACCATTGGAACCATAGTGATCTACAAAGTGAGCCTAATCATTGTCACATCTTAAATCCATTCTCTCGAGAAAATTTGGATCAACACATGACCCCACATAGAAGGAACCTAAGAAAACTCTTTCAAATAAAATATCGCCAAAAGATTCAACAATGAAGTTAGAGGCAGAGATCAAAGCATACTGGAAAATGACTGCTTTCTACAAAATCCAATCTCTAAGTCAAAGGAAGGTAGAACTATAAAACAATAGAGTTAGACAAGAAGGGAAGATGCTAAAAAGGATTCAGAAGCAAGAAGAAGGAAGAATGGAAAATACTCAAATTCCTTAGGCTTGAAACAGTTCAGGAAAGGGTCCAAAATTGACTAAGTATGGAGGAGGCAGCGGAAGAGACCACGTGTCCTCAGGCGCTTCTCCAAAGATGGACCCAAATAGAGAGGCTCAAACAAGCACTACATCTCCACATGTCCTAGGGCGGAATGAAGGTAGGGTCAAATGGTCAAACAGAGTCAAAGGCGGATAGGGTGGGCCTCAAAATTGGTTAAGTATGAATGAGCAAGCGGAGAGTGCGAGAGTGTCATCTTGTGCACATCTCCAAGAGTTTGGTCCCAGGTGGAAACCCAAATGAGCACGTGAGCCACCACATAGCTCAAAGTCTAAAAGTTAGAAGGACCATTGAACAGTCCACAAAGTAGTGGAGGCAGACAAGTGTCAACTCGATGCTCCTCCAAAGGAAAACTTTGGGTTGGATTTGCAAACATGCGTGGTGCCTCCACGTGTCCTCAAAGGGGTAGAGTTAGTTGAATAGTCAATGCATAAGCCAGCTGATGGAAAAATCTTCCAAGTGTCTCTAATGGCACTATTCAAGGGTCAAAAATGGAAAAGAGGTTCCCAAGTAAGTGCGAGAGTGACATGTGTCCCGGGGAAGCGGGGCATCGGGGAAAAGTTAGTTTTTTCACCCTTTGCCCCAAAAGGAGTAAAAGTTACAAAATGGCCCATGACTCCACCAAGGAAAAAGTCAACATATAGACCCAAGTCAAAGCCAAGGCGGGAGTCGGGAAAAAAGTGAAAGTTTTCCTTTTGTCCAAAAGGCATAAAAGCAAAGATGGAAGCACATTTCCCAGCCAACCAAAAGGAGCCACGTGTCCATGCGGAGCTTCGGGGCCATGGGAGTTTTCTGGATTTTGTGATTTTCATGAAAAAGGAGAAAAGTTAAGTTCTTGAGCCCATGCAGACCCAATTTTGTCCCAATCTAGCTGCCACGTGTCCCAATCCAAAGGGGGACCCATTTTTCAAATTGTTTTCCCACCCATTTGTACAAAATCGATGCAAAACTTCAAAGGGGCATATCTTTCGACTCAGGGCTCAAATATAGCAAATTTGACACCGTTGGAAGCATCTCAATGTCCTCTATGCCATGGAAGGATTAAAAATTCATTTTTTTGTAGCCCTAGTAGGTAAAATGAAGAAAATTATTCCAGGCCATTAATGTAGAATCCAATCTCTTCAACTACCAGATCTGATTCGATTCGATTCATTGGGGAACCAGAAGTGACATATTGTGGGTGGATTTGTAGAAGGCATTGATATTCAGTGGTTGAGCTTTCAAGGTAGGATTCAATGCGTATCTCATGGTGGTTGGAGTAGGATGTGAATTTTCCCTCTTCTCTCTCTTTTCCTTCTATATATATTGTAACACTTCTCGTTTGAAGAAGAGAGACATTTTGGGCATAGAGAAACTCTGTCAAATTTGTTTCTCGATGCCATTTTTGAGTAGCGAACCTTCTCCCATGCTTGGAAAATGTATTTGTGCCTCTATTCTAGAAATGTAATGGTCTATGCACCTTCTAGAGCAATAAAAAACATGTTTTTGTGGTGTTCTTCAACCCTTTGCATCATTTTGTTGTTTCTCTATGCCTCTCCCTTTCAGTCTTGGTTTTCTGTGCATGTATTTCACATTTATAGGTGCAGGATGTTGTGTTTCATGGAGTTTAATGGATGATTTGTAGATCTGGGCCATGTCACTTCTGTCTGACCTCCCTCATCTCCATTTTTCTATTTCTTTCTCCCTCAATAGAATATCTCACTTCCTTTGTTGGTGTATCACCACTTTAGTGTAGGCTCTATTTTTCCCTCTTTCTCTCTCCTTGGTTCCTTGGAATGGTTAGATTAGGTTAGATTTAGTTTTCCTGCACTAGGAGTAGCTCATGGCAGGTAGTTTAGGAACAAGAACCAACTTTCTCTGGAGATCTTTCCCACTTTTGCAAGGTCCCACACCTTGGGGAAAGTTCAATGTTATGCAATCACACCAAATGAGTCTACCTTAGAAAAGTAGATCCATAACTCATTTGGGGGTGCTGTGATTTCACACTAACAGTTTTGGCACACCCAATGGGACCAAGAGGTCTTAATTTCATTTCATCAAGTTGATGTGTTCTTGGTGAGATTCATCCTTTAGAGGCACATTCAAAGCACATCTGGTGACTCCATCTGGTCAAAAACCCATTCTCTGAGTTGCAGACCTTTTCCATCCATATCCACTCATTTTCATCCATTTTCTTCTTCCATCTCTTTCATTTTCTCCCACTCCATGAAGTTGTGCAATCATGACTTCATTCCCTTCATGGAACTCACACTTGCAACAACAACAATACGTTCCACCTCCAATGCTTTTCACAACTCCTCCAAATCAGCATTATGAGTAGATTCAAAATCATTATACCTATCCACAACAGTAATGCCAAAACCAGTTTGGCCATGAAGCTTATCAGGAATAGGGATATGCATATAATGACAACAACCAAATGGAGGATGTTGGTTTATGTTGGAGAAGATTCAAAAAATGGAGGCTAGCATGGTGCAGTCTAGAGGCATAGCACAAATGAAGGCATTCAAGATTGGTTTTAGGGCACCTTGTCTATGGGAAGGCCCTTTTCCAAGACACTACAGCCCTCAAGAGAAGCTTGACTTCATGGTTGAAATGCTGCCCCAACTTGCACAATGGATTGAGGAGATAGAAGCATATGAGAAAATTCTGAATCAACCTTGTCAATGGGTAAGTCATTCAACAGCTCCTTGTCTTTCTTTTTCACCCTCTCAAGCTTTACCATTTCAGCATGATCAAGAGTCAAGCCCCTCAGTTGCTGCCCCAAGTGTTAGTTTCATCCCTCCATCCCCTAGTCTTCCATCCCATCTCAGTTTTTCTACCCTTTTCTCTTCCAAATCCAAATTCCCTCCACAAGAGCCAAAAGAAATATCCTCCCCTCCAAAGAAACAAGAAGTTTCATCTCCTCCCTCTCCACCACAAACAATTGCAAAGTTGGTTGAACCCCAACCTGCCACTCCTCTTGTTTTCCCAAGTCCATGTTGGGAAGAGTCCCAAGAAACTAGTCAAGGAGAACAACAAGAAGAAGAGCCCAACA
This sequence comes from Taxus wallichiana var. yunnanensis, assembly GCA_018340775.1. Lineage (NCBI taxonomy): Eukaryota > Viridiplantae > Streptophyta > Pinopsida > Cupressales > Taxaceae > Taxus > Taxus wallichiana. Next base: position 36,308,975 of record CM031235.1, on the reverse strand, counting down.
GAAAAGAAATGACAGACAATCTGAAGAGTTGGGCTGCCAAATTTGGGTTTACAAAGATCCCCTTGATGGTCAAGCCAATAGAGGAGGTCAAGATTGAAGAACCAGTGGTGGTTGAGGATGAGTTTGTAGCAGGAGAAGAGCAAGAACAAGAAGAAGCAGATCAACAATCAGTTTTCTCAGAATGTAGTGTCTATGTTGGCACTTTGTTTGAAAAGAATGCTTGATCTAATTGAACTTGCACATCAGCCATGGAAGGAGAGAAACAATCAGCTCAAAGTCCCATTGGAAAGGAGTAAATGGGTGAAACCAAATCGAGTTTTGTAGTAGCAGAAGAAGAAGACATCATTGATGTTTTCTTGCTTTCATTTGAAGGGCCTGATTTGGTCAATAAACCCATCATGGAGGAAAGCTCTAAAAGAGATCTTGCAGCCCCAACTTGTCCTCTAGAACAATAGATTGGAGAGTTTGATTTGAAAAACTTCATGCTAGAGGAAGAGTTTGATCAAGAGCAAGATAGTCTTCAAGCAAGAGGAAGGAGAAGACTCTCCAGATCCAAAAGAAGAGGAGTACATTCCAGCGGTGGAGGAGAGCATTCATTTGCAACAGCCTACATTTTATAGCAGCCCTCTGGAATCAAGTTTGGAAGATCTTGATCTTCCATGTTCTTCAAAAGAGGAGGAAGGAAAAGGTAGGAGGATCTCACCACTTCTTCCACACCATCCATCCAAGAAGGTCCACAAGAAGACTCCATTTTTGGAGTTGAATTTTAGAGAAAGGGGCACATTCAAAGGATCAGACCATGCCCAATCAGGTACTTGGCTTCATTGGGGCCAAAGGAGCAGCCACAACTAGTCATGCTTGCTTCTAAGCATGAGGATGAGCATCAAAGTACCAAGGGTCATCATCAATACCTCTAGAAGTCTGATGCAAGTCAGCTGGAGGAGGTATTTTCCATTAATGTTGATACTTTGATGATTTGGGTGGAGGACTGACTTATTGTCAGTTTTTCACTCATCCAACCAGCCATGTTCAGTGCCAAATCAGTTGCATGGCTGCCTTTTTTGAGGAAGGGAAGCTATTTCTCCCTGCCAGTTGTAGGTTTTGTTTGAGCTCCCTTTGCTCTTGGTTAGAGTAGTGTAGGTAGATTTGTTTTCAGTAGAAGAAGTGCTTATGCACACTCTGCATGTCTCATTTGAGACATGTATGATTTGATCTTTGTATATAAGTTTTGTTTGTATTGCTCAAGAGGGGCATGAGGCTAGGCTCTTAAACTATTTAAGGAAAGAAGGCTCATGTTTTCCTGTGATAGTTGCAAATCAAAATAGGGAACAAATGCAGAGCAACTAAAAGTTGTTTTGAGATAGTCCATTTGAGGGACAGATGAAAACCATGGGTTGAATCAATTTTCTACTCTCAGAAATCATTGTCTCAAGGTTTTCTTATGAAAATTGAGAGTGTAGGCTTAGGGGATAGGCAAGATATAGAAAAGGCTTGCAGTCAGGCTCATGAATGGCTCAAGGATCAGTTCCATGTTTATCAAGTAGACTCCATGCCCAATGGATGCTTCAAGGCCACTGGTCTCTCCATCTAGTAGGTAGATGTCCCCATGAGTCACCAAATTGTTATCCATATTTCACTCCCAGATAAATATTGGATCGAACCATGACCCCATAGAAGGAACCCGAGAAAACTCATTCAAATCCTACAAATTGGTCACAAAAAGATTCAACAACAAAGTGACAGAGGCCAAGAGAGATCAAAGGATCATGTATACAAAAAAAATGACTCTGTTGGGCCATTTCTACATCTTAAATCCATTCTCCAAGTTACAGGTAGGAAGAACTATAAAATAGCATAGTTAGACAAGAAGGGAAGATGTTATAAAGGAGCCACAAGAAGAAGAAGAAGAATGGAGAAGATTCAAAGTCCTCGGGCTCGAAATAGTTTAGGAAAGGGTCCAAAATCAACTAAGTATGGAGGAGGTAGCGGAAGAGACCACGTGTCCTCGTGGCGCTTCTCCAAAGATGGACCCAAATAGAGAGGCTCAAACAAGCACCGCATCTCCATATGTCCTAGGGTGGAATGGAGGTAGGGTCAAATGGTCAAAAAGTCAAGTCAAAGTGGATAGGCGGGCTTCAAAAATTGGCTAAGTATGAATGAGCAAGTGGAGAGTGCCAGTGTCGGCTAGCACATCTTCCAGAGTTGGTCCCGAGGTGAAACCAAATGAGTGCGAGGCCACCACATGTAGCTCAAAGTCTAAAAGTAAGAAGGACCATTGAATAGTCCACAAAGCAGTGGAGGTAGATAAGTGTCAACCCAATGCTCCTCCAAAGGAAAAATTTGGGTTGGATTTACAAACATGTGCGGTGCCTCCACGTGTCCTCAAAGGGGGAGAGTTAGTTGAATAGTCAATGCATTAATAGGTTGATGGAAGGCTGCCAGTGTCTCAATGGCACATGCTGATTCAAGGGTCAAATAGAGAAAAGGTTCCCAAGCAAGTGCCACGGAGTGACACATGTCCCGGGGAAGGTGGGGCATCGGGAAAAGTTAGTTTTTTTCCTTTTCCCCAAAAGGAGTAAAAGTTACAAAATGGCCCATGACTCCGCCAAGAGGAAAAAGTCAACATATAGACCCAAGTCAAAGCCAAGGCGGGGAGTCGGGGAAAAAAGTGAAAGTTTTCCTTTTGTCCAAAAGGCATAAAAGCAAAGATGGAAGTGCATTTCCCAGCCAACCAAAAGGAGCCACGTGTCCATGTGAGCTTCGGGGCCATGGGAGTTTTCTGGATTTTGTGATTTTGAAAAAGGAGAAAAGTTAAGTTATGAGCCCATGAGACCCAATTTTGTCCCAATCTGGCCACCACGTGTCCCAATCCAAAAGGGGACCCATTTTTCAAATTGTTTTCCCACCCATTTGTATAGAATCGATGCAAAACTTCAAAGGGGCATATCTTTCGACTCAGGGCTCGAAATATAGAAAATTTGACACCATTGGAAGCATCTCAACATCCTCTATGCCATGGAAGGATTAAAAATTCATTTTTATAGGCCCTAGTAGGTAAAATGAAGAAAATCTTCCAGGCCATTAATGCAAAATCCAATCTCTTCAACTACCAGATCTGATTCGATTCGATTCGATTTGGGGAACCAAAAGTGACATATTGTGGGTGGATTTGCAGAAGGCATTGATATTCAGTGGTTGAGCTTTCAAGGTAGGATTCAATGCATATCTCATGGTGGTTGGAGTAGGATGTGACTTTTCCCTCTTCTCTCTCTTTTCCTTCTATATATATTAACACTTCTCATTTGAAGAAGAGAGACATTCTAGGCATAGAGAAACTCTATCAAATTTGTTTCTCGATGCCATTTTTGAGCAGTGAACCTTCTCCCATGCCTAGAAAATGTATTTGTGCCTCTATTCCAGAAATGTAATGGTCTGTGCACCTTCTAGAGCAATAAAAAATGTGTTTTTGTGGTGTTCTTCAACCCTTTGCATCGTTTTGTTGTTTCTCGTGCCTCTCCCTTTCAGTCTTGGTTTTTTGTGCATGTATTTCACATTTACAGGTGTAGGATGTTGTGTTTCATGGATTTTAATGGATGATTTGCAAATCTGGGCCATGTCACTTCTATCTGACCTCCCTCATCTCCATTTTTCTATTTCTTTCTCCCTCAATAGAATATCTCACTTCCTTTGCTGGTGTATCACCGCTTTAGTGTAGGCTCTATTTTTCCCTCTTTCTCTCTCCTTGGTTCCTTGGAATGGTTAGATTAGGTTAGATTTAGTTTTCCTACACTGGAGTAGCTCGTGGTAGGTAGTTTAGGAACAAGAACCAACTTTATCTAGAGAGCTTTCCCACTTAAAATGCAAAATTTTCAAAGGTAAAATTGCGCCCCTGGGGCGCGAGCTAATCAAACCTTGCCACGTGTCCATGTTGCAAAAATTTTTAAGGAAGGGCCCATAAGAAAAATTTCAAGGATGAGCCCGCAGCCAATTACATCATGCCACGTGCCATCCAAGTTGTGAAGCGCAGGATTTTTGAAAAAAATTTTCCAAATGCAAAAAGAGGTAAAATTCGAATTTTTTTCCCGCCGATCTGTTTTGGGCCTGTTTTTGCCCTAAATCTTCAAATGGCCATAACTTTCGATCCGAGCTCGATTTTTGTGTTCTTTATAAAAATGGAAACCTAGTGAAATTCTCTACAAGATTCCATGGTCAATTTTGAATTTTGGTTCAGTTTGGAGGGAGAAAATAAAAACTCTTCTGGTATGTACCCATGGATAGAACTGACGTTTCAACAACCAATTTTAATGCAAAATGGGTCGTATTCTTCCCCAGCATGGTCAAAAATGTCAGGGCATGGGTTTTTAAGGACCTCCATGCTATTTTTAATGCATTTTGGTTAATGGGGAATGGCTCCCACATTTTTCATGTTTTCTCTCTCCTGGGCTCGACCCATGCACTGTAAAAGCCAGATTTGGCTCATTTTTCAAGTGTGGAACACTTTTTTGCATAGCAAGCTTCTGTTTTCACTTTCAACAAGTGATTTTGGCAAGTATCAGACCTTCCAGGGATTGTAATAGGTTTTTCACCTCTTTGGTGTTGGAATACAAGGATTTTGATGTTGAAAATCACAATGCAGGCTCTGTGAATGCTTTCAGTCCTTTGTATGTGTTGTTTGCTTCATTTCAAACCCTTGATTACAGCTTATCAACCTATGCATGATGTTTTATGTTGCAATTTCTGATTTGTGTCAATTTTCATGAGCAAGAAGTGCTCACCACTCCTTTGGTGTATCACCCTTATTAGTTTAGTTTTAATTTTTGCATTTCTTATCCCTGTCTCCTTGCAAATTAGGATAAAATTAGGATCTGAACCTCTGCAGTTGTGCAAATAATAGATCTAATCAGAGGATTTTGAGGAACCAGCCTCTAATCTGGAGATTCCTCTCTCATCTTGCAAGTCCCACACTTAGAGAGAGGTTTCAATGTTGTGCAATCACACTGGATGCCCTAAACATCAACTTAGAACCTTGATTTGCATCCAGGGGTGCTGCTGATTTGCAACAACAGTTTTGGCATGCCCGGTGGGACCTTAGAGGTCTTCCACTTCATCTTTTGTAGGTTGGTGTGTTCCTGTGAAGATTTCAGCCTTTGGAGGCACTTGCAAACACATCCGTGACTCCATTTGATCAGCAACCCATTTACGAAGTTCTGAGACATGTTTTTCATCCATTTCCATCCATTATTCTTTCTATCTCTTTCATTCTTTTCCATTCCACAAAGTTGTGCAATCATGACTTCATTTCCATCATGGAACTCACATTTACAACAGCAGAAATGTTTCCCACCTCCAACATGTTTTTTAAATCCTCCAAATCAGCATTTTGAACAAATTCAAAATCAGCATACATACCCATATGAGTAGCAATGCCAAAATCAGTTTGGCTATGGAGCTTTCCAAGAGCAAGGGTGTGCATACAATGAAGACAATCAGATGCAAGATGTTGGTCTATTGGAGAAAATCCAAAAGATGGAGGTAAACATGGTGCAATCCAGGGCTCAAGCACAAATGAAAGCATTTGGAATCGGTTGTGGAGCACCCTGTCCATGGGTGGGACCTTTCCCAAGGCATTACAGCCCTCAAGAGAAGCTTGACTTCATGATTGCAACGCTTCCATTGCTTGCAAAGTGGATTGAAGGAATAGAGGTGTATGAGAGGAGTATTCAGCAACCTTGTCAATGGGTAAGCACACCATCTCATGCCTTTTCTTTTCCTCTTTCCCAATCTGTTTTATCTCAGCAGTGTCAAGTTTTAAACTCTCCATTTTCTGTCCCAAGTGTTGAATCCATTTCTCCACCCCCTAGTCTTCCACCTCATCTCAATTCTTCTATCCTTTTCCCTTCCAAATAGTCATCCCCTCCACAAGAGCTAAATGAAACACCCTCTCCTCCAAAGAAACAAGAGGTTTTACCTCCTCCACCACCACAAAAAATTGCAAAAATCAGTCATGAAGGACAGCAAAAAGAGAAGCCAAACAAGGATGAAGAAATTCAAATTTTGAAGAGTTGGGCTCTTAAATTTGGGATGAAGAAGATCCCTTTGCTGATGAAACCTTCAGAAGAGGTTGGAGTTAAAGAAAAAATGGTGGTTAGGACTGATTTTGTTGCAGCAGAAGAAGAGCAAAAAGGAGTTGCAGATCAGCAATCAATTTGTTCAGAATATAGTGTCCATGTTGGCACCCTATTTGAAGGAAATGCTGATCCAATTCAAATTGCAAAAATCAGTCATGAGGGACAGCAAGAGGAAGGAGAAGCTGCTCCAAATCCAAAAGAAGAGGAGCACATTCCAGCTGTGGGGGAGAAAAGTGCAGATCCAAAGGCTTTGAGCACAAAGCAGGTTATAGAAGAACCTTCAGTTCTTCTCTCTACTTCATCTCTCTCAAGTTCTAGTACTGAAGAAGAGTTTGATCCCTCAAACTCAATGTTGGAGGATGAAAGAAACCATGGTGATCAAGTTGCAGATCAAGAGAATGCCATGGGAGAGGTTGAACATTTGTAGCAGGACAACAATGAGGCAGTTTACCTGTCTGATTTGGAGGACTGTTTTGATGAAGAAGAACCGGTTGAGTTTCCACCATTCTCTCTTTCATCATCCATCTTCCAAACACAAGAGCCTGCTGTCATGGAGGAGAGTATTCATTTACAGCATCCTGCATCTTATAGAAGCTCTTTGGAACCAAGATTGGAAGATTTTAATCTTTCATGTCCTTCATTGGAGGAAGAGAAAGGGCAGAAGGGTTCTACCATTGCTTCCACACCATCCATTCAAGGTCTACAAGAGAACTCCATTCTTGGAATTGAAAATCAGAATTATGGGCATACTCAATGGATCAAACCTTTCCCAATCAGGTATTTGGCTTCATTGGAGCCAAAGGAGAAGCCACAACCAATCATGCTTGCTTCTAAGCATGAGGATGAGCTACAAAGTTCTAAGGATCAGTCATGTATACCTCTCCAATCCAAATACGAGCAACTAAAAGAGGTATTGGATTTGTTTTTAGTTGACACCTTGCTAATTTGGGTAGAAGACCAGCTTCTTGTTGATTTTCCACTCAACCAATCAGCCATACTCAACTCCAAATCATTTTCATGGCTGCCAATTTTGAAGAAAGGAAGCTATTTTGCACAACTAGTTATCAGGGTTCGTTTAGCTCACCTTTGCTTCTAGTTAGAGTAGAGTAGGTAGGTTTACTTTCAGTAGAAGAAGTGCTTGTGCACACTCTGCATGTTCCATTTGGAGCATGTATGATTATCAGTTTGTACATAGTTTTGGTGCTGCTGGTTTCGCTCTTGGCGAGTTTGTTTTCATGGCATTTTGGTGGGAACAACTCCATGTCCAAAGGGATTCAAGCCGTTCGTTCGGGGAATTTTTCAAAGTTCAAATCATTTTTAGGCTACTACTCATAACTCCATGCCCAATGGATTGGTTCAGCTACGATCATTCATCCAATGAGTAAATGACCCTCTCGAGTTGCCAAAATTGTTATCCAAATGTGCCCCCTGCTCATTTTGTGGCTAACTCCCTTTCATTCTTTCCTTCTATTGTGCCTCAGTCATAAATTATTACTTTTTAGGCACTCAAAACCTTCTGGAAATGACACCATTGGATAGAGCTCTTTCTCAGCTTTCCAGAAAGGTAAAGTTTTCCTCCCAACTCCTCATATTTTTCAAGTTATGGCTCGGCGGAGTTTTTGTGGGAAATTTTCCCTTTGGAAGCCCATGCAGCCAATAGGAAGCTGCCACGTGTCCCGGAGTGGTGGGGTGCACGGGGAAAAATGAATTTTTTTCCAAAGTTAAAAATGCAAAATTTTCAAAGGTAAAATTGCGCCCCCGGGGCGCGAGCTAATCAAACCTCGCCACGTGTCCATGTTGCAAAAAATTTTAAGGAAGGGCCCGTAAGAAAAATTTCAAGGATGAGCCCATGGCCAATTACATCATGCCACATGGCATCCAAGTGGCGGAGTGTGGGGATTTTAAAAAAATTCCAAATGCAAAAAAGAGGTAAAATTCGAATTTTTTTCCCGCCGATCCGTTTTGGGCCTGTTTTTGCCCTAAATCTTCAAATGGCCATAACTTTTGATCCAAAGCTCAGATTTTCATGTTCTTTATATAAATGGAAAGCTGGTGAAATTATCTACAAGATTCCATGGTCAATTTTGAATTTTGGTTCAGTTTGGAGGGAGAAAATCAAAAATTCTTCTAAACGCACCCATGGACAGAATCGACGTTTCAACAACCAATTTTAATGCAAAATGGGTCGCATTCTTCTCCAAAGCATGGTCAAAAATTTCAGGGCATGGGTTTGTAAGGACCTCCATGCTGTTTTTAATGCATTTTGGTCAATGGGGAATGGCTCCCATGTTTTTTCATGTTTTCTCTCTCTTGGGCTCGACCCATGCACTGTAAAAGCCAGATTTGGCTCATTTTTCAAGTGTTGAACACTTTTTTTGCACAGCAAGCTTCTGTTTTCACTTTCAACGAGTGATTTTGGCAATTATCGGACCTTCCAGGATTGTAATAGGTTTTTCTACCTCTTTGGTGTTGGAATACAAGGATTTTGATGTTGAAAATCACAATGCAGGCTCTGTGAATGCTTTCAGTCCTTTGTATGTGTTGTTTGCTTCATTTCAAACCCTTGATTACAACTTATCAACCTGTGCATGATGTTTTATGTTGCAATTTATGATTTGTGTCAATTTTCATGAGCAAGAAGTGCTCACCACTCCTTTGGTGTATCACCCTTATCAGTTTAGTTTTAATTTTTACATTTCTTATCCCTGTCTCCTTGCAAATTAGGATAAAATTAGGATCTGAACCTATGCAGTTCTGCAAATAATAGATCTAATCAGAGGATTTTGAGGAACTAGCCTCTAATCTGGAGATTCCTCTCTCATCTTGCAAGTCCCACACTTGGAGAGAGGTTTCAATGTTGTGCAATCACACTGGATGCCCTAAACATCAACTTAGAACCTTGATTTACATCCAAGGGTGCTGCTGATTTGCAACAATAGAAGCCACATCGGTGAAGGGTGATGGGAGGATCCTCGACTCAGTGGATTGACTCAGAATATAATTTTGAGGAGACGGTGAGCCCACAAAACATTAAACTAAGATGGAAATGTTTGTGGCATTTTTCGAAGATAGTTTCAGACATAGCCCTTTCAGGATTTCGAAGGATTTGTTTTGGAACTCACCTCAGGAGAATTAGAATAATATAGATTATACAAGTCTCAAGCTTAGTTTTTGGAATTTTCCTTTGGATTTTCTTTTGAGATAATTCTCTTTTGGGAATTCAGTGATTTATGGGAGGAAAAGATGTCGAGGGGACTTGTGGGAAAAGTGATATAAAATGGGGAAAATTCAATGGATTCTCAATAAAATTTTAAATGTGTGGATTCCACCAATGAATCTTAGATAAAGTGTAAAGGGGGACTCTATAATGTATTAAAATATTATTTTAATTAAATTCAAGTTCCTATTCCTCACAAGACTGTTCGGATGCCACTATCATCCAAAGATTGCATATTAAATCCTTTCTCCAAGTGTGGGAGAAAAGTTTATCCAAAGAAACCTAATCTAATGCACATGAAATAGCAGAGAAACCTAATCTAAGAAGATGCATAAAAATAAATCTAAGCTAATAGAGGTGATGCACCGAGGAATGAAGAACACCTATCTTGCCGGTAAACACAGACCATTCAAATGTGATATAAGATCATGCACTGATAACAAAACTTGTGAAAGACCGGGAGGATGCAAAATGAACACGAGAGAGGGTTGAGAATCATCCACGAGACATGTATTACTTACTCCAAAGATTGATACTGATACACTACGAGAATGCCAAGAGGTAGAGTCGTATTACAGTTTCAAATGAGAGGTTTGAACTCCACAAATTCACCTGATAGGAGAAGAAGGGAGGAGCAAAACAGAAAATGTTCGACCTTTTGAAAGAAAAACCTCTTTACAATATATAGGAAGAATGAGAGAGGAAAAGAGAGGAAATTTAGAATCTGCCCCAACCACTTCTAGGTCATATTTTAAATCATCTCATTATGGCAGAAGCAGCGGATCTGGCAAAACGGCGGGCTATCTAACGAAGCGGCGGCGAACTATCTCTGCATTAAAGTTTGGTTGTTGAAGCGTCACTTCTGGCATTACCATGCGTTAGGGACGTTTTCTCAATTTTCTCTCTCTAAAGTGAACCAAAATACAAGATTGACCCCAGAATCATGTAGAGAATTTCAACAGATTTCCGTTGATATAAAGAACATGCTAATCGAGCTCTGGATCGAAAGATATGATGATCTGAAGATTTAGGGCAAAAGCAGAGCCAAAAACGGATTTTGAAATCTTTTCCCGTGCTCTCTGCCACTTGGATGACACGTGTCAAGCGCTTGATTGGATGCATAATTATCTCTCCTTCCCCGTCCTATGGGTTTCCTTCATTGGACCCTTACGGACCGTGTCTTTTTTCATTGGCTCGGGTCAGTGCTTGAAACCTCGCCCTTTGACTTTTGGACTTTCTCCCTTGTGACACGTGTCGTGATTTGATTGGTTCTCGGGCCTGCCAGATTTTCACGTCCTTCGCGTACATTTTTCCGATGTCCCAAACTATTTGGGACAAAAACTCCCGATCCACCCGAAATGGGCTTCCTTGTCCCTCATTCGGCCGATGACACGTGGCATTGCTTGATTGGCTTTCGGCTCCTTTGGCTATCCGCGTCCCACGCGTCCCTTTGTCCCAACTGTCCCAGTGCTGAAGTTCCCCATTTCGGCCGAACCGGCCGGTTCGCGTCCTTCGCGTACATTTGTTCCAACTGTCCCGGAGTATGCAGGACAAATTCTTCCGAACCGCCCGAAATGGGCTTCCTTTGCTTTGGCTTCGGCTTTTCGCTTTTCACGTCCTTCCGTCCTCGTGGCCCGGATGTCCCAACTATTTGTCGATTTTCTTCTCCTTTGGCCCGAATTCGAATCCCTTCGCATCTTCATGTCCCAAATGTCCCAGCGGTTTCGATTTTCTTCTCCTTGGTGAACCGGCTTTCCGCGTCCAACGCGTTCGACGGCCGGATGTTCCTTTGCAAAGTTCTCCTTTTCGGCTGAACTCTGGCGGCCTTGGCCTTTTCACGTTTTCGTCCCACTCCTCACATACATTTGTTCCAACTTTCCCAAAGGCGGCCTTGAGCAGGACTTAGCCAATTTCACGATTTTCTCTGAATCAATCTACTTGCTTGGGCCGAAAAACTCGATGCATGTTATCAAATTTACCACAGGGGTGAACTTTGGATAACAATTTGGTGACTTTTCGGGGTCACCTGCTTAGGTAGAAGATCAGTGGCCTTTTAGCGATCCATTGGGCATGGAGTCATAAGCAATAACTTTGAAACGCAGGCACGATCTGCAACTCCCTCTACGAGCAGCAGCAGATGAATGTAAAAACTCAACCTAGGAGCAACAAAACCTGCGCCAAAGCACTTAGGGAAACTGAAACCTAACTACAACAAGACAATGTGCAAAGCACTTGGAGGAATGAAAATCTAATTAATATTTACAAGGTGGTAAATTTCCCTCTAGAAGCAATGCTTGAGATAGATTCCATTTACTAGAATCTGCAGTTCTTCACCATCCAATGAGGCCAATTGGAAAGCATTGCTGCTCTTGCACTTTGTGACCATGTATGGGCCACTCCAAATGGCATCAAATTTTGAATGCCTTCCCGGTTTTTCTCTATCCACATCCCATTTCAACACTAGATCTCCAACCTGAAACGATCTATCCTTGGCCTTCCTATCAAAGGTCCTTTTGATCAAAGCTTGATCCTTTTCCATTGCTTGGGATGCCTGATTTCTGATCTCTTGCAGCTCCATCAACTCTGCATACCTTACCTCCATGGGCCCAAACTCTAGTAACTCCAGCTGCTTCATGAGTTCCAATGTTGGCAACTCAAGTGACATGGGCAAGATTGCTTCTCTTCCATAGACAAGCCTGAATGGAGAGTTACCTGTGGATCTCTTGGGAGTTATCCTATCAGCCCATAAGGCTGATTTCAGTTTGGTATGCCAAGCCCTCTGATTCTCATCAAGAGTCCTCCTAATGATCCTCAACAAGTTCTTGTTTGTAGACTCGGCCTGGCCATTACCTTGAGGGTAATAGTTTGATGAAGTGCTTAGGTAGATCCCATTCTTGACAGCCCACTCAATCACCTTAGATCCATGAATGCCAATGCATTATCGGAGATTATTATTGTAGCGGTATGCGCCAAATCTGGTAGTTATCCCCTCATAAAAGTCTAAGATCTTTAGACTCATTTGCCTCTTTGAGTGCTCTTTTCCATCTGGTGAAGTAGTCCATGGTGTCAAAATCCATTTGTGCCCTTGGCTTGAATTGGGATTAATGACTCGATGAAGTCCAAACCCCATTGCATGAATGGCTGGTCAACTGAGATTGGATGTAATGGAAGGGCAGCAAGTCTTTCTTTTCCTGTGAAGAATGCACAATTCTTACACCTCTTGATCCATGCATAGCAATCACTGAAGATTTTAGGCCAATAATAACCAGCCTTCATGATTTTTAGAGCTATCACTCTTGGTGCAAAATGACCACCAGCTGGTCCACCATGAAACTCTTCCAACACCCTTTGAATCTGATTTGTGCTAATGCATCTCAGCAACACTCCATTCACATCTTTCTTGAACAAAACTCCATCAACAATGGCATATGGAACAGCCTGCAACCTGAAGTATCTCCTCTTCGCTTTGCTCATTTCTGGAGGGCATAGGCACATGCGTAGGAAGTGTATCATACTCACGAGTCCAACGGGGGTGGGCACATTATCATTTTCTGTTCTTGACCATCTGTAGTACCAAGACAACATCTTCTTCATTACCTTCAACTTGTTGACTCAAGGCTAGTTGTTCGCATAGTCCCTTCCCACGTACTAGTTTGGTGACCTTGATCTCGATGTCATATTCCATGACACGAGTTATCCATCTGCACACGTTTCTCATTCGGATCCTTGTTTAGAAGGAAGTCACGACTCCCGCAGAGAGACCAATAATTGGATCTTGTTGTTTGAGACTAGGTGCTTGAATTTCTTTAAACTCTGATCACTTTGCAAGTACATGCTTTTCAATGAAAGAGTACCTAGTTTTGTATTCCTCCAAGCCTTGGTGAAGAAAGCAAGCTGGTTGTTCTAATCCTTCTTTGTTTTGTTGTGCCAAGATTGCAAAATTGTATCTCCACCACCAAAGGCGTATAGCATGAAATCCTTGGAGAAGTTTGGATTGACGAGAGTTGGAGCTTGAGATATAGCCTCTTTTATTGCCTCAAAACTTGCCTTGCCTTGAGATGTCCACTTAAATGCCATGCTCTTCTTGACATCAGTGTTATTGGCTTTACGAGAGCTGCAAAGTTTGGAACAAACTGCGGACAAAATTGATCCTTCCTAGAAGCTTTGAAGAGCCTTCTTATGACTTGTGAAATGCAATGCTCGAATTGCTTCAACTCTTTACTGGGTCGATCATCAATCCCTCCTTTGAAACAATATGGCCAAGAAGTTTTCCCTCATGAGCCAAGAATATGCATTTTTTGGGATTCAATGATACCCCAAATCTTCTACACCTCTGAAATACCTACCTCAGATGAAAGAGGTGATCCACTGCATTTTTGGAGAATACAGTGATGTCATCAAGGTATATCAAAACTATTTTATTGATCAACCCCTTGAATGCCATATCCATTGCCCTTTGGAAAGTGGCTCCAGCATTTGATAGCCCAAATGGCATCTTCTTGTAGGCATAGGTCCCCCATTTGGTGGTGAAAGCCGTCTTGAACTGGTCATCTTCCTTCACCATTACCTGATTATACCCTGAGTAGCCATCTAGGAGAGAGAATCTCTCCGAACCGGATACTACTTGCAATATTTGTTCCATTGAAGGAAGTGGGTAATGGTCTTTGAGAGATGCCCTGTTTAGGTCTCGAAATCTACACACAACCTGATTTCTCCACTCTTCTTCTTGACCGGAACCAAGTTTGCGACCCAGCTTGAGTGCTTGATCGGGAATATAATGCTTGCTTCTATTAGCTTATTTAGCTCTTTCTTCATTAGAGGCTCAATGTGAGGGTTGACTGGTCTCTTGCTTCTACCTGATGGGCTTAGCATCTGGATCCAATTCTATGGTATGCTGAGCCAGGTTGGGATTGAAACCTTTCAAGTCTTCATAGCTCCAAGTGAAGACATCTGGAAATTCTTGGCAAAGTTGTATGAAATCTGATTTCTCCTGTTCAGTGGCTACCTTGCCAATTTGAAGTGTTTTGTTTTCCCCAATCAGAATTGGCTCTGAATCTTCTCTTTTTGACTTTGTATGTTAGCCTTTTCCTTACGGGCTGGTCATTAGGGTTGAAGATAGACTCAATGTTACTAAACCCCTAGGAAGCTTGTTTGTCCATGCAGCTTTGCACTACTTGATCCCCATCTTGCTGCTCTAATCATCATCGATTCCTAGTGAGAATTCAGCCTCTTCTTGTAAGAAATTGACGATCTGTTGATCGTTCTCAAACACACTGCCAATGGTGTTATTATCTCTGAAGCTATTGGCCTCACAATCACATGGACATGTGGCTGTGTTTTTTCCCTTTTGATGTTGTCAACCACATCAAACATTGCTCCAATAGCTGCGAGCCTATCCGCGGCTTCATTTTTCTTCCTAGGTATGGACGCGATATTGAAAGCTTCGAAATCCTCAAGGTCCCATACCCTGTTCTTGTAGTTCTTTAGCAGTTCATTCTTTGTAGCATGTTGTCCCCTGACTTGATTGACGATTAGTTCACTGTCACCAAAGACTTGCAAGTTCTTTATTTTCTTCTTGATTGCCCAATGTATCCCTTGCACCAAGGCTTCATATTCAGCAGTGTTATTTGAACAGGAAAACTGGAAACGGAAGGCTGAGTAATACCTTATACCTTGTGGTGAAATGAGCATAGCTCCTCCTCCTGCACCTTGTCTACTCCTTGATCCATCAAAGAACAACTGCCATACTTCATTCTTGTCCTTATGATCGGCTTGGTGATCTTTGGGGAGGTTGATCCTCTTCATGTAAACAATAAACCCCTAGCTCAGATTCTTCTACTTCTTGATAAGGATCAAAAGCATGCACCTTGCTTGCCCATTCATCAAGAGTCAAATCCAGGATACTTCCAACCTTGGTGTCAGCCTCGTCAGTGCTAGGGTGATCTTCTTGATCAAATGCTGAGCAATTGGCATTAATCTGACTTGGAGTGTAAGGCTCAATATGGAAGTTTGCAATAGGTTCAGACCTAATTGTAGCCTTAGTTCCATACCTTGTTCTAAACAGCATGTGAGACCAATCCGCCGAAAGATAGCCTCCAATTTTAGCAGTGAAGTCTCTTGACAAGCACAATGCAAAGAGTGGTGGAAGGTCTATGACTGATACATCTTGTAAAACAACAACATTTGGACATGCATGCAAGGTAAGACTCAAATTTCTAATCACTCCAACTATTGCTATTGCTGTCCCATCTAGCTGCACTACCCCTTTAGATGTTATTTCATACTGGAGCCCTAGCTGATCAGCTATCTGTTTAGGCATTACTGAGCTACTTGCCCCGGAGTCTATCATGCAATTATGTACTAGCTGATTTCCAATGATTAACGAAACATAGAAAGGGGGGCTTCAACATTTTACCTTGTTGTGCTCCATGACTTCCTTCAGGCTGGGCAGCATTTGTAAGCACTTTGTCTTGCATCTGAACCTGCTGATTCGAAGTTGGCCAATCCTTCATGGCAGCTTGCAGCAGATCTCTTTGGCCTGGGATGGATAGGGATTCCCACATAGATATATTGACGTTTGTCTTCTTCATCTGATCAATGATACTGAATGGTGATGAAGGATCTCTCTGCTGTCCCTTGGTTTGCACATTTACTCCTTGTACGTGGGCAGCAACAGCTGGCATTTGAGTTGGCCTAGGGGCTGTTCTTGGCTGCCCTTGTGCATTTGAAATGGGACTTTGCTTGCCAATCATTTCTGGAGTCATAGAAGGTTGTGGGCTGGTTGGAGCTAGTGGCTGCTCCTCACCCAAATTTCTCCTTTTTGACCTTGTGTTGGCTGCTGACACCTTGAGAAACTACTTGATTCATGCCACAGAAATCCTCTGCTTGCCAGTTCACCAATGTGGTGTCATTTGGGGCTGATTGTTGTTGGAATGTTTCTTGTTGTTGACTGTTTCCTTGACTGCCCTCACCCTCCACACCAGTAGTTGTCACCATCAATGCTTGATTGAGGGCACCATTGAAACACATGGATTGGTTATGAGGCTCGTTGCATGGAAAGCACCAATCGTATTCCTGAGCAATGTTGTTCTGTGTTGGCACTAATGCCTTAGAGGTAGATATGACATTTGGATTATAGGGCTGGAATGGTCTATTGGCAGGAGGCCTTGTTTGATTCATATTTGCAGCTGGATTAGGTGGTCTTTGTGGTTGGTATGGCTGCCTATTAGGTTGAGCTTGGGGTTGATAAGAAGGTCTGAAACCTTGGGCTTGTTGCCTCTTGAGAGTAACTAGCTCATTGCCTAGGTTTTGCAATTGCTTCATGACCTCTTGAAGCTCATTTGGGGCACTTGGAGATGAAGTGGAAGCTTCATTTGAACTCTGATTTCTAGGAGTGGGAGAAGGAGCCAAATTAGGTGCTTGACTAGTGTTTGGACTCTCTAAACTTGGAAACAATGGCATGGGAGGTCTAGGGGCAAGTTTTCCAGCTTGAATCAAACAATTTTCAGCCCTAATGGCAATGCTATAAGCCATAGGGATTGTTGTGCCTCCCATGGACTGAATTAACATAGAAATATCAGAATTTAAAGCTTTGAGATAGTATAGAAAAGCACCTTCTACTTTGTTGTTGGCCTGACTACCACTTTGGAATCCTCTCCCAAGTCTTTTGAAATCTGAAGTTGAAATCGGTCAGTTTGCTCATTGGGAGCTCTCTTGATGGTTGTCAGCTGCTCCAAAAGAGACAAGTTGTCTCCCTTCTCTCCAAATTGCTCGTGAAGTGCTATACACAGCTGATTCCAGTTTGTGATAGAACCAACTCCAAGGCTCCTAAACCATTGTAATGCTTTACCCTTGAATGAAGATGCCAGTAACTTGACAGCCACTTGCATTTCATTGATTTCATGGATTGCACAAAGGTTAGCAATATCTTTAACATGATCACTGGAGTAGTCGATTTTCTCCGGTGAAGTAGGGAATGTTCTTGAGGCTGCGATAGGAAGCTGGATGTTGTGCATTGAGAGCAAGTGGGCTCTTTGCTGTGAAGTTGATGTAGGGGTTGTTCTGAGCCATTCTAATTGGTCTTAAAACCCTTGTTGACTGAATGAAAGGCCTACCAGGTGGAGGAGTTGAGAGAGTTCTATTTGGTGGAGATGGAGACCTTTGAATCCTTCTTCCTCTTTGCCTTCTTCTCGGAGATAATTGCAGGTATTCAAACATCACTTCTTCTTCTCCACTCTTGACCTTGTGGTGATTCTTCTCATGAAGTTTTCGAGGCTGCCTTTTGAAACCAGTTGATTTTTCCCCTTGGAGTCACCAGATATGCAAATAATAGCTCTTTTTAAGCAAGAAAAATGTAGCAGATGCACATCAACCCTGCTACAATAAAAATGAGACCTCTAGGTCCCACCGGGCGTGCCAAAACTGTTAGTGCAAAATCACAGCACCCCTGGATGCTGGTCAGGTTTCTAGGTTGACCATACTATCATCCAGTGTGATTGCATAACATTGAATCCTTTCTCCAAGTGTGGGACTTGAAAAGTGAGAAAGGATTCTCCGAGAGAAAAGGTGGTTCTATTCCTCTGTTTAGATGCACACGAAATATAGAGGGTTTGCTCGAAACCTAATCTAATCTACTGCCAGGAGACGGGGTAAGAAGATGCATAAAAATAAATCTAAGCTAATAGAGGTGATGCAGGAATGAAGAACACCTATCTTGCTTTAGTAAACACGAGACCATTCAAATGTGATATAAGATCATGCACGAGATAACAAAACTTGCGGTGAAAGACCGGGAGGATGCAAAATGAACACGAGAGGGTTGAGAATCATCCACGACACATGTATTACTTGCTCCAAAGATTGATACAATACACTACGAGAATGCCAAGAGGCGAGTCGTCGTATTACGAGTTTCAAATGAGAGGTTTGAACTCCACAAATTCGCCTGATAGGAGAAGAAGGGAGGAGCAAAACAGAAAATGTTTGACCTTTTGAAAGAAGCCCCTCTTTACAATATATAGGAAGAATGAGAGAGGGAAAAGAGAGGAAATTTAGAATCTGCCCCAACCACTTCTAGGTCATATTTTAAATCATCTCATTATGGTAGAAGTAGTGGATCCTGGCAAACGGCGGGCTTTCTAATAGAAGCGGTGAACTGTCTGCTGCATTAAAGTTGGTTGTTGAAGCATCACTTCTGGCATTACCACGCGTCAGGGATGTTTTCTCAATTTTCTCTCTCCAAACTGAACCAAAATGCAAGATTGACCCCAGAATCATGTAGATAATTTCAACAGCTTTCCGTTGATATAAAGAACGTGCAAATCCGAGCTGGATCGAAAGATATGACGATCTGAAGATTTAGGGCACGAAACAGGCCAAAACGGATTTTGAAATCTTTTCCCCGCACTCTGCCACCTGGATGACACGTGTCAAGCGCTGATTGGATGCGTAATTATCTCTCCTTCCCTGTCCCTACGGGTTTCCTGCTTCATTGGACACGTGTCCTCTTTTTATTGGCTCGGGTCAGTGCTTGAAACCTCACCCTTTGACTTTTGGACTTTCTCCCTTGTGACACGTGTCGTGATTTGATTGGTTCTCGGGCCTGCCGGATTTTCACGTCCTTCACGTACATTTGTTCCCGGATGTCCCAAACTATTTGGGACAAAAACTCCCGATCCGCCCGAAATGGGCTTCCTTGTCCCTCATTTGGCCGATGACACGTGGCGTTGCTTGATTGGCTTTCGGCTCCTTGACTATCCACGTCCCACGCGTCCCTTTGTCCCAACTGTCCCAGTGCTGAAGTTCCCCATTTCAGCTGAACCGGCCGGTTCGTATCCTTCACGTACATTTGTTCCAACTGTCCCGGACTGTCTGGGACAAATTCTTCCGAACCACCCGAAATGGGCTTCCTTTGCTCTCGGCCGCTTCACCTTTTCGCGTCCTCGTGGCCCAGATGTCCCAACTGTTTGTCGATTTTCTTCTCCTTCGGCCGAACCGGCTTTCCGCATCCCACATGTCTCGATGGCCTAGATGTTCCTTTGTGAAAGTTCTCCTTTTCAGCCGAACCGGCCGGTTCGCGTCCTCCACGTACATTTGTTCCAACTGTCCCAAAGGTGGCCTAGAGCAGGACTTAGCCAATTTCACGATTTTTCTGAATCAATCTACTTGCTTAGAACTAAAAACAACTGATGTGCATGTTATCAAAATTTACCACAGGGAACTTTGGATCAGAAATTTTTGTTCCAAAAATTTTCAGGTTTTCTTCTTTCCTTGGATGGTGCCTCGAAAGGTGGAGGTGCAATAATTGAGAAAACATGGCCAACAAAAACAATTAATTGTTTCCTACATTTTGGCTTAGGTTACTAGGGTTTCTCACTCTTTCTCTCAACCACTTGGAGTTTTCTATAAATGTAATTTGGAAGCTCATTCAAAGGGGTTCCAACAAGTGGATTCTAACAGGTCACACAAGCTGGTGGATTAGACACTTCCAGGTTTACCCTTCTCTTCACAATGTGTGAATATGTAGGATCTCAAGCCTTTCTTCTCAAAATGTAATAGCAGCTTATGCCATTTTCACTGATGTAATGACACACTATTTAAGTGCTTGAAGTAATGAGAATTATTCTTTGTGATCAAATATACTTCCTTTTATGATTTTGTTGCTTCTATTTTCCTCTCTCATGTTTTCAGGTGCATAGTGCAAGTTCTGGTTTCCATTGTAGGTTTGTGGAGTTTTGTGCTTATCAAGTGGTGAAATATTGGATGCACTGGAGTTATGGTTCCTGTTCACCCTTCTCAAGTTCATCCTATTTCACTTGGGAGATTGGTTGTTTGTTGTCGATCGAGTTTAACAAAGAAACATCCACCACGGTTATTTTGTACCCTTTCTAGCTGCGATAGGTGAAGTTGATCAATGATACAAGCATACCTCCCACATTAACCCTTCTAGATGTTAAACATCCCTTAATTTGGTGCATCACCACTTCTATTTAGGTTTCATTTCCTTGCATATCCCTTTCCGCAATCCCATGACATGTTGGCATAGGATAGATATCCTTTTATATTACATTAGAAGTAGTGTTGTGTTTAGTTTAGTTTAGTGTTGTGTTGTGTTGTGTTGTGTTGTGTTGTAATACCATGTGTTCAATCGATCAATGTTGTGATTCACTTTCGGGCCATTCACGGGGTCTGATGCCAAAGAACATAAAAATTTCCTCTAGAGGAGCTTCTAGTCTTCCTTGGTTTTTTTTCGAGGCGCTTGTTAAAGGTTCACGGTTGAAGTGTTTTGGATCATGTAGGCTTGGCGCATGCAACATTCCCACATGATATTGATTATGAGGCATATTGCAAGGGAAGCACCATTATGAATCTTGTTCCAAATTGTTTTGAAGTGGAATGAGCACACGACTTATACTTGAATGCTTGGAAGAGAGGGTGCGGGAGAAACAACTTACAAGAGGAAGATGCGCATTAGCATTCCATATATCATTTTGCTGATTAGGTGCATATCTTTGGTTTACATATTGATTCCACCAAGGATTATTGTTTTGGCTATACACATGATTAGAATTACCTCTATAGGCATGTAGATGATAAATTTATGATCGAGCCTTTTATTATTCATCCTCATTTTTTTGCACTTTGGAGTGTAGGATGTAGATGCAATTGGCTTGAACTTTTCTCGGGAACAAAAATAGGGGCCACAAAGGCTAGGGTGCTTGTGACATTTTTGGAAAAATGGCATAAGCATTCTAGAAACTATCTTTCCCACCTTAATAATACTATTTTCTACCCTTAATACAATACTATAAGTAGGCTGTAAGGTCCTAGCTCCCATAGATTGAATCATGATTAACGTATCATTGTTTAGTGCCTTTAGATAATATAGAAAAGCATGTTGGGCTATAGATATTACCATAAGAGGGATTCTATCCTAAGTCTTCTAAAATATGATGTTGAAATCAGTCATCTACTCATTGGATGCCCTTTTTTTGTTCTTAGTTGCTCCACCAAAGATAAGTGATCTGAATTATCTTCAAAGTAATTGCAAAGATATGTTCCTATCTCATCCCAGGTGGTAATAGATCCAAGTCTCAAGCCTTGATACCATTGAAGCACTTTACCTTTGAAAGAGGTTGTAAGTAACCTTACTACTACATCATCATGTGTGATCAAATAGAGTGAACACACATTTGCTACATCCTGGATATGCTCCTGAGGGGTGACTTGATTCTCACCAGTAAAGTATGGAATACTTTTGAGCACGCCATTTGGCATGTCATTTTGTATAGACAATAACAGGACTTCCTCTGTGAAGTTGGAAAATTTTCTCAATGGAGGAGGTGGCTGATGTGCCATTGCAAGGCGTCTTTAGAGATAGAGATGCGCACATGGGCATTTTGGAATGGACTCTTCTCGGGGATAGTTAGAGGTACTCAAAAGAATCTTTGGGCTGCTGCACTTATTTTTGTATGCACTCTTCTCGTGAAAGGTGCTCAGAACTACTAAAATAGAGATATGGAAATGTTGGGAGTCACCAAATCTGTTGAAACGAGCCTCCAAAGGTTGAAATACTAATTCCACACACTAGAACATAGTAATATGAAATTTAAGATTTCATTGCTTGTCCCACCGGGTGTGCCAGATATTGCTAGTCTTCAAAGTTGTACCCATGTCTAAGATCTGGAAGGGCTAAGATTTTTGAGATCACAATGGAACCATCTCTAAGTTGTGGGACCTTATGTGCTTGAGACCAATCTCTAGAGAAGGCAGGTTCCTCTATCTATTTCTACTGCTATTGCTACTCCTAGTGCTGAAAGGGAAAACTAAACTAATAAATGCCAAGGGACCATGGATAGAAGGAAAATGTGAAAATAAACTACACTAAAAATTGATAGCACCAGAAAGAGAGGGATGAACACTGTCTATTCTGAGAGGGAATGAAAAGAGAACGCGTGAAAGGAGGCTAGGAATGAGTAGTACAGCTGAAAACAAATTTACCAAATCATTCTCATGGAACACAACTAAATAAGGAACTCCAAGAGATGTGAAGTGGCACAATGAAAACACAAGTGTAAAAAAGGCAAGGAGAAGAAATGCAAGCATGTTAGGAAAGAGGATAGTCATAATACTATTGGTGCCATTTTTGAGCTTGCACCATGTTGCCCTAAATTTTCAAATCTGTATCTACTCAAAAAATGTTTTATCCTTTGATTTTATTGTTAGAATTTTTCCCCTTCCAATTGAATGCTTTAAAATACTCACAAACTTGTTGTTTTTCCCTAATTTGAAAGAATAATCCAAGTTTGCCCTTTTCTGTGCCCTAGTTTTTCCAATTTTGTGGGCTATGTCATTTTTCCCTTTGCCAGATCATGGAAAAATTGAAATTGATCAAATCATACTTGTTTGTATTTGAAAATCCAAATCCTAGATTGGGAATGTTGTAAAAACATGGTTCAGTTGATTTAAAATCAAAAAATCTGCCATCCTTGGTGAAAAAATTGAATTCTAGGGCATCCTTTGAATTTTTTGCATTTTGATGGTCATACGGGCATCATTTTCCGTTAAATTCATCCTCAGAAGGTATTGGAAATGTGGCGGTTTCAAATTGGCTGAGGAAAAGTAGGGAAGTGTTGTAACTTTTCATTTTTCACCTTTTTGACAAATGGGCCATTATCGAGCCCGGGGACCCATTTTTCCAAATTTACCTACGTGGCATGTTTTGATTGGAATGGGGATGGAGGGTGGCGGATTCCTTGGAATTTTTGACTTTACTATGTAAAAATTTTAAAATTCAAAAATTGGCGCAAAACCCCGTAAAACGCGAGTGGACACATGTCCTAAAAGTTTCAAAATGGAAGAGTGGGCCGAGGGGGACTTAGAGTTTTTGGCTCTAATTCTATAAAGTTTCAAAATAAGTTTTTCCCCCACTCCAATAAGAGGAGGACATGTGGTAGCATGGGAGGCACAATGGGTTGGTGGGCCGACGGAGGTAAAAGGGGATTTTTTCCCTTTTTCACAAAAAAATACTAAAGTAAATTTTTTTAGCGTGCCCTCGTGAGCCAATCATAGGTGGACATGTGTCCAACGAGAGGATAGAGTGGGTCAGCGGGCCAATGGGAGGTAGGGGAGAATTTTTTTCCGTTTTACAAAGAAGGCTTAAAATAAAAATTTGAAGTCTTTGGCTCACTAGTAAATCATCGAGTGACACATGGCGGGGGAAAAATCGGAGGTGCGGGCCCATGGGGCAAAAAGTGAAAAATTTCAAAAATTCAAAAAGGTCAAAATGTGTAGAATTGAAGTGTGATTTCAATGGGACCCACCATGTTCCATGTGTCAGCTCCAAAATTCAAACATGGAGGGTGGAGGAAAAATTCAAATTTTCCATTTTTTCAAAAATGTCAAAAGTCAAAAAATAAGTCCGAACTTCCTCCCAATCATAGTTTGACGCATGGTAGATCAAGGACAACTATGCATTTTCATTTTTGGCCACCATTTTTCTCCGGAAGCTTGGAATCACAAATTTTGCATCAAATTTCATCAAATTTTTGGTGATTCCATGTTGTTTTGGCCTTCAGGGATCATTGGAATCGGTTTCATGACTCAATATTTTTATTTGAGATGGTTTTGAAGTAATTTTTCCCCATTCCGAGAAAACACGTGAAATGTCAAAATGAAAAGTTACTGAGAGGTAATTTGAAAAGGCAAAAAGATGAAAATGATGAGTAAAAGGTGTTTGCATGCCTCAATGATGAAAAACATGCCTCCATGATGGATAATGATTCAAATATTTGTAATGATTTAATCTTTTTGGGCACACCTGGAAACCTGCGAATGTTTTTCTGTTTGATGTCATTTTCATTGAATCATGAGGATTGTTTTGTAACAAACTTGATCCCATGGAATACTCTTTTCTTAGGAAAGAAGGATCCAATGTGGCAAGAGATATATAATGCATTTTGGAGAAATTGTAAGGGTTGGGAAAAGTTGAAAAATCACGAGCAAATTATGAGAGAAAGCTCATTTTTTTGAGAAACCCACCAAAGAACTAGAATAATTTCTTCTATGTTGGATTTTCATGTATGTGAGTTGGTTATAAGTATATATCCATCACATAGCTCTGATATTGTTCATAAAACTCTTCCCCTACTAATGAATCTAATAAGATTTTGAGTTAGTTGATGTTTTTCTAGGCAATATGATGTCTGTCATCATTTTTAATGCCTGTAAATAGTTTTCATTGTTCTTGTTGCAATCTTGCATTGAAAGTCTTTAGAAATCACATATAATCTCCATTTCTTGTTGATATTTTAGTGGCATTTGCAATCGCATGTTCAGAAGAGCCTTCATCGATAAAGAGATAAACAAATTCAAAATCACTTTACCTTGCTTGATCTGCGAGAGATTGATTGTAAGCCTTTGGGGGCACCTTAGGCATGGTTTGATCAAGGATTTTTGTGTTTAATTGAGTTCTTTAATTCAAGATTTTGTGGTGAGTTCTCAAAGATTGTGTGAAGAGCGCTACCTAGGATTCCATTTATGCTTCTTACGGTTGAAAGAATGTCTTTATTATATGAAGCATTTTATCCGATAGTTGTTTCAAGTATTGTAGAGGTTGTCAAAGATCTAATATATCCCAGGTTTGTCTTGTCAACACCCCACCAAAAAAATTCATTCAAACAAACTAATTATACCCATACTACCCCTGCATTTGCATTGTGTGTCAACAAAAGGATCTAACCCATCTACAAAAATGCACAAGGAAAATCGGCTTATACAATGTCTTGATAACCCTTGCCTTGCATTGAAAATATCTCCATAATCTGGGAGTGACAACTTATGCAAGTTAGATTTGGAGTGTTGATCATATTTTCCCAAGGCCTTTTCATACTACTTGCATAAATTGAGGGATATCTTCATCTCCTTCACCATTTGGGGGTTACAATATAGGTTCTCTTACCTTGGTTGAAAGGCACAACCTAAAATAGTGAGGGTTAGATCAGATCCTTTCAAGGTGCTATCCATCTCTCCACAAATATGAGTGTCAGTTAGATCACATCCCGGCTACAAAATGACACACATCAAGATCTATCTGAATTCAAGCTTCATGTCATATCTCTTATGCTACTCAGACTGAAAAGGAGAACAAATTTGGGTACCAACACTTTTACAGCACAAATGCCGAGAGGACTTCTTGGAATTTCTTGGTGTTTGTGTAATATTTGAAGAGTTTGAGCAAGTTTTGTCTTCCCTTTTTCCATTTCCTAGCAGTTCATACACTTTGGAGTACAGTGTACTTGATGATTTAAGAAGAAGAAGGTATGAATTATAAAACCTTGCAAAGGTTTCAGTACTAGAAAACATTTGACATATTATTTTCATGAAATCTTACATAAATAAGGTGAAATTCCTTAGTGTTGACTCCATGTTGATCGATGTTGAAAATACTAGTTATCTTACCTTTCTATCATTTATAATTTGTTGCTCAAATCTACAAAAATGGAAGGAAGAAGATCTCTCTTCATCAAGGAATTTACTAAGAATTTGTTTACAGATTCAAGAAACTCAGAGCTAGAGGGGAGAAAGGTGTGGAAGGTTGTTGGAGACTTGACTGTAAGAAAGGAGAACCCCATTGTTGAGTTTGAAAGTGAGTAGCCTGTTATTGAGGACTGCAATTCTTCTTCAAGTGGATCTGATTCAGACAATCCTATTGCTGATTTGAATTCCCCATCAAGTGAGGGACCTTCTTGTGCATTTGAAATGCTTGCTCCTAAATATTCTCCTGTATTTTCTAAATTTTCTAGAGATCATCAAGAAGGAGAGCCCTTAAGAGAGATCTATTTTGAAGATTTCATTCCCATTCCCCAAATACCTCTCACTCCTCATCATTTTGTTTCTCCTCCAAGATCACCACCACAAAATAACATGGCTCATCCTCCACCTAGACCCCCATTTGTTGTTAACACCTTTGGTCCCATCAATTTTAGAGGAATTGTTGGGTATGAAAATGCTATCACACAAGATGTGAGAAATAGGTTACCAAAGTTTCAAGGTAACAATGTTATGACTGGAGATCAGCATCTCAAACTTTTTGATAATATGATGGAAGACTTTGAGATAGAGTTTGAAGATGTGTATGTAAAATTGTTCATCCACACCTTAGAGGAGGATGCAAGGGATTGGTACAAGGCTCTACCTGATAATTCTATTGATTCATGGACTAAAATGAAAAATGCATTTAGGTTGCAATATGGTGAAAAGACTGATCCTAGATTTCTTTTGTCTGAGTTTGAGAATATCAAGAAGAACCCTAATGAATCAGTCCATGACTTCAACATAAGGTTTAACAAAATTTTGAGAAGGCTTCTGTTGTTTTGAGGCCTTGTGATGAATCTTGTTTAATCAAATATGCAGATGCATTTGATAAAAAGGTATCCTATTACCTAAGAGGCAAGAACCCTACCAATCTAAGACAAGCTTTCACCATGGCACTTCAAATGAAAACAATATAAAGGCATTGGGAAACCTCTCAAGAGAGATGGTGTAAAATTGATAAACCCTGAAAAACCTCAAGTAGCAAAGGTGCTAAATTAGAAGAGGTTGTTGAAAATTTGACAAGGGATGTCGAGAAAATCTCATACAAGTTGGTAAGAGTTGAGAAGGGAATGGGAAGACTTCACAAGGTCAGTCTAGGCAAGCAATCACAAGATATATTTGGTAATCACCATAGGAATGAGTAGAGGTTTGAGTACAAAGGTAAAGGGCCTGTTGGGTCTGCAAATAGACATCCTCAAGCATGTGAAGGAAGAATGTTACCTGATCCCTTATCTACGAGGATTTTTTCTATTGAAGAAGTTTTTGATATTGATTGGTATGATAGGTGTTTTATGCCCCATCCTCCATGTGAAGCGAGACCAACAAGAAGGTCAAGTTAATAATGATGATGGTATTGATGATGATATTTGCATGATGGGTTGTTCTTCAAGTTCATAAGGAGGAACAACATCTACTGAAGTAATAAGTTCTAGGAATGCTACTACCTTTTGGGATTACATCAAATGGGTACAAGTTTTTCTTCCCCCATACTCTTGAAGTTGATGTAGTGCAAGCTTTTGAAATTCCTAACAATGACTTTGAATACTTAACAGACTTTGATGATTAAGAAATATGATGGTGGTATCCCTTCAGAGGAAGATAGACAATTGTTAATGAATGTTATTGTAGCTCAAGAGAAAGATTATAACACTAGAAGTAAGGTTGTTAAGGGATTTGGGCCTCAAGCCAAACCTAAAACACCCTTGCTCACAAGCATTCCAAAAGAATCTCCTAGGAAAGAAACACTTGCTAAAAGCTCTACTGTCCCAAGAAAAATTATAGTCCTCCTCATGCCCAAGCTGCCAAGAATCACTTGCCATCTTCTTATCTCCCTTCCAATGCTGTTTTGCCAAAGAGTGTCCCCTATGACATAGCCCAAGTATTGATCCAAATTAAAGTGAGTGTTCCAATCATTGAGTTTCTTAGAATTCCTGAGCATAAGAAGAGAGAATTTGAGTACTTGGGGTTGAAGGAAGAGAAGATCACTCCAGGTAGAAATGTAAATGTTGTTGAGACTCCTCCTCAAATCATTGCTAACCTTGAAACACCACCAGCAGTAGAATATCTTGAAGAGATGCTGAGGTATATTTGGGGACATCTTTGGTTGATTCCCAATTTAATGTTGATCCATTTTTCACAACTTTTATTATAAAGGACAGATACTTCACAATTGTATGTTTGATTAAGTGCATCATCTAATATCATGCCTATAGAAGTCATACATTAGTTGGATATCAAAGTGACAAAGACAGCCTATGGAAAGTGTACTACCATGGACTCAAGAGAAGTGCCGGTTGTTGGTTGTGTGAAAGGTTTGGTAGTGTAGCTTGCATCTTATCCAGGGAGGAATTTAAAATTGGATGTTGTGATTGTTGATTACCCTGCCAAATGGGGTATGATTTTGTCAAGAAAGTGGGCTGCAAGTGTTGGATGGAGTGTCCAAATGGATATGTCTTTTTCCCCCATGCCCATTGAGGGTGGCCTAGTCAAGCTCTATGGAGAAAAGAAAATGTTGCATCTAATTAAGGACCCAAACAATGCTACTTATGAAGTATTATTTGCTGATGTTGATGTTGATAATTTTATTGTTTTTGCTGATGGAAAAGAACACAAAATGGATCAATAAAAGTGCCTTGAATAGGTATGTTCTCCTTGGACCTTGCTATTTGATGGAGCTTGCTCAAAATTTGGAAATGGTGCTTTGTGTAATTTTGATTTCTCCTAGCTTGGAAGAAATTTTTTTTTCCTTCAAGCTTAATTTTGAATGTACTAACAACATTGCTAAGTATGAAGCCTTGTTATTGGGTCTAATAATTGCATGGAAGTATGGTGTCAAGGACATCATTGCAAAGGGAGATTTAGAGCTAGTTGTCAAACAAATAAGAAAAGCTGTATGCTACAAAAATCAGCGGATGAAGCGGTATAAGCATACGGTTTGGGATCTAGTTGAGATGTTTGATTCCTTCAATATTATGCACCATGACATGAGTTTGAATGTTTCTACTGATAAGTTGGTAGTTTTGGGGTTAAGATTTTGAGTTTACACTGTTTCACCTTATTGTGAGTACAATGTTGAGGTGTTGAATAGGCCAGTGTCCTTGACAACATCAAGCATTGGCAAGTGTTTGATGATGATTCTCAATTCAAAGGTTCTTGAAAAATCAAGGTGAGTTTGTAGATCAGCATATTGATTGCGAACAAATGGTGTGTATGATGAAGGAAGAGAGACTTTGTTTGGAAAAGATATTATCCAATTGAAAACTAACACCATTCCTAGAGGCCTTGTTGCTATTGAGTCTAATTTTAACAATGATGATTACATCATCAATAGAAACATGTCTACCTCAAGGGATGTGGAAGAGCATGAATTGGAAACAAAGGAAAAACCAGGGAAGATGTGGTTGGGCAACAGATTTAAGCCGGGAATAAAAATAGTCCTATCTTCAATTGTTGAAAAAATATCAAGACTGCCTTGCTGGTCATATCATATTCCGAGCTAAAAGCATATAGAGAAGAATTGTTTCAACATGAGATCCCTCTTAAGGCCATGACTAAGCCATTCGGATATAGGAGGAGAAGGATAATTAATCCAATTCTCTCCATGAAAATGCAAGAGAAGTTAAAGAAGTTGAGAGATGAAGGTATTATTTAGCCCACTAGATATTCATCTTGGGTTGCAAAACTTATGCTGTTAGAAAGAAGAACGGAGAGATTATACTTTGTGTAAATTTTAGAAATCTAAACAAAGCATCCATGAAGGACAACTATCCCTTGCCAAATATGGAAAATGTGTTGCAGTTGATTGTGACAAGGTCGAGTTGCTTTCTACATTGGATGGTTTCTTCGGATACTGATCAAGTGGTTGTCAAAGAATCAAAAAGACTTAAGATAACATTCACTACTCCTTGGGAACATATGTTTTTGTCGGGATGCCCTTTGGTTTGATGAATGTTGGTGCCACTTTTCAAAGAGCAATGGATGTTTCTTTTGTTGGTTACATCAATGAGTTCATTGCGGTTTACCAAGATGATGTGACTATTTTTTCAAGGCGAGAGGTGATCATTTGCAACACTTAGAAGATTCGATCAGATGTAGGGAGTATGGAATTTCTCTTAATCCAAAGAAGTGTCATTTTGGCATGTAAAAGGCCAAGCTGCTTGGTCACATTGTGTCAAAAGATGGTGTTATGATAGAACTGAGAGAGTGGAAGCAATCAACAAA
The DNA here is from genome assembly GCA_018340775.1 of Taxus wallichiana var. yunnanensis. Taxonomy (NCBI): domain Eukaryota; kingdom Viridiplantae; phylum Streptophyta; class Pinopsida; order Cupressales; family Taxaceae; genus Taxus; species Taxus wallichiana. Next base: position 36,278,816 of record CM031235.1, on the reverse strand, counting down.
GTACCTATCCCAAGAACCAAGAAAGGCATCCAATATTTCTTTGGTCAAATTTATTTTATTAGAAGGTTTTTTTCCAACTTTGGTGAGTTGACTCTTCCAATCACAAGCATGCTAAAGAAGGACCAAGTTATCAGGTCGCGCTGTCATTCGACATTTTGAAGGAATTAAGGATGCACTTAAACATGCACCTGTTTTAGCAGCCCCAAACTATAAGAATCCTTTCAAAATCTTTTCCTTTGCCTCTGAGTATACCATTGCTTCTAGTTTTCTACAAAAGGATGAGAATGGGGCTTAGAGGACTATTGCCTTCTTTAGTAAGGATTTACAAGTAGCTGAGCTAAAGTATACAATAATGGAGAAACAAGCATTTGCCTTGGTGAAAGCAACAAAAGTTTTTCGGGCCTTATATATTGATTTCAAAAGTTGTTTCTTATATTCCCCACACCATGATGAAAGACATCTTATCATAAATGGAGATCTCAAGAAAAATATGTAGGTGGGTAAACAAGTTTGCAAGAGTATGATATGGACATCCAAACCACTAAGTTGGTATGTAGTTTGGGCCTTGCTAAGCTCATGGTTGAGAGACACTCACAGAATGTGGAAGTGAATCAGCTAGAGGAAGAAAGGGTAGATGTGCTTGCAAAGTTGTTAAGTTACTGAGTGGTACAAAGATGTGATCTTCTAGCTCGGACACTGTGCTACCCTAGTCACTTAAGTAAAAATCGAAAAGAGCCCTCAAGTTGGCTTCTCGAAATACATCATCACTTCTCTTTGAAAAGAAACACAAAATGGATCAATAAAAGTGCCTTGAATAGGTATGTTCTCCTTGGACCTTGCTATTTGATGGAGCTTGCTCAAAATTTGGAAATGGTGCTTTGGTGTAATTTTGATTTCTCCTAGCTTGGAAGAAATTTTTTTCCTTCAAGCTTAATTTTGAATGTACTAACAACATTGCTAAGTATGAAGCCTTGTTATTGGGTCTAATAATTGCATGGAAGTATGGTGTCAAGGACATCATTGCAAAGGGAGATTTAGAGCTAGTTGTCAAACAAATAAGAAAATCTGTATGCTACAAAAAATCAGCGGATGAAGCAAGTATAAGCATACGATTTGGGATCTAGTTGAGATGTTTGATTCCTTCAATATTATGCACCATGACATGAGTTTGAATGTTTCTACTTGATAAGTTGGTAGTTTTGGGGTTAAGATTTTGAGTTTACACTGTTTCACCTTATTGTGAGTACAATGTTGAGGTGTTGAATAGGCCAGTTGTCCTTGACAACATCAAGCATTGGCAAGTGTTTGATGATGATTCTCAATTCAAAGGTTCTTGAAAAATCAAGGTGAGTTTGTAGATCAGCATATTGATTGCGAACAAATGGTGTGTATGATGAAGGAAGAGAGACTTTGTTTGGAAAAGATATTATCCAATTGAAAACTAACACCATTCCTAGAGGCCTTGTTGCTATTGAGTCTAATTTTAACAATGATGATTACATCATCAATAGAAACATGTCTACCTCAAGGGATGTGGAAGAGCATGAATTGGAAACAAAGGAAAAACCAGGGAAGATGTGGTTGGGCAACAGTTTAAGCTGGGAATAAAAATAGTCCTATCTTCAATTGTTGAAAAAATATCAAGACTGCCTTGCCTGGTCATATTCCGAGCTAAAAGCATATAGAGAAGAATTGTTTCAACATGAGATCCCTCTTAAGGCCATGACTAAGCCATTCAGATATAGGAGAAGGATAATTAATCCAATTCTCTCCATGAAAATGCAAGAGAAGTTAAAGAAGTTGAGAGATGAAGGTATTATTTAGCCCACTAGATATTCATCTTGGGTTGCAAACCTTATGCCTGTTAGAAAGAAGAACGAAGAGATTATACTTTGTGTAAATTTTAGAAATCTAAACAAAGCATCCATGAAGGACAACTATCCCTTGCCAAATATGGAAAATGTGTTGCAGATTGTGACAAGGTCTGAGTTGCTTTCTACATTGGATGGTTTCTTCGGATACAATCAAGTGGTTGTCAAAGAATCAAAAAGACTTAAGATAACATTCACTACTCCTTGGGGAACATATGTTTTTGTCAGGATGCCCTTTGGTTTGATGAATGTTGGTGCCACTTTTCAAAGAGCAATGGATGTTTCTTTTGTTGGTTACATCAATGAGTTCATTGCAGTTTACCAAGATGATGTGACTATTTTTTCAAGGCAGAGAGGTGATCATTTGCAACACTTAGAGAAGATTCTGATCAGATGTAGGGAGTATGGAATTTCTCTTAATCCAAAGAAGTGTCATTTTGGCATGTAAAAGGCCAAGTTGCTTGGTCACATTGTGTCAAAAGATGGTGTTATGATAGACCCTGAGAGAGTGGAAGCAATCAACAAAGTACCTATCCCAAGAACCAAGAAAGGCATCCAATATTTCTTTGGTCAAATTTATTTTATTAGAAGGTTTTTTCCAACTTTGGTGAGTTGACTCTTCCAATCACAAGCATGCTAAAGAAGGACCAAGTTATCGGAGTCGCGTCATTCGACATTTTGAAGGAATTAAGGATGCACTTAAACATGCACTGTTTTAGCAGCCCCCAGACTATAAGAATCCTTTCAAAATCTTTTCCTTTGCCTCTGAGTATACCATTGCTTCTAGTTTTCTACAAAAGGATGAGAATGGGGCTTAGAGGACTATTGCCTTCTTTAGTAAGGATTTACAAGTAGCCGAGCTAAAGTATACAATAATGGAGAAACAAGCATTTGCCTTGGTGAAAGCAACAAAAGTTTTTCAGGCCTTATATATTGAGTTCAAAAGTTGTTTCTTATATTCCCCACACCATGATGAAAGACATCTTATCATAAATGGAGATCTCAAGAAAAATATGTAGGTGGGTAAACAAGGCTGCAGAGTATGATATGGACATCCAAACCACTAAGTTGGTATGTAGTTTGGGCCTTGCTAAGCTCATGGTTGAGAGACACTCACGAGAATGTGGAAGTGAATCAGCTAGAGGAAGAAAGGGTAGATGTGCTTGCAAAGTTGTTAAGTTACGAGTGGTACAAGATGTGATCTTCTAGCTCGGACACTGTGCTACCCTAGTCACTTAAGTAAAAATCGGAAAAGAGCCCTCAAGTTGGCTTCTCGAAATACATCATCACCTGTCTTTGGAAAAGAACACAAAATGGATCAATAAAAGTGCCTTGAATAGGTATGTTCTCCTTGGACCTTGCTATTTGATGGAGCTTGCTCAAAATTTGGAAATGGTGCTTTGGTGTAATTTTGATTTCTCCTAGCTTGGAAGAAATTTTTTTCCTTCAAGCTTAATTTTGAATGTACTAACAACATTGCTAAGTATGAAGCCTTGTTATTGGGTCTAATAATTGCATGGAAGTATGGTGTCAAGGACATCATTGCGAAAGGAGATTTAGAGCTAGTTGTCAAACAAATAAGAAAACCGTATGCTACAAAAAATCAGCGGATGAAGCGGTATAAGCATACGGTTTGGGATCTAGTTGAGATGTTTGATTCCTTCAATATTATGCACCATGACATGAGTTTGAATGTTTCTACCGATAAGTTGGTAGTTTTGGGGTTAAGATTTTGAGTTTACACTGTTTCACCTTATTGTGAGTACAATGTTGAGGTGTTGAATAGGCACTGTCCTTGACAACATCAAGCATTGGCAAGTGTTTGATGATGATTCTCAATTCAAAGGTTCTTGAAAAATCAAGGTGAGTTTGTAGATCAGCATATTGATTGCGAACAAATGGTGTGTATGGATGAAGGAAGAGAGACTTTGTTTGGAAAAGATATTATCCAATTGAAAACTAACACCATTCCTAGAGGCCTTGTTGCTTCTATTGAGTCTAATTTTAACAATGATGATTACATCATCAATAGAAACATGTCTACCTCAAGGGATGTGGAAGAGCATGAATTGGAAACAAAGGAAAAACCGGGGGAAGATGTGGTTGGGCAACAGTTTAAGCCGGGAATAAAAATAGTCCTATCTTCAATTGTTGAAAAATATCAAGACTGCCTTGCTGGTCATATTCCGAGCTAAAAGCATATAGAGAAGAATTGTTTCAACATGAGATCCCTCTTAAGGCCATGACTAAGCCATTCAGATATAGGAGAAGGATAATTAATCCAATTCTCTCCATGAAAATGCAAGAGAAGTTAAAGAAGTTGAGAGATGAAGGTATTATTTAGCCCACTAGATATTCATCTTGGGTTGCAAACCTTATGCACATTAGAAAGAAGAACGAAGAGATTATACTTTGTGTAAATTTTAGAAATCTAAACAAAGCATCCATGAAGGACAACTATCCCTTGCCAAATATGGAAAATGTGTTGCAGATTGTGACAAGGTCTGAGTTGCTTTCTACATTGGATGGTTTCTTCGGATACAATCAAGTGGTTGTCAAAGAATCAAAAAGACTTAAGATAACATTCACTACTCCTTGGGAACATATGTTTTTGTCAGGATGCCCTTTGGTTTGATGAATGTTGGTGCCACTTTTCAAAGAGCAATGGATGTTTCTTTTGTTGGTTACATCAATGAGTTCATTGCAGTTTACCAAGATGATGTGACTATTTTTCAAGGCGGAGAGGGTGATCATTTGCAACACTTAGAGAAGATTCTGATCGATGTAGGGAGTATGGAATTTCTCTTAATCCAAAGAAGTGTCATTTTGGCATGTAAAAGGCCAAGTGCTTGGTCACATTGTGTCAAAAGATGGTGTTATGATAGAACCCGAGAGAGTGGAAGCAATCAACAAAGTACCTATCCCAAGAACCAAGAAAGGCATCCAATATTTCTTTGGTCAAATTTATTTTATTAGAAGGTTTTTTTCCAACTTTGGTGAGTTGACTCTTCCAATCACAAGCATGCTAAAGAAGGACCAAGTTATCAGTCGTGTGTCATTCGACATTTTGAAGGAATTAAGGATGCACTTAAACATGCACTGCTTTTTTGCAGCAGCCCCAAACTATAAGAATCCTTTCAAAATCTTTTCCTTTGCCTCTGAGTATACCATTGCTTCTAGTTTTCTACAAAAGGATGAGAATGGGGCTTAGAGGACTATTGCCTTCTTTAGTAAGGATTTACAAGTAGTGAGCTAAAGTATACAATAATGGAGAAACAAGCATTTGCCTTGGTGAAAGCAACAAAAGTTTTCGGGCCTTATATATTGAGTTCAAAAGTTGTTTCTTATATTCCCACACCATGATGAAAGACATCTTATCATAAATGGAGATCTCAAGAAAAATATGTAGGTGGGTAAACAAGCTGCGCAAGAGTATGATATGGACATCCAAACCACTAAGTTGGTATGTAGTTTGGGCCTTGCTAAGCTCATGGTTGAGAGACACTCACGAATGTGGAAGTGAATCAGCTAGAGGAAGAAAGGGGGTAGATGTGCTTGCAAAGTTGTTAAGTTACTGAGTGGTACAAAGATGTGATCTTCTAGCTCGGACACTGTGCTACCCTAGTCACTTAAGTAAAAATCAGAAAAGAGCCCTCAAGTTGGCTTCTCGAAATACATCATCACTTTGTCTTTGGGCTGGCTTAGAAGAACCCTAAAGGTGTCCTCTTAAAGTGTGTAACTGAAGATGAAGCTCCCAAGATAGTTGTTGATTTCCATGGGGAGTTTCTGGAGGACACTTTCTTTGGGAGAGTAACAACACATAAGATTTTGAGAGCTAGTAATTGGTGGCCTACTCTCTTGAAAGATGAAACCCAATTGGTTAGAAAATGTGATAGTTGGCAACGTTTCTCTGGAAGACTAAAATCTTCATGCTCCCTTCCTTTACAGCATGTATCAATTGAAGCTCCTTTCAAGTAATGGGGGATGGACTTCATTGGCAAGATTTTAAATCCTTCTAGTGTTGGCCATAAGTGGATCTTTGTAGCCACCGAATATTTTACAAAGTGGGTAGAGGCAATCCCCACCAAGAAAGCAACACACCGAGATAATTATGGACTTCTTGTTGAATCAAATCATATGCAGATTTAGAGTCCTAGTCAAGATGGTAGCTAATAATGTCATGTGCTTTAGAGCCAAACCTTTAATGGAAATGTGCAATAAATATGGAATCAATCGACTTATTCTTCAAACTATAAGCCCCAGGAATGGACAAGTTGATTCCAAAGAATAAGAATTTGTTGAATATCATTAGAAGAACCTTGGAGAAAAAAGAAGAAATGGGGTGAATAATTGAAATTTGTAGTTTAGGATGATAGGATAACTCCTAAAAGAGCTATTGGTAAAAGCCCATTTGAATGTGTGTATGGAACTCGGGATTTACTTGCCCTTGCACTTGTAATTATCTTCATTTCAGCTTTCCCAACAAGTTGGAAGATCAAGAGCTTGGCCCATATGAATCAAGGATCAATCATATTATTGAGCTTGATGAGGAGAGAAAGAACATCCCATCAAAGGCATGTCGATTTAGGGAAAAATTAAAGAGATTGTTTGACAAGAAGGTCATTCCTAGAGCCTTCAATGTTGGAGATTTGGTTTTGTTGTGGGATAGTAGGCATGAAGACAAGGGAAAGCATGACAAATTTGATGCATTATGGATGGGCCCTTATGCCATTTATATTAGAAATGGTGATCATACCTTCTCTCTTAAGGACTTAGATGGGGAATTGTTGGAGCTGCCTATTAATGGCGGACATCTAAAGCATTTCTTGGATTAATCCCCAAATATGAGGTATGCACCAATTTTATAGTTGTGTAGTCTTTGTTTTTGCTTTGTTTTTACTATTTTGTTGGTGTGTGGTTTGCCCTTATTCTTGGAAGCCTTTACTCGTAGGTTTCTCGGCTCATTTTGAAGGATGGTCTGGTTTTTGGTGTCTTGCGTATTGAATCCTTTGGCCAATGGATATTTTGGCACTTGTTCTACGTTTTGTCCTTGTGGCACTCAGTGGAAGTGCCCATCCCTAAGCAAGAGCTGATGTTGGTGCCATTTTTGAGCTTGCATCATGTTACCCTAAATTTTCCAAATCAGATCGCTCAAAAATGTTTTATCCTTTGATTTGATGGTCTGTAATTTTTCCCCTCTAGTTGAATGCTTTAAAATGCTCACAAACTTGTTGTTTTGCCCTAATTTGAAAGAATAATCCAAGTTTTCCCTTTTACTGTGCCCTAGTTTTTCCAATTTTGTGGGCTATGTCATTTTTCCCTTTTCTAGATCATGGAAAAATCAAAATTGATCAAATCATAATTGTTTGTATTTGAAAATCCAAATCCTAGATCGGGAATGTTGTAAAAAACATGGTTCAGTTGATTTAAAATTGAAAAATCTGCCATCCTTGGTAAAAAAATTAAATTCTAGGGCATCCTTTGAATTTTTACATTTTGATGGTCAAATGGGCATCATTTTCTCATCAAATTCATCCTCATAAGGTATTGGCAACATGGCGCTTTCTAATATCTTTGAGGAAAAGTGGGAAGTTTTGTAACTTTTCATTTATTGCCTTTTCACAAATGGGACATTTTCGGGCCTAGGGACCCGTTTTTTCCAAATTTACCTACGTGGCATGTTCTAATTGGCGGGCGGCGGCGGTGGTTGGATTCCCTTGGAATTTTTAGACTTTACTTTGCGAAAGTTTTAAAACTAAAAATTGGCCCAAAACCCCGCAACCAATCGGAGTGGACACATGTCCTAACAGTTTCAAAATGGAAGTACGGGCCGAGGGGGACTTATAGTTTTGGCTCTAATTCTATAAAGTTTAAAAATTAGTTTTTCACCTACTCCAATAAAAGGAGGACACGTGGCAGCATGGCAAGCATAGCGGGTCAGCGGTCGGCAAAGGTAAAGGGGATTTTCACTTTTTCACAAAATATTAAAGTAAAATTTTTAGCATGCCCTTGTGAGCCAATCACGGGTAGACACATGTCCAACGAGAGGATAGAGCGCAGAGTTGGCGGGTTGGTGGAGGCAGGGATATTTTTTTCCCTTTTACAAAGAAGGCTTAAAATCAAATTTTGAAGTGTTGGCCCACTAGCGAATCATCGAGCGACATGTGGCAGGGGAAAATTGGAGTACGGACCCGAGGGAAAAAAGCGAAAATTTTCAAAAATTCAAAAAGGTCAAAATGCATAGAACTGAAGCACGATCCCAATGGGACCCACCATGTTCCATGTGTCAGCTCAAAAATTCAAAGGCGGAGGGTGGGGGTAAAAGTAAAATTTTCCTTTTTTTCAAAAACGTCAAAAAGTTAAAAAATAAGCTTGAATTTGTTCCTAATCATAGTTTAACATGTGGCGGATTAGGGGCAACTATGCATTTTCATTTTTGGCCACTATTTTTCCTCCAGGAAGCTTGGAATCACAAATTTTGCAATAAATTTCATCAATTTTTGGTGATTCCATGTTGTTTTGTATACAGGGATCATTAGAATCAGTTTCATGACTCAATATTTTGATTTGAGATGTTTTTGAAGTAATTTTTCCCCAGCCTGAGAAAACATGTGAAATGCCAAAATCAAAAGTTGCAGAGGTAATTTGAAAAGGTAAAAAGATGAAAATGATAAGTAAAAGGTGTTTGCATGCCTCAATGATGAAAAATGTGCCTCCAGGATGGATAATGATCTAGATATTTGTAATGATTTAATCTTTTTGGGCACACCTGGCAACCTACGAATGTTTTTATATTTTATGTCATTTTCATTGAATCATGAGGATTATTTTGTAACAAAATTGATCCCATGGCATATTCTTTTCTTACGAAAGAAGGCTCCAATGAGGCAAGAGATATATAATGCATTTTAGAGAAATTGTAAGGGTTGGGAAAAGTTGAAAAATCATGAGAAAATTCTGAGTGAAAGCTCATTTTTTTAGAAACCCACCAAAGAACAAGAATAATTTCTTCTATGTTGGATCTTCATGTATGTGAGTTAGTTATAAGTGTACTGCCATCACACACGGCTCTGAGATTGTTCATGAAACTCTCCCCTACTTGATGAATCTAACAAGATTTTGAGTTAATCTATGTTTTTAAGGAAATATGATGTCTATTATCATTTTTAAATGCCTGAAAATAGTTTTCATTGTTCTTGTTGTAATCTTGCATTGAAAGTCTTTAGAAATCACACAGAATCTCCATTTCTTATTGATAGTTTATTGGCATTTGCAATCTCATGTTCAGAAGAGCCTTCATCTGATAAAGAGATAAATAAATTCAAAATCACTTTACCTTCCTTAACTGCAGAGATTTCTTGTAAGCCTTTGGGGCACCTTAGGCATGGTTTGATCAAGTATTTTTGTGTTTAATTGAGTTCTTTATTTTAAGCTTTGTGGTGAGTTCTCAAAGATTGTGTGAAGAGTGCTGCCTAGGCTTCCATTTATGCCTCTTCTGGTTGATAGAATGTCTTGATTATTTGAAATATTTTATTTGATAGTTGTTTCAAGTATTGTAGAGGTTGTCAAAGATCTGATATATCCTAGTTTTCTTGTCAACACCCCACCAAAAAAAAAAAAAAAAATCATTCAAATAAACTAATCCTACCCATACTACCACTACATTGCATTGTGTGTCGACAAAAGGATCTAACCCATCTACAAAAATGCACAAGGCAAATCATTATTATACAATGTCTTCAGTAACCCTTGCCTTGCATTGAAAATATCTCCATAATCTGGGAGTGACAACTTGTGAAAGTCATATTTGGAGTGTTGATCATAGTTTCCCAAGGCCTTTTCATACTACTTTCATAAATTGAGGGATATCTTCATCTCCTTCACCATTTGGGGGTTAAAAATAGGTTATCTTACCTTGGTTAAAATGCACAACCTAAAATAGTGAGGGTCGATTAGATCCTTTCAAGGTGCTATCCATCTCTCCACAAATATGAATGTCGGTTAGATCACATCCTGCTACAAAATTACACACATCAAGATATATCCGACTTCAAGATTCATGTCATATCTCTGATGCTACTTAGAATGAAAAGGAGAAAAAAATTGGTACCAAAAATATGATGCTTCTATTACTTCTAGAAATGAACAAAGTTGTTACAACAATGAAAGAGACTGTATATCCACATGTATAAGCCAAATCTAGAGGTCTCAACTTAGAATATAAAATATGAATTCCTTAGGAAAAATGCATAAGGATTCATAGTATTCAACATAAATAATGAGCCTAGATCTTACATTTATAGATGAATCATTGAAGGAGAAGAGAAAGAGGGAAAAACCAGATTTGAAATACAACCACCAACAAGAAACATTCAATGCCTACAAATCTACCTAAGAATCTATTGAATGCACTTCCCAGGTATGTTTGGCATGTTGGAGGAGGAAGGAGGTCAGATCATATCAAATCAGGTGGTTGAAGCAATAAGATCTTCTTCATTAATGCTCAGAAAGACATTTTTCCATATCTCACCTACCAGGTTCACCAAAATTTGAATTTGTATGTCTAGCACTATGGATGATGCCACCAGCTCTCTCGACAAGTCCTGGAACACACCGATCAGATCTCTGTAGTAAAATATATGGATTTCGAGTATGTCGAGATCCGTCTGCACATGAAAGACATGTGGCATGTGTGAACTAGCTGAAAGGATGGCCAACTATGCAAAATGTTTGTCGTTTCTGCCACGTGTCACTCACTAATTTTCTACAATGATTTGGCACCACTGTTAGCATGCTTTGGATGGTTGTGGTTGGAACAACTTTGAAACATGTCAAAAGAAGACTTGGCACATAAGGACACAAAGGAGGGCATGAGGGAAGGGCATGCGAAAGAAAATAGAGGAATGTGCATGTGATGCACGTGAGGAAATGAGGCAAACTAGTGAGAAGAGAATGCATGGTCAAGACGTAACCATTACAATATGATGTGTAGGCACGCGCAAGGGTGAACGTCTACCATAAAGAAGGAAAATGCACAAAATATGCATATAAGGGGAAGATAGAACAAAGAAGAAAAGGAAGGAAGGGAAGAAGGGGAAGCATGCAAGGGCGCGTGAGGAAAATAAGGGAATGTGCTAAGGGGATTTAAATGCGCATAACCTTGAAATAAAGAGCTTAGAGCTATAAGATGTGTACAAGTTATCCAAATCACTAGGAGATTTATTTAGATAATAGAACCATTCCACTTGTATGAGCCCCATATATGCCTTCGTACACCTCTCTGATTGTTAAAATAGATTATTCCAACTTAAGATAGTGTAATATATTCCCATTGTAGCCTCGACGATAGAGATTGAACCCAAGTAGGGTATAATGAACTATGTATTGGATGAGGTTAAGTTTTTCAGAAAGGGTAATGTTGGCAGTGAAGGTTTAATCCAGTAGGTAATTAAAAATATCAAGATACCAAGGGGATAAAGGACCAACAACTTCACATACTAAGCAATATTCTACCATGTCCTATGCAGGTACCGTCAAATGTTCTAAAAATAATGGCATGTCATTTTTACCTGGTGGAATGCATAACAAATATGAAATTGTAGCCATGGCATCCAATGAGATATTTTTTCCTCTAGGTATCTTCTTAAAGGTGATTTTCACAAATAATTCCTTTAAAGTATCAACCAATTTCTTGTAAGGGATGAGCTTCTCATCATTGACCTTATATTCATCATTCACTTTCTTGATGATCAATTAATAATTACTGATAACATTGAACTGTATCGATATCCAATCATATAGAAATTTTTAATCCTACAATGAGGGCCTCATACTCAGCTATATTATTAGTGCATGGGAAACCAAGTTTGAAAGCCCGAGAATAAAATCACATGTAGGGTGACAAGAAATTTTTTTCTCTGAGCCATGAAAGGTAAATGATCCATCAAAGTATATTTTACATGTGATGGATTCTTCAATATACATCATAGAAGCACCTAAAATGTCCTCGAATCAATGGTTTAGTTCTAGCAAAGGAGATTCAACTAGTTGATCTGTAAACACTTTCCCTTTAACTGACTTCTAGTTGATGTACTCAATATCAAACTCACTAAGCAAGATGATCTAATTAGCCATCCTCCCAATAAGCATGGGTTTAGATAACATGTACTTGAGTGGGTTAACTTTGGATATAAGCTTGGTCTTGTCATTTGACAAATAGTGACAGAGTTTATGAAAAGCTAAAACAACAACCAAGCAAGATTTTTTAATTTGTGGATAGTTAATATCATAACAAATCAAAGTAGGACTAAGGTAATAGATGAATTTATATTTTTGATTCAAATCATACTCCACTAGAATCTTTCCTATAGAAAATTGGGTAGCTAAGATATATAACAACATGGGTTCGATTGTGGTAGGTGGTATAAGAACAGGTGGTTTGGAAAAATACTCCTTGAGAAAGGAAAACATTTCTTGGTGTTCAGAACGCTAGTGAAAGTCAACATATTTCTTGAGAAGATGAGTAAATGAATGAAATTTATCTATAATTTGGGAAATAAATTTGTGGATAGCTTGGATTTTACCTTGCAAACTGTGTAGCTATTTGAGGTTCTTGGGAGGAGGCATTTCTATGATAGTTGTGACCTTTGTTGGGTCCACTTCAATTCCTCTTCTAGAAATAATGAATCCTAATAGCTTCCTTGAAAGCACACCAATGACACACCTTTTTGGTTGATTTTGACCTTATAACCTTTGAGATATTGAAAAATACTTAGTAGGATTTTTTGATGTTCTTCTCTAGTCCAGACTTTCCTAAGATGTCATCAACATAGTCTTCCATAATATCATTCAACATGTCATGGAAGATGACAGTCATATCCCTTTGATAAGTTGTGCCTACATTCTTGAGGCCAAAAGGCATGACTTGGTAATAGAATGTACCCCAAGGGGTAGTGAAGGAATTTTTATGTTGGTCCTCTTCTGTAATTTTGATTTGGTTATAGCCTAAAAATCCATCCATGAGGGATAGAAATCCACTCTGAGTAGTCTATAGGCCTAATGAATCCTACTGCCAATAATTTTTCAAGCTCATCTTTGACTATAGCTACATGAGGATCCATCTTATGATTTTTTTCTTAATTGGATTTGTTGATTATTTCACAACTAATTTATGCACTACTAGAAAAGGATCTAAGCCTAGCATGTCCACATAGGACAAAGAAAATATCTCTAAGAATTTCTAAAGAAGCAAGAATTTTTTTTTCTTCTCTTACACTAAGAGGGAAGCTCCATGTTTAACCATTTTAGGTTCATCTTCAATTCCAATATTAATATTAATAGTCTCCTCCACCAAAAATTTGGATTCATCTTCCATACATGTAGGATTAGGGGGGAGATTGAGATCTTCCTCTAAGGGTGTCTCAACAAGATTTTCACCCTTAGACTGGTCACTTTTTACATCCGGTGATTTTTCAATTTGTTGTAAAGAATATTATTAAAAAATGGTCACATAGCTTATTTTCACGAGGGTTAATATTTTGTTAAGTAATTAAGTATGTGTGTGTGTGTGTGTGTGTGTGTGTGTGTGGTGTGTGTGTGTGTGTGTGTGTGTGTGTGTGTGTGTGTGTGTAACAACTCACGTATAAGAGAAATAGGTGAGTAATGTTGGTAGTTTGTTAATAAGGTTATATCCTAAATGATAGGAAAGTTATTTCCTATAAATATATAATATGTTTCATATGAAATCAAGGAAGAAACTTATTGTGTTAACTCTTTCCAAATTTAATACTTGGTATCGAGCATATTAAATCCTATCTTTGATGGAGATCTAATGAGTTTTTCAGGGCACTTGTGTTGATCATTGGAATTTCCCCAGCCGATGGAAACATTTCTCTTATATGATTAAGCCATAATTTATTGTATTTTCTCTATGTGTTGTTTTTTTGTGCAAGGAGGTTCGATTGTATTTTCTACTGTGTGGTTTATTTTCCCCAAATATGTGTATATAATTTATTTGCAGACTGTGTGAACATCTCCAACTTTGAACAATGGAATAAATATTTGTAACTAGGATTCCATACATGCAAGCCCATGTATGATTGGTGATTATCATTCCAACACTTTGTATATTTTATGAAAAGGAACCCTATGATTTCCACACCTAATTTTTATTTAGTTTCTTTGATATCCTTTTGTGTCTTGCCCGGGGACACCATACCCTTAATTTTTTCTTTGTCATGTTGTCTATGAATAGGTCATGTTTCCTCCATGCAAGATTTATGAAAACAATGGGCCTCTACTATTTCGGTCAACTTAGCTTATTCTCTTTCAAAGTCCAAAATAATCATCATATTTACTGATTGCAAGAAAGTAGGTTGATGTAGAAAATTATCAAAGGAGATGATAATTGTTTAAGGGAATAATTATTTAAGGGAGCCATTATCATTTCAATTGCAATAAGTCATATTTGGAGCTTGAGATCACTCTCTCCAAACAAGAATAATTCAAATTTCTTCAATGTTGCAAAAGATCTATTGAGACATTCGATGCATCACATTTTCATAATTCATGAGCTCCAACCAAAATCGGTATATTGATTTGATAACATACATCGAATTTCTCATGAGTCCTAGTGTTTAAAATGGATGGATTCAGGAAAAAATCATGTTTCTAGGGTCCCCTCATAAATTTTTCTAACTCTCCTGTCCAGGTTGAAAAGAGCAAGCTCTGAGAAAATGCGAAAAAGTTGCAGAAAATAAGCTTGGGCCAGAAAAAATTGTGAAAATCGGCTAAGTCCTTGTCCTAGGAATAGTTGGGACATTCGGGACACCAAGGCGCGGTTCGGCCGAAACGCCTCCAGTGGCCCGCGAAGCACTGGGACAAGTGGAACAAATGTACGCGAAGGGCGCGAACCGCCGGTTCGGCCGAAAAGGAAAATTTTAGCAAAGGGACAATCGGGCCATCGGGACGCGAGGGACGCGGAAAGCCGGTTCGGCCGAAGGAGAAGAAAATCGACTAACTGCTCGGGACATTTGGGCCTTGAGGACGCGAACCACCCGGATCGGCCGAAATGGAGAACTTTCGTACTAAGCAGTTGGGACATCTGGGCCGCGAGGACGCGAAGGACGCGAAAAGGTGAAGCGGCCGAGAGCAAAGGAAGCCATTTCGGGTGGTTCGAAGAATTTTTGTCCCGCACAGCACTGGGACATTTGGGACAAATGGACGCGAAGGATGCGAACCGGCCGGTTCGGCCGAAACGGGAAACTTCAGCACAAGGACAAGTGGGACAAAGGGACGCGCGGGACGCGGATAAATTAAGGAGCCGAAAGCCAATCGATCACCCACGTGTCACCGGCAGAAAAAGGGGACATGGAAGCCCATTTCGGGCGGATCGAGAAGTTTTTGTCCCGCGCAGCACTTGGGACATTCGGGACAAATGGACGCGAAGGGCGCGAAGAGCCGACCCGCACCCACGACCAACCAAATCATGACACGTGTCACAAGGAGAAAGTCCAAAAGTCAAAGGGCAGGTTTCAAGCACTGACCCGAGCCAATAAAAAGAGGACACGTGTCCAATGAAGCAGGAGAAGGAGAGAGAATCACGCGACCAATCAATGCATGCCACGTGTCATCCAGGTGGCAGAGCGCGGAAGAAATTTCAAAACGCATTTTCACTGCTTTGTGCCCTAAATCTTCAGATCGACATATCTTTCGATCCAGAGCTCGATTTGCACGTTCTTTATATCAACGGAAAGCTTATGAAATTCTCTACATGATTCTAGGGTTAATCTTGAGTTTTGGTGTAGTCTAGAGAGAGAAAATCAAGAAACAGCTCTGACACGTGTTCATGGCCAGAAGTGACATTTCAAATGACTGACTGCATTTAATGCGTAATGGGTCGCATTCTCCTAAATCTAGTCAAAATGATAGGGTATGGGTTTGTAAGGTCCCCCATGCCATTTTAATGCATCTGTAGTCAAGGAGGGATGGGCTCCCATGTTTTTGTACGTTTTCTGTCCCCTGGGCTCGACCCATGCAATGTAAAAGCCAGATTTGGCTCATTTCTAAAGGGGGAACATTTCTTTGGATAGCAAGCTTCTTCTTTCACCTGTAACAAGTGATTTTTGCAAGTATCAGACCTCTTCTAAAATTGTAACAGGTTTTCTACCTTTTTGATGTTGTAATACAAGGATTTTGACAATGGAAATGACAATACAAGCTCGTGATCGGGCCACCCTCTCTTTGTTGCTTGTTTCATTTCGCACTTCTCGATTACATCTTATCAGCTTGTGCATGATGTTTTATGTTGCATTTTATGATCTCGTGTCTATCTCAGTAACAAGAAGTGTTCACCACTCCTCCTTTGGTGTATCACCTGTTAGTTTAGTTTCATTTTTGCACTTTCTATCTCTCGTCTCCTTGGATTTTAGAGTAGGATTAGGTTTCAAACCTCTCGTAGTTTTGCAAAATATAGATCTAAATCGAGGAGTTTGAGGAACCAGCCTCTAATCTGAGATTCCTCTCTCAGTTTCACAAGTCCCCACACTTGGAGAGAGGTTTCCATGTTGTGCAATCACACTGGATGCTAGAGTGATCAACCTAGAAGCCCGATCTGCATCCAGGGGTGCTGTGAGTCTGCAACAACAGTTTTGGCATGCACCTGGTGGGACCTAGAGGTCTCATTTTTATTGCAGCAGAGTTGATGTGCATCTGCTGCAATTTTCTTGCTTAAAAGAGCTATTATTTGCATATCTGGCGACTCCAAGGGGAAGAATCAACTGGTTCCAAGCTCAGGCCTGAAAACTCATGAGAAGAATCACCACAAGGTCAAGAGTTGGAGAAGAAGAAGTGTTGTTTGAATACCTGCAATTATCTCCAAGAAGAAGGCAAAGAGGAAGAAGGATTCAAAGGTCTCCATCTCCACCAAATAGAACTCTCTCAACTCCTCCACCTCGATGTGCCTTTCATTCATTCAAAAGATAACAAGGGTTTTAAGACCAATTAGAATGGCTCGTAAACAACCCCTACGTCAACTTCACAGCAAAGAGCCCACTTGCTCTCAATGCACAACATCCAGCTTCCTATTGCAGCCTTGAAGAACATTCCCTACTTCACCGGAGAAAATCGACTACTCCAGTGTGATCATGTTAAAGATATTGCTAACCTTTGTGCAATCCATGAAATCAATGAAATGCAAGTGGTCACAAGTTACCGCATCTTCCTTCAAGGGTAAAGCATTACAATGGTTTAGGAGCCTTGAGCTGGTTCTATCACAAACCGAATCAGCCGTGTATTGCACTTCACGAGCAATTTGGAGAGAAGGGAGACAACTTGTCTCTTTTGGAGCAGCCGACAACTATCAAGAGAGCCCCAACGAGCAAATGACTGACTTCAACTTCAGATTTCAAAGGTCTTGGGATAGGATTCCAAAGGGCAATGTGCCAACAACAAATAAGGTGCTTTTCTATATTACCTTAAAGCTTTGAATTCTGATATTTCTATGTTAATTCAATCTATGGGAGGCACAACCTTACCTATGCTTATAGCATTGCCATTAGAGCCGAAAACTGTCTTATTCAAGCTGGTAAACTGGCTCCTAGGCCTCCCATGCCCTTGTATCCAAACTTAGAAAATCCAAGCACTAGTCAAGCACCCACTTTGGCTCCTGTTCCCACCCCTAGAAATCAAAGTTCAAGTGAAACTTCTACTTCATCCTCTAGTGCTTCAAATGAACTCCAAGAGGTCATGAAACAGTTGCAAAATTTGGGAAATGAGCTGGTTACTATCAAAAGACAACAAGCTCAAAGTGCTAGACCGTATCAGCCTCAAGCACAATACCAGGCTAGGCCCCCATACCAACAAAATAGGTCACCAAATCAGGCTGCAAATCAAAATCAAAGCCAAGTAAGGCCTCCTGCCAATAGACCATTCCAGCCCTATAATCCAAATGCCATATCTGCCTCTAAGGCATTAGTGCCAACCCAGAACAACATTGCTCAGGAATATGATTGGTGCTTTCCATGCAACGAGCCTCATAACCAATCCATGTGTTTCAATGGTGCTCTCAATCAAGCACTAATGGTGACAACTATGGTGTGGAAGGCGAGGGCAAGTCAAGGAAACAACAACAACAAGAAAAACATTCCAACAAAGAATCAGCCCCAAATGACACCACATTGGTGAACCGGCAAGCAAGATTTCGTGGCATGAATCAAGCAAGCTTTCAAGGTGTCAGCAGCCAACACAAGGTCAAAAGGAGAAATTTGGGTGAAGAACAACCATTAGCCCCAAGTAATCCACAACCTTCCACGGCTCCACAAATGATTGGCAAGCAAAAAATCTAGTTTCAAATGCACAAGGGCAGCCAAGAACAACCCCTAGGCCAACTCAAATGCCACCATTGCTGCCCCCATGTACAAGGGGTGAATGTGCAAACCAAGGACAACAAAAGGATACTTCATCCCCATTCAAGATCATCGAATGATGAAGAAGACTAACGTCAATATATCAATGTGGGAATCCCTATCCATCCTGTGCCAAAGAGATCTCACTGCAAGCTGCCATGAAGGATCTGCCAATTTCAAATCAACAGTTCAATGCAAGACAAGGTACTCACAAATGCTGCCCACCTCAAGGAAATCATGGAAGACAACAAGGTAAAATGTCAAGCCCCCCCTTTCTATGTTTCATTAATCATCGGGATAAACTAGTACACAATTGCATGATTGATTCTGGGGCAAGTAGCTCAAGAATGCCCAAGCAAATAGCTGATCACCGGGTCTCCAATATGAAGTAATATCTAAAGGGGTAGTGCAATTGATGGGACAAAGAAGAGAAACCGTGGGAGTAATTAAAGGTTTGAATCTTACCTTGCATACATGCCCCAACGTTACCATTTTACAAGATGTGTCAAGCTGATAGATTTGCCACCACTCTTTGCCCTATGTTTATCAAGGGATTTCACACCAAAATTGAGGCTACTTATCTCGCTGATTGGTCACACATGTTGTTCGTAACAAGATATGGTACTAAGGTCACAATCAGATCCGAACCAATTGCAAACTTTCATATTGAGCCTCATACTCCAAGCCAAATCAATGCCAACTGCTCAAAGATTTGATCAAGAAGATTATCCAAACACAGATGAAGCCGACACCAAAGTTGGAAGCATTCCAGATTTGACTCTTGATGAATGGGCAAGCAAGGTACATGCTTTTGATCCCTACCAAGAAGTAGAAGAATCAACTAGGAGTCTATCAGATGCATACATGAAGAAAACCACCTATATTCCTAAAGATCACCAAACCAAACCATAAGGATGACAATGAGGTATGGAAATTATTTTTCGATGGATCAAGGAGTAGGCAAGGTGCAGGAGGAGGAGCTATGCTTGTTTCACCTCAAGGCATCAAATATTATTCAGCTTTTTGTTTCCAGTTTTCTTGTTCAAACAACACAGCTGAATATGAGGCCTTGATTCATGGACTTCATTGGGCTAGAAAAAAGGGCATAAATAACTTGCAGGTGTTCGGGGATAGTGAGCTGATCGTCAATCAAGTCAGGGGACAACATGCTACAAAGAATGACCTGCTGAAGAACTACAAGAATAGGGTATGGGACCTCATTGAGGATTTCGAAGCTTTCAACATCGTGTCCATACCTAGGAAGAAAAATGAAGCCGCGGATAGGCTCGCAGCAGTTGGAGCAACGTTTGATGTGGTTGACAACATCAAAAGGGAAAAACACACCACATATCCATGTGATTGTGAGGCCAGCAGTTCCGATAATAATATAAGTCGGTAGTGTTTGAGAATGATCAATGATCGTCAATTTTTTACAAGAAGAGGCTGAATTCTCACTAGGAATCAGATGACTAGAGCAGAGCAGCAGATGGGGATCAAGTAGTGCAAATGCGTGACAAACAAGCTTCCCAAGGGTTTAGTAACGTTGAGTCTATCTTCAACCCTAACGACTCAGTTCCCGTAAGGAAAAGGCTAACATACAAAGTCAAGAGAGAAGATTCAGAGCCAATTCCGGTTGGGGAAGGCAAAACACTTCAAATTGGTAAAGTGGCCACTGAGCAGAGAAATCAGATTTCATACAGCTTTTGCCAAGAATTTCCAGATGTCTTCGCTTGGAGCTATGAAGACTTGAGAGGATTCAATCCGAATTTGGCACAACATACCATAGAATTGGATCCAAATGCTAAGCCCATCAAAGTAAGCAGAGACCTGTTAACCCTCACATTGAGCCTCTAATGAAGAAAGAGCTAAATAAGCTAATAGAGGCAAGCATTATATTCCCGATCAAGCACTCAAGCTGGGTTGCTAACTTGGTTCCTGGGTCGAAGAAGAGCGGAGAAAATCAGGTCAGTGTGTGGACTTCCGAGACCTCAATAGGGCATCTCTCAAAGATCATTACCCGCTTCCTTCAATGGAACAAATATTGCAAGTAGTATCCGGTTCGTAGAGAGATTCTCTCTCCTAGATGGCTACTCAGTATAATCAGTGATGGTGAAAGAAGAGGACCAGCTCAAGACGGCTTTCACCACCAAATGGGGGACCTATGCCTACAAGAAGATGCCATTTGGGCTATCAAATGTCAGCCACTTTCCAAAGGGCAATGGATATGGCATTCAAGGGGTTGATCAACAAAATAGTTTTGATATATCTTGATGACATCACCGTATTCTCCAAAAATGCAAAGTGATCACCTTTTTCATCCGAGGCAAGTATTTCGAGGTGTAGAAAATTTGGGGTATCATCAATCCCAAAAATGCATATTCCCGGCTCACGAGGGGAAACTTCTAGGCCATATTGTCTCGAAAGAGGGACTGCAATTGATCCAGAGAGGGTCAAGCCATAAGAGCACTACCATTGCCAAGTCACAAGAAGGCTCTTCAAAGTTTCTTGGGAAGGATAAACTTTGTTCCGCAGGTTTGTCCTGCATTTTGCAGCCCTCTGTCAAGCCCATCACCAAAATGTTAAAGAAGAGCATGGCTTTTAAGTGGACAAAGTAAAGGCAAGGAGATTTTTGAGGCAATCAAAGAAGCTATCTCTCAAGCACCAACTCTCATCAACCTGCTTCTCCAAGGATTTCATCCTCTATGCATTTGGAGGTGATGACACTATTTCTGCCATTCTAGTACAACAGAACAAAGATAATGATGAGCAGCCGATTGCCTTTTTCAGCCAGAGCTCTAGATGACTGTGAGGTGAGGTACTTCTTTTATTGAAAAGCATGTACTTGCAGTAATCGAAGCTTGAAGAAATTCAAGCATTTAGTCTCAAACAACAAGGTCCAATTGCTGGTCTCACATGCTGGAGTTAAGGACTTCCTCCTCAACAAGGATTTGAATGAGAAAAGGGCAGGTTGGATCACCCGTGTCATGGAATATGACATTGATATCAAGATCACCAAGCTAGTAAGAGGGAAAGGACTGTGTGAGCAGCTGGTTTTGGGGAAGCAAAAGGAAGTATGCAACAAAGAAGAGGCTGTTTTGACAGTCCAGGACAGCCATGAGCCAAGTGGCAATCATGAAGAAGACAATGCTTCCCCCACTCCTTGCTGGACCCAAGGTATTATGCACTTCCTAGGCATAGGCCTATGCCCTCCAGAGATGAACAAGACCCAAAGGAGACACTTCAGATTGCAGGCTGTCCCGTATGCCATTGTTGATGGAGTTTTGTTCAAGAAAGATGTAAATGGAGTGCTGCTGAGATGCATTAGCACAAGTCAGATTCAAAGGGTGTTAGAAGAGTTTCATGATGGACCAGCTGGTGGCCATTTTGCACCAAGAGTGACAACTCTAAAAATCATGAAGGCTGGTTATTATTGGCCTAAAATCTTCAATGATTGCTATGCATGGATCAAGAGGTGTAAGAATTGTGCATTCTTCACAGAAAAGAGAGACTTGCTGCCCTTCCATCGCATCCAATCTCAGCTTGACCAGCCATTCATGCAATGGGGTTTGACTTCATCGAGTCATTAATCCCAATTCAAGCCAAGGGCACAAATGGATTTTGATAGCCATACACTACTTCACCAAATGGACAAGGAAGAGCACTCAAAGAGGCAAATGAGTCTAGCATCTTAGACTTTTATGAGGGGATAACAACCAGATTCGGTGTACCTGCTACAATAATCTCTGATAATGCATTGGCATTCATTGGATCTAGGGTGACTGAGTGGGCTGTCAAGAACGGTATTTACCTAAGCACTTCATCGAACTATTACCCTCAGGGTAATGGCCAGGCCGAGTCTACAAACAAGAATTTGTTGAGGATCATTAGGAGGACTCTTGATGAGAATCAGAGGTCTTGGCATACCAAGCTGAAATCAGCCTTATGGGCTGATAGGATCACTCCCAAAAGATCCACAGGTAACTCTCCATTCAGGCTTGTCTATGGAAGAGAGGCAATCTTGCCCATGTCACTTGAGTTGCCAACGTTGGAACTCATGAAGCAGCTGGAGTTGCTTGAATTTGAGCCCATGGAGGTGAGGTATGCAGAGTTGATGGAGCTGCAAGAGATCGAAATCAAGCATCCCAAGCAATGGAAAAGGATCAAGCTGATCAAGAAGACCTTTGATAGAAAGGCCAAAGATAGATCTTTTCAAGTTGGAGATCTAGTGTTGAAATGGGATGTGGATAGAGAAAAACCGGGAAGGCATTCAAAATTTGATGCCATTTGGAGTGGTCCATACGTGGTCACAAAGTGCAAGAACAACAATGCTTTCCAATTAGCCTCACTGGAGGGTGAAGAACCGCAGAGATTCCAAATCAATGGAATCTATCTCAAGCGTTGCTTCTAGAGGGAAGTTCACTACCTCTGTAAATATTAGATTAGATTTTCTTTCCTCCAAGTGCTTGTGCACATTGTTTTGCTGTAGGTTAGTTTTGTTTTCCCTAAGTGCTTTGGCACAACTTGCTGTCCATGGAGATGTTTTGCAGTCCTTTCTTTTATCAGAGACATTCCATCTTCCTCCTTGCACATTCTGAGTCAGTTGAGGTTCTAAATAGAATATTTGATGACTCCATGCCCAATGGACTGCTTCAGGAACCGGTATCTTCTACCTAAGCAGTGAGTATCCCCGCTGAGTCACCAAATTGTTATCCAAATCCACCCCCAGGGTTGATTTGATAACATACATCAGAATTCTCGAGTCCTAGGCAAATGGATGGATTCAGGGAAAAAATCATGTTTCTAGGGTCCCCTAAATTTTTTTCTAACTCTCTTGTCCAGGTTAAAAGGAGCAAGCTCTGAGAAAATGTGAAAAAGTTGTAGAAAATAAGCTTGGGCCAGAAAAAATTGTGAAAATCGCTAAGTCCTTGTCCTAGGAATAGTTGGGACATTCGGGACACCAAGGCGCGGTTCGGCCGAAATGCCTCCAGGCGGCCCGCGAAGCACTGGGACAAGTGGAACAAATGTACGCGAAGGGCGCGAACCGGCCGGTTCGGCCGAAAAGGAAAATTTTAGCACAGGGACAATCGGGCCGTCGGGACGCGAGGGACGCGAAAGCTGGTTCGGCCGAAGGAGAAGAAAATCACTAACTGCTCGGGACATTTGGGCCTTGAGGACGCGAACCACCTGGATCGGCCGAAATGGAGAACTTTCGCACTACAAGCAATGGGACATCTGGGCCGCGAGGACGCGAAGGACGCGAAAAGGCGAAGCGGCCGAGAGCAAAGGAAGCCATTTCGGGTGGTTCGAAGAATTTGTCCCAGACAACACTGGGACATTTGGGACAAATGGACGCGAAGGACGCGAACCGGCCGGTTCGGCCGAAACGGGAAACTTCAGCACAAGGACAAGTGGGACAAAGGGACGCGCGGGACGCGGATAGCCGAAGGAGCCGAAAGCCAATCAGATCACGCCACGTGTCACCGGTAGAAAAGGGACATGGAAGCCCATTTTGGGATCGGAAGTTTTTGTCCCGCAGACTGGGACATCCGGGACAAAAAGGACGCGAAGGGCGCGAAAGAGCCGCAGACTGACCAACCAAATCATGACACGTGTCACAAGGAGAAAAGTCCAAAAGTCAAAGGGTGAGGTTTCAAGCACTGACCCAGCCAATAAAAAGAGGACACATGTCCAATGAAGTAGGGAAGGAGAGAGAATCACGTGACCAATCAATGCATGCCACGTGTCATCCAAGTGGCAGAGCGCGGAAGAAATTTCAAAACGCATTTTCACTGCTTTGTGCCCTAAATCTTCAATCGACATATCTTTCGATCCAGAGCTCGATTTGCACGTTCTTTATATCAACGGAAAGCTTATGAAATTCTCTACATGATTCTGGGTTAATCTTGAGTTTTGGTGTAGTCTGGAGAGAGAAAATTGAGAAACAGCTCTGACGCGTGTTCATGGCCAGAAGTGACATTTCAAATGACCAGATTTTTAATGCGTAATGGGTCGCATTCTCCTCCGTATCCAAATAAAATGATAGGGTATGGGTTTGTAAGGTCCCCCATGCCATTTTAATGCATCTGAAATCAAGGAGGGATGGGCTCCCATGTTTTGTACGTTTCCCCCCGGCTCGACCCATGCAATGTAAAAAAGCCGATTTGGCTCATTTCTAAATATAGGGGGAACATTTCTTTGATAGCAAGTTTCTTCTTTCACCTCGTAACAAGTGATTTTTTAAGTATCGACCTCTTCTAAAATTGTAACAGTTTTCTACCTTTTTTTAGATGTTGTAATACAAGGATTTTGACAAAGGAAATGACAATACAGTCTCGTGATCATGTTTCATTTTCACCCTCTCTTTGTGTTGCTTGTTTCATTTCAGACCTCACTGATTACATCTTATCAGCTTGTGCATGATGTTTTATGTTGCATTTTGTTGGATCTTGAAAGGGTTTGTGGGATGATCAATAAATCCTCTTGAGGTGGAAAATTGATGGGCCCTGTTCACGTCAAGGTTTGTAGTAACCCTATTTAAAACTATGGAAGGAGAGAGCCTTTCTTTTGATCAAGATCATAAGTCACATTATAGGACATTTTCACGGGGTGATCATACTTGCAAATGAGTGTGTGGATGTTTTCACCATGTTTTCACTAAGGGGGTAATGTAAGGAATATTATAAATAGTGCTCATATAGCTTATTGTTAAGTGAGTTAATATTTTTTAAGTGTGTGTGTGAGGTTTTTGTAACAACTCACATATAATATAAATAGGTGAGTAATGTTGGTTTTCTATTAATAAGGTTGGATCCTAAATTATAGGAAATTTATTTCCTATAAATATGTATTATGTTTCATATGAAATTGAGGAAGAACATTATTGTGTTAACTCTGTTCAAATTCAATATTTAGTATTAGAGCGTATTAAATCCTATCTTTTATGGAGCTCTAATGAGTTTTTCAATGGAACTTGTGTTGATAATTGTAATTTTCCCAACCGATGGAAACATTTCTCTTATATGATTAAGCCATAATTTATTGTATTTTCTACTATGTGGTTTTTTTGTGCAAGGTCATCTAGTTCCTCGAAGAGGTTTTCACTATGGGACTTGGACTTTTTCTTTTGTTGAGGTTTTTTGAATATATATTTCCCTCATTTTATTTCTTATTATTTTTACCACATAACTCATCATCCTCCCTAAAATATGAATATGTGTCAAGGTTGATAGAGAATCCCTTTTTGTGGTCACCAATAGGAATATCATCACGGAGACCCATAAATTCACCAATTGCTTCATCATTCTCAAAGAAATAAATTGGTACATGTTGTTGTTGGTCCTAGTTTACAAGAGATGGGTGGAAAATATTCAATTTAGGAGTGGAAGGGGATATGGTTAAAATAGCCATGTCGGGAAATAGGTTCATGGAGGAAAGGTCTTCATAGAGACTACATTGGGACTCTATTTCACTATCATAACCAAAATAACTATTGTCACATTTAGACAAGGTTTCTTCATCTCTAGAGGATGGGACCCATACGATCAATACCAATACCATATTTTTCCACCTTTTGATGTGGTGTCGGAAGAGGTTCCCACACACCTTTCTCATCTATTCCACATCCATATCCTTGTAATCGTATGAAAGAAAATCAACATGTGAATTTATTCACACCCAACTTCCTGAGGTTGTCTTTGAAACAACCGTTGTAGGATAGAAACAAATGTGCTTGTGTGGTGGTGATGGATAATCTAATGAGGAAACCTTATATCTTCAACATGAAATAATAGGATTTGGGAATCTAAGGATAATAATGCTCTCCTAACCTGAAGTGGCGTGATTGATCGATCTAATATGATAGCTACTCAAAGAATCCAATCAATATCGAGCTCTACCGAGATTCTATTCAACACGTTGTTAAACACGTGGAAATTGACTTGCCGACTCCTCATATAGATTTATAGACAAGGTCATGGAAGTAAGAATGAGAGGTGTAATGAAGCCATAGGGAATATGGATGATTCTCTGGTCTGGTCCAGAAGGTCTTAGCCTAATCGGCTATTATGTTTAATAATGAAAGTTGTGCAATGATATCGGGTAGAAGTGGTGACGATCTAAATATTGATGCATGTAAACTAGTTTCAATATCTAATTGGTTAGTAGGCCCATTGGATTACGGGACCTAAGGATCACAAATAAATATTCATGAAGGTTGTGGCCCTGTTATGGTCATGTGCATAATAAAAGCCTATTTCCGGGAGTAGTCCAATTATCATAGGCTTGATTAGAATTGATGTTTAGCATTTTTAGCTATTCTATTTTCTCAATGTAAGTTGTAGGTGTGCATAAAATTTTTAAATGTAAACTTGTATCAATGTCACCATCAATTCTATCCCAATCGGTTGTGGGACCAAGGGATCACAACTATACATCTTCTCTTGTTGTAGACCGTTGATGGTCATACAGAATGAAATTGAAATCATCTTGATAAAACAAACTAACTATAAAAGGAAATCTAATCTATGTTTTTGGCATTTTCAAAATATATCAGAGAAAAATAATGAAAAAAACTAATCTAATAAATTTAAATGTTTTTTTATCTTTTCTACTTTTTAGGCAATGCATTCTACTCTAACAAACAAACTAAAGATAAGTAATCAGCCGGATGTAGTTGGTTACTTGTGTGAATATGTGAATCTAAATAAAATAATAATAACCTAATCTAATCAAAACCCTTCAAACCCTACCTCATAGATGAAGAACAAATCATGATCTTGAAAGAGCTATTGTTCCCCCACGACTTCCCACTGTAATGTTAAAGATAAAAATTCTAATGATTTGATCTACTTGTAATTGCCGAATAAATTAAAATGAACAATTTTACTCTCTATTTGATATGCAATTGAAACTAATAATTCTAAATTAAGAATTTAGAAAATGAAGAAAACAAACAAATAATTCCAATTTGGATAAACAAGAGCTTTGGAAAATCCAGTTGTATATGTGTCTGTCCCCTTAGTTTATTCCTTTCTTTCTTTGTGTGTTCATATGATTCCAAGGAATTGGGAATGTAAGAACAACATCAGAAGAAGACACTTGAGAAATGACATCTTAAAGGTAGTCTAGTTGCAATGCAAGTAGAAAAGAGATAACACAAGAGATCTAAGCTTGGCTATGTAATTCCTAACGAGGATTGTGGCAGCAATGCTATGCAAGATACACAAAATTATTAGGCCTTTTTCTTGAACAAAAGCATGGAATATATAATAATTGGGGTTGGGATGTTCCTTCATAAACAAGGGAAGAAGATAGAGTCCCAACTAACTAAAGCACATGCAAAAATAGAAAAGGGAAGGGGAACCAAATAATCAAATCTTTTTTTTTAGAAAAAATGGTTCACAAACACATCTTAAAAGTGAAGTTAAGTGAATCGTTGCATGTTAAAAACATGCATGACATATCTGAAAACTTTCTTAGGACCACCACCCTATGCAGGGTGGTGGTTACAAGACCGCTTATGCCCTTCTTGGGTGGTAGTTTCAAAACCGCTTTGCCTTTCTGGGTGGTGGTCCCGCACTAAAGGAAAAAACATGCATAGATGCAGTGAAAAGATGGAAACAACATGGAAAATCTATGTAAGGACATCTAAGATACAAATATACACTAAAAATGGGTTTTGGAGATTGAACATCTTCTAAAAGGACATGAATCATCATTGGGGACTTTTGTAGCCATTTTCTGAAAAGGTAGCACATGCAATTTTGGGTGCCCAATATATAAGACTGTTGAGGAGGCTCGAAAGGGCCCTAGAGGGGATGCTGGCTGGACTGTGTTTACTCCTGGTGTACCCATAAAAATTAGGTGTGTTGTCTACACCTGATGAGTAGTTGGTGCTCCTCGAGCACCTTTACTCCGGATTGGGGCCACTCCAACTCACAATGGAGAGGAGGATGAGCCTATAGACGTAGACTCGATTCGCAGGAGTACACAAAGATGATATCGAGGAGGATTCGAATGAAGAGAAGATGAGGGATGAGGTGTCGGGAAGTGAGGCTTGTAGGGAATCCCACATAGAGGAGGAGAGTGATCTCGAGTGGCATGACACTCAGGATATTCTGAGAGTGGCACATGAGGAGGCGAGTGTGGAGAGAGAGACCTTGGTCTCGGAGACATCACTTTCTCAAGATGGAGAGGGAGATGACGAGTTTGTGATAGGACAAAATCACACCTCTTGATTTGGGGAGGAACCACAGCCATCGATCCGACTTGGATGCCCAGAGATCCAAGTACATTAACACTCTTCTCTCGACCTTGTTAGTTAGAAATGTTAGTTGGTACTAATTTTTGCCTTGTGTTTTTGGAAATTTCTAACACATAGTTTATTCATCTTTACTTGCTTACAAAGGATGCATAAGAGTGGTGAGAGCTTATTAGATGGGTGTGTGTGGACACCCTTCTGATCCCCTCAGGGAAGACTCAAGCCAAGCTAACTGAGGATTCGGAGCTGGCCGCTAGCACCAACAGACATACTAATGTGTTTACACCTATCTAGAGAGTAGCGGAGGTGATGACCTCCCTTCATACTCGGTGGCTGGGTATGAGGAATTCAAGTGATTGATGAGGTGGAGCCAATATTGTAGTAAGACCATGGCTAGCGGCCATCACCACAAGTAATCACACCACTCAGTTCCACTCCCTTTATTGTCATAGCCATAGCATGTGTCCCAAACATGGCATGCACCATCTGAGGGATCCCAAAGGGATTGATAGGCCACTAGGTATTTTATTGCTTTGTCACAATTTTGCCAGTTGTTATACTTTTTTTTGTATATTTCACGGTCATTGACAGTGTTTTGACCATGCCTAGTGTGTGATGGAATTATATACAAACTTGACTCACCATGATATATACTAACTCTTCTTTTTGGTTCGGTTATCCATTGTATCTGATTTAACTTCCTTTTTGCTTATCTCACTTGTGTACTCTATATGTTTAGAATTTTTACTTTTCTATGATTTTTGGAATGCATTAATTGAATGTGATTGATAATGAAATGATTTCTTTTTGTATTTTATAATGTTGATATATGATAACGCGAACACATTGTGATGTTGAACTTTAGTTTCCTTAAAAACTTTTTTACTTCGTATTTTTGGAAAGATTGGTGATACGGTGATATGATAAGTGAATGAAATTTCCCCAATCCTAATCCCATGTAACTAGTAAGATGTGAGGGATCAACACCAATAGCCGAAAGGGCACAAGTTACAAAAAATTTATTGAATGGTAATGATGAGAGAAAGATAAGCTTTTGAAAAAACCAAACCGGGACACTACGACCTCACTCTACTCAAGTTTTCTTTATAGTTTAGAATGTGAATTTCTTTCCAGTTTATCTAGACTTACATCTGTAGATGGGCACTTGGTTGACAAAGTCTAGTTTTGAGGTTTTAAGCTCTTTTGGAATTTTGGACATCTAACCGACTTTATTTTGACTTATGATTTCATAATATTCGAATGAACTACTTCTAACTTTTATGTTTTTCAAAGATACGCCTACACCTTGCCCCATGCTACCAGTTTGAAGTATGGGCTTATCACCATAGAAAAGGAATAGGTGTGTAACACCCTTGACAATATTTATATTCCTCTGCATTTCAAGTGTTGACATGTGATTTTATTCTAAAGATGTGTTCTTTTTATTTTTAGAGATCATGCTTTGGATATGGATAAATCTTTTCTATTCTTAAGATCATTAGATTGGAATGGAATGGATTTGTTGAATCCATTTTTCACTTCTTATAGGTGAGTTGCAATCTAGTTTGAGAGTTGCAAACTTATCTCTTTATCGACTTATCCTTGGATCAATTTTAGTGATCCAAGGAATGTTTTAAACCTTATCAATTAAATGAATGGTAAATTGACATTCCATAATTTGAGGGACATAGCAGACTGAAATTTGTTATTACAATTTCTTTAATCTTATGTGAACATGTTTCCATTCGGTTGTATGTCGTGCTTAGGTCCTTGGAGATCAATCTTGGTATTAAATTGATGATGTAAATGAGATACATCCTGTTCATGAAATAGGAAGGATTCAGAATCCTAAACCTAAAGGATTATCCTATCAATCCTAAGCTAGGTAAGAATATTTACTACCTAGCTATGTTACTTAATTGAATTTTTATTCTCACCTAAGCTTCCTATTCTAATTTTTGGGTTGGCATCCAAACTTAAGCCTTTTCTAAGGGAATACGGAAAGGTTGCTAGGCTATATAAATTAACCTAAGACCTAATGCTATAAGGTTATGAGATGGTCTAACCTATTGCCTAAAATGAAAAGTCTGTGAATTAATCTAACTTAATGTTGGAATTACCTAAGGTAATGTGTTAAGTCCTAAGGTAATTATTCCTAAACTAACCTAAGTTTTAAGGTATCTATCCTAAACTATTTAAATGGGAACCTAAAGGGGTTACATGCCTCTATGATGATGGTTCCAATGGCATTGAATTTGTTGATAAGGTTTTTAAGGCATTAAATCTTGCCCGGTTTTGGCGGGGGCTAGTTGACTTGGAGGAGGCTTATGTGGAAGCTCCAATAAAGATGGAATTGCATGTTCAATGGGAATTGGAATTCACCAGATTTGGGAGGAAGTGACAAGGAGAGATAAGCGAGAAAATTGGAATTAATGAAATTAATTGGCCTTGGGTTTTGTTCATAAAACGTCTTGGAAACTTGGAAGGCGGGTTTGTGGGAGATTGTTTGTTTTTGCATGCTTTTCAAATTTTTCTCTGCATGGAGCAAATTGGTTCTTCAAACCATTGGTCCGATTTCACTTCATTGCTATTTTTAACTCACTTGGTCTATTTTCGATCATGGGAAGGTATATAAGGCATTCTGAGGAAAGTTTTTGGTTAGTTTATATTTCATGGAGGAGAAAAGGAGTTGGAAGCTTAGCTAGAAGTATTCTTCAATTTGGCAGAAGCACTATCATGCATGATAGGCTCTAACCATTAAGATCTCTTGATTTCTTCTAAATGTTTCATTAAAAGGACTCCACTCTTATGAGATTCTTGGTTTGCATGTTTTATCTGGTTATTTTCTTGTAAGGTTTTATAAATATCTAGAAACTTGGGTATGAATCCATGGAAAATTAATGATAAGTCTTGGAAACTTTCTTGGTATGAGTTAATTAACGAGACATGCATGAGAAACTTGTTACTGTAGCTCTGCTTGTCATTTCTTGAACTAGGTATTCAAAGAGTTGTGTTTTTAACTAACCTTCATTACTATTTATTTGGTTCTGAGTTTTTGGGAACCTTGAGTCCCGTCTGATCTTACATTGGAGCTCATGTTTTGTTTGATCTTGAGCTTGTATTGAGCTTGTGTTTTATTTGAGCTTGAGATTGTATTTGAGCTCGTGTTTTGTTTGAGCTGTTTTCAAGTTCGTGTTTAGTTTGAGCTTGATTTAGGATTAGTATTTTGATAAGAATTTATGTTGGAGGTTCTTGTTACCCTGAAACCGTGTTTGTAATCTCACGTAATCCTAGGCTCGTTGTTTGAATTTCATATGTACCTCTGTACTCGTGTTTATTCTTTTGTTATCTTGGACTGTTAATGGAAGTTCATAATGTACACAATACTCATATTTTATTACGTATATGGTTTTAAACTCTGGTTAGAAGCTTTTGTTTCATTTTGAGCTGGTATGAGTTTTCTTTGTTTAAAATACAAACTGGAATGGGAACTTGTGGTTTCCCTAAACTGTGAATATCTACTTGAATGGTTCTGAACTCTTCTCGTGAGAAACTTGTGTTTCATTTTGAGTTGGAAATAGGGTTTCTTTTTATGTTATAACTGGTTGAGGTTGTTAGTATTATATTCTATCTTGTATCATGATATATATATATGCTCATGTTTGAGACTTTGTGATTCGACACTGTACATGTAATTTGGTACTTAGTGTTTGGAATTTATAGCTTGAGCGATGTGATGGTTCTGTTACGTATTTGTGAGTTGGTTTTAAATTGCATTCAATTTGAAAGCTTATAAATCCTTTTAATTCAAACTACTTACTCAAAGTAAATCTGGGAAGTAGTATGACTGAGCTATTTGAATATCTCTTGGAGATTTAACTGGAAACGATTTTATTTGATAGTGGATTTGGAACTTCTTTCAAAGATGAGTTTTGTACCAGTGCTTAGAAATTGTGGTGGAAGGATTACTTAACTCTGTTCAGTTTGATTTTGTTTTATAGTTATTAAAAATTATGAACCACTTACTCTTAAAGTGTAATGTTGTGGAGGAATTTTTAAGGAACTTCAGTTTTGAGTCCGAGGATACTCCTGAATTGGTTTAGTTTAAAGTTTCAGGTTTTCTATTCTTGTTGGGATCAATAAGTGAATACCTGAGTCTTTTAAAAGAAAAAGGAAATTGAGAATCCTTAGGGATAGTGTGTTATTTTTAGAAATTTACTTGTTTATGTTGTTCTGAACTGAAATTGGAACTCATGCTTTTAAATGATAAGGATTGTAAGGGAGACTTGCAGTACGTTTTCTTTACAATGAGTTGGTTTTATTCTCTCTTATGGGAACTAGTGTTTGAGCTTATTGTTTGGATTAGAAAAGGGAATTTGTTGTTAAGTGTAGAGAAATGATTTAAGGATTGAATCAAATTCTGATAAGATTCCTTTTCTAACCTATTGGGATTAGTTCATTTGATTGAACCCTTCTATTATTAGTTCTCTTGTGAAATGGAGATTTATTATAATTGTTTAGTCTTCCTTGTTCATATCATTTGTTGAAGTGATGTAGGAAGAGATTTGATGTTTCGGTTTTGTTGAATAGAAAATATAATCTTGTTGGCAGACTATTTAAATTCTATATTCCTTCTTAGATTGATATGGGATTTTGTTCTGATGAAAATCTTAAATGTTGAATTTAAAGGTAGTTTTCCTTTAAACGAAACAGTTAAATTCATGTTATGAACCTGTTTTTGTTTTTAGATGTTTTTGTGTTGGGCATAGTTTGGAATGGTTATTCTTCTTCCTTTCTTAGGAGCTAGATGAATCATCCTAATGGGAACTATGTTGTAAACCCTTCCTTTGTCTTATAGTAAAGTTAAATGTTGTATTCTATTATGATAGAATTGGGAACAATAGGATGTTATGATCTATTGTTTGTTTAAAGGTAATTGATAGGATCAATTAAACTTTAATTTTGTAAGGTAGATGTTGTGGATTATAATTTGTTCTTCTCTTAGAAGTGAATTCAGATTGGTTAATGTACTTCTTTTCGTTAATGTACTTCTTTTCTGATTGTTATTACTTACGATATGTATGATATATTAATTGTTTCATTAAAACAGAGTTGTTTTAATGGAACAATTAGTGGAATGCACTTCGTTTTAAGGCTTAGTTCCTATCATGATCAGTTCATTAAATTGACTTGTGCTAGTAATTTTTGTAGATGTACTTCATAAGTGATAAAAGAAGGAAAAACTTATATGATGCATTGATCGATTTAAGTCGATTCTTAGTGAAGAATTCTGATTCCTTCTTGAGTTGTATTGAAAAAGAAAAGTGGTATTCTTTTTAGAATGAAGGTTGTTGTGATGTAGTATGCCTAAAATGCATAAGTCTTGTAAATGTATAACTTCAAAGATGAATTGAAAGTTGGGAATTTACTTGTATTGGTTGTGTAAATTATCTTGTACTTTTATGAAAGAGATGGAATTATATCTTGTTGATATTCTTCATATTATTTATATGCTTAATTGGTTACCTTTTAATAAGTTGGATAAAGGGATTTAGTTCTATTTCCCTAATTAAGATGCAACTTGTTAAGTTGCAGAATATGATGTTCTTTATCTAAACAATTAACATAGTAATGTAATGTGTGTTGAACATGTAGTAAAACTATAGAAATTGTAAAAGATAAGGAGGGTATGATAAACCCTAACACTAATTCATGAAGAGGAAGACTCTTCCTCTCAAAAAAAGAATGTAAATAAAAAGGAAAGGTAATGTGATTGTTAATCATTAGACTTCATATTCAATGAAGTCTACCTAGTTAAACCTATGTGGTTGCTACACCTCCTTGATTGGTTAAGTTACATTATAATGGAACTTATGATGTTGTTGTCCTATTTTTGGTTAACTATTTGTTAAGCTAGATAAGCTAACTTAAAATCAAGCTTAAGTTAAGGAAGTTATTTAATGATTAATTGAATCTAATATGGAAAAAGAACTTAAGGAGTGTTGGATTAGGGTTTAGCAAGGCTGCTATAATCTATTTTAATAATCCAAATTAATTATATTAATAACCTCCTAGGGGTATGTACATCTCAATGAGGTTGTTTCTATAGGATGTTGGCACACACCAACTACAGGGTTGTACCTTCGGAAGATTAGGATCTTCTCAAGGATATAATGATGCAGTTGACATGTGGCAACACCCTTTTGCATTGATCATCTAGATCTACACACATCTAGACTTGAACTTAGTTTCTCCCTAGGTCTAGTTAGTAGCATGTTTAGGATAGGGAGTAGCCCCTAAGACTCAGGGTACCTTGGCACATGGGGTTGACTTAGGTTGACCCAGTATGCCCATTTACCCTAAGTCTTCGTGAGCCTCTTCCTATCATAAATTATGTCTTTGTAACATGAACTAGGGTTAAACCCTAGAAAGTTGGTGACGAGAAGTCGAGTAAAGGACATTCTAGATAACAATAAAGTGGGGTGAAGGATGTATTCCAGATTGACGAGTATTCCATCAAGGAATAATAGCATGAACAGTATGTTAGAAATCTTTGGACAAAGTATCACAAGCTTCTGGTTGCGTTGTCCTATATCACCTAGCCTAAGGATCGTGATGCAAATGAATATTGGTAATAGATATTCAGATAGGTTCCTTAGACAGATCACTCAATACCTAGAACAGGGTAAGAAAACCAAGTATACATAGTATACAAAAATTATTCAATACTTAATGTTAATCATGAATAGATTGGTGGTTTGCCGAGTTGTGAAATGAATAGATCGGTAGCTCACCGAGTCATTACAGCTGCATATGGTTATCTATTATAAGAATGGTGGTTATGGAATGTTTGTTCTAAATTATGTATTTAGAATAGAGAACATTATTAAAAAAAAAAATCCCTTGTTTCTAAAGTCTTAAAATGGGAATGTTACAAGGTGAGTAAGGGTTTTCTCTCCTTTCCCAACCCTACATCACCAAGAAGAGACCCAAGATCAACATCGAAGGTTGGTAGGGAAAAGAAATGTGTAAAATAAAATTTTGTGTGGGTTTGCATTTGAGTTATTTATCTAGGAAAAATGGCTAGAATATTCTTATTTCCAAAGATATTTTTATGGGATAGATGTGACACCATGAAGCTTCTATAAAAGACTATAAGAAAAGACACCTAATCGAAAAAGAGACTATAATCGAACCAATTATGCATGCCTTGGTATGGTTACGGTCAAAAATTTGTCTTATCCTGTTTAGACTGATGGAATGATTCAAAAATAATTGATGATACCATGAAAATTTGAAGAGATATGATTTGAATTTTTGCCTTTTTTTCAAAAGTTTTTAGGAGTTTCTATAAGAATAAGTCCCTTGATCACAAATTTTATAGAATGAACTTGCATATGAAAATGCAATGTAGATGCAGTAATGTACATATGAAAATGTTGATGGATCATACGTAATACCTCTTCAAGTAAAGAGAGTTCATAGATTATTTAAACTCCTCACCCTCTAGTGTATACAAGAAAAATGCCCCATTTTTGTAGTCTTCTATTAATCGATATGGACCCAATCATGTGGGTCTAAATTTCCTTCCTTCGCGGTATTTTTGTCTATTCAGATGTCAAGTCTTACAACTAAATCTCCCTCATATATTTCACACTCGTAGAATTTCTTATTGTATTGCCAAGCCATCCAGTCATCATAAATGTTATTTCGTTGTTCAACATTGACTCTAGCCTCATCAAGACTTTCGAGCTGAGATAGTCATGCGTATCAATAGCCTTCTTCTCCCATAATTCCTTGCCATGATATACGAAGACTAGGTATCTTGAATTTGAGCGGTAAAACCATTTCTGCACCAAATTTTAAAGAAAAAGGGCTTTCCTCTATTGACATTCTTACGGATGTCCGATAGGCCCACAAGGACGAAAAAAATTTTAAATGCCAATTTCATTTTTTATCCTTGAATGTCTTAAGGAGAATAAACTTCAATGTCTTGTTCATAGCCTCAGCCTGTCCGTTGGCCTGAGGATAATAAAGAGGATGTGTGGTGACTTATTTTGAATTTCTCACACATCTCATGTAACTCATCATTTTTAAATGATGTGCCATTATCCTAGATAATGACTTGTGCAACCCCATACCTACAAATAATTTGGTTCATAATGAACTTTTTGATTACTTATCCATGCATGGTGGTAAGAGGCATGACTTCTACCCACTTGGTAAAGTACTTTATGGCTGTGATTATGAAGTTATGACCATTTGTTAATGAGGGAGAGAATTTCCATATCAAATCCAATCCCCATGTGGAAAAAGGCCATGATGTTGCAATTGATCTGTAAATCCTGTGCCGATATGTGGATCTAATGGGAGAACTCTTGATATTTATGGCATTTGCACATAAAATCTACCATGTCATGCTCTAGTGTGGGCCAAAAATATCCCATATAATGTATTTTCTGAGTAGTGGTGTGGCTATCGAAGTGACCTCCACATATTGCGCTATGTGTTTCATACATAATATTTTCATATTATTCCTTATCAACACATCTTAGCAACATTCAATCAAAGGATTTACAATAGAGAACTTGTTCCAAGATGACATACTTGGTGGTTATTATATGCAACTATCTTCTTTGCTGTGAGGTTGCCGCTTCTAGATATGTATGGTCTGCTATGAAATTAATGATATCAATGTACCATGAACACACAAAAATGGGCAAATTAGTTTCAATGAAATACACACACTCATTGGGAAATTCTAAATTTACTAGATTGCCTCCATCCAATGGGTTATTGGCTAACCAATCCATAATGATTTGTCCTTTGAAAAATTTCTAATTAAAAAATGTTAACTCAAACTCACCCATCATAGTTATGAAGTGTCCAACATTCTTAGATAAGGATCCTTACATGAGAAACATTTGCAGGTGATCTAATTTAATAATAACCCTTGTTTCTTGGTTTAGCATGTAATGTCTTAAGCATTTTTCACAAAGACTATAGCAAGGAATTCCTTCTCCACTTGTGTATAGCATTTCTTAAAATCAAGCAATGTCTGACTAATAAAATAGACTACATGATCTCTTTTATCATCATCTTCTTAAGCCAACATGCAAGATAATGAGACATCTTTAGCTCATGAATACAGGATCAAATGGTGATTTGACCTAGGCGGCATAAGTGTGGGAGGAGAAAATAAGAAACGTTTAACCAATTTAAATTCCTCATTACATTCTCCCATCTAATCAATACTACAATCCTTTTTCAACAAATTTTTGATTGGGTGAATAACAAAGGTTAAATTAGGGATAAACCTTTAGATTACAACAAGTCTTATAAGAAAATATATGATGTCGAAATTGTCGGACGGTGGAGTCATTTCTAACACACCTTGGATTGTGGCTTGGTCCACATCAATCCCTTGTGAAGATATGATGTATCCCAAAATATTTCCTCCCATTACATCGAACACACATTTTTCTGGATTCAATGTGATGTCGTATTTGATTAAGCAAGAAAGGATGATACAAAGCACCTTTGGGTGATTGCAGCATTTTCTAGCCTTAGCCAGAAGGTCATCCATGTAGGATTCCACAATATTGTGTATAAGATCATGAAATATATAAGTCATCACCGTTGGTACGTGGCACCAATGTTCTTAAGCCCGAATGACATAACAACATAACAATAAGTTCCCTAAGGAGTTATGAACATAGTTTTGGCTTGATCTTCCTCAAAGATTCTGATTTGATTATACCTAGAAAACCCATCCATGAGAGACAAAAACTTGAAACTAGATGTTGCATCGACAATAACATCAATGGATGGTAATGGGAAATCA
This sequence comes from Taxus wallichiana var. yunnanensis, assembly GCA_018340775.1. Taxonomy (NCBI): domain Eukaryota; kingdom Viridiplantae; phylum Streptophyta; class Pinopsida; order Cupressales; family Taxaceae; genus Taxus; species Taxus wallichiana. Next base: position 36,240,440 of record CM031235.1, on the reverse strand, counting down.
TCCTTGGGACAAGCCTTGTTGATATCCCAAAAGTCTATACAAATATGGATCTTTCCATTCTTTTTTAGAAGAGGACAATATTAGACACCCACTGTGAGTATTCAATTGGCTTGATGAACCCTACCTGGAGGATTTTCATCACTTCTTCCTTCACCCTGAGGGCCACCTTGGCTTCATGGGCCTTTACTTTTTCTTAATTGGCTTAACACCGGCTTGGTGATAAGATTGTGCACTTGTAATGTGTGATGTAATTCCCATCATTTACTTGTAGCTAAACATGAAATATATTTGATTCTCTTTGAGGATACATGTATGTATTTCAACTTCCTTTAGATTTAAAGAGGATCCTATTTTTGAGATGTCTGGTTCTTCCTCGGTCCCGATATATATATCGATCATTCCCTTGATTAAGGAGGCATTTCCTTCCTCAAACTTAGGCGGGCGAGCGGGAGAGAGAAATTGTAAATCCCCCTCTTCTCTTACCTCCGATAAATTTTGAGTTCCTTCCTAGGGAAGATTCTATCACGGGATTTCCAAAATAGGAAGAAGAGTGTGGAATTAGGGAAAATCAACCTCATGATGAGTAAGATGAAATTCTACTAGAGCATTTAGATATCCCAAATTTTCTTTGTCAATGTCAACGTGATCTCGTAATGACAGATTTTGTCTTAGTTTATATGTCAACATTGGAATTATCGGTGTCTTATGAACAAAAGGCTCACCACAAACCTAGACCATGAAGTTTGTATCTTCAAACTCACTGCTTGGAGTAAAGTGAGAAGAAAAATTTTCTATTGAGCTCAAGGAGGTTCTTCTCTTGTGGAATTTCCTCAATCGATATGAAGTCAAAACTCTTTGTTAGATTCAACATTATTGTTTTGTAGAGTTGTAAATGCTCATCTCTAGTCTCATATACTTTAGATATCTGATTTGCAAAAAGTTACAAATCACCCAACACCTAATATTAAGAGCACCCATTATTTTGGCTACAATGAGACCAAGTAGAAGGGATTCATATTCAGCCCCATTATTTGTACATTCAAAGTTTAACTTGAAGGAAAAAGGAATAATCCTTCCCTCGGGAGAGGTAAGAATCACACCTTCCTCGGTGCCAAAAACAAAACTTGGATCCATAAAATGGAGATTCCAACAGTTACTTGGAAAAATGGATGTTGGATCATCCTTTGCATCCTCTTCTTTTACCTCAGTTACTTCAACCATACAAAATTCATCTGTTGGAAGAGAACTAAGTCCTAAAGTATGTCCCATACCCATAGAATTGAAAGGAAGGAGGATAGGTAAATCCTTCTCCAATAGCTTGACAATATTCGCTATGGTTCCTAATGACACTGTCTCTACGATGATGGTTTCATATTTGACTACTAGAATGCCTTTGATCAAACCCGTGACTTCTAATTCCATTGTAGGAACCAAATTTTCCTCTGGTACTGAGCTTGTAGGTTTATTTAACTGATTTTTAGGAAGATCAAACTCATAGTGGATCCCTAGCCTCCTTTTCATGTTAGTTAGGTGTATTTCAAAGGGTTTTGGATCACCCTGTGCCACAAAGACCTTCCCTAGATGTAGGAACCTGACTTCCTGATACAAAGTGGAGGGAATCACCTTCATACGATAATTCTAAGGATGGACAAGAATCATTTTATAGTTGGTTTCCTGATCTATAATATAAAATTTCGTAAAACCGTCTTAGGCCAAAGGGTGACTTGGAAAAATTATAGTTTTGTTGGATGTTGTTATGAGGTTATCATAGCCTCTCATTGTGTTTTTCATTAAAGATAAATTGGTCTCTTCATAACCTAATGTTTAAAGGGAAGATAAGGGGACTATGTTATCCACTTCCCAGTCATTAATCATTGCACACTTTACATATTTATTGTAAATCTAGACTTGTAAAAATAATGTCGGATCACCTCTACGAGCTATTTCAGCATCTGTGGGCATCTTACTGATGTCAAATATGAATCCAACATCTCTTTCAGGCTACCTTGGAGGATAGACATCAAATTCCATGTGGTTTATTTACACTTCTAGAGGGGGTGACATTAATCAAATGGCCAATACCTAGTGCTTCTAATAAAGTGGCTTTGTGTGTAGGGGAATTCTTCAATATATCCAAGAAAGAAATGTGAGAGAAGGTCTTGGTTAGATCACTAATCAAGTCATAAGATCCTACTGGCTTGCCTAACATATCACGAATGTCATCTGATATAGTTGGGTAGATTGGAATTGTTGTGAAGAATAATCTTTGGTTCTAGTGGCAACGTTAATATGAGGTTTAGTGTCCAACTCCACCAACCCCATAATTTTTTTGTTGGTGACCATCCAAAGGAGGTGCCACTTGTGGGTTTGACAAAGTTGAGGCTTCGCGATCATGGGTCCTATTACAATACCTTTTTCTCGAACCATTGGGATCTATTCTACCATCTTTTGGATGCATGGGGAGAGGATCGTTAAATATTTTGAGTAGTGTGTTTTGTGGGGATATCGGTCCCATGTAGGTGTTTTGAGTTGGTGCTTTGTTGGGTTTGCCAAAAACATGTCAACAAATAATTGTCTTTGATCCTTTGGAAAACATTGTAGAAACTTGTTACAATCGCAACATGTTCTTACATCTTTCCCACAAAACCTATGAAACTGCTATATAAATCAGATCATAATCTCAAGACCTTTGGTTTGCATCTTGTTGTGGTATGAAATTACGATTATTATTTAGCTATTGATTGTTATGGTTAAAATTTGGGAACCCTTGCCCTTAGTTTTGGAATTGGTTTGGATACCCATTGGGTATTAGTTAGGGCTTTGGGTTTGCATTTTTCTTGATTGCTTGAGGTTGTTTTTCTTGTTGTTGTTGACGGTTAAAATCTACAACATTGACTAAGGGAAATAATTTATTGTTTCTTTGATTGTTTGCATTGTTGTTTTTTTTTGTAGTATTCGTATTGGGAAGACTAACAACATTAGGATTCTTAGGCTGGTCAGTAACTCCATCCTTCATGACTCCATGGTTCTTATTAAGGACCTTGGGCCCTTGATTATTGTTTTTATTATTGGAGTAACCGGGGTTATTTTGGTTAGGGGTGACTAACCTTCCATTTTCTCAATAAGTCTTACAACCACTGTCAATGTCTTCTTCATCAATTCAAAGAGCACCCTCTAGTACTTCTTCATAGCTTCTTAATAGGAACTTTTAAACTTATTCCTTTGTCTCCCTATTGAGGGAATGGAAGAAAAAATTAGACAGATCTATCTGATCCATATTTAGAGTTCTTGCAAAGGAGTAGAGACCACCGTCGCCACCTCTCGAATTAAGTGGGTTACAAACTCATTGTGATCTTTCTTGAGATGAATGAATTCCTTGATTCCTATTCTTAAAATTTTGTTCATATCAAAATCCTTAATAAATTTTGAGACAAGTTTCTTTAAAAAGTGTGTTGAAGCCTCTGATATTCTATAGTACCAATCTAGAGCAATACCTTCTAGCATCTTAGGGAAAATCATCACAAAAACTACATCCCATGGGAGCATCTCTCAAATGGCCATTGCATAAGCTTTGATGTGGGTGTTAGGATCACCCTCCCCTTTGAATTTTAGAAGATCGGGCAAGGGTCTTTGGAGCATGACTATCCGGATGGATAATTCTAGAGGCTCCTTAAGATATTCAAAATAGGTCCCCATTGCGTATGTTTCCACCATTGAAGATCCTTCTTAGGGAGGTGGAGGTTGCATCGGTTGTTGAAATGGGACAGCATAAACATTTTTGGGGTGTATGGCATCCCCTGTGGCTGTCCATATGGACCTAGGTAAGCATACATATCAACTTTGTGGATATTTAGAATATATGTATACATAGGGGGTTGACTATTATGATATGGAATCGAAGGCATGAAGCTAGGAACGTTGTATTTCTAGAAGTTATGGAATTTGAGAATGCACTTCTAGCTAGTTCATGTTGTATACATCCATATGTGGCATGAGGGGTCATACCCAAGGTGCCCATCCACGTGTTTAATGAAAAGTTATAAATTCCATGGACATGGGGTAAGAATATCTAAAGAAACCCCAAAGGATCTTATTAAACTAGTCATTGGACCATCAGATAAGAAATAAACAAGGATTCATCACTTTGCATGCATTAAAATTGAAATAAATAAGCAACCTAACATATTTATTAATCCTCTATTCTTGAAAGATTTAACAAATGAAGCCATTAAGGATTCTAAGAAATTAGTTTGTGATTATGAGAATGGGATCTCACCATTAATGGCTTTAAGGCCAATGGTTATTCCCATTTACTCAATGCTTGTGTGTGTGGTGCAATGGAAAAGCAATAACTTAATAAAATAATGAAATAAGCTCCAAACCCTAAGAAAAATACTATAGTTTATGTTAGGAAGAAGGAGAGTTCTTGGAAGTGAGAGGGGGTTAGTGGGATATTTATAGTTTTCCATTTTAGAAAGTGGAGGAATTTTGTTGCATATGGGACTAAAAAGGAGTCAACAAGTTGATTAGTGAGTCAAAGTAAGTTTTGACTAGGTTTAGAAGAGGTTAATCATGGTTAGGACTAGTTAAACTAGGTTAGGCTAGTTAATCCTATTTAGAGAGGAATTAGGGTTTCAAGAGAGTTTTGAGAGGTCTAATCAATCCAATGAAATGTATTGATAAACTAGGAAGATATTATAAGTAGTCTATAAGGGAATGAGAAGATGTTTTAGTCAATAAGAGACTATATTAGTCTATTTAATTGATTTACAAGAGGAATATGACCAAAAGAGTGTCATAAGAAGGAAGTTAGATAGGTCTAACTGACAATATGTTGTAAATTTATGAGGAGTTAGAATAGTTAGTACAATATTAAGAATAATAGTGCTTTGACTGAAATACAAGTGTCTACATTTTCCCCTCTTTGAGGTGATGTAAGCTACGTCACTTCAAAGAAAGTAGACAAACATAAACAAAGGAAAATGTTTGAAGGGGTGGAAGAAACATTAGTAGGATGAAGGATAGGATGAAGGAGTTAGAAACTAAAATAAAAGCTTGAAAATTACTCCATTAATGGAGGATGGACTTCATGTCACACCGGCGTGCCAAATGTGTTCAATGAAAAGTTATAAAATCCATGGACATGGGGTAAGAATCTCTAAAGAAAACCCAAATGCTCTTAACAAATTAGTCGGTGGACCATCGGATAAGAAATAAACAAGGATTCATCACTTTACATGTATTCAACTTGAAAGAAAATAACAACCTAACATATTTAGTAATCCTCTATTCTTGAAAGCATTAACAAATGAACCTAGTAAGGATTCTAAGTAATCGGTTTATGGTTATGAGAATGGGAGATCACCATTAATGGCTTCAAGGTCAATGGTTCTTATCATTTACTCAATGCTTTTGTGTGTGGTGCAATGGAAAAGAAATAGCTCAATAAAAAAATGAAATAAGCTCCAAACCCTAATAAAAATGCTATAGTTTATGTTAGGAAGAATGAGAGTTCTTGGAAGTGAGAGGGGGTAGTGGGCTATTTATAGTTTTCCATTTGGGAAAGTGGAGGATTTTTGTGCATATGGGACTAAAAGAGATTCAACAAGTTGATTAGTGATTTAAAGTAAGTTTTGACTGGGTTTAGAAGAGGTTAATCATGGTTAGGACTAGTTAAACTAGGTTAGGCTAGTTTAGAGAGAAATTAGGGTTTTAAGAGAGTTTTGAGAGGTTTAATCAATCCAATGAAATGGATTGATAGTCTAGGAAGCTATTAGAAGTAGTCTAGAAGGGAATGAGAATATGGTTTAGTCAATAAGAGGCTATATTATCTGTTTAATTGATTTACAAGAGGAATATGACCAAAAGAGTGTCGTAAGAGGGGAGTTAGATAGGTATAACTAATGGTATGTCATAAATTTGTGAGGAGTGAGAATAGTTAGTGCAATATTAAGAATAATAGTGCTTTGACCAAACTATAGGTTTCTATAGTCCCGGTCGGTAAATCTCTAGGGTTTGGAGTACCCGTATAAACTGGAGGATTCTAAGGATAAGGAGAAGTTATTACTTTCCCTATGTATGAACTTTAAGAATTTTTGGCAAGATCTAGCTCCTTGACTACCAATGCCAAGATGACATCACCCATTGATGGGGTGGTGCTTTTCTTAGTTTATTTTTGTTGAACTCTTGAAGGTTGTTGAGGAGTGTGGTATCTAGCTATGAATTTTCACTATGTTGCCACCCCTCGTTAGCAATATTTTTGGTTGGTGGAGGGGTAGCATTATTGTTTTGGAGTAGAACATAACCTTTTACTTGTAACCTATTGAAAGCTCAGTTCATATTCTAGAAGTGTTGTTCACTCCTAAGATATCATGCTATGTATTCCTCATCTAGATGTGGGAGTTAGTCCAATTACATGCTAATGGGTTGTCGAAACAATATCCAAGGAGATGAACTTTCTTCCCCACTTATGAAATTCATTTTGTTTGAACTTGATTGTTCATGAGGATATGTCTGCATGATCTGGTCAAGTTACTCAATACGTACAGAGGAACCAACATTAGTTCCCTAAAGAAGAGGGTTTTGATCAATTGAGCGGTTATCTGCCCACATTGAGAGTGAAGGTGATTGTTGCGGTATACCTATTTGGTAGTATTACATGTCAAAACCTAGGATGGGTCGACCATAGTCATTGTATGCTGACATATTTGGGGGATAAGAATACTCATAGAATAAATGATGGATAAAGAAAGTGGAAACATTTATAGGCTAGCTCTTAACATTGGGTTCACCAATATGTACAAAAGAAAATCAACACATGACCTTCTTCGCACCCGACTTCCCGAGGTCATGCCAAGACAACCGGTGTAGAATATAAACAGATGTGTGTGTGTGGTGGTGATGGATAATCTAATGAGGCAACCTTATATATTTGACATGCAATAATAGGATTTATGAATCTAAGGCAAAGAATGCTCTCCTAACCTAAAGTGGCGTGATTGATCAATCCGATATGATAGCTTCTCGGAGACTCAAGGAAATATTGATCTTTGTTGAGATTCTATTCATTGGTTGTTGAACATGTGGAAATTGACCTACGGGTGTCTCATATAGATTTCTAGACAAGGTCATGGAAGTAAAAACGAGAGGCATAATGAAGCCGTAAGGACTATGGATGATTCTTTGGTCTAGTCTAGAAGGTCTTAGCCTAATCGGATGCTATGTTCAATAATGGAAGCTATGTAATGATATCGGTGGTAGTGGTGATGATCTAAATACTGATGCATGTAAACCACTATCGATATCAAATTGGTTAGTCGGCTCATTGGGTTACGAGACTTGAGAATCAAAATTGAAAACGTGTGGAGGCTATTGCGCTCTTATGGTCATGCACGTAATCAAACCCTGTTGCTAGGAGTAGTCCAATAATCGTAGGCTTGATTAGCAGTGATGTTTAGAGTGTTTATTTGTTCTATTTTCTCAGCGTAAGTTGTAGTTGTGTATAAAATCTGTTAAACATAAACTTATATCAATTTCGATTATCGATTACGGCTCGTTGGGTCATGGGACCAAGGGATCACAACTATACGTCTTCTCTTGTTGTGGACCATTGATGGTCATACAGAATGAAATTGAAATGATTATGATAAAACAAACAAACTATAAAAGGAAATCTAAACCATGTTTTTGGCATTTTCACAATATATCGAGCAAAAAAGAAAAGCAAACTAATCTAATAAAATTAAATGTTTTTAATCTTTTCTAGTTTTTAAGCAATTTGTTTTAATCTATAAAAGGAAATATAAACCATGTTTTTGGCATTTTCACAATATATCGGAGGAGAAAAATGAAAAAAACTAATCTAATAAAATTAAATCTTTATGATCTTTTCTAGTTTTTAAACAATGCATTTTAATCTAAAAAACAAACTAAAGACAAGTAATCAACCTGGATGTAATTGGTTACTTGTGCGAATATGAAAATATAAATCTAAAAAAAACCTAATCTAATCAAAACCCTTCAAACCCTAGCTTAGAGGTGAAGAAAAATCATGACCCTGAAAGAGCTATTGTTCCCCACAATTTCCATGGTAATGTCAAAGAGAAAACTTTCTAATGATTTGATCTACTTGTAATTGCCTAATCAATTGAAATGAACAATTTTACTACTCTATTTGATATGCAATTGAAACTAATAATTCAAAATTGATAATTTAGCAAATGAAGCAAAAAAACAAATAATTCCAACCTAGATAAACAAGAGCTTTGGAAAATCCAATTGTATCTTGTGTTTGTCCCCTCATTTTGTTCCTTTCTTTATTTTTGTGTTCATATGAGTCTAAGGAATTGCGAAATGCAAGAACAATAGTAGAAGAAAAACTTGAGCAATGGTATCTTGAAGGTAGTTAGGTTGCAATGCAAGTAGAATAGAGATAGCACAAAATATCTGAGCTTGGCTATGTAATTCCTAGCAAGATTATGGGAGCAATGCTATGCAAGATAGACAAAATTCTCAGGCATTTTACTTGAACAAAAGCATGGAATATATAATAATTGGGGATAGGATGTGCCTTCATGCACAAGGAAAGAAGAGGCAGTTCCAAATAACTAAATCACATGCAAAAATAGAAGAGGGAAGGAGAACCAAGAAATCAAAACTATTTTTAGAAAAATTGGTTCACAAACACATCCTAAAAGTGAAGTTAAGTGAATCATCGCATGTTAAAAACATGCATGAAGGAATCTAGAAAAATCACTAACGGATGTTGCCATACCTGGGAATGATTTTAGAACCACCACCTAAGCGGGGTGGTGGTCCTAGAACTAAAGGCCAAAACATGCATAGAATGAAGTGGAAAGATGGAAAAAGCATGCAAAAGCTATGTAAGGACATATAGGCTAGAATATACATTTCAGATGGGTTTTGGAGCTCGAACATCTTCTAAAAGGTTGTGAATCATTGTTGGGGATTTTTGTGACCATTTTCTCGAGAATGTAGCACATGCAATATTGGGTGCGTGTAGTAATCCATGACATACATTTTCTTGTTGGGGATGTAATATTTAGGATCTTGATAGCATGAATCCATTTCATCATCTAGAGACCGGGATATAGGGGCATCAAGTAGTTTATCATCTTCCAAAATGCCACTAGGAATGAAAGTGTCGATGTTGCGGTGTTCCGAGACCATTGATATTTGAATCGGGCCTACCATGCGTCCCGAGTGATAGGAGAGGTTGGAAACTAAGAGGTCCTATTGGAGGTTTTATTCTCTCGCAGCTGGTTTAAAGGACCTTCATCTCCAATGAAGAAATGGGAGATAGAGAGGTAGAAGCACCATTATCATGAGACCATAATGTATCTTGATTAACATTGGGAGGCGAGAGCCTTAGATCGAACTTGAACAACTATTTCATTTAAAGGAAATAACCCGACAATGCTCTACAATGGGCAAAGGGTTGGGGATCTCCAAGAATGGTAATAGTTTTTCCTTCATGGTATAATTTGATACATTGATGGAAATTTAAAGGCACGGCCTACATGGCATGAATCCATGGGTGACCAAGAAGCATATTGTAGGTTATTTCCAAGTCTAATACATGGAATTGGGTATCATGAATAGTATTCCCAACTTCTATAGGAAACTTTATTATACCATCGATTATCACTCTTTATTATCATAAGCCTTAATGGTGATAACATTAGGCTCAAAATCGTGTCGGTGTGTCCTAGCTATCTTATGAGTCTCAAAGTACAAATGTTCGGATAGATCCCTTATTTAAAATCACCCTTTTTATCTTCTTATGAGTAACAATGAATTCAATGTACAAGGGTAGATTGTGCGTATGATCATCCATTGTAATCTCATGTTGGATAAAGGTAATGTGTCTAGAAGGATACATCTACACAACCAAGGATTGGAAGTGCAAAGGATCAATATCAATTTAAACTCTTAACCCTTGAAGTGTTTTATAAAGGATGTCCTTGTGAATGTTGGGTATCTTCAGAAGATCCAAGTTAGAAATCTTGGTGATTATTCTCAAGATGTTTGAGGATATCATAATGACTATCCTAAGGGGTAGGAAAAGAAGGTTCTTAAATAACAAGAGGAACACATTGTGTTTCCACGATGTATTCTTGTGCCTTAATCTTGATAGTATTCACATGCTCAACATGAGGATACACACAAACAAAGAGGGAATCAAAAGGATTTTTGACAACATGATTGATGCTCTTATTCTAGGATGACCGACCTTAACTCAACTTTTCTCTATCTATTTATGATTTTGGAATGGATCTTTTGAATTTCCCTATTGTTGGTTATAAGTTCTTTTAGGTGCATGCGAATCCATTTCAACATCACCACTATCTATGAGGTCTTGAATGAAGTGTTTCAACTTCAAACTTTTTTTGTGGTATGGCCCTTAACACAATGAAATTTGAAATATTCATGGTCTTTATACCATGACAGCTTTGTTACATCATCGTAAAAAGGAATAATGGTTGGTAATTTAACCATGTTCACTACATCTAATTATTTCAAGATTTAAGACAAAGAGTCTCAAGAGTGAAAACTTGATGTTTAACTTCAAATCCAACCGATCCTTTGGAAAGTTTCAAAGGAGTACTATTTTGAACTGCTTGCACATGTTTTGAATTGGTTATGCCATCACCTACAATGTTCTTTTCTTGTTAAAGAATTTAGGTTTTTTTCTATTGGTTTGACTCATGATTATCTCTTTTAAAGGGATTTAAATTCCCTTTAACTAACAAATTCTTATTGATTTGGCTTCCTTTCTCTATGAATTCTTTGAAAGTTCTCACACAATGCATTTGAAAGTGAAAAGAAATTTCAGGATGTAAGTTTGGCACAAAAATTACAAGTTGTTTCTCCGAATGGTACAAGGGAAAATAATAGCTAACCCTCACCATATTTGTAGGAAACCAAAAAAGTTTTCATTGTTTCATTTTTTGGTGTTACATAAATCTAATATTGTAATGTCACTTTCCATATTGAATGAAAAGTGCCACTATTATTTATTGTCCAATTCGGTGAACGTGAATACGCACCCTTTAGGTATATGGAGGAACCATTCAAGTACTTGACCCCCAAGACTCCATTGTATAGGTGCGTAAGGTAATTATATCTAGATGCAACTTATTAGAAATCGATGAAGAATTATTTGACATGATCACATAAATCACCTTTTCCCCTACATTTTTCAAATCTAGGTTAATCAAAGTGATGAGGAAAGGGTGTTTGTGAAACATCGCTCGATGAAAAGGATATGGGAACAGCTTCTAAAAATTAGTATTTCTTATTGCATTAATGTTATTTTATTACAAACTTGTGAGGGAATTATTCATTGACTACCACTCTTGGTCAAAGATTTGGCCATGTGAAGGTGAGGCAAGAATATAGACACAGTTATATTTTTATGTCTCACCCCTGTGATTTTTAGTTTAAAGCTCATTATATGTAACCTTAGGTATTTCATTACACAAATCCCTACTAGTATCTTTATGGACATGGGAAGCCAAGCTCGCCAATTGATGACTAAGGGCTTGCAATTATTATTAAATAGTGACCTCATCATTTTGGGGTTGTTCTTGATTTTCTTGTAAAGGGTTTTTTTCATGATCTTCATTCTCCACTCCACCATCATGGTTAATTCGAAAAAGGGGTATGTGATAACCACTTGTGTTTTTAGGAGGTGTGTCTTCTTCATTTATTTTACCAGAGTAGAAGCATGTCTCGATTTAATATGTCATCAATAGATTGAAGGGGACATTCTACTTCTTCTTCTCCATGAACCATGTTCGTAAGGAGAGTATGGTAAAATTTAGGTGGTAGTTTAGCCCCTAATTATACAACTCATACCAACACTTGATCTCTATTATGGAAGATAAATTTATCCATGTGGGCGGGATCAAATTCAAAGTTATTTTGAAAAGAGTTCCCCTCTTTGCCACTATGGTCAACCATGGTTTCCTCTTCACGTAAGGGGTATAGATTTGAATTTATGAAAGGATTAGATCCTAATCTTGTATTTCCCATTCTAGTCTTAGGAGGCATACGATGATAGTAAACATTTTATCAAGGTTTGAGTTGGTCGTCAAACTTGCACCCATGGCTCGATCTAAAATACCTTATTCATTTGTGATAAAAATGGAATTGTCCCCAAGTTTTGGGACCTTACGCACTTGGGATAGATCGCTGGAGAAGGCCGGTTCCTCCATCTAATTATACTTCTACGATAATCCTAGTGCTGAAAGGGAGATCCAAACTAACAATGCCAAGGGACTAGGGATAGAAGGATAACACGAAAGGAAACCCACACTAAAAGAAAATAGCATAAGAAAAGAGGGATGGAAACTATCTGTTACGAAAGAAAATGAAGGGAAATGCATGAAATAAGGCTATACATATGTAACATAGATTAAAATGTATTTACTAGATTAGTTTCATGGAACACAAACAAATAAGGAGCTGTAAGGGATGTAGAATGGAACAACGAGCATGCAATGCAAAAGAAAAGGCAAGAAGAAGGAATGAAAACACGTTAGGATATATAATAGTCACAAAATGATGCTTTGTTTACTTCAATAAATGCAAAAAGATGTTACAATGGTGAAAGAGGCCGATATCCACATGCAAGAGTTAGATCTAGAGGTCTACGACTCAGAATAAAGAAAATATGAAGTTCTTAGCAAAATGCGTAAGGATCCAAAATTTCTATCATTAACAATGAGCCCAAATTTTAAATTTATAGATGAATCCATTGAAGAATAAGAGGAGGGAAAACCTGAATTTGAAATACAACCACCAAAAAGAAGCATTTAATGCCTAGAAATCCACCTGTAAATTTATCAAATGCACTTCCCCAAGTCTGTTTAGTGTGTTAGAGAAGGAAAGAGGGTGGATCATATCAAATCGAGTGGTTGAAGAAATTAGATCTTCTCATTAATTCCTAGAAATAAGTTCTCCCATTTCTTACCTACTAGATCCACTAAGAATTTGAATTTGAATATTTTGCACTATAGCCCATGTCAACAGCTATTGATTGAGACTAGGCATATGCAGATCGGAGCTCTATAGCAAGAGATATGACTGTCAAAAGATTTCAATAATTTTTGGGCATGCAAGACATGTGGAACACATGGATTAGTTGAAAGAATGGCCAATCTTCCGTGTAAATGTTCTTGTCATTTCTACCATGTGCCACTCATTTTTTTATTCTGAGGATTCAACACCCTATTGGTGTGCTTTGATTAGTTGTGTACGACATACTCAAGTGTGTCAAAGGATGGCATGGCATAGAAGGTGAAAAGAAGGGTGCAAATATAGTACACGTAGAAGAAGGTAGAGAGAATTCATGACATGCCTGAGCATGAGATGTAAAAGGGTGCGAAGGAGGAATAAGGAAGGAACGCGTAACATGAATGGCTACTTAGGAGGAAGGCAAATGCGCAGAAGATGTGTGTAAGAAAAGAGTGGAATAAAGAGGAAAAGGAGAGTGGAAGGAAGAAGGGGAAGTGCACAAGGGCAAAAGAGGAATAAATGACCAAGTGAATGTCCCAATGAACTTGAGTATGCACAACCTCGTAATGAATATCTCTGAGCTAGAAAGTGTATACAAGTTACCTAAATAACTGGGAGAGTTATTTGGATAATAATTTTGGAAACTTTCGGGGCCATCTTCCCAGTAGCTGAAGGAGATGAATATCTGAAGCATCTGTTGGGCATGGATTCTATTATGTAATCATGAAATTCTGATCTGTGGATTTGAAGAATTACCCCTGAAGTCACTTGAAATATCATTTCTTGACTCTATTTTGAATCCTGCAAACTACGAAAACTTTTAAGCATCTTGGAAGAAAAAGAAGAGAACACATAGGAAGCACGCGAGAAGAAATAACTATGTACAAACAAACAATGTGTGCGTAGTGCACTTAGAAGAATTGAAACTACTCTAATATATACAAGATGATGCAACAAACTTAATGGAAGGGTTTGAGATAGATCCCATTTACTTGGAATTTGTAGCGCACCTCCATCAAGATGAGTTAACTCAAAATATTTAGCCTCTTTGCCTGGCAAATGATGTATACGGGCCACTATAAAGTGCGTCAAACTTTGAATGATGCCCTGGTTTAGCTCTATCGGCATCCCATTTTAATACAAGTCCCTAAATTTGAAATCTTGATGCCTAGCCTTTTTGTCAAACCATTTCTTTGTTGTTTGTTGATGCTGCTCTAGTTAGATAATGGTAGAGTTCCTTGACTCCTCAAGATTAACTAGCTCTATCATTCTTATTTATATTTGTTCTAACTCCAAATTCTAGCTTTGTTGGGAAAGCGCTAATGAGTTCAATTCTAGAATTAAAGGAAGGGTAGCCTCCTTGGCATAAAAATCTTCTAAGGTGAAGTTCTTATTACCTTTTAACTTGTGATTCTATCTACCTAGAGGACACACGAGACCTTTGTATGCCACTTTCTTTGGCTGATGTTCATTATGCGCTTCATGATCCCGATCGGGTTCTTATTTTTGACTCTACCAAACCATTTCATTAGAGGTAATAGTTGGAATACATTTTCAAACAAATTCCCACATTAAGAGCCCAATCATTGATTTTGATCCCAAGGAAGGATTTTGCATTATCGAGAGATAATGGTTTGAGGATCACCAAACTTTGTGATTATGCCTTCGATAAAGTCAAGGATGACTAACTCGTTTGATTCTTTGAGCTCTGACTTTTTACATCTCGTGAAGTAGTCTATAGAAGTTAGCAACTACTTGTGTCTAGCACTCAAAGGTGGGTTGATCATTCCTATGAAGTATAGACCCCATTACACAAAAGGCTGATTTGTTTGGATTGGTCGGAGGGGAAGCGCTACCAATCTCTTCTTTCCTGCAAAGAAAGCACATTCCTTGCATTTTGTGACCCACTTGTGTGCATCTACAAATAGGGTAGGAAAAAATATTCTTGCCATTATGATCTTCATTGTTGTAGTTTTGACAGAAAAGTGTCCACCAGAGAATCCATCGTCAAATTATGATAACACCTTTTCATTGTGTGGGTCATTGATACATCTTAATAACGACGCCATCAAAATTTTTCTTGAAGAGAATTCCATCAATCAAAACATAAGGGATAGATTGTAACCTCAAATGTCTTCTCTTTGATTTGTTTAAACCAAGAGGGTATACACCCTTGAAAAGGAATTTGATCATGTCCTTAATCCAGCTTGTGTGCACCAAGGTCTATATTTTGCTCAAGTTACGGTGCAGAGGAGATCCTCATCTAGAAATAATGAATTCTCATGCTTGTTACTGTATCCTTAAATCTTCTTGCAGAGCGTGCTACCTCTTATTAGTTTTGTGTCTTTGATATTCACATCATATTCCATGATCTTCATCACTTGTCATGCTCTCTTTTCACTAATCTTTATTCCTATGATGAAGTCTCTAACAAAAGAGTTAGAGACTAACACCTTGATATGATTTGTGGTGATCATACTTTTGAATTTATTGAGCATGTGCATGATAGTGAAGACCTTATTCTCCATGTGACTACACTTTAATTCATAATCCTTTAGTGTCTGGCTGAAGAAATCCTATGGTTGTTCCAGACATTTTTCATTTTCTTGTGTTAGGACAACAATAACAGTCACATCAACACCATAAGAATGAAGGATAAAATCCCTTGAATAATCTAGATTGATGAGTG
The DNA here is from genome assembly GCA_018340775.1 of Taxus wallichiana var. yunnanensis. Classification (NCBI taxonomy): domain Eukaryota; kingdom Viridiplantae; phylum Streptophyta; class Pinopsida; order Cupressales; family Taxaceae; genus Taxus; species Taxus wallichiana. The sequence goes on along the minus strand of CM031235.1, from coordinate 36,224,710 downwards.
TTGACATGTAAGAAATTTCTTGCTTGATCTTGTTGAATATTTATTTTCCTTATGATGTCCATCTGAAGGATATGTCCTTCTTGAGCATTAAGGTGATGGGCTGAAATAGATCTATAAAGTTAGGAGTGAGGTTCCTAACAAAATTGATCTTACCGAGGAAGGATTGTAAGGCATTTTTGTGTGCCAGAAGGGAAAGAGCTAGGATGGCTGAAACACATCTAGGATCAATTGTGATGCCATCCTTCAAAACCACATGGCCCAAAAGCTTGCCCTGTGCCACTATAAAATTGCACTTCTTGGGGTTAAGGGATACCCCAAATTTTTGCATCTCTCAAATAATTTCTCCAGGTGTGCACCATATGATCCTCACTCTACTTTAAGAAGACGATTATGTCATCAAGGTAAACCAAGATGAACTCATTGATGTAACCTATGAAGGAAATGTCCATAGCATGTTAAAATTTAGTGACTGCATTCAACAAACCAAAGGGCATATTTTGGTATGCATATGTTCCCCACTTGGTTGTAAAAACTATTTTGAATTTATCCTCTTCTTTGACCAATATCTGATTAAAACTTGAATACCCATATAACATTGAGAATATTTGTGCGCTAACCACAGTTCTACAAAATTTACTCCATTGAAGACAAAATATAATGATCCTTTAGAGAAGCCTTATTCAAATCTCTGAAATCAACACAAAGTTTGATTTCAACGTTATTCTTACACACTGGAACTAGATTCGTCACCCAAGTAGAGTACTTTATGGGAAATATAATTTCCACCTTAATGAGTTTGGATAATTACTTTCTCATGAGGGGCTCTATCTTTGGATTGACTAGTTACTTTTTCTTAACAGGATTGATACTAGGATCAAGGTCAATGGAGTGTTGAGAAACACTTGGATCAAAAAATTTGAGGTCTTCATACTCCCATGAGAAGATAACACTGTATTTTTGATAAAGAGAGAAGAAGGTATGATTTTCATCATGTGCATGCAAGATTTAATAAGCAACAACTCACTTCTACATAGTAGTGACTGGAAGCAAATTTATTATGCATCATGCATATATTTTTCTTCACCCTAAACTCATCATCAAGGATAAAAATTTTATCTAAGGTGACCAACCCTTTAGGCAACTTATTTTACTTTAGTTGAATCACTTGGTCACCATAGCTTTCATGCAAGTCATCTTACATGCTTGATGAGAACTCAACTTCATTTTGAATGAACTAGATGATCTATGCGTCACTTTCAAACACTTTCCAGCTGGTATTATTGTCTAGAATGGATGGTCTGATCACCATCTTAATGTGCTTTGAGTGTTTCCTTTGACAAATTCCTCAACAGAGAGAACTGCGAACCAAGTGCAGCCATTTGATCAGCTTCCTTATTCATTTACATGACATCACCAAGTATATTTAGAGTATCAAATCTCTCAAGGAGGTCCCAAACTCTATATTCATAAGCTTTGAGAAGTTTATTATTTTCTTGACACTTGTTGGTAACCTAGTGGATAACTAATTCTCTATCCCCAAATATCTGCAGTGCCTTATTATTTTTATTTTCAGCAATAAGAAGGCCTTGCACTAACACATCATACTCTTCCACATTGTTAGAAATTGTGACCTATAACCTATGCATGAAGAAAAATATCTCATATTTAGGGAAATAAGAATGATTCCTACTCCCGCTCTATTTTTTCTTCTAGATCCATCAAAGTATAATTTCCATAGACTAGGTTCGACATGGTCTTTCTTGAGCACGTGTGGAAACAAAACTTCTTCTTTAAGAATGCAGTAAGTACCAAGCCTAGTTTCATAGGCTTCCATTTCTTTAGCATATGGGTCAAATTTATGGTGCCTCTTCACCCATTCATCAAGTACTATATCAGGAATATAAGGTGGAAGAGGATGATCTTTAGGTGTTGAAGCTTGTTTTTCTTGGATTAAACAATTAGCTTGAAGAGGGGATGGGACATATGACTCTACATGATAAAAAAATATAGGATCATCTTTTATGGTAAATAATGTTGGAAATATTGTCATTGATGTCAAAAGAGGTGTTGAACCTGTAAACCAAAACACATTAGAAAGTAACAAAATTATTAATGGAACTGTGAGTATGTCAACGAAGTAACCAACAACATATAGAGTAGCAAAGAGATAAATCAGATATTTATATATGTGAAAAGAGTCACCTTTATAGGAGAAATACAGTTGTATCTATGTAAAGAGAACAACATTCAAGAAAGAGGAAGATCTTGACAACCATGATGAGAAGAAAGCGGTGCTTTTCATGAAGACCGTGATTTATCCTTAGAGGCCCACGATATGCACAAAAGAGGGCCCATGAATTTCTTAGAGAGCATAACTCATGTCTTAAGGGGATGCATTGAATGTTTAGGTGATAATTAAAATATTTGGGGTAGTCTTTATGTGTGAATTAATTAATTTAAAGGGGGGCAAAGATTTGTTTAGAAAGAATAAATTAATAAATAAAGGCCGACTAATGTTAATGAAAGGGTGTGATCGTTTAAGGTGTAATGCCCTTTCAAAAAGGTATGAAAGGCTATATAAGAAGATTCATATGAGACTTATTATGCATGGATTCAAGTTGAATATCTTAAGGAAAAAGAAGAAGAAGAGGAAACGTAAGGGTAAAATTTTAAAACAACAAATCTGAAAGTAAGATGAATTTTCCATTATTCGTTGAGAAGTAACAAGTTCAAAAGAGGAAAGCAAATTTTGTAAGGAAGGTTGGTGCCTTCATATTCGAAGAGATCGGTGTCTCTTGCTGAGTTGGTGCTTAGTAAAAGGGGTGGGTGCTCCTGTAGGTTGGTGCCTACAAAATTGTAATTTGGGGATTGGTGTCTCCAGTGTAGGATGGTGCCTACAAATTTTGAGAAATATATATAAAGAAATAAGTTTCTCCATGTTTTTCTGAAAAGGGTTTCCATGTATATATGTGTTTACTTGTAATAAGTTTTTGTTCTTTGATTGATTTGATATATTCACATTGCTCATGATTATAGATCTAAGTTTAAGTATTGAAGTTTGAAATAATATCATAATATTGATTCACCCCCTCTCAGTATTATCTTGTGCTCAACAATTGGTATTAGAGTAGGTTCCTTCAGGAACAATCTAACAGTTGGAAGGTAGATCTCAGGAGCACATATGGCTAGTCAAGTAGAAGAAGGTTCATCAACTAGCAAAGTTGATTTGGAAGGAATCGAGGACATAGAAGAAGAAGGTGAGGTAAACCTTGAAGAAGAACTCATTTGTGTGTTGGGTGAAATAAAATCACTCAAAAATAGGAATCGAAGCAAAGACTTCAGCTCCAAAAAATATGAAGAAAAAATCAATCTTTCGAAGAAAAGTTAGCACTGAGTCTTGAAGAATCAAAGAATCTAATCATTGATGTGAAGACCCCGATTGAAGAAGCAAAGAGAATTGAGGAAGGTTTGAGAATTCAACTCAAGGTGAAACAAGAAGAATGTGAAAAGCGTGAGTCGAGAGATTGTTACGATGAGAAAAGAATTAGAAAAGGTAAATACCAAACTAATGAACAACTTGAAATTTGAAAAGAGTACTAAGGTTCTAGATGAGATTCTAGAAAATCAAATATCACCATCCAACAAATCAGGGACTTGGATATGAAAAAACTAGAAAGCTTCAAAATCCATTGAGATTCGGAGAAGAAAGGTTTAGAAAAGGCAAAAAGTTATGCGAGAAATTCTAAATGCACCTACGAAGAATAAAATCGAAAGGAAGAGGAAACTACGAAGACTAGTTCCATCGTTAAGGAAGGTGTTAAAGAGAATGACATCAAAAGACCATTTACTCCACGACATAGGAATATGAACAGGTTTGAAAGTTCCTTTCATGGTTATTGTTTTTATTTCAATATATATGGGCATAAAAAGATAGAGTGTAGAAAGTGAATGAGAGATAATGAAGCTTGGAACAAACCAAAATATGTTATAGAGTGTTGAATATGAACTATAATTTATTTTCTCCACTATCCTATTATAACGAGGAAGCCATTATCTCTGCTACAAGTGCAATAATTATGGACATATAGCACACTTTTGTAGAAGTGTGTTTGAATCAAGATAAGATGAAAATACAAAGCCTTTAGATACAAAGAAAAGGGAGGCTACAAAATCCTAGATAAGGAGAAAGATGGGCTAGAGAAAGAAAAATCCATGCTCGTTCAAAAAAAAATTCATGCTTGAGATGAAGGACAAGACTTGGTACATTGATAGCGGATGTTCAAGACATATGACTGGTGATAAAAGTAATTTTCTCTCCTTAAATAAAGTAAATAAAGGTATAGTAAAATTTGGTGATAATGCTACAATGAAGATCGTTGGCAAAGGTACACCGAGTCTAGATAATGGAAAAAAAAAAGCAGAGAATTTTTGTATGTTGAAGGATTAAAACATAACCTCTTGAGTGTGAGTCAAATGTGTGATCGGGGACACACTCTTAAGTTCTATGCCAAAGGATGTGAAATAAGGAAAGCAAATACGGAGAAACTAATTGCAGATTGCCACCGAACCGTAAATAATCTATATATTCTCGAAAAATAAAAGAAGAAAAATATTACCTAAGTCAAGTTGAGGATATTTGGTTATGGCATGTAAAGGATGGGACATATAAATTTTGATAATCTTGTGAAGATAAGAAATAAGCGGGCCATATGGGACATGCCTAAAATAACAAAGCCTTCGAGTACTCTATGCAAGCAAGATCACTTGGGAACAAACCAGAACAAGATTCAAAACAAAGGAGTATTCATCCACCAAACCATTGGAGCTAATTCACATGGATTTGTGTGGACCTACCAGAAAAAAAAGTATTCAAGGTGAGAGTTATTTTATGTTACTCATTGATGACTACACTAGACTGACATGGGTAGCATTTTTGAAAGAAAAATATGAAGCATTTGGAAAGTTTAAAACTTTCAAGGCATTAGTAGAAAATGAAACAGGACTGAAGATAAAATGTCTAAGGTCATATCGTGGAGGTGAATTCATGTCAAATGAATTTATTGAATATTGTGAAGACCATGGAATTAAAATACAATACTCAGCTACAAGAACTCCACAACAAAATGGAGTAGTAGAACGGAAGAACAGAACCATTCAAGAGATGGCCCGAACAATGCTGAATGAATCTAAGCTATCAGATAGATTCTAGAAAGAAGCGGTAAGTACTTCAAATATAAGTGCAAATCGAGTTAACCATGACAAAAATTCATATTAATTATGGAAAGGAAGACCATCCTCGGTCAAATATTTTAAGGTATTTGGGAATAAATGTTTCATTAAAAGAACCGAAGAGGATTAGGCAAATTTGATTCAATATCCGATGAAGGGATTTTTCATGGGTACTCCACTAAAAATAAATCCTTCAGATGTTATAAGAAGAGGTTGTGGACTATCATAGAAAGTGCAAGTGTTAGAGTGGATGAGGGTATGGATCTAAAGACAAAAGAAAATTCAGAAGAGTCTTTAGAAATACCAAGTCTTGTGAAAGAACAAGAGGAAGAATAAGATATTGAAGAGTGGAGTAAATCAAAAATGTAGGATACCAAGATGCCATCTTGCTTCATTCAGAAAAATCATGATGAAAGTTAGATTATTGGAGAACTTGATACGGGGTTCAAACCAAAAGAAGAATTACAAATGCTTCTGAGCAAGGCTATTTTTCTCTGCTATCTAAGGTAGAACCTAAGAAATTTTTAGAAGTAAGACATGATAAAAATTGGTTGAAGGCGATGGAAGAAGAATTAGATCAAATTGAGAAAAATGAAACTTGGGAACTGGGTTCATGCACCAAAGAGTCGAATGTGATTAGCACGAAGTGGGTATTTTAGAACAAACTAAATGAAGATGGTCAAGTCACTTGAGATAAGGCAAGATTGGTATGCAAATGGTATGCTCAAGTGGAAGGTGTTGATTTTGAAGAGACTTTTGCTCCAGTTGCTAGACTAGAAGCAATCATAATGTTCCTTTTTTTCAGTGTTTAAAAATTTCAAAGTCTACCAAATGGATGTCAAATCAGCCTTTTTAAATGGGAATTTAGAAGAGGAGGTTTACATAGAACAGCTGAAGGATTCCTAATATCAAAAAAATGAAGATTATGTGTGTAGGTTGAAAAAGGCGTTGTATGGATTAAAAAAAGCCCCCAGAGCATGGTACTCAAGGCTTGATCAACATCTACATGACCAAGGATTCAAGAGAGGACATGTTGAAAATAATCTTTACATCAAAACTAAAGATGAACACCAAAATTGTGGTTGTATATGTGGATGACATAATCTTTGGAGGAGACAATGAAGAAATGTCTAGAAAATTTATAGAAGACATGCAAAAGGAATTTGAAATGTCTATGTTGGGTGAGTTATCCTTTTTCCTTGGATTGTAAATTTCTCAATCTAATAAAGGAATATTTATATCCCAAACCAAGTATGTGAATGAAATGTTTAAAAAGTTTCGTATGGAGGAGTGTGCACTGTCAAAGACACCGATGATGATCACTGGAAAAAGTTAATCAAAGATGATGAATCTCCGAGATGTTGATCAATCTCTCTATAGATCAATGATTGGGAGTTTATTATATGTGACAAAGATCCGCACCATATATCATGCAAGTAATGGGTATGGTGGCATGTTTTCAAGTAGGGCTGAAAGAAACACATGTGCAAGTTGTAAAACACATATTCAAATATCTAATGGGAACTATGGAATATGGGTTGTGGTATCCAAAAGGAAAGGATTTCACATTGACAAACAGATATCTGATTCGATTGGGCGGGATGTGTAGATGATAGAAAAAGTACAAAGTGAGGAGCATTTTTATTGGAAATAGCCTCGCAGTATCTTGGCTAAGTAAGAAGAAAAAAATTCAGTATCCCTATCCACAATAGAAGCAGAGTATATAGCAGTGGTATTATGTTGCACACAAATTTTATGGATGAAGCAGACCTTGAAGGATATCAAAGTAGAGTATGATCATCCCATCTCCATATTATGTGATAATACTAGTGCAATAATTATTTCAAAGAATTTGGTTATGCATTCCAAAACAAAGCACATTCCCATAAGATATCACTTCTTAAGAGAGCAGGTGGCAGAGAAACAGGTAAAGTTGGAGTATGTCACTACATCCGAACAGATAGCAGATATTTTCACTAAGCCACTTCCAAAGGAGACATTTGAATATCTATGGCATAAGTTGGGAGTAATTTCTTTTACATCTTTACATTGAAGAGTCAAGGGTAGCACTTGTTAAGGGGGAGCTAAAACTTTGCAATATTTTTAGCTCCTAGGATGACCCTTTGCCATTGATGTCAAAGGGGGAGAATGGTAGTAAGGGGGAGCTACGGCAAGAAGAAGCTATAGAAGAGGAGATTATTTTTTTGGGGTTGCCATCAATGAAAAAGGGGAGATTGTTGGAAATATTTTCATTGATGTCAAAAGAGGTGCTAAACTGGTAAATGGAAATCTTTCAAAAAGTAACGAAATTATTAATGGAATTGTGAGTATGTCAATGGAAATAACCAGCAGCATATAGAGTAGCAAAAAGAGTAGAAATCATATATTTATATATGTGAAAAGGGTTTCCTTTATAGGAGAAATACAACAATATCTATGTAAAGTGAACAACATTCAAGAAAGAGGAAGATCTTGACAACCATGATTAGAAGAAAGTAGCGCTTTTCATGAAGACCGTGATTTATCCTTGGAGGCCCATGATTTGCACAAAATATGGCCCACGACTTGCTTAGAGAGCAGAAATCATGTCTTAAGGGGCTGCATTGAATGTTTAGGTGATAATTAAATTATTTGGGGCAGTCTTTATGTGTGCATTAATTAATTCAAAGGGGGCAGCGATTTGTTTGGAAAGAATAAATTAATAAATAAAGGCCAACTAATGTTAATGAAAGGGTGTGATGGTTTAAGGTGTAATGCCCTTTCGAAAAGGTACGAAAGTCTATATAAGAAGATTCATATGAGACTTATTATGCATGGATTCAAGTTGAATATCTTAAGGAAAAATAAGAAGTAGAGGAAGTGTAAGGGCAGAATTTTAGAACAAAGAAATATGAAAGTAAGAAGAAGAATTTTCCATTATTCGTTGAGGAAGCAACAAGTTTAGAAGAGGAAAGAAAATTTTGTAAGGAAGGTTGGTGCCTTCATATTTGAAGAGATCGGTGTCTCTTGCTGAGTTGGTGCTCCTATAGGTTAGTACCTACAAAACCGTAATTTGGGGATTGGTGTCTCCAAAGTGGGTTGGTGCCAAAAAAATTTTGAGAAATATATATAAAGAAAGAATTTTCTCTATGTTTTTCTCCTGAAATGGTTTCCACATATATCTGTGTCTACTTGCATTAAGTTTTTTGTTCTTTGATTGATTTGATATATTCACATTTCTCGTGATTATAGATCTAAGTTTAAGTATTGAAGTTTGAAATAATATCATAATACTGATTCACCCCCTCTCAGTATTATCTTGTGCTCAACAAAGTAGGTACAATAGCTTGTATTGAGTAACATATGAGACCAATCGAAGACAGGTAGCCACCCATTTTTGTAGTAAATTATCTTGATAGACATAAGGAAAACAAGGGAGATAGATCAATGATTGACACATCTTGAGTTATGGTGAGGCTTGGACATGCATGAAGGGTCAAATAAAGATCCTTGATGACTCCTAAGGTGGTGACAGTTGAACCATCAAGTTGCAATACTCATTTTGACAGGGGGCTATACTTAAGACCTAAGACATCAACTATCTTCTTGGGCATAACAGAAGTGCTAGCACCCAAGTCTATCATGCAATTATGCACTAGGTGTTTGCCTATGATCAAGGACATATAAAAGGGTGGAGTTTTAACAATATTACTTACTTGTTTCTCCTCTGTCTGAAAAATATTGATAGAAGCGCGTGGTTTGTGAATAGTTGGATCAACACGTGAAAGTTGGGATAAGGCCTCATGCAGCAGATCTCATTAAGATGGAATGGTGAGGGAATCCCAAATTATGAAATTTATATTTTTATTCTTCATCTGGTCCATAATGCTAAATGGAATAACCATTGATTTGTGCATTTGGGGCACAACAACATAATTCTTTGATTGTTCAAGCGTGGAGGAAGGGTATTTTCTTGAAGTTGATTCTTGACCTACCAAAGGAGGGGTGCACATCACTTTTGAAGGAGATTTGTGCAAAGCCTTAGGTAAAGGCATTTGAGCATTTTTACTACTAGATGCCTTAGTTGCATCTTTATGATTTTGAGGATCAACTTGTGTTGCTGGAATTGTGACCTGCGCATGCTAGATTCGAGCATTCATTTTTGTATCTTGTGTTCTCTTAAACTTGGGCATGCAATTTGATTGTGTCTTCTACATCTTGGTTGATTGCAAAAAGTATTAAATGTCAAATAAAATAAAATTGGAATAAATAGGAACTTCTGGCCCTTCTTGGCTCTATATTTCAAGTGCACTCATTGAAGGTTCACAACTAGAAGCATTTTGAATCATATAGGCTTTTGCACAAGCATTAACCCAATGATGTTGAATGTGAGGCATGTTGGAAGGAAGCACCACTCGAATCTTGTGCCAAATTTTTCTAAACTGGAACAAGTTCTTGACTTGTGTTGGGCATTAGAAGAGAGGGCATGGGAGGAATAACTTGTAAGGGAAGATGTGCATTAGCATGCCATCTGTCATTTTGTTGGTTAGGAACGTATCTCTAGTTTACATATTGATTCCACCAAGGATGAGTACTTTAGCTATGTGCCTGATTAGAACTAATTTTATAGGATTGTTCTTGTTGCTTCTCTAATGATATGACCTTGTTTTAAAAATTTCTAATCAGGGTCTTCAATTCTTCATGTTCCTTTTACTACGCCGGAGAGTAGGATGTTGACATAAAAGGTTGCGTAATTTTCTCAAGAATAGGAATAGGGCCATAGAAGGATGGGCCACTTGTGACATTTATGGGAACAAGGGCATAGGTGGTCTAGGAGCTATCTGTCTTTCCCCGAATAAGACTATTTTTGGCCCTTACCGCAATACTATAAGTAGCTGGTAAGGTCCTACCTCCCATGGATTGAATCATGTCCGAGATATAATTGTTCGGTTCCTTTAGATAAATACAGAAAAGCATGTTAGGCTATATTTCTTACCATAAGAGGTATTATCTCCCAAGTCTTCTAAAATATGATGTTGAAATACATTATCTGCTCATTGGGTGCCCTCCTTGTTGTTGTCAGTTTCTCCACCAAATATAGGTGATTTGAATTATCTTCAAATTAATTACAAAGAGTTGTTCCCAACTCATCCTAGGTGGAAATAGATCTAAGTATCAAGCCTAAATACCATTGAATCACTTTTACTTTGAAATATGTTGTAAGTATGATAACTGCTACATCATCATGTGTGATCAAATAGAGTGAACATACATTTGCTATATCTTGGATATGCTCCTGAGGGGTGACTTGATTCTCACCAATAAAGTATGGAATACTTTTGAGTGTGCCATTTGGCATATCATGTTGCACGACTAGAACCAGGGGACTTCCTTTGGTGAATTTAGCAAATTTCCTTAGTAGAGGAGGTGGTGATGTGCCATTATAGGGCGCTATGGTCAGGTTATACTATGAGGAGGAGTTGAATGGGCATGACATGTTAGAGATGGAGATGCACGTGTGAGGTTTATGAAATGGACTCTTCTTGGGGATAGTAAGAGGTACTCGAAATAATATTCATTTGTTGCACTTTTCCTTGTATGTATTCTTCTCATAGAAGGCATTTAGGGCTGCTAAAATAGAGATCTATAGATGTTGGGAGTCGCTAGATGTGTTAAAATAAGCCTCCAAAGGCTAAAATACTAATTCCACACACCAAAACTTAGCAATATGAAATTTAAGATTTCAATGATTGTCCCACCGGGCATGCTAGAAACTATTGGTCATCAAACTTGCACCCATGTCTCGGATATGGAAGACCCAATTTGTATGTGACAATAATGGAACCATCCCTAAGTTGTGGGATATTGCTCACTTGGGATGGATCTCTTGAGAATTTTGGTTCCTCTATCTAATTCTAATGCTACTCGCTTACTCCTAGTGTTGAAAGGGAAAACTAGACTAACAATGCCAAGGGACCAAAGTGATAGAAGGATAACACGAAAGGAAACCTACACCGTAAAAAGAGGGATGAACACTATTTGTTCTGAGTGAAAATGAAGGGAAATACATGAAAGAAGGTTGAGCACGTTTAACAAAACCGAAAACTTATTTACCAAATCAGTTTCATGGAACAAAACTAAATAAGAAGCTACAAGGGACATACAATGACACAACAAGCACACAATGAAAATTAAAAGGCAAGAAGAAGGAATGAAAACACATTAGGACAGAGAATAGTCACAAAATGATGCTTCTATTACTTCCATAAATTCACAAAGTTATTACAATGGTGAAAGAGGCCAATATCCACATGTAAGAGCTAGATCTAGAGGTTTGTGACTCAAAATAAAGAAAATATGAAGTCCTTCTCAAAATGCGTAAGAATAAAAAATTTCCAACGTTAATAATGAGCCCAACTCTTACATTTATAGATGAATCCATGGAAGAAGAAGAGAAGAAGGAGGGAAAACTGAATTTGAAATACAACCACCAACAAGAAGCATTTAATGCCTATAAATCCACTTGAAAATCTATCAAATGCACTTCCCCAAGTCTATTTGGTGTGTTGGAGAAGGAAAGAGGGTGGATCATATCAAATCAGGTGGTTGAAGCAATCAGATCTACTCATTAATTCCTAGAAAGATGTTTTCCCATTTCTTACCTACCAGATCCACCAAGAATTTGAATTTGAATGTTTAACACTATAGCCCATGTCAACAAATCTTGGTTGGGACTTGGTAGATGCTAATCGAGCTTTGTAGTAAGAGATATAGCTGTCGAAGATGTCGAGTTGTTTTTGTATGCAAGACACGTGGTATGCATGGATTGGCTGAAAGGATGGCCAACTGTGCAAATGTTCTTGTCATTTCTACCATGTATCACTCATTTTTTTGTTACAAGAATTCAACACCCTGTTGGCATGCTTTAACTGCTTGCATGTGACACACTCAAGCATGAAAAAGGATTATGTGGCACGAAGGCACAAAGGATAGTGAAAAGATAGTCCAAATAGAAGAATGAGGTGCAAAAGGTAATGAAGGAGGTAGAAGGAAGGCACACGTGTGATGAATGGCTGCTAGGAGGAAGGTGGATGTGCGTAAGATGTGCACAAGAAAAGAGTGGAACAAAGAGGAAAAGGAGAGTAGAAGGAAGAAGGGAAGTGTGCAAGGGCATGTAAGGAATCATTAACTAATCGAATGTGTCAAGGAACTTGAGTACGCATAACCTCGCAATGAAGAGATAAGAGCAAGGAAGTGTATACAAGTTACCTAATTAAGTGGGAGAGTTATTTGGATAACAGTTTGATAACTTTGTATAAGTACTACAATGAATCTAGGAAAAAATAAGTAGCGTGTCAACTGTAATTCTCACAAATAATGTCAAATAATCCCAAAGAATCACAAAGAATCTAAGGATTCCAAAATAATCAAGGAAATATTTGAATGGTGTAAAGAATAAAATAATTTTCCATGGAGATGACAATGTCCGATGAAACATTTCAATGAGACATTTCAACGCTTACTATCGCAATTACAATAAGGAAGGATGTAAGTGGGTGCAAATGTAGTGGACATGATTTTAGTATCACTTCGTATTGCTCTCTTTTGACAAAAAAATCAACAAGAGAACAAGGGAGATATTAAAAGTGGTGATGAAAAACAGGTATCCTAAATTTGGGAGAGTTTCTCCTTGTTTGATAACAAGGTAGAAACTAGGATAAAGTTTTGCTTTATAAGTTTTGTGATGAAAAAAACATGGTGCAAACTTCGATGAACTCTCCCCTTGTTTGATTAAAAAGGTTTTAAATCTAAGGACTTTTTTCCTTTGTGAAGGTTATTTAGAACACGATTGGATAAGGATAATTTAGTCCCAATTCCAAATGGCTACCTAGGATTTTGTTCTCAACAATCTCTAATACTTTCCTAAGAGATATATAACTCCTATACGAAGTACCACTACCCCACAATCAAATTAATGAACAGGGCCTCATATGGACAACTTGAAGCATTCCTCATGGGTATTTATAGTCAAGTAGGTAGTGGGGCACTTCCCGTTTCGTCCACTAGTTCCCTCAAGGTGTGGACTACTTTTGGGTTCCTGTGGTAATCCTCATAATTATTTTTATGGCTTATGCCAAGATACTTCCCACAATTTAAAGAGGATGGGTTTAAGCCCTTATCTGAACTTGCAAATACAGTGTTTTGAATGAAATGGTGTGTTTTTTATCTTTGTTTTAAAATGTAGTTTTGTACACCATTAGCAACTTGCAACACAATGTCATTAGTATTTTTTGATTTAATTCTTTGGCAAGCATATGATCCTGCACACAAAATATTCTTGTAGTTTCCCATATAAAGAGGATCAATATTTTTTTTTTCTCAAGATCTTAAAAAGACACAAGAGAACAACATACACAAGAATTGGTCCTATTAAATAGAAATGAAAAACTTAAATCAAATGACCATTAAAATGCTTTATAAAAGATTCATTCCCTTAAATAAAATAAATGATGAAATTTCCAAGTTAATCCAAATGTTAGAAAAGAAGACCAAAGTTGCTTTTGATTCTCAAGATCACCAAAATGGTGCAAGACAAGAGCATACACAAAATTTAGCCTAAATTAAGCAAATCATGGAAATAAAATATTCATTAAAGCATTTAAATATGTTAGAAAACTGATTTTTAAATTTAAACCTTCAAAATAGAGTTAGAAAAACTGTAAAACAACAACACACACTAAAAATCACATTTTGTAAATATTGAAATTCAAGCAAAAAATTTAGATAGAATGCTAGTGCATAAGATTTAATGGAGATGCATAGGGATCAATGATAGCACATAGGCTCTAACACAAACACATAAAAATTAAAACATACACCAAGATTAACAAAAACGCACCAAGCTTAACGCATATGCATAAGGATTAACGAAACACACCAAGATTAACAAAAATGCACCATGCTCAATGCAAATGCATAAGGACTAACACAGATGCACCAAGATCAACACAAATGGATACAGATTAATGTAAATGAGTGAGGCCATCTATGCATGTAGAGGCCAAAAGAAAAAGAACACCAACACACAGAAAAACAACACTAGATCACAGGGGATCAATGGAAACAAAATGTGACCAATGCTAGACAGGGGGTTACAACGCTAATTCACATGAAGTAAAACAACAACAAATATGCATGGATAATTAACATTAGCATATGAAGCCTGTGTAACAACATGGGAATTTAACCAAAAATGTCAAAAAGATCAAATCTTTGTTGATTAGCTTCAAATTTGGCAGCACCTCACCTCCCTTACACCTGCAAGGAACACTCAACACATGAAAACTCAACAAAACAAGTTAAGAAATACAATATTTATCAATAAGTGCTAAAAATAAGGTTAGTAAGAAAAAATGAAACTTAACTACAAAAACTTGAGAAAATGTGCATGAGACAAAGGAGTTGTCCCATTGGGCGTGCCATATGTATGCATGTAAAAGTAGGCTAAGTTAAGAACTAGGAATTAACACCAAGTAATCCCTATAACTAAGATAATTCAACAATAAACATCATGATAAATCTTGAAAGAGAAATTTAATCTAAATGCATCCAACATGAAAACATTAAATGCTAAGCCATCCCTTTGAAATTTGGATGTGCTTTGTATGTGTGATTACTCTTTATGATGAACCTATCTTGTTCATGAGAAATCAAATGAATGTTATCTCCATGTAGAGGAAATAATCTCACCAAAATGGATTAATGGCCATGTTTGGATCTTCCTTTACTACTCTTGTATGAGAAGAATGGATGTAAGATCAATGAGTTATTCCAAGTAGAAATTCTCTTATCATGTGCATATAATATCACTAGCAAAAGTGTGGTGTAAGGTGTGAAGGGAGGTACTAGGTTCTTTATATAGCTTTCCAATTTGGGAGAAGATAGAAACCTAGTGAATGTGGGATAAAGATAAAGTAGAATTAGAAAGGGATAAACATGATTAGATGAATTTAATTAGTGATTAACAATTCATTGGAGTTAAAGATGATTTAATTAATCAACTAGGATTAATTAATAGGTGAAGCTTAGAAATCTATTTGGAGGTGATTTAGAAGGGAAATTGATAGGATTTAGAAGATTTAAAAGGAAATTTAACCAATAATAAGGTTTACTGATAAAATAGGAGATTAGAAAGGCTTAATTAACTAATAGGTAGTTAATTAATTGATTAGAGGAGGATTATAACTAACGATGTGTTGTTAATTGGCATATGGAATGGGGAAATCCTAGTTAATTAATGAAGTTTTCTTAATTGAATGAAGTGGAGGGAATGTTAGCTAATTAGTAGGAAATCAATAATTATAACAGAAATGACAAGAAAGAGGACAATTAGTTCAATTTTTGTATTAAAATTACGTGGTCAAATGTAGATGTCGACAATAACCATTAGAGCAGGAAATGAGAACACAAAAACACATAAACATCAGATATAAGTGGGAAAACCTTAAGGTTAATAAAACCCACTGAAAGAAAGATTAACTACAAAAATGAATCAAATTTAGTTGAGGACACACTCAACAAGGAGCTCCAACCCCTAAGTTTAGTGAGGTACCAACCCCTAGATTTAGTAGAGCACCAACCCCTTAATTGAGTAGAGCACATACGCTACATGGAGGCACCAACCCCCTAGATGACTCAACACTAACTCAACTACCTAAATTTTTTTCACTTTTGAAATATTGCCATAGAAACCGATGATGACACCAATTAAACTCACCTTTCTTCAAACTTTTTCAAAATTTCTTTATATCCCGAATTGCTCTAGAAATTATTCACCAAGATTATTAAATGATGTTACATTAAACACCATAGCTCTCCACATGTTATCCCTTCATAACATATTCTATACCCTCTCTTGATGGTCACAAATACCTTCCTTTCCTCTTCAAATTGTCTTCTTTCTCGCACTTTCGCATACACACCCAACTACAAAATAGGTCACCAAGAACATGTTTATATGCATGAATTAAGATAATAACACACCTAAGTCAGCCATAATAAGTCGTATAACATCATAACAACATAAAATCATCATAATACCACTTATGTATGAAATAACATCTATATAATCTCTAAAACCTATGCCATTATTTTCTATGTAATTTCTCATTGTGAAATGGATTGCAATGTTGACATGTGATTTTTCTTGAGTTGTTTCTCCTTAGAACTGAATAAATCATGTTGCTAGATTAATGTTTATCTTAGTTGAGATTTGTGTGATTAATCATCCATTATTTATAAGGTACTCTTTAATTGTGATGTTATTTAATTAATTTCATGAAATGAACTAGACGTCTACAACTTGTGGAAAGTTTGATTTATGTTCTTGGAACCATTGGGTAAGCTGGTAATTTGGAAAATTATCCTAAGTCAATAATAAATTATTATTATTATTATTAAAATCAATTAAGAAAATACCTCAGATCGGTTTCATTGATTCAAGGCATTTCCGTAATTCAATATGCAATTTTGATTAATACAATAAATTACAACTGTTCATTTGTTTGTGGATTATCAATTCATACTAATTGATCATGGTGACTTGTTCTAGTTTACCTATGATTTAGTCTCATATTGAGAGCTGGTAGGTGTCAAGAGTTGGCTTGAGTAGCACTACTCTATTTGAAAAACATCACCCAACTAGTAAGGTTCGGTATGGCAGTTATTAAGCCTAGACTATGACTATTGTTTTGTTAACATTTGAATTTCTATGGTGTAACCTAAGACCTAAGGAATATGAATTATATTGGTTGCTTGGGAACCTAACCTAAATTAATCTATGCTAAGTTTGATCTAATCCCTAACCTATAAAGGAAAGGGACTTAGATCCTAACTCGATGTTAACCCCTTGGCATTGGGAAGGGGGATACATGGTCAAATGGAAAGTGGGTGGTTCTTTGTCACCCTTGTATATACTAGATATTTGATTTAATTTTAATTAATGGCAAACATCACCACTCCTTAGTGGTAAGACAAATTTGAATTGGGAAGGTTTCTAAAAACAAATCTAACATGGTTGTTTGGTTGGCTAAATAGTTAGAAGCTAACCTAGAAGAGGTTAGAGGAAGTCGGTGGGTTGGAAGGATGAATGGAGCGTCATGAAAAACATTGATGATTTGGGAAAACATTCCAAATTTTGTAGGGTAAAACATACCAGATTCGCAAAGGCAGTATTGTTTTTGGTTTTCCATTTGGTCATTTTGTTCTCCTTCTCACTCTACAAATGGAGGTTTTGGGTGTTTGAACTAGTTTTCAATTTTGGTTTGAATCTCTGCTTCTCTGTTTCATGGAGAGACTGTTTGGGAATATTCCAGTGGAAAGGTGGAGAAATTTTTGAGTAGATTTACTACTTCGACTGTAGAAGCTATTGTGGAGTTAGAAGAAGGATCCTGAGAGAGCTGGAGGAAGACTTTGGGAAGCTCTACCAGGCATGATAGGCTCTAATCCCTTGCAAAAACTTGCTCTATCTAATTAGTTTGTAAA
Source organism: Taxus wallichiana var. yunnanensis (assembly GCA_018340775.1). NCBI lineage: Eukaryota > Viridiplantae > Streptophyta > Pinopsida > Cupressales > Taxaceae > Taxus > Taxus wallichiana. The sequence goes on along the minus strand of CM031235.1, from coordinate 36,206,959 downwards.
AAGAACTCTGCTTATTATAGAAATCATTTTGGGGTTTTGGGTTTTTATTATTGCACAATAAATGGAATCCTTTGCTTGGTAAGTAGTTGTTGGAATTGGTTTTTGATCTTGCAACTATATACTTTCTTTATCATGGTTGAAATGTCAGTTTTCGTCACATAACTATTTTGGATGTGTTTGAATCAAACTCGCCTTGACTGTGATGAAAGGAATGAGTGGGAGATACGAGTTGCATGTGCATATATATTAGTTTAAAGTGGTTTTGTAATGTGTTATTGATCTTTGTTTTTTATTCAAGGTCTATGGAACACATGTGTATATCTTCAATGAAAATATGACCGTGTATTATGGGTTTAGAAGGAACTCAATCAATCAATTGAGTTAGAATAGTATTTTTAATGATATGGTCATCTATCTAGGTCTGTGTTATATTATGGTTCAAATATCTCGAACCTTTAATACCTGTAATTATGGATTCAATGGGATTTTCTCTGGAACACCCTCGTGTGGATGAGTTGTGATTCGAACCCAGTTGGGTAATATTTTTCAATGGGTTTTGATCGTTCTTTTTACTAGCCATTCGGCTCTTGCATATTAGATCATTTGGAGATTAGTCAATACCATGTCCGAAAAAATGAGGATTCTATTTCATTCTCTTTATATATGTCTTTCCCTTCTCTGAGTGACTATTTTGTGTCAATTGTTTGATAGGCTTGGATATTGTTTTGAGTTAGTCTTTGGAAAGGATTGAGTTGTAGTCTTATTATTCTTCTCAAACCAGTAGAGTAGGTTGACCAATATATGTATTCATTGCATTTTATGCAGATTTATGGGTCTTAGTTGGCAGGTACCGTTATTATAATGGTGTTGGCATTTCCTTATCTCTTTCTTGGATATTATGAAGTGGTCTTGTGAAGCTCAACCTGTAGTTATGACTGTTTCAAACCAGGGAAGTTTAATGTCTACCTAGGGGTTATTGTGAATCCTTCTGTGAATTTTTCATATCTTTGGGTGGACTTCTAGTGTGCTAACAATATGTTGAACTGTTATATCTTTTGGTATGTTTAAGTTTTGATCACTATTTTTATTAATCTTAAATGATTAGGTTGGAGCCTTGACATGGACCAGTTGGATGGTTTATTAAACTTTCCTTTGAGTGTTGATCAAACTAAACTCTTCTTGATACTTGATCATATGAAGATGATCAAGGATATCGTTTAGTCGGTTGAAAGGTTGTTGACTGTGAGCTTTCTCTTCCTTGGTTGAGTCATTTCATTTCTCAGTTTGAATGATGTATTCATTTAAGTATGATTCTTTATCATCCTTGTGTGGAATAATTTTATTGAGTTAATATTATCTCATTGATGATTATATGTTTTTATATTCCAATGACTTGCACACGCTCTAAATTGGTTGAAGCCAAGTTGTTCTTGTTTATATTGCTTGTTTGATAAGTTAAGTTGGATTTGGGCCTTGAGAGCTTGCTGCTATTATTTTTATACTCAACTGTATAAATCTTGTCCAATCTTTAGATTGTTGGACTATTGGAATTGAATGCATTTTTGAATGTCACTTGATTGGATTTGAGTAAAATGTTTTAATCATGTAGTATGGGTTACATGATTAAGGAATTTTCACTCTTGCTTTCCCATCTACTGTTATGTATACTTGGATTTTCATTATTGGTGTGATATTTCTTAAGCGAGAACATATACTTATATGGTTTTGGGTTACTTGTTTGTTGAATATGGATGAATGCTGAACCCGTTGTTGTTAGACTTCTAGTTGATAGAAATCAGACTTGTTTTGGATTGTTAGATGATAACATTGTAGGGTGTTGTGATACACTTGAGTATGGTACTTCTGAAGTGTTCAAACATGAAAATATATTTTTTAACCCATGACTAATTTATATTAATAAAAAAATTTCCTTTTCAAAGTTGTTAGGTAGAACATATGGTTCCAAGGATTTATTCCTATCATGATCAATTAAAATGAACTGATAGATGTTAATGCTCTTGTAGATAAATTTTTTGATTAAGAAAAAGAGGGAGACTTATGGAAAGAAGAAATGTAGTTTGATGAAAAGATTATGTTTCATTTACTTGAACTATTCTTGTGAATAAGTGTTTAAGGCCTAAGGCTAGTTATGTAAACTATTGAAAGAATTTGAATTATTTCTTGTCTACTTGAATTGACATCTTAAATTGGAAATGATTAAAGTGGTTGCTTGAATCATTCTCTCTTGACTGGATTAGTTTTGTGCAAATGATGTTTTCAATTTAAAGAGTTCTTTCACTTGGAAAGTAATCTTGTAGGGAATCATATGATATGTATTGCTTTACTTCTTGACATTGATTAATAATCTTGGGGAATTTATATGAAATTTTACCAACTTTATATTGCTATTATAAAGCAAGGAATATTATTGTTGATCTTTGAATATGAGTGAAAAGGGGATAGATAGGAATCATTACCTTTGCGAATGAATTGTATGAGATGGTTATTAGCTGTTATAACTTTTAATTACTGAATTTGTTTGAGTAAAATAGTAATGAATAAGTTATATTTAAACAAGTTTAATGTTGTAGAAATTAAATTTATGATTAAATATTCTTAATTACATAATTATGAGACTATATTAGTATGGTTGTTTTATGAGGAACAATATCAAACAGATGAAGGTTTCATGAATAAACATAAAGGGGTTTCAAACCTTAGGAATAATCACAAGAGTATTTAATATCATTGGGTAAATATAGGAATCAACCTTGTGATAAGGAATCTAAGTGATTAACCTATACAACAACCTATCTCTCCTAAATGATGATTAAGCACAATAATGAAATGGAATTGTACTTAAGAAAAATAGGAATGATAATATGGGGTTAGATGTATAATGTGAACTAACCTTTAAGGTATTAAGAACAAAGTTCTTCTTGCTGCAATAATGAATTCATAAATATGATACATATTTTACTTATGTGCATAATGTAATTATGTTGCGAAACCTTGATAAAGGGGGTTGTCCACTAATTGGTAATAGAATAAACCCTTTGAATAGATTATGAGGTGGATGAAAAATATCCTTCCATCATAGATGAGTTACACTTAAGGGATAAATTTTAACTAAGTAACGACAATTTTAATAGTTGAATGACTTAAAGGAAAGTGAATGTAAGTCATGAGACTATTGCGGGTTGAATGCATAGAACCCATTTGGAGTCATTAAAATGAACTTTAAAATGCTCCTAAGTATGTTTGGATGTATGTGGTTGCTACCCTACAATATAATTAATATGTTTCTAAGATTCTTAGTCAACTAAAGGATATTTCATACTCAAAGGAGATTAAGTAATGAGCATAAATAAATATGCAGATCCTTCATATTGATTAAGTAGAAACATAATGTTCCTTATTGGAATGTTGATAGAACCTAAGTTAGTCCTTAGGAATGAAACCTAAAGGCTGAAAATAACTAGGGTGGGATTAACAAGTTGTGAATTAAAGGGATTAATGAACTTGTTAAGAAGGGAGGTTTAGATTTCTAGAACTTAATGGGTTGTTGCAGCATAATCACTGTTGCACAATACCCATCCAATGATGGGGTTCATTGGGTGGTTACTATGGAGCAGTCGTTATGGTGTAATAATCCATCCGACTCCTCTAATTAAGACTGTATAAAATTGGGTTCTCAATTCATTGTTAATTATTTGGTAGTGATGAGTCCCTGTTCTATGGCTGATGTCAACTTGCATTGACTATGGGTGATGAAGTGTACTCAAAGTGATGAGGGTCAATTTGAATACACTTGATGACCCTTAGTTACCATAAGTGGACTATCTGCACTAGCCCATGTGGTTTATCTCTTCTTAGCGTCTAACATGGAAATGGGAAGGAATGGGGATGAGAAGAGTCTAGTATGCGAGGCCACGACACCATAGAATGCCATCCCAAAGAGAGATAAAGGGGACTCCTTTATTATAAAGTAGGATAAGGGATTCATGCCTAGGGTGAAGAAGAAAATAACCAAGCACAAATCTATAAGGAATAAGTGGACAACCATGTCCGCACACATGGACTTCATGGATGACCCCACGAAGGTCTTGTGCACAAGATTCCAAGCCTCCCTCCCACTAGAAAAGTTATATGGTTAGGATTTGATGGATCAAGATAGGGTGTGCCTAGGACTAGGAAGATGCTCAGCTAGAGCATACACTACCACGCCAAGGAACCTTTCGATGTCAACAATCATGCGATCAATACTATTAATTTAAAGAAGAAGGGAGGAGAAGTATACAAAGTGGTGGATCCTAACCACCTCATACATGAGCAGGAATGCAATGCATTGCAAAATATTTATTTAGAGGTGATCGACATAGCTTAGATGTAGGAGCCATTGTTAGGACATTAATCACAAAGAAGAAGAGAAATGAGAAGGAAATATATAGGTTGTATAAGGGGTTAAGGGGAGAATAGGAATAGAAAAAGGAGGTATATGATGAAGCTAGCACTCTCATGAAAAACATTCTGGGACAATTCCCGACATTGGTGAGCCAGGCCAAGACTGATTATAGAGATGAGATGGAGTAGCTTGATGACCTCATGGGGATGTTAATTGTTAACATCAAGGATGGCACGGGCCCTATAGCTGTAGAGATCACAAAGGAAAAAGAAGAAAAAAAGTTACAATTGAAGCCCGGATCGTGGAGTTAGAAGATTTTCTCTCCCAACTCAAGGAGGTGAATATATTGGCAGATAAGGACTTCAATAGCTATAGAAAATGGCATCCAATTATCACTGCGCGGGTGACAGAGAATAGGTAACCCTAAAAGTGTTATAGGAGACCATCCCCACTAAAAATATGGAGTGTACACAATTGGTTGTCAATACCACAACTTAAGAGGATAAAATCAAGACAAAGCATGAAAAGTTGGATTTCAGAATTGATGAGCTCTAAGACTCCATAACTAATTGAATGGATGAGTTCAAGGGTGTCTACTGAGAGTTAGGGATGTCTATTAACACATTGAAAGGGAAGGTGGAAGATGTTGGGTGTGGTGTGCGTAAGTAGGCATGAAATCACGCACATAATTTATTCTTGGAGGAGACCGAAGGCTTGTGCCAAGGTAGAATGGATTCGGGACTTAGTGAATTTTGGACATCAGGAAAATAAGCACATAGGGAGTGAATGGAAAAGTGACCAGATATAGATGTGGGTAAGCTATGGAGACTTATGGATCAAGGAAATGATATTCCATGGAATCAATACGGTTATCATGAAAGGATAAAGATTCAATGTTGTTAAGGATTAGCTGACACATGCATACTAGAAGGAACTTGATTAAGGGCAACACATGTTGACACATGGCATATTCACTGGTAGTGATAGAGAAATCATGACTGAATTCCCTCATGCTTTCGCAGGAGAAAATGATGAGTGGTTAATATGGAAGGAGGATGATTATTCTATGAGTATGATGGTTTTCATAGAGAAAAGGAGAGAGATAAGTAAGGATAGATAGGGAGTAGGAGAGATGGTGAAAAATATGTAATGGTAAGCTCTGTGATGTAAAGTAAGCTCATTGGTGTGAACATTTCCACAAATGGAACTCTCTTGATGTAATCTTGGCTACCATATTTTGGCTTATAAATATAATGAAGTGATTCTGAAACACTCATGTGATGGATCTTGATTTGTGTTCATGTGTGTGTTACAGAGTTTTCTTGATGATATTCATGGGTTGATTCTACTTTCATTTAGTTGATCATGTTAATCTATTCTCGGAATGCATTAGGCTAGGATTTAATGCTTATATCTTAAATTCCATGAATGAATGCACTTATTTTCTGGTTATATTACATCCTTGTGTTAAGAAGGAGCATTCTCATGAATCTCACATAAAGGAGGGGCTTGGCACTGTGCGTGCCTCGAGTTAGATTCCAAGTTAAACTACATGATATAATAGCATGCTTGGGATTAGTTCTTGAAATAGGAAATGATATTAGAGACTACAGTCTCCCTCTTTTCCTTATTCATGAAATTTATCTACAAGAGCGTTAACATTTGTCAGTTCATTTGAATTGAGTATGATAGGAGATATATCCTTGGAACCATATGTTCTAACTAATAACTTCAAAAATGAACAATGCTTATTAATATAAATCATCAATGGTTCGAACGACATTTTCATGTTTGAATACTTAATAAGTACCATACTCAAACGTATCACAACACCCTGCAATGTAAGCATCTAACAATCCAAAAAGTCTGATTTCTATCAACTAGAAGTCTAACAACAACAGGTTCAACATTCATCCATATTCATCCAACAAGTAACCCAAAACCATATAAGTATACATTCTCACTTAAGCAATATCACACCAATAATGTAAATCCAAGTATACATAACAATGGATAGGAAAACAAGAGTGAAAATGCCTTAATCATGTAACCCATACTACATGATTAAAACATTTTACTTGAATCCAATCAATGACATTCAAAAATGCATTCAATTTTAACAGTCCAACAATCTAAAAATTAGACAATGTTCATACAGCTAAGTATTAAAATAACAACAACAAGCTCTAAAGGCCCAAATCCAACTTAACTTATCAAAAAGCAATCTAAACAAGAACAACTTGGATTCAACCAATTTAGAGTGCATGCAAGTCATTGGAATATACAACACATATAATCATCAATGAGATAATATTAAGTCAATACAAGTATTCCATACAAGGCTGGTAAAGAATCATACTTAACCGAATACATCATTCAGACTGAGAAACAAAATGACTCAACTAAGGCAGAGAAATCTCACAGTCAACAACCTTTCAACTAACTAAATGATATCCTTGATCATCTTCGTATGATCAAGTATCAAGAAGATTTTAGTTTGATCAACACTCAAAGGCAAGTTTAATAAACCATCCAATTGGTCCAAGGCTCCAACCTAATCATTTAAGATTAATAAAAATAGTGATCAAAACTTAAACATACCAAAATATATAATAATTTAGCATACTATTATCACATTGGAAGTCTTCTCGAAGATCCAAATAGTTCACAAAAGGATTCAAAATAACCCTCAGGTAGACATTAAAATTCCCTCATTTGAAACAATCATAGCTATAGGTCAAGCTTCACAAGACCACTTCATAATATCCAAGAAAGAGATATAGAACAATCGACATAATTAGTATAGTGGTACCTTGCTAACTAAGACCCATATATCCACATAAGAATGCACCAAAGATATGTAATGGTTAGCCTAATCTAATTATTTGAGAAGGATAATAAGACTATGACTCAAGCCTTTGCAAAGACCAACTCAAAAAAAAATCCTAGCCTATCAAATGGCCAACACAAAACAATCACTCAGAGAAGGGACAGACACAAGAAAGAGAATGAAATAGAATCCTCATTTCATCAAACATGGTACTTCCTAATCCCCAAATGATCTAAGATGCAAGGCCAAATGGCTAGTATCCAAGAATGATCAAAACCCATTGAATGAATCTTACCCAACTGGGTTCGAATCACAACTCATCCACACTAGGGTATTCCAAAGAAAATCCTATTGAATCCACAGTTACATGTATTAAAGGTTTGCGTATTTGAACCATATTATGACACAGACCCAGATAGATGAGCATATCATTAAATGATACTAGTCTAACTCAAATGAGTGATCAAGTTCCAACTCGACCCATAACACAGGGTCATATTTTCTTTAAATATATACACATGCATTCCACAGACCTCAAATAAAAAATAGAGATCAAAAACACACTACAAAATCACTCTAAACTAATATATATGCACATGTAACTCATATCTCCCACTCATTCCTTTCACCACAGTCAAGGAGAGTTTGATTCAAACACATCAAAAATAGTTATGTGAAAAAACCAACATTTTAACCATGATAAAGCAAGTATACAGTTACAAGATCAAAAAACAGATTCTAATAGCTACTTACCAAAAAAAGGATTTCATCTATTTTGTAATAATAAAAACCCGAGCCCCAAATGCTTTTTATAATAAGAAGAGTTTTTATACAAACTAATTAGATAGAGAAATTCTTTGCAAGGGATTAGATTCTATCATGCAGGTAGATCTTCCCGAATTTAGGGCTTAGATCAAACTTAGCATAGATTAATTTAGGTTAGGTTCCCAAGAAACCAATATAATTCATATGCCTTAGGTCTTAGGTTAGACCATATAAATTCAAATGTTAACAAAACAATAGTCATAGTCTAGGCTTAATAACTGCCACAACCGAACCTTACCAACTGGGTGATGTTTTTCAAATGGAGTAGTGCTACTCAAGCTAGATCTTGACACCTTCCAACCCTCAATATGGGACTGAATCATAGGAAAACTAGAACAAGTCACCAAGATCAATTAGTATGAATTGATAATCCACAAAAAAATGAACAACTACAATCTCTTACATTAATCAAAATTGTAGATCGAATTAAGGGAATGCCTTGGATCAATGAAACTGATCCAAGGTATTTTCTTAATCGATTCTCAATAATAATAATAATAATAATTTATCATTGACTTAGGATAATTCTCCAAATTACCAGCTTACCCAATGGTTCCAAGAATAGAAATCAAACTTTCCACAAGTTGCAAACGTCTAGTTCATTTCACGAATCAATTAAATAACATCACAATTCAAGAGTACCTTACAACTAATGGATGATTAATCACAAAAATATCAACTGAGATAAACATTAATCTAACAACATGATTTATTTAGTTCTACAGAGCAATAACTTAAGGAAAATCACATGTCAACATTGCAATCCATTTCACAATGAGCAAGTATATATGAAAGGATGGCAGAGGTGTTACATTCTTCCCCTCTAAAGTATCATCATCCCGATGATTGTCTTAATTCCAAATAGCTTATCCAGAAAATAGGTTTAATAAAAAAATTATTTAACCATAAGATTCCTTAACATAAAAAAATTTAATCCAAAAATTCAGTTTTCCAATGGTATAACAACATCAATGGCTGTAATAATACTCAATAAAGGTATTTTGCTCAAAACAACAAATCCGAATCAATTGCAAGTCAAAATGATTCAATTTTTGGAAGAAAATGAAATCTTTCTGCTAAAACAAGTGAGGAAAAAAAACTTTCATGTCCTCCAAGTTTTCCCAAGTTGCACTTTCTTCATTAAATTGATCCCATTGGACCTTACATTGTCCAATTTCATGATTACGCAAGTGTAACTTACGGGTTTCTAGCACTCTAACTGGTTCCACCATGATTACCCCTGGGTCTTGGACCTACAAGGCATTCCAATTTAAAACATGTGATAAATCTGAAACATATTTCTTAAGTAAAGAAATATGAAAAACATCATGCATCTCGTGCCAATGAGGGAGGCAATGCAAGTCGGTAGGCCACAAGATTGACTATTTCAACAATCTCAAAGGGGCCTACATAATGAGGTGACAACTTGGCTGACTTGCCAAAGGTAATCGATCTCTTTTAGGCTTGACTCTTAGAAAAACTTTATCACCAAGTTCAAATTTCCTTTCGACCCTTTTCAGTCTACATAACTTTTTTGTCTATCAAGCAACCTCTTTTAACCTTTCTCGATTAACTTTACCTATTGTTCCATTTCAGAAAGCATCTTAGGCCCAATTACTTCTCTATCCTCAATGTTATCCCAACTGATAGGGGTCCTGCACCTCCGCCCATACAAAGCCTCAAAAGGTGTCATTTTTAGAGAAGAATGGTAAGTATTATTGTATGCAAATTCAACCAAAGGAATATATTCTTCCCATTTGTACTTTGTTGATCCATGCAGTACATCCTAAGCATATCTTCAAGAACCTGATTCACTCTTTCAGTTTGTCCATCTGTTTCTAGATGATAAGCAGAGCTAAAGTTCATCTTTGTTCCCAAAGCTACATTAAGAGTTTTCCAAAATCATGAATTCATTCGTGGGTCCCTATCCAAGATTATCAATTCAGGAACACCATACAATCTGAAAATTTCTTAAACAAACCTTTTTGCAAGCATAGGTGAGTCATATTTCATATTTCTAGAAATTAAATGAGCCACTTTAGTTAGTTTATCAACTACAACCAAAATAACATCATTCTTATTTTTTGACATAGGTAGTCCTTGAAAAATTCCATACTTATAACCTACCACTTAAATTGCGGTATGATATGAAGGTACAAAAACTAGTCAAGTTCATATGCTTGGATTTCATACGCCAGAATATTAGGAAATGAGACACATAATTAAAGATATATCTCTTCATCCCTTTCCAAAAATATTGTTGTTTAACATCAGTAAGCATTTTTGTCACCTTGGGATGTCTAGAGTAAGGTGCATTGTGAAATTCATTCATCACTTTCTTCCTTAACTCATTTCCCAATGGCACGTACACTCTAGCCTCATACCTTAGAATTCCTTCTTCATCTAATGGAAATCCTTTGTATGTCACATTCTTTAGATTTACACTAGAATTGTTTTAACCTCTACGAAAGTACAAATCAGACATTAAGGTATTTATGACCTCATCCTTAAATTGAGTTCTCAAAGTCACAAGTGCAAAAATATATTTTCTATGACTTAGTGCATCTGCCACTCTATTTTCTTTTCCTTTTATGTAGCTGATGTCAAAATCATATTGAGATAAGAACTCTAACCATCTTCATTGTCTCACATTTAAGTTAGGTTGAGTGAAGATATATTTCAGCCCAAGATGATCAGTTTTCAACTCGAAGGGTTTCCCTAAGAGGTAATGTCTCCAAACTTGCAGTGCATGTACTATTGTAACAAGTTCTAAATCATGAGGAGCATAATTTTTCTCATGCACTTTAAGCTTCCTACTTTCATATGCTATCACATGATCATTTTGTAGCAATATACCCCCTAATCCTTCCCCGAAGCATCTGTTACCACCGTAAAACTCCCATTTGGATCAGGAATAGTAAAAATAGGGGCCAAAGTTAGTTGTTCTTTCAATGTTTTAAATGCAGCCCGCATTTCTCACTCCAATTAAACTTTTATCTTTCTTTTGCAATGAATTTATTGGGGCAGCAACTCAAAGAAATTCTTTATTAATTTTCTATAGTAACCAACAAGCCCCATGAAGCTTCTAACTTCATGTACATTCTTAGGCACTAGCCAATCAATTATGGCTGATATATTTGAGGGATCAACTGAAATTCCATCTTTATTTATTATATGTCCCAAGTATTGTACCTCACATAAAAATAACACTTGGATAGTTTTCCATATAATTTCTCCTTCTCGCACTTACCTCAAGTACAATATTTAAGTGCTCATTATGATCCTCCAAGATTTGTGAATAGACAAGAATATCATCCAAGAATATAAGAAAAAACAGGTCCAAGTATTCTTGAAAGATGTTATTCATCAAATTCATGAAGTTGCAGGGGAATTAGTTAACCCAAAAGGTAAAATAGTGAACTCATAATGTCCATATCTCATTCTAAAAGAAGTCTTATGAATATCTTCTTCCTTAATTCTCAACTAATGGTATCTAGAATGTAGATCTATTTTAGATTAAACCAATGCTCCATGCATCTAATCAAAAAGATCATCTATCCTTGGAAGAGGATATCTATTCTTAATAGTTGCCTTGTTCAACATCCTGTAGTCAATGCAAAGTCTTAAGGTTCCATCTTTCTTTTTAACAAAGATCATTGGTGCTCCCCAAGGTGAGACACTCGGCCTTATTAACCCTTTAGACAATAATTCATGCAATTGTGCCTTAATCTCTACCAATTTAGTGGTAGTCATTCGATAAGGTGCCTTAGAAATAGGTTTCGTTCCTGGTTTGATTTCAATAGTGAATTCAAACTCTCTTTTCGGTGGAAGACCTAGTAGCTCTTCTGGAAACACATCGCTATAATTTTGTAATAGCAAATATCTTTCCAAAAATTCATCCCCTTCTTCACCGAATCTGAATTTTTTATTGCATAAAGCATACAACCCTTATTTTTGGCCTTTTTCAACTACATAGCTGATATTTCTCTAACTTTTATGCTTCTTTTTATTCCTTGAATGTCTGTTGATTTCTACAGGTCATCCAAACACCTTATATGTTTCCAAAAATATTCCACAAGTGCCTTATGATCAGCCAACCAGTTCACACCAATTATTATTTCATAAGACCCTAGAGGTGCAACATACAGGTCTACCTCAATTGTGAAGCTTAACAATTATAAGGTTACACCAAAAAGATACTACTAACAATGTGAACAACATTATTCACATATTGGATAGTCCATGGTTTTTACATGAAACTAGATTTATGTTTTAATTTAGTAACTAACTTACTAGAAATAAAACATTTATAAGTACCAGTATAAAAATGTATAGTTACAGGTAGGCCATACAACTTACCTGGCACTTTTATGGGCATATCCTATTTTTTATCTTATTTTTTCATTACCACAACATGTATCTTATGTTGTTGGTTGTTTTATTTTTTATTTAAAGTAAAATGAATTACACAGTGGCTTCCTCCACAATTAAAACAATGACTAATGGGTCCTTTCTTAGGCTCATATTTATTCTCATCCTTAAAAGTACTATTTTGGCCATGATTACCCTGTTGTCCAATATTCTTATTATTAGTTGTAGTTTTACTTGCTACTAATTTTTCTTTTCATTTGCAGCCAAAGGCTTACCTTTGTTTCCAAACTTCTTCCATGTACCCTTCTTGGGTGGAAAATATGAAGAAGTATTCCCATTTTTCTTACATTTTCCTCTTTATGTGCAAAAATTTCCTTCAATTTTTTCTTTTTTTGAATGGAATTTTCCACCACTTCTTTGATGGTGGTGGGGCTATGTACATCAACCTCACCACCTATGATAGGATATAGACCCATGATGAAATTCCTTATTTAGAATTTTTCATCTATTTGATATTGCGGTACATATTTGAGAAGCTTGGTGAACTTCTCCTAATATTTCATTACCGACAGTTTTCCTTGAGTTAAGGTTTGAACTCTATCATTTTCTAGTCATAGTAGAGTTGGGGCAGCCAACGCTTCCTAAAATGACCCTTGAACTGGTCCCATGTGATGTTTGTTTCATCAACATTAAGCTCAACCTTGTGGCTGTCCCACCATGAAGATGCTTCATGGGAGAGCTGATAAGCTCCCCATACTACCTTGGTTTCCTCAAAGAAATTTCTTATTGCAAAATATTTCTCCATCTCACTTAACCAATTCTCTCAGTAGATTGAGAAACAGGACGGAAGCTTTGTGTTATTTTATTAATCTCAATCAAGTAAAAAAGTACAGAGGATGGGCTGCAATATTTATAGATATTGCATAGCCAAATACATCCGGGAAAATGAGTTGCACAGGTGCAACCAAAAACCAGAATAAACAAGCTTCCAAATCACCCGGGAAGCAACAATTACATAAAAACAAATATATTGTTTATAACAATATAACAATGTGCATACAGAAAAATATGGTTGATTAACCATATAACAATATAACCATTTATTATTTAATTAATAAAATTAATTAAATAATCTAACTATGCATAATTAATATTTAGGATAATAAAATTTATCCTAACATTCCCCCCCTTAATTGTGCATTGTCTGAAGAGATGAGGAGAGAAATGCTCTGAACAACTCGAACTTGTCACGTGCAAGTGACTTTGTGAAAATATCTGCTCGTTGTTCAGCCGTTGGACAAAATTGAAGCTGGATGTTGTGCTTCAACACATGTTCGCGTATGAAATGAACCTGAACTTCAATGTGCTTTGTTCTCTCGTGAAAAACTGGATTGCAAACAAGTTTGAGAACACCTTCATTATCTACATACATGGTAGTCGGTTTGTCTGTGGTATTCCAAGTCCTTCCAAGGTATGTGACGTAGCCAAATCGCTTCACGAACATGCTTCTCTGAGAATGATACTCAAACTTGTGGAAGAGTGAGAAACAAAGTGTTGTTTCTTACTTCCCCATGATATTGGTCCGATCCCATAAAGAATACAAATCCAGTGGATTTTCTATCATCAATGTTACCCGCATGATCTAATCCGAATATCCATCAAGAAGAAGTTTTCGTTCTTCTTGTATTCTAGACCAAGATCCACTGATCCTTTGAGATATCTCAAAATGCGCTTTGCTGCTTTCCAATGAAAATTTTGGGTTTCTGCATGAACCTAGATAGATAGCTCACTGCAAAGCTGATATCTGGTTTAGTGTAGGTCGGAAAATGAGACTCCCAATCACCGATCGAGAGTGGCACTTACCTCAGGAGATGGATCTGAACGAGATAACTGTAATCTGTTCTCCATAGGTGTAGCAATTGGTGTGCAATCCATCATCCTAAACTTCTCGAGCGTTGTCTTGGTATATTTCATCTGAGAAACAAAGATATGATTCTCTTTCTGCCATACTTCCACCCAAGACAAGTAGTGCATAATCCCAAGATCTATCATGTCGAATGATCGCTTAAGATCTTTCTTTGTTTCATCAATCATCTTCACTGAACTGCCAGTGATGACTAGATCATCGACATAAACTACAACAATCACCATCTCCCCCCCTTGCTTTTTGAGGTAGAGATTGGGATCGTATGGATTTCTGACGAATCCATGTTGTATGCGAGATGCTCATCAATCTTGATGTACCATGCCCGGGTGCCTGTTTGAGGCCATACGAGAGATTTCCCGAGTCTCGCATACCTTTTCTTCTTGACCAGTACTACATATCCCTCGGGTTGAGTCATGTAGACTTATTCTTGTAAATCTCCATTCGGAAGGCACTTTTACGTCCATTTGGTGAACTTTCCATTTTAATCGAAAGCAATTAGAGCAAAGATCATCCCGATCGTTTTGATCTTAGCTGTGGGAGAAAATGTCTCCTCATAGTCAATGCCTTCTTTCTGTGCGTACCCCTTTGCTACAAGTCTTGCTTTGCACTTGTCCACTGTCCCATCTGCTTTGTACTTAGTTTTGAATATCCATCTGCATCCAATGGGTTTCTTCCCTGGTGGAAGATCGACAAGCTGCCAAGTGTTATTCTTCATCACTGATTGATATTCAGAATCCATGGCATTTTTCCAAGCTTTTGACTGTAGGGCTTCCTAGACTGTAGAGGGCTCGTCTGATTCAATGACTCTACTCATCAAAGCAAAGTTAACTTCTTCTCTTGCTTTACTGCGAGTCCATGGTCCAGGGGTGGATGTATCCGATGGAGCATCCAGTCTTGCATCTCGTAATGTGCTTGTACACCATTTAGGCATAAGTTGAGCTGTTCCCATGGGTTGTGGTTCTATCTGATCAACACCATCATCCCCATCATCACTTTCATCTTCTGAGGGAACATTAGTTTCAGTTTTTACAACTGGTGAAAAATCTACATCTTGCGAGTCCGGAGGAGGAGTCTCTGCTTCCTTCTTCTCGAAAAACTCAACATCTCTGCTTGTGTAGAATTTTCTGGTCTTAGGATCCATCAGTTTGTACCCAAGAGTCTCTTCACTGTATCCAATGAAGATGAGATTTTGTGACTTCATGTCCAATTTCTTTCTGTTCTGTTTGGGTATGTGCATGCTTGCTTTGCACCCGAATACTCTGAGGTGTGCAATGGATGGTTTCCTTTTTGACCATGCTTCTTGTGGTGTAATTCCATCAAGAGTAGTTGTGGGCACTCTGTTTAACAAATACACTATTGTTTTTGCTGCTTCTGCCCAAAATGTCTTTGCAAGGTTGGAATCATTGATCATGCATCACACCATTTCCATGATAGTATGATTTCTTCTCTCGACAACACCATTTTACTACGGTGTGTGTGGAGGAGGCATTTGTCGACGAATCCCGTGAGTTTGTAGATAGTCTCTGAACTCATCACTGGTGAATTCCCCCCCTCGATCTGAGCGGAGAGTTCTGATGTGACGACCAGTTTCTTTCTCAACTGCCACTTTGAACTTTTTGAATGTTTCAAAGGCTTCACTTTTCTTGCGAAGACAAAAAATCCACATTTTGCATGAATAGTCGTCAACACAGAGCATGAAGTACTGGAACCCTGAATGACTTGGCTGCATTGGACCGCACAGATCGGTATGAACCAGGTCAAGTTTACCATGAGCTCGAAAAGTACTCGTTTGGAATGAAACTCTGTGTTGTTTTCTGCTAAGCTAAGGTGAGGACACTTGTCTGTATCCTTCTAAAGAGATGGTAGCCCATGTACCATATTACACCGGCGAAGTGTTTCGAGATATTTGAAACTTACATGACCAAATCTCCGATGCCACAACTGAGCTAAGGTGGAGTTTTTAGCCACGAGTGCTTGATCATTTTTGTGAATGAAATCAAGTTGAAACATTCGTCCCACATTTGAGGCTTTTGCAATTATTTTCGAGCCTCTGGATTTATCTCGAATCAAACACATTTTCTTGCCGGATTGACTATCAAAGTCAATTTTCAGGTTGTGATCTAGGAGTTGACTGACCAAAAGAAGATTCTTTGTCAACCCAGGGACATATAGAACATCTGATAGTCTGCATTTTCGTGAACCAAGGGGTAGAGAAATGTTTCCAATCCCCTGAACTGTATATGAAGAATCATCTCCCAACGAAACATGATTTTTCGATGGCGTGTCCCTCATTGAAATAAACCAGTCTCTGTGGCCGGTCATGTGTCGAGTGGCTCCCGAATCAACATACCAGATGTCACTAGATGACGTGGATGGTTCACTTGATCGAGCAGTGAACAAGAAGTCTTCATTGTCTGACTGATCTTGTTGCTCAGCAATATTACCTTGCTGGTGGGGTCTTCTTTTCCAGTTCCCCTTTTTCTGCCCGTGATAATTGTTTGAATGTCCCTTGTAAGTTTGTTGTTGTTGTGGTCCAGAATTGCTTGATGAACCTTTCTTATATGTGTTAAACCAACATTCTTGCAAGTCATGTCCTCTTTTGCAAATTGGACATCGCTTCTTCTGTTGATTGTCCCCATGATACTGATTCTGATGTGGGGACTTTTGATAGGATTTAGGTTTTCCTTTACCTTTTCCTTTCCATTTTTGATGTGAAGACAGTGCCTGCTCCTCTTCATCATCCTTGTTGTGCATTGCTTCCTCTTGTTGCAGTAAGTTTACTAGCTTGTCAAAACTAATTGTTGTATCTGACAAGTTTAGAGTTGTGACAAAAATGCGGTAAGAAGAGGGGAGAGCTCTCAGAACAATTGGAACGAGAGATTCATCTTTGACCTCTTCTCCTAGGGCTAGAAGTGAAGCCCTCAACTCTGCAACTCTTCTTAGGAAGGCTTCAATTTTCTCATTCTGTTTGAATTTCAATGTATGTAACTGACTCTGCAAATTGAGTATGACATTCTTATTCTTGGCCTCATATATTGTGCTCAGCTTATCCCAAGCTTCTTTTGCTGATGTGGCATCTCGAATGTGGGCTTGCACATCGTCGGACACTCCAAACAAAATGATGAGTTTTGCTTTCTGATCTGCTCTATCAAATTGTCGTTGTTGTGTTGCATCCGTTGGTGATCTGGTTAGAGTACCAGTCACAACAGGCCAGATTTCTTCAAACTCAAGTTGTGTTTTTATTTTTGTCTTCCAAGCAGCATAGTTGCTTCCTCTGAGCAATTGTGAATCCGAAAGAAAAAATTTGGGGGCATTGGTGCCCATTTTGCAGAGATCACTGATAGGGTTTGGCTCTTATCACTCCAGGTATAAGGTCTCCCAATCTATATACCGTCAGTCCGATATACCGAACCTTTCTATATACGCACCCTTTCGATATACCCGTCGGTACGTGGAAGAAGCTCGCCCTTTCTATATACCCGGCGGTACGTGAAAGAGGCGTTAACATACGTGAAAGAATTTGATACGTGGTACCAAGATAGTACTGATGGGGTCTATGTGATTATTGACACCGCTCAAAGAAATATCCTCATACGCGCACGTAACTTCGCTATATACTCGGATAATTTCTCAATCCGGATTTATGTCTTGCAATCGTTCACAGATGGATGGGATGGTTCATAGTGTGTGCACTATGACCTTATTACTCCCCGTCGATTTATAGGGACGATGCCCAGATGACGTTGTTGCAGCTATATTAGGCGTTAAGTGTAGTAGTAGTCACGACGGCTTTACCCGTAAGCACTTCCCAGAGGCACTGTATATACCGAACGCTGCGAATGAGATCTAAGATCTCGTGAGTGTTCTGAGTAACCAATTTTACTTTTTTTTTATTACAATTCTACCGGTTTACGAAAGATTCTATAAAGTTTTGCGATTGACTATGGCAACCTGTAAATTAGTACAATATATAGTACAATTTGAATGACAGTAAAACTTTCGGTTTGGGTCCCGTGACCTCCTGAACCCAAAATGCTAAAAATTGCAAAAAAATAGCTGAAAATGCAATTTTTAGGTGGGTCTCCTTTTGCAAAAAATGTCTGGAATGAGAAAACAGACCAGATAGGAGAAATTTTTTTTTTTACCCTAAGTTAGGGATTTCTCCGCTAAATTTAGTTAGTTGTAACTAAATTCAAAAAAGCCTGCTAAGTTTAGCAGTTCCGCCAAAATTTCCGCCAGATGCAAAAGGAGAGTTTTTGAGTGTTTTTTGTGGGATTTGATCCTCAAACCTCTCACTCCCAAGGCACATGCACTAACCAACTTGCCCACTTGGGGCGCTTGGACTATGAAAGGAAGAAATTTGTATTTAAAGATAAGTAAAATTGACTTACCTTTAAAAAAATGCAACTTGGTGAGCCTCCACATGGCGCATGCTGGTGAAGGGGCGTTTTTAGGGTTGTATTTGCCTAAAAATGGATCTGAAGCTTTTCTTTTCACCTCCACGCCTTTGTATTCTCCTATGGCCGCGTTTTTTTTCCTTTCCACGCACTGTTGCATGTACAGGCCGCGTTTTTTTGTGTTTGGGCGCGTTTTTGTTCTCCTTGGCCACGTTTTTTCCTTGGCGCTATTTCTTATTGCCCTGGCCACGCTTTTTAGTGCCTGGGCCGCATTTTTTTGTGTTTGTTTGCTTGCACAGGCCGCGGTGGACAGCAAAGGGCGCGTATGCTCAAAAAATTTTTTTTTCCTTGTACAGGTTGCTGGATCAAGAAAAACGCGTGGTATGTAGAATGGCGCGGGCGAGGGAGATTTTTGCTGTTGTTTATTGCCTTGGCCGACTGTTATTGCTGTTGCATGCTCGTGGGGTTGGTGTGTGGGCTCGACCCCAAACAATGGCTCGCCCAATGCTTAAAACAAAGCTCGATCTACTATATCCCCAACTTGGCGTGTTCAATAGACCTCCAAAACAAGCCAAGCAAATTCCAAATACAGTAAAACAAAACCCTTATTGGGAAAAAAATTTTTATTATCAATACTGGAGCAATTTTTTCACAGTGCTTTGAGTGCGCCAAAGGTAAAAAAAAATTTGTTCCAAACACCTGGAACGAACTGGGGGATGTGGAAAGGCAGAGATGAGGCTGGGAGGTTGCAGGAGGCTACACAGGCTCTCTATTGCTGCATACTCTTCTCCAATCTTCTCTCTCTCTGCTGCTCTCTCTTCCACACCTTCACAGGGCCAGAATTTCACTCTGGTACCAAATGTAGATTGAGAAACAGGGACGGAAGCCTGTGTTATTTTATTAATCTCAATCAAGTAAAAAAGTACAGAGGATGGGCTGCAATATTTATAGATATTGCACAGCCAAATACATCCGGGAAAATGAGTTGCACAGGTGCAACCAAAAACCAGAATAAACAAGCTTCCAAATCACCCGGGAAGCAACAATTACATAAAAACAAATATATTGTTTATAACAATATAACAATGTGCATACAGACAAATATGGTTGATTAACCATATAACAATATAACAATTTATTATTTAATTAATAAAATTAATTAAATAATCTAACTATGCATAATTAATATTTAGGATAATAAAATTTATCCTAACATTCTCATCTCCATCTCCTGGATGATTCCATAAAATTTGGGTAGACTTATACTCTTTATATCGTTGGTCAATTTAGGCGCCAATATAGCCCTCTTATTCTCGAGCTGATTGGGCACATTGTTATTATTATTATTTCTACAATTATTTGTAGTGTTATCATTCACAAGCATTGAGATCCTCAACATTATCATTATTCTCATTATGTGGTTTCCCTGAGATTTCTTACTACCAATCTTAGTGTTATTTCCAGCCACTTGTTATTCAAGAACAACAATCCTATTCCTTGTGTCTAGCAGGGCAGTAAGGATTTCATCCAGCTTTTGAGCTATAGCTTCTTCACCACCCAAAGGTGGGTTATTTTCAGCATGTCCCCTTATTATTACCATTTTTGTAATCAAGAAGTTTTTATCATAAGTGGACTCAAATAGGTCCAAGAGCTACAACCTTCGATCTGATACCAAGATGTAACATCCCTATTTCATGATTACAAAAGCGGGGAATTTTTTTATATCAATGTTCACTGTTCTAAATTCAGCATTTAGAACCACATTAAATCTACTAATCAATCCTACAACAATAACCATATGTAGTTGTTATGACTCGGCATAGAATTGATATCTCATATTTCATTTCAATGATGACTTGGTATAGAACTCGATCTCTCATATTTCATTTCATACTACACTCGGTATACTTGCAGTTCCCTCTTTCATTTAAGGGATCATCAAGTGCAACTGACCAAGGAATTATCTAGGTACTTGTTATGAGTACCCATCCTATATCCCACACCTTAGTCTGGTGAATTTAAGACAACACAACCAACAATTTGCGATACTTTGGCCAAAGTTTCAAACATATTTTCCATGCCTATATTCCAAGACGACATACTCATCATGAAGGAATATGTATTTCACAACACTTGAAATTGTTATCTTGATTAAAATTTCTTAACTCCTTTGTGTTCTTATCCTTCTCCCTACACCTTGTCTCGCATCTCGTGGTCTTCATCTCAGCCTCATGACCCTCTAGCTTTGCCTGCAGCTTTTCCTTGAAAGTGGTGGGGTCTTCTTCCTCTCCTTCCTCTGAGCCTATTATGGGGCTTGATGCATCGTGTGTCTTCTATCTCTTTTCTTCAAGATCTTCCTTCTTTCCTTCACACCCGGAAATGAAGCGTTAGTGCCACCCTATCTTGAAGTCTTTGGAACCCTTATGTACCATTCCATCATGTGTAGTACTTCCTTTTCTATAAGTATCTAACTTCCCTTCATCCTTCTCTTCCTCTTCTTCTTCTTCCTCTTGTACTACTTTCATGGGTGGGATAGGCATTCCCTCGTGGCTTTGGAAAGGGGGAGTCTATAACCTCCACCTTAATTCCCTCATGTGTTTTTGGGCACAACTGTATGAACACCCAATGGATATATCCATTGATGGTAACATTGACTTGGGGGTGTAAGTCTAGAAGTTATGGCTCCAAAACTTCAACATACAAAGGTTGAGTGCCATGCTTATATATAACGCACAATGTGTGAGCATCAACATCAACCTTGTTTGCATCAAGAATTAACTTCTACGCATCCTTTATCCGGTTGATGGGGTACTTCATATATCTAGTTGTGAATGTGAAGGGGAGGTTTTACCATGGCCCCATCTCTCCTTTTAGCCATCATAAACCTTGCTAGGAAAAAAATTTGGTAACAAAAAAATTTACCTTGTCTCCAACAACTTGTGGTAACTTGCAAGAGATGCGCCAATCATTCTCAAAAGCTCTGCGCAAATGCTCAAACCAATGTTCATTTGATCCTTATAAGTGCTTAAGATGGTCCCATGCTAGGTAAAATTTTTGAATTGTACTACAGAGGATGCTTGTGTGAGTGGGTGAACCCAAATGTTCTCATCTAGTTTGTCTGGGACACCAATTTCCCGAACACGATCAATAATGAGAATGGATCCCGATGTGATCTTTGCTCCTTCCTTGTTTTGTACCCACACCTCTTCGATAATGCCATTCAAAATGAATTGGGAAATATTATAGTGTGCCCTCTTGAATAACCTATAGGCCACATATAAGAACCAATGATTAATTCCTTTCCACCTTTCCAATGTACCCAATTTATAGCTAATGATTTAGGAGGAAACTCTCAATGTTAGGGTATGAGAGATTTACAATTACCTGTGGGCTACCCCTCTTCTCGTAGTTTAAATTTTTGTCAGCTCCTCAATCTTGGAAGTGGCACATAAATCAAGTTCCATATCCTCTCTAGTGTTCCACATGCCCGTAACCATCCAATTAAAATCATGTGATCCCGATTCTTCTTCCCATAAAGTAGAATAACTATTCATGCACCTATGACATTAACCACCTAAAAAGTAGGGTGGGTTTGGCAAAGAAGGAAGCTCCCATAGTTGCAAAACTCTAGTCTTTTGCAATTTATTTTGTACCAAGTCATCAATGTTAGGGTTTCTAAGCTTATCCACTATTGGAGTGTTTGATACTAGGTCCACCCACATCAACTTTTCATTATCAGATGTTTTGTGGTTGTATTCGTTGATCTTACATTTGTATATCTTTGAGCTCCACTTTTTGGCCTTAATAACTCTAGGAGGGTACTACATCTCTGAGTAGATCTCCACAGATCCTCCTTTTCCACCACTGGTTTCTTTTTTGAGCCTTCTTTAGTGTCATCTCCCTCTCCTTTTTCATTCATGCCCTAGGTGTTATGTTCCTTTCTTTTGAATTCCCTAACTTGACAACTTCCCCGCTTCTCTTTCACACCACCTCCTTCCTACTCTTTTGTCTTCTTCCCTCCATGCTTTGTCACAATATTTTACTACATATTTGTACATGTACAATGTTTTGGGAGATTAATTCACGTTACTCTTCTTCGAACTACCTTCATCGGACTTCGAGCTTAGGAGCACAAAATAAATTCTCTAAGGAAAATTAGTCAAAATGACTATTCTTATCTCTTATTTATACTTTATCGATGCCTTAAAGTTCCTCCAACCACGTATCCTAATGTCAATTTTTGATAAATTTATTTATTCCACTTAATTCAAATTCGGCAACATCCTTGTGCTTTGCAGATATAACCTTTAGGCACTCCAATACCACTAAACTGCCACAAACCTCCTTTGCGCGTGTCACCGTGCCGAAGTACATAACCTTTGCGTTGTCTACTAAGTAGTTCCCTATAATGTTTCCTACCTTATGTCATACCGTGTGATCCTTCCCTTCTTGTGGTCTTCAAATTCTTTCAACCCACCTTCATAACTACATGAATTTATACACCTTAGCCATTACGTTTCTCATTCTTCTATCTTCGCGTTAATTTTTCCAATAGTCCACTATCAAAGTTGTTGTCAACCGTGTTCAATATATCTACTACTTCACCCCACACAAAAATGTATGTGTGGTCCCCTACGCATATAACCTCTTACAATGCAATTATCTACTGGACGCACCAACACGCAAAACCAAACCGAAAATGAAGACAAAGGAAACAACTAAAAGAAAAAGTACTAGAAGGAAATCTATTCTAATTAGCAATACTACCTTATTTTTGACTATATAGAAGCCTTATTTATTGTAGGTCTTCAAAGATACTCCCATTAAAGTAACTTGGTAACCTCATCCGATCTAGTGTTCATAATCGCATGTGCCTAAATTGAGGTTGTATGAGATGATGTATGGTCATAACTAGTGGAATTTCAGTTTCCCAGGATGGTGCAAAAATTTAAAGTCATAAAGCAAGACCATCTGCTCAACCTCGAACTATTTATTTTTGATATGACAAGAATTCCATGTTTTTGTCATTCCTTCTCAATCTTCTGACTCCACCTAGAAAGTGATTTCATTTTGTCCAACTACATTAACTTCTCCATGCGCTCCTATAGTGCTTTCTCATCACCTAATCCTCCTGTGCATGCAATACGTAGAGATGGTAGCATAAACTCTACTAGTAAAATAGATTCTGTGCCAAACACCAATTGAAATGGTGTGGCCTTCTTCAATCTCTTGTAGGTTTTCCTATACACCCATAGTACAGTTAAGAATTTTTCATCCCAATCTTGTCTCCCACATCACAATTTTTGGTCAGTGTGTGACTCAATATCTTGTTAAATGCCTCAGTGGTTCCATTATCTTGGGGGTGATAAGGGGTGGTCTTCTGATGGGACACCATGAACTATGCTAACAAAATCATGACCATATCATTCAAAAAATGTGTTCCTCTGTCACTAGTCAAGCTTAAAGGACACATATACATGTTGATTATGTTTTCCCATAGGAATCTCATCATTGAGGTCATTGTACAAATCCTTAGTAGGCATTGCCTATGCCTACCTTGTTAAGTAATCAGTGCAAGTAATGATATAACATGAACCCATCCTTTTTGCAGTAGGTGAAATTGGTCCTACAAAATCAATCGCCCACTTCTCAAATGGTTATGCGCTAGATATCAGTCTCAAGGGAATATTATATCTTATTCCTAGTTTGCCAAGGCATTTTCCATGGTCGGGGGCCTTGTAAAACTCAATACAATCTGGAAGATGATTTCCCACCAAATCCCTATCAAGAGAATCTTCCACATAGTGACATTACCTACATAGTTTCCTCCCGCAATTATAACATATGCTTCTTCCATGATTGTAAGGTGTTCATTCTATTACACGCATCAAGAAAAAACCTCATCGTGGCCTAGACTTGTATAAGTCTCCACTAATTAACATGTAGGGTGCAACATGTATGGCTAACTACTTTCTTTCCAAAGTCTTCATTCCCTCCGGTGCCACACCCATTTTGAGAAATACAACAATATCTTCCAAGTCAGAGGGTACACATTATAATCTAAACAATTGTGCATCTAACATTGTATCCTTAATGCTTTGTGCATCATCCCCGAGTAAATCCTTGATAAATGGTTAGGTCCCAAATTATTGTTACCCAGGTTTGACAACAATTGTAAATTTAAATTCTTGAAACAACAGGACCCACCGATATATGTGCCCTTAGAAAATGGGTTTGTTTACTAAGTACTTCAATGCCATGTGGTCTATGTAGAATATAAAGGGTTTTTTTGTAGATATAGCTTGAATTTATGCAACATGTAGATCATTAACAATTCTTCATGCTCAGTAGTAGTATAGTTCTTTTCACTTGGGTTATATTTCTTCGGCAAAACACAAGGGGTGGTCAACAATTTATTCTCCTAGTTCTGCTAAGATTTCCCCAATCACAACTCCTTAAGAATCAACATATTCATGGAATGGCTTATCCCAAGAAGGAAAGCGTAATATGGGTGCATTGATAAGATTATTCTTCAATGTGTCAAACACCGTCTACTACGCCTCTCCCTAATGGAATGTACATCCGTGCTTCAATAATCCTTCCAGGCATGGTAATTTTGGCATCCCCCATTATAAAATTTCAATAATATCCCATATACCCAAGGAATCATGCACTACACTCGGTGATGGGTTCTCCCAATCCTATAATAATGATAAATTTGGAAGGATCCACCAGAAGCCTTCCTTACATATAATATACCCCAACAAGGTTCCAAATGGAGTAGAAAAGAGACATTTCTTAGTGTTGAGGTATATGTGTAACTTTTGGAATCTCTCAAACATCAATGACAAATTGTCACAATGGTATTTCACTAGTCCATATATTGTCCAAATCGTCAAGGTAGACATGAAGGGACTTATGGGTAAAATCTGAAATGCCCGACCACTATGCATGAAAACACAACAAGTGCATTCTTTAGTCTAAAGGGCATGACCATGTAGGAAAAAATTCCCCACTATGTGGCAAATTTTGTCTTTTCTTGTTCCTCCTTTGCAATCCTAACTTGATGATATCCCGAGAAGCCATCCGTGAATGAATAGATCTTACACCCAACTACTCCTTCTAGGATCTCCTCGGTGAAAGGGGTTGGAAAGGGATCAATGACACATACCACATTCAAATCCATGTAATCAACACAGATCCTTATCCTCCCATCCTTTTTAATGCTAATGACCATTGGGCTTATCCATTCTAATTCCTCAACAACTTCAATGATACCTGAAGTGATCATCTTTTCTATCTCTTCCTTGACCTAGACACGCAGATTTGGATTCATTTGGTAAGGTCTCTTCCGAATCGGTGCACTCCCTCCTTTAGTTTGATCCACATCTCCTGTAAAGAGTGGTGAAATCCTTTAAGCTCATGGTACCCATGCAGAAATAAATTCTGAAATTTGCACAATAGATAAATGATCTTTGAAACCTCCCTTTTTGAAAAGTAATCCCCAATAGTAGCTTCCTTAGGTTTTGTTTTTGAGCCAATATTAACCTTCTTTATTTTGAGAGGTTCATGGTAGGCACGTGCTTGCTCATCAACACTATCCATTACCTCATGCATACCCATAATATGGTTAACATCCAAGTTCTCCACTTCCTCACCATCTATCACATAGACCAAATTTCCCTTCTCTTTCTCCATGCAGACATGCTCAAGCTGTAGTTCCTCTGGTTCCTCCACATCAAAATGTGCCTCCAAATCAGGTTCTCCCAATAATTCCAAAATTCTATCCTCATCCATGGCACTGTCTCCCATAGTTAGGTACTTAACAACCTAAAATGCCTTATTCACCAATGGCTTAGCACTTTGATATTCAAATGTTTGAATTAAGTCATCTATTAAATCCTACCAGCTCCCTATCTAAAAGTGTAATTCGAATGAACATACCATGCATGTGCATAACCTTGTAGTGTGGAATAGAAATTTTGCACCCATAGGGAAGGAGGTAAAGCCTTTATGCCTTCCATCCAAATTCTCTCACACTCTATGACATGATCTAAGGTGGATCCTATCTCATCATAGACACAAATTCTAGTGTGTGTTCCACTCTGAAGAATCAAATATAGAGTGCAATCACCACCTTGCACCACCATAGAAGATTGTTTGTATGCATCTTTCACAAACGTGTTGTGCTTCCACACACAATGTAGAAAATCATGCTCCTTATTTCAATCTCAAATCTCCAATGGGATTCAATTAATCCAAGGAAAACATCAAGGTTACCATCCCTAGTGTAGCTTGGTAACTGATTCCCTCTCGTGCCTAAGTGGGCATACCCTTATTACTCTTGGAATGGAGCCTCTCAATTTCCACCAAATTAATTCATAAGTCCTATGCTCCCAATTGTCATGTGATACACTAGTGGTATCACCATAGATTAAGAGTCTTCAAATTGTATAACTCTTTCCGTAGGATTAATCACCTCAGGGTCCCTAATAGTGAGCACATAGATTCTATCGAGGACTTATTATTCTCATGGATCAAGTATAGGGTGTTGAATTCCCATCAGTTAAAGGGATAATAACCCGTTCTTCCTTGTTCTCAAAACTTACGCACCCCTTATTAAACCGTAGGTCAACATTGTTCTTATAACACTAGGGGTGCCCAAGTAATGCTAGAAAGTTGTCTTCCTTAGCTAGTACCAAGACTTCGAAGTCTCTAGTGAATTTCTCCCCTTGGATAGTGATAACAGCATCCTTCAAGAAACCAATGGGCATCACCTTTGTTTTTTTAGCCATATATAACACATTTGAGGATGGTTGTAATGGGAGCTTCCCATTTGATTCCATGCGTCTAAAGTGAGAACATTAACCTCCACACCCATATCTATCATAATATTACTTAAGAGCCATCTGTTGACTACTGTATTCAAGGTAATCTCCTTATAATAATCAATGGTGTGAGGGGGAAGGTTAGCATGCAAGACCTGTCACTCACGATCTCTTATGGCACATAATGCTTTTTTCGGTAATCATTCCCCTAGTAAAGAGATGATATTCTCTTACCTAAAAAATTTTCATACATCCTTAACTTCATCCAAACCCTTTTGTAGAGCCTCAAAGCATCTCATTTTCTCTCGACTACCATGATTGCTCCTTTACAAACCGGATCTCTCCTTGTAGGCTTCAAATTACATCCATGGTCTCTTGATAAACCTCTTTTTGATGAGTAGGATCTGGATACTTCCCATGCACCACCTCTTCTCTTATGACCAATGGTTTCGATTTGGTATCTCCCTAGTGCATGCAACCTCATCTTGCATTGTCACTAGTAAAAGTTCTATGTTTGACTCACGCGCCACCCTTGGCATCCATTGAGAGTTTACCTTCTTCATGCTTACCATCCCTTCAACTTTATCCTTCTATTTTTGGCTCATGTGTTTAAATAACTCTTGGAATTCCTCATACTTGTGATTTTTTTCCACATGAAGAGAATTGTAACATATCAGGGAATTCATGCTTATAGTGCTCTATAAACCCATAGTTGTAACAATTTTCATGTGGGTACTCACTTCTTCCGACTTCGCAATTACCACGACCTCTAAATCCTCTGTGAAATCCTCTCCCATGAGCCCATCCATCTACATGATCTTCATAGTGATGACCATCATCCTTAGAATTATTTACAACACTAGTCTGGCATACACCAATATCAATGGCATCATGTATCTGGTTAATTAATCTACAATCCTTAGTGTCATGAGTAGTAGAGGTGAAAATATTACAATAGCAAGATAGATTCTTATGGATCATAAATTGCAATAGTGGAAACCTACTTGCATCATGATCTCCATGGAAAATATCACATTCTACCATCATGGATTGTATCAATCTCGAGGAAAACTATCCTTTGTGTACCCCTTTACCCCATAATTCATGCACCATAGGCCACCGCTGCGAGTCTCATGCGTAGAGTTTGTAGAAATATTATCTAGCTGATTTTCCATGGAAGAAATCTCATATTCAAGAAAATTACTAACACCGGTATCCACACTTCCCATAGCCTCAATGCGCAGGCAGCCTCCAAGGCCTCGTGTGGTTTTTTGAAAGTCTTGTGTGAATTTTCTCTCCTCAAGGGTGTTATTAATCCTCCAAAACCTTTGAGCATGCTGAGAAGGATGAATATCATAGGATAGTTTTGATAAGAGACTATTAAAATGTGCATCATACTCTCACACACTCTCTGA
This sequence comes from Taxus wallichiana var. yunnanensis, assembly GCA_018340775.1. Taxonomy (NCBI): domain Eukaryota; kingdom Viridiplantae; phylum Streptophyta; class Pinopsida; order Cupressales; family Taxaceae; genus Taxus; species Taxus wallichiana. The sequence goes on along the minus strand of CM031235.1, from coordinate 36,177,961 downwards.
CATACCTTGTTGAATCTTCTTCATGCGCTAATTCTCATTTGTTCAAACTCGAAATATTTCATTCAAATAAAAGGAATTACGCAAAGACAATATAATCTACTACCATCTCGGTGGGGGTCATAATTCTAGTACCAACTGTATGTGATGGAAAGGTTTTCAAATATATGGAATGATATTAGAGAACCTCAAATATTTAACTAACTTAACCATGCACCATAATACTAGAGCTAAACAAGAAACTATCTATTTACATGCATATATAAATTTGAAACAAACATTCAAACCCTATCATATCTAAATATTTATCTACTCCATGAAAGCTTAATGAAAGTGAACCTAGTTAGATTCTAAGAAATAAAATTATGTGTTGTTTACTCCCAAACATAGTGAAAAGATCTCTTCAAGTTGGCTACATGGCCAAGATTTAGATCTTCCCTTACTAAATATGTTTGAAATGGATGGATGTAAGATGGAGAAGCTCTCAACAATGGAGTATGGCCAAGATCCAAATTTTTAATAGCTTAAATATATCACAAATGATTTATAATGCCAAGATCTCCAAATATGAGAGAGGACCCTTTGAAAGGAAAGCTTTAGGCTTGTATTTATAGTTTCTAGTTTAGAAGAGTTTGGAATTTGGGTGCATGTGGGACTAAATACTAAAAATCACTTTAGGATTAGATTAGGATAAACATGCTTTAGGCTTAGTTAAACTTGGTTTAGGCTAGCTAAAAATTTATTAGCAAGTGATTAGAGACTCATTGAGAGTTGGGAGGGTCCGAATAACCATTTGTGGACTGATAGATAGCCTAGGAAGCTTACAAAAGTGGTTCAAAGAGAACTAGGGAGATTCTAAATAATCAAAAGGAGGAATGTTTAACTAATAAGAGAGAAAATAGCCCAATTAGTTGATTTAGGAGGAATACGACCAAGAAGGTGTCGTAAATGGGCATCCGAGAATGGAGTGAAGAGTGGGGAATTAACAAAGTATCATCAATTGGTTGAATTGGAGGAAAGGTTAAGTGTAAGCATATTTTAGCTATCTACATTTTCCCCTCTTTGGGGTGGCATAAGTGACATCACTTCAAAGAAAGTAGAAAATCATAAACAAGTAGAAATTTTTGAAGGGATAGAAGAAAAATGAGTAGAATGAAGGATGCACCCTTGATTGTCAATTGGGTGATGAAAGAGGTCGATCAACGATTGAAATGATGAAGGAAATAGAAAAAAAGAAAGAATAGTGTGGAAAATTTGAAAAGAAAGGGGATACAAAAGAAAAGGAGAATGAGGAAGGGGTATTGAGCCAACATCCATCCAATGAATTTTAAACAACTTTATTTTTCATCATATTGCTAGAGATCTTCATCATCGGTCCTTATTAAAAAGAATTACAAAAGTGTAGTATGACATGAAAATCCATATACGAACAAATGTCCATTGCTAAAAACACCAACTCTATGCAACATAAAAAATAGAATTCAATACGAGAAATTAAAATAAGCCAAACTCCATGCAATATAGATAATGCAATGAAATACGAGAAAGTAAATAAAAACTAGTAGAGAAACATAATGTATTGTTTTTATTATCAAGCTTCGATTCCACCTATTCAAATAAACGAAAAAGGGTTTAAGATGGTTCCCCAAGAAAGGATAGATGCAAAGTGAATAAAGGTGGACACTTTGGTTTTATGAAAAAGTAATGTGCACTATGAAATAGTAACAAAAACTCATTTTCCCAGTACGTATGAAGTAAGGAACCTAGATTTTTTATGGAGATATATCAATATGATCCACAAGTCATGCACATAAATAGGTGAGAACAAAAGATCGACATTTTGTAAGATAATTTATATTGTTTTTTAAGTTTCTTGAAACATATTTAAATGTTTTTATTTTGAAATTTTTTTAAAGCTATGTATAAGAAGAAGAGGAAACGTGGATGCCCATAGTGATAGATGGGATGTATAAGGGAAGAAGGCCATGCACATATGAGAAAGGTGAAGGTGCAAAAATTCCTAACGATTAGGTAAGAGTATTCAAAGGCAAAATATTCACGGGTAGAAGGTGGACCTAAGGAAATTATGGATAGGTTTAACATGATGATGAATGTAAACCAATGAAGTTTTGAGAAGAAGCAAGGATGCCCCAAAGGTAAGTTTTTCTAGAAGCACATGATAGAAAGGAAGGAGGAGATTGTTTTTGTGAAAGGGGACAAAGATGTCTGCAAACATAGAAAAAGTAATCTTATATAAATTGATGTTCAATGAAGTAGAAGAATGATGTGAATGATATGAATGTAGCTTATAATCCTCGTGATGAAGAAGTGATTAGCCAAAGGCACAAATCATGAGACGAGATAAGGACTAAGGCAAGTGTCTAAACAAGGTCTAAAAAAAGACACTTGGTAACATACTAATAATCTTCACTCATAGAGATCTGGTGTGTGCACGTGGAAATTTAATTACCTATTGAAGTGAAGATTTAATAGACAACATGTGAAGACACCCTAGCCAATGTGTATGAATGATTGATTTTGAAAGGCGATAGGTGATTTTTGAATGGAGGGTGGAAGGATAGCCGTACATTGCTCCACTTCTAGTCGAAGCGTCCATAGCCCCAACAAAGATCTATTTGATTCTAATCACAACATTGATTTACTGCTAATTAGGTGTCCATATCCCCAATAGAGATTATTGGAAATAACCTAAGAGAGAGTTATATATCAATCTTATTTTACTTTTACCTTTTGTTTTTGATTGATTGATTTTGATTCTTTTGATTTTTGAAAACTTATTTCATATCTCTTGCTTGACAAGGGGTTAAGAACCACCGATGGCTTGATGAAAGGAGGTGGAAGTGATTGTGATGACGACACTAGCTAGTGTCAACATGTATGTCAAAAATTTCTTCACAACAATCTTATTAGATTTTGATTGTGATAGGATCGTTAAGAGGTCGGTCGTTATTTAATTTACAAAGGTGATGAAAGACCAAGGTAAAACATATACCATAGAGATAAATTTCATAACATGTGTGTGAATAGGTTAACCAAAATACCACCGAAGGGATGAAAATGGTAGGAAGACTTGTAGAATAATAACTAGGAAAGGAAGAAAGAAACATCCATGTCTATGCAATACCTGATTACAATACTTGATCTTTGTACCTTTGATTTTGTTATGCTTTCTCAAAAAAATTATATTTTTGAATCGATTTGATTTTTAGATTTTCGATAGTTTTTGGAAAGGTGGGAACAATAGAGTCACTCTGCATGGTAAGATCCAATAATAATGTTTGAGACTTCCTTATGTTTCACCATTTTCTTTACTTTATTGAGATGAAATAGATAAGGGTAAGGGCCAAGGAGGAATACATGTTTATGTTGGTCGGTTGATGGTTGTTGCATGCATTCTAACTTCTCAATCCAATGCTGATTGTGAGAGCTTCCTTTTGGCTAGGAGGAACTACCTGAAATAGAAAACAAGACCATAAAAGAAGAGTTAAATAATATGACAGTGGAATGCCTAGCATGTGCTAGATCTGGGAAGTGTGATACTCCCTAGATGGTTGTCAATCCACTGTTTAAATAAAATTAATGCAAGAGATAAGAAACATCCTATCATATTTGATATGATTTAGGTATCTCATTCAAGCACAATAAGCAAATATAATATAACAGGCTAGGCTATAGTTAGATCTGAAGGGTAGGTAGGTGTCAGGTTACTGGAACTAGTCAGGGTCAGGTTTTGGGTTGTTTAGGTCACTTGGTAGAATGTTATTTAGTTTTTATTAGGAAAAATGTATGAAACACAGAGACCGATGTTGGTCGGTATAACCAATGACGATTTAGGAGGGACTAGTGATGGTCATGGGTGACCCGAGCATCGGTATGGTCGGGGTGAAAGGAACTCAATGAGATCTGATTGTAGGAGTTGAGCTGAGGCAAAATAGAGATGGAAGCATGGTAGGGAGGAGGTCTCAGAAGGTATCTCGGTATACTCGAGGGGTATAGGAGGTGAGAATGGGTGATTTGGTGGTGTGGGTAGAGGAATGGTTGATTCTACAAATAGATAGAAGATGGGAAAATAATATGTAAAGTATAAACTGATAACAAAAGTAACAAGACTATTATACTGAAATGGACTATGTTGGTAAAAGGTATACTTACTGTGATATAGGCTTGATGGCTGAATGGTGATGGTAGTTGATCACAAGAATGGTGTTTGATGCCACAATAGTACTTCTTGGAATGCTTTCATGAGTGTAATACCTCTGGATCTATCCTGGTGCTTGATGTGGATGTCTGGGTGCGTGAAAAGACTCTAGTTCTACTTGTATGCAGCTCTCTTCTCATCCCTTGATCTTAGAAATGTGCCAACCCAAAAAAAGGTTGCTAAGGTGAATAAATGATAACCAATGATGGTTTAGGGTTGACCGACATCGGTTTAGGGATGACCGGTGTCGGTTAAGGTGGGATTCCCTAGGTTTACTAAAAATGGCTAGATTTCCCTGATTTCTTAGGCTAGGTTGGTTTATTCTTGTGGATCAGAAATGGAAGCTTCCCTTCTAATGAGCGGGAATGTGGTTAGAGAAATCTTAGGCATGTGATTTTAGGGTTAGACCAAATCTTAGCTCATTAAGGAAAGTAAGATCAGGTCTTAGTTAATTATGGAAACATGCCAAGAATAGGTCTAGGGTGAGGTGGCTAGGTGAGGTGTCTAGGTGAGGTGGAGGGGTGAGGTGGAAATTTAGCTTAATTAAAATAATTAAGTAATGAATGTTATGAGGATGGGTATTAATTTAATTAAGTTAATTAAATTAATATTAATGTGGGTGGAAGGGGCCATGGTTAGGTGAATATGTTTGAGTTGGTTATTTGGCATGGGGGACCAAGGGGAGTGTGACCCAATTTTGGTGTCTACATTTTTCCCCTTTTTGTTGTGTATCTTGTATTGGTAAGTGACGCTAACAAAAATAAGATGTGGTTGCCCCATGTGTGGTGAAGGTGATGTTGCCCCAAGCGTGGGTGAAGGTAACCCCCTCAAACTAGGAACCGATGAGGTGAGAGAAGGAAGCAGGTGAGTGGTTTGATAAAATGAGGAGGTGGGTGGTTTGAGAAAATAGGGTTAGGTGTGAAGAAGGTGATGGTCGAGGGTATGGTGATTGTAAGAGGTAGGGTGGGTGATTAGGTAGAGAATTCAGATGTACGCACACATTGTGAAATGCCATGAGATACAAGGGTTTCTCAACATAACAAATGTACGTTAGCTAGGGTCATAAAGGTCATCCAAACAAGGGTTGTTGAGGTCTGGTATCCAGGTAAAGGATACGGTCCAGGAACTCAACGAGGTAAGATGCAGGAACACGTAGGTGTGGTTTTGGTACATCTAAAAGGTCAAAAGGTCAAGGTTTGTTTGGATAAGGGTCATGGCCATAGGCAAGGTAAGGCTATTAGGCTGAGAAAAATAGGTACCATCATCACAAGATGTATGGGTGAGGACATGGGAATATCCACTTAATCAACGGTTAGGTAGGTAGGTGTGGGTAGGGTAGGTGGAGGTAAAAATGGGTAATGGGGTAAAGGTCAAATCGGAAAACAAGGAAATGGGCCAGGGTCAAAGGTAGTGATATCAAATACACACACACATATAAATGGTGGCATGGTACCAGAGTGAAAAGCTTGCAAACTCTACATCGTCCAAGGTCGATAGGTCTATCCAAATAGGGTTGAAGTGAGTTTGGTATCCAAGGTATAGGATATGGTGTGGAAACACAATAAAGGTCAGGTGTAGGAACATTTAGGTATGTTCCAGTACACCAAAGGTTAGGTCAGGATAAATAACATGACAATAGGCAAGGTAAGGTCAGTAGGCAAAACAACACGGGTAATAACTCTCACGTAAGGTATAGTGAGCACATGGGTTCAAAGGTCACGAACAATGTTCTAGGTCAAGGCATATAAGTCACGGTATGGGTACAGTGAGGTATGGGTAAAAACAATAGGTCCCTAAAGCAATTTAGGATGGGTGTAGGTAAGATGGGTGGGGAGGTAGGTGGCAATAAGGGTGAGTAAGGTCAAGAAGGTGGTGGGAAGGGTAAATTTTGGTCAAAAATGGGGAAAGGGTATTGGGAGTATGAAGTAGATAAGGTATGATAGGTAAAAATAGGTAACCAATACCATTGGTCATGCTTAACCGATGATAAGTCTAGGTAAATTGACCATGGTTTACTAGGGAACATAATCGATGTCGTCTAGGTATAATCGATGCCGATTTTGGGTGTGGTTAAAAAAAAAAAAATTCCACTTTTTATAGAATCATTTGTAATTTTCTTGTAGGGGAAAATGATAGAGTGCTTGAACGAGTTGTGCTTTGTCAAGAAAAAAAGTACGAGGGATGAGATCCTACTGAGGTGGAGAGATCTAGTTGGTTAGAGGAGCCAGGTAGATGGGTCCACGAGATCGGGTGGAGCGAGGTGATTGGTGGAGATATTGGAGGTAGATTGTGGCATGGCAGAGGTGGGAGAGGGTTCGGGTGGACCACCGGCGTAGTGGCCAGACGTGCCACCATGCTGACAACACCAGGATGAGGTAGGTTCTCAACCTTTCTTCATATGTAAATAGAAAAGGGTGATATGGGTATGGGTTTTTGGGTAGGGAAATATAATTAAATTTGTGGGTAAAATTGGTGAAATGAGGAGGGGGAGGTCCGAGGTTGGGTAAATAGGGGTGGGGAGGGGTTTAGGTTAGCTTTGGGTAGGGTAGGATTGGTGATTAGGCTAGTTTGTAAAAGGTTTGGAAAATGGGGGGGGTTTGAATGGATTCAGCTCCATGATAGTGATCGACATCGGTCAAGGGTTGATTGATGTCGGTTGGAAACTACCGACATTGGTTATGTAGCAGGTGACCAATATTGGTCACAAGGGACCGATGTTGATCATAAGGAACCGATGCTGGGTTGGGTTTAGAGGAGAATAGATCAATAGGTAGAAAAGGATGGGAAAAGAAGGGTAAGGGATGGGAGATAGAAGTAAGGGGAGTGATAATGGTAAGGGTAATATGTTTACAAAGGGTAGTGAGTAGGGAATAGGTATAAGGTGCATGAAAAAGATTGGTTTAGCAAGGGAAAATTGGTAGAGTGGGTACAATAAGTAATAAGGGTTGGGAAAAGGTTTATTGGGTACAATATGTGTTTGGTATGGGAAGGTTTTGACAATAGTGTGTTTTGTTGGGTGCAGGTGAGGGACCAACTACGGATGCGGGATAGGGTACCACCCCTTCTCATGGAGGTATGAGGGAGTGAAAGCCAATGATTGGTGCCATGTTGTAGAGGTTGGCCTAATTGGGGTCAGACGCTACCGACACGTAGTCTAGGAGCCAAGTTTGATGGTTTCCCTCATCGACAGATGGGACTCAGTGACCAATACCTTCCATCTACCGATGGGTGAGATCACAGTCACCCTAGAGGATGTGTACAAGGATCTTGTAGTTACCGATAGTGGGGATGCAGGTGTATTCTATCTCCTTAGAGGCATCTAAGGAGTTGATGCTAACCGTGTTTGGTGAGGGGCTGGTGGAGATGAGGTTCCATAGCACCAATATGAGCTACGAGAGATATGTACCGGGCCCATCCGGAGGAGATGAGGCTAGTGGTGTTACTTGATGGAGGTAGTTTTTATTTTGCATTGCTAGATGTGGAGGGTGGGAGATTCCCATGGGCATTGATGGGGTTCTTCACGACATGATGGAGGATAGGACCTAGTTTGCATGGGCACCAACATTCTTGGTGCAACTATATAGAGAGTTATGGGCCTATGGGAGGCTACAAGGTTCAGCCTATGTTGCACATTTCTACTACACTCTGGGCATATGAGCACATCATGTGTGTGCATCTAGTTGGTATGCCCTATTCGATGCATTTGAGGTAGGCTTGGTTCGAGTAGGCTACAAGTGATGGGTACCTGTTGTTGGAGAGCACTCGGGCTACTTCAGGGCTACACATGATATAGCCTATTACAGGCATTTTCTAGAGGGGTTTTCCGATGTGGACATCATTTGGAGGCCATATGTGGGTTTCCCATCATATGGGTAGATGGCGAGGAGATACAGAGCTACCGCTACTCCGATGGATAGAGGGGCGATGTACGAGAGAGCACAGATGATACCCTTAAATAGGGTTAGATGATGACAGTTTTGGGCTACTACTTCAGATATACCCCCACCCTTCCCATAGTATAGGAGGGATGACGTGGAGAGGCCTCTACCTCTACCATAGCCAATGGTGCCGACAAGGTAGGAGGAGCAGGTGATAGAATGACGGATTGATGATGTATAGGTTACTTGATAGATACATAGATAAAGGTGGGTGGGTACACATTTACGAGTAGTAGTGCCGAGGTCGGGATAGCCATATTTAGCCACCATCATAGTGTAGAGGGATGCCCTATAAGGGTAGGTGGCTACCTTGATTACATAGTTGGGGATAGTGCAGGGGCAATTGATAGGTTTAGAGGCACATGTTACCACTTTGCAGGCATAGGTGGCCACTCTACAGGCCCAGGTAGCATAGGGACAGGCACCTACATAGGGTGGAGATGGGGATGGGGTATAGGTGGCCACCCTACATAGGTGTAGATTACAGGTTTGTAGGGCTAGTTGGCCACTGCACAGGTACAAGTTGTGGCCCTTCAGGCCCAGATATAGGCACGAGTGGGACAATGTCCCTTAGACATGCACAGGCATAGGGAAAAGGTCCCTCTTCATAGTACCAAGAGACAGGGGTCCCGATAGACATGTACAAGGTCCGGGCTGATGGCACCACCATAGATAATACCTATAGGAAGGTTGAGGGATGCCTTAGGTGAGGTGAGGTATTATCAGGATCATCTAATGGCCTACAGGGATAGATTTCCTATCCTATGGAGAGTATAGAGCACAACAGGCCTCGAGTGAGAGGACTAGGTCATGCACCCACAATGTGGAGAGCATAGGGGCCATCGAGCCCCGAGATAGGGTCAAGGAAAGGCCACCACTTCACAAAGGCTAGCCCTAGGTGAGGTACCAATAGATATTCACCTAGGACCAATGGTGGGTGGTGAGATGCTAGTTGGATGTCGTACGGGGGCAGAGGAGGAGGAGGAGATAAGTGAGACATATATGGAGGATATCTAGTAGGGTGATGTCTGATAGCCGTATATACCTCTTGTTTTGTATAGTTATTTATTTTTTATATATACCAGCCTACGTGCCAAAGAGAGTGAGGATGTAGATGAGAGTTTTTTTTATTTTTGATCATATACCGGCTTGCGTGTTGAAGATGAATGAGGATGTATATGAGATTTTTTTTATTTTTGATCATATACCAGCCTACGTGTATAAAGAGAGTGAGAATGTAGATGAGATTTTTATTATTTTCGATCATATACTATATTACTGAAGATGGTGAGGCTATATATGAGAGTTTATGAGAGACTGGTATTTATTTATATCCATGTACACACATGTGTGTATACACAGACTTTTCGATTTATAGTTGATGGTACTTATAACATGAATGGGGTTATTGATTTTCATTTCTATTATTATGTGTGTATGTGATGGAAACTAAGTGGATTAGGCATGATGGAGTTAGGTTGGTTTAGGCATGATTGAGTTAGGTTGGTTTAGGCATGGTTGAGTCAGGTTTTATCTAGGCATGGTTGAGTCAGGTTTGTTTAGGCATGGTTGAGTCAAGTTTTATTTAGGCATGGTTGAGTCAGGTTTTATAGTTAATTGAGTTTATAATTCATTAATTTGTGTAATTAATGATGGTATGGATCGTGTTAAGATGATTTGTAGGAAAATGTATGATTATGGTAAAGAAATGGTAGACATGATGAAATGAATGTATGAGTTATGATGGTAAATATGTTTAGCAATTGTTGTTTGTTTGGTTTAATTTCCAGTTATTGATATAGAAAGGAAACTAACTAGGGTAGAATGTGAATAGAAAAGGAAAAGGGGAATTGGTTAGGGTAGAGAGTGGCCGAGCTAACCTCTAAGGGCCCCATGCCCTCGAAGTGTTGCCTACATAGTCCCGAAAAAAGGGACCTCAGGCCGATGTAGTTCTCCCATAAGCTAGGGAAGATTATGATGAAGTAGAGGAATGGGTTGATAGGTGTTATGGTTGAATGTAGGTCATAATGTAGGTCATATGCATGATTGAGTTTAGGTTAGGCATGGTTGAGTTTAGGTCATGGTTGAGTGGTTTTTAAATATAGGTGTCGATGATCTGGTCCTGTATAGGATAATCAATAAGTAATGAGGAAGGTGAATGGTAAGAGGTGGTAAAAGAGCCGCTTAATTGATAAGAACCCTAATGAGTCGACCATACCTAAGAGGGTATTATGAACGTAAGACCCTAAAGGCATTGCATAATGGACCATTCTAAGGGTGAAGAAAGTTGCATAATCACAAAATGTCACGTTTGTGGCAAGTCCCTTGAGTAACGAGGAAATTAGGCTAAAAATGCAAGGAGGAGGTGAGAATGGGTGGTTGAGCGTAACTCAGTGTACAACAACGTGTTTTTGAACAAGAAACCTAGAATCAAAAATAGGCAAGTCCATGACAAAAATTTCATCTTTTTCTTCATTTTTTGTTTTAATAGACTGATCGATGTGGGAAGTCTATATGGGATGGGTATATTATCTCCTTGAGGTCTTCATGAAGCTGATCGATGTGGGAAGCTTCTAGATATTTTTATTAGATTTGTGAAATAACTTGATATAGCTTTCCTTCAAGGGAGTAGTCTATTTATAGTGGTGGAATTAGAGTGAAGAGATGTCCCTTTTGAGGGATTCATCTTTTGCTTGGAAGTTTGACTCAAGGATTGCATCCCTTTTTTTTTTGGATGTTTAAGTCATGGACAAGACTATAGAGGAAGATTAGGTTCTTGTTTAGAAGACAAGACCATATCACACAGAGATTAACTTATGAAAGAGGTGGTTTTGAGTGATGAATAACCATGGGATTCCATCTTGAAGAAGATGAAAAGTATCCATGAGAATCATGCTATGAGTAGAGTTGTGGTACTCATATTGAAGATAAGGCTGAAAGGTGATGGGTAATCACATGATTCTTTTTGAGTCATGGATCCTCAAAATGGGTAATATGGAAGGTGAACAATGCTCAAGGGATGAGTGATCAACTGAAAAAAGTGGTATAGAACTTGATGTCAACAATAAAATGGTCAAAGATGCAAGGCATTAAGGGGCTCAAGTTCGGGTTTACCTTTGAGTGAAGACAAACGATAAGCACACTGATCCATAGGCATGGGTAACGATATAGGGTCCAAGCCAATTAGGAGAAAATTTTCCCATTTACTTTTCTCCTCTTTGGTTACATGTTGATTTTCCTTCAGGATGAGGTCACCGACCTGAAAATTTTGTTCATGAACACATTTTTCATAGGCATGTTTGATACGTTTTTGGTAGATTTGGAGATGGTCAAGAGCATTGAGATGATGTTCATCTAATAAATCAAGTTGCACCAAACGATCTTGGTGAAAGTCATCATCATTGAGCATGTCTTGTAGTGAGATGTGGAGAGATGGAATCTAGACTTCGAGAGGTAAGATAACCTTGATACAGTAGACCAAAGAAAAGGGTGTGGCAGCGTAATCGACGTGTGAATACTAGTGCGATAAGCCAACATGGCGAAAGGAATGTGCATATGCCAATCTTTCCAAAGTATCATGACTACTTCCATAAGAATTTTGTTCAAGGTTTTATTGGTTGATTTGGCTTAGCCATTGGTTTGTGGGTAATAAGGTGATGAGAAACTAAGTTGGATGCCAAAAGTGTTACATAGTTTGCGTAGGGTTTTGTTTTTGAATTGCTTTCCATTATTAGTGATGAGGTGGTGAGGAACACCAAAGCGACAAATGATGTGATGGTTGATGAATTCACATATTTTCTCAGCTTTTGTAGAAATGAGGGGAATGGCCTCTACCCATTTAGTGTAATATTCGGTAGTGGTTATGATCCATTGGTGGCATTGTGAAGAATGGGGGTTGATCTCACTAACAAGGTCCAAACCCCATTGAGAGAAAGGCCAAAGGTCTCATGTAACCTATAAGGCATGACTAGGTGTGTGATGGAGATTAACATGTTGTTGGAATTTCATGCAATGTTTGACATAATCACAACAGTCATGGTTTAGGGTTGGCCAATAATAGCTAGGTGAAAAATCCATTTTATGATGGCTAAACCACTAAAGTGACCTCCAAAATTTCCATCATGGAATTCCTTAATGGTGTAAAGAATTTCAGAACTTGTAAGGTATCGTAAGAGAATATCGTTAAAACCATGCTTGTAAAGAAGAACACCCATGATGACATAATGTGAGACACTTTTAAGAAAGTCACGTTGTCCATTACGAGTGAGATCAGTGGGTAGAATGGAAAGAGAAAGATAGTATGCATATTTCTTATACCAAAGGTCACATGGGTCAGGGGAAACGGTTCTGAAGGAGTAGACCTCATGAGGTAAATAAGAGGGTGATTATATCCTTTGTATTGTGAAAAAGATTTTAGAGTCAAACGGCGAAGCAAGTATTTGAGAATCCAAGTACGCCATGGTATCCCCAAATTTTTGGTAGAACGTGGGGTAGTTTGAAGGGTTTAACGGTCAAAGGTGGTCAAAAGTATGTCTACGTGTTGTTTATACTTTTGAAGGATGTCATTACGACACTGGTATATACCGTTGACTTGGTTTATTACTAACTGAGAATAACCAAATATATTGATTGTTTTAACATATAAGGCATAGGCATCCTGAAGACCCAATACAAGTGCTTCATATTCAGCAATATTGTTTGTACAATCAAAATCAAGTTTGAAAGACAAAGGCATAGGTTCACCATCAAGAGGAATGAGGATAACACCAGTCCCACCCCCACATTGACACTTGGAGCCATCAAGAAGAGTGTCATTTGGTAAGCAGTATCATCTAAGGAGAGGGTAGTTATGGATTCATCTGGGAAATTGAAGTTAGAGAGTTGATTCCTAGAAAGAGGTGTGTCAGCTAGTTGGTTAGCGATAGCCTAGCCCTTGATGGACTTTTGATGAATGAATTTGAGGTTGAGGTTGGAAAGAAGCATAAGCCAATGTGTAGCACATTGATGTTGATAAGGTTTGGCATACATATAATGTAATGGGTCAATATTATTAATGAAGAAGGTTTTGTGATTGAGTAGATAACGGTGAAGTTTTGTGGCGACAAAAATTAATGCTAAGCAGATTTTTTTCCATGGGTATATCTAGTTTCATAGTCTAACAAGGTACAACTTATGTAATAAACCACTTGCTCTTGGTTTTGGTCATCGTGATGATAAATCATGGCACCTAAGGAATGGTCATGGTGGAAATATATAGGTAAAAGGGCTGGTCATCTTTAGGAGGAATGAGTACTTGGTGGTTGAAGGAGGTATTATTTTAAGGCTTCAAAGGCTTTATAACATTCATCATCCCATTTGAATGACACATCTTTCTTGAGCAGATGATGGAATGGTTGACAACGATCGAAAGTCATAAGATAAAATGATGAATGGATTGAAACTTGCCTTATAGGCTTCAAGTTGATGGATATTAGTGGGTGGATGCATTTCGAGAATATCCTTTACTTTAGCAGGATCAAATTCTATGCCACACAAAGAAACGATGAAGCCTAAGAATTTTTGGAAAGCACCGCAAATATGTACTTCTTTGGTTGAAGATGCACACAATACTTTATGAGATGATCAAATATAACCTTAAGGATGGGCAGATGTTCGGTTTGATATTTAGATTCGGCTAGAATATCATCTACGTAATATTCCGTATGCGATGTATGATGTCATGGAAGATGTAAGTCACGGCTTGCTGATATGTAGCACAAGCATTTTTAAGGCCAAAGGGCACAACTCAATAGCAAAAAGTACCCCAAGGGGTGATGAAGGAAGTCTTGCGTCTATTCTCTAGAGCCGGTAATATTTGATTATAGCCCGAGAAACCATCCATGAGCAATAGCATTTCATGGCCATTGGTGAGATCAACTAGTTGGTCGATGCTAGGTAGGGGAACTCATCTTTGAGACAAGTGAGGTTGAGATCAAAATTTTTGTGTAAATACAGAGTCCCCCTATCACCTTTGTGATAGGAATGATGTTAGAAATGTGATGAGGCCATAAATTGGCCATAAATTACCATTATTTTGTCCTTCAAAGTTACCTTTGAAAGTGGATTTAAATGTAATCTAGGAACTTATAGTTTTCTTAATATAGAATATAGGATATATATCTTGTTCATTCTTTAGAAATATTATTTTTATCTATTTTTTTACTAATCCTATTAATTATTTGGAGAAAAGATGTAAAGTCTTCGTATGCGGGACATAAAAGAAAGATAATGCTAGTATTGGGAAAAGTGGAATTGATCATGAATAGTTTATTTAAAATAAAATATGATTTCATATTTAGATTCCTATCAAAAATTATGCAAGTTCAAAAAATAATCATCTCAATCCGAGGTTGCATGTAAAAGTTATAGTTGTTTTAAGTTAGCCGCGAAAATCGCAGAGAGTTAGTTCTGGAACTCACAAAGTTAGTTCCAGAACTTGCAGGTTTAGTTTTGAAACTCATAGATTTAGTTCCAGAACTTGTATCAATTGAATGACAGTTAGTTCCAGAACTTTCAATTCATGGAAAAATCATATTTAGTTCTAGAACTTGTAGATTTAGTTCCGAACTTGCATAAAAGGAATGACAACTTTAGTTTTGGAACTTGCATCAACAAAATGACAGTTTTTGAGGGATTGTGAAAACTCAAAGATTCCAATGGGAAATCTGAGAGAGGTTTTTGTTCATAGAAATGTTTTTAACAAAAACTCATTCATATTTGTTACAAGATTTACCAATGAAGAGAGATCTAACTTTTAGTGAGTTGCAGTATGAGGAAACGTGTATTAGACAAGCACTAAAATTTCCATAAACAGAAACAAAATATTCAAATGGAAATTATGAGAGAATATTTTTTTCATAGAATTTTTTTTAACAAAAATCTCATTCATATTTGCTACAGGTTTTACCAATGAAGAGATATCTAAATTTGTAACATGTTTTACCAATGAAGATAAATCTAACTTTTAGTGAACTGCAGTCCGAGGAAAAAGCGTATCAGACAAGCGTCAAAAGTTCCACAATAAAAAACAACAAAGTCAAATGGAAAATCTGAGAAAGGTATTTGGTCAAAATCATATTTTGAGGAAAATCATCCTTCCAATAATGTAGAGGAATAAAATCATTATGATTCTTATCACCGAAAAACAAGGAGAAGATTTGGAAGCAAATCTTCCTAAAATAAGGGAGATAAGATTTGACTTCGATCATATATATCTCTCCATATTTTGTGGAGATGGAGATCTTAGTTGTTAAGATTGGAATAAAGATAAGATCAAATTGTATCTCCCCAAATAAGGATTTGGTTGGATGCATAATTTATAAATGCAACCTTCCACACTTAGATAGGTAATTCTTTTCTCCAAAGAAATAAAGCTACTGTTCTTTCCTCTCAAATATTATGTAGTTTTAAGATCTCATAAGTATGATTTAAATCCTCTTCCAAGGATTGAGCTATTCACTCATTCCAAGGAAGATGTATCTTTGTATTTATGTTTACGTTTATTCATTTGTCTTTAATTCATTCTGTTGTATTTTTTTATCTTTGTATTGTGAAAATTCATTCTGTTGTAAACCTGTAGGTGTTTCATTCAATTATGTTTGTTTTTAATTCAATAATTTCATTTCTTTCATGCAACATTTATTTATGCAAGTGTGATTTCCTTTATGCAAGTGTGCCTTTTAATTCATTTGAGTGTGTTTCTTTCATGTAAACTTTATTTTTGCAAGTGTGTCTTTCAATTTCCACAAGTGTGATTTATTTTATGCAAGTTTGGTTTTTGTTTAAAGGAGTTACTCTCCATTATTTTCTTCTCTTAATGCATACTACCTTCAAAACCAACATGTATTAGCATAGTAATGGAAAGGATTGATGACCCTCATCATTTTGGCACCGTTTCGGAAAACAAAGTGTTATTAGGAGTTTCAAAGTTATCTAAAAGAATATTGTAGTGATAGTAGAATAACTGTTAGTAATTCTTTGACAGGAAGAATTTGGTAAGTAGTTTCTTTAGAATTTTATTTCCTGCAAGTAGATTAAAATTTCATTTCTACAATTAGGAATATTATATTGTAAATATCTCCCCACAAACTAACTCTATGTATAAGAAAAATGACTATGATGTTTGATCAAGAAGGTATAATGGTATGAAGAAAGAATTCAAATCTAGAAATGGTAGAATATGATATTTAATCTGGAAGTAGATCCAGTTGATGAAATATCATATGCCATTCTTGAGAATCACCACCATTTCCCCTTATATCAATCGTGCAACTCAATGATATTATTACACATAACCTTAGTAATAAACTAGCATATCTAGTTTGTAATAATAAAGTGGTAGCATTTCTAGTTAACTTCATCCATATTAAGGGATTTCATTAGAGCCAAAATAAAAACTCACTCATAATAAATCCACTCATCCAAATTATTTTTCATCCCATAATAAAATTCAATCCCGAACCATATCTCTTAGAAAAATTTGTTTTCATGTCTTTTAATTTCTTCATTTTTGTATATGCTTGTATAACATTAAGAAACAATTATTGTGAATATCAATGATTTTTTTTTGTGTACTAACATCTGATGACTAGATCTATAAGAATTTCCAGAGTTGTTCTTGATACCAACATGCAGATTTTGGAGCACCAATAGTATCAACCAAGGAGCATGCAGATTTTGAAGGGACACATGGATACCTTCACTCTCTCTTTTAACAACTATCCATCTCTTGAGATCACTAGTCCGGGATTTGAAGATTACTATGGTGATTTCGATAATGCACAATTCAAGATGGGCTTTGAAGACCTAGAAATTGTCTACACAATTTTTAGAAATCTTCTTAGAGTTACCAAGTATGCAAAAAGGTTTTTATGATATCTCAAACATTGCTTCCTATTTTACACAAGTTTTACTTTGATGAATATAGTGTGATGATGGATCAAATTTTTCTGTAATCCTTCTCATGCTATAATTCAGCAAAAAATAAAATCAAAAATCAAAAAGTTTTGATTCAAAACCATCTTCTTTGGCCAATCAAAAGTAAAAAAAAAAACTTTGATTGGAAAATGAGCTTGTTGGCCAATCAAAGGCAAAAAAATTTTATTGAAACCAGCTTGACACGCCAATTAAAGACAAAAAAGGGTGGTTCTTCTTTAAAAGCAATCAATTGTTACCTGGTGGCTTCTTTCTCAACACTATTTGACCATGTTAACAATAGGATGACAAGGACAACTAGAGGTATGATCAAGTTATTTTATTCTACTATTTTATTTTTAATTTTTATTCTAAGTTTTTATATCACAGCTAGATCCATTTTTAAAATCTCCAAGGAAGACAAGATAAAATTCATATCTCCCTTACTTATATAAAAAATATGTGCATCTCTTTAAAATCCAAATTTTAGAGTCTAATTTATGGGCAGCCATGAATAAACAACATGAATGAGGACATGCATGAGCTTAAGTGTGGGAGAGAAGGAGAAACACAAGGTATGCATTTTGATTTTAAATATGAGACACAATAGAAGGATATCCACACAAGAACTTGTTGTAAAATAAAAGAGATCAAAAGTAGCAGAAGGAGATCCACACAAGAACCTATTGTAAAATAAAAGAATATCAAAAAAAAACAGAAGGAGATCCACACAAGAACCTATTGTAAAAGAAATAAATCAAAAGTAGCAGAAGGAGATCCACACAAGAACCTATTGTAAAAGAAAGAGATCAAAAGTAGCAGAAGGAGATCCACATAAGAATCTACTGTAAAAGAAGAGAATATCAAAAGTAATAGAAGGAGATCCACACAAGAATCATTTGTTAAAAGAAAGAATAAAAGAAAGAATTAAAACACAAAGCACCTATTGAAAGGAGATCCACAAGTAAGAACCTATCCACATAAAATCTACCGTAAAAAAGAAATAAATCAAAGTAGTAGAAGGAGATCCACACAAGAACCTATTGTAAAAGAAAGAATTAAAAGAAGCGAAAAAGAAATAATATCAAAGTAGAAGCAACACAAGAACCTATTGAAAAGATCCACACAAGAACTTGGAGATCCACAAAACTTGAAAGAAATCAAAAGTAGCAGAAGGAGATCCACAAGAACATGTCCTCAATATGGAGAAGAATCTAATAAAAGGAGATAATAATGTAATGCATGAGGAAATGCATAAGATTAAGTGTGGGGCAATGATGAGGCCATAAATTGGCCATAAATTACCATTATTTTGTTCCTTCCAAGTTACCTTTGAAAGTGAATTTAAATGTAATCTAGGAACTTATAGTTTGCTTAAGATAGAAAATAAGATATATATCTTGTTCATTCTTTAGAAATATTTTTTTATCTATCTTGTTGACTAATCTTATTGATTATTTGGGAAAAAATGCAAAGTCTTATGTATGCAGGCCATAAAGGAAAGATAATGCTAGTATTGGGAAAAGTGGAATTAATCATGAACAATAAATTTAAAATAAAATATGATTTCATATTCATATTCCTCTCAAAAAATTATGTAAGTTCAAAATAATAATCATCTCAATCTGAGGTTGCATGTAAAAGTTGTAGTTTTTAAGTTAGCTACGGAACTCGCAGAGTTAGTTCTGAAACTCCAAGAGTTAGTTCCAAAACTTACAGGTTTAGTTTGGAACTCATAGATTTAGTTCCAGAACTTGTATCAATTGAATGACAATTAGTTCCGGACTTTCAATTTGTGGAAAAATAAGATTTAGTTCCGGAACTTGCAGATTTAGTTCCGAACTTGTATATTTAGTTTCGAACTTGCACAAAAGGAATGACGACTTTAGTTCGGAACTTACATCAACGAAATGAAAATTTTTGAGGGATTTTCAAAATTTAGAGATTCCAATGGGAAATCTGAGAGATTATTTTTTTCATAGAATTTTTTTAACAAAAACCTCATTCATATTTACAATAGGATTTACCAATGAAGAGAGATCTAACTTTTAGTGAGCTGCAGTCCAAGGAAACGTGTATCAAATGAGCACTAAAAGTTCCATAAATAGAAACAAAAATTCAAATAGAAAATCTGAGAGAGGTTTTTGTTCATAGAAATGTGTTTAAAAAAATCTCATTTAGATTTGCTACAGTTTTACCAATGAAGAGAGAGCTAACTTTTAGTGAGCTGCATACCAAGGAAACGTGTATCGATGAGCACTTAAAGTTCCATAAACGAAACAAAAAAATTCAAATGGAAAATCTAAGAGTTGTTTTTGTTCATAGAAATTTGTTTTAAAAAAATATCATTCAAATTTTCTACAGGTTTTACAAATGAATAGAGATCTAACGTATAGTGAGCTGCAATCAGAGAAAAAGTGTATCAAATGAGCGCTAAAAGTTCCATAAACAAAAAGAGAAAAGTCAAATAAAAAATGAGAGAGGTTTTTGTTCGAGTATTTTATTTAACAAAAACTTATTTAGATTTATAATAGGTTTTACCAATGAAGATAAATCTAACTTTTAGTGAACTGTAGTATGAGGAAAAAACGTATCAGATAAGCGTCAAAAGTTCCACAATGAAAAACAACACAATCAAATGGAAAATCCAAGAAAGGTATTTAGTCAAAATCATATTTTGAGGAAAATCATCTTTCTAATAATGTAGAGGAATAAAATCACTATGATTTTTGTTACCGAAAAACAAGGAGAAAATTTGGGAGCAAATCTTCCTAAAATAAGTGAGATAAGATTTGACTTCAATAATATATCTCTCTCCATATTTTGTGGAGATGGAGATCTTAGTTATTAGGATTGGAATAAAGATGTAACATCCCCATTTTAAGATACTAGAACAAGGGAAAATAAATAAATTATTTATATACAACGTTCCTTGTTATGAATTATATAATTCAAACACACGTTCAAGTTTTAATAATTGTTCTCTGTCCAATTAATGTAGTTTGGATCACACAATTTCCTTTTAAAAACTAATGTTCTCTGTTCACATATTTGCAATATGGAACACACATTCAATGCCATTCAATCATATAACAGATACCATACGCTGCTATAAATGACTCAAAGAAATACCGATCTCCCACATTATGGCTCAGAGTTTCAGCGATCTCTCATTTCATGACTTGACGACTTACCGATCCTTCATGTTAATTCATGCATAATATAATGAATATACAGGATATTTTACTATTTCTAGTTATCGAAGTGATCCATTTAAGAAGCCTATCTCGAATATCTCATTCATCGATATTCATCTGACATCCTATATCTTAAACTAGGTGATTAGGACAACGTAACCAGCACTTGCGATACTTTGGCCAAAGATTTTCACATGCTTTGCATGATCATATTCCTAGATGTGATACACACCAATGGAATACGTCCTTCACCTCACTTCATCTGTTATCTAGAATGGTCTTTCCTGGTCTCTACCAGTCCTTCCATTTAAGGTCAAACTCTAACCTCAACTAGCAATATGAACGAGTATAGGAAGTTACTCATGGTAACTAAAGATACGCAGACATACGGTGTCGTTCCTAGACGACTCCGTGTGTCTAGTTACCTTTAGTCCTCTGGAGTCACTCCGTATATACGTGATCACATTTCTATCCCCAGCCAAGAACTTATTATCCAGCTTATGTAAACTTGATGATTTAATTCGGAAGGGCATTGTAATATGTCAGCTATAACATTGTGTCATCATGAAGGCCCCGCCTTCACGAAGACACCATATTGTAGCTGGCGTATGTCAATGTCCTATGGAATCCTCTCATTGAGGGTACACATCCAGCTCAATTGTGATTTGGTTATAATCTTAGTATTTAAGATCAACTTTCAGCAGCCATGTTGATCCTTTATCCTTGTTCTTGTTACAGTTGTATGTAGCTAAGAGAGACTTAATCCGTCTTCTAGCTTAATATGCATCTCCTCCTTCATACCGAAGGGTTTCATATTCACTTCTTGGTTCCTTTCTTATTCTTTGGACTAATCAGTCCATTATCGATAAACCTAATAAGTTTAACCTATTAAACTTAACCAAGTTTTTCCACAACTGTAAACAAATTCAGAATTCCATCTTATTAGATGCCATTTAAATGAGGTCTAATTATAAATGAATTTATTCATTTATCCTCCTTAACCTTACTTAGTTAAGGTCTGTTAACAATAGATATGATTTCCCATATCTTTATTTTCTGAATTTAAACATTCGAGGCTATTAACGGAGTCCGAATACAAGGTTTAGCTACCCCTAAGTTATTTGATATCCCTTAGCTTTCGAACTAATCCCGAATACCTTCCAATTAGGATTTCATGTTTATCTAAATATTTTTAATGTCAATTCAAAATTCATCTTAACCCAAGTATGAACTAATTGCACATTTCAACGTAAAAGTTGCATTCAGGTAAAGAATAGATGTTATTTCCTTCTAAATTCATCCATTAACATTTGAATAATTCCAAGTCAAGGAATAATGTTATATTCTCAAACTTATTCAACAATATCAAACTGATACAATTATTGAAAATATCACACATTTACTTGTATTCATCCATCAGATTTACAATCTATACATTTTCCAGTCCAAACGACTGGACTTTGTTTATATCAAACAACATTACAACTCATGAAGATAGAAGAATGTAACTTCTTCTTTTCTCATTTCCTCATGGAGGAGTAATAGCTATCAATACCATCCATATTCATTTAATCAAAGAAGTATCGAAAAACAACCATGTCTTCATTTATACTCAAGTTTCATCTGCAAAATTACTTGCACAGGTCGGGCCTTCAACTGAGCATATTAAGCACTTGTCTTTAAAATGAGGTGCTTTTAATTAACTGTCTCAATAAAAGAACCCCACTTTTATGAAATGTTAATATGAACATCAATCAAGAATTAAATACCAAAAAGGATGAACAGCATATCAACTCAATCATCCAATAACCCTCCTAATCAGACAAAGGATTACTGCCCTCTTTCCCAAATAATTATTACGAGAAGTAATTTCCTTCAACAGTTCCAGATTACAAACATTTGTAAGAACTAAAAACACAACTATGCAACTACTGTTCTAACATAAATGCTATCAATTCCATTCTCTTACAATAGTTGTGAATTCAAAAGATAGATCTTAACTAAAATCTAAACCGAATTATTGTCCCTTCCTTCATACAACTCATCTGATTTCAAGCAATCAAACGCTGAAGAGAACAAGAAAATAGCAATTAAATACCAATGCTTAACCCAAGCAGTATGAAATTCATTCCATAACAATTATAGATTTCCAACTGTATGAGAGAAAAATGATCATTAATTCAAATTATCCATTCACACTCTCTTTCTTTTCCTCATAGCTGTACTAGAAGTTTTAATCCAAACGTGATATCAATCAATGATAATAGTCCAAAGAGAAATAAATGAAAATCAATAATCGAATATAAGGGAGCAAGATCATATCACCTCTTCTACTGTCTATCCAAATACCTCTTATTTAGAGCAGACATGCTCCAATAGTATAATTCATTCAGAGTAGTATATTCAGTAATTGAAAACTACTATTACCTTTCCAAAAAGTTGACCAGAGTTCATTGCAACTGGTCTATAAACATTAGTACCAAAAGAACCAACAGGTAGAATACCATATCAAATTAGTACAGCAAAGTAAGATGCTACAATAACCTTACTGTCCCAGGGAACCCGTGTTTATGCAAATAAAAAAACATCAAGGAATTATAACTCGCATAATAGTCTATTAATATCACCACAACTTTGTTTTTCCCAAACGTTTCCACACACTGAACTCAGAAATACAATATTTGCATAACAATGCCTTTATCAATGCAAACCCGCATAGGGTAATAGATGCACAAGCAAGGTACAGTCAAAACAATCTCAACAACAAGCCAAATCTCATTTGTTTCATTCATTTGCACAGAAACACTAAGCCATGTTCGTTTTTATGATGACAGTTCAGACTAGAAGATCAAACCACATCCAAAATGCACAATAAAATCCTCTTTCCCATTACCTTCAGATTTCAAAGCAGCAAAGAGAAAACATAATTCATTAATGATTTCAATAAGAAGAACAATCATTTTCTTCAAACACCCGAGAATACCCAAGTCGTGTTCATTCTTTTAAGGACAAATTCAACCGACATACAAATCATCTTATATTTTCATTTTCACAAGAATTATCGAACTCGAAATGATATTCATTTAGCTAATGTATTTATTAGCACAACCCAAAATGGTAATAAAGCGAATACCCAACACTGCCAAAACGAACCACACAACAAGGACAATGTATTCAACTTAATCATTATGCAAAGAATGCTCAAGCCATGTACAACAAAAAGAAAATGACTCAACTCAAAATCATCTCAATGTAATAGCCAAATCAAATAACCAAAACCCCCATCATAAGAGCAGGGTTGTTTTAATGAGACTATTAAGCAAAAGCAAGCGGTTTAAGGAGAAGGGCTTAACATGCCTGTTAATTTTTCTTGTGGCTCGAAGAAAACCGTGCCCACTGGAGTTGTTTCTCTCCACGACGTCCTTGGCCAGGCTTTCCAACCAGTCACTAACTTCCACAGGCTCAAGAATAGCCTTTGTTTTTCCAAAGAATAGAGATAATAATCAAAACACAACTTTAGTTCGACAGAACCATGGAGAAACAAAATGCAGAGCAACTAAAATCCAAATGCACACAAAGCAACAACAATTTTCCTTTTTCCTCTATCCTCTTTCCAAGGCGAGCTGGTCGCTAAGACCAAGATAATTAATGCATTGAATGCACTTCCTTTCCTCATTCCTCACGCCACCGCTAACTCGGGTTGGTGAGTTTCCAAATTTCAAATTTGCATATAAATTCCATTTAGTTTCTAAGCTAGTTGGACGCCTCCAACTTTTCTTTGTTCCCACCAAACTTGGCACTGTACATGTAAGGGCTTCATTTACTGTCCCATTAAATTTCTTACCTCCCCCCTTATCCTTTCCATCCACATGGGTCTATGCGTCCCCTTCCTTAGGTTAGGATTAGTCTAGTATTTTAATAGTCCATATCTAGGTCATTCGCCTAGTTCATAGGTTAATGGAATTTATATCTATTTTCTCCCTTATGAAATCTAAAATCCATATAGGATAGTAGTTAGGGTATAAGATAAAACTTAGGGGTAGGTTAGGGTTTAATACCTAATATTTAATTAACTAGTTTCCATATCAAGTCTTTCCACCTAACACCATATTCAACATTAAGCGGGACATTTTGTCCTAAGTTCCACATACCGTGCCACTTGCATCCAGGCCTTTATCGCCTTACATTGTCTAGCGTTACAAACCGTGTGTGTGGTTCAAGAATCAAACCTTTTCATTGGCATCTACATACCGGATATTCATACCTAAAATTAGGTGCTTTGCAACATTTATATCAACCTTCATTCGGTTTAAAATTAAATCGATAAAGTGATCATAAGAAGGCCACAACATACCTTGGATCAATGGAATTGATTCAAGGCATTCTCATTCAATCGGTGAATAGATTTCATCAAGCATACGACAAGTATGTTGTCTCATTAAGCAATCACACAAGCAATAATAACTTCTGTCCCCAAGTATCAAGTTATAGCAAACAAGGGTCTAGATCAAGCAACACATTCCTCTAAGATCAAAAGATGTTCTTAACATATTTATCTTCATTTCTACAATTCTGACATCATGAAAGGTAATTACCATGATAACTTACAAAAATCAAGGCGTTACATTCCTCCTTTCTTAAAGAATCATTGTCCCGATGATCAAATTAACCAATTCAAGGAGTTCCTAGGAAAAAATTTAGTTATTATCCTTCCATTCATAAGTTCATACCAAAAAAATTCACTCTTTAAAACAAAGTGTTTTAAGATAACTGTAAAATAGACCAATAATTGTCTAAATTTGGTAGAATTATCGATTTTTTTTTTTTTTTCAATTTCAATTTCGATCAAACAAGATGGAAAAGCAGATCTCATTTCTTCGAGATTTTCCCAAGTTGCACTTTCTTCTCTAAACCGGTCCCACTTTGGACCTTACATTGATTCACTTCTTGATTTCTTAAGCACAACTAGTGAGTTCCCAAAGCACTCGAATGGGCTTAATCACGATTATTCCTAGGTCTTGGACTGCGAAGGAATTCTAATTTAGCACATGTGATAAATCATTAAGTATTTCTTAAGCAAAGAAATATGAAAAACATCATGCATTTGTGATAAAGCAGAGGTAATGCTAGGACGATAAGCTACAGGGTTGATTATTTCAACAATTTCAAAAGGTCCCACATAACGTGGCGACAACTTGGCAGCCTTGCCAAAATTTATTGAGCTCTTTTTTGGCTTAACCCAAAGAAAGACCTTCTCACCAAGTTTATAATTCCTATCAACCCGCTTTAAGTCCGCATTACTCTTTTTGCCTATTGGTAGCCTCCTTTAGATGTTCCCGAATCATTTTGATTTGTTGTTCCATTTCCTTGAGGATTTCTGGCCCAATTACCTCTCTATCCTCTACGTTGTCCCAGCTAACAGGGGTTCTACATTTTCTTCCATACAATGCTTCAAAGGGCGCCATTTTTAAAGAGGCGTGATATGTATTATTATAGGCAAATTCAACCAGCAGAAGGTATTCCTCCCATTTATACTGCTAGTCCATGCAATACATTCTTAACATGTCCTCTAAAACTTGATTGACTCTCTCGGTCTGTCCATCCATCTCCGGATGATATGCAGAGCTGAAGTTTAATTTAGTTCCCAAGGCCGCATTAAGTGTTTGCCAAAACCTTGATGTCATCCTCGGATCTCTGTCCGATATGATCAATTCGGTATTCCATGTAATCTGAAAATTTCATGTACAAATCTTCTTGCTAACACTCGTGCATCGTCTTTCAAATTACCAACAATGAAGTGTGCCACCTTGGATAATTTTTTGACAACAACCAGGATGATATCATGCTTGTTCCTTGACATAGGCAATCCTTGAACGAAATCCATTGTTATCACTTGCCATTTATACCATGGAACCACATGTGGGGATACAATAATCCAAATGGGATGCATATGTTCCACCTTAACATGCTGACATTCAAGCAGTGTGTTAAAAATTCCACCACATCCTTTTTCATTCCCTTCCAGAAGTATTGCTTCTTAAGATCAGCAAGCATTTTCGTAATGCCAGGGTGTCTAGAAAAGGTGAATTATGAAATTCATTAACAATTTCCTTCTTAAATCATTTGCGAAAGGGTATATAGACCTGTTTTTGAATCTCAGAATTCCTTCGCTATCAAAGCGAAATCCTTTATACTTCACATCCTTTGGATCTACAACAAGTGTTGTTTTAACTTGCTGAAATAAGGATCTTATTCCAGGCATCTTTCACCTCATCCTTAAACTAAGTTCTTAACGTTATAAGAGTAGAGATGTGCTTCCTTCGACTCAGAGCATCTGCCACTCTATTTTCCTTGCCTTTGATGTAGCTTATATCAAAATCATACTGAGATAGAAATTCTAACCATCTTCGCTGTCTTGCATTCAAATTTGGCTGAGTAAAAATATACTTCAACCCCAGATGGTCAGTTTTTAACTCAAAAGGTTTGCCTAAAAGGTAATGCCTCCACATTTGAAGTGCATGTACAATGGCAGCGAGCTCTAGGTCATGTGGAGCATAATTTTGTTCATGTAACTTAAGCTTTCTGCTTTCATAAGCTATAACATGGTCATTCTATAATAGAATACCTCCAAGGCCTTCTCCCGATGCATCCGTTACAACCATAAAATTTCCATTTGGATCTGGTATAGTTAAAATAGGTGTTGTAGTTAACTGTTCCTTTAAATTTTTAAAGGCAGATTCACATTTGTCAGTCCAGAAAAATTTCTTATCCTTCTTTTGCAGTGAAGTGATTGGGGCAGAAATTTTTGAAAAATCCTTAACAAACTTTCTATAATATCCTGCCAAGCCCATGAAGCTTCTTACTTTATGCACGTTCTTAGGCGCAGGACACTCGGTTATAGCTGTGATCTTTGAAAGGTCTACAACTATTCCGTTCTTGCTTATAACGTGTCCCAAATAATGCACCTCTACATCATAAAAAGAACATTTAGATAGTTTACCATCCAAATTCCTCTTTCTTAAAACTTCCAGCACTACCCTTAAATGTTTTTGGTGCTCTTCGACATTTTTAGAGTATATAAGAATGTCGTCTAAGAATACAAGCACAAACTTGTCTAGGTATTCTTGAAAAATATTGTTCATCAAATTCATGAAGGTGGCAGGTGCATTTTTCAACCCAAAAGGTAACACCATGAATTCATAATGCCCGTACCTTGTTCTAAAATTTGTTTTATGAATATCTTCTTCCTTTATTCTTAGTTGATGATACCTAGATGGAAGATCTATTTTTGAATAGACTGATGCTCCACACATTTGGTCGAATAGATCATCAATCCTAGGAAGTGGGTATCGATTCTTAATAGTTTCCTTATTCAACATTCTATAATCAATGCACAGTCTCAATGTGCCATCCTTTTTCTTTACAAAAATTACCGGTGCTCCCCATGGTGAGACGTTTGGTCTTATCAGCCCCTTAGTCAAAAATTCCTGTAATTAAGCCTTTAACTCTACCAACTCGAGGTTGGTCATTCTATAAGGTGCCTTAGATATGGGTTCAGTTCCTGGCTTGATTTCTATTGCAAAGTCAAACTCTCGTTTGGGTGGAAGACCTGGTAATTCCTCCGGAAATACATCACTGAAATCCCTTAATAATGGATATCTTTCCATGAAATCATTATCCTCCTCAGCATTTTCTATCATTTTTACTGCATACAAGGTGCAGCCTCTATTTTTAGCCCTTTTTAGTTGCATAGCTGTTAGTTTTCTAACTGCAACTTCACGCTTTACACCTTGAATGACTGTTGCTTTTTGCAGGTCGTCAAAACAACAAATTTGTTTTTCATAACAATCAACCTTTTCCTTATGTTCTACCAACCAGTTAACTCCAATAATGATATCATATGATCCTAAAGGAGTGACATACAGGTCAACTTCGGTGGAGAAACTGGGCAAGTCAAGAATTTCCCCAAAAAGGCACATTTCGACTGTATGGACAACATTATTCCCATAATGCACTGTCCATGTCTTATCCATTCATTCAGCCTTTATTTTTAATTTCATTGTAATTTTAGTAGAAATAAAGCATTCAGTGGCTCTAGTATCAAAAAGTATGACTACAGGTGTACCGAATAACTTACCCGGAACTTCTATAGGCGTAACTTACTTTTTAGCTTGTCTGTTAGCCACCGCAGCGTGTATCCTATGCTGCTGATCGCGATCATCCTTTTTCAGAGGACAATGACTCACGTAATGGTCCTTTCCATAGTTGAAGCATCCTCCAACTGGCCCTTTCCTAGGATCAAAATTATTACTAACTTTGAAGTTATCATTTTGGCTCCCATAGGACTTTTGTCCATTGCCACTAACTTTTGCGAAGCTGCTCCGCACACTATTTGTAGGTTTGTTCATTACAGATTTTTTGTTGTTATCTACAACAATTTTGTTTTTCACACCAAACCTTTTCCAAGGCCCCCTTTTGGGTGCGAGAGATGAAGAAGAATTGGGAATCTTCTTCCTTATCTCTTCCCTATGAGCAGAAATTGCTCTCAATTTTTGTTCCTGTCTTATTGCCTTTTCGACAACTCCTTCCATGGTGGTTGGACCATGGACATCCACTTCGCCACCAATGATGGGATTTAGTCCCATTATGAACTTTCGTATTCTAAACTTCTCATCAGCTTGGTACTGCGGCACATACTTAAGGAGTTTAGTAAACCCTTCCTAGTATTCTGTCACCGTCAGCCTTCCTTGCGACCAGTTCTGAAATTCAGTCATTTTCCTATCAAAATAGAGTTGAGGCAGCCATTGTTGCCTAAATTAACCCTTAAATTGATCCCAAGTTATGTCTGATTTGATAATATTCAACTCAACCTTACGGTTGTCCCACCATGATGATGCTTCATGAGAAAGCTGATATGCTCCCCATATCGCTTTGGTCTCCTCGGAGAAGTTTCTTATTGCAAAGTACTTCTCCATTTCACTGAGCCAATTCTCAGCTCCGTCCCCAAGGGTTGTTCCATCAAACTTTGGAGGACTTATTCTCTTTATATCATTTGTAAGTTTAGCTACTAATCTTGCCCTTCTATTTTCAGGATGATTAAGAGCATTCACATTACTATTATCAACACCCGGATTCCCTCCATTGGTGTTGTCCACAGGAGGTGGCTGATCATTTATATTAGCTTCTTCTTCCTCCTCTTCATTTCCCATTGACTCTTGTTCTAAAACAATCAAACGATCTCTTGTGTCTAGTAGGGCAAGTAAGGATTTCATCCAGCTTTTGAGCATGGTTGCTTCTCCACCCTAGCACGGGTTGTTCACAAAGATATTCTTCTTGTTCGACGATTTTATGTTCAATAAGAAAATGTAAACCTTATTAAATTGTGGACTCATTACGCCTAAGAGCTACAACCTTTAGCTCGATACCCGGATGTAACATCCCCATTTTAAGATACTAGAACAAGAGAATTTTTTTTTTTATTTATATACAACGTTCCCTATTATGAATTATATAATTCAAACACATGTTCAAGTTTTAATAATTGTTCTCTGTCCAATTAATGCAGTTTGCATCACACAATTTCATTTTAAAAACTAATGTTCTCTGTTCACATATTTGCAATATGGAACACACATTCGATTCCATTCAATCATATAAAAGATACCATATGTCAGAAATGACTCAAGAGCTACCGATCTCCCACATTATGGCTCGAGTTTCAAAGATCTGTCATTTCATGACTCAATGACTTACCGATCCTTCATGTTAATCCATGCATAGTATAATGAATATATAGGGTTCTTTTACCATTTCCAGTTATCGAAGTGATCCATTTAAGAAGCCTATCTGAATATCTATTACTGATATTCATCTGACATCCTACATCTTAAACTAGGTGATTAGGACAACACAACCAACACTTGCGATACTTTAGCCAAATATTTTCACATGCTTTGCATGATCACCTTCCTAGATGTGATACACACCAATGGAATATTTCCTTCACCTCACTTCGTCTATTATCTAGAATGGTCTTTCCTGGTCTCTACCAGTCCTTCCATTTAAGGTCAAACTCTAACCTCAACTAGTAATATGAACGAGTATAGGAAGTTACTCATGGTAACTAAAGATACGTAGACATACGGTGTCATTCCTAGATGACTCCATGTGTCTAGTTACCTTTAGTCCTCCAGGAGTCACTCCGTATACGTGATCACATTTCTATCCCCAGCCAAGAACTTATTATCCAACTTATGTAAACTTGATGATTTAATTCGGAAGGGCATTGTAATATGTCAGCTATAACATTGTGTCGTCATGAAGGCCCCGCCTTCATGAAGACACCATATTGTAGCTGGCGTATGTCAATGTCCTACGGAATCCTCTCATCGAGGGTACACATCCAGCTCTATTGTGATTTGGTTATAATCTTAGTATTTAAGATCAACTTTCAGCAGCCATGCTGATCCTTTATCCTTGTTCTTGTTACAGTTGTATGTAGCTAAGAGAGACTTAATCCATCTTCTGGCTTAATACGCATCTCCTCCTTCATACCGAAGGGTTGCATATTCACTTCTTGGTTCCTTTCTTATTCTTTCGACTAATCAGTCCATTATTGATAAACCTATTAAACTTAACCAAGTTTTTCCACAACTGTAAACAAATTCAGAATTCCATCTTATTAGACGCCATTTAAATGAGTTCTAATTCTAAATGAATTTATTCATTTATCCTCCTTAACCTTACTTAGTTAAGGTCTGTTAACAATAGATATGATTTCCCATATCTTTATTTTCTGAATTTAAACATTTGAGGCTATTAACGGAGTCCGAATACAAGGTTTGGCTGCCCCTAAGTTATTTGATATCCCTTAGCTTTCGAACTAATCTAGAATACCTTCCAATTAGGATTTCGTGTTTATCTAAATCTTTTTAATGTCAATTCAAAATTCATCTTAACCCAAGTATGACCTAATTACACATTTCAACGTAAAAGTTACATTCGGTAAATAATAGATGTTATTTCTTTTTAAATTCATCCATTAACATTTGAATAATTCCAAGTCAAGGAATAATGTTATATCCTCAAACTTATCCAACAATATCAAACCGATACAGCTTATTGAAAATATCACACTTTTACTTGTATTCATCCATCGATTTACAATCTATACATTTTCCAGTCAAAACATCGACTTTGTTTATATCAAACAAAATTACAACTCATGAAGATAGAAGAATGTAACTTCTTCCTTTCTCATTTCCTCATGGAGGAGTAATAGCTATCAATACCATCCATCTTCAGTTAATCAAAGAAGTATCGGAAAACAACCATGTCTTCATTTATACTCAAGTTTCATCTACAAAATTACTTGCACGGGTCAGTTCATTGAACTGAGCATATTAAGCACTTGTCTTTAAAATGAGGTGCTTTTAATTAACTGTCTCAATAAAAGAACCCTACTTTTATGAAACGTTAATATGAACATCAATCAAGAATTAAATATCAAAAAGGATGAACAACATATCAACTCAATCATCCAATAACCCTCCTAATCAGACAAAGGATTACTACCCTCTTTCCCAAATAATTATTACGAGAAGTAATTTCCTTCAATTCTTCGATTACAAACATTTGTAAGAACTAAAAAAAACACAACTATGCAACTGTTGTTCTAACATAAATGCTATCAATTCCATTCTCTTACAATAGTTGTGAATTCAAAAGATAGATCTTAACTAAAATCTAAACCGAATTATTGTCCCTTCCTTCATACAACTCATCTGATTTCAAGCAATCAAACGCTGAAGAGAACAAGCAAACAACAATTAAATACCAATGCTTAACCCAAGCAGTACGAAATTCGTTCCATAACAATTATAGATTTCCAACTGTATGAGAGAAAAATGATCATTAATTCAAATTATCCATTCACACTCTCTTTCTTTTCCTCATAGCTGTACTAGAAGTTTTAATCCAAACGTGATATCAATCAATGATAACAGTCCAAAGAGAAATAAATGAAAATCAATAATCGAATATAAGGGGGCAAGATCATATCACCTCTTCTACTGTCTATCCAAATACCTCTTATTTAGAGCAGACATGCTCCAATAGTATAATTCATTCAGAGTAGTATATTCAGTAATTGAAAACTACTATTACCTTTCCAAAAAGTTGACCAGAGTTCATTGCAACTGGTCTATAAACATTAGTACCAAAAGAACCAGCAGGCAGTGTAATACCATATCAAATTAATACAAAGAAAGTAAGATGCTACAATAACGTTATTCTTGTCTAGGGAACCCGTGTTCATGCAAATAAAAAAACATCAAGGAATTATAACTCGCATAATAGTCTATTAATATCATGACATCTTTTTTTTTCCCAAATGTTTCCGCACACTGAACTCATAAATACAATATTCACATAACAATGCCTTTATCAATGCAAACCCGCATAGGGTAATAGATGCACAAGCAAAGTACAGTCAAAACAATCTCAACAGCAAGCCAAATCTCATTTGTTTCATTCATTTACACAGAAACACTAAGCCATGTTCATTTTTATGATGACAGTTCAGACTAGAAGATCAAACCGCATCCAAAATGCACAATAAAATCCTCTTTCCCATTACCTTCAGATTTCAAAGCAGCAAAGAGAAAACATAATTCATTAATGATTTCAATAAGAAGAACAATCATTTTCTTCAAACACCCGAGAATACCCAAGTCATGTTCATTCTTTTAAGGACAGTTCAACCAGACATACAAATCATCTCATCTTTTCATTTTCACAAGAATGCTCAGAACTCAGAAGTGATATTCATTTAGCTAATGTATTTATTAGCACAACCCAAAATGGTAATAAAGTGAATACCCAACACTGCCAAAATGAACCACATAGCAAGGACAATGTATTCAACTTAATCATTATGCAAAGAATGCTCAAGCCGTATAACAAAAGAAAATGACTCAACTCGAAATCATCTCAATGTAATAGCCAAATCAAATAACCAAAACCCCCATCATAAGAGCAGGGTTGTTTTAATGAGACTATTAAGCAAAAGCAAGCGGTTTAAGGAGAAGGGATTAACATGTCTGTTAATTTTTCTTGTGGCTCGAAGAAAACCGCGCCCACTAGAGTTGTTTCTCTCCACGACATCCTCGGCCAGGCTTTCCAACCAGTCACTAACTTCCACAGGCTCAAGAATAGCCTTTGTTTTTCCAAAGAATAGAGATAATAATCAAAACACAGCTGGTTCGATAGAACCATGGAGAAACAAAATGCAGAGCAACTAAAATCCAAATGCACACAGCAACAACAATTTTCCTTTTTCCTCTATCCTCTTTCCAAGGTGAGCTAGTCACTAAGACCAAGATAATTAATGCATTGAATGCACTGCCTTTCCTCATTCCTCATGCCACCGCCGACTCGGGTTGGTGAGTTTCCAAATTTCAAATTTGCATATAAATTCCATTTAGTTTCTAAGCTAGTTGGATGCCTCCAACTTTTCTTTGTTCCCGCCAAACTTGGCACTATACATGTAAGGGCTTCATTTACTGTCCCATTAAATTTCTTACCTCCCCCCCCTTATCCTTTCCATCCACATGGGTCTATGCATCCCCTTCCTTAGGTTAGGATTAGTCTAGTATTTTAATAGTCCATATCTAGGTCATTCGCCTAGTTCATAGGTTAATGGAATTTATATCTATTTTCTCCCTTATGAAATCTAAAATCCATATAGGATAGTAGTTAGGGTATAAGATAAAACTTAGGGGTAGGTTAGGGTTTAATCCCCTAATATTTAATTAACTAGTTTCCATATCAAGTCTTTCCGCCTGACAGTCATATTCAACATTAAGCAGGACATTTCGTCCTAAGTTCCACATACCTGTGCCACTTACATCCAGGCCCTTATCGTCTTACGTTGTCTAGCGTTACAATGGTGTGTGGTTCAAGAATCAAACCTTTTTCATTGGCATCTACGTACTAGATATTCATACCTGAAATCAGGTGCTGCAACATTTATATCAACCTTCAGTCTGGTTTAAAAGTAAATCGACAAAGTGATCATAATAAGGCCACAGCATACCTTCGATCAATGGACTTGATTCAAGGCATGCTTTCAATCAGCGAATAGATTTCATCAAGCATAAGACAAGTCTGTTGTATCATTAGCAATCACACAAGCAATAATAACTTTTGTCCCAAGTATCAAGTTACAACAAACAAGGGTCCAGATCGGAATAACACATTCCTCTAAGATCAAAAGATGTGTCTTAACATATTTATCTTCATTTCTACAGTGACAACATCATGAAAGGTAATTACCATGATAACTTACAAAAATCAAGGTGTTACAAAAGATAAGATCAGATTGTATCTCCCAAAATAAGGAGTTGTTGGACGTATAAATTATAAATGCAACCTTCCACACTTAGATAGGTAATTCTTTTCTCTAAATAAATAAAGATATATTCTTTCCTCTAAAATATTTTGTAGTTTTAAGAGCTCATAAGTTTGATTTAAATCCTCTTCCAAGGAATGAGCTGGCCACTCATTCCAAGGAAGATGGATGTTTGTATTTTTGTTTATGTTTATTCAATTTTCTTTAATTTATTATGTTGTATTTTTTTATCTTTTTATAGTGAAAATTCATTTTGTTGTAAACCTGCAGGTGTTTCATTCAATTATGTTTATTTTTAATTCAGCAATTTCATTTATGCAAGTTTCATTTCTTTCATGCAACATTTATTTATGCAAGTGTGATTTTCTTTATGCAAGTTTTCCTTTTAATTCATGCAAGTGTGTTTCTTTCATGCAAAATTTATTTCTACAAGTGTGCCTTTTAATTTCTGCAAGTGTGATTTATTTTATGCAATTTTAGTTTTTGTTATAAGGAGTTAATTTCCATTATTTTCTTCTCTTAATGCATACAGTCTTTAGACACCAACTCGGATTGACATTATTTATGGTGAGGATTGACTATCTCATCAAAATCCATTGGGTATAGTCAATGGATAGAATGAAGGAAACCGAGAGAAGGTGTTGAAACTCTTCTTTGACTGAAGAGCAATGCGAGGATGCATTTTCATTAGATTTTGTTTGATAGTTATTGAATCAGAATGGTTACGATATTTTGGACCATGATTTTAGGGTCAATACCGTGCTTATCAAAGATATGATTAGGAAAATGTGTTGCTATGGTCCTAAAGGAAAGAGGTAAATGCTTCTTGTTTAGTAGCATCTAAGGATTGGCTAATCTTTAGAATGTGTGTAGATCATCCTAAGTGTTAATGTTGATTTCTATGAATGGTTCATTTAACATGGTTTGCATCTCGAGAAGGTAACGATTGATGAATATAATAATATTTCGCACTTTTGAGGTAAGTGAGGATGGATTCATCATTCTAACATTGAACAACATTAATAGAAGGTGTATCATCATCAATCATGTTAGGATATAGGAATGGGAGAGAAGAGGGAGTCTCACCATAATGTTGATAGGTCGAGGTCCCAAGGAAATGGTTTTTACGAAAAAAAAGTTAGGAGGAATAGATTCGGGATCTATGGACTTCATAGGTGAAGATGGTAATGTGGGTGAATGAGGTGTGGAAGATTTTCCATGCTGGATGAGGTCAACGTGAACCTTCTTGGGAGGTGGTGCATCAAAACCAATGTCACTATAGTCATTATGTTTACGAGAGGTATATGAAATGACAAAGATGGTGGACCTCTTCGTAAAATCCGAAGCCAATCATTTCCACTCACACCGGTGGAGGAAGGTGTGAGCGAAGTGGTGGTTAGTGAGGGAGTGTAGGTCGGATTAAAATGGTTGGGTTTGGGATGGAGGTTCAGGTTTATAGGTGGCCATATCAAGTCCCCCATATGTTAGATTAGTGTGAAGGTGGGGAGGGCCATAAGTAAAAACATTGCCGATGTGGATGTCATAACTGGGGTGTTGACGCAGGTTCCCATACTCTTGTAGGGTGAGGAAGGTGTCGATATTGTATCGGTGGTATTCCCCTAGAGTGAGGCATTAAAAAACACCTTTTAAGGGATGAGTAGTCGGTATGTGGGTATCGAGGATAAACGGATCACTAGATGATGGGGAAACAAGTGGGTCAGCAGTAGAGGGTGTAGCAACAATGGGGATAGCATAGTTAGATGCATAAGAGGTAGTGGCAATTTTGGTGGATGGGTTTGTAGGAAAAGGTGCAAGAGGAATAGTGGTAGATTCCTTGACCTATACAAGCACATCATTAGGCTGGTATAACATGTTATAGGTATTGAAAGGTGATAGGTCGGTAGGGATGGTGTAATTATGTCCCTTGTGTTTAAATATGAGGTAGCAGTGTAAAGTAAAAGGGACATAACCCATGGCATAGATCCAAGGTTAGCTTAGCAACAAGTTGTACTTGAACTCCCCTTTTAGGATATAGAAAAGTCCCAGAGAGTGCAGGACCTACGCAGATGTGGAGAACAACCGTACTTAGGGTAGAGGTCATGGTGTCATTGAAGAAGTGCAGAAATTGGGTTACCATACATGAAATTGACAGTAATTTCCTTTGGTTGTATGTGTGCAAGGAGATGATGTTAATAATAGCACCACCATCAATCATAACGCATCGTATGTGTCTATTATCGATAAAAATAGAGATGAAAAGAGTAGGTCGGGTCATCAAAGCTAGAAGGGATTGATCTCCTTATCTAAAAAGCGAGGGTGACCACTTGGCAAGTAGATGGAGGCATAGAAGAAGAAGATGACCTAGTGAGAGAGGTAACATGGTGAGGGGTAATGATGGAGGCCACAGGTGTGGGGTCATTTGGTGAGACTTTAATAGATTGAAGGACTTCCATGAGGGCTTAACGATGTGACTTAGAGGTTTGGATGAGGTCATATAAAGACATTTTGAGAGGGGATTGATGTAGATTTTTTAACATTGTTTGATGTGTGACCCAATTGGAAATAGGATATGCAGGACCTCGAATGATGACTTTGGGTATGAGTTCCGTTGGTATGTTGGGTACAGGGTTAGTTAATGGTCCAATTTCCTTTACTTTTCCCTTTTCTTTCCAAGCACAGTGTAACGTGAACCATGTTAATTTGAGGGGAGGTGGATGAAGAGGGTGTGTCATGGAAGGTATAGAGGCATGGGGAAAGAACCCTAGTGGAGGATACGATCCTTGTAAAATGAATAGGGTGCATTGGAATTTGGGTGGTGGTTTATCTTTCTCTCTTATATGGACCATGTTAATCTTGAATCTCAAGGGTGGATCAAAGAGTTGTGGGGGTGGAGATTTTGGTAATTGAATAAATAATGGAAGAAGATATAGTGAAATTGGTGGGGGTGAGATGGGGTCCTCATCAAGGAGATCATCGTCGTAAAATTTTTCTTCAGGAGGACGTAATTGGACAAGGGTGGTTTTAAAGCCTTACAGCTTCTCTACATTGTGTGATGGCAAATGATGGTAGGCACAAATCTTAGTTTCATCAAACCCTTTTGATTTGGGTTTGAGTGAGTCATAAGGTCTAAGAGGTGGTAATGTGATGACAAAGTTTCAAGGAGATTGGTTAAGATTTTAGTGTAGGACCCCACTAGTGGATCATAATAGGAGGTGAATGTGGGTTTGGGTGTAGGTACAACTGATTGTGGAGGAAGAGGCATTATAGGAGGGGGAATGGGTTGGTCCACTAGTT
This sequence comes from Taxus wallichiana var. yunnanensis, assembly GCA_018340775.1. Classification (NCBI taxonomy): domain Eukaryota; kingdom Viridiplantae; phylum Streptophyta; class Pinopsida; order Cupressales; family Taxaceae; genus Taxus; species Taxus wallichiana. The sequence continues at coordinate 36,139,954 of CM031235.1, read as the reverse complement.
TGGTGTGTGTAGTGGTCTTATGTCTTGTATGCATCGGTTTCGATGCACGGTCATGGTAGAATAGCTAGTGACAGATTTGGTTAGTTTAACTACCCTATTGAGAGTAGCGGATTATTAGCTTTAGGTTACACTTTTTGGGAAAAGGTGACATGGGTGCACGTGATGTAGAGGGAAAAATAGATGGTGGAAGAGGACAGGTTACTCACAAGGGTATCCGAGTTATTGTGGAGGTGGTCGGTAGAGGTTGGGTAGGTGTGAATGGAAGGGAAGAAAGTATCATGGGTAGTGAAGAAGTTATGGATGGTAGTGGTGGTATGGGTGGTAAGAAGGTTACAGGTGATGGAAGAGGTTGTGTGGGTTACTTGGGTATATTAGAGGTCCGTGATAAGGAGGTGGGTGGCTACGTTCTGGTTTACCTGGTTGACGGAGGTTTCTTGTCTAGGGTTGAGGGGTGAGGTCCTAGGATGGACAGAAGGGGTGAAGGTGATAATGGTGTGGTAGGTGAGATTGGTGTATGAGGTTTAGAAGGTAGGGTCTTATTTTTAGGGGCCGTGGTAAGTGTAGTGTTAGTTTTAGAAGATGTGGCTAAATCTAATTTGATGGGTGAGTGATTAAGGTTTGATGTTGGTATGACCCTACGGTGGTGATGGGTTTAGGTAAGGGAGATGATATAGTTGTGGTTAGGTATTTGGGTGTAGCCGTATGTTGGGTCAGGCGAGGTGTGTGTTTGGCTACGGTTGGTGATGTGGAAGGTGTTGCAATAGTCATGGTCGTGTTTGGTTTAGTCACCGGAAACACTTTTGGATAGATAGTGGAGGTGTCAACGAGTGATAACTGCATTTGGGTTGAAATTTTAAGTAGAAGGATTCCCCAAAGTAAGGCTCTATCAACATAGTCTAGGAAATCGACCAAGCGTGAAAATGGTACTCTGTAGGGTGGGGCTGATGTGGATCGAGTAGCAATCCCCATAAAATGTGTTTGAGATACAAGGAAATGGCAAGCCTTAGACTCTATGGGTAAGAGATCTGACAACAAATCAGCGGGATCTTGAAGGTCCGATGGTGAATGTCTATCTAAAGGAAATGGTATTTCTATATGATCCTCCATGGGTAGAGGAGAGGATGGGCTAGAATAGGTTGACTCTCCTTGTGATGGTGTAGGTCGTGGACATGCATCTCCTATGAGGGTTCAAAGGCGGTGTCCATATTATAGGTTCTTCCATGGGTGAAGGAGAAAATCAAGGAGGTTTGTCTATGGGTGGAGTAGATTAAATAGGTTCTTGTGCAGGTAGGGGAGCTCGGGATAATATTTTTTCTATGGAAGGAACATGAGGCAATTGGGAAGTAACTGGTATGTCATCAAAAATAGTGTGGACCTCGCAGACATTGTTATCATTGGTTGAAGTGTCACCAACTTGGTTAGAAGATGGGGCATGATTAGGGAATGGCTTCTTGAAGATATGTAGGTTTTGGTTAGTGGGTGCATTCGGGCTATCCAAGACTAGATCTCCATTGTCTAACATTTCTTGGATGATATTCTTGAAGGTGATGTAGTTATTATCACTATGACCTTTGACACGATGATATTTTAAAATTCATGTTCTTTATACCACGCAGGCATGGGCGCTCAAGGTCAAAACCATTGTATGGTTTTATAGGTGGAAGGGTAATGGCACTAGCTTTAATAAGCTTTTTCAAAACAAAAGCATAAGATTCTCCTATTGAAGTGTACTTTTTTTGTTTTTATCTGAACTGGAAAGATTGTATGGGAGAGAGATTAGAAAGAGGTTTGGCTGGGTTTGATTGATGAGGGGGTCTAGCGTTGAGAACTAAGGCATTGGTAGATCCTTTGGGTTTTGAATAGTTTGTTTGAGGTTTCAAGAGGAAGAAGCATCATTTGATTTAAATGTTATGTTCTTGTTACAAAGTTGAATTTTCTTCTCTTCAATAACATGAATTTCCAATTTCTAGGCCATAGTGAATACCTCATCAAAAGTGTAAAAAGTCTTCACCTGTAGGGTTGGTGAGATGTGTCTAGTGTAAGCTTGGGTAAACAACTCTATGAGTTCATTTTGAGGTAATTGAAATGTGAGCTGGTTAATTATATTGTGCCAAAGAAGAGACAAATTCAGCGATAGACTCATCGTCATACTGTCATGTGGAATAAAGATCACATCGTGACCTTCTTAACAATGTTGATTGAGAAGTTATCTAAGAAGGCTTGGGCTACTTGATTAAATGATTAGATGAACTGTCTTGTTAGCCCACCGTACTAGTCCAATGAAGGTCCCGTCGGAACATCGGGAAGGTCCGTTGGAGTAAAGCATCATCATGGGAAATTAGGTAACACCCATGTTTGAAAGACCGCAAATACAAACAAGGGTCTTCTTTTCTATTGAAATGGTTGAATTTTTGCATTTCCTAATGTATAGGGTATGGGAAAATATGGATGGATGGATTAATGGGCTCATTACAGATTTCATCATAGGTTAGAGAGTTGTGTGAGCAAGAAACTGATGCTTCTAGTTTCGCATCTTTTCCATCATTAATTTGATGAGGTCATTGGTAGGTTGTGATGGAAGGGCTCCTCCTATGGAATAGGGGGGTTAGTACTGAACATGTGATGCGGATGGCATTCCAGTGTATGGTGGTGGTGAATTGGGAGGTTAGGAATAGGGGACCGACATAGAAGGCATATATCCAAAATGGGTGACAGATGATATAGGGGTTGTTGATAGTATGTGTATGTAGGTGGGATGGTCATAGTGACTCTAGTAGCGATTGGGGAAGATATTGCAGATAGAAAGAACAAGATTCGGAATGGAGTATGGGTCACCAAAACCATAGGTGGTTGTGTTTTAATTAGTATCTATGAGACAATGGGCACGGATGAGGTTACGTATGGGTGGTTAACAAGGGGAAAGCATATACTACATGTGTGACCGATACTATAGATACAAAGGTGGTCATAGAGGGTATGGGGCCTAGGTTTGTGAAAATACTTGGGGTAAAATAGGTGAAGGTAATGCCGCATTATTAGGGGCTAATGTAGATTGGGAATAAGGGTAGGAGAGATGGATATAGGCATGCTATATATCAACCGACACAGGAGTCCTTGGTGGAAGATTGGGAAAGGTAGAACTATAAGGCCATAGGATTCTCGATCAAGGATTCATGAAAATTCTTCATCACCTACGGAAATGGTGGTAGGTAATGTTGGATCCATGGGTGATAGGATAAAGGGTGGTGAAGGACTAGGTGGGAGTGGTTGACAACTTGCATGAAATATAAGAGTGTTAGCTTGATTACGAGTGAACACCATGTGAATGAATGTATATCAGGTGATGTTGTATCCTACAAATGACACGTAGTGAATGGGAATGAAGAAAATAGGTGTTTATGGGTATATTTGGGCAATGTATCATTTGTGATTTAGTATAGGGTAATTGACAATGGTTAAGGGTGACCGATACCGGTTCAGGGGTAACCGATGTCGGTTACTGATGAGATAGGAAAAATTTTACCAGATGAAGCAAAGACTATTGACGGTTAGATGAACAAGTTGTATGATGACTATTTATCAAAGCCTAGAGAGTACAAAGACTCACAGGAACTTTGAAAACAAAGAAAATGAAATAAGTGTTCTTTAGGAAATTTAACCCAAAAGAACAAAAAACCGATGTCGGTTAAGCAAAATCGATGCCGGTCAGGGGTAACCGATGTTGGTTACTGTGAAAATTGGAAAAATGTAGAAAAATGGATTGTTGTGAATTTTAGTGAGATAAATAATCAACCCAGAGGTCTGGAGATGATGCAATGAAGTCCTAACACACTCAGAAGAAGTCGAATACTCCAACTATGATTGTGGAGTGTGTAAGGAAAAAGAATGGAAAAATGGAGAAATGTATCCTCACACCTCAAAACGCACGTCAATCAAATGCTAAAAATGCATACCTAACAAGTCATATTTTAATGTCTTGATATTATTCTATTTAGAAGACTCGACTCATGAATAAGGATATGTAAAAGGAGAGGTTTTAGGTTATGTTATGGTGGGGGCGGGACGTCCTCCGAGATAATGACTCGATAGAAGTAATGAGTGGGAAGTACCTACCAATCCTCTAATCATGTGATCATTGATAGGAATTTCTAGGTAAGATGTAATTTAAGAAAGATGTGTTTATTTAAAATTTGTCCAGATTTGTAAGACTCAAAGAGAGAGAGAGAGAGAGAGTGTGTGCTTTCTATGATTCTTTGTGTCAACCATCAGCTATGCATGACTTCAAGCATATAGGTTTCAAATGCAACAAATCATAATGTAATGCAATCAATTTTAAGCCCAAATCAAAAAAATTACATTCGGTAAAGTAAATCATGAATAGGAGAGGGTATGCTCTTTCACTAAATGCAGAAAACAAGAAATAAGAATGATTCTTTTTAAATGCACCAAGAGAAATGTTTCTTTTAGAGAAATTAGAAAGAAGAGAAGATTACCGAGAAGAAGATTAATGTGTAATCCTTTTAAAGGGAAATAAACACACAAATTTCACCTAGGAATGAAGAAAATGCAATAGAACCTTTATGGGTCACACCGAGCGTGCCAAAATGTTTCACCATTTTCTTTACTTTATTGAGATGAAACAAATAAGGGTAAGGACCAAGGAGGAATACATGTTTATGCTGGTCGGTTGATGGTTGTTGTACACGTTCTGACTTCTCAATCTAGTGCTTGATCGTGAGAGATTTTTTTGGTTGGGAGGAACTACCTAAAATAGAAACCAAGACCACAAAAGTAGAGTTAAATAATATATGACAAAGTGGACTACCTAGCATGTGTTAGATCTGATAAATGTGATACTCCATAAATGGATATAAATCCAGTGTTTTAATCAAATTAATGTGAGAGATAAGAAAAATACTACCATACTTGATATGATTTAGGTATCTCATTTAAGAACAATAAGTAAATCTAATATAACATGCTAGGCTATAGTAAGATTTGAAGGGTAGGTAGGTTTAAGGTTACCGAACTGGTCAGGGGTAAAGTTTTGGGTTGTTTAAGTCACTTGGTAGAAGGTTATTTGGTTCTTTTATTGACAAAAGGTATGAAACATAGAGACCAATGTCGACCAGTGCATAACCGATGATGGTTTAGGAGGGATCAAGCGGACGGTCATGGGTGATTGGCATCGTATGGTCATGGTAAAAGGAACTCAATGAGATCTTATTGTAGGAGTTGAACTCGAGGCAAAATAGAGATGAAATGATGAGTAGGGAGGTCTCAGAAAGGTCTCAGATATACAAAGGGGTATAGGAGGTGAGAATGGGTGATTTGGTGGTGTAGGTAGAGGAATGGTTGAGTCCACAAATAGATAGAAGATGGGAAAATAACATGCAAAGTATAAACTGATAATGTAAGTAACAAGACTATTATACCGAAATGGACTATGTTGGTAAAAGGTATACTCACTATGATATAGGCTTGATGGCTGAAAGGTGTTTTGTGCCACAAAGAGTGCTTCTTGAAATTCTTCTATGAGTACAATACCTCTGGATCTGTCCTGTTTCTTGTTGTGGATGTCTAGGTGCATGAAAAAGACTCTGGTTCTACTTGCATGTAGCTCTCTTCTCATCCCTTGATATCAGAAATGTGCCAACCCAAAAATAAAGTTAAGTTTAATAAATTATAACCAACGCATACGATTCGTGGTTGACCGGTGTTGGTTTAGGGGTGACTGATGTCGCTTAAGTTGGGATTCCCTAGGTTTTCTAAAAATGGCCATATTTCTTCGATTTCTTGGGATAGGTTGGTTTATTCTCCTTGATCGGACTAGAAGCTTCCCTTATAATGAGCAAGAATGTGGTTAGAGAAATATTATGCATGTGCTTTTAGGGTTATACCAAGTCTTAGCTCATTAAGGTAAACAAGATCGAGATCTTAGTTAATTATGGAAATATGCCAAGAATAGGTCTAGGGTGAGGTGGCTAGGTGAGGTGGAAATTTAGCTTGATTAAAATAATTAAGTAATGAATGTTGTGAGGATGGGTATTAATTTAATTAAGTTAATTAAATTAATATTAATGTGGGGTGGAAGGCTCCATGGTTAGGTAGATATGTTTAAGTTGGTTATTCAATAGGGGGCCAAGGGGAGTGTGACCCAATTTTGGTGTCTACACCATGATAAGGGAGATTTGGCATTTTTTTCAAGTATAATATTATCCCCAATCTCAATGATCGAGGTGAACTCATACTCAAAACATGACTTTGATTTATCCTGAAACAAAGATTGTTCATGTGGGAGCTTGAGTTCCCTATCCATAGGTTTCTACACTTTGCGTCATACTTGATGGTTGTGTTGGTGTGCATTTTTAAATTGTGCTTGATTTTTAGCCTTAAGATCATGTTATTTGTTAGGAGCTTTGTAGATCTCAAAATTTTTGACCTAAGTTTTATTAAGAAACTCTTTGGGTTTCTTATAAGCTAACACATGAGTTGTCTGATCTTGAGAAGGAGAAGAAAGAGAACATTTATGATTGATGATAGGAATGAAAGAAATGATAGTGGGCTTTCCCCGGTCATTGGTAGAGGGATGGAGAGGATACGGTCCAAGAATTGAAGAGGATGGGCTACGAGGAGGTGAGCCACTAATAGAAGATGATGAAGGGATACTAGGATATGGCCCTAACATGGAATAAATTGGGCTATGAGGATATGGCCTGAGTATAGAAAAAGATCACAAAGGGCTGCTAAGTTGTGGCCCAAGTATAGATAAGGAGGGACTACTTGGTATGGGTCCCATAGATAGAAGATGATGATGGGATACTAGGACATGGCCCAAGAATAGAAGGTAATAGGCTACCAAGAGGTGACCCACAAGTAGAAAATGGAGGACTACCCGGGGTGGCTCCAGATAGAAGAAGACAATGGGATACTTAGTGGTGATGAAAGGAAAGATTTTTATTGAGGAATGATGATAGATAATGAATTATTTGGTAACAAGAAGATAGGCCATGGATCAATGCTAGACCCTAGCTTCTCATCATGCTCAGAGGGAGGTGAAGAGGGAATAACGTAAGAAGAATCAAGTTCCATGACTTTAAGATCTTCCTTTACGTTTTGATAAAAGGAATCAAATTCTTCCTCCCCATACGCAAGTGTATTGAGTTCTAGAAATAATCCTTGTTTGCAATCCTCTAAAGGGATATCATCATGTAGTCTAATTGTTCTTTCATTTTGAGAGAAATCAATAAGTAGATGTTGTTTCTCTTCACCATAGGAGGTTGAATAGAATAAACGAGTCCGCTAAGTGGGGAAGATTTATTGACATAAGAAGATGAAGATGTTTAATTATGTAGAGGATGGGAAGCGTTGACCTTATCACTCCCATGAATATTTTTTATAGTGCTTGGAAAATATATCTTAGCACATGGATTTTTATAATGGTTTGACGTGGTTACAAACATTGATATTTAGAAGATGATTAAGGAAATAGTAAGATACGGTTGAAATTTCTCAAGGGATGAAGAGGTATTGAAGTTTGATTGATAGAAGAAGATGACTCAAGAGATGACATAGGATTTTTGCGGACGTGTCATGAATGGATGATTTAGATTTAGACCTAGGTCATTTTTCTAGAAGATGACACAATGTAGGTTGGAAAGTAGGATCACATAGCCATCCATTAAGTTACGATGTATGATTGGAATTAGATGATTGACTAGAGGGAATATGAGTTGTGGAACTCTTCAATGGAGGAAAAGGTCATTGAGACATCCGATAAAGGAGATCCTGCAAAGAAAGGGAGGACCATGACTCAAGAACCAAATTAGATGTTCGAATGATGGAACTTAGAGTCACACAATTCTTTAAAAGAGGAATACATCATTGATGTGATTTGGAATAAAGGTCCTCTCGAAGAAATGGAGGACCATGATTCGAGATTTTATCTACGGGTATCCAAACAATAGTTGGGATCCAAATCTTTAAAAGAAGTGTGGTAATCCGAATGGTAGTTTGGATCTCGAATCAAAAGAAGAGTGGGTGGAACTCTGAATAATAATTTGGATACGAAACATAAAAAAAAACCATGAGATGGGAATAGGGTACCCGAGTAGAACTTCTAGTGTGAAGAAAAAAAGGCTTAGTCATAAGGGGAATATTTTTATTTGAAAGCCTAAACCTAGGTTCTCGCATTGTCGTTTGTGTGAGAAACCATGTGATAGTCATTCATTGTTGGCATAGTTTAGGTACAAAATCATACACTTAGCTAGTGTGATTGAAATCCTTCAAAGGAAGGAAGTTCCATGTCAGGTTTGGGTAGCAAAAGGGAAACCAACTAGACATTTGGTAAGTATGGAGATGCGTGCGTGATTTTCTAAATAAGGTATAAGGAAAATAGATATCGTGATGACATGATATCGATGAGATAAAAAAGATTGTACTAGAAAAAAAAAAAAAAAGATGAATGATCACAAGGAACAATCATACAAGTGTGAAACGTAGAGCCAATCAACAAGGAAATACTACCTATGCAAATGCATGTCTCAATGATAGTTTGACATAAAGATGATCAACACAATGTTAATATTTAAGTCAAGCTCAAAATGAACAAGGAATAAGTATTAACAAAGTGTAAGTGCAACTCCTATCAAAGGATACCATGAAAAGTTCAACAACCAACAAGGCCTAAATGTTAAAAGGTGAGGTTTACAAATGTAAGTGACATAACCACACTAATTGGACACATTAATCAAGCTTCAAGAAAAAGTAAGATATTAGTGCCAAAGTGGTATCAAAATGATGCAAAAAAAAGTAGAGACGCCTTTTAAGACTTGGGACAATGTTTGAAATCAAAATAATTCAAAGTATACTAATGATGTGCTAAAATGTGGGAAGCGTAACACCACAATGGGGACACTTACATTGTGTTTACGAGAAACGCGACATAAGTATCTTAATTGTGTCAAGATAATGCAAACAAGGTAACACATCAAAGGGAGATCAATTGATGAATCAATCCTAACTATGATGATGATCTTGAAATCAAGATCAAGTGGCCATCAAAGATATAAGGATGCATCCATGCACTTTAGACATTTAACAACTCAGCTGTAAACATGGATGAGCATAAACAAACAAAAAACGGTGAACACTATCTATGAAAACACTCCTGAAAGTTGCCTTCTCTTGTCCCAAATGGGAAAAAATAATGCAAAGGTGTAGATCAAAAGATGAAAATAAAAAAGCACCACTTGGGCATAGTTTCTCCTCATCAAAAGGCGAGAAAGAAACTGAGCTAAGTGGGACATTGTTTAATTATGTGATGAAAGACACTTAGTTCTAACTGACATGGGTTCTTTACCTTGTTCGAGAAACAAGGTTCATAATCCAAGTAAGTCATCACTTCATGATGGCTTGAGATGACATTGGATTAGCAAAGTGGGCTCCAAGATAGAATGGCCTCCTTAATAGGTTCTCTCAACTAGGTGTCAGAATATTGTCTAATGTGAGTGTAATTTTCCCAAAGATTTGTAATGACTGATTTGGGATTACCTCAGCTTTACTATACCCCATTTTGATATAATGAGAAACTAGTGTGTTCGGTTGTACCATCTCTGGAACCATGATACACACAATATTTTACTCTAATGCACAAGGTGTACTAGTCAATTGGATAAGCAGAGTGCTTCCTATTTCATCCATGAGGTTACTCAGCGGTGGATTACTTTCAGGTTCCTGGAACCACCCCCATTATTGTATCTTAAAGAATTATGCCAAAGGGGTTATGTTATAGTTGAGTAGATAGGGACGTACCCTTTTCTAGAACTTGTAATACAGTGTGAAGTGAAATGGTGTGTTTTTCATCTTGCTTAACTTAATTTGGTTTTAAGTAGCACACCGTTTGGCAACTAGTATGAAAACACGTGTTAGTGGTCTTGTGTTTTAAGCCTTTATTTTTGACAAATCAATAGGTACTATATGTAAAGAGTTAGTAATTTTCCATTCAATACCGATATGAAGAAATATAATTTACACATTGCTTTTGATTCCTAAGATCACCCAAAAGGCATGAAGGAAGAGCATACGCAATGTGAAAATTCTACTAAAACAAGTTATATGGAAAGTACTTCACTTTTAGAAAAACAAGTGTTTTCAAATGTGACAAAAGGTTGTACAAGTGTTTTTGATCTCCAAGATCACCTAGAGAGCATGAGGAGAGAGCATACACACTTTACAAAATCCCTTTCTAACTAAAAAAGAGATACACTTAGACTATGTTAGTTAAATAACTCAAAAGAAGCCTGCAATTACCTATTAGTAAGAAACTAGTTATCTAATAATGTAAACCATAAATGTTTTATAATAAAAAAATCTAATTTTTATTTTCCATTGCATAGTTTGCTTCAATACCTTTCTAACGCAACAAAAATGGAGTCATTTCAAGTTCAGGAGTAAATGTTATGGCCTTTGGAAGATAGGCTATGAACACAACTCTCTACATGTGTGTGCCCTTCATAGTGTATACGTGTGGTTTTGGGTGTCTCGCACGTGGTTTTGGGTTCTTGCATGCCCTGCTAAAAATGATAGTTTTGAAGGAACCTATGCTAGCGAAAAGTGTGTGCATCAAGGTTTGGGTGTGTGTACCTGGTTTAAGGTGTCTCATGGATGGTTTTAGGTTCCTTTATGCCTCTGGTAAAAAAAATGATATTTTTGAAAGCACTGTGCTAAGCAGAAAGGTGTGTGCACCCCCTCCGAAAAACCACCAAAAAACATAGAAAATAAAATTTTAAAAGTGTCAATTGGTTAGAAATTAGCCATTAAATGGAGTTTCTAGTATAAACTTAACAAAGAAGCATGAAAATGGAGGTTAACTACTTAAAACCCGGCTAGAAAACCCATGGCAAAATATTTAACACTACAAAAACATATTAAAAGATAGAAACTGAAATAAAAGCTTTTAAAAACACCCCATTAATGCCAAATTTATGTGATGGAAAGGTTTGCAAATCTATAGGATGTGATTGGAGAACCTCAAAGCTTTAACTAGCTTAACCATGCACCATAAGATTAGAGCTAAACAAAAACTATGTATTTACATGCATATATAAAATTCAAACAAACATTAAAACCATAACATATGTAAATATATCTCTACTCCATGAAAGATTAATGAAATTGAACCTTGTTAGATTCTAAGAAATCAAATTATGTGTTGTTTACTCCCAAAATAGTGAATAGATCTTGCTAAGTTAGCTACATGGCCAAGCTTTATATCTTCCTTACCAAATATGTGTAGAGTGGATGGATGTAAGATGGAGGAGCTCTCAACAATGGAGTATGGCCAAGATCCAAATGTCTTATAGTTTAAAGCTATCAAAAATGATTTCTAATGCCAAGCTCTCCAAATATTAGATAGAAGGACCCTTTGAAAGGAAAGCTTTAGGCTTGTATTTATAGTTTTTGGTTTGGAAGAGTTTGGATTTTGGGCATGTGGGACTAAATTCTAAAAATCAATTTAACATTAGATTAGGATAAACATGCTTTAGGCTTAGTTAAGCTTGGTTTAGGCTAGTTAACTAGGGTTTAGGCTAGTTAAAACTTGATTAGCAAGTGATTAGAGACTCATTGAGAGTTGGGAGGGTCCGAATAACCATTTGTGGTGATAGATAGCCTAAAAGCTTACGAAGTGGTTCGAGAGAGAACTAGGGAGATTCTAAATGGTTGAAAGGTGGAATGTTTAGCTAATAAGAGAGATATTAGCCCAATTAGTTGATTATAGGAGGAATACGACCAAGAAGGTCTCGTAAAGGGCATCGAGAATGGAGTGAAGAGTGGTGAATTAATGAAGTGTTATCAATTGGTTGAATTGGAGGAAATGCTAAGTGTAATCATATTTCGTGCTTCTATACCAACTATGTGTGTGTCCTTGTAACATTATTGTAAACTGAATTGCCTTCTATTCTAGGGTAGTGATCCCCTTCACATGCTATAATAGATCACATTTTTGTACATGTTCTACAACATCCTTAACACCTTTGTAATCTGGTAGATGTAAAGACATTTCAAAAATACTTGCTAAGGCGGTTGAGGCCCTTATATTCCTTATTCGAACCTTGATTCCCTCTGATGTTGCCTCCACCACCAGATCCTCTACATCCACTAGTTCTTATCCCTCTTGACCCACTAGATCCTCTAGATTTGCTAGGTTCATCAAGTATGTTAGTTCTTATTCCAGCTCTTGTAGTAGGTAAGGGTCCTCAAGTGGTCGCACCTTATGTCCCCAATGTCATGTTGAAATGCACACTAATAGTCATTGATATTGCACCACTACAACATGTGTGTCTAGTACCACTTCCAAATGTGATACCTAAGATTTTTGTACCCGTAATTTTCCAAATGTCATTCTAGAAAATATACCTCCAAACACAGGAAATGATTGTGTAGCCATAGTTGTGCCAAATGAAAAGCTATACCTCCTAGGTGTTGATCGAGTTACTTCCACCAATACAAATTGGGTTAGTAATACTTATCTCTGGATTTAGAAAGCTAAGTGTCAGGGGTTGGTCACTAGGTGGATTCAGAAGTGCACTAATGACTCTTCTCATTTCTTCATATGACAAGCATTCTCTTCCGCACTTTCCAAGATGGGGTAGCACATACTGCTTAGGTTCCACATCCTCCATGTGAACCTCAAATCCTTCCTACAACATTTTCCTCCATAAATCCATCACTCATGTAGCTTCACACTATCTTTTCAACTCCCTCTCCCGAGATTCATTATACTTAATCTATCTTTCTTCCCTCTCCTTTTCAGCCACAATATCCGCCATCCTCCTCCACCCTAGCTCCCTCTCATACTTCTCGGAAGAATCTTATCTAGCCATAGGAAATGCTTCTAAACTTAGTGTAATGATCAGGATATTTATAGCTAAAGGGATAACATTAAAGAACAATCCTCTTGGCTCCCTCAAGAACTCAAACTCAGCAATCTCTGGACAAGAATACGTATAAATTATGTACTCCAAGGTGTAACTCATCAACAATCTACTCCACCAATGATCAACAACATGTGTCCAAGTCAAATCAACATCATATAACCTCTGATACTCATCTTGGGTCCATACATGAGATCTATAGTACAAGATTTATCTAGATGCACATGCCAAAATCCATTCATACAACTCCACTAGAAAAAAACAAAATAAGGTCTCATACAACTCATGATACAGATGCTCTTCTACCCATTTACGTGCATCAAACTCAGGTCCAGTACTAAATCTATGAGAAAACTCATCCTCTATGCTTTTAAGCCATACTTTGACATTATCCAAGGTCAAGTGCTCTGTCATCATGCACCATTCTCACAACAGCTTTGAAAAGAGGTCCCGATAATAGAACCAAAATGTAGTCTCTATTATCATTTCCTATTTCAGCAACCAATCACAAACACGCTAACATATCATCTAGTTTATCCTGGAAGCTCACCCGAGGCACATGTAGGCACCGAGTCCTTCCTTTATGTGAGTTTCATGAGAATTCTCTTTCTTAACACAAGGATGTAATATAACCAAAAATAAGTGCATTCATTCATGGTAATTTAGATATAAGCACTAACTCCTAGCCTAATGCATTCCAAGCATAGATTAACATGATCAACTAAATGAAAGTAGAATCAACCCATGAATATCATAAATTTAACCTGTAACACATACATGAACATAAGGGAAAAAATAGATCAAGATCCATCACATGAGTGTTTCAGAATCACTTCTTTATATTTATAAGCCAAAATAGGGTAGCCAAGATTACATCAAAAGATTTTTATTTGTGAAATGTTCACACTAGCAGAGCTTACTTTACATCATAGAGCTCATCATTACACATTTTTTCCATCTCTCCTACTCCCTATCTATCCTTACTTATCTCCCTCCTTTTCTATGTGAAAACCATCATACTCATAGAATAATCATCCTCCTTCCATCTTAACCGCTCATCATTCTCTCCTGTAAAATCTTGAGGGAATCTCGGTCATGATTTCTCTACCACTACCCAGGAATATGTTAGGTGTTGCCATGCGTTTCCCTCAATCGAGTGCCTTCTAGTATGCATGTGCTAGCTAATCCTTAACAACCTTGACTCCTTATCCTTTCATGATAACTGTATTGATTCCCTAAAATATCCTTTCCTTGATCTACAAGTCTCCATAGCTTATCCACATTTGTATCTGGTCACTTTTCCATTCGCTCCCTATGCATGTCTTTTCCTAATGTCCAAAACTCACTAAGTCCCGAATCCATTCTGCCCTGGTGTGATCCTTCACACCTCTCTAATATTTACTTCTACACATGCCTTCATGTCCTACTTTGGTGCACCACAAGGCTTTGCGTGTTAGGTACTTAGTTAATTTAGGGGCCCAACAGAGACTTATGGGAAATTGCATTTATTCTATTGATTGAAGAAATGTAGTTTGATAAAAATATTATGTTTCATTTATTGAACTATTCTTATGAATAAGTGTTTAAGGCCTAAGGCCAGATATGTAAACTATTAAAATAACTTGAATTACTTCTTGTTTACTTGAATTGACATCTTAAATTGGAAATGATTGAAGTGGTTTCTTGAATCATTCTCTCTTGACTGGATTAGTTGTGTGTGAATGATGTTTTCAATTTAAAGAGTTCTTTCACTTAGAAAGTAAGCTTGTAGGGAATCAAATGATATGCATTTCTCTACTTCTTGACATTAATTAATAATCTTGGGAAGTTATATGAAATGTTACCAACTTTATATTGTTATTATAAAGTAAGGAATATTATTGTTGATCTTTGAATATGAGGAAAAAGGGGATAGATATGAATCATTACCTTTACAAATGACTTGTATGAAATGGTTATTGGTTGTTATAAATTTTAATTACTGAATTCATTTGAATAAGACAGTAATGAATAAGTTGTATTTAAACAAGTTTAATGTTGTGGAAATTAAATTTATGATTGACTTTGCTTAATTACATCATTATGAGACTATATTAGTATGGTTGTTTTATGAGGAAAAATATAAAAAAATGAAGATTGCATGACTAAACGTAAAGGGGTTTCAAACCTTAGGAATAATCACAAGAGTACTTAATCTCATTGAGTACATATAGGAATCAACCTTGTGAAAAGTAATCTAACTTAATAAACTATAAGGTAACCTATTTATCATAAGTGATGATTAAGTACAATAATGAAATGTAATCATAGTTAAGAAAATATAGGATTGATAATATGGGGTTAGATGTATAACGTGAAATAAACTCTAAGTTATTAAGAAAAAAATTCTTCTTTCTGCAATAATGAAGTCATAAATATGATACATATTTGACTTACGTGCATAATGTAATTATGTTATGAAACCTCAATAAAGGGGTTGTCCACTAATTGGTAACAGAACAAACCCTTCGAATAGACTATGAGGTGGATGCAAAATATCCTTCCATCATAGATGAGTTACACTTAGGGGATAAAGTTTAACTAAGTAATGACAATTTGAATAGTTGAATGACTTAAAGGAAAGTAAATGTAAGTCATGAGACTATTGTGGGTTGAATGCATAAAACCCATTTGGAGTCATTAAAATGAACTTTAAAATGCTCCTAAGTATGTTTGGATGTATGTGGTTTCTACCCTACAATATACTTAATATATTTATAAGATTCTTAGTCAACTAAAGGATATTTAATACTCAAATGGGATTAAGTAATGAGAATGAATAAATCTACAAATCCTTCATATTGATTAAGGAGAAACACAACGTTATTTATTATAATGTTGATAGAACCTGAGTTAGCCCTTAGGAATGACACCTAAAGGCTAAAAATAACTAGGGTGGGATTAACAAGTTGTAAATTAAAGGGATTAATGAACTTGTTAAGAAGGGAGGTTTAGATTTCTGGAACTTAATGGGTTGTTACAACATGATCATTGTGCACATTATCCATCCAATGATGGGGTTCATTGGGTGGATAATTTGGAGCAATCATTATGGTGCAATAATTTTTTCAGCTCCTTTAATCGAGATAGTATCGAATTGGGATCTAAATTAATTGTTAAAAACTAGGCAGTGATGAGTCCATGGTATGTGGCCGATGTCAAATTGCATTGACTATGGGTGATGAAGTGTACTCGAAGTGAAAGGGGTTGATTCGAATACACTTGATGACCCTTAGTTACCGTAAGTGGACTATCTGCACTAGCCCATGTGGTTTATCTCTTCTTATTGTCTAACATGGAAATGGGAAGGAATGATAGGATTCAAGAAATTCTAATCAAGATAATAGTTTCAAGTGTGGTGAAAGAAATATTTATTCATGATGAGTATGTCATCTTAGAATATAGGCATGGAAAACATGTCCAAACTTTGGCAATGTATTACAAGAGGCTATTTGTGTTATCTTAAATTCACTAGAATAAGGTGTGGGATATAGGGTGGGTACTTGTAACAAGTACCTAGATAAACCCTTGGTCAGTTGCACTTGATGATCCCTTAAATAAATGAGGGAACCACAATTATACAGAGTATACTATGAAATGAAATATGAGAGATCGTTTCTATACCGAGTCATCATTGAAATGAAATTTGAAAGATCGAGTTATATGTTGAGTCATAACATCTGTAAATGGTTACTATTGTAGGATTTATTAGCGAGAGTTAATGTGGTTCTAAATGCTGAATTTAGAACAAGGAACATTGATATAAAAAAACATACCTTCTTTTATGATCATGAAATAGGGATGTTACAAACTCAAATCCTTCATTAGGACCCAGCTTAGGCCTAAAGAACTCAAACAATTCTCTCACCAAAACTAATACTTCTTGAGTTAACACGACCTTCACTAAACATAAAGGACCACTTAGACATGTTATCTAATTCATCCGAAAATTCCAAAAACTTATACACATTTTCAAAATCATATAATGTTATTGCGAATTGATTAAGCTAAATATCAAAAAGAGGGAGTAGGGTCGGAACCCACTTGCATCGAAAACCCTTCCACCTACTACCACCTATTGCTTTTATGGTGTTAGCTTAGATGTCGGAGCCCTCTGTCCGGATCAGGGGTCCCTCATGTCAGGGGCCCTCTCTCCCAAGCCACCCAATTCCTGGAATAAAATCATGGAGGGTTCCACCTCCACTCCTAGTTCGGAAAAGCTCTCTCCTTCGCTGTCAGATGGGTCCCTCTCACTATGCATTCCCTCTCACATCATGGAGGTCTGCTACGCTTCTCGTGATCTTTCCTTGGTGGGTAAACTGATGGGTCCTAGACCCCCTTTGGAGGATATCAAAAATGGACACGATTGAAATGGAAAACATGTGGAGCGCTTGAAATAGCGACAATGCCTAAAAATTTCATGTTATTCTCCTTCAGCATGAAAGAGGATTTCACAAGATCTCTTCTCAGTGGCCCTTGGTTTTTTGGCAGACGTGGCTTCTACCTTAGGAAATGGTCTCCGGGATTCAACCCACATACTAAATCCATGACCCAAGCTCCAATATGGGTTCACCTCTCGGGCTCCCCCTAGAGTTCTGGCATCTAGTGGTTATTGAAGGTATTGCTCTCTCCATAGGATCTTTAATAGCTATTGATCAAGCCACTAAAGCTAAAACTAGATTCATCCATGCTCGTTTCGTGTTAACACCGATGTCAGCTATCCCCTCCCAAAAGAGATAGAGCTAATATCTGATCTTGGGAACTAGAAACAAAATATTGACTATGAATATATTCCTCAAGCATGCTCCTTAAAATCATTGGCCATCGGGCCTCTAGTTTCCCCTCCAAACCTCAACCAAAACCCAAATCCCAAAACCCTTCCCCAAAATCTAAGAAAATTTTTATTCCTAAATCATCCTCTGCTGAGATCCCTATCATCCCCACCTCAAATTCCTTTGCTCTCCTGGAAGAGGGAGAAATAAACACTTCCACTGATCCTTTTTCTATTGTTGTTCCCCCCTCTCTGGCCCTCTAGTCCCTTAACATCCCTTTGTCTCACTCATATCTCCCCCATTCCTCTGAGGAGGTTAACCTCTCCTTGGCTATTTCCTCCTCCCCTCCTCCACCCCTGTCTTCTCCTCTATCCCTCCCCATCCCTCCCCTTCCCACTTCTGGCTCCCTTTCCTCGGAACCCCCTCCTTGAGTCTCCCCCTTGACCCCCTCTTTCCCCCTCCCTTGGACTCTGCCATCTCCCCTTCGACCATTCTTCTGATGATAGTTTTAATCCCCATTGTATAAGAAGCAGCAGCAAGAAACCTGATATTGGCACTGAAAAAGTTAGGGGAAGGATTCTGAGCAATATCAAACTCCAGCAAGAAGCTGCTCTTAATGTCACTCAAGGAACGCAGAGCACAATCCCCATGGTGGTGGGGAGAAAATCCAAATCAAAGAAATGAAGATCATCTCTTGGAATATAAGAGGTCTCAACTCTCTTCAAAAGCAAAGAGTCATCAAAGATATCAAATTCTAGAACTCTCCTAATATCATAATGTTGCAGGAAACTAAACTAAAAAAGACGATCGTCTCCTAAAAATTTGGCTAGCTGCTTCTTTTGAATCTCAACCTTCGGCAGGGAACTCGGGAGGATTATGTACCCTATGGGATCCTAGAAGCTTCAAAGGGGATTATTTGTTCAAGCATCCCAACTTTCTATGCATGCTCTTCCAAGAGGTTGGATCTCGACTCCACTTGGATTGCCATCAATGTCTATGCCCCCAACTTAGAGACTCAACGTGGAAAATTATGGAAAGATATCTCAAAATTTATCAACACTTGTGGTAATATCCCCATATTAATAATGGGGATTTTAATTGCCCCCTTTTTCCTTCGGAAAAATAGGGAGGAGCTCCTACCATGACCACCAGCATGGAAGCTCTTGCTGACTTCATCAGGGAGAATTCACTGCTTGACATGGACCTTCACGGATCCTCCTTTACGTGGTCAAACCATATATTGGGTAGGAACCATATTCAAAGCAGATTGGATAGATCGCTGGGCTCTCTGGACTGGATCTCTCTATTTCCTGACTTCTACCTCAATTCCCTCCCTCGGGCTGCCTCTGACCACAACCCTCTCCTGCTCAGTGTAAATCACAATCTGAATATCAAGAACCCTCCCTTCAGGTTCGAGCTTTCCTGGCTTGAGAATAATCACCTAAACCCTCTTGTTTCCAAATGGTGGGATATCAATATTGAGGGCACTGACATGTTTAGATTTTCTAGCAAGCTCAAAGAAATTAAAAATAGCTCAAAATTTGGAAGTCTACGGTCTTCGGCAACATCAAGCTCCACAAGTAGAAGCTATCACAGGATTTGGCTAAAGTCTCTGCTCAAATGGAAATTGAGGGGAGATTGGATCACCTTCACCAAAAAGAAACCTCCCTCCTCAGTGATTACCACAACACGCTTCAAGAAGAGGAGACCTATTGGAGGCAACGCTCTTGAGCCCTTTGGCTCGAGCAGGGGGATCATAACACCAAATTATTCCACATCACTTCCTCTAAGCATAAGAGAAAAGACAAGATCAGAGAGCTGGTGTTGTCCTCAGGTACCTATTAACATCTGAGGCTGATATTTCCAATGAGCTTGTCTCCTTCTATTCTAACCTCCTCTAGGTCGATCATCCTCCTTCGAGAGAAATCAATGGCCTCTATGCTCCAACATATCCCCCAGCTTGTGTCTTCTGAGATGAACAATAATCTAATCAAACCTTTTTCTATGGAGGAAATTCACAAAGTGGTCTTCACCATGAAAAGGGACAAAGCTCCAGGTCCGGATGGTTTTCCTTTGCTTTCTTCCAAGTGTTCTGGGAGACCATCAAGCAGGATCTCTTCAAAGTAGTTAATGAGTTCTAGATCAGTAACAACCTTCTAAAAGAATGGAATACCACCTTTGTAGCCCTTTCCCTAAAAGTGCATAGTTCAAAAGATGTCTCCAACTTTAGGCCAATCAGTTTATGCAACACCACTTACAAGATTATCACTAAGATGTTGGCTTCCAGGCTTAAACCCCTAATGAATGTCCTCATCTCTCAAAACCAGAATGACTTTATTAATGGGTGGCTCATCCAAGGTGGTATCATTACGGTTCATGAGGCTATCCACTCGGCCTATCACTTGAAATCCCCTAGAATGATCCTAAAGCTTGATATGTAAAAAGCGTTTGACAGAGTCAGCTGGCCTTTTTAATTAGGGTCCTAGAAAAATATGGTTTCGATAAAAGATGGTGTAGTTGGGTCTTCTCTTGTATTGCGACTCCTTGCTTCTCTATTCTTATCAATGGAATTCTAGCAGGATTCTTCAAAAGCAGCAGAGGTATCAGGCAAGGTGACCCCCTGTCACCCTTTCTTTTGTTCTTATGGTGGACTCCCTCAGTAGAGCCCTGGAGGTAGCTAAAAGTCAGTCTATCATTTCGGGTCTGAAAATCACCTCCAACTTCCCTTCTGCCACTCATAGCCAATTTGTTGATGACACTTTGCTGTTAAGTGTTGCCTCTGTGATTGAATCTCGGCTCTCATGGATATCCTATCTCTTTATCAAGCAGCTTCTCAGCAAATAATCAACTTCAACAAGAGCAACATCTCCTTCATCAACACTGCTCCTAGGACCCAGAGAAAGATTGCTGATATTTTTGGATGCAATATTGTGGACCTCCCCACCTCTTATCTTGGCATCCCCCTCTTCCATGGTAAGCAATCTAAAAATCTCTAGAATCCAATCATTGAAAGATATAAAAAAACTCACTACCTGGAAAGGGGCTCTGCTCAGTCAGGCTAGAAAACTCCAACTGGTTAAAGCCACCCTCCAAAGTCTTCCTACTTACTTCATGTCCCTTCTCAAAGTTCCCAACTCGGTGAAGGAGGTGGTTAAAAAATCCAAAATCACTTCCTGTGGTCTGGGGATGGAAAAAGAAAGAGGATCCATCTAGTCTCCTGGAAGGAAGTGTGTAAGCCGACCTCTCATGGTGGGCTCGGATTAAGAAGGATGGCTGACACGAATGTGGCCCTCCTGGCCAAACTAGGCTGGGATGTTGCTAAAGGTAACTCTCATTGGGCTCAGCTTCTCAGAGCTAAGTACCTTGCTAATAATGAAGATTTCCTCACCTCAAATCCAATTCAAGGTTTGGCCATTTGGAATTCTATTATTAGTTCCCTCCCCATTATCCGGGCTGGCACTAAATGGAGATTTGGAAATGGTAGACTTATTGACTTCTGGCGGGATCATTGGGTTGGGGTCGAGCCACTTGATCACAATCCCTCATGGGATCCTGTGAAAAGAAGCCTCATTAATAAGTAGGGAAGGTTAGTTTCTGGCTATTGGAAGGTGGTGAATTCCATTCCCTCCTAGAATATTCAGGTTTGGGATGATATAAGTGATCAACAGAGCATGCTCCTGACTTCACTTAGAACCGTGCTCTCATCCATCTATATCCCCTTCTCCCAACCTGAAGATGAGCTAATTTGGCCCCTCTCCCCGTCTGGCTCTTTCTCGGTTAAGGTTGCTTACCTTTCAATGCATTGTACTGACTCTGGTCCTCCCCTCACCAAATTCTGGCTGAAGGAGATCATCCCCAAAATTGGTTTTTTTCCGGCTCTCCTCTAAGAATGCTTTCCTCTGGAGAAAATCTGAAAAGGAGGGGTTTCTCTCTTCCCACTAGATGTGTGCTTTGTACTAAGGAGGTGGAATCCTCTTCCCATCTTTTGATCCACTATCCCTTTTTCACAAGTTATCTGGCATTGGTTCTTATCACGATGGGTGTGTTCTAGACCTTCCCTGAGTCCATTTAGGACACCCTCTCTCAATGGAGCTCCCCCTTCACTCACTCGGCCCTAGTCCTGGCCTGGAAACTTCTCCTCCCGCATGGCATATGGGGCATCTGGAAAGAAAGGAACAAAAGAATCTTCAAAGACCAGAGTCTTGAACCTGATCGGTGGCTACCCAGATAGCTCTAACTTTCTAGGATAATCTCAACTCTCACCTCTGGTCCAAATATCAATAAAAAATCCAAATTTGTAACTCTCGGGAGTGGCAGCGGCTATTGGCTATTCTTCCTGTAAGTAAAGCCACTTCCTCTGATCAGGGATTAGTACGATGGATTCCTCCCCCTGCAGAGGCTAGAGAAAAATTAATACGGATGGGGCATTGAAAGGAAATCCTGGAAAATCAAGTGGAGGAGCCATTCTTTGTTGCTCCTCCAATTCCATCATTTCTACCTCTTCTCATAATCTTAACTATGGCACCAATCATCATATG
This sequence comes from Taxus wallichiana var. yunnanensis, assembly GCA_018340775.1. Classification (NCBI taxonomy): domain Eukaryota; kingdom Viridiplantae; phylum Streptophyta; class Pinopsida; order Cupressales; family Taxaceae; genus Taxus; species Taxus wallichiana. The sequence goes on along the minus strand of CM031235.1, from coordinate 36,117,670 downwards.
GAAGCCATGGAAATCCTCAAAGGCCTTGAGCGGGCTATCAAATTTGGTGGTGATCCTCTCCAAGTTGAAATTGATTCCCTTAACATCATCAATCTCTGCCGCATGTCTGCTGATATTGGTCAATGGTCAATCACAAATATCATAGCAGATATCGTAGAATCCTACAAAGGAATTTCCGAAAATTCAATTCCAAAGCACGTCCTCTCGGGAGGGGAAAAAGCGCGAAGACCACTTAGCTAACATTGGAGTTCTCCTTGAGAGTCAACAAAGCTGGACGGACAACTTCCTGGCTGATCTCTTCCAAATTACTCAGAATGACCTATCCCAATGTTGACTGGTGGAAGGGTGAGCTGATATGGGTTTCAACAATGCCTTTATGGCCTCCTCAAAAGGTGGTAAAATAATGCTTCATTTATTATGAAAATACCTTTGGCACTGAATCATTTGAAGAGTGAGATGTGTTATGATGTGGAGGATTTCCTCACGCATGGTGTAATTCCTCCCCTTAATCATATGATGAACTGGCGGGAGGGTAATGATGGTGAAGCCGACAAATTCCACGCCACGGGTGAGCTTTTTAAGGTCCTCCAACGTTCTTTCTTTTACACTCTTTCCAAATTTTTAAAAATATGGGTGGCCAACTGAAGTGAATTGAGCCTGCTACCTGCGACATGGTTAAAGAAGATGAGGAGGTCTAGAACATCTTATTGGAAAATGGTATCACTACTTTCCTTGAGAGAATGGTGGGCTACTCGGCCCTGGTCTCATACATTGTTATGGCTTCCTAGTCGAGGGGGCATGTCCAGATTGGTAATACACATTTTACTATCTCCACCAATGCTATCGCTGATGCCATGAGTCTTCGCCACCGGTGATATATATTTCAAGCACTCGCTGCATGCTGAAATGCAGGATTTCATCACTCCAGAGGGACAAGCGGTCAAATATCTCTCTGGCTACACTCATGATTCCCTGCCTCCCCCATGGAACAGAGTTGCTGAAGTCATCATGCGTTATTTCACCATTGACAGCCTCCTTCGTCTGGTCTACGGCCCTCATTTCTTCATCCTTTCTCATCTGCATTGGGGAAAAAAGATTAATCTGGTGGCTTTCCTCTATCAATCTTTAGAGCACTCTGTTCAGCTGGCACGTGATGGGGAAGGGGCTATCCTACATCAGGGCTTACTGTACTTGCTTTTTTCTGATGCTGCTTCACATGCCAACTTAGTACACTTTCCCCCCAAAACTGGTCGCCATCACCATTCTCCCTCACCTTCCCCCATCCCTCCTCCACCTCCCTCCGCTCTTCTAGATGCCACTGTCACTTGCACATTTCTTCTAACTCTGACTCGGATGTTGCCATTCTTAGCCCTCCTCACATTGTTTCGAGCCTTCTACTCCCCTTTTTTCCCCCGCTCCTTTCGTGCTTGTTGCTGGAAGGCACTGACACCAGTTTTAAAGTAGTCTCCCGGTCTCCAGCCCTAATACTTCTCTTGCTGATGACATTCTAGGCCTCGCCAAGCTCTATCCTAACTCCCGACCTCGAGAAAATGGAGATGAACTAGCCTGTGGACGACCCCACTTCTCAAACTGTTGGAGACATTCCACTCTTCGCTGACAAAGTGAACCTCTTGCTAACACTCTGAAACCTTCTCCAAATTTGGATTCAGTTCCTACTGAGCCTGTGATTGCTGACTCCCAAAGGGATGAACGCAAAGTTGATTTGGTGTCCTCTATTTTAAACAAGCTCCAACGAGCCTTCAATGCCTTGAAGGCCAGGAGGCCTTCACTGATTCTACCAGGAGTGCCATTGCCAAAGATTTCTTGGAGCTCATCACCCTTGCGGAATAGCTAGTGGAGGATTCGGGATCTCCCAGAGCTAGAACTGTTGTTACTGAGCTGAAAAATCTCTTCTGATGTTCTCCTCTTTTCTTCTACTATCTTTTTCATTTTCCTTTTTTTGGAATCTCCTAGGGTACTTTTCTGCTATGAACTATTTTGCTAATTCTGGCCTAAAGGGATTTTTGTATAAGGTTGTGGGACCTTCTAAAACCCTCTTTTTACCCTATATATTCCAAAAAAGCTAAATATCAAATATATGAACCTAATCTAAAAGCTATAGAAGTAGTAAATGCATAAAAATTAAGTACAACAATGAATACCCAAGAAGAAATGAAATAAAAAATGAAACCATAATTGCAAAGATAGGGTAAAAATCCTTACCTAATTCGTAGAGTTTTGGAGAATGTATAGAGTTGGAAAAATAAAAAATTTAAATCACATATCGTTGCATTGGAGCACAAAAAAATGTATACCGAGGAGATATAATGTCTTGGGGCACCTAGAGAGGGAAAAGGGCACCGTGGTTTCCTAGAAATATTAATGGGTGCCTACGTATGCATAAATGCTTAGAAAACCTCCTCTATGGTTTCGCAAAGAATTCTCCTTTAGTCTTCTTTGATTACTCTAAGGTTGTTTTAAACCTTTAATAAAGTATGAACCTGTAAAACCATCAAATAGACATCAAATCCTAAAAAGGAAAAATGTAAAATTAGGGGTCGAATTGTTTGCTAGTTGTCACATTGGTGAACTTACAACTAAGCACTACACTACATATCATACCTAATGTAGTTTTGTGTGTGCATGCGTAATTGTGGCCTAGGTTGCTCTTATGTCATTCATACTTGGATAGCGAACAAGTGGCTAAATGTAGAATGTAATAAATGTGTGCATGGAATAGAATGAAATTCCCTCTTATGAAGTATGATGCAAATAACCAAACCTTGTGTTATTTGTAATAGAGCTAGATGGATTCAAAGGAGCTCTTAGATGCCTTGATGGATGCAACCTTAGGTTGTGATAGATAGTTCGAGTGCTTGGTCCTTTATTATGATAACATAACTTTATATTTATATGATTCCCTTGTTTTAATTTCATATATAAAGGACCAAACACATTGAGGTGTAGGTACATTTCATTTGTGAACATGTTCAAAACAACAACATCCAGCTCCAATATTGCCCAACAGATATGCAACGTGTAGATGTCTTCACAAAGTCACTTGCTCAAGGTAAATTTGAGGGTTTTAGATAATTTCTCTCATGTTCACTTGATACCATGCTGAATTAAGGGGGAATGTTATGAATAAAACTTAGCTTAATTCATCATTAGTTGATATTTGAATAAATGTAATAAGTTAAAGTATTTAATTAAATACTTTAAACTTATGTCAATAGATATTAGTTGTCCTTAGTTGTTAGTTAACTAAGTGATAGTGTTATCATCCCAATGTTTGTGGGATCATGTTCTATCTTTTACATATTTTGTTCTGGATGATTTCCATGCAAGGCAATAGGGGTAGTTAGGGGCAATATGCTATTTCGCATATTTGCTCGAGATTAGATGATTTGTTTCCATTTATTGTGGATGAGATAGAAGTTGTCTAATATATATAAAAATATTACAACTCTCTCATTTGTCTGTAATGCTTGATTTTGATATAATAAATACACAAGCACCATCTTGTTTCTATGCAAATCTTCAAAGTGTCAATATTGTTTTCAATTATTCATCAGGATGAAGCACCCATTAGCATGTTAGAAAGATAAAAGGTATGTGAAAATGTGTATAATCTGGTAAAGTATGGTATTACAAAACAAAAATAAATAATAACTCATGTAATGTAAGAAAGTGGATACCCCTAGTAGTCACTGTGGAATTTGTACTAGGTATTGCACCAAGCATCCATATTATGTGTAATGGACCTATAATCTACGATCACAACTAGAAAGGAAAGTGAACACACATGTGTGTATGGAAGGATAATGACATAAAATATATTTATCTATCATGTGTAATAAGATGAACATGTAACAAATAAATGCAAAGAAGACTAAATGCAACCAATATATGAAGTATGTTGTGGATGAATTAAAATGGAATGCGAGTGTGAATGATAGGGGCATTGTGCCCCCAGTGGATTTTTATGTATTCAATGAGGTTAATTTATTTATGCCCCATCTCGTAGTCAAGAATGAACTATAAATGAGAGTGCATCATTGGGAAATGGTTTGAGTGATGTGTTGTATGTAGAAAGGGGTTGATGAATAGAGTGATGATTGTGGAATGGTAATGCATTGATGATATTGTATGCGACATAGGGAATGAGTGTTGTGTGATGATTTAGCCTAAAGCATATATCACTAGATGGGTGAGTAAGATGCTAGTACATGTGATGATGTAGCACAAGGCGTATATCACGAAATATATGAACATGATGCTGGTAGAAAACATGATGATGTAGCAAAAATATATATCACGAGATGTATGGATAAGATTCTAGAAATTGTGATGATGTAGCACAAAGTGTATATCACGAAATGTAAGGATATGATTTTTAGAAAGGGTTGATGATTTATCTTAAGAGCATATATCATGATATGTGTTAAGAAGGTGGTGGCTAAAAATGTCGCATAGTGTGAGAAAAAAGGTTGATTGATTGATTGTGAAGATTAAAGTGTAGAATGATGCAGGTTTTATGAGGTGAGGTTCATTTTTATTTAGACCCTTAGTAGTTGAGAATGAACCATTGGAGTAGAGTTTTTAATTAAGTAGTGAGTGCAACACATATAAGTGGATGAGTAAAATGTGTGATGTGTGTAGTAAGTGAAGAATATGTCATTGGTGTGTGATGTGTGAAATGTGTAATGTGGAATGTAGGGTGTGTAAGTATAATAGTATAATGTGTAATGCAAGGTGTGTAGATCATAAAATTTTATAATAATGTAGTGTGTAGAATGTGTGTACAAATCACATGGTGAGGATGATGCATAGTGGATGGAAGATGAGGATAATGTATATGTAAAAAGTTTATGATGTGTGAAGATGAGTAATGTGTTATGTTGATTGTGTAGTTTGTGTGGTTCGTGTATAATATGCCCTTAACGGTTGAATGTGAACTAAAGCACAAGAGTGCATCATAGGGTAATGACAATGCAAATGTATGGGGATGTATATGATGAATGTAAAAGACTAGATGCAATGTGTTTTAGATGGAAGATAACTGATGGTGTTATAAGATGGGGGGAGTAAGTATGATGCCCCCACAAGTGTGTGGTGATGAGTGTGTTAGATGATGAATGTATTTGGTGATAAGTGATGAGAGATTATATTGTATGCATGAATAACTATAGATGGTGATAAATGTATGTATGTATGCAATGTGCTAATGAAAAATGGGGTTCTTATTGTAAGAGATCCCTCAACAGTCATGTAAGAACTAGAAGAACATGAGTGTGTCATCAGGGAGTGATGATACTAATGTATGTAGGTTATGTGTATTGAAGGTGAGAGATAAAATGTAAGGTGATGAGAATATAAGACTTGTAGTGATGCTAAAGAGGATAGGGGAAATAACATGATGCCCCTCAATCTTGTAATAATTAAGGTAGTTAAGAAAATTCATCTAAAATATCATCATTTTCACGGTCAAAATCATCTGGTGAGGCATCTGAGACTTGATAAACAATAGCATTAGGTTGGTCAAGTAAAGAGCCATTGAGGCGTAAACTATGCATGCCCATAATGTATTCCTCATCAGTAAAAGGAGGTAATGGATACATGTGTGCATACCACTGAGTCATATTAGGTGAATAACCAAGGAATGAATCATTACAAATGAAAACATGACCAAATGGCATGGGAAATGATATATCAATATGGTCAGGGTCTAACGTGCCCCCGATGTAAGAAATCCAATATTATCTTAATGTAAAGGGAGAAGAATGAGGGCATCGTGCAAGGTATATGGTGAGACAGAAGACATGTAGACTATAAGAAATAGTGATAGTGATGAATCGATAATAGATATGACGATCGTAAGTTAGAGGATAAAAATCCTTGAAAAATAAAGCCTAGCCGATTCAAACCATCATGGGAACATATAGTGACGTCATGCAAGTAGGATCAAATGGAATGTTCTCCCAAAAATCATTCATGAAAATTGTACATGTGAAGGGAGGTGGTGTAGATGTCAATTGTGCATGAGAAGGTACTAAAGGTGGTATGATGTCTGATGTAGGGACAATCCCTAATAAAGAATCATAGTAGTAGTAGTAACAGGGGAGGCATAGATGTAGTTGGGATCGTATCTAACATGCAAATGGCACCTTCAAGAGGTGGTAAATGTGGTATCTCATCTATAGGTTGTGGTTCATCAGTAGTATCAGTTCTTGGTGTAGGAAGTGTAGTATTTGGATCATGGTCATAATATTTTTATGGATGACAATCATGAAAAATAGTACATTGGATACCCTCATGTATGAAATTAAAAAAGTGTTGTATGGTAGAGGGAACTTCTTGCATGGCATGAATCCATGGCCTACCAAGTAAACATTTGTATGAAATGGGGAAGTCGATGAAAAATAATATGGTGTTAATTTGTTTTGGCCTAATAGTGATAGGAAAATTAATATGACCTAAGCATGGACATAAAGAACCATAATAAGCACGAAGAGAAATAGATGATGGACTAACATAAGCAGCCGAAAGACCAATATTTTCAAGGAATGACATAGGACAAATATTGATCTCAGATCTATTATTGATTAAAGTATGCTTGATACCCATATTGTAAATGTGAATCATGATCTGTAATGGTGGATCATTGTCAAAAATACACAAATTTGCATGATGATTAGATGAGAGATAAATATATTTGGAAAATGCATCGACAAAAGATTGATATATGGATTTTGGTTGCATATCAATAGGTATGAGAATAGTAGAGAGGAGATTTTGGATTCCATGTCTTAATTCATGATTTGTGAAAAAAAAGTCATTAATTGAGATACTTATGATAGTAAATATCCTAATAACATGTAGATTTGTGTTGGGTTCACCAAAATTATTAAGCTAAATATGAATTATATGATCCTAATCTGAATACTATAATAACAATAAATGAATAAAAATTAAGTACAACAATGAATACCCAAGCAACTAAGCAATAAATAATGAAACCCTAATTACAAAGAGAGGGTAAAAATCCTTAACGATTTGCAAAGTTCTAAAGAATGCATAGAGTTATAAATCTAGAAAATATGAAGCACATACCGTCGTATTAGAGCATAGAAAAACACATATCCAAGGAAATAGGTTATCTTGGGCCACAGGAGAGGAACAGGGGTGCTGCACAATGGGTGCCCTAGACTTGTTTCTAAGCACTGGGTATGTGAAAAACTCGAAAACCTCCTATGAGGTGTTGTAAGGTGTTCACCTTTAGTTACCTTTAATCACTCTGAGGTCGCACCATCATCTCTGAGGTCATTGTAAATCTACAACAAAGTATAAACCCACAAAACCCTCAAACAAACATCAAATCCTAAAAAATAAAGATGTAAAATGAGGGGTTAGACTATCCTCAACTATCATAATGGTGAACTTACAATTGAGCGTTACACTACATCTCAGACCTAATGTAGGTCTCTCTCTCTCTCTCTCTCTCTCTGTTGTGTGTGTGTGTGTGTGTGTGTGTGTGTGTGTGTGTGTGTGTGTGTGTGTGTGTGTGTGTGTGTGTGTACGGAATTGTGCCCTAGGTTTCTCTAGTGTCAATTGCACTTGGATAGATAGCAAGTATCTAGATGTAGAATGTAATAAATGTGTGCATGGAATAATATGAGCTTCCCTCCTATAAATGTTTATTTAGAAAACCATCCCTTGTGTCCCTTGTGATGGAGCTAGATAGATGCAATGGATCTCTTAGATGCCTTGATGGATGAAACCTTAGGTGGTGATAAATAGTGCTTAATGTTTGGTCCTTTATTATCATCACATAACTTTATATTTATATGATTCCCTTGCTTGAATTTTTTAATTAACCTCGAAAAGGATTACTACTAAAAATATAAGATTCTCAAATGGATAGAAAGGACCCAAATAGTGTGAGTAAAGTAAATAGAGGACAGGGGTGCTCAGAGGGGATAGGGGCACCTAGCTTTGGCATCCTGCTTTGGCACTAGTGTCTAGGATGAAAAATTCCAAAGAGTGAAAAGGAAGACTGAGCAAGTAGGGGATAAGACAAAAATAAACAATAGAAAGTAAAGAAAGGTGATCAAATACATGGGTTAATTAATACTTTTTTACTTAGGAATAATATGAATAGTAGTATGTGACAAGGACTAGATAACTACCAAAAGTGTGTGATTGTGTTTCTAAACATGCTTCACTATCAGGCCTCACCAAATAACCTCATCATCATGCTCCCCATGCTCTCAAAATGCATAACCATAATCTATATACCTAAAAACCACCATAACATACCTCAATCCCGCCAACTTGGCCTCCTTACCAAGTATCTTGAATACGCTTACACCATCAATACTAACCATTCATGACTTTTTCACATGTGTATACTTAAAAGGACCTTCAACATGTTTCACGACACACTTCAACATCCATATCCCTCTATAACACCTAGAAAATTCACTATACCATCTTAAGACACCATGCCACCTCATCGATGATACCAAACAACTAAACTCCACACATGAAATCAAATACTAACACCACTAATAAGACTTCAAATTACTTTCTCCTTTTGACATCAATGAAAACGATTGACATCAATGAAAACACTACTTTCTAAAAATCTCCCCTTTTCCATTGATGGAAAAAACATTGGTAGAAAACACATAAAGCTCAAACTCTTGAGACATCATCTCATTCTCCCCCTTTTGACTTTAATGACAAAGAAACATACCCGCCACATCCTAGTTTTTCTTCTCATGTCATCACAATAGGCTCATCATTTGGTTGGAAACATCAACTAAATTAGACAAGTTTCATTTTACCTCTTCATCTCTATTTTGAATCTTGGAAAATGTAGAGAAACATAGCCATGGTTCATTTTAGGGGCGATTATTCATACATTCACAAATATTAGGATTTTTCAAGTTTGAAATTGGTGATTTTTTCATTACCATATGGTAGCAGGTTCACCAAAATTTTATGGGTCATAAATAAATTTGACCCTAATTTATCCTTAATCTTTCCACTAAGAGCCAACCAATGTTTGTATATTCTCCCTTATGTTATAATATACTATTATATATAGTATTAATTCACCATAATGTACTAATACAATGTAATTCCAAAACTTGTTAATTTTGAGATTTGGACTTTGGAGTTGAAGTTGAAGATTAAAACAAGTAAGCCTATGAAAACTTTGAAGGTATAAGATAAAAAAGTAAGCAATAATGGTTGAACTTCCAAGGAATTTTTTGTAAAGCTATTATCACATGGTAACCTAAATACATGATGCATCCCGATAAGATGATTGCATAATGTCGGATGGTAGAAAACACATGTTACCAGATGGTAACCTAAATCTGAGTTACCGTTCGGTGGTGTGAATGTATATAACCCAACGGTGGTGTGATAGCATGTTCACATAACCATGTTCAAGACATTAATACATGATATAGTGTTATCATGTAGCATGAGATTTATTTTTCATAATGTATTGAATTTATTTTTTACATATTTTATTTTAAACTTTTATATTTTTGTCACATGTGTAGAATTCAAAATCACCCATACGATAACCCGTGGTGAAAATTAGAAAATAGCTCGGGAAGAATAAAATGCGACATGGTCATTTCAAAATATTTTAGTCAGCCCACGATTCTGATAGTACCAACAAGTAATTTTGAATCTTATTATGTGTATTTTACTTTATATGTTTATTTCCTTAAGGATGTTGTAGACACTCGAAATTTGCACCACTCATTTCCTCTTCATTATTCACACTATCTTCACAATTATACTTATCAAAGTCACTATTTAATTCATATATCCCTTATCCTAAGTCTAAAACCCCCACCATATTTACTCCATGTAAATATCCTTGCAATTCTAAAAATCCATCTTTATCTCTCTTAAGACCACCCAAACCATTTAAAAACTAAAATCAAGTAAAAAAATAAAAAAAAATCCATAACTATCCCAACCTCTTCACATCGATCTCACACACCCCTTTAATCATTCAAACCACTTTCCATGATCGAAGTGGCTTCCACTTTGCAAATGTTTCTCCACAAAAAATAGATCATCAGGATTCAAATTGAATCACCAACAATTATAAATAGCACTTGTGTGCTCTCCTTAGGGATATTCAATCTTGAATATCATGCATCATTTTTTCTCTCACACTTCATTTTATGACATTACAACATCCGAACATGATCAAACACTTTTAGGAATCAGTATCAAACATTTTCAAGCATCTTTGGTGCTTGATTTCACCAACCCGAATTCAAGCAACATCCCAACACAACTCACCCACTTAGATCTTTCCTATTAAATATTTGAGGCATCATTTAGCTCCATATCCACTCAAAGGTATTCATTGCTCTCTTTTTATCCTTTTCCTATTATATCAAGATTTTAAATCAATCAAACATATCATCTTAGAGCTCTAATCTCTCAATTTTATCAAAATTATTAAATCACGAAATCACGAGAGATTCACTCTAATCACCAAAAAATTGACCTAAATGGCTAGAAATTCCTATCAAAATTATCATTTTATCAATTTTATCAGATCCTCTACATTTAAGATTTTTTTCCAAGCATGACTCTTTATTAGATGGTGGTTCTGACCATTCACATCCAATTACTAGCATTTACTGAGTCTTGATAGTCCAACATCCATTCTTATGGGAACAATACAACATTTTACATGAACTCACACTTTGCACAATTTGATTTACTGACACCAACCAAGACATCAAAGACCAATTTGAATTCCTCCATGAGATTGAGAAAGAAACTAACGAGTTCTAGAAAGAATACTTTAAACATGTCCAAATTGCATCTACGCTTGCTTGGGCTACTTTTGAAGCTTCTCAGAACCTGTGTATTAATCTTGAGTTCTAGATCCATTATTATTGTATCCACTTTTCATTATTTACTGCACATCCTTATCATTTATTTTATAAATCTACATAATTATTTATAAACAAGATGACATCCTTCAAGTAAGTCCCTTTGGATTCTGGAATTACCGTTTTCCGAGTAGCTCATGTATCCATTTTTCTACTCCTTTCTATTTATTGCATTTGAGCACATGTTACTTCGTAGGATAGGAGGTCATTCATTAAAAATTAACCATTTAAATTGGACATCAAGATTAGCACACATCATTGTGGGTATTGGTAAACCCGTTTTTTCTTCGAGGTCGAGTTTTTAATTGTTTCACTTCATTAATTTAAAGTAGAAAGGTAAAAAATATCTTAACATTCTAGCACACACTGTGGCACTCTAGTCACTTTGTTATTTTTCTTTTTATTTCATTTAAATCAATTTTTCATTCATTTTAGGACTTTTGATCTATAATCACCATCGATTTTTTTGAATCGCTAGTTTTTATCTATCACCATGATCTATGTGATCGCTTCGATTCTTGAGTTAGTTAGCCTCTAACATCGTTTTATTTTTATTTTTTTTGTCTTCTGCTAACCCCTTTTGTAGGTTTCTACTCTGGGGGATTTTTCTTGCTACGTTATTGCTTTGTAAAACAAAAAATAAATAAAAATAAAAAATTTAAAATTTAAAAGGAAGCATTTCTCAAGTGAGTCCTTTCCTTTTCTTTTCATTTTAAAGAATTGCATTTTACTATCTATCCTCATTGAAATAAATCTTTCTTTTGGGATTAAAAAGAACCTTGCATCCTGCTTGATCACATAGATTAATCTAAGGGTTAATTTATTGCATTCACATTATTTTCCCTCACACACAACCAAACCACATCAAATATCAAACTTGCATCAAACATTCCTACCTAGGTGATAACTATTGGCACTTCATCACCCAATAGGAAACCGACTTAGTGTTTTGTCGGAGTATAAATAATTAGTTATTGGTATATTAGCTAAACACTTGACTCCCTTATCAACTGCAGAGATCAGAAGTGAGGGGTTAGGCCCCATACCAACATTATAAAAAATTCGGGTCTCACATACCTTAAGTTATATCGAGAACTCCAACCTTAAAAATTCCCAAAACCATCCATAGAAAACCATTTCCTAGGACCTTATTAGTCATTTTACACATTTCACTTTCTTCTAAATTAATCAAGATAATCAAAATATTTTTGTGTGATTTGTTTGTTTCTTGTAATCAACCAATCTAGATTTATTTTTATTTTTCTAGGTGATTTCTTGTTTTTCATTATGGCACTTAGAAGAAAACAATCCTATATGTAAACACTAGAGAACATGATAGATGACATTAAACGTTCCATTGATAACAATAAAACATGTCTTTGGAACACTTGATGTTCATTTCAAGAACAAAAAAATGTTGTATCACCCCGACCTAAAGATCAAGAATGACCACATTCTCCCAAAATTCAATCTAGCTCATCTGAGATACATGATCCTCTCGAGTCCCCACTTCTTTGATGGTGGGGATCTTTTCTTCTCTAAAATCCTTGATTCTAACCTTGTTTCCCCTAATTATTATCTTGTAGCTAGGGTTTCCACCTTGATGACCGTTACCTCAACCATAGTCAAATGTTCCTAGTCCTTCATGTGGTTTTTCCCACCTCATTGATCTGAATCATAAATTGGTTATCCAACAGATATATCCTTATCCTTCAAACAGTAGACCAGAAACATCTAATGTTGTATCTTTAGTCCTTATTTTCAACCTTAACGTAATTTCCTCACAAGACACAACCACTCAACAACCCAAACCTTCAATGGTTCCACACCACCTCCACAAAACACAAATTTTCCTTCACCCACACAAACCCCTCCCCACTTCCTCAACCATTAAAACACCTCCCGTAAGTTACGCCGTATTTCTATTAGTGTATCCCAACCACCACCTTTTCAATAAACTACACCACCTTTATAAAAAATTACCATGTCTACCTTAATCAACACTGGTGTTGTTGTCGATCTACCAGGTTTCACGGTAGTCCTCAACCCCACTAATTTCACAAAACATAGCTTAACTATCTCTATCACTTTTTCTTCTCAATCCATACCACATCCATCAAAACCCCTTGTTTTAACTTTTGTACCCTTTCAACAAGAACCTCAATACTCATATCCCCTTATCCATACATCCATCCCTCCCCAACATCAATACATCCAACCATCACAACCTTTGACCTGAAAACCTAATTATAACATCACTCGATAAAAATCTCCTTTCACAAAAATATCCCACATCCATATCAGCCATATCAACAACCTAGTCATTTTTCATTCAATCAACCCAGTCCATCCTCATCTAATACACAACAAAAACCACAAACTAACCCCCTTTAGGCTTTAATGAACATGATATCCAGCCTTGAAGCCACTTCTATGGGCCCTAAAAACACACTTTCATATAAAAATATATAACAAACCTATTCACCCCTCTGTACCTAAAAGTGTATCCTCCTCACTGGGAGCTCCCAAAATTTATCAAATTCTATAGTAAAGAGGATCCCCAACAACACATTTGAGATTTTTGTCATACTTGTTACCTTATATCTCATGATCAGGACCTTATGTTAAGAATATTCCCCAGATCATTGGCAGTCCTGCTTTAGACTGGTATAATAACATTCCATAATACTCCCTTTTCTCATTTTCTCAACTTGCACAACTCTTTCTTGAATATTTTTCGATCAACATCACCTAAAAAATCACCATTACAGATCTATATGCCATTAAACAATTTGAGGATGAGTCTATCACATACTATTTCACCCACTAGGAAGGTTTAATAAATAAATTACCATTATCTCTCCCACAAATAGAATTAATCAAATTATTTTCCCATTCATGCACTAAACACATTTCATCCACACTCCAAATGTAGTTTTTTCAAACGTTTGATGAAGCCTTTACCATGGCCCGTAAACTTGAACTATGAGCCCTTAAAGAAGGAAGAATCAAACTTAGACCAAAGAATCCTAAATCAGAATTTTCATCCAAGCCATCCTCCAATCTAGATAAATCTAAATCGACACCTAATGTCATAGTCATCAAATCCACTTTTAAGGAATGTTCGACCACCAAACTATCAAGTCCTCAATGTATCTATACCCCTTTGGAGAGACTTATAGTACAGTTTTTGATAAAATCCTCACCACTAACATGATCTCCCTTCCTCCCATTTGTCTAATTGACACATCCATTTCTAAGCCCTCTTGGTATAGGGATAATGATTATTGCAAATACCATAGAGTTAAAGGCCATGACATCGAAAGGTTTCGTTCTTTCCATAATGTCCTTCAGGATCTGATCGATAAGGGTGAACTTCATTTAGAAAATCCCAATGCACCCCAAAATCAAAACCTAGATGTATTCAAACAACCCATACCGAATCAAGTACTCAACCCCAAGCCAACAACGTACAATCCCACCATACCATAAAAATCATTAATAAGACATTTCCTATCACTGAATTAACACCTACACCTTCTAATAACACCTCTAAATCAACATCGGAAAAAAACCAAAAATATCCCCACAATCCATTGTCAAAAATGCACCTTCTGCATCTGTAGCTTCCCTTCTAAGGACTCTTCACAAACAAATCAAAGACAACCAGTCATATAGATCATGAAAAGTTCCAATGATGACTTTGTCACCTAATATTTCCCCATAACCTTCAAAACATATGCCACCCCGTAAAAAAAAGGTCACAATTATAAACAATTCAACTACACCTATACAAAGATCAAAATATCAACCCTCTATCCTAGGGCCACATCCCTCATCTAAACCACCTACCACCACCTCACAATTAAAACTTAGTCATCAAAAAACAACTAATAAAAGCACATGAAAAACAATGCCTTTTATAATTGCTAAAACAAATAAGACAACATCACCATCGACATCCACATCTGAAGGACACTATACAGCGACCCTAGAAAAAATCCTTCAAAAATAACTCATAGTGTTACCTCCTCTTAAATTGTCCAAATCTCAAGGTTGGAATTCATATTGGTATAATTTCAAATATTTCTATGAGTACCATTAGACACCAGGACACTCTATAGAATATTGTAAAGCTTTCCACATAGTTGTTAAGAAACTTAAAAGTAAAGGTCTTCTTCTTCCCAAGTTACGTGAATCAAAGACATCCCATCCAACATCTACATCCACCACTATTGAGGAATATTTAAGTAAAATCCTCCCTCATCAAGTTGATGCTATCCACATTACTACTTGAGCCCATGCCCATGAATCCAATCCTTCATAATAGAACAAACCCAAGACCTTTGTCACCATCCCACCACCTCTAGAAATTGCCTCATCCTCATCCAAAGATAAACCTAAGGTTTCCATTTCTCTCACCCCTGATACCTCCAATCAAACATCACAATCTAAGACTAAAATCTCCATTCTTACCACTTTGCCTTCTTCCACTATGGTACAGAAGGTTTTCATCAAAAAATTACACCAAGCTCTAGTTAAAATGTCACTTTACGAGCTGGTCCAAACATCACCATCACATAAACGAGGATATGATCGTAGCCCTTTAATTAATATCGGTACCCACGAAGACTCAAATTATTTTGTAAATTTTGTAGGTGATCTTAAAGAATTTTCCTCCATATCTTTGGATTCTTCTAAAATACCATCACTTCACCCAAGGATCATGATTTTCCTCTCTTCATCACTACTCAAATAAATGATTTCCTTGTCAAAAGGGTCATGATTGATGGGGGCACTATTATCAACATTATCTCATCCATCACTTTTATGAGCTTAGATTACCAAATACCATTATCACCCCAACACCCATCCTAGTTTGATATTTTAATGATACAATCGCGCCTAACTTAGAAATGTTCATTCTACCACTTGAAGTTGGCTTCAAAAACCTTCAAGAACTCTTCTATATTATGGAGGAGAGTTCTAGTATAATATGTTATTAGTAAAACCTTAGATATGCACCATGCATTGTGTCCCCTCAACCCTTCACCACTACATTAAATATGAGCACAAGCGCTAAACATTCACATTATCTACGGATCCTAATTCCTTTGCCAACTGCAACATGACATATCATCCAAATGAAATTTTAGTACTTAAATCAATATCTGAATCATCCAAAAAAACATCTACCAGTACATATTTTCCATCATCCAAGTTACCTGATGACTCCTCCCTCGGCAATGTTATGGAATTTATTTCACTGGGGGAGTATCGTCTCCTTATGCTTAATTCACTACCTACACCTAAAATGTATGGTAGACTCGAAAAAAAACCTATGTACAAGCCTAATATTGGAGATATAATTTCTTACGAGTCTATATTATTTAAAAACCAACATTGTTTATGGAGGAGTCGACCAAACTTCATCAAAATTCATTGAATAACATCATGTTATGTCATTTTCATCAGATTTAAAATATTTATATAATCAAAGATTTTCTCAAATGTACCTCCATTGCTGCACTTGGAAAGGCTTTGGTTTTTGGTGTTATGAACAAGGAATACATGACTTAATCATCCAACACTCTCTTAAACCACATGATAAATACAACCTAAGATATGAAAGGCCCACTACCAAATCATCTACACATACCACATCCATACGTATCATGAATTAGAAAAATCACCATTAACTAAAACCGATGATCCCATGGACATTGATGACACCATTTCCATCCCACCTAACTTTTTTAGTCAATAATATTTCCTTAGATCCATTGAATTATCAATCCAATCATGTCATCAAGCATCTTCCTCTCATTTGGATAGAAATTATTGAATAAGATTCACCCACCATCAATTTTCTTTAACGTCACGATGATCAAGACATCTTATCCCAAAAGGGAGTAGGTGACAATTTCCTTCAAAAATCCTTACCACCCGATACATCAACCCTTATCAATGAATCCACCATCAACATTAACTTAGGAACCACTTAGGAACCCCACATAGTTAAAGTGGGCCAATCACTAAATCCACATGAATTAAATTATTTCACCAAATTCTTTCCTAAGTATAGCAAAACCTTTTCCTTGTAGTATAGTGAAATGCCACATATCGATCCAAATGTCGTTGTACATAACATCATCACTTATCCCAATGCTAAACCAGTCAAACAAAAACTCTGCAAGATGCATCCCCACATGGCTCTTCTCATCAAATAAGAGTTACGAGGTCTAATTTCTCATAATTTCATCATACCCATTGATTATCCACAATGAGTCTCTAACATTGTACCCATAACCAAAGCCTCGGGAAAGTTACGCATTTGTACCAAATTTTGAGATATTAACCTTTCTTTCACTAAGGATGACTTCTAATAACTGGACACAAAAATCTCTCCCTTATAGATGGATTTTTTGGTTATAATAAAATCCTTATCGCCATTGATCAACATGCCATGACATAAATATTCCATGATATTATCCACAAAAATATAAAATATTACGTTTATGATCTCTTAGGAAAAACTAAACAACTCATAAATCATCTCGTTGTGCTTGAATCAATCTTCATCGACTTATTCAAGATTTTTTCCATTGCCTTAACCCCACCAAGTATTTTTTGATGTCCTCACTGATAAACTCCTAGGGTTTATTATATCTATCCGAGGTATTTAAGTAGACCCAACCAAAATTAAAGTAATCATTAAAATGCCTCCTCCATAAAATCTCAAACAAATGCGTAGCCTTTAAGGTAAACTGTAGTCTATCCTACATTTCATACCTCAACTCTCAGCTCTTTTTCAACCTTCCCATCACCTTCTTCACAAATAAATTGATTTAAAATGGGATCTTAACTATCAAAAGGGTTTGAATAAACTAAAACATTATCTCTTATCTCCACTGTACTCACTCCTCCTCGTGAGGGGGAGCCTTTCTACCTTTACATATCTGCCTCAAATCACACCTTAGGAGCCATGATCACCCATCATGATGAACAAGTTCGTAAAAAATCTATTTATTACATAATTTGTACCCTCCATGAATATGAAACATGTTATACTACGGTTTAAAAACTATGTTGCACCTTATACTTTGTCACATCTAAGCTATGCCGAGTATCTCCTCAACCGCAAAACTTACATTGTCATTTGGTTTCAACCCACTCAAAACCATGGACTTTAAACCATATCGAGTGACCACATCACTCGATGGCTCATGCTTATGACTGATTTTAACCTTGAATTTATATCACAAAAATACATTAAAGGACAATACATCGCAAAACAACCTTCTTTAAAACACCCCTTCCTCACACACATCTTCCTTATGAACAATTTCCTAACCAATCTACTAATACTATCGATGAACATGACTTCACTCCTATGAAAATGACCCTCTTCTTCGACGGATCTAAATGGTAGAAAGGGGAGGGGCCGGTTTCATTATAATACCTCCTAGGGGATTCATATTCTGCTATCATTTAAATTTTTTGATGCCAGATTAAATAACCACTTGAGACCAAAGAAACAACCTAGGGTTAGCTAGAAAATTATGGAATAATTTTTTTTTATTAGAAGTGTCCACAACCAAGTTGCAAGACAACCGTTGCCACTGGCAGGTTCCGGAACAAAACCAATTTTACCAAAACACATGTTTCCTTTATTAACTAATATCAAGTTCACAAGGTTCCAATTTTAGGGTTAGATGTTTTAGTTAGGTTCAGGGAGTAATTTACCCCCATGCCTACTCTCTAGCAGCCTCAGAGTTTCAACTAGATTTTCCCAAACTTAACACTTCCAAAATTTCCCTAAACCATTCCCATTGGATAGGAAATTTTCTCACCTTTCCGGTGATATAAAGAAGTCCTCCTAACTCACAAAACTCAAGATATGAGTGGGTGGAGTTTTTAGGTCAAATTTTCCCCTAGGGGGACACATGTAGAGAGGTGCGAAAGCACCTTGATAGGTTAGGCGGGTCGCGGGCGTCTTGGGAATTTTACCATCACATGACACAAAGGCAAAATTTCTTCCATGCCTTTGCGGTTACCTGGAGGACACGTGTCAAGTCCTGGCACAAAGCGCGAGAGGGGAGGGAAGGGTGGAGAGGCGGGAGGAATTAGTGCCATTTCACTCAATGGAGGAAAAAAATGGAGAAAGGGACGTGTAGGTCCACGCACCCACCGAAGAAGAAAAGCCCGAGGTGGGTGCGGTGATGTAATGCCACGGGAATTTTTTTAAATATTTCCCAAAGCCGAAACCAGAAAGAAAACAAAGACATCCTCCCTCTCTGCTGCCACCCCAAGGTGCCATGTGGTACCTTCTCATTGGTTGTGGGCCGGTGGGTCTAAGATGAAAATTTTTCCAAAATTTTCAAAGGGTCTAAGGGTTGAAAAGAAACTGCCCTCCGTAGCTCCAAGAGGACACATGGCACCCTCTAATTCGCTACGGTATGGTGGAGGAAAAGGTGAAAAAATTTCCCAAGCCAAAATTTTCAAAAAACAAAAAAAAAAAAATTCTAAGGCAAAATGACGGCAAATTTTTGGGGTTGCGGGCCCAGCAGAAAATTTTCCCAAAGTTTTCCACCAAGGCGAAAAACTTCAAAGTGCCATAACTTGAGGTAGAAAGCTCAGCTTTTGGAAAACAAGGACTTTTTGGAAAGCTCTCGATGGCCTATTTTCACATAAAACATAAATTTTACTTTTCGGTAAGTTTTAAAGGGTCAATTTTGCAAAAATTATCTGTAGGCTTATAATTTGCAAGCTGGTAATTTCCAACTTTCAATTTTGATTAAATTCAGTTTCCTCCTTTACTCAACATGTCAAATAGACATGGAGGATTGATCTAGGGAGGGTTTAGAGTATTTTAGAGAAGTTGGTTTGTTCAATTGATTCAAAATTGTATTTTTTTCCAACAAGTGACAGAAAATGACTGTTAGAGGGATTGTTTTCAAATTAGCAATGGTTAAGTTGTTTTCTTGAGATTTCTTTGTCAATTTGGGTTCATTTGTGAACCAACATACTAAATTTTAACATCTCCAAGTTAATTAATGTGTGCAAGTTCAAACTGTTCTTTTTTATTAAAATGAATTGCCAGTATAAAGTTTATAATAGTGATCTTTCTCTTTTAAGTCTATATATCAATTTTTCATTTGAATGTGTATATAGTTTATAAACTAGTCCATTGCACTTGGTTATTTCTAAAAAATCATTTCCAAATGATATTTTTAAAACTCGATTTCCCAATTTGATATATTTCAAAAGAAGAAAATCAATATAATTCTCCCATGCGTATTTTATTTCCTTTGCAATTAAACAGAGATTCCATTCACAATAGTAATTCAATCACCATTTGATATTCCCATTTCAATTAACAAAATGTGAATAAGATATGATCTTACAATTCCTTTATTGATTTCAAAAGAAAAACATCTTTACATCAGTCAATGCCTAAATGTAATTAATAGAATTTTCAATTGGTTTCAAATACAGTTTACAAAATATACAACACTCTTTCACATTCCTTTTTCAAAATAGAGAAGAGAATATAAATTTTTACATTTCAAATTTCACTTTCAAAATTTCCTCATCAATACAAGAAACTTTTCATTACAATAATTATACATCTCATCCACTTCAAAGTGGGAAAGAATACAATAAAATTGCTCACAAGAAGGGAGTGTCAAGTGTACATTTCTTTGGCTCCAAAACGAAACATGCTTCATTTCTTTTTTTTTTTCTCCAAATTGATCACAACAAATAGGGGAAAGCCAATACTCTCCACCCAACCAAGACATCCAATGAAAGGAAAATATTTCCTTCATCATTAGCCCCGAGCATTTATTTTTGCAACACAATACAACACAAAACAAATAGCAGATTCACAATTGCATTTAGAAACATATCAAAGTAGAACTCGGGCTTGATCTTGCAAGCCAAAGGAGTGAGGCCTATGGGGAACCTACATATGCCTCCTAATTGGTAATTGGGAATCCACCAAATTTAGACCGCCAAGTAATTCATCACACACATTTCCTTAAGCCCCCACAAAGTAAGAAATTCCAGCTATTTCTTTTCCATGGTGGATCCCAAACCCAAACTCCTCCACAAAATTCTAATGCCAATGGCATTCCTTATGCCCCCAAAATAATTCCCCATAGCCTTCTCTTACACCTTCCCTAAGGTACTCTACCCAACCAAGAAACTAATAAAACAAAGCATGCATTTTCCACACAACACAAAAATAAAATAACATAAAATAAAATAACAACAAGTATGGTTGGTAACATAAATTTAGAGGCATGGGACAAGTTTTACTTGTCCCACAAGTCTCCAAAAACAGCCCCCAAGGTCAAATTCGAATTTCCATGGAGGTGGAGTATTTCATACTCTAAAATCTGACTTACACAAGCTCTTACAAATTAATTACAACAGCCAACAACTCTTATAATTACTTCCCATATCCCAATTTGATTTAATTAAACTTTAAACATATGATCTCTCACATTAATCTATCACAATTAATTAATTAAAAGAAGAGAACACATTACAAATAAAATACATACAACAATAAATAAACATTAACCATAATAATAAAATACACAACCCATGGTCACATATAAAGATGATCCCCCATGGGAATCTCTAACAAAACAACACACAACACAATAAAACAAGTTGCCATGGTGATCGTTTTGAATTCACCTAGAATTCAATTTTGGTTGGTCTCCAATTCCCCGATGTTTTGTTGTGATATTTTTAACTTGCAAAATACAAATACCTGCTTTGGCCTCGTGGCCATATTAGAACATCCAATATGATACAAAAATCACAAAAAATCAACTATACAATGAATCATAACAACATCAAAATCACTATTGCATCATTTGCATTTTTAATCAACAAATATATCTACATCATAAAATATTCATTTTCCAGATCAACTCATAATATCCAATTCACATGCCTGAAAAAAATCCATATCAATTAACATATCATCATCCATATATAAGGTGTCTCTAATACCCATCATGCATCATAATCATATCAAAATACACAATAATCCATAATCCGATTGTCTTTATGACATAATAAATCAAAATAGAGTAATGTCTCATAATGTAATCAACAATATCGGCATAAGAAGTAAAAGGTGTCAAAGGGAAGTGGGCACTACATCCCCATCCCCTTAGACTCAACTTCCTCCTAGAATTCACTAAAAAAATGTGGAAACTGTACTCGTAATGAAGTAGCATCCTCCCGGTAGGCTGCAATCTCGTCATATTTGTCCCACTACGGCCAAACCTAATCAAGCTTTCTACCTCGGAGGCCTAGGTTCCTGTGATCTAGGATGTTAATGGGCTCCACCATCACTTTCCCCTGATCTTGCACCTATAATGATGTCTAATCCAACACATGAGATAGATCTGCAATATATCTCCTAAGACACAATACATGAAACACATAATGTATGTGAGATAAGATGGGTGGTAATGTTAGATGTTAGGCCAAAGTGTCGATATGCTACAAAATCTCAAAAGGACCAATGAATATAGGAGCTAATTTAGAACCTTTTCCATAACAGATAGGGCTCTTGTGTGGCCTAACACGAAGGAACACCTTCATGCCCACATCAAAACTACAATCAATACTATCTTTGATCCACATACTTTACGCTGTCTGTGCCTCCTGTAATATCTACCCGATCAACACTACCTGCTACTCCATGTCATGTAGAAGAGATGATCCAAGATCTACTCTTTCCTCTAACCTATCCCACTAAGAGGTGTCCTACACTCTCTATCATACAAAGCTTTGAAAAGGATCCATGCCTATAGAACTCGAAAAATGTTATTGTGGGAAAAATCCACTAAGTACAGGTACTCCTCCCACTTAGACTACTAATCCATCACATACATCTTGAGCATATCCTCTAAAATTTGATTCACTTGCTCGGTCTTTCCATCTGTCTCGGGTGATATGTCATGTTGAAGTTGATCCTCGTCCCGAGGACATACTGCATGGTAGTCCAAAAGTGTGAAGTGTACAAAGGATCGCGGTCACAAATGATCTTCCATGGAATCCCATGCAACCTAAAAATCTCATCCAAATATACTTGTGCCACTACTCTAGATGTATAAGTGGTCTTCACTGGATAAAAGTGATCCACTTTTGTCAATTTATCAACCGTGACCATAATGGTGTCATGGTGATATCCCAACATCGGTATCCCAACAATGAAATCCATGGAAATGGTGTCTCACTTCCATTCTGATATGACATGAGGATAAAGAAGTCCTACTGGATTCTTATGCTTAGCCTTAACTCTTTGGAACTCTAAACACCATGACACAAACTGGGCCACGTCTCTATGAATTCCTCTCTAATGATACAACTATCACAAACTAGCGTGCATCTTCTTCATCCCAGGATGGGCTGAATAAGGTGCATGATGTGCCTCTACCAAGATGTCCTACCTCAAGCCTCCATCTCTAGGAACATATATCCATCCTTTATTCCTGAGAAGACCATCTACCTCTAAGGAAAAACCATCAAACTTCCCTTGAGGGTCTCGTGACTCGATCTCTACTGCGTCTTTGCATGTGTAAGAAGGCTGTTTGCAAAGAATCTGCTTCGTAAATATGTACTCATTGAGGTGGCCATAGCCACATGCCTCCATCTCGCTTTGAGAGTGTCTACTACCACATTCTCCTTCCCCTTCACATGTTTAATCTCCTTTTCATACTCACAAAGTAACTCCATCCAACATTCCTAATGAGCGTTGAGATTGGGGTGTGTGAAGAGGTGGCGAAGACACAAATTGTAAGTCATAAGTGTGAATCTCCATCTAAGAAGAAAACATCTCCATCTAACCAAATCATGCACAACTATCATAAGCTCAAGATCATGGGTAGGATAATTAAGTTCATGATCCTTGAGTTTGTGAGACTCAAAAGCTACTACTCGCCATCCTACATCAATACACCTCCAAGCCCCTAACCAAGCATCCATGCAAACAAATAACTCACCCTATAGATCGAGCACTTTGTAAGAACAAGTGTTGAAGTTAGGCACTCCTTCGGTGTCAGAAGGCCTACTCACATCTGTCCAGACAACCAAACAAACTTCTTCCCTTTCCTCTAAAGGGAAGTGATAGGGTGCACTGATTTGAGAGAAGTCTGAACAAATCTCTGGTAGTATCCTACTAATCCCATGAAGCTGCACACCTCGGCCACTATAGTGGGTGTTGGCCAATCCATAATAGCTCTAATCTTGGAAGGATCGATGGCAATTCCTTCCCCAAAAATGATATGACCCAAATACGCACCTCGGTCGAAAGAAAGCACACTTCTCCAAGTTCCCGTAAAGATCTGCTCATGCGAGACACTAAAAAACCTGGTGAAGGCGCCCCTTGTGCTCCTCATGTTGTAATTCCCAGTTAAAAAACCCACTTGAGAATCATGAACCACCTAGGTTTAGTTAGAAAATTATGGAATAATTTTTTTAAAGGTGTCGGAGTTGTGACCCAAAGTCTCAAAGACAAATAAATTCAACTGATAACCTTTCCCATTATAATGATTACTGATTTCACATTATAAAGCAATAAATGTAATAGGTCCACACCTAGCTCAAATCTCTCTAAGGATTAATTTAATTACTAATTTCATTGACATTTTAGCTAAAGATTTCCTGATTAAATTTTAGGGTTAAGGGACCCAAAACAATTAAATACCCTAGGTATTTAATTCCACAAGATCAGGATAGGAGCAAGGTTAATTTACAGAGAGAAAGGAAAACACATTTAAAATCAACAGAGCAAGGTCTCCCTTACCCACTCCCAGAACTTGTTTTAGAGTGTCTACCACCAAGTTGCAAAGCAACAGTTGCCACAGATAGGTTCCAGAACAACTCAAATCCACAAGAACAAACTTCTCTTTTATTAACAATTCTCAGAGGTCACAAGGTCCAAAACTTAGGGCTAGAAGTTTTAGTTAGGTTTAGGGAGAAATTTTCCCCCATGCCTGCTCTCTAACAGGCTCAGAACTTCAACTAGATTTTTCTTCTACTAAACACTTCCAAAATTTCCCTAAACCATTCCTAATGGATAGGAAATTTTCTCACCTTTCCATTGATATGAAGAAGTCCTTCTAACTCCTTATAGAACTCAAGTTACGAGGGGACAGAGTTCCTAGGGCATTTTTTCCCCAAAGGGACATGTGGCAAGAGAAGGCGGAATACACCGTGGGCGGTTTAGCGGGTCACAGAGCGACATTGTGAAAATTTCAAAATGTAGGCTCAAGGAAAAAAAATGTTCCGCACCCCCATAGGTCCCCGGGAGGACACATGTTGAGTCCAAACCTCAAGCGGAGGAGGGAGAAGGGAAGAGCGGGGTGGCGGGTTGGTTCAGCACTTTGTGCTAAACGAAGGGGAGAAGGGGAGGAAAAAGGTGCATGGGTCCGCACACCCGTGAAGGGACAGAGTCCGAGAGGAAGGTGGGGAAGCGGGCCACGGAAGGAATTTAAGAATATTTCCCAAGCCCAAAACTATAAAACAAAAAGGAGAAAGAAGGTCCGCCCTCCCATCTCCACCCCCAATGTGCCACGTGGCATGCCCCCATTGGCCGTGGGCCGGCGGGGTCAAAAGAAAGTTTTTTTCCAAAATTTTCAAAAAAACTCAAAGGGAAAAAAGTTTCCGCGCCTCCATTGCTACCCTCATGGGGACACGTGGCAGCCTCTGATTGGCTATGAGGCAGGCGGAGGGAAAAGTCAAAATTTTCCCAAGGTCCAAAATTTCTAAAATTTTTCCTAAGGCCAATAGATGGGAAATTTTTGGCTTGCGGGCCCGCCAGGGAAAATTTTCCCAAATTTTCCTGCCCAAGCTCAAAAATTTCAAAGTGCCATAACTTGAGCTAGAAATCTCAGTTTTGGGAAAACAAGGACTTTTGGAAATATCTCAATGCCCTCTTTGCACAGGAAGCATAAATTTAACTTTTTTTTAAGTTATTAAGGGTAAATTTTTCAAAAAGGATCTGCAGGCTTTTAATTGTGAACTGGCAATTTTCTAACTCCTTATTTTGGTAAAATTAGAACTCCTCCTCCAATCAACATGTCAAACAGGACATGGATGATCATTCTATGGAGGGTTTAGAGTGTTTTAGGGAAGATCAATTTGTCTAATTTATTGAAGTTGTATTTTTCCGATAGTAGACGGGAAAAATAGTTGTAAAAGCTTTAAATTGAATTTTATTAAGTCTTAGAGGTTCATTCTTGACTTTTTTTGTAAATTTGAGTTCCTTAAGTATTCCTAAGTATGAATTTCAAGGTTTCATATCTTGTTGCTTTTTGTAATTATGAACTATTCATTTTTACTAAAACATGGATTGCTAGAATGAAGTATATTACAGTGAACTGTTTCTTTCAATTGGAATATCAATTTTGTGATTTAAATGTGCATATGATCCCTAACTTAGTCAAATACATTGCTTATTAAATCATCCGAGATAATTCTAAATGAAAAAGCATTTATGATTTCAATTTAAATACACATTTTGCAAGGAAAGTAACATTTGTCTTTCATTTCATACGCATTCATCTTTCTTTTTCTTCTTCTTTTCAAACAACAGTCTCATTTTCTTGACAACAATTTCAATCCAGATACATTACTATCTAGAACACTACTTCAATTATTTATTGATAATCCAGAACAACTTTACAACTTATCACTTTTCCCATTTGATTTGGTTTCAAATTACAAAATACAAAGTATGGAATATCATTTACATTTTCTTTCCAAAACCAAAACAGAGAAAGTATAATTCTTCTTTTACATTTCTCAATTCAAATTCAACTTCCATTTACAATGCAACAACTTCACATTACAACATTTATACACTCATCCACGCAAGGTGGGAAAGGTTACAATGAATTACTCAAAGGAAAATGACTATCAAACTATTTTCTTCTTGCTCCAACAATAACATGTTTGTTCTTCCATCTTTTCATATTTATCACAACAAGGAAGGAGGAAAGGCGACACTCTCCACCCAACCAACACATCTAATAAGAAGGAGAAGCCATCCTTCCTCATTGGCCCCAAGTGCCTACCATATTGAAATAAATAATGAGAGACAACTCATGGAAACAATGGCTTCTACCATAAATAAGTAGCATTCTTCACATTGCATTCGACAATAAGGAAATACAGCCCAAGAAAGAACAACGGTTCACAACTGCATTTGAAATCATTCACACAACGCATAGGCTTGATCAAGCAAGCCAACAAGAGTAAGAAATATGGGAGCTCCTTATGCCTCCCAATTTGGAATTAGACATCCACCAAAATGCATACCACCAATAACAATATCAAACCTATAAACCTTGTATCTCCCAACACCTCCTTATCCTCCCCCAAGTTTATCCCTTATGCCCCCAAAAGTAAGAAATGTAAGGAATTTCTTTTCCAAGGTGGATCCCAAACCAAAAATCCCTCCACAATAAAATAGTGCCATTGGCAATCCCTTATGCCCCCATATAAAATCCCCATAGTCTTCTCCTACACCATGCCCTAAGAAATCTACGTAACCAACCAATAACACAAACACATACACCATTTAAACATGCATGCAAGAGAATGAAAACATTTAAAACACAACTCAAGATGCCTACCTCTCCATAATGGAGTTTGTTCCAAGCTCACAATATTTCCACAATGTCAAAGTATAGTAAAAAACCAGCAAATTATAAGCATGCAAAACGACTCCAAGCTTCCTCTATAACAAGCTCCAAAACAACAACAAAAAAATGCACCCCTAAGAGGAAAATAACAAAGTTTCAACAACCTCAAATGATCAAGAAGCTTTGAATTTAAAGGAGAGGGAAGAGGAGTTGATTATGTGGATCCATGTGGGATGCCACATCATTCTTCCTCAACCCCAAGAGGAAAGTCAACATGCTCACCAAATCACAATAAATAAAATGACAAAATGACTTACACACTTCAAAATGACCCATACTCCAAAAGGACTGAATTAAAAATATGTAAGGGAAGTGCAATTAAAACTTACATATTTTCACTTCAAAATGCATTATAAATGCCTAAATTTAACCTCTAAACCATAGGCATGGTTGGTGGATCATTTTAAGAGGTGTGGGACAAGTTTAACTTGTCCCACAAGCCTCCAAATTTGGCCTCCAAGGACAAATTCGAATTTCATAAAAGATGGAGTGCTTGACCTTCCAAAATCTGCCTTACATGACTCTTACAAATTTCTTACACATTAACTTACACACTCTTCCAACATTAATATTTAAAATCAAAAAATAATTAATTACATTCCATATCCCAATTTAAATTTAATAAAAGTTTAACTATATGACTCTCACATTAAAACTATCACATTTAAAATAAATTACAAGAAGAAACACATTACAAAATGAAATACATACCACAATAATAAAAGGAACACATAAAAACACATATCCCATGGTCACATATAGTGGAAATCCCCCCATGGGAAATCCTAACATAACTCAACACATAAACAAACAACACAGTTGCCATGGTGACCTTGTTGAATTCACCCGAATTTCAATATGGTTAGTCTCCAGTCCCCGACATTGTTGTGATTTTTAACCTACAAAAATGCAAATGCCTTCTTCGGCCTCATGGCCATATCGAACATCTAAAATGATATAAGTGACATCTCAAGATCATCTAAACATATGAATCACAACAATATCAAGAATTCAACATTTCCATTTTTAATTAAATAATTAACTATATCATTACCAATAATCTACCATACTAGGTCTACTCAAAATATCCAATGCCACAAGTCGAAATCAACATCCATAATATGTCCATGTCAAATAGTATATCATCAACCACGTATAAAAATGTCTCTAGTAATCATCATGCCTAATGTAATCGAATCCGATCAATAATAATCCATGATCTAACATCTAACCGTCATCATTTGAAATAAAACATAATTGTGTCCATAATACGATTAATAGTATAAAAAATCGTATCTAAAAGTGTCAAAGGGAAGTGGGAACTACACACGTGTACGTGAGTATATCAAAATTTCATCTAGGAAGAT
Organism: Taxus wallichiana var. yunnanensis; assembly: GCA_018340775.1. Taxonomy (NCBI): domain Eukaryota; kingdom Viridiplantae; phylum Streptophyta; class Pinopsida; order Cupressales; family Taxaceae; genus Taxus; species Taxus wallichiana. The sequence goes on along the minus strand of CM031235.1, from coordinate 36,088,621 downwards.
GAGCATGAAGTGATCTAAGAAGGTCCCAAATACCCCATTCATAAAACTCATAAACATCGCGGAGCATTCGTCAAACCAAAAGGCACCACCGAGAACTCATAGTGCCCATATCTCATATAGAAATTAGTCTTATGAATGTCCACCTCAAAGATTCTAACTGATGGTAACCTGACTTAAGATCAATCTTAGAGAAAATTGTGGCTCCCTTCATTTTATGAAACAATTCATCAATATGAGGAAGAGGATAACAATTCTTAATCCTTACCTTGTTCAACTGGTGGTAATCAATACAAAACCGCATGAAGGATCCATCCTTCTTCTTCATAAAGATCACTAGTGCACCCCAAGGGGATACACTAGGATGGATAAGGACCTTCTCCAAAGGTCCTCGAGTCTACAACTTGAGCTTATATAGCTCGGGGTGGTCATCCGAGAAGGTGCTCGTGAGATAGGCTCTGCTCTAGAACTAGGTCTATATGAAAATCAATCTCACGTGGGGGTGGTAACCCTAGTAGCTCCCTGGAAAGACATCGAAAGACTCTCTCAAGATGGGATGATCATATAGAAATGGTCCACTAGACCCATCCTCTGATCTTTCACTAACTTTAACAACATACATCTGATAACCCTATCGCACACACCGCTTAAGCTACATAGTGGAGATGGTGCAAATGGAAATAGGTCTCGTGACCCCTGAGATCACCGACTCAACTCCTAAATCATCTACACAAGATATAGTCTTATGATAACAATCCATCTTGGCCATGTGTGTAGCTAACCAATCCATACCTAAAATGACTCCATACGAGCCCAAAGGAATGATACAAAGATCGAAGGTGGTGGTAAAGGTCCCAAATCCACTACACACTCCTTAACTAAGGAATATATAGAGATCTTGGCTCAGAAGCCATCTCGACATCCCAACTAAGACCCTACCTAATCGCCACCACCACTGCATCGCTCTACGAAAGATGGTGAAATGAATTAATCATAAGAATAAGAATCAAACAATATAGAGATAGGAATACCACCAATGCTACCTCTGGTCTCAATGATTGTACTCTTAGGCTCTACCTGGTGGTTCTCAAATGCTGCATAAATCCTATGGTTATGTCCCATGTCACCAATAGTCGGCTCGACATCTGTCTTACCCTTGTTGTTAGGGTTACGTGGGTAATCTCTCAAAAATTTTATAGTAACTCCACAACCAAAACATCCCCTTGATCCACCCCAATGATTAGTACCTCCAGTAGGTACCCTAGAAGTCTATGGTGTGGATCTTGATGATCCAACTACGATGCTTGTGGCCTCTGTTGGTGAGCTCCTGTTGATTGAGTTCTACGTCCATTGTGTCTGATGGGACCCCTAGGAGGAGGCCCCATACTCTGACCTCTCTGTGCATTAGCTCTCTGTGGAGGTCTATGATGTGGGTGAGACTACTACTACTATTGTGGCCTAAAGTATGATTGTGTTGTACCCTAGCCACCACGAGGAAGAGGTACTAAACCTCTCGATCTACCATCCTACATTTGTTGTATATGGGTCTTGACTCAATCTCTAGCCTGGCTGGGTAATACCCCAAGTGTCCTATGTAATATAGGCCTTCTCAAAGGCCTCAACTAATTTTTTTGGATAGTGAATCCACACTGCACTTCTAATATTTAAATTCAGGCCTTGGATGAACCTGTGAATCCACACCTACTCATCCTGCATATACTCTACACACTAGAGTAGATCCAAAAATCTACTCTCGTACTCTGCTATAGAAAGAGAATCCTGTTGAAGGTCATGGAACTCATAAATCATCTGCTGGATGAACCTTCATGATAAATACCTTCTCTTGAATCTCTCCTCAAATAGATCCTAGGTCACTGTCTCTGAATCTACATGGAGATTCTACTCCTCTGTCCTCCACCACACTCTTGCTCCATCCCTCACTAGATGGATCACAACAAGAGCTTTCATGTTGCTAGAACAAGGACAAAGATTAAAGTAACCTCTCAATATCACTAGTCAGGCCTCTTCTTGAAATCCACCTGTGTCACCCAAGTAATGTGAGGGTCAAAGCTTTAGGATCTCCTTGATGTGATCTGTAGCTATGGTCTATCAGCTTCTAGGTCTCTCTGGACACTCATCCCTAAGCCTAGGGCTCAGAGTCCTCTCTCTGTGCTCTGGAACTCTGTCACCCTATGTCCTAGGTGGTGACTCTTCTCTGGTTGAGTCCGCATGGTATTTCTATCTTCTATGCTCCTCATTGATTCGAGGAGATACCTAACCCTTGATATAAGGAGCTCTATCATGACTAGCTACATGTCCTCCACCTAATCCTCTATGTAAAGCAGCATTGACATCCTGAAGGGTCTATACAATCTGAGGTAGAATGGTTGCTTTACACCCCGATGGTGGTGGTGGTGGTGAGTTTGAGCCTTTGTGAAGGTTCCTCTCACTCTTTATGAGCCTCCTACATAGACCAAAGTGAGATTTAGTTCATTTTGTTAAGTTTATACAACTTCCATGTTTACTAAAATATATAAATTCTTGCTAAGTTGTTTTCTAGATTTAAAGTGTGCTAGGTTTAAGTTTTCATGTATCAAGTTTTCTAGTGCGTCCAATGGTCCAATCCTTTGAACCACTACTTTGATACCAAACTGTGATGCTGATTAAACAACCACTTGAGACCAAAGAAACAACCTAGGGTTAGCTAGAAAATTATGGAATAATTTTTTTTTTTTTGAAGTGTCCACAACCAAGTTGCAAGACAACCGTAGCCATTGGCAGGTTCCAAAATGAAACCAATTTTACCAAAACACATGTTTCCTTTCTTAACTAATATCAAGTTCACAAGGTTCCAATTTTAGGGTCGATGTTTTAGTAGGTTCGGGCGTAATTTACCCCCATGCCTACTCTCTAGCAGCCTCAGAGTTTCAATTTTCTTTTTCCCAAACTTAATGCTTTCAAAATTTTCCTAAACCATTTCCATTGGATAGGAAATTTTCTCACCTTTCCAGTGATATAAAGAATTCCTCCTAACTCCTTACATAACTCAAGATATGAGCGGGTGGAGTTTTTAGGTCAAATTTTCCCCTAGGGGGACACGTGTCAAGAGGTGGGGAAAGCACCTTCAACGAGTTAGTGGGTTGCGGGGTGGCTTAGGGAAGTTTTCCCATCATGCAACACAAAGGAAAAAGTTCTTCCACACCTCCGCGAGTCCCTGGAGGACACATGTCAAGTCCTGGCGCAAAGCGGGAGAGGGGGAGGGAAGGGCGGAGCGGTGGGAGGATTTAGTGCAATTGCGCCCAACGGAGGACAAAAAGGGAGAAAGGGACATGCGGGTCCACATGCCCATGGAAGAAGAAAAGCCCGAGGTGGGGGTGGTGATGCGGGGCTGTGGGAAAATTTGTTAAATATTTCCCAAAGCCAAAACAAAAAAAAAAAGGGGTCCTCCCTCCCTATTGCCACCCCAAGGTGCCACGTGGCACCTTCTCATTGGCTGCGGGGCGGGGCTAAGATGGAAAATTTTCCAAAAATTTCAAAGGGTCTAAGGGTTGAAAAGAAACCGCGCCTCCGCCATAGCTCCAAGAGGGCACGTGGAGCCCTCTGATTGGGTCAGGCTGGGCATGGCGGAGGAAAAAGTGAAAAATTTCCCAAGTCAAAATTTAAAAAAATAAAAATTCTAAGGCAAAACGACGGAAATTTTTGGGGTTGCGAGCCCACCAAGGAAAATTTTCCCAAATTTTCCCGCCAAGGCACAAAAACTTCAAAGTTCCATAAATTGAGCTAGAAAGCTCATTTTTGGGAAAACAAGGACTTTTTGGAAAGCTCTCGATGTTCTCTTTGCACAAGAAACATAAATTTTACTTTTTGATAAGTTTTTAATGGTAAATTTTGCAAAAAGGATCTGCAGGCTTATAATTTGCAAGCTGGTAATTTCCAACTTTCAATTTTGATTAAATTTGGTTTCCTCCTTTACTCAACATGTCAAACAGACATGGAGGATTGATCTAGGGAGGGTTTAGAGTATTTTATAGAATTTTGTTTGTTTAATTGATTAAAAATTGTTTTTTTCCAACAAGTGACACAAAAACGGCTGTTAGAGGGATTTTTTCAAATTAGCAATGGTTAAGTTGTTTTCTTGAGATTTCTTTGTCAATTTGGGTTCATTTTTGAACCAACATACTAAATTTTAACATCTCCAAGTTAATTAATGTGTGCAGGTTCGAACTGTTTTTTTTATTAAAATGAATTGCCAGTATAAAGTTTATAACAATGATCTTTCTCTTTTAAGTTTGTATATCAATTTTATCATTTAAATGTGTATATAGTTTCTAAACTAGTCCATTGCACTTAGTTGTTTCTAAAAAATCATTTCCAAATGATATTTTTAAAACCTGATTTCCCAATTTGATATATTTCAAAAGAAGACAAGCAATATAATTCTCTCATGTGTATTTTCTTTCCTTTGCAATTAAACAGAGATTCCATTCACAATAGTAATTCAATCACCATTTGATATTCCCATTTCAATTACAACAATGTGAATAAGAGATGAACTTGCAATTCCTTTATTGATTTCAAAAAGAGAAACATATTTACATCATTCAATGCCTGAATGTAATTAACAGAATTTTCATTTGGTTTCAAATACAGTTTACAAAATATACAACACTCTTTCACATTCCTTTTTCAAAATAGAGAAGAGAATATAACTCTTTACATTTCACATTTCACTTTCAAACTTTCCTCATCAATACAAGCAACTTCTCATTACAATAATTATACAAATCATCCACTTCAAAGTGGGAAGGAATACAATAAACTTGCTCACAAGAAGGGACTATCAAACTGTACATTTCTTTGGCTCCAAAACAACAACATGCTCCATTTATTTATTTATTTTCTCCAAATTGATCACAAAAATAGGGGAAAGGCAATGCTCTCCACCCAACCAAGACATCCAATGAAAGGAGAAGCCTTTCTTCATCTTTTGCCCCCGAGCCCCAACTGACCAAGATACATTAAAAGATACAATTCAACCATGGCAATAACAAGCTTCCACAACACAACATTCCTTCACACACACATTTATTTTTGCAACAAAAAGCAATACAAAACAAACAGTAGTTCACAACTACATTTAGAAACACATCAAAGTAGAACTCAGGCTTGATCTTGCAAGCCAAAGGAGCAAGGCCTATGGGGGAAGCTACTTATTCCTCCCAATTGGGAATTAGGAATCCACCAAATACAAACTGTTAAGTAATTCATCACACACATTTCCTTATGCCCCCACAAAATCCCTCCTTATGCCCCCACAAAGTAAGAAATGTAAGCTATTTCTTTTCCATGGTGGATCCCAAACCCAAACTCCCTCCACAAAATTCTGATGCCAATGGAATTCCCTTATGCCCCCCACAATAATTCCCCATATCCTTCTCCTACACCTTCCCTAAGGCAGTCTACCCAACCAAGCAACAAATAAAACAAAGCATGCATTTTCCACACAACACAACAAGAAAATAACAAAAATAAAAGAGAGTTAAATTCCTACCTCTCCATGGTTACTTTACTTCCAAACAACAAGCTTTCCAAGACAATAACATAGCTCCAAATAGCAAGCTTCAAATTCCAAACATAGCCCAAAACAACAACCTCCCAAGCATGCAAAGTTATCTCCAAAACTTTCTTCAAAAGCAAGAGCTCCCACAAGAAAATGCGCCCCCAAGGAAGAATGCAAAAAGGTTCAACAACCCCAAAACAAGAAGAGAGTTTGAAATATATAGAAGGGGGAAAGAAGAGGATGATGTGGATCCATGTAGGATGCCACATCACACATCCTCTCAAATCAACACAAAAGACAAAATACAAAATCCAAAATCCAACGCTTAATAAAGAGGTGGGTGAAGAATGACAAGTTACTTGTACACTCCAAAACAGCCCACACCTCAAGGGACAAGCTGTTAAATTAAAATGTAAAAAGTGCAATTAAAAACATGCACATGATTTATAAAATTCATTATAAAAATCACCAATCACTTCCCCAACCCTAAGTATGGTTGGTAACATAAATTTAGAGGCATGGGACAAGTTTTACTTGTCCCACAAGTCTCCAAAACAGCCCCCAATGTCAAATTCATATTTCCATGGAGGTGGAGTATTTCATACTGTAAAATATGACTTACACAAGCTCTTACAAATTAATTACAACAGCCAAAAACCCTTATAATTACTTCCCATATCCCAATTTGATTTAATTAAACTTTAAACATTTGATCTCTCACATTAATCTATCACAATTAATTAATTAAAATAAGAGAACACATTACGATTAAAATACATACAACAATAAATAAACATTAACCATAATAATAAAATACACAACCAATGGTCACATATAAATATGATTCCCCCATGGGAATCTCTAACAAAAAACACACAACACAATAAAACAAGTTACCATGGTGACCGTGTTGAATTCACCTAGAATTCCATTTTGGTTGGTCTCCGATCCCCGATGTTTTGTTGTGATATTTTTAACCTGCAAAATACAAATACCTCCTTTGGCCTCATGGCCATATCAGAACATCCAATATGATACAAAAATCACAAAAAATCAACTATACAATGAATCACAACAACATCGAAGTCACTATTACATCATTTACATTTTTAATCAACAAATATATCCGCATCATAAAATATTCATTTTCCAGATCAACTCATAATATCCAAATCACATGCCTGAACAACATATAATATCAATTAACATATCATCATCCATATATAAGTTGTCTCTAATACCCATCATGCATCATAATCAAATCAAAATCCACAATAATCCATAATCTAGTGTCTAACACAGATACTAAATCAAAACATAGTAATGTCTTATAATGTAATAAAAAGTATCGGCATAAGCATCAAAAGGTGTCAAAGGGAAGTGAGCACTACAAACTTAACTTTGAATTTAATAATAACATGGCAGAATACGAAGCTTTAATCATGGGTCTTACAACTACTATTCTACTAGGTGTTCACATATTATAAATCTATAGAGACTCACAACTCATCATCAATAAAATCAAAGGATAATATCAATGTAAAAATGAAATCTTACAAAAATATAAATCCAATGTTGATTTTCTCCTTGGATCCTTTGATCATTACACCATCCAAACCATTCCACAATACTCTAATAATTTTGCATATATTATGGCCTCCTTAAGAGCCCCCATTCCTTTATCAACTAAGGAATCAACCAAAAATCCCAAACTATCTATATTCATTCAAATATTAGATCACCCCTCACATCAAAATGAACTCCCTCCTATCGACATTATTGACACTCATCTAAATGACCTATGGTATTCTAAAATATTCGACTATATTTTATAATCTTAAATTACCTTTGATTAATCATGAAATGTTAAATGATTATTCCTCCAACGTGCCACTTGTTATGTCATCATAGGTGGTATATTGTATAAATGTGGCTTTGATGGCCTCCTATTAAGATGTCTTAAGTATCACAAATCTATCAAAGAAATCCAAGAAGTCCATGACGACATATGTGGTGGACATTTCAATGGTAACATTATCACTAAATATGTCTTACAACTCGGTTATATTTCACCGATTATCAATCAATATTATTTTGTGTTTGTCAAGAAGTGTGTCAAATGTCAACAACATTATGATCTCATCCATGTTCCCATTTAATACATGCAACCTATTCATGATCTATGACCTTTCTCACAATGGGGATCAAACCTCATTGACACTGTCAATCCTAAATCATTTCAACAACATCATTCAATCATCACAGCTATTGAATACTTTACAAAATGGGTTGAGGCCATCCCCTTAACTTCAACTAAAGAAAATCAAATCATCAATTTCATTTATCAATACATCATATGCCACTTTGGTGTCCCTCATAAACTTGTCACAGATAATGGAAAATATTTGAAAACAAAGATGTCAAGAAAATTTTTGACACCTTCAACATCAAACTTAGTTTTTCATCACCATACTATCCCCAAGAAAATGGACAGGATGAATCCTTTATCAAGACACTTACTACATTTCTCATGAAAACAGTGGATGAAGCATGCACGAATTGGCATCTCCAAATCCCATTTTCTCTTTGGACCTATCGAACTATCATATGTACCCCTATAGGTATTACACCCTTCTCACTAGTCTATAGCTACGAGGTGGTTATACCACTTGAAGTTCAAATTCCATCACTCTGTGAATCACTGGAAGACTTTATTCCCAAAAAATAATATCGACAAGACCATTTGAAATGATTAGAATTATTAGATGAAAAAATTTTAATGGCCCTTGAACATCATCAAGTCTATTAATAATGTATCAAAGACACATATAATAAACATGCAAAATAATGTGACTTCAAAATTTGTAATATTGTTCTCAAGGAAAATCAAAATGTCACTACTTTATAATGGAGTAAATGTGGAAAGTTTTCCCCTAATTGGATTGGTCCATATGTTATCACTCACAAGTATGGGTTAGGAGATTATCATCTAGCCTCCCTTGGCGGTACACCTAAAAAGAAACTTCTAAATTCCTTACACTTTTGGCCTTTCTACTATTAAATTTTGACCATTATGACAGTAGTTTCATTTAAAGAACTTAGTCCTCCATCAACTCACCATAATCATATAGTAATGATTGAAAGCATATGGTCTTCCATCACTATCCTAAAAACATTAAAGATGATCACCACAGCTCTTTCAATTACATCTTTCATATAGACAAGTTCCTTCTTAGTGGGAACCCCAAAATCATTACATCTTCATACCTTGTACCAACTACAAAACATTTCATGGAGGTATGTATGTGTAGGTCATGTACACATCTCTTTTCCCCTCTTTAAAACAGTCTATTAGGGTCTTTCCCTCATCTCAAAATAAAAATTCAAAAAAATCTATGGATGCTTCCTATCAAAATTCAAATAATAATAGACTGATCCCTCGAAGGACAACTATTCAAAATAATATTGTCAAAATAAAAAGAAAAGTAGACTGATCCCTCGAAGGAAAACTACCAGTCAAATATAGACTGATCCCTTAAAGGATGGATATTTCTATAAAATTCAAAGTAAAAATTGTAGACCACTCCCCCAAAGGATGGATACTTATGTAAAAAGGATTCTGCATTGATCAGCCTTAAAAATATCAAATATCAAAAACATCCTAGGAAATATTCCAACATTGATCAACTTCCCATCAAGTGAACTTCTGTGTCGATCATTTTACGTCAAGAATATGTATAGTTGGGGCATACCTCTAAGAATTTGTTGAAAAGGAGAACCCTCCTTCCCACATTAACCTACACATGCAAAAACTCCTTTCATGTCCTAGGAAGGTACATCTCATCACTTCACCTCTATAGCAAAGATCCCATGTGTAACTACCCACTAATAGTCTCATTTTAACATTGTTAAAGGATAAAAGTGCAAGTGCTTTCACATATCATACCCATCACGTATGTATCAAATCCATATTTAAGTAATCATTCCATTTTTACTCCTTTTAGAGTTTTTTTGGATAAATTTGGATCACATCTAAAGTCACAACCTTCTCAATACATCACCATCCAAATCACATAAATATATAAATTACATTAACATTCACATCACATAAATATTTCATCCCATGAACATCAATTAAAAACATTAAAAAATATAAAAAACATACAACAAGACACATCACAAGACAACTATATCATCATATCATATAATCAAATTCTCAAAATACATCATCAAATAGTCCCCCACTCCATCTATCAATAAATATGTATCAAAGGATTGATAAAAATGAGCCTTATATTTATAAAAATATAACACAACTATCCAAAGAAAATGAATATCACTAAGAAATACACTAGCTCAAACAACACTCCCATCACCCTCCTGTATGCTTCCACTAACATCCTCTCCTCCAACAACTTGTCAAGGTGTTTGACCCACACTCCTCGCACTACCACTTAGAAATTCTCCTTGTTGTGCCATATAATCAGCATATAGAACTGCATTATACAAATCACCATATCCTTGAAAGGGAGTTATTCATGGCCCTAATGGCATTTGGACTATGGAGTTTGATGGAAGCTACTCTTCAACTGGTTTTTGGGCTGGTGTGGTGTTGACATCTATAGAAGGGAACATTCATCCTTTCTCCTTCAAGCTCTATTTTGAAAATAAAAACAATACAACTAAATATGAGGCACTCATACTAGGATTGAGCATGGAAAAAGAGATGGGAGTGAAGAATCTTTGTGCTCATGGTGATGTAGAGATGATAGTGAAATAGGTCAGAGATATTTTTCATGTCAAGAATAAGAGATTGAAACATTACAGGAATCTTGTCTGGGATTCCATTGAGTTTCTTGACACTTTCTTTATTGAAGATATGCCAAGAGAAAGGAAGACTAGAGCTGATTCTCTAGCTATCTAAAGATCATTTTTGATTCCTCACCTAGATTTCTCTCAGGAGAAATTTATCATTGAAATGATTCATAGGCCCAACATATCAGATAATGTAAATAACTGACAATTTTTCAATGATGATCAGCATTTTCTCTCTTTCTTGGAGCTTAGGGATAATTTCAACCAGTTGTATTTTTAAGGAAGTGAGACCTTTCCTAGAGAGTTTGTATCCTCTAATGAAGGGGATATCAATGAAGAGACAGATCAAGATGGTTGTATCAAATTGAAAGGTAACAAGATCCCTAAAGGGCTGGTGAGTTTGGAGGACCTGTTTGATAAGCATGATAGGTACATTAAGTCTTAATCTTTCCAAGGAGCTCGGCATTTTTTGAGCGTGAAAATTTTTATATTGGGAGTCTTGATGAACCTAATATGGTAAACATTGGGAAATTTTACACTCATGAGGAGGATAAAAAGGTAGCAAATATACTTTAAATGTATGCATATGTCCTTACCTATTTGTATGATGATATCAAGGCTTTCTAGCCAAAGGAGATGCAACACTTTATCCCTCTGAAACCTGGGATCAAACCGTTCAAGCAAAAACAAAGGCAATACAATCCCAAGGTTGTTGGCACTATTTTCCAGGAGATTTAGAAGTTGCTAAAGGAAAATATCATCTTTCCTATACACCATTCAACGTGGATTTCCAACATTGTGCCTGTCAGGAAGAAGAATGGTGAGATTCGCATCTGTGTGGATTTCAGGAATTTGAATCAGGCTTCTTTGAAGGACAACTATCCTCTTCCCATGATGGATCAGGTTTTGCAAGTTATTACAGGCTCTAAGATGTTATCTATGTTGGATGGATTCTTTGGATACAATCAAGTGGAGGTCAGTACCCCAAATCAACACAAAACTGCCTTCACTACTCCTTGGGGCACTTTTACTTACAACACAATACCTCTTGGTCTTATCAATGCTAGTGAAACTTTTCGAGGGAAATGGACTTGGCTTTTCATAGTTTAAAGGGAAAGTGTGTGGTTGTGTACCTTGATGATTTGACTATTTTCTCTAAAACAAGGGCAAACCACTTTTAACATCTTGAAGTAGTCCTCCAGAAGTGCAGAGAGCATGGAGTCTCTCTTAATCCAAAGAAGTTTGTCTTTTGTGTCACTGAGGGAAATTTTTTGGGGCACATTGTCTCCAAAGAGGGAATCAAGATAGATCTAGAAAGAGTTCAAGCAATCTAGAAGATTCCTCTTCCCACAAGTAAAAATGGTGTTCACTCTTTCTTTGGTAAGATAAACTTCCTGAGGAGATTCATTCCTAATTTTACAGAGTTGACTATAAGCACTGCTCACATGATGAAAGAACAGTAAAATTTGGTTAGTATTTTGAAGGTAAGGAGGCATTTGAAGGTATTAAGCAAGCCATTTCTAAGACCCCGATCTTAGCATGTCCTGATTTCAATAAGGACTTTATCATCTATTGCTATGCTACAGAGTTTACCCTAGCTGTTGTGCTGACTCAGAAGAATTATGAGGATCATGAGCTTCCTATTTCCTTCATGAGCTATGTTCTGAAAGCTCATGAGTTGAAATATACTATGATGGAGAAACATGCTTTTACAGTGGTCAAAGCTATCAAGCAATTTCATTTTTATATTCTTAATTCTCACTCTATTGTGCTTGTTCCTGACACAACCATCAAATCCATTCTTACACAGCAGGAGTTTGGAACTAAGAGAGGTAATTGGGTAGAAAAGGTCTAGGAATATGACCTGGATATCAAGCCAACTAAGCTAGTCCAGGGTAAAGGCTTGTGTGAACTTATTGTTGAAGGAGCTGATGCAACATTGTCCAAAGAAGTAGTTGATGTTCTTGTTGTTCTCTTCCCCAGTTCAACAGATGAATGGTATCCAAACATTCCACATTTTATTACCTATGGAGAGTGTCCATCTCACTTGAGTGCCAAGGAGAAGAGGGCTATAAAGCTAAGGTCTACACAATATGTACTATGGGATAATGCCTTATTCAAACAAGGCATAGATGGAAGATTCTTGAAGTGTGTAGACAAAGAGAAATAAAAGAAGTTGTTCTCATATTTTCATGATCAAGATTATGGAGGCCACTTCTCTTCTATTGTCACTGCTCATAAAATCCTTCGTGCTAGGTACTATTGGCCTACACTATTTATAAATGCATCTAAATGGGAATGTAAATGTGAATCCTGTCAGACTTTTATTGGGAGACCTAAGTTGGCTACTTTGCCACTAAAACCAGTTGTGATTGAAGAGACATTTCAACAGTGGGGATTGGATTTCATTGGAACTCTTAACCCACCCTCCAGTGTTGGGCATACCCACATGTTAACTACTATAGACTACTTCACCAAGTGGGTAGAGGCCATCCTAGTCAAAAGCACTACTACGAGGTAGTGTGTAATTTCATTAAGGAGAACATATTGATAAGGCTTGGGGTACCAACCAAGATTGTGGACTGATAATGCTTCAATTTTTTTCTTTTGAGATGATGGATTTCTGCTATGGTTATGGAATTTCCCTTGCTCACTCTTCATACTATTACCCTTAAGGGAATGGATAAGAAAAATCAACAAACAATAATCTGGTAACAATCCTTCGGAAGCTTGTCAATGAATCTCAGAGGAATTGGCACAATAAACTCTATGATGCTCTCTAGGTAGATAGAATTACACCCAAAAGAGTAATTGGGATATCTCCTTTTCAAGTGGTGTATGGTGTTAAAGCTCAGTTACCAATGACAGTGGAATTACCAGCCTTGCACTTAATGAAGGCTATTAAAGATTCAAGTTTTACCAGTTCCTTAGACAAGAGGATCATGTATCTCCATAAGCTAGATGAAGACATGTTGCAAGTTTTTGATAGAATATCAGCTCATCAACTAAAGGTGAAATCTCTATTTGACAAGAAATCTAGACCCAGAGATTTTCAAGTAGGAGACATTGTTCTATTGTGGGACAAAAGGCATGAACCTCGAGGAAGCCATGGTAAGTTTGATTCCCTTTGGCTTGGTCCTTTTAAAATCAGGCATTTCTTGGAGAAAATTCATTCTATTTGGATTATCTTGGATGGTTCTCCTCTCCCACTTCCTTATAGTGGGCAATATCTGAAGTTGTTCAAGTCCTAGGTGACTAGGCGGTCCTTCTGTATATTCTATATAGTGTTTTAGTTTTGGGTCGTTCCTTTGTGTTTTGTTTTTGTCTTTAATTTTTGGTTTGTTTTATTTTTGTGTGTTTTGTCTTCTATTTTGGTTTTCCTTTGACTCTATTGGTCCAATAGATAAGGCACTAGTCTACTTTCCTTGAGTTCTCCTATGGTTCTTGGTCTTGCCTTGTTCCTCTATTAAGTCATCCCCAAAAAGAGAGTTTTTTTGTCCTCAAAATTCCCCTCTTTTTCAAGTCAAGTTTTGAAAATTTTGAGTCAATACCTTGGAGTATTGGATCACGTCGAGCCTAGTATTGTTTGCAATTTTCCATTCCATGGAGAACAATCTAAAATTTGGGCGTAATGGTGGATTTTTTCCCCTCTTTTTGTTTTTTTCTTACAATGGGAATGATGGGCATATCCTCCTCATCAATGTTTTCCCCAACATCCATGGGTAGTACATGGATATCTCTGATTGGATGTGGTATGTCTATGTTTTAAGCAACAATGAGAAGCCTCCACATGTCTAAATGGTGAAACTCCAAGAGCAAGGCCCAAAGGACAAATTCCTCAAATAAGCACATGCTTTCCACGTGTCCTAGGTCTAAAATGGAGACAAAACAAGCCCAAATTGACTAAGTATGGAAGGTTTAGAAAATGTTGCCACATGCCTCATCAACACAACTTCAAGGGTCAAAACCAGGGGTAGTTCTCAAATTTGCGCCATTCCTCTACATGTCCCGTGTCTAAAAAGGGACGATATCTGATTTTGAATTGAATAAGTATGAGCGAGTTGGCGGAATCCTCCACGTGCCTCAACGGCACAATTTCAAGAGGCGTATCCAAAGTGGAAACTCAAATGAGCATCACTCTCCATGTGTCTAGAGGTCAACATAAGTCAAGTGGGAAGTAAGCCCAAATCAACTAAGTATAAAATAACGGCGGAGCTCTCCACGTGTCAGCCTAGTGCAACTTCAAAGGAAAAATCTAGAGGTAGGTTCCAAATGAGCGCCATCTCTCCACGTGTCTAGGGTCAGATATACGACCCCGCCAAACAAAAGGAGAAAGTCAAATATTAAGCCCAAATAGAAAGTCAAGGTGGGGAAGTGGGCCGTTGGGGTGATTTGATAATTTGAGCCTTGTTTTCATTAAAGGATCTTAAAGTTAAAAAGTGACCCATGACCCCTCCCGTGCTATTAAAAATTCAAATATTAAGCCCACATCAAAAGGTCAAAGCAGAGAGGTGGGAAGGTGGAGCAATTTATGTTTTTGAGCCCACATTGAAAAAATGTAAACTTAAAAAGTGGTCCACAACTTTGTCTCTACTCAAGTAAGGCCACGTGTCAAGACCATATCAAAAGCAAGTGAGCATGCCAAAATGTTGCGAATTGCCATTTCTCTAAAGGCACAAATCTGCAAAAAGGCATCCATGAGACCCACTTTAGTTTAAATCTCTCCCATGTGGATGGTTTGAATTTAAATTTTGTAAAGGTAGGGTGGATGGTTGCGATTCAATGCGTCTAGTTTTGCTGCTAGAAATGGAAATGGATGAGGCATTAGAGAAGCTCAGACATCGGTTTCTTGAATCAATTTTCATCATTTTTGTAACTGATGTAACCATTCTTGGAAACTATTTAATGGCTTCTTCATGTTGTTGTTCGGGTTGGATCCTAGTACTCTGTAAAAAGTAATAGATTTGAAGTAATCAATACAGAAGTTTCCGCCTTTCTTCCTCTATTTTTATTCTTTCCATGTCTGAAACTCAGGAATCATCAATATTTTATGATAAGAAACTTTGTGTTCTTGTTTATATGATTTCTGGAACTTTGTGTCTTTGGAATTATACTGGTTATGAAAGCGAATGATTCTATTTTGCATCTCCCTGGTTCAATACGTATAAGGTGATACTCGCCATCTATATCTCCTGAAGGTATTGTTATGTTCTTCCTTCCTCATCTCCTCAATTCTTCCATCCTTTCGTATTTATGATCTTTGGGCATAAAACATTTCAAATTATCAGGACTCCACACTTTGAAAGTTGTACATTTGTATATAAGTTTATTGGTTGCTTTCAATAAGGGAACCTCTCCCATTAAAGAGGAAGGACTTGTTTTTCCCTGACTATGGTTTGTTAAAAGGGACCATTTTAAAAATGAACACGCTTTAACTCCTTTCCTAGGACTAAACAAGGATGTTGTTGTTTCTCTTACCTGTGTGTATGAAATGGTTTGTGGAAAAACCTTGATTTACTTCTATAGATGTTGTTATGAAAATTACCTATTTTAGTGGAACTTGGGATTAGTTCAGTTTGATTAATTGAAGGAATGAGTTGGAAAGTTTGATTTTCTTTTGTTATACTCTTCTCCTTTTGTTTGATTTTGAGAATTGACTTGGAGTGAAGTCACTTGATTTTCATCATTTAAATTGAATCTAGGTTGGAGCTTCTTCTCCTTACCTGTTGATTGTTTTCTTGATCCCTGTAAAATGGGTCTAGGAAGGTAGAATTTCATTCATTATCCTTGTTTTTATGTAATATATTTGAAAGAAATCAAGATCTCTCTTGAATGTCCTAATTCGTCATTTTTATCTTCCACTCTCTAATTGGAAAAGGAGAAAATTTCTTTATTGATGCTTTACTGTATTGAAAAAGAAATAAACATTTTTGTTGCTAAGCTTGTTGCTTTAAAAATTACATCATTGTGTTGTAGTGATTGTTCTCTTTATTTGATGAGAAGCCCTTTGTTTGGCTTAGTGTTGCTAGTTTTAGTTTTTATTCTTATATCTATTCAATTTCAACTTTGTTGTTTGTGCGGCGGTGGGTGTTGAATTTGGATGTTGTTAAGTAAGGATTCATTTAGTCTTCTTGGAACATTGACTATGTCTAACCTTTTAATAGAATGGATAATTAGGATCTTCTTTCTCCTTCTGAGCTGGCTATGCATCGTTGTTTTTCTTTGAAATGTGAAAGGATTTACTTTCTATTATTTCTCTTCTCGAATCGTTGAATGCAATTTTGTCTTGACGACCACCGAAGGATGACTTAAGTTGTTTTCTTTTCAAATGTTATTTTCTCTCATCTTTATTAACCCTGTTGAGGCTGAATGGGTAATTGGAAGGAAAACCTACATTTCTTATTCCTATTGATTCGATAAACTGAAATTGATTTGAAAATTGGTTTAAGTGTTGGAAAGATGGGAATTCTTGTTATAGGATGTTGTTGGTTCGTTCTAAATTCCATCCTTTAAAGGAAGAATGAATTTTACCCTTTATATTAAATGAGAATTATGTTAAAAGATAAGTATTGTGATTCAATGTCTCTTTAAAATAATTCTCTTCTGAGAACTGTTAGAGTTAATATTCTTCTTGAACCTTTGTCTGAATCAAGAATGAACTATAGACATTATAGTATGAAATAGATAAGTAATTGGGATGTAATATTACTTATCTGTTGTAAATTTTCTTATGAAATTATTGATTTAATAATTTTTATTGATCATGATTCTTACTTAAGGTAATGTGGATCATTCATCATGATCTCCCTTTTTATCCTTATTTCTTAATGTTTCATAAAAGCAGAGTTCTTTTTATGAGATAGTTATCCAAAAGCACATTATTTTAATGATTAGTGTTTATCATGCTCATTTTGATGAACTGACCCATGATACCAATTTTTCCAGTTGCATTCTATAAGTGATAAAAGAAGACAAGTTCTTTTATGGTGCTTCCTGTGTTTACTAAAAGGCTACAACTTTAATGAGGAATTATTATTCTTTTTGAGATGTATTTGAAAAAGGAAAGATTTGTATTTACTTAATCTTATTTATGTGGATTGAGTCTTATTGATCATGATGTGCCATTATCTTCTGGGATTATTGCAAGGGGGTTGTAAACTTATTCTTATTCTCTTGTATTCATATCTATTTGAATTATTTGAGTTGGACTCAAATGAAATAGAGTAAAAGAGAATTGATACTCTACTTGTCTCTTAAATTCAACTTCTAAGTTGGCATGTATGGATGAATATTCAACTAGGTCAATATGGATTAATAATTGACACTAATAGAAGAGTAAAGTTACATATGGTTTATGTATAAGTGAATTGTTGCAATGGACCCTAACTAACATATGCTAAGGGAAAGACAATTAGTCTTCAGAATTAAATATTTGTTACTATCCTTTTTGGGTATAATACCCAAGGGATATTCGGAAAGAGGAAATTATACCTCTTCTTAGCAAACCTTAAACTAAAATAAGGTAATGGAAAATGGATGAATATATATATATATATATATATATATATATAATTAGACTTCATTTTAATGAAGTCTAATATCAAGGAATCAAAATCTAAATTTAGTCATGGATAAACTTGGTTAAGTTAAGTAAGTTAGTCTTACTGTTGTAAGCTGATTTGGATTATAGGTCAGAAACTTAAGTTAAGAACCTAAAGAATGAAACATGAATCTCCAAGAAGAGGGATTGGTTGTAGATTAACCTGCATGGAAATTATAAGTCATTAATGGTTACCAACCGTGTAATGATCAAGAGGTTAGGAATTCAGTAGGGCTGCTAAAACTAAATCTTAAATTAATAAGATAAGAAAGCATTTAACCTCTTAGTTGGTTATGTACTTCTAGACGAGGTGATTCCATGGGATGTTGGTACATGCAAACTGTAATAATGTATCATCATAAAGATGGATCTTTATGAGGACATAATGTTGCAAATGCTAACATGTCACAACACTCTTCTGAATTATATCATCTAGGTTTACATAAACTTGGACTTGACTTGGTTACACTCTAGGTCAGTTTAGGAACATAATTTGGTATAGGGAAGGACTCTCGATGACTAAAGGTAACTAGATGTTAGGAATACTTGTTTAGTGCTCTCATTATTTAGATGTGTTTATTATATTTACATATTGGTGAATATAATAATGTGGAGTAAATGAGTTGTAATAACAACTCATATAGTTATTTGAATGTGATTTGGTTTTTAAACCAAATTCACATAAATAAGAAATGTGAGGAGTGTTGTTAGAACAAACTCATAGAAAATAGGATCAATCTCTCCTATATATTTGTAATATCCCGGATGATCATATATAGTGAAGAATATTATATTGAAGAAGATTATTGTGTAAATCTGTTTGAGAGATTTCATTTGTATCCGAGCTATTGAAATTCCTATGCCTGTACGATGAGAGTCATTTGTTGTTTAATGTAGAAGATTTCAATTTCACGTGATAGACTCATTGGCAGACCTGTGCATTTGGCGTGCTTGACTATTTTGAATTTATTTTCTCATTCACGTGGATCACCCAAAAGAGGAGTCGTGGACAGTGGAAGCATGGTCAATATTGGAAAATAATATTTGCTATCAGACCCTAAGCATTTTTTACTCTTCCAGATCTGTTATACAGTCTGTTTTCATTTCGTCCTCATATCACACCTGATAAAGGAACAAGGCTTCTTTCAAAGTCAACATCTCTCACCCATTGCTGTGAAAATATGTGCAAGGAGGATGTGATTCGTCAATACATCCAAAGGGACATGTTTGGCGATCTGGTTTATGTCTGCATCAAACTTTAGCACACGATCTCCCTATTTTATCTCAGCTGAATACTACTCCCATATTGCTACAAAAGTTTTTTTATCGGCATCGCATTTCTGGGAAATTGCATTTGTTTGGATATTTGACCGCAGTGGACCACAATGCTTTACATCTAACTCGCTCGGCCACATCTCATCATGTTGCTGTTGTATGCATTCATCGAACATCAGATCTGGGCTCTATAGATGTTCAATTTCTTGAGCACGCTCAGCTAAGTGATATGGAATGTTGTGACATGTCCAATCTATCTCTGCAAATTTCTCCAGAGTCGGGGCGAAACAACTAATATGCATTTTCTAAAATAGTAGTGAGCTGGCAGATTTCTCAAACGAAAACGGTATTAGCAGTTTGACTAAAGTTTTGAGTTTTGGTTCAAAGTTTGCATGTTCTGTCATATGTATGTTGAAGTTAATATTTGGGTCAATGTTCCATATAATATTAAAAATCTAGTTTACATTTTAGCCTTTTTGTTAATACATCAAAATTCCACAAAATCCAAACTCCATATAGGTTATTAGTTTTGTCATTGCCTAAATACATATTCATTGTAAAAAAAAAATTCAATTATATAAGTCATCACAAATGTCAAATTTAGTGTCATTGTAAAATTCTGAAAACTATAAAAAATTTACCTCACGGACGCATTATCGTTGGAACGTGACGTCTGAAATAAATTAATGAGCCTCAAAAGTGAAATCCGTTGATCTAGCAACTTGTCAAATGGAGGAAGGAGGCATCGGAGGAAGGAGGTCGAACAACGACCTCTCATCAGTCACCATGATGGGGCCACACAGAAGGCTGTGGTGGCATATGTATGGTGTGAGTATATGATTTTCAGTGTGGTTTCCATTTTCTCAGTGTGCTTCAGTTTGTAGTGTTCCTATTTTGTGTGGTATTTGATGGATGTTGGAAAGAGAGTTGTGTTGGAGCGCAGATGACTGTCAATGATCCTCTGACTGACTTGGTCCTCTGACTACCGTACTTCATTAGAAGATGGTCAGCTAGAAGAATACATTCGCTAGCATTAGTGACCATGTGCAGCAAGACCTAACTAGCAAGATCCATTCAGGAGTATGTTCTTCGATGCATTTTGCTTCTCAGTATCTATATGAGTGGAATTTCACATTGTGGGGGGGAATACATACCAATGTTCCATTCCCATTCTGCACCCAAAATGACTTAGTCAAGGAAAGCTTCCAGTGGCAGTGGTAGTTTTCTATGTTGTTCGAGATCGAGTGGCAATGATCAATGACAGAGACTACGATTAAGAACATTATGATTCTTATAGGAAGTAATGTGAAATATTTTCAGTATATCTTCTATTGTGTAGTTTTGAGATATGCATGTTGTGTTTCCTACATAATTCCCTGATGTATAAGCATAGTGGTGAACAGTAGCACCAGAGTAAGTCAGTCCATGGATCTTAAAAGGGTTTGTGGGAGGATCTAGAAAACCCCCTGAGGTCGACAGTTGATGAGGTTCCTATCACTTCAAGGTTTTTGGTAAGCCTGTTTAAAACCATGGAAGGAGAGAGCCTTTCTTTTGGATCAAGTTCATGAGTCACGAGTTGGACATGCCACGGGGTGAGCATACTACGAGAGGAGCGTGCAGATTTTTTTCTACCATGTTTGCACTAAGGGGGAATGTTAGGAATACTTGTTTAGTGCTCTCATTATTTAGATGTGTTTATTATATTTACATATTGGTGAATATAATAATGTGGAGTAAATGAGTTGTAATAACAACTCATATAGTTATTTGAATGTGATTTGGTTGTTAAACCAAATTCATGTAAATAAGAAATGTGAGGAGTTTTGTTAGAAAAACCTCCTAGAAAATAGGATCAATCTCTCCTATATATTTGTAATATCCCGGATGATCATATATAGTGAAGAATATTATATTGAAGAAGATTATTGTGTAAATCTATTTCAGAGATTTCACTAGACATATTTAATTTTCCTAGGTTGATTGTGTATGTCTATGTACCTTTAACCACCATAAGTGTTCCTCTATACCAATCTATGTTGCTAATCTGGGTTATGGTAAATTCTTGGACAAGAGGACTAATAGGAGTCAGTGAAGACCATTCTAGATAACAGATGAAGTGGGGTTGAAGGATGTATTCCGTTGACAAGTATGTCATCTAGGAAGATTATCATGCAAATCATGTGAAAATCTTTGGCCAAAGTATCGCAAGCTACTGGTTGCGTTATCCAATGTCACCTAGTTTAAGAAGTAGGATTTCAGATGAATATTGGTAACAAATATTTAGATAGGCCTCTTAAATAGAACACTTCAATACCCAAAAATGGTAAGAGAACCAAGTATACTTAGTATACAATACATTGAGTTAACATGAAGGATCGGTAAGAAATCGAGTCATGAAATGAGAGATTGATGAAACTTCGAGTCATGAAATGAGATATCGGCAATTCATTGAGTCATTACAGCTGCATATGGTTATCTGTTATGAGATCGAATGGCATGGAATGTGTGTTCCATATTATGATTATTAAAAAATAAAACATTGATCTAAATGGAATGTGTGCTCTAAATAATAATTATTTAGAGAAGAGAACATTATTTCAAAAAAACCCTTGTTTCTAAAGTCTTAAATGGGAATGTTACACCTTGTGATATTAGAGCCATATACATCCTTTGTGGTGACCCCAATGTGATTCATTTGAGAAAGATATTTACTCATTGTTTTAAAAGGGGTAAATTAAATATAGCAGCTAGCAATAGTAATTTGAGCTCACTCGGGTTTCTGGCTTTGACACACTGGTTGAGTGAACCACCTAGGACACCACACCTTGACCAAGCCAATTTAAGATACAAGCCAACTTTTATTTCATCATTTTTTATTTTTCTTGTGTGTTACACACTTATGTTTAAATCTTGGCATTCATGTTCTCTCTCATCCACCTTGTTACTTTAGAAATGAGTCTAAGTCTTGGGTTTTGGATATACACATCCATACTTAAGCACTTTCATCTTTTTAATTTAAGTCTTGGTTTTGTGATACTCATTTTATCATGATCAAGAACCTTTGTGATCACCTTGATCTTTCATTTTCATAATTCTTAAGTTTGACATTTACCCTTGTTGAAGGTTAAGCTTCTCATCCATCTTACATCATCACATTTCACATTCACTTTGTTGAATTGTAAACATCTTCAATATATCTCCCCCATCATCTTACGTCATCACATTTCACATTCACTTTGTTGAATTGTTGACATCTTCAATATCTCTCCCCCATCATCTTGCATTGTCATACTTCACATTAACTTTGTTTCATTTAAAAGGAATGATAACCGGATCGTACATTCGAGCCAAGAACACGAGATGCTAATCAAACACCACGATCAATAAGATGAAAGCAATTCACCAGAATAACTTTACATAAACCTTTGCAAATAAATGAGCAGCAATATCATATATTATTATGGAACTCAATGCAATACAATGAGAATGGGCCTTGCTTAAATAGGCAAGGAATAAAAATCTAAGAACCAGTCAAGGTCATAGATCAAGCCATAAATCAAGGAAATAACTAGTCATCAAAGAACTAGTCAAGAACATAGATTTATGAGAGAACTAGACATCAAGGATCTAGTCAATACCATAAATCAAGGAAAGAACTAGTAAATACCATGGATAAAGGAGATAACTATACCTAACAACTAGATAATATCTCCTAATATCTAAATAAGAT
Organism: Taxus wallichiana var. yunnanensis; assembly: GCA_018340775.1. Classification (NCBI taxonomy): domain Eukaryota; kingdom Viridiplantae; phylum Streptophyta; class Pinopsida; order Cupressales; family Taxaceae; genus Taxus; species Taxus wallichiana. Next base: position 36,065,644 of record CM031235.1, on the reverse strand, counting down.
ACAAGAAATATCCACACACATAAGTGAGTGAGGATAAATACAATATAAGGTAAATATAGTACCTAGGTGAACATTAGCTAAGGTAAATACCTACTCTAAACCCCCCTCAAGTGAAGCTAGGGGAAAAAATAAAAGTGGCATGTCCACAATATGAGTCTCGGAAACTAGGCCTGATGAGTTACTCATGTACAATAACTAGGAAAAAGGGACACCGCAAGGTACCCAAAACTAGTAACAACAAAGTAAAGAGAGTAAAAACCTACTCTAAGGCATCCCATGAAGCTCAACTTAAAAAAATCATACAATTTTAAAGAATTTTGGTGTGCATTGTGGTCTAAATCCACTACTCAATCACAAAACTCAAAAACAACTGACACTGGGTTTCATTGGTGGAGGTATTAGCGACACTCATAGGGTATTGTTTCCCCTCTTTAACATGTTAAGTGAAATTCTTGCCATGACATTGGTTTTCATGCGAGATACTTCATTGGGATCACACATTGTGAGCTCATTTGTTTATTCACTCGACTCTTTTTGAGGATCATGAGCAACACATGAGTTTTGCATCTTCACTCAAGCTTGAGAAACCTGAGATTTCAGCTATTAGACATGATGAACTTGACACACATCCTGATGTTCTTTTTCATGCACCCATTGTGAATTTTACACCAAGTCATATGTAGGAATCTTCTTCATCCATATATGTTGATTTGGGGTGGATATCTGATCACTCGTGGCCTTCCCCACCTAGAATAACAGTCTACAAATTTTCCAAAAATAGTTAAAAACATGCATAGCATCCATGGACCCCTACCAAAAGGAAAGTTCTGAAATTCTTCTACACATAGCCCGAAAAAGCTCCGTCATACCATAAAAAATCCCAATGATGATATCGACAAATCCAATGAACCTAGAAAAATATTTCCACCTTTTCTTTCCTCCCCGGTGTGAATCCCGAGGCAAACTCTGTGTGCTTCTTTGCAACAATAAAAAATTAAAAAAAATGACTGCCTCCAGAAATGGCCAAGTTTATAGTTGATCTTAGGGTTTTCACGCCTTCCAGATCCAATGGAAGCCTCTACTTTTCATAAAACCACACGCAGCAACAAAATACGACCAAATCCCAAATATATGAATATACAAAGAATTTATTTGCAAAATAAAACTTACAGATGAATGTCAATAGTAATCTCCAACTCTGATACCATAAAAGGAACAATAACCAGATTGTACCAAGCCAAGAACATAGATGTTAATCAAACACCATGATCAATAAGATGAAAGTAATTCACCAGAATAACTTTACATAAACCTTTGCAAACAAATGAGCAACAATATCATATATTATTATGGAACTCAATGCAATACAATGAGAATGGGCCTTGCTTAAATAGGTAAGGAATAAAAATCTAAGAACCAGTCAAGGTCGTAGATCAAGCCATAGATCAAAGAAATAACTAGTCATCAAAGAACTAGTCAAGACCATAGATTTAGGAGAGAACTAGACATCAAAGATCTAGTCAATACCATAGATCAAGGAAATAACTATACCTAACAACTAGATAATATCTCCTAATATCTAAATAAGATAAAAGAAGTATCCACACACATAAGTGGGTGAAGATAAATACAGTAAAAGGTAAATAAAGTACCTAGGTGAACATGAGCTAAGGTAAATACCTCATCAGTATGTGAGTATTTTTGACATCCTCGGCATTGCTTCATTCATCTTTGTTAAAAAATTTACTTTTCTCTAACTTGAGGACCTTCATCAATCACCTTCCATTCATATCTTATCTCCACTTTCATGAGATTCATACCTTCTCATCTACATTTATTCACTTCTTGTGATGACATTCACTTTTTCATTATTTAAGTTCTCTCATTTTTGTTTTGTCTCCTCTTTTAACATGATTTTGTTAAGAGTTGGCATCCTTCATCGTCTTCCTAAGTCTCCTTTTTTAAACATCCATCTTGTTAAAATTCAAGAAAACTCATCATCTTTTTAAGTCTCTCCCTTCTTAACAAATTTTTTGTTAATATTTGAGCATCTCTCATCATGTCCCTAAGTATCCTCTTGTAGCAATCATTTTGTCGCAAGTTGATAAAACTAACTTCTTTCTCCTCTTCCCTCTTTACAATCACTTTGTAAAGTGTCGCAAATACTTTCAAACCTATTCATCATTCTTAGCACTCATTTTTATAAGATTATTCTAAGATAACATTTTAATCCCTATTCCACCTTAATATTACTTAGTTTGTTAAGTTTTGTGAAGTCACCCTTTTCATTCCTCTTAACACTCATCTTGTTAATAGTTAATTTTTTTACAACTTTTCATCACTCTTATCACTCATTCTTTTAAGATTTAATCATGTTCACCTTGTTAATTTTATTCTCCTTTAACATTTATTTTTGTTAAGCATCGAGCATATTTAACCTTTCACACCCGGTGATGCAAATTAACTTGTAGAAATTAATATGCTGTTCATCAATCTACAGTCATTTGATTATCAAACCCGGGGACATAAAATTTCAATATTGTCGATTTTGTATGCACAATTATAGATGTTTGAGGAGTGAAAAGGTAAATTGTTATCACTACGATGAATAAATAATAATACTAGAAATGAACTAGACTATGACTGAAATGAATACTATGAATATGGAAAAGCATTTAAAAATATAATAGATAAATAAATGGACTGTTGCTAATTTAATCATGCAAGGAATTAAAACAACAAACAAAAGGAGAGGGTTAGAAAACTGCAAGTGGACCTTGCCTTGGGTGTTAATCCCTCCTAAGGCTTATGTCTACAAAAATTTAACAAAACTCAAATTATTATTTCATCAACATTAAGGTTACAAGTTCCCTATATATGGATCAATATCCTTTGTATGCATTCATTCTACAACATTAATCTTTCCTTTTTATATCTTTCATTATAGCAAAGGCGTGAAGAGATAAAGTCCTACTAGGAGTTCCAGTTGGATTAAGTAAAATATCTTAACCAAACAATTTAGAAACTTACATGCATGTAATAGAACTATTCAATAGATGTTCTCATATAATATCATTTGATCAACCAATTATTAAATTATGAGTTAAATAAATTAGTTCTTTGTTTAAATTGTAATACATAATCAGGTGATGGCGTTGAGTCTTCTTTTTTTTCACATAATTTCTTCTTCTATTAACATATGTGAGCTTAGGTGCAGTGTCCACATTCTACAATCTCCCAAGAATCATGTCTTTATGTATGTGTATGACCTCCTTTTCCTATTGATGCTTTGTTGCGAGATAGGTCCCTTTGGTTTCATGTGTTTCACCAGATTCTTAACAGATTTAATGAAACAAATATATGGTGATAGGCCAAGGAGGAATACCTGTTGTGATGTTGGTTGGAGGTTGTGTGCACATTCTTATTTCCCTAACTAATGTTGATTTTGGGAGCTTCCTTTTGGCTAGGAGGAACTACCTGTGAATGAAAAACAAGACCACAAGAGGAATAGTAAACAATATATGTCAGTGGACTGCCTAATGTGTGTTAGATCCAGGAATCATGATACTTCCTAGATGGTTTTCAATCCACTATTTAATATGATGTAATGTAATAAATAATGTAAAAAAATAACATCCTACTGTATTTGATATGATTTAGGAATATCATTCAAATATAATAAGAAAATCTAATCTAATAGGCAGGGTTACGATCAGATATAGAGGTTAGGTAGGTGGTTTTGAGTTTCTACAGGGTCTGACAGAGGTATAGTAAAAGGTTACAAATTATTCCAGGTAGTTTAGGGATGGGTATTAGGTTATTGTTTTGAGTTAGGTTTCCATACACAGAGATTGATGTTGGTTAGGTTATGACCAATGATGGTTTAGATGTGACCGATGACGGTTTAGGGTGGATAATGGTAGAACATCAAAATGGGTACCCAGGACCTCTATGTCTACACAGAGAGTTGAGAAGGCATGTGGTGGGACTTTAGGTAAGGTACCAAGTTTGGGTAAGGTTCTAAGAGGTTTTGGGGTGTTAAGGTCAACTTAGTGAATGTCTGTCAGGAGACACAAGTAACCAATGTCGGTCTGGTGACCGATGCCATTGAAGGGAAAATTGATGACGATTAAGGTAATCGGTGTCGGTAGAGGTGAATGGTGGAAAAAATAAAACTTGGTTTTGGAGCTTCTCTATGATTACACAGAGAATGGAAGAGGGATGGATAGGTTCATAAAAATGCTAAAAAGGCTCAGGAATGCCTAAGAGTCGGGTGTAGGGAGATAAAATGTAGTGGGTGGTTAGATGGGTGGATTGACAAGAAGGTGGGAATGGTGGAATGTAAAGGAGAATAAGATCTAAAAATGGAGATAAGAAATTGCAATCTAAGTAAGTATAGAATGATGTAGATCAAAACCACTTACTTATATTTGTAGGCATGGTTAGTGGAGGATAGTAATGGTTGATCTATGAAACTAGTGATCAGTTCCATAGAAGTGCTTCTGAAATGTTACCATGAATGACAATGCCTTCAGATCAGTCTTGGTGTTGGCTAGGGGCATCTGGATGCTCAAGAAGACTCTGGTTTGTGCTTACATGCAAATCTCTCTCTCTCTCCAAACTTGAAAAATGACCAACCTCTTGAACAAGGTTTCCAAAATGAATATATGGTAACTAACGATGGTTAGGGTGACTGGCATTGGTTTAGGGTTAACTAATGTCGGTTAAGGTGGGAAATCCTAGGTTTTCAAAAATAGCATATCTTTCCTATATTTTGGATATTTTTTCCCATTGTCCGGATCTAAAATGGTATCTTGTGCTTAGATAAGTGGGTATGTTGTTAGAGAAAGAATAGGCATCTAATGTTAGGGTTAGACTAAGTCTTAGTTAGTTAAGGTAAGTAGAAATTGAGTCTTAGTTAAAAGAAACATGCTAAGAATAGGTCCATGATGAGGTGTCTAGGTGATGTGGCTAGGTGAGGTGGTCAAGTGAGGATGTTAATTAAAGTAATTAATTCAATTAATCATGTGCACTATGGGATATGAATATGTAAGGTATGGTTAATTTAATTAACGAGGTTATAAGGGTGGCATGACTTAATTTTGGTATCTACAAGATGTCATTTTCTATGGATGACCTCTACGTTGTGAAAGAGTTTCTTTGGTTTCATATTGGTTTTTGTGTATGGATTCTTTATTATGGGTTAGTTGTTGCATATAAAAAATTCTTTACAAACAAGGCTGACATTTATACAAAGCATCATTTAACATCATATTGTAACCAAAAGAATAAATTCATACTCATAATCCACAAAATAAATTAAACCTTAGTAATAATTATATTAACTAATATCTATGCCATGAGTTCAAGTTATAATGGAAATGTTCAGCAGTATCACCAAGAAATACAAGTTCAGGGGTACAATTGGATAAACAAAATACAATAGATGAGGTGTTTAAAAGGAAATAAAATAACTCATCACACCCCCAGACTTAACTTCTTGAATTTCCTCATTCAATATTCTTTAGGTTCCTCTGTTGGTTTAGGATCTTCTTGAATGATGTTGCATAAGCACCTGAAGTCAGTTGGTGTAGATGTTCCTTCTAGCTCACTGAAGAAGTACCCTACATTTCTTTTTCATATTTCCATTATACCATCCAATATGTCCTCATCTAATTACTTGTTTTCAGACCAATTTGGTATAGGATAGTGGAAAATTTGTGGATAATAGCCAATTGGAAACCAATTTTTCCACATCCTTTAGAAATTTCTATGTATGCATTTATCCTCCTAAAAGTTGGAATGATATTATGATAAGAATGCATTTCTTTTCTTTGCATTTCAGGGGACATTTCTTACTAGAACATCTTGTAGTCATGTACTATCTCTTAGTCATTGAATTTAATGTTTTTCCGGCTTCATCATGAGTTTATTGTATCATCCAAAGTGTACTCATTGTCTAATATCTTTGTGTTGCATGTATTTTCCATACTCCTCAATAATTGCTCATGTATTTGAAGCTTCACCTCTGATCATCAATGGTTGTACTTTACATAGGTGTATGTACTCAACCATCTATTTTTCTCTGTACAAATCATTATTAAAATAGGAACACAGTTCCCTAATTGGAACATCTCTAATGTAAAGTACTAGGATCCAATCCATGTCATATTCCAAGGCATAATTGTACATATATAACTCACATAATAGCAACTAAATTTCATGAGGCATTTTTAGATATATCCTAAAGAAAGGTCTGACTCCACTAATATCAAATGGAATATCATTGTTGATACATGTATACTTTAACTGCAACATTTTTCTTTCAAGAAAATGGCATAAATGTTAGATGGTGGTCTGCATTTAAATATTTCATTGGTCACTTGAATTGTATCCTCCTGCTTCTTCTTGAGTCTTTCAATTTCTTTGTCCTTTTCCTTGAGTTGTTTATCCTTTTCTTCAAGGTCCTGCTAATTTTCAAAGATTAAATCTTCCTTATCCCTTTCCCATTTTCCATGCAACCTATTAACATAGTTTTTAAATTGCTACACCTAGTAATCTAACAAGGTTTTCTGAGTGGCCATGTTTCTACAAGATGGTTTTGGAGGGTATTTGAAAACTTCTCTAATGATAACATGTGGCTATAGGATAACTTGTGGAAATAATGGGGAAGCAGGATCTAAGATGGTCTCAGTTGTATCCTTAGTAACTATGGGGAGATTCTCTTGTACCTACTTAGGAGGTTGTTTTGTTTCAACACTATGAAAAATATTGTTAATAATTTCCTCAAGAACATGGGGCATATCATCCCCAACTTTCATATCATCAGTTTGTACTTCAAGCACTATTACATATTCTATTTCCTAGACAAATCCTTCTCCTTCATGCTTCTCATGGGTTTCCCCAGCATGAACTACCTCTTCTTGAACTTCAGACTATTCTATAAGGCCTTCCTGAATAGTTTTCTCACTACTTCCTTCTCCTTTCTTATCTTTCATACCCTCCATGGGCTCTTGAATCTCCACATTAACACCTTCCTTATCTATGTTCATTGATGTGGCCTTAATATTATCCTCTACCACTTCTTTATCACTATCAAGTGTTATGGTTTTAGTCTTTTTGGCTCTTGATTTTTATGGATTTTTATTTTTAGGTGATGAGAATGCCTAGGTGGTGCATGAGTGGATTTGGAAGATGAAGGAGTGGACTTGGATGATTTAGAAGTAGGTCTGGAACATTTCCTCTTACTTCTTGAGGTGGATGATTTAGGGGTTGAAAATCCAAGTAGGGTTTTGGCAATTAGAATTCTCTCAGGAGAAATAGGCTAAGGGTTTTTCTCTGGAGATGGTGGTTTATAAAAAAAAATGGTTTTTGTGGCCTAAGAAGTGGAAGTTGTAGGTTCATAATGATAAGTGGAAGCTATGGGTTCAACTCTATGAGTGGAATAACTACCTGTGCTTCTCTTTCTCTTCTTCTTTTTCCCCAATAACTCATTAATATTCTTAACCCTTGAAAAATATCCCCAATTCAATACGTGGTGTTCTCTTTCCAATGTATGTTTGACAATGAGAGTAATAAGACAATGGTGAGACAAATTTGATCTTCCCCTCTATGACTCTCTACTAATTCTTTTTTAGGATTTCATTTAATAAATTGGGAACATTAACATGTACACCATTCTTTAAATGATTCAACAACTTAAAATGGATAATATTTAATCTGGAGTATCTACCCTCGCAAGTAAATTATTTGATAATGTAATTGGAAACATCATCCCAAAATGGTTTCAAAGAAGTGTGAAATGTACCTTGTCTATCAATCACAAAGTTATCATCTACATCGTCAAGTTCTCGTCGAGCTATATCTAGGTTTTCCTTCTCGGGAAAGTCTCACCTTCTACAGAAACCCCACATTACTACAACTACAATTTTGCCATCCACTTTTATTGTTAAACCCTTAATAGTAGCATTTATGTCCTTGAATGTAATAGAGAATTATTTTACCATGATTTTGTTAAAACCCTAAAACTTACTGATATATCCCATCCATCCGCTATCTTGAAAATACTACAATACTTTTCCCGACGTGGAGTTGTGAATGGTATATAGCTTCATGGTGAATTGTATCTCCTCGCATCCTAATTTTTAAAAAATATTGAGCTTTGAGGGAAAAAAATTTACAGGTTTGTAGTGATGATGCAAGAATTCAAGTGAGTGTTAAATTTTTGGAGTACTTTCTTTTTTAATTCTACGACCAACTCACATGCAGTGCAAGAAGGAAATGAATTAAATTTGTTTGAATGTTGCAAATGTGTGAGGTGACATGGTGTGATGGAGTGGGGTGATGTGGAGTGATAACTCATAGGGTTTAAATGCAATGGAGATAATTTCTATTTAAATTCATTCATGACGAGTGCACTTATCCCGAGATGTGCATTAAATGATTATGACATGTGCCTTTTTGTAATTTGTGCCTTTGCTGCATAAAAATTTATCATGATGTTGCATATTGAGGTTCCATGATGCTATGGATGTTGTTTTTAGTGTTGCAAGTATATGCAAAATTATGTTGAAGGCTTCTTAATGAAATCAATTAATTCTCGAGATAGGGAAGACTAACTTTTTCTTGTGCCAATCATCTTCATCACTATCACATGTGCATTTTTTTCCTTATTTTCTCCATGCAATCATAAGTTTCATCAATAAGAAAAAAAAATTTGTTGCATGTTGTTGTAAGTGGACATTTAGTCTTTGCACCATCTCCTTTTGTCATATATCATGCACTTTTTGCAACAAATACACCAAATCCTACAAAACATAAATTCTAAGAAAACAAAACATGTTAGTTGAGTGGTGTTGATCACCAAGAGGGATGATCACATCACTTTTATTCACCCTTGGAGTATTCAGCAAGATGAATATACCAAGGCCACTAAACATCTCATTCTTCAACAAATTTAGAAGATGAACTAGTAGGTTCAACTTCTAACCTTAACTCTGATGTTCTCATCTCCATCCTACTTTGACCTCCTCTAAACTATTGCATGAAGGTGCTTCTATCAGTTGGATTTTTGTAAAACCTCAACCTATGACCATTCACCAATAGTTTGAATCTCACAGATCTATGGTAGTGATTTTCACAACTCCATTGGGAAAGATTTTCTCAATCTCATATGGGCCTAGCCACCTTGTCTTGAGTTTTCCCATGTGGTCCTTATACTTGGAGTCAAATAAGAGAGCCCAATCACCTTCTTAAAATTTTCTTGTCTTGATGAATATGTCATGTCATTTGATCCTTTTCTTTTGTACCACTTCTATATTATGCACATCTTGTCTCCTCATTTCATCCAGCTCATTGAGTTGGAGAATCCTCTAACTTCGAACTTCAGATAAATATATCCCTAGTTAAAGTGTAGTCCTTAGTTCTTATGCTCAAATTCAATAGGGATAACAACAGTCTTAATGTACAAAATATTGAATGGCGTGAATCCTATTTTTTCTTCCAAGTTGTGTTGAACACCCAAACTGTCTCTGGAAGTTTATCTTCCTAATTTCTCCTATGGAGTGCAATATTTTTGGTCAAGATAGATTCTATTTCCCTATTTGTTACCTCAACTTGACCATTAGATTAGGGGTGATAAGGTGTAGAATTCCTGTGTCTGATTTCATATTTCTTATCTAGATCACAAATAACTTCAGTAGTGAAGTGTGTACATTTATCTATTAAAATTTCTCATGGCACTTCATACCTTTACAAAATGTGGTCATATAAGAATTTAGAAACTTTCTCACTCTTTTGATTTGGCAATGCTTTCACTTTTTTCTATTTAGTGAGGTAATCTATACACACCAAAATGCACTCTTTCTAATTAGATTTAGGATCTATTAGACCAACGAAGCCCAAACCCCAATTATCAAATTTTTCCAATACTAACTGAGGCTATAATGACATTTCATCTGACTCTTTAGGCTTACCCATTCTTTAACACTTATCACATCTTCTTTTGTACAATGTTGCATCCTTATGTAGTGTAGGCCAATAATACCCTATTGTCAACACTTTTTGTGTTGTTCTTTTTGCAATAAAATGTCCTCCACATGGTTCACTATGGTAGGATTTGAGGACATCATATATTTCCTCATCATCTATGCATATCCTCATAACATTATCCTACCCCATGTGAAATAGAAAACTAGTTATCCAAGAAAAATTCACACTTTTCTCAATTATGTATTTCTTTTCAGAATATAAATAGTGTGGAGGTGTCTTACCTGAGACTAAATAATTAGCTATATCAGTATACCAAGGTGTTCTAGTGGAAATGGAAAATAGGTTCTCATATAGAAAATATTCATCCACTACTTGTTCTTCATTATTATTCTCCATTCTTGAAATAAATTCAGCTACAACATTGTCCTTACCAGGCTTATCCACAATGGTGACATCAAACTCTTGCAAGAGTAGCAACCATCTGATTATTCTGCTGCTTACAACTGGTTTGTTAATCAAATATTTAATTTTTGCATGATTAGTATGAATGAATACTGGATAACCTATGATGTAGTGCCTGAACTTATTGATAACATAAACAATTGCTAAGAATTATTTCTTTGTGATTGTATAGTTAATTTCAGCATGTTGCAGGTTCTTACTGACATAGTAGATTGCATAGTTTAGAATTCCATCTTTCTATCCTAGAATAGCTCCAATGGTGTGATCTAAGGCATCAGTATGAATGTGAAATGGAAAACTCTAATCTGGTCCTCTTAACACAAGTGTTGAAGTCAATATTTTTGGAATTTAACCTCACATTTATCATTCCACTCAAAGGAAGCATATTTTCCTAGTAGGACAAATAATGGTGTTGCAATCTTAATGAAGTCCTATATAAATACTCTATAATACCCAGTATGTCCCAATAATATCATCACATCCTTCTACTTCTTTTGCATTGGTAGATTTATAATCACGGATATTTTCTTTGGATCTACCTAAATTATAGAAGTTGATAGATAGTGCCCCAAAACTATTCCTTCAGACATTATCATATAACATTTTTCATTTCTTAAATAAAAATTATGCTCCTTGCACCTCTTAAGAAATTTGTCCATATTATTCTTTGTTTCATCAAAATTACTGCCATATACTATAAAATCATCCATATATACTTCCATGTAGTCATTGGTTAGATCTTAAAAATGCTAAAAAATGCTCACTGAAATGTAGAAGGTGCATTACAAAAACAAAAAGGAAGAAAAAAATATGCAAACATTACCCATGGGAACATGAATGTGGTCTTGTCCTGGTCCTCTAAGGTAATCTAAATTTTGTTGTAGTCAAGATAGCCATCCGTAAAAGAAAAATATTTCTTTCTAGCAATAGTGTCAAGTACTTGATTAATGAAAGGAATTGGAAAATGATCCTTCTTTATTGCTGCATTCATCTCTCTAATGGGAGTGGGAGGATAAATCATGATATTCTTGGTACCATTCCCATTAGAGATAATCATATTACTAGATCTACATCCTATGCATACGTCAACAGATTTGCCAACCATGGTCTTCCCAAGATGAGAGGATATCCTCCCAAGATTTATTTTGGCTGAAGAACAATAAAATCAGCAAAGTACTCCCAAGAGTCTACCAATACTACTACATCTTCCAGACTCCTTTAGGATTAATTGTTGATATTTCTGCAAGATGCAAGACTATGGATGTTGGTCTTAGTCCCTCTAACTTCAAATCATCCATGATTTTTTTGTCATTATATTTATTGTTTCCCCAAGTCAATTAGTGTGTTCTTGATCACTGTGCCATTAATTGTGACATTTACTAAAGGACTTCTTAGATCTATGTATTTGGGAAGAATTGAGTTCCCAAGAATAATATCACTAGTTGTCGATGACCTTTACATTGTTGTATCTTTCCTCTTTCTTCCTAGTTTCTTTATGCATAGATCTTTAACCAATTTGTTATAGATGGGAACATCCTTAATAACTTGAATCAATGGAGTTTTGACACAAATGTCTTTCAACTGGTTGACAAAATAAGAATCTGATTTTTGATTTGAGGTCATCTTATTTTCTTTTAATTGTTAGTTGTTAAAACTTGCACATGTGTCTCGAGATCTAGTAAAACTGGTTAGTTTAAGTCAACAATGTGATTGTCTCTAAGTTGTGGGACCTTACGCGCTTGAGACAGACCTCCAGAGAAGGCTAGTTCCTCTACCTATTTCTACTACTATTGTTACTCCTCATGAAAAAAATAAAACATAAGCTAAACATGCCAAGGGACTAGGGATAGAGGATATACAATGATGGAAAACTAAAACTAAAGGAGGTCATAGCTCCGAGAAAAATTGGGATGAACACTATCTGTTTTGAGTGAAAATGAAGGAAAAGGTAGAAAGGGAGGCTAGGCACATGTAGCATAGACCAAATTTCATTCACCCAATCGATTTCATGAGACACAACAAGAAAATGGAGCAAAAATGATTTAAAATGGCACAACAAGCACATAATACAAAGGAAAGGAAAGAAAAAGAATACAAACACGTAAAGGCAGAGAACAGCCACAAAATAATGCTTCTATTTCTTCTCAACATGCACAGTCTTTTACAATGGTGTATAAGGCCAATATCCAAATGCAAGAGCCGATATAGAATCCTTAGCAAACACTAGGGGATCCAAAATGTCCAACCCTTTACAATGAGCCATGATCTTACATTTATAGATGAATGGAATAGAAAGATGGAGGGGAAGGAGGGAAAATATGATTTGAAACTCAACCACCAATAACCAACGAATGAATTCCTACAAATCCACCTACCAATATGCCAAATGCGCTTCTCGATGTCTGTTTTGCATGTGTGAGAAGGAAAGGGGTGAGATATGAATCAAATCGGGTGGTTGGAATAATCAAATTTTGTATTAATGGCATAAGAGACATTTTATATCTTCTCACCTACCCAATCCCACCGAAATTTAAACTTTGGGTGATCTGGAGTGTAACCCACGTCATTAGTTGTTTTGTCATTTTCTGCCATGTGTCACACCTTAGTTGGTTGCAAGGATTCGGTGCTGTATTGGTGTTATTTGATAGGTTGTGTATGATACAATCAATGTCTGACATATACCACATGGCACAAAAGATCACAGAAGAAAGTGCGAAGATGTGTACAAAAGAGGAAGGCACAAAGGAAAAGGTGTGCAAAAAGGTTGCGTGCATGAGAAGAACAAGAGGAATACCTCCCGAGAGGTATGTATGGTAGAGGCATAATCATTATAAAATAATGTGCGAAAGTAAGGAAGGGCCATGCAAGTACGTTAGGGAATTAGCTATATTTTTGGAGGAAATTCTAAGGCGCATGCACATGATACATGAACTATTGAGAAAAATATGGATGCGCGAGGAGTGTGCGCAAATGGGGAAAGTGAAATAGACATAGGAAAGGGAGAGGAAAATATTGAAGGAATAGAAGGGAAGTAGAGCACGCATGAGCGTGTGATGAATTTCCACCTAGGAAATGTGTCTGTGTTCAATTAAAAGTTGTAAAAGCCATGGATTTGGGGTAAGAATCTCTAAAGAAACCCCAAAGGATTTTAACAATCTGATCGAAGGACCATGTGATAAGAAATGAACAAGGTTTTCTTATTTGCATACATTAATTTGAAATAAACATGCAATCTAAACAAATGAAGTTAACCTCCATTCTTTGAAAGCTTGAAATAATGAACCTAAGAGGATCTAAGCATTCGAGTTATGTGTTTAAGAGAAAGAGATCTCCCCATTAATGGCTTCAAGGCTAATGGATCTTCCCTTTTACTCCATGTTAGTGCTATGAAATAAAAATCAAATGCTTTTAGCTCAAATAGAAGAAGATGAAATATAATCTAAAGCCTAAACAAATTTCTATAATCTATGCTAGAAAGAAGAGAGAATTCTTAGGAAATGAGGGAGGAGGTATAGTCCTATTTATAGTTTTTGTTTTGGGGAAATGGGAGATTTGGGTGCATGTGGGACAAAGTCTAAAGTCTAAAAGCACTTTTAGCAAGTCAAAGTGTGATTTGACTATGTTTAGGGTATTTAACCTAGGTTAGACTAATTAATCTCTCTTGGAGAGTAATTAGGGTTCGGAAGGGTTTCGAAGGGCTTAATCAATCCAACAAAGTGGATTGATATTCTAGGGAGCTAATAGAAGCAAGCTAGAAGGTAATGAGAAGCTAATGTAGTTAAAACGAGGCTATAACAGCCTCTTTAAGTGGTTTATAAGAGAAAAAATGACCAAAAAGGTGACGTGAGAAGAGAGTTAGATAGGTCTAACGGCGGTGCCATTAATTTGCAAAGGGAAAATCGTTAGTGCACCATTAGAAATAATAGTGTATTAATCAAACTACATGTGTTTACATTTTCCCCTCTTTGAGGTGATGCAAGCTACGTCACTTCAAAGAAAGTAGACAAACATAAACAAGTAGAAATTTTTTGAAGGGGTAGAAGAAAAATTAATAGGATGAAGGATGAAGAATTCCCCCTCGAGTGTCAAGGGGGTGACAAAGAAACTCGATCAACGATCAAAAACAAAACAATTAGAGAATGAAGTGGATAGAGAAGAGAAACTTAGAAAATAGGGATATTGAGATATTCACAAATCAATTGCTAACAATACTTAATCATCATAATGCTTAGAATCCTCCCGATGGGTCCTTATTAAAATGTGAGCATTTGATGTGAAGCGTAAAATGATATGAAAAGCCAAGATACAAATAACCTTTATGTTCTAAAATTACCAACTCCATGCAACATACATGAATGCAATGCAATACGAGGAATAAACAAAATCACCTAACAAATAAATAAGTACAATCACACACGTAAACCAATAACTTTTAATATAGTTGCACAAATATTTTGTTATCGAGATGAGGTCCCAACTGTTACGATAAACAACAAAGGTGAAGAATGATGCCCTGAGAAAGGTGTATTATGTAAGGGGGAAGATGGAGGACACTTGGGTCCCATTAAAAAGCAATGTGCACGATAAAAATAGTACTAGGCAACTGATAGTGCCCCAGAGTACAGATAAAGTAAGTAACATATCTTATGTAGGTGATTGAAGATTTTGGTGATGCGTGAGTCATTGTTTCAAAATGTTTGAAAATGTCAGCAAGATTTGGGATGAGTGTCATGCAATAAATAGAAATTTCAGCCATAGATGATTGGTTTTACCAATTTTGAAGCCATTCTCAAGGAATTGCAATGTTTTTGTTTTTAAATATTTTTCTGAATTTTTTTTTCTAGGTTTTTGATCGGTTAGAAGAATTTCAAAAGATCAAAGATCTTCTAAAATTACGCACGAAGGTTGTAATGGGAAGGCAAAGCTACCAGAGAGCTAGGATATATGCTCGTAAGAAGAAAGATGAGTCGGGAAGAATTCATTGAAAATAAATGAGTAGATAATTATCACGACGAGGGAAAAATAGATGAAAATTTGAGGAAAAGGCAGGAAAAGGCACCTAAAAGATGTGTAAATTATTTTAGTGCGACAGAGAAGTGACCGTTGGGTGGCAAAAAGTACCCAAATGTGAAAATTAGTAAAAATAGTTATTTTAATACAAAAATAATTATTATAGTGGATAGAATAAGGTTAGAATGATCACGACAGAGAAAACATGCCCCAGGGGCACTTTGCAACAGTTAATATACCCACACATGGTCGGTAAAACAATCATGACCAATTCATTTCTACCAGAGGTCTTACAAATGTTTACCGTGAATGAGACCGATAGCCTTGGAGTGAGATGGCGAGAATACCAAGGAGGACGAGACGTGTGGATCACATCTGAGAGTTCATGTGGGACCCAGTGGATGGACCATACATGAGTGGCCTATCCCTCCCATTAATTACGCATTTATTACACTTTCTAGGGATTTTCTAGGGTAGGTAGGAATTTTTGACACATGTGTGTGGGCATATGCATCGGCTTGATGGGTACACACACACATATGCATCAAACTAGACATGGACGCACATGCGTGTCCATTCACGGGAGGTAGGGACACATACGTGTACTTGTTTGGAAGAATTGGGTATATGCATACGAATCCATTGAAAACTTTGACGAGGCTTATATGTGTCGGTTAAACTAGAACAATAACACACATGCGTGTGCATTGAGGTAAGCGCATAAGCATCACACTGGTGCGTATGTGTTTTGTGTGGCCCACGTCATAAGGAGAAAAAATGTTAGTGCGTGTATGTGTCTGCAGTAAGGGCATGTATGCATCGTTAAGGGCATGCAGAGAGAAAAGGAGGCACGTAGGCACTAGAATGAAGGGGGAAAAGACAATTGGCTAAAAAATAACCAAGTATAGAAGAATATAGACGAGATTAGTTTAGAAGAAAAGAATAATTAGCAAGTTAGATGATTTTGAAGAAGCATTTTTCCTTAGAAAAATAGAAATAAGTAAGTACCTAACACTTGTGTTGATTTTGCAGTGTATACTACCCATTCTGTAGACTCATGAGTGCTACAGTCGGCTAGCTGTTATAGAGGTGTAGTTTGATGACGATGATAGAGTGACTCTAGAGAGCCTTTTACATGTGATAGGATTGTCTCATGTGGCGAAGATGCCACAGATTACATTGGACCATGGCCTCTTGACAACCATAATAGAGAGATGGCATAAGAAGAGTCAGTGTTTTCGGTTCCCGACTGGGGAGATTACCATTACACTAGAGGATGTTTGGTGCATCATGTGGGTTCCCATTCGGGCCAGCTTATGCGGACTACGAGCCGCTGACCGATACTCAAAGGTGACATATTATACATTTATTCAAAGGTGTCCCACTATACCACGGTGTGGGATGTCCATCAGATTATCCCGATGTATAGATGATCCATAGTTAGACCGAGTAGTGGTCTACGTGATGGATTTTGTTGGTGGAGTTTTACTCCCTAACAAGACTGGTGCTTCTTTTCTGCTTGGACTCCTAGGAGTGATTCTTTGTTTGGTGGAGGGAGACCTATTACTAGGGTCGGTGTATATTAGCACATATATACTAGGACCTTCATTTGATTACTTACTACCATCAGAAGATGGTAGGACCTACTCGCCTCCTACAGATTTCGACATGGGACCATATTGCCATTGGTCACCCTTAGGTATTCTGAGAGTTCGGGATCCTGACGAGCCATTGACGATGGGTTGGGTTCCAGAAGGGGATGATGTGTGACCCAACATGGGGGTTGTATATCATTATCGGTGTGAGATGGATGATCTAAGGTAGGATTCCATGGTTTAAAGGCTTTATAAACATTTCTAATGGCACTCGAGGACAACTTAAAGCTCACTCTTTGCAATCAGTAGATAATTTCATTCTAGGCAGTAGCTATATGTGAGAGATATATAGGGTTGATCGGTGACGAGGTAGGTCGACATTACCCAAGATGTTCATGGGCCAGATATATAGTATGCTCACAGAGCCTGAGAGCATTTTGACATGGGGCCACAAATTACTCGGACGAGCACAAGGCTAGTTTTCGACAAGTGGCACCTATTATTTGGGTGCCACTAAGAGAGATTATGGATCTCGGCATTACTCCTGAGTATGGGCCCTAGTATCACGGTGTGCTTCTGGGCTATTTGATTATATCTAGAGTGGGCTATATTTCCGATGTGAGACCTCCTCCAGTAGGGCCTCCTAGTGGTGATGAGGGTAGAGCCATTGGTGGAAGAGAAAATGATGATGATTATGATGACAAGGGTGGGCCTAATGCTCACTATTATGTCGAGAGCGGGAGACGAGGTCTTGTACCACAAAGAGCCATAGTGACAGGGTCCTAGGCCTAGGCCTGACAAGTATATAGGAAGTGGACATAGAGTTTCCCCCAGTGGGCATTCTAGTAGGGATATATACCCCTCTTCAGTAGGCACTTCTAGAGCAGGGCCCACCACTTGATATTATAGAGAGTAGCAGTGTTGGTGGGAAGTGGGCTGCTCTTCAACAAAGTAGTTACAAGCATCTATTGCCATACGATTCTAAGGTGGTTGGGGAGAGAGAGCGTAGCTAGGCACAAGTAAAGCCCTCATAGTAGATCCAGATCATGCACGTTCCTGTGTACAAATTTTGACCACCGAGAGATATCGAGGCTAGAGCACAGCCATCCAAGGCAGGATAGTGCTTCATGGTAGAGTCAGATGTGAGAGATGGCCACACAGGGAGCTCAGATATTAAGCCTCCTCCACCAATCCCGCACTCGAGTGTGGATGTTTTTTTTCTAGAGGGACCATGCACAGGAATAGTCACAGGGATATATTATATAGAGGGATAAGGAATGAGCCCAGTGTGAGTTATTATGGCAGATAAGGATCGAGAGGATGTTGCCTCAAGAAAGGATCAGGACAATATTGGTAGGTTACACAATCCAATGAGATTCCACCCTACAAGCAGCTCTCACTTCTGGAGATGTGGATTTCAAACCAGTTCAAGTCCCACTCAAGGCGTGCCAAATGTGTTCATTGAAAAGTTGTAGAAGCCATGGATTTGGGGTAAGAATCTCTAAAGAAACCCCAAAGGATTTTAACAATCTGATCAATGGACCATGTGATAAGAAATGAGCAAGGTTTTCTTCTTTGCATACATTAGTTTGAAATAAACATGCAAACTAAACAAATGAAGTTAACCTCTATTCTTTGGAAGCTTGAAATAATGAACCTAAGAGGATCTAAGCATTCGAGTTATGTGTTTAAGAGAAAGAGATCTCCCCATTAATGGCTTCAAGGCCAATGGATCTTCCCTTTTACTCCATGTTAGTGCTATGAAATACAAAATCAAATTCTTTAAGCTTAAATGGAAGAAGATGAAATACAATCTAAATCCTAAACAAATTTCTATAATCTATGCTAGGAAGAAGAGAGAATTCTTAGGAAATGATGGATGGGTTATAGTCCTATTTATAGTTTTGGTTTGGGGAAATGGGAGATTTGGATGCAAGTGGGACAAAGGCTAAAGTCCAAAAAGAACTTTTAGCAAGTCAAAGTGTGATTTGACTATGTTTAGGGTATTTAACCTAGGTTAGAGTAGTTAATCTCTCTTAGAGATTAATTAGGGTTTTGGAAGGGTTTCTGAAGGGCTTAATCAATCCAACGAAGTGGATTGATATTCCAGGAGCTAATAGAAGAAATCTAGAAGGGAATGAGAAGCTAATGTAGTTAGAATGAGGCTATAATATCTTATTTAAGTCGTTTATAAGAGAAAAAATGACCAAAAAGGTTTTGTGAGAAGAGAGTTAGATAGGTCTAATCGGCGGTATCTGTTAATTTGAAAAGGGAAGAAGCATTAGTGCACCATTAGAAATAATAGTGTATTGATCAAACTACAGTGTCTACAATGTTAAGAAGATAACTAAAGTGCATGCAACCTACAATGTAGAACCTTTAGAGTCAAAATCAAAATATAAGTTTTCCAAATAACTAGGGGATTTATTTTGGATAATAGTTTGGTGACTTTTGGGTCATCTTCCTATTAGATGAAGGATATTAGTAACCTGGAGCATCCATTGGGCATGGAGTTAGTGTTTGTATGAACCTCTGATATGCTACTTTGAAGAACTACCCCAGAGTTACTTGAAGCATAATCTGAAATCTATTCTAAACCATGCAAAACAATCAAAACTTCTAAAATATGATTAGCATTCTAGAGGCAAAAAAAACAGCACGCACAAGAAGCACATGGGAAGAAAGAACTATGTATAAACAAAATAATGTGTGCATAGTGCACTTGGAGGAATTGAAACTACTCTAATATATACAAAATGATGCAACAATATTAATGGAAGGGTTTGAGATAAATCCCATTGAGTGGGAATTATAACATGCCTCCATCAATATGAGATAACTCAAAAGAGTTAGCCTCCTTGCAATAACTGATAATATATGGGCCACTCCAAAGTGCATCAAAATTTGAATGATGCCTTGGTTTATCTCTATCAGCATCCCATTTTAAGACCAAGTCACCAATATTGAAAGCTTGGTTCCTAGCCTTTCACAAATCACTTTTTTTTATTGTTGATGTTACTTTATCATGATCATGGAAAAGTTCCTTGATTATTCAAGTTCAACTAGATCCTGCATTCTAATTTCTCTCTGGTCTACACATTTGAATTTTAGCTGTTAGGAAAATGATAACAAATTCAACTCAAGTATCAAAGGAAGTGTATCCTCCTTTCCATATACAAGCTTATAAGTCGAAGTTCCTATTTCCTTATTCTTTGTCACTATGTCTACCCTAGAGAGTGTGCAATGCCTTTGTGTGCCACTATCTTTGGATGATGTTCATTTTCCACTTCATGATTCTAATCGGAGTTCTTATTTGTGGACTCTGCCAATCCATTACCTTAAGGGTAATAATTTGAAGAAGTCTTCGTGTATATACCAAGACTAATATCCCAATCAGTGATCTTGGTACCAAGGAAGGATTTTTAATTATCTAAAATGATTTTCTAAGGAACACCAAACCTTGTTATAATACCTTCGATAAATTCCAAGATGACTAACTTGGTTGATTCCTTGAGCACAAAATATTTTGTCCATCTAGTGAAGTAATCTGTATCCATCAACACCCACTTGTGATTGATTCTTGAAGGAGGATTGATCATGCCTATGAAGTCAAGACCCCATTTCACAAAAGGTTGATGTACTTACATTGTTTAGAGGGGAAGTGCTACCAATTTCTTATTTCCTGCAAAGAAATCACATTCTTTGCATTTCATGACCCACTTGTGCACATCCATGAACAGGGTAGGCCAAAAGAGTCTTGTCATTATAATCTTCATTGTTGTAGTCTTTGCAGAGAAGTGTCCGCCAAATAATCCATCATGAAATTATACTAATTTTTTTTTATTTGCATGCCATCAATACAACACAACAACACACCATCAAGGTTCTTTTTTTGAAGAGAAGGCTATCAATCAACACATATGGAATAGATTATAGCCTTAGATGTCTTCTTTTTCCTTTGTTTAGACCAGGAGGGTACATGCCCTCTGAAATTAATGTTATCATGTCCATCATCTAGTTTCATGTGTAAAGGGATTCATTCTATTTAGGCTCTACATGCGGGAGATATTCATCTACAAATAATGAAGACTCGGAGTTCATCTTGTGTGTCCTTAGAAATATTTTTGCAAAGTGTGCTACCTCTAACTAGCAGCTTCTTGGATTTGATAGTCACATCATAATCCATGATTTTTCTTACGCATATTTCTCTTTTCTCACTAATTTTTTCTCCCATGATGAAGTCTCTCATGCCTGAGTGTGAGACTAACACCTTGGTATGATTTGTGATGAGCATATTCTTGAAATTCTTGAGTGCACACATGATGGCATTGACCTATTTCTCTGTGTGATTATATTTCAACTCATAATCCTTCATCTTTTGACTGAAGAAAGCCACTGGCTACTCCATCCCTTGTTTATTTTCTTGTGTCAAGATAGCAACAACAATCATATAAGCTCCATAAGCATAAAGGATGAAATCCTTTAAATATTTTAGGTTGATGAGAATTGGCGCACAAGAAATTTCTTGTTTGATTTTATCAAATCTCTCTTTTCCTTCTACTTTCCACCTAAAGGTTTTGTCTTTTTCAGCATGAGGGTGATAGGATGGACTATTCTTACAAAGTTAGGAATGAATATCCTAAAAATTTGATTTTTCCAAGGAAGGAGTACAAGACCTTTTTTTGCACCGGTAGGGAAAGAGCCAAAATGGCTAAAATGCATTCAACCTCGATTGCGATGCCATCCTCGTAGACTACATGGCCCAATAGATTGTCATGTGCCACCGCAAAAAATTCACTTCATGGGGTTAAGAGACACCCCAAACTCATGGCATCTCTCAAATACTTTCTTCATGTGTGCCATATGATCTGCGCTCTATTTTGAGAAGACAATTATGTCATCTGGGTAAACCAAGATGAATTCATTAATGTATATTTTGAAGGGTAATATCCATGGTGTGCTGAAATTTTGAGCCTACATTTGTCAAAACAAAGGGCAACTTTTGATATCCATGTGTCACCCTCTTAGTTGTAAAGTTCCTCTTCCTTGACCAAGATCTAATTGAATCTAGAGTACCCATCCAACATAGAAAACATTTATGTGCCACCCACAGTCTTCATAATTTGCTCCATGGAAGGAAAAGTATAATGATCCTTCAAAGATGCCTTGTTTAGATCTTTGAAATCAACACATAGTCTGATTTCACTATTCTTATTATGCAATAGAACCCGATTCAGAACCCACATAGAATACTTGATCATAAATATTATCTTTTCCTCAATGAGTTTGGATAACTCCTTCCTCATGAGGTGACTGGCCTTTGTCTTTATCTGATAGGCTTGATGCTAGGATCAAGGTCAATAGAGTGTTGAGGAACACTTGGATTAAATCTTTTTAGGTCTCCATACTCCCATGATAATATTTCACGTATTTATAATGGAGAGAGATGAAAGCCTACTTTTCATTATGCGCATGCTTTAGCTTTACTTAAAGCAACTCCTTACCATGTGTAATAGTGACTAGGGATAATTTTTCTTGCATCACACACATATACTTTTCTTCACCCATAAACTCATCATCGGGCTAAAAAAATTCTCTAAGGTGACCATATTTTTATGAAACTTTTTTCTATAGCTAGATCACTTGGTCACTATAGCTATCATGCAAATCAGCTTGCATGCTTGAAGAGAACTCACCTTTTTTGAATGAACTAGACAATATGTGCATCACTTTTAAACACTTTCTAGATGGTGTTATTGCCTATAATTGATGGCCTAATCATCATCTTGATGCGGTGCACATTTCCTTCAAAAATTCCTCTACAAGAGAGAATTGTGAACCAAGTGCGGCCATCCGATCATCTTCCTTGTTCTTCTTCCTTAGCACTTTGCCTAAATATTTAGAGCATCAAAGCTCTCAAAGAGGTCTCAAACTCTGTGTTTATAATCTTTGATAAGATTATTCTTTGTCACAAACTTTTTTTTGACGTAGTGGATAATCAATTCTATGTCCCCAAAGATATACAACACCTTAATCTATTTTTTTCTACAATCGTAATACCATGCACCAATGCGTCATATTCTCATTTACATTTTTGGAGCATGATAACTTCAAACTATGTGTGAAGAATAACTTCTCATCTTTGGGATAAATTATAATAACTCCTGCATTCACGCAATTCCTTCTTCTAGAGCCATCAAATTATAACTTCCATAGACCAAATTTTTCTTTAATCTTATTAAGCGCATGCGCGGTAGCACAACTTCTTCTTCGAGGATGCAATAGGTTCTAATTCTAGTTTCAAAAGCTTCAATCTCTTCAACATATAGATAAAATTTGTGGTTCTTTTTCACCCACTCATCTAGCACTAGGTCAGGTAGAGGAGGAGGAACATGATGCTCTTAAGAAATGGAAACTTGTTCTTCTTGGATTAAGAAGTTTGTTTGGAGAGGAGATGGTTCATTTGACTCAACATGATAGGAAAATATTGGCTCAGCTTTTATGTTAAACTGGGTACCATACCTTGTCTTGAGTAACATATTGGACCAATCGGAAGATAAGTAACCACCTACTTTAGCAATAAAATCCCTTGACAAACATAAGGAAAATAAATGAGGTAAGTTAATGATTGACACATCTTGATTTATAGTGTGGCTTGGACATTAATGGAGGGTCAACTCAAGATCCTTGATGACTCCCAAAGTGGTAAAAGTTGAGCCATCAATTGTAGGACTCCTTTTTATAAAGTTTTGTACTTAAGACCTAGGACATCATCAATTTTCTTAGGCATGACAGAAGTATGAGCGCCTGAGTCAATCATGTAACTATACACAAGGTGTTTACCTATGATCAAGGACATATAAAAGGGTGTGGTTTTGAAAACATTACTTACTTTTTTCTCCTCTTCTTCATAGATATTGAAAATAGTGCATATTTGCTAAACAGTTGGATCAAGACGTGGAAGTTGGGCCAAAGCTTCATGCAACAGTCATGCTGAGATTGAATGGCTAGGGTGTCCCACATTGTGACATTTTCATTTATCTTCTTCGTCTGATCCATAATGTTTAATGGAAGGCCCATTGACTTATGTATTTGGGACACAACTACATCTTTTCTTATTTTTTTAGGTGCAGAGGTAGGATCCATAGCTTGCAAAAATGCTTGACCAACGAAAGGAGTGACATGAGCCACTTCGGAAGGAGTGTTGTGTGGAGACTAACATGAAGGAATTTTCTTGCCCTTACTATTGGATGTGTTAGCTGCATCATTTTTATTTTGAGGATCAGCATGTGTTATAGGAGCTAAAGGTTGCATGCCTGAGTCCATCATTCTCTTCTTGTATTTTGTGTTGTTAGCAACCTAAGCACCCGATCTATTTTTATCATCCATAACTTGATTAATGGCACAAAATTATTTGGCATAAAAGACCATAAGGTTGGCCTCTCGAAGGGGATTATACGGTTTCTTAACCCTCGGGGTCACTTGCGCTTGTGGAAGGTTCACATTTAGAAGTACCATGGATCATGTAGGTCTCACGTGCACGTGTAATATTAGTGTAGTGATATTGATTATGAGGCATGTTGTAAGGAAAGTATCATTCGACTCTTGCGCTGATTGTTTTGAACTGGAACAAGTGCTTAACATTTTTGGACGTTGGCGAGAGAGGCTTTGCGAGGAGGAACTACTTGTAAAGGAAGGTGTGCATTAGCATGCCATATTTCATTTTTTTTCTTCTAATAATATATTTGGTTTGCATATTGATTTCACCAAGGCTGATTGTTTATGTTATTCACCTACGATTACAACTATTCTTGAAGGCTTCTTCCTGCTACTTTTCTAAAGATACGACTTGATTGGAAAATTTTCTAATCATGGCCTTCATTTATTTATCTTCTTTTAACTATGTGGAATAGTATGATGTGGATATATCATGTTTCATGCTTTGCTCAGGGATAGGGGAAATAGTAAACTAGGGTGCATGATACATTTTAGGAAATAAGGGTGCGGGCAGTCTAACGGCTAACTTTCCCACTTAAATAAGACTATTTTCTGCCCTTATTGAAATGTTGTAAGCAATAGGTAAGGTTCTACCTCCCATGGATTGAATCATGACTAAAACTTCATTATTAAAAGCGCTCGAGATAATACAAGAAAGAATGCTAAGTTATAGGTCTTACCACCAAAGGTATTCTGTCCTAGGTCTTCTAGAATCTGATGTTAAAATCAATCATTTTTTCATTAGGCACCCTCTTTGTTATAGTTAGTTTCTCCACCAGTGATAGGTGATCTAAATTGTCTTCAAAGTAATTGCATACATTTTTCCAAGCTCATCCCAGGTGGAAATAGATGCAGGTGTCAAACCTTTGTACCAATGGATATTTTTCCCTTTGAATGAGGTTACAAACAACCTGACTACTACATCATCATGAGTGATCAGATAGACAGAGAACACATTTTCTACATCTTGGATGTGCTCAAAAAGGGTGACTGATTCTTACCCGTAAAGTATCAGATATAATTGAGCACAGCTTGTTGGCATATCATGTTGTGCATTGAGGTTGAGAGGGCTTCCACTAATGAATCTGAAAAAATTCTTGGAGGAGTTAGCTATAGTGTCATGGTAGGGTGCACAAGTCTAATGTGAGGAGGAGACGAATGCACATGGTGTGATAGAGATAGAGATGTGTGTGTAGGTGTTATAATATGTATTCTTCTCAAAGATAATTAGAGGTACTCAAAAGATGCTTCAATTTCTACACTTTATCTCGTATGCACTTTTCTCATGAAAAGCACTCAAGATATTAAAAATAGTACATATAGATGTTGAGAGTCACCGATGTGTTGAAATATGCCTCCAAAGGCTGGAAATCACTAATTCACACACCAAAACTTAGCAATGATGAAATTTAAGCTTTTAATACTAGTGACACTTTGGATGTTCCATAAACGGTTGGTTGTTCAAACTTACACATGTGTCTCACTCTAGTAGAATTGAGTATTTTGAGTACACAATGGGACTATCTCTAATTTTTGTGACCTTGCACACTTGATAAAAACCTCTAGAGAAGGGTTATTCCTCTACCTATTTCTACTTTCTCTTGTTGCTCCTAATGTAGAAATGAAAACCTAAGATAAACATGCCAAGGGACCAGAGATAGAGGATATGCGAAGAAGGAAAACTAAAACTAAGGAGGTGATAGCACCAGAAAAGTGGGATGAACACTATCTATTTTGAGTGAGAAAAAATAAAAGGCATAAAGGGAGGCTAGGCATGTGTAAAACATACCAAACTACACTCACACAATCAATTTCACAAGACACAATAAGAAAATGGAGTTGCAAAGGATTTAAAATGGCACAACAAGCACACAATACAAAGGAAAGACAAGAAAGAAGAATAAAAACATGTCAAGGTAGAGAATAGCCATGAAATAATGTTTCTATTTCTTCCAAACATGCTAAGTCTGTTACAATGGTTTATGACGTTGGTATCTACATGCAAGAGCCAGATCTAGAGGTCTATAACTCAAAATGCAAAGATACAAATTACATAGCAAACACTAGGGGATCCGAAATTTCTAATCCTTTATAATGAGCCATGCTCTTAAATTTATAGATAAATGGAATAGAGAGAAGGAGGAGGAGGGAAAATATAATTTGAAACTCAACCACCATAAACGAGTAATGGATGCCTATAAATCCACCTGTCAATCTATCAAATGTGCTTATCTATGTCTGTTTGGCACGTGTGAGAAATAAAGGGGTGAGATCTTAATCAAATCAGGTGGTTCAAACAATTAGATTCTACATTAATGTCATGAGAGATGTTTTCCATCTTCCCAATCCCACCGAAATTTGAACTTTGATTTATCTAGAGTGTAACCCATGTCATCAGTTGTTTTTTCATTTTTTGACACGTGTCACACCTTAATTGTTTATAAGGACCCATCACCTTATTGGCATGTGTAGTCATTTTTACCCTTATCACAAAAGAAAGGTATCCCATGCACACCGCCTATCGTTCATTGGATGTTGGGTGCTCACCCGAGGCATGCACGGGTGTCGAGTCTCTCTTTTATGTGATTTTAGTGGGAAATATCATCATCTATGATTTTTTCTTAAGAGATTTAAAAGGAGTTAAGACATTCAACAACTATAGATCTTAGAATGGCCTCTAGATCCTTGCAGTCATTACAAACAAAAAGTACTTAACAGATTATATAGCTTGTACCATAACAGAAAGAAGTATACAAGTATCCATACTTAGCATAAACATAAATGAAAGAGAACCTATGAGAAAGACATATGCATGAGAATCATTGATATTCATATTCATATTCATATAACTAGTAACCTCATTACATCCATGGATCCGTTATAGAATGTCACAAAGAAATAGACCACAATCATGATTTACAATGGACTAATGTAGCTAGGCTATTAAAATAAAAATTGCAATCCCCATACCCATTATACATTCTTTCCCAAATACCATTATCCACTAACAGATTTCTTATAGTATTTCTATAGATCTTCACCCTCTTTTGTTCTCTCTTTGTTTATTCTATAGGTGCTTGTATTTATAGGTTTTCTAGGCTGCCAACTCATCCTCTAGTGCCCTCAGATCCGATGCCAAGTGTCTGAATGTGGTCCTCCATGTGAGCATGCTCTCCTAGGCTTGAGCTTTCCACTTTTCACCATGATGTCCTTCTATAATCTTCTACTATAGGCATACTCCTTCCTGGGCCAACATGTTGCCAGTTGGCACCTTATCCACTCAGCATGTGCAATCGGGTCATTCTTTTCACATGTTCTGTCCCGAATGCCCAATTTGGCTAAGTCTCAAACCCTTGGTTCTATCCGCGTGCACCACGTATGCCATGGGCTTCCTTAAAACCTTTTCTTAAACCCTTCCCTACACGCTTTGTCCTTGTGTGCCTCTCTTCAACTAGGACCTACATGCATATGCACCTTTTGTACTTAGCCAACATTCTAGGGGCCCAACATCACCCCACACTATGCTTGTTCTCCATCCGCAAGAACACTTCTCTAGTGAAAGAAAGAATACAACAGGCTTACGCCTTGGAACAAGAATAAGGGGATGAAAGAATGGGGAAGAAGAAAGAATGGGAGAGTGAAGGAATCACTTGCAACAAGCTAGGAAAATCCTTTTGCAAGTCGGCCTCCAACTTGTTCCAGGCATCGAATTCTTCCTGTGCTCTCTGACAAAGGTCACCGACCAGGTGCTCACCTCCCCAAAATTTAGTCCATCTCCTTACGTACTCATGGTATCAATGATTTTCTCCAACTCCTTACCTATATCCTCCAGTGCATCCATTCTTTGTGTAATATGCGGATATAGTTCCTTTAACCGGTTTTTGATTAAACCCCTTAAGGTTTCAATGGCTTCATATTTCCTCTCGACCTTGGCAAGGATTTTATCCCTTTCCACCCTATTTCCCTTATTCTTCTCTTAGAATTCCTTGAGTTCTACTTCATGAGTGGCAACCAAGGTGCTTGCCACTTTGTCTCTATCCACACAATTTTCGTACACGGCCTCAGCGGTCCGGGAAGCAGCCCTTACATCAGCAAAAGAAGCTTGCATATATTCCATGATGAGCACTATGATCTTCAACTTATCCTCTTTCTCTCTCAAAGTGCAAATTCTTCTATAGACTTCAAGGCTAGTGTCTGTCTTTCCATGGTGAGGATCCTTGTTAAATCCTCCAGGCATCCCAAGGTAGATCCATACTTCTACGCGGGCGATGCTAGGTCTGAATGCTTCAATATTATAGCCTCATTGATGGATTCCACCTTCTTGTACACATTGCATACCTTAGAATTTTCATCCTTCAATTCACGTTACCACTTGGCGCACTAATCAACTTCTCCTATCTTATCTCCTTTGTCATTGCAACTAGCTCTCCCTCTTTCTTCTTTAGCTCCCCTTCCAGATCTTTGACCCTATCATTCCACCAAGAGTCTAGCCTCGATCTCAATGGATACTTTGTTGAGCGCATTGCATAGTTTTCATCCGAGAGCTGTTGGGTATCCACCACTAGGTTGTCTTCTCTTGGTCCTAGAAATGTTATTATTGCCCCATGGCTTACCTCAAACTTTGGCTCATCAAGGTGGGACTCTATTGCCCATGAGAGCATCTTCCTTGTCTGCGATATGTAGCCTCCTTGTCAAAAGATGACATTGCTACAAGATCCTCTACCGGAATGGTACTTTAGAACCACGCATAGAACACTTTCTTGGGGTCATCAATATAACCCATCTCGGCCTCTCCCCCTCTGTGCACCTTCCTCCCATGCATGTACCCTTAGGTATACTTACAGTTAAAATGGGGCCTCTAGTGCTATCGTGTTCCTCTTCTACACTCTCCTTCTTCTCCTTGTTCAACACTGGCTCAGTGTTGTGTTCCAATTTGTCCTCCACCATGGTCTCAATTTTCTTGGTCTCTTCTCCTTCTACCACCTTGGTTGTCTATTTCTATGTAGAACTTGGAGACTCTTGCTTCTATGCGCTAGCTTCCTCATCTTTTCCCATGTCCTGGGTGCCTTCTCCTACTGGCTATCCTCATGCCTGTAAGAAAAGGAACCCATGTTCTTCTTCTCTGTCTTCCTCCTCTGAATCATGTATATTAAAGACAGGTGGTCCTCAATCTTTCCCAAGGTCCTCTTCTCCACTTACTTCTTCTCCACTCTCATCCTCTTTTCTCTCATATTTATCTCTTATGTACTTGTCCAAACTCTCAGTATCTTCTAATACGGTCTCTTCTTCTACCCTTCTTCTTCCTAACTGGATATTTTGGTGTAGGTGACTTCATTTCTTCCTCTCCTGATGACTCCTTATCTGATATATTTTCTGGCTCTAGAGTCTTCTCTTTTACTATGGGCCTCTTCTTGCGCATGTACATACTGGTTCTAACGCTTGTCCGGGGGAACCTATTGCTTATGTCTCCACCACACTTGGAATTTTCTTTTTGGCTCTTTTTCCTCCCATTTGGGCATGGGTATCTTCCTACCAGTTGGATCCTGAGGTATAGATACCTCGTTCTCTAGATATTTGCCCTTTTCAGACTTGGTTCTTATGCGGATGTACATGTGTGTCGTGGATCCATTTGCAATGGGAAAATTCATGGGCCTTGTGATTTAAACTTCATGCGACACGTACCACTCCATGTACACACTCTTTCCAAGGTAGACCAACCCTTTGCGCATTTCCTTGTGGTCCTGGTCCAGATTACCAAGGTCCAGCTTAAACTTCTTAGACTCCCTGAACTTGTTTACTCCCACTTGGAAGTATTGAGCTGTGAAGGCAAAGGGGAGCTTGCACCATGGGCTCCATGTCTCATCTGATAGTTTGAATCTTCCCAAGAAGAAATGCTCGTACATAGCAAATTTTTCTCCTCCCTAGTGGCTACTAGTAGTTGTTTGGGAATTCTCCATTCCACCCCGAATGTGTTCCTTAGGTGCATATACTATTTTTCCAAGCGTGCATTATGCACATTGTCATATTGTCACAAGTGTATTTCTCAAACCTCTTTACGGGTGAGGGGTCTTCAGCAGGGTACTCCCACATGAACTTGTCTGATGCATCCGGTACCCCGATCTCTGAAAATATGATGGTTAATAGGAAATTGCCAAAAAGTATCCTATCACCTTCCTTTACGCAACTGAAAATCTCATCTGCGGTGAATGCAGACAAGTTGTAGATGGTGACCTCTGAAATTTTTATGCAAACATTCAACCATGGCTTATTAACTTGGGTCCATCTCTCCTAGCCATTTAAATTTGACACTAGGTGTGTAGCCATCTTCATTAGTGGATCCTTAATGTCTGTGACATCATAATACCTTGACCCCTTCTTATATGCATAAGCGGTGATAGTTTCCTTAATCACTTCTTTTTGGTCAAGTCATCCTCCAAACCATCTCCTTCATAGATGAGGCCTATGAAATGTGAAATGAGATGAGGGTTTATGCACATCTTATGCCCTACAAAGTGGAAGTAGTCCTCATGCACATGCAACATCATCCATTGATATAAGTGCTCAAGTTTCCCAAAGTAGGGAAACTCAAAGAGTTGTAATAACCCTTCCTTCTCCAACTTAACCTTCACATCATCATTATAAATGGGCAAACCCTCTGGTGTCCTTTTGTTTGTTGGGTGCACTAACTCCAACACCATCTTCTTCTCAATTGTGCTTGTCTGATGATTATAGTCATTCAGAGACATGTTCCTCGGTGGGACTCCCACTCCTTCCCTAACAACACTCCATCTGGGTATTGCATACCATTCCTCATTTATGCGTGTGTTAGTTTCTTATTGCTTACCCTTGCCCTTTCCCTTGCCCTTCTTGGGTGTGCTAACTGGTTTCTTGGGTGCCATTCTCTAGGTCTACTTCAATCACTCTATGTTACTTTGTTCTTCCACTCTCTCTAACCTTAGATCTTGAACTTGTGAAGAAATTTCCTTAACCCCATTCCCTAGTTCTTCAAACCCTAACTGGGATACTCCTTTCACAAGATGACGCCTTCTCCCACTTTTCCTACACCCATGAAATCCTTTCCTCCTGGTTCACAAATCTGAACTAGTTACTCACGCTTCAATTTCTCCAAATGTTTCTTCACACAGATTAGTTTTTGGATGCCCTAGTTTGCAAAGGTGCAAAAAGTGCTTCTTTCCCTTTATACGTAAAGTGAATAATGAAGTGCCCCGACCCCTTTATTTATAGTTTTTCCCTTTTTAAGAATTAAGTGATCCTTCACTTACCACCATAATTTTAACATTTAATGTGGCTTTTTTAAACAAATCCCGACTTCAGCGCTTTCCCTCACACACCCAAACTTGCACGTACAATCCTTCAACCTTCTAGCATGCAACCAATCCAACATGATAGGATACTCTTGCACGTATGTAACTAGTGCCGAAGGCACTTCTTCTATCCTAATTTTTTCTCTCGCCTACCTCTTATTGCTTATGTGCTTTTCCCTTCTTTATATGTGGGATTTGAAAGTAGCTTTTATCTTGGCAGCAACCATCCTTTTTCCATGTTTTCTTTCCAAGCACCTCTTTCAACAAGGCCATTCAACTAGGTTTTTCAACACAAACTTCCTTGGCATTTTAACCATTCTCTCCTTCACATTACTCCACCCCAAACTAAAACAATGTGCGGTCCTCTGCGCACTCAAAAATTCTCAAAAAGTGGTAATAAGATTACCAGTGCCCAAGGCACAAAACAAAACAACAACGCGAAAGGGAAACACAAGAAAAGAAATGTATAAAGGAAACTTCTAAAATAACTGGCAAAACTACCTTATTTACAAACACCAAGAATACTTATTTATAGTAGGGCTTCAACCTACTCCCATTGAAGAGTCTAGGCAATTTCGTTACATCCAACACTTATAACTGGCACACACCCAAATCAAGGATGTATGAGATTGTGTAGGGACCTAACCAATGGAATTTCAACTTCCCAAGATGGCGCAAAAACTTAGAATCATATAGTAAGACCATCTGCCCAACCTCAAACTTATTTTTTCTAATGTGGCGATCGTGCCATGCTTTTTTCTTTGCTTTCTCTATTGTTTGACTCCACCTGCGAGTGATCATCTCTCATATAACTTCATTAACTCATCAATTCTCTCTTCTAGCACTTGCTCATCAGCCAACCCTCCTATGTGTGCTATTCTTAGAGAAGGTATAATGAATTCAAGCGGCGAATGGATTTTGTGCCAAACACTAATTGAAATGGTGTGGCTTTGTTCATCCTTATATAAGTTTTCCTGTAAGCCCATAATACAGCTGATACCTTATCATCCCAATCTTGTCTTCTAACATCACAAATTTTGGTTAGGGTATGACTCAGTATTTTGTTAAATGCTTCTGTGGTCCTATTTGCATGTGGGTGATAAGGGGTAGTCTTGTGATGAGCTACCATGAATTCTTCTAATAAGATCCTCACGGTCTCATTTAAGAAATGTGTATTCCTATTGCTGATTAAAATTAAAGGGCATCCATACCTTGTGATAATGTTCTCCCACAAAAATCTTGCTGATGTGGCTAATGTGTAATCTTTAGTTGGAGTTGCCTCTGCCCACCTTGTCAAATAGTCTATGCAATTGATGACATAGCGTGACCCAGTCCTATGCACCACTAGTCTAATAGGGCCTACAAATTCTATTTCCCACTTCTCAAATGTTTCCATGTTAGGTACAGAGTACAAAGGCATTTCATCTCTATTTCCTAGCTTATCAATGCGCCGATAATGGTCACATGCTTTATAACAGTCTTTACAATCCTTGTACAGGGTTTCTCACCACAATCCTACCATTAATATCTTACGCATGGTGGCATCACCTACATAATGCCCACATGCACTTCCTCCATGTGCTTCCTCTATTATGGCAAGGTTCTCACACTCTAATACACACCTACGCAAAATTCGTCACGTCCCAACTTGTATAAGTATCCACTAATCAACATATAGGGTGCGACGCATATGGCGAGTTTCTTCTTTCTAATTCCTTCATTCCTTCCTGTTACACCTTCCTTTAAAAACACTACAATCTCCTCCAAATATGAGGGCATGCATGGCAACCTAAATAGTTGAACATCTAGAATTATCTCCTTAATACTATGTGTATCCTCCTCTGAATCAATTCTTGACAAATGATCGGGCCCACAATTACTCTTACTAGGTTTCTGTTAGTGCAAAATCACATCACCCCTGGATGCACATCAGGCTTCTAGGTTGATGTTCAGGCATCCAGTGTGATTGCACAACATGGAAACCTCTCTCCAAGCATGGGACTTGTGAAACCGAGAGAGGAATCTCCAGAGAAGGCTGGTTCCTGCTCCTAAACTACTCCCACAAGCTATTCCGGTGCGGGCAAGCTAATCTAATCCTAATCTAACCATGCCAAGGAGACAAAGAGAGAGAAAAGGAAAACAAAGCAAAAGCCTACACTAAAACGGTGATACACCGAGAGAAGGAGAATGTTGAACATCTATCAAAACTCGCCATGGGACAAAGAGAGGTGAGCAATGGGAAGGATGGACGATGCATCACGAGGCCCAAGGATAGATTTCACACGAGAAAATGTCCCAAAACTCCATGAACACGGCTCCAAACTGCAATGAAACATTCAAACATGCATGATACTGCAATGAAGAGAGGCAAGAAGAAAACAAGCAAAAACGAGAAAGGATGGACAGATGCATCACAAAACATGTTTTGTTGCTTCAGAAGTTTGCACAGAACATCATTCCATTAGTAAAAGGCAAAAACGCCATTACGGAGGTGGAGGAGGCTCGAACTCCATTTTCAACCCTAGAGAAGAAAAGAAGGGAGGGCAGAGCAGAAAGAATGAACCACCTTTTGGAAAGAAGCCCCTCCTTACAATTTATAGGAAGAATGAGAGAGAAAAGAGAGAGGAATTCGAAATCTGCCCCAACCACCTCCAGACTGCATTTAAAACATATCATAATGGTGGTAGGTGAGAACCCCAGCGAACCCAAAAGTGGCTAACTGTATTTTTCATTTTTAGAATTTGTTCTCACCCAATTAAAGATATCCAGTCGTAGTTGGACAGAGGACCTCGTAAGCTTTCCAGAAAGTCCAACCTTGCATGAATCCGAGCTCCCAGTCAAAAGTTATGGCCATTTGAATATCTGCGCCAGGGTCTGCTTCCTGTCAGCGCTCAGAATGTTGCGCCTCCTGAAGGTGCGCCTTGGCGCATCCATATGTGTGTCGACATCCCTTTATGTGCGCCAAGGGCGCAACTTTTCCTGTGTCGACAGTCTGTGTTGTGCGCCATTTCTGTGCGCCAAGGGCGCAACTTTTCCTGTGTCGACAGTCTGTGTTGTGCGCCATTTCTGTGCGCCAAGGGCGCAACTTTTCTGTGTCGGCTTGATCTGCGTTGTGCGCCATTTCAATGCGCCAAGGGCACTTTTCTGTGTCGGCGATGCATGTTGTGTGCCATTTCGTGCGCCAAGGCGATGAATGTCAAGGATCTGAGCTTCTTTGATTTCTATATTCTTCTGTTGTCTGTATTTACCCGGGGGGGAAATATATACAACAATTTGGTGACTCAATGGGATCACTGCTGCTCGTAGTAGAAGATCGGTGGCCTTTTAGCAATCCATTGGGCATGGAGTCATAAGCAATAACACTGAAACCAACTTGATATCCGAACTTTGAAAACTTCCCTTCGAGTCACTTGAAACCCATCGGACATGGAGTTGTTCTCACCAAAATGCCACTGAAAAGAACTGTGCAAAGAGCAAAACTAGCAACACCAAAAACTATGTACAAAACTGAAAATCATACATGCCCCAAATGGAACATGCAGAGTGTGCACAAGCACTTCTTCTGCGCTGAAAGCAAACCTACCTACTCTATTCTAACTGGAAGCAAAGGCAAGCTAAACAAACCCTGCAACTGGTTGTGAGAAATAGCTTCCTTTCTTCAAAATTGGCAGCCATGCAATTGATTTGGCACTGATCATGGCTGTTTGGATGGATGGAAAATCAACAAGAAGCTGGTCTTCTATCCAAATCATCAAGGTATCAACTGAAAAATCCAATACCTCTTTTAGTTGCTCTGCATTTGGATTGGAGAGGTATGGCAGCTGATCCTTGGTACTTTGTAGCTCATCCTCATGCTCAGAAGCAAGCATGACTGGTTGTGGCTTCTCCTTTGGCTCCAATGAAGCCAAATACCTGATTGGGCAAGGTCTGATCCGTTTGATATGCCCATAGCTCTGATTTTCAACTCCAAGAATGGAGTTTTCTTGTAGACCTTCTTGAATGGATGGTGTGGAAGAAAAGGTGGAATTCTTCTGTCCTTTCTCTTCCTCCGATGAAGAACATGGAAGATAAAAATCTTCCAATCTTGATCCCAAAGAGCTGCTGTAAGATGCAGGCTGCTGCAAATGAAAGCTCTCCTTCATGGCAGCAGGCTCTTGTGTTTGGAATGTGGATGATGAAAGAGAGAAAGGTGAAAGCTCAACCGGCTCTTCTCCATCAAAACAGTCCTCCAAATCTGACAGGTAAACTGCCTCATTGCTGTCCTGCTGCTCGTGTTCAACTTCCTCCATGGTGTCCTCTTGATCTGCAACTTGACCACCATGGTTTCCTTCACTCTCCAATATTGAATTTGAGAGATCAAACTCCTTTTCAGTACTAGAACTTGAGAGAGGTGAAGTAGAAAGAAGAACTGAAGGTTCTCCTGTAGCCTGCTTTGTGCTCAAAGCCCTTGGATCTGCACTTTTCTCCTCCACAGCTAGATTGTGCTCCTCTTCTTTTGGATTTGGAGCAGCTTCTCCTTTCTCCAATGTTTGAAGACAGTCTTGCTCTTGATTGAACTCTTCCTCCAGCATGAAGTTTGTCAAGTCAAACTCTTCAATCTGCTGCTCTAGAGGACAAGTTGGGACTGCAAGATCTTCTTCTTCTGCTGCAACCAAATCAGTCCTAACCACCATTTGTTCAACCTCAGCCTCTTCTGTGGGCTTCACCAGCAAAGGGATCTGTGTCATCCCAAATTTGGCAGCCCAAACCTTCAAGCTGTCTGTCATTTCTTTTCTGGGCTCTTCCTCTTGTTGTCCTTGATGACTGATTTTTACAATTTCTTCTTTCCCACATGGAATTGGGAATGCAAAAGGAGGAATGGGTTGAAACTCGATTGATTTTACATTTTTTTGTGGTGGTGGAGGAGGTAGAAACTCTTGTTTCTTTGGAGGAGGGGGTATTTCTGTTAGCTCTTGTGGAGGGAATGACTGTTTGGAAGGGAAAATGAAAGAAGAATCGAGATGAAATGGAAGACTGAGAGGTGGAGACATGGATTCCACATTTGGGACAGCAGATGGAGAGTTTGAAACTTGACACTGCTGAACTGAAACAGATTGGGAAAGAGGAAAAGAAAAGGCATGAGATGGTGTGCTTACCCATTGACAAGGAGTTCTTTGAATACTTCTCTCATACACCTCTATTTCTTCAATCCACTTTGCAAGCAAAGGCAGCGTTGCAATCATGAAGTCAAGTTTCTCCTGAGGGCTGTAATGCCTTGGAAAAGGTCCCACCCATGGACAGGGTGCTCCACAACCGATTCCAAATGCTCTCATCTGTGCCTGAGCCCTGGACTGCACTATCCCCACCTCCATTCTTTGGATTTTCTCCAATAGACCAGCATCTTGCATCTGATGGTCTTCATTGTATGCACACCCTTGCTCTTGGGAAGCTTCATTGCCAAACTGACTTTGGCACTGCTGTTCATATGAGTATGCATGCTGATCTGGAGGATTTGTAAAACATGTTGGAATTGGAAAATACTGCTGTTGTTGTAAATGTGAGTTCCATGATGGAAATGAAGTCATGGTTGCACAACTTCATGGAATGGAAAAGAATGAAAGGGATGGAAAGAAAGATGAATGAAAAATGGATGGAAATGAATGGAAAGGAAGGTGCAACGCAACTTCGAGAGATGGTTGTTGACCGGATGGAGTCGCCGATGTGTTTGCAAGTGCCTCCAAAGGCTGAAAACTTCACGGGAACACACCAACCTGCAAAAGATGAAGTGAAAGACCTCTAAGGTCCCACTGGCGTGTCGTGCATCATGTTAGTGCAAAATCACGGCACCCTTCTGGACGCACATCAGGCTTCTAGGTTGATGTTCAGGCATCCAGTGTGATTGCACAACATGGAAACCTCTCTCCAAGCGTGGGACTTGTGAAACCGAGAGAGGAATCTCCGAGAAGGCTGGTTCCTGCTCCTAAACTACACCTGCCACAAGCTATTCCAGTGCGAGGCAAGCAAGCTAATCTAATCCTAATCTAACCATGCCAAGGAGACAGAGAGAGAGAGAAAAGGAAAAACAGCAAAGCCTACACTAAAACGGTGATACACCGAGAGAAGGAGAATGTTGAACATCTATCAAAACTGCCATGGGACAAAGAGAGGTGAGCAATGGGAAGGATGGACGAGATGCATCACGAGCCCAAGGATAGATTTCACACGAGAAAATGTCCCAAAACTCCATGAACACGGCTCAAACCTGCAATGAACATTCAAACATGCACTGATACCTGCAATGAAGAGAGGCAAGAAGAAAAACAAGCAAAAACAAGAAAGGATGGACGGATGCATCACAAAACATGTTTTGTTGCTTGAAAGTTTTCACGAGAACATCATTCCATTAGTAAAAGGCAAAAAACGCCATTACAGAGCAGGGAGGAGGCTCGAACTCCATTTTCAACCCTAGAGAAGAAAAGAAGGGAGGGCAGAGCAGAAAGAATGAACCACCTTTTGGAAAGAAGCCCCTCCTTACAATTTATAGGAAGAATGAGAGAGAAAAGAGAGAGAATTTAAATCTGCCCCAACCACCTCCAGACTGCATTTAAAACATATCATAATGGTGGTAGGTGAGAACCCCAGCGAACCCAAAAGTGGCTAACTGTATTTTTCATTTTTTAGAATTTGTTCTCACCCAATTAAAGATATCCAGGTCGTAGTTGGACAAAGGACCTCGTAAGCTTTCCGAAAGTCCAACCTTGCATGAATCCGAGCTCCCAGGTCAAAAGTTATGGCCATTTGAATATCTGCGCCGAGTGTCACTTCTGTCGGCCTTTCAATGTTGCGCCTCTGAAGGTGCGCCTTGGCGCATCCATATGTGTGTCGACATCCTTTATGTAAGCGCGGGCGCAACTTTTCTCTGTGTCGGCTGATACTGTGTTGTGCGCCATTTACGTGCGCCAAGGCGCAACTTTTCTGTGTCGGCATGATCATGTGTTGTGCGCCATTTAGCGCGCCAAGGGCGCAACTTTTCTGTGTCGGCTGATGTGTTGTGCACCATTTCTATGCGCCAAGGCGCAAATTTTCTCTGTGTCGGCAGTCATGTTTGTGCCCCATTTACGTAAGCGAGGGCGATGAATGTCAAGGATCTGAGCTTCTTTGATTTCTATATTCTTACA
The DNA here is from genome assembly GCA_018340775.1 of Taxus wallichiana var. yunnanensis. Lineage (NCBI taxonomy): Eukaryota > Viridiplantae > Streptophyta > Pinopsida > Cupressales > Taxaceae > Taxus > Taxus wallichiana. The sequence goes on along the minus strand of CM031235.1, from coordinate 36,026,608 downwards.
TTGTCTCAGTATTTACAGGAAATATACACAACGATTTCACTACTACCGTGAACTCAAACTCTTGAAACAACAATACCCACTCGACATATGTGCCATTGTAGAATAGGATTATTCACCAAATACTTCAATGTCATGTGATTGGTGTAAAATACAAAGGGTGTTGCTAGTAGATACTACTCGAATTTGAAAATCACGCGAGATCATTGACAATGCTTCACACTTAGTTATGGTGTAATTATGCTCTGCTGGTGTCAAATTATTGCTTGTAAAACATAGAGGATGATCAATAATTCCTTCACCTGTCTGTGCAAGCACTACTCCAATGGTAGTTCCTAAGGCATCTACATGGACATGGAAGGGCTTGTCCCAAGAGGAAAACGTAATATAGGCATGGTGACAAGCCTATCCTTTAATATGTCAAACACCTTCTACTGTGCCTCTCCCCAATGGAAGGCACTTTTATGTCTGAGCAATTCTTCTGAGGCGTGGCTATCTTGGCATACCCCTTGATGAATTTTCTATAATAACACATATGTCCAAGAAATCCATGCATTGCACTTTGGGTGGTAGGTTCCCCCGATCCCATAATAAGCTGCACCTTGGCGGGATCCACTAGCGAGCCCTCCTTGCATATGATGTGCCCCAATAAATTCCTAAAGGGTGTAACAAATACACACTTCTTAATGTTGAGGATATCCTCAATTGGCTACACCTCTCAAACATTAACCTCAAATTTTCATAATGGTCTTTTACCAGCCCATACACACCCAATCATCCAAATATACCTAAAGAAACTTATGGATGAATTCTTGGAATGCTTGCACCACTATGCACAAAAAATAGTAGGCACATTCTTCAAACCAAATGGCATGAGTGTGTATGAAAAACTTCCCCACTCAGTGGTGAAAGTTGTCTTCTCCTGGTCTTCCTTTGCAATCCAGAATTAGTAGTACCCCAAAATCCATTTGTAAAGGAATAGATTTCATTCCTAGTGACTCTTTCCAAAATATTGGTGAAGGGGGTTGGAAAAGGATCAATGACACAAATTGCATTCAGCTCCCTATAATCCACGTAGATCCTAATCCACCGATCCTTCTTGATGTTGATTACCATCGAGACTTATCCATTCTGATTCTTCCACTACTTCAATGATCCTAGAAGCTATCATTTTTTTATCTCCTCCTTAACCCTTACGCATAAATTGGGATTCATTCGGTAGGGTCTCTTCTTGACTAGGCACACACCATCCTTCAAATTTATCCTCATCTCCCCTAAGGAATGGTGGATTCCTTTAAGCTCATGGTACACATGTGCAAGAATAAATCCTCAAATTCATGCAACAGATCTATGACCTTAGAGACTTCCTTCTCCAACCAGTAATCTCCAATGATAGCCTCCTTAGGTCCCTCTTCTGAGACAATGTTAACCTTCTTTGTCTTTAAGGGCTCATGGTAGGCATGCGCATGAGTATTAGCATTGTCCACTACCTCACATGTCCCTATAGAATGGCTAACATCCAAGCTTTGTGCTTCCTCCCCATCAATCAAATACACTAACTTCTATTTCTCTTTTTCCAAACATGCACGCTAAATTTGTAACTATTCTATTTCTTCTACTTATTCTTCAAAGCATGCCTCTAAACCTAGTTCACCTAGTAGTTCCAACAACCTATATTTTTCCATGGCACTATCCCCCATGGTAAGGTGCTTAACAACTTGCACTTTCTTATCAATTGATGGCTTGGTACTTCAATATTCAAACATTTGAATGAGGTCAGTTGCTAGCTCTTGCCAATTTCCTATTTGGCGGCGTGTCTCAGAGTGTATGTACCATGCGCACGCATAACCCTGTAGTGTAGAATATAACTTGTGTACCCAAAAGGATGGTGGAAAATCTTCCGCACCTTCTCTCCAGATCCTCTCACACTCCTGGATATGGAAAGAGGAAGGATCCTTACCATGGTATTCCTTGATGATGGTGGGCATGTTGCTTCTAGAAAATCTGATAGAGAGAGAAATTCTCACCTCACGCCATTCCAAAATGCTCTCCTGATGTGTATCCCACCACCATGTCGTTGTGCTAAGCAAGACATAACTTAACATCCCTCTCCATTCCTTCTCCTCCTTCCATTGAGCTTCCATCTCCTGTAAAAAGATCTCAGGGAAGGCCCCTCCTGAATACTTAGGTAATTTTTTTCCTCCTAGGTGTCGGACCATGTGTGCCTTTGTTACTTTTGTTACCGATCCTCTCAACTATTATCTGATCAATTCATAAGTCCCATGTGCCCAATTATCACATGCTAGGCTGGTGGTGTCACTTACTGACTAAGCATCCTCAAACTGGATAAATCTGTTGGTAGGATGGATTATCTCTAGGTCCCTGATTGAGCACACATATATTCTATCTAGAACTTCTTCTCCCAGAGTTTCAGTATAGTGCATCAACTTCCCATCAACTAGGGATATAATGACCCGCTCCTCCTTATTTTCAAATTTGATGCACCCTTTGTTGAACTAAAGGTTCGCATTGTTCTTGTAACACCATGGGCACCCAAGTAGTGCTGGAAAATTTTCTACCTCGGTGAGCGCCAAGACTTTGAAGTCCCTAGTAAACTTAGCTCCCTAGATAGTGATAGCTGCATCCTTTAAGACACTAATGGGTATTGCCTTAGTATTTTTTCCATATATAGCACATTCAAAGATGGCTGTAATATAGGTCTTCCCATCTGATGCCATGCATCCAGAGTTAGAACATTGACCTCTGCATCTATGTCAATGAGGATATTACTAAGGAGCCATCCATCTACAACTGCATTCAACGTGATCTCCTTGTCATAGTCAAGGTTGTGAGGGGGAAGGTTTACATGAAAGACCTACCTTTTGCACTCTCCTCCAAAGATGTGGTACCTTCTATCTCAACCATGATCCTAACAAGAGAATAAAATTCCCTTGCCTTCGCATTTTACATACTTCCTTGACCTCATCCAGTCATCCCTTGACACCTCGACTCTCCTTCCTTGTTCCTCCCTCCTGAGACTACTCCTTTAGACACTAGATCTCCATTTGTAAACTTTGAATGACATATATGGTGTCTTGATATACCTCCTTTTGACATGCAAGGTCTAGGTACTTTCCATGAACTACTTCCTCCCTCGAAACCAAGTTCTTCTACCTTGGTATCTCTTTTATACGTGTAGCTTCTGCTCTTGTTGTTACCAAACGGCTCCAAACTTGTATCCCATGGCATCCACTGCATGTCTACCTTTTTAATGTTGACCATTACAGTGCCCTTGTCTTTCTAGTGCTACTGATTCATGTGCTCAAACAACTCAGGAACTCCTCATACTTGTGCTTCTTTCCACACCATGAGCACTGCAACAGTTCGATAACTCACGTTTGTAATTCTCTATAGACCCATAGTTGAAACAAGTTACACACGGAAATCATTCCTTCCTCCTCTATAGTTACCATGACCATGGAATCCTCCTTGAAAACCCCTTCCGTGCATGCCTCTATCTACACTCCTCATAGTGGCGATCATCACCTTTGGAACTACTAGAAATGTTAGTCTAGCATACCCCATGATCAATGGCCTCATGGATCTGATCAATGATCCTACAATCCTTAGTATCATGGGTTGTAGAGGTATAGATCTTATAGTAGAAAGACACATTCTTCCAGATTGTGCACTATAACAAGGGGCATCTACTTGCATCATGGTCCCCATGACAAATTTCACTGTCTACTGTCACGGTTCACACCATCCTTTGGGGGAAATTATCCTTGACATGCCCCTCTACTTCACAATATGTGCACCATAAATAACTATGAGTCTCATGGGCTAAGTTTGCAGACAAATTTTCCAGCAGCTTAGCCATAGAAAAAATTTGAGCCTCCAAGAATGGACTAACACTAGTATCAATACTACCATAGCCTTGACACGCATAGCAGCATCTTCCAACGCTTTACGAGGGTATGTGAAAGTTTTATTAGATAAATCCCTTCTAAAAGGTGTGATCAATCCTCCAACAAACCACTTTGAGCATGTTGTGAAGGGTGAATATCATATGATAATTTAGACAAGATATTTTTAAAGCACACATCATACTCTTACACACTCTCTGCCATTCCTTGTTGAATATCCTTCAAAGTGTTGATGCTCTTCTATTCAAACTCAAGGATGTGGAATTCTACCAAGAATGCGTTCTTTAAAGCAATAATCCACCACTATTTGATGAGGGTCATATTTCCTATACCATCTATGCGCGCACCCTTACAACATGGTTAGAAACTGACTAGCCTTCCACTCTAGGGTTATGATACCCTTTGCATGCCATAATAGTTCACTCTTGTGAACATGTTTCGCAGCATCCTCAATACCTCTATAATATGGCAAGTGTAACAACATCTCAAAGAATACTTGAGGGGGTGGTTGGGGCCCTTGTCCTCTTAAGCCAGAGCCTTGGTTCCCTCTAGTGTTTCCTTTTCCACCGGATCCACCAGGTCTTGTTCCTTCTAAGCCACTAAATCCACTAGAACCACTAGGCCCACCAAGTGTTATACCCCACGACCCACCAAGTCATGTAGTAGTCATGCCAAGTTTTCCCATGGTTCCACTTTCCAGAACTGTGCATCGACAGGTCTGTGATAGTGCCATACTACCGATTGTACCCCATACCACTCCCGGACATGATCATTGAAGGCTTGTATATGGTTTCCTTATCCAAAGAATCCTCTAAATATTGGAATATGTGTAGCCATAGAAGTGGGAACTGAAAAATTGTACCTCCTAGGTATAGATCTGTCACTTCCACTGATATCAACTAGGTCAATGATAATTCTTCCTGGTTTTGGAAAACCAAGCATCAAGGTTTGGTCACTGGGTGGGTTTAGATACATGCCAATGACTCTTCTTTCTCCATGTGATGAACTCTCACCAAAATCTGAAGGGGCCTCTCTTATGCACTTTCCAAGATGGGTTAGCATAGACTTCTCAGGTTCCACGTCCTCCGCATGAACCTTAACTCCTTCCCATAATGTCTACCTCCCTATATCCATCACACTTATAGCCTCACAATGTCTAGCAATCTCCTTTTCATGTGCTTCCCTATACTTGAGTTGTCTCTCCTCCCTTTCCTTCTCTGTTGTAATATGTATCATCTTCCTCCACCCTATCTCCCTCGCCTAACACTCATAATAGTCTAGCGACCATTAGAAATGCCTCTAAACATAAATTAACCATGATCTTCATTGCCAGAAGGATAGCATGTAGAAATGATCCTCTAGGCTCCCGCAGAAACTCAAACTCAACAACCTCTGGACAAGAATATGTGGAAATGGCATACTCTAGAGTGTAGCTAGCTAGTACTCCTTTCCACCAATGATCCATAGCATGGGTCCACGTCAGATCTACATCTTGTAGCCTCTAGTAATATTCTTGGGTCCACATGCGTGATCCATAATTCCAACTTGATCTAGATGCATACGCTGAGAGCCATTCATACAACTCTACTGGGAAACAACAAAAAAATGTCTTATATAAATCATGATAGAGGTTCTCTTCTACCCATTTATGTGCATCAAACTTAGGTCCAGTGCTGAATCTCTGAGAAAATTCATCCTTCGTGCTCTTGAACCATGATTCAACACTTTTTAAAGTTAATCATTCTATCATTACTCACTACACAGATCATGTTGTATGTTATTTCCCACTACAACTTCAAAAAGAGGTTCGGAAATGGAACCAAGATGTAGTCATTTTTACCCTTATCACAAAAGAAAGGTACCCCATGCATGTCGGCATATCACCCAACGGATGTTGGGTGCTCACCCAAGGCACACGCGTGTGCCAAGTCTCTCTTTATTTGAGCTTAGTGGGAAATATCATCATTTATGATTTTTACTTAAGATATTTATAAGGAGTTAAGACATTCAAGAACCATAAAGCTCATAATGGCCTCTAGATCCTTGCAGTCATTATAGAAAGAAATTACTTAATATATTATATAGCTTATACCATAATAGAAAGAAGTATATAAGCATCCATACTTAGCATATAAATAAATGAAAGAGAACCTATGATAAATACGTATGCATCAGAATCATTTATATTCATATTTATATAATGGGTAACCTCATTACATCCATGGATCCATTACAGAATGTCACAAAGAAACAAACCACAGTCATGCTTTACGATGGACTAATGTAACTAGGATATCAAAAGAAAAATTGCAATCCCCATACCCATTATAAATTCTTTCCCAAATACCATTATCCACTAACAGAGTTCTTGCAGTATTTCTAAATATCTCCACCCTATTTTTGTTCTCTCTTTGTTTACTCTACAAGTAATTGTATTTATAGCCTTTATGGGCTACCAACTCATCCTCCAAAGCACCCTCAAATCTGATCTCAAGTGTCTGAATGTGGTCCTCCATACGATTATGCTCTCCCAGGCCTAAGCTTTCCACTTTTCACCATGATGTGCTTCTAGAAGCTTCTACCATAGGCATGCTCCTTCCTAGGCCAACCTCTCACCAGGCTGACACCTTATCCACTCAGGATGTGTAGTCAGGTCATGCTTTTCATGTGCCATGATCTTCCTTAAACCCTTTTCTTAAACCCTATCCTGCGCTTCTTGTCCTTGTGTACCTCTTCATTTAGGACCTATGCGCATACGTGTCTTTGTACTTATCCAACATTCTAGGGTCCCAACAACACACTTTGATAGGTTACATGTTATGCACTCAATGTCTAACATATACCATGTGGCGAAGAAAAGCGCGAGAAGAAAATGTGAAGATGTGCATGAAATAGGAAGGCGTGGAAGGAAAACAGAGGAAAAAGGTGCACAAAGGTAGTGTATGTAGGAGGAATGAGAGGAATACCTATCGGAGGTACGTGTGGTAGAGGTTCAATCATTATAAAATAATGTGTGGCAACAAGGAAGGGGAATGATAGAGCGTCGATACTTGGCTAATATTTGGGAGGCAATTCTAAGGCATGCGCTTAGGATACATGAACTACGAGAATAAGATGGATATGCAAGGAGTGCGAATGAAGGGAAAATGTGAAAAAATAGAGGAAAGGGAAAGGAAAAGATGGAAGGAACAGAAGGGAAGAAGAGCATGCATGAGCGTGTGAGGAATTTCTACCTAGGAAATGTGCCAAAGAGATAACTAAAGTGCACGTAACCTACAATGTAGAACCTTTAGAGTCAAAATGGAAATATAAGTTGTCCAAATAATTAAGGGAGTTATTTTGGATAATAGTAACCTTTCAGTAAATGGTGGTTCATTATCCTTACTACACTTTTACTTAGGTTGTTGTGGATTAACATGCAGTGTCTTCTGCTATTGTTGTGGATCTATCTGCGGCATTTTATTGCTTTATTGCAGATTAGCCTGCAACATCTGTGGTTCATCATCAATCTCAGCAATAATGGGTCCATCTGGTGGAGGAATTGTTCTTCCTTAGCAAAGATGTATTTTATTGATATCAAAAAAATAGGTAGGGTATTGAGTTGGTTCAATGGAATATGTTGGTTAAGCAGCTTTATTATTTTGGTTAGGCATTGGTTAAGATAGGAGTTGGGTAGCTTTTGGTTGAGATCCTAGTTGGGGTTTGGCATTAGAGATTTCTACTATAGATAAGGAGGTTGCTGATAAGATTGTTGGTAATTTAGAGGTGGGTTATTCCATTGTTTTCCTCCTCTCCAAGGTTGCTTCCATGATTAAGGAGGTTGTTTCCATTGTTGTTGTGGTTGGCCTTGGAATTGAGGTTTCCATTGTTATTGATATTGGTTGGGATATGGGGCCCAACCTTGAGGGTTTACACAAGGTGGGGGCTGCATATATGAATTATTAGACAAATTTTGAAATGAATGCATAGGGTCTTGTGTCATACCTCCTTTCCTCAATGGTCATGGTTTTCTTTGATCAACATAGAAAACTTTCCCATCCTCTATCTCTAACATCTTGAAATTGGGTGAAGTCTCCCTTTTCTTGAGAAATGTTGGCCAATTCTATACATCTACAGTCAAATGTTTTCCTTATGCATGCATGGTAGTACTCTGTGAGTGTTGCTTCTACATCTTCCTTCTTCATTTTGGCATGTAGATCATCTAATTGATTGGTCATTTCGTTGACAATATCCTGCTTCATATTGTTAAACATGTTGAAAATATTTGGCTTAGATATGTCCTAATTGTTTTGGTAGTTGATTCACCTCTTGATCTTACACTTCTTACCCTCTTCATAGTAGCTCTTGAGTAATTTTTGTAGGATTCATAGATGTCTGCAAAAATTATCTTTTGAAATTTCTCTTTCTCCTATTAGATCTAGAACATCCATGTCCTCCTCACTAAGTCCCTTAAAAAGAGTAATTTGAGATATTCAGGTGGTAGTTTAGTGTGCCTTGACTTCTGAACGCATAACAAGAACCTTTCCAAATAGTCTTCTAATGGTTCATCCTCTTTTTGTGCCATTTTGTATATTTCATCACCTCCTCTGTTGTTTGGTTCTGCAATAATCCTAGTACTTATCAAGGAATTTCTCCTTCATTTGTGCCCACATGGTTACAACATTTCTTCCCAATCCCATGAACCATCTCAAGGCTGCATCCTTGAGTGTAGCAAGAAATAGCTTTAATTTATGTGCATCAGTAGTATAATCATAACTCCTACATAGAACATCAAACTCAAATAGAAAGGTGTTTGGGTCTTCTAACATGGATCCATGAAAGTTGGGAAAGGTTGAGGGAGAAATATTCTTCATACTAGCAATTGCATTGTTGTCAGTGATGGGGAACTCAAATGTGGTTTCCCCATTTCAAACATTTTGATTTACTTCTTCACATCATCTCTATCCTCTTGAGAGAAGCTTGGAACTTTTACTTGGAGAATTGTCTTCGAATAGAAAACCTAATATGTAGGTTTCTTATTCAAAATCCTTAGAGGTATATGAAGATATTTGTGCTACCTGTGGATTAGAAAAAATATATACCATGGGTATCCCTTGGTCGGTGCATACATCAACTACTCAACTCTATCAATGGAAAATTAGTTGGGGGTTAGTTGGGAGTAAACTTCCTACAACTTAAACTACTCTAAGAAAGAAATTTTTTTCCAAAAACCTTATAACTTGGCAGTATCCCTAGAAATGATGCCAAAAATGGTGGCGCAAATTAACTTACAACAATTAATACTTTATTCATCAATATATAGTCATTTAATTATCAAACCTAGGGATGTAAACTTTCAATATTTCCAGTTTTGTATGTAGAGTTACAGATGTTTAAGGAGTGTAAAGGTAAATTATTGTCACTAAAATTAAGAAATAACAATACTAGAAATGAACTAGACTATGACTAAAATGAATACTATGGCTATGGAAAAGCATGTAAAAACATAATAGATAGAGAAATGGACTGCTGCTAATTTAATCATGAAAGGAATTAAAAAATATATAAGGAGAGGGTTAGAAAACTATAGGTGGGCCCTACCTTGGGTGTTAATCCCTCCTAAGGCTTGTGTCTACAAAAATTTAACAAAACTCAAATTCTTATTTCATCAGCATGAAGATTACAAGTGGAAAATATAGAAATTTCCCTATTTATGGATCAATCTCCTCTTTATGCATTCATTCTACAACATTAATCTTTCTTTTTTATATCTTTCATTATAGTAGAGGCATGAAGATATAAATTATTGCTAGGATTTCTAGTTGGATTAAGTAAAATATCTCAACCAAACAATATGGAAACTTACATACATGCAATAGAAATATTCAATAGATGTTCTCATACAATAACATAACTTAACTAATCTGATTAATTGATCAACCAGTTATTAAATTATGATTTAAATCAATTAGTTCTTTGGTTGAGTTGCAGCACATAATCGGGATGGCATGGCATTGAGTCTTCTTCTATCAACACGTGCGAGCTTAGGTGTAGTGTCCACATTGTGCAAGCTCCCTAGAATCATGGCTTTATGTATGTGTGTGACCTCCTTTTTCTAGGGATGCTTTGTTGTAGACAAGTCTCTTTGGTTGCATGTCAGTTGTTGTGGATGACCTCTTTACAAATGAATGAGTTCCTTTGGTTACATGTCGGTTGTTGTGTATGGATTCTTTGTTGCATGTTAGTTGCTGCATATAAAAACTTCTTTGCAAACAAGGCTGACATTTATACAAAGCATCATTTAACATCATATTGCAACCAAAATAATAAATGCATACTCATAATCCACAAAATAAAGTAAACCTTAGTAATAATTATATTAACTAATATATATGCCATGAGTTCAAGTTATAATGGAAATGTTTAGCAATATCACCGGGAAATACAAGTTCAAGGGTATAATTGGCTAAAAAAATACAGTAGATGAGGTGTTTAAAAAGGAAATAAAATGACTCATCACACCCATTTTCATTCCTCTTAACACTCACCTTGTTAAGAGTTAACCTTTTCACATATATTCATCACTCTTAACACTCATTTTGTTAAGAGTTGATCTCATCCACCTTGCTCCTCTCCTTTCTCTTAAAGAGTAGAGGGTATCTAACCCATTTTTTTCTCTTTTCTTTTAACTCTCATCTTGTTAAGATTCAAGAAATAAACTAATCCTTTTTGCCTCCTCCCTTTTAGCACTCATTTTTCTAAGGTCGAGATCTATCATCTTTTCCATCCCCTCTTCCATCTTAGCATTCACTTTGCTAAGCGTTGAGTTTTCTATCACACCTCTTTTTGTTCCTCCCATATTTCAAAATTTTTGGGAATAAGACAATGCAATTATAGTCCCTTTATATGTAAGGAAAGACATCCTTTCTATATCAACTTCGATGAAGAGGGAAAAGACCAATTAAAATATTTCCAAAGATGACATTTTATGAAAAAATAAATACTAATTTCTTCTTCATCTCCTTGTGATGGGGTAAATATTTCCCTCGAATTTGATGAGAATGAATTAAAATCCTTACGAGGATAGCCTAAATCCCCTAAGGGTCCACCATCGATCAAACAAACATGACGACGTAGGACCAAGTAAAAAAACTATGATAACAAAGGAAAATCCATTGAGGATAAACACAAATCTACTGATTCGGCTACTAATCCTATTAAATCCGTCACAGATCAAATGAATGAGATGGCCAAACAACTTTCTCTCTTATCTTCCAAAGCCATTACTGATACAAATGATAAAAAATCATCAAATAAAACTAGTGATGATTCGTATAAGAACCATACTTGCACCTAAAAAAGAGAACAAAATTATAAGAATGATAGTTCATCATTCATCCCACAAACCAATTCACCATTTTATCAAGAGTGGAAAATGATGAAAGACACTATTTCATGTATGCGATAACAATGCAAACAATTCAATTTTTATTGATTGTGTCCATACCCTTTCGACATGGACATATTACACATACCCTTCTCATGCTCTTTCAAGATGCCCAAATTTGATAAATACAAGGGCAAAACCAATCCTAGAGAGCATGTTAAATAATTTTTCATGGAATTCCATGAGGTGGCTTATAATGATATCTTTATCTTTCTCCTTTTCACTAAGAGTCTAGGAGGAAAAGCTTTGGACTAGTTCTTACACCTTCCAAAGGGATTTATCTTTATCTTTGCAAACCTCTTGGAGGAGTTCATAAAAAAATTCTTTTAACCTTGATTTATGCAATACCAAATGAGATATTTATGTAGTTTTTACAACAATAAAGGAATCATACATAAATTCCCATGTTCATTCCTTGAAAAATAGATAGTTAGCATCTTCATCCCAAACCTTAATGGAGATTTGTCCTTTCACATCCAATATTTTAGGAAGTTATCCAAAAGGGAACTCAAATTTAAAATTCCTCATTTCTAAAGGCTTGATTAATCCTCATCATAAATAAAATGGGCACAATCATAACAATAACAAAAAAACCTAGAACTTATCACGATAAACCTAGGTACATCAACCACAACCATGGCATTGTCAATGATGGTGTCACACATAATTGTAACATGCACAACTTACAAAACAACTAGTCTAAATAGACTACGTCCAAAGCATCTGTCACCATTCCAAGAAGAGAAAATTTCCCCCTCGTGACTACAAATGATGATAATATATGTATTTGGGGGAATCTATTTCAAGTGTCTTGAAACAACTGGCAAGTGCTAATATGGTCACTTATCCTATCACGCAACCCTTCCCTAAAGGATAACCTAAGCCAAATTGGTATAGACCTAACACATATTGTGAATTTCATCACATTGATGGTCATAAAATAGACATATGCAAATAAATTTACAACTATATCTAAAACCTCATTGACAACAATAGAGACATAGTGGCTGAAGATCTACCATCTACCAAAACACCCAATGATAATCTAAAGGTGTTTTCTAATCCATTTCCTAACCATGGTACAAAGGTAAAAGCTCACAAACATGGTGAATCCTCGAACAAATTCGATTATAAATACATCATATATTGTATCATAGACACTACTTCACGTACCATTGAACAATGGTTTACACCCTCGAGAAAAGTCTATCTAGTGTCTTTCAACAATTAGAAAAGGTGAACATGATTGAATATCCAACTACGAGGCCCCTATTTAATGGGTAACCCAAGCCTACATGGTATAATAAATTGGAATATTATGAATACCACCACATGGAAACAAATTCTACTAATAATTATACACATCTTTGACATTATGTTCAAGACTTAATTAATGACATATCCATCTCTAGAGAGCTCAACGAAAAAGCTCTTGCGACCAATGACACGTCGTCTACCACAAATTCTCATGAAGAGTTAACTATTTTCCCCACTTCTATACATATTGATATTCAACAAGATCATGAAAAAGTTCAATTATCCTTCCTCCAAACCAATCCCTTTCTTCTATATATTTTCTTCCATTCATCTAAACAGATATTGAACCTGTTTTACTATAACCTTCTAACATCAAATGAGAGATTTCCCTTTCTTTAATACTCCCTTTCAACCCTTGATATCACTATAAACACTACAAAAGAGGTTCCATCATCAATCACCATTGATCTTGATTATATTCTTTCAATTTCGGCTCTTATGCCTAACATCTCTAGTCTTGTTGTCAAAACACAACCACAACAAGCTTGGACACTTCCATTCCATGTCCATTATACCTCACATGATCAATATTACATGCATCTCATCAACAATGATTCCTACCTATCAAGACATCTACATGTGTACACTCTATGAGGTACGTATACCCAGGAATATCCTTATACAACCTTTTCACGCTTTAATTACAAATATTTCATCAAATCAACTAATTCACAACCTAGAAGGAGAAACATTGAATATTTTCTCTCTACAGCTTATAAGGAACCTTGGATATACATCTAGAGATCAATCCTTCCTTTTTTGCACTCTTTTACCCATGAATGAATATGAATCTCAACATATTCCCCGCATCGACAATCCTCCTCTAACATCACATAGGTCTTTTGATCTCATCAAAGAATTATCTAATCACACATCCTTTGACTTGGATCTTGTCTACCCAAGTATCATAATTTAGGACCTATCAAATATTTTGATTATTTCCTTTGACTTAGAACACATTTTCCTAAGTCTCGTACTTGAGACCCCTTGAATAGATTTTCTCCTTAGACTTGGATCTCTTCCATCCAAGTCTCGTAACTCAAGACTCATTGAATCCTTTGATTCACTCCTTTGACTTGGATCATGTCCTCCCAAGTCTCATAACTCAGGACTCATTGAATCCTTTGACTTGAACCTTTTCTACCCAAGTCTCATAAATCAAGAATTATCAAATCTTCATATTTTCTCCTTTGACTTGGACCTTGTCCACCCAAGTCTCATATTTCAGGACTTATCAAATATTTTGATTCCCTCTTTTGAATTAGAACTCATCTCGCCCAAGTCTCATATTTTAGGACCTATCGAATCTTTCGATTCCCTCTCTTGACTTGGATATTGTTTTCCCAAGTCTCATATTTCACTACTATTCAATAGTTTTCCAATTTGTGATTTAATCACTTACTCTAAATTTAATTCATCACATCACATCTTACCCATGAGTAATTAAATATTAAATATTTAATTACGCTTCTTCCCATGCATCTTAATCACTTATCTACCCCAAATTTATTCTATCTATGCATCACATCCATTTTTAATCTTCCTAGCGGGATATTTCCGTGGTCGGGATAAGTCTTGTCTTTCTCGAATCGATCATTTTTAGCCATCTCGGGAGTCTTCTCCGCGATCGGCGCCGACCCATATGGTGGCGCCGATTTTCTAGGAGCGGCGCCGATTATAAAAGCAAGCCCGAGGCTCGGTTCTAGGGACCGAAGAGGACCGAAAAAAGAGACTAACGAGCGAAAAAGCACTTACGCACGAGCGAGAGGCGAAAAAGATTCGGGTTGCGAAAGAGAGATCTTTTTAGCATCAATTGTCTCGATTAGGGCGAGATCTGTCCTGTCCTAATCAATCCACGAGAGGAGCACCGTTACTCTGCCCGTATCATATCAACATCATCACACCACCATCATCATCATCGGTGACTCTGTTCAGCGTCTCTCCATCTTGGCACATCTTGCAGGACTACATTCACCTTCCAATCCCGAATCTCATCGCACGATCCTGATTGGTCGATGCGCCTTGATTGACGATCTTATCCGATCGGCGCCCGATCAGTCGGTCGATCGCGCCCGATCACATCGATCGCGCCGATTATACCCGATCGGCGCCGATTTCCACTGCGGACGGGGTAAAAGGTCACGAGTAACACAAATCCGGCATTATTTGCGGTTCCTGTTTTACGTACTTTACATGTCAACTTTGTTGGTTTACATTTTATTACTGCAATCAGAAAATCTAGTCTTTATTTATATCTTTTATCATGTATGCTTCTTTTCTTTATTGAAAACGTGGACTGACATCCGTCGAGGAAGCTCATCGCTTCTCGGACCCGCTTCTTGGGCAGTCCACTTAAATATCTTTTAACGTGGTCTTTTTCTGTCAAGCATCGGTGTTTTGCAGGTTATTCGGATCTATTGTGCAAATTGCTCGTGTGCGCCCGTCTTGTCTACATCGGCTTCCTCATCCGTCTACATCTTCATCAGGTATCGATTTCATTGGAGTTTTTCAGGGTTTTTGTGTTTAGTTTGGTACATTAACTTGGACAGGTAACAAGCACAAAATTCTTGATCTACATTCTGGCACGCCCGGTGGGACCCAACCAAAGTCCCTTATTGGTAAGTTCATTTCTTTTCTAGTTTTGAACTTTGTTCCTTTTCTTCACTGATTTCTATCAGTCCTATTTGAGCATTTCTGTTCATCATTTCAATCTTGCTTTTAGGCGAAATCATTATCTTGAAAATTTTTTATTTCCTTTAAATAGAAATTTTTTGTTTCACCACTATCTGGATGTATCTTTCCGGATCTTGTTTGTTGTTTGCTTGATCTTTTCTTGCGGAGCACTTTGCTTGATCGTGGGATTGTTCGAGGGGAAGAGCTCAACAACGCGCTTTTTGAAGTCCACACACCTTGGAGAGCTAAATCTACAGGTATTCCTCTTTTTCGGTGTTTTCTCCTTTTTAGGATTTCTTTGTTGGTTGTCTATCACATCCAAACACTTCAATTTTTGGTGCTTAAAAGGAACTTAATCGCATTTGGGAAAGAACTTGTTTGATTTGTCTTCATCGAAATCAAACATTTCGTTTTAAGTGCTTAAAAAGAACCTTTTCTTTGTCATTGTTGCATGCTTTTTCATCTAGTTTTAATTAGGTTGGAGAATTGATCAAAATCGGTAGTGACACTATTTGATTTTTATTTTCACCCTTGCACACAAAGCCAAAATCACTAGGTATAAAGCATTTAAACAAAACTCCTTCCACTGGCCTCGCCTACTTGGAAGTGATATCCAGAGGAAGAGCTCTACGCGGTACTCGGGCATGCTATAAATTCACGGAAGATTTTGGTATATATTGGCAAAGCACCCGACTCCCTTATCGCAGCGGTGTGTGAAGTGCGGGGGTAGGCCCCTATATCAAGCCACGTACCGGTCTTTTACTGAAGTGCCTTCGGGACTCCTCACCAAACATTACCCAAACCATCCTTAGTTTGGCTATCTGAGTAGTTCCTGTTCTAAAAAGCCTTCCCTAACATTTTCTTTTCTTAAAAGCATCAAAATTTAAAGGAGATAATCACTTGCGCTGCTTGAATTGTTTGTGCATTAGTTAGGACAATCTTCTTTCTTGCTTGTTTATGACGGTTATCACCCGGTCACAATCTAGGAAAATGGCCCAACAGGTTCCTTCTTCCTCCGAAATCACCACCAGCGTGGATGTTTCGGCACCCCTCCCATCTTCCTCGGGACCACTGTTAGTTGGTTCCCCCTCATGGTCGTATAATCCCTTCCATCAAGCCAAAACAATCCCATCACGTCCAGCTTCTCCTAGTCCATCAGAAATATCTTCTGATTCGGAGTCTATTCCTCGCGGAGATCCTGAATTTCAGGCTCTCCTTGATCGCAATCCGGTAGCCCTCATGGACTACCTAGTACACAAGTCCATTCGAATATCTGATCAAGGACCACCAATCCAACAAGTGTACGATTATCCTCGTGGTTCATCCCAGGCCTATGTAGAACAGTTTTCATCCTCTCTCTTGCCTCGAGCCACGGAAAAGGGGGAGGCTCTTGTGCCTCCCTTTTCTCTTCCACCTACCATGTTGACTAGTTCTCAAATTGCTTACCTATTCCTAATCTGCTGCGGTTACCTCAACTATTCCTCAACCTACCTTTGAGAGGTCTTCTGCCTTGGCGATAACGAGTGCGTCTGTGCACCCGCATATCGCTGTTAATTCATCTATGCCCTCTATTGTGTCTCAAGGTCAGTACCTCTTCATGAGCCAACCCCCTCCGGCTAGTCAGTTGGTTCCTACTTCTCGTCCTCCGGTCAATCTTTCTTCCAATATTCCAGCAACTGTGACCTTCGCCCATCCCCTAGTATCGGCACCCTTGGTACCAAATCCGGCGGTAGAAGGCCCCTTTCAGGTCTTGTTCCCCAACATGTCCAATCTAACCAACACCCATGTTCCTCGATCATCCTATTCATCAACAAACATAGGAGTCCACCAATCACGGGTTCCATCCGTCACCCACCTATATTTTCTCAACCACTTATTATCTCACACTTGCTATCATGCAAGCTGCCTCACAGCAAATACCCCACCCGGTGTCACCCAGAACACCTGGTTATTCCTCTTATCATCCTATCCAACAACAGATGAATCCCCCATTAACATCTCAACAACATCCACCACTTGCTTCTTATGTAGGACATACCAATGTACCTCCTCCCCAATCCGAGCGTAGTTCAAATTCTCTTGAAAAAATTGCAGACTTGGAAGCCTCCACAAAAGGAACCCGTCCTTCATACTCCTTTGAAGAAGTGTGCAATGAACCCATTCATCCTTCGGTGGCTTTTAAGCCTTATCCTCCCCAATGGGAACTTCCCAAATTCTCAAAATTTCATAGCCGGGAAGACCCCCAACAACATCTGCGAGCATTCAAACATGCTTGCTACCTTATCGTCCAGGATCAGGAACTCATGCTCCGTACCTTTCCTATGTCTCTAGCGGGTCCCGCTTTGGACTGGTACAATAACATCCCTCAACATTCTTTGTTTTCTTTCTCTCAATTGGCCCAGATGTTTGTTGAAAACTTCTCAATAAATATCGCGCATAAGATCTCAATCACAGATCTTTATAACATTCACCAATTCGACGATGAGTCTATAGCAGAGACTTTGTCGCTCGTTGGAGAGGATAATCAACCAATTGTCTTTCTCCTTCCCAATCCCAACAAATCGAGTTGTTCACCCGATCTTGTGCTAATCACATTTCTTCCACTCTAAGGATCCAAACTTTTCATACCTTTGAAGAGGCCTTTACGATGGCACGCAAACTTGAATCTCGTGCCATTGAACAAGGAAAACTAAAACTTCGCTCCAAATCTAAACCAGATTTCTCTCGGTTCACCAAACCAAATTCTTTCCCTCTAAAGATAAGAATCAAGGGTCCACAAATGCTATCGTATTAAAAACACCAAGAACCGATAGTACTCCTAATCAACCATCACGAAGAGACCCTTCATCTACTCGAAAAGGGCCTTCATCTTCTCGATCCTTCGCTCCATTGGGGGAATCATATGCCTCTATCTTAGAAAAAATGTTGGAAGTTCGCATGATCGAACTTCCACCCATTAGGGATATTGATGAAAGTCGAGAACGCCCTTTCTGGTATAGGGAAAACGATTTCTGTCATTATCACAGAACCAAAGGTCATGACATCGAACGATGTCAGACTTTCAAAAATCTTGTCCAAAAATTCATTGATAAAGGCGAGCTCATTCTGGATAACCCAAATGCTCCCCCAAATCAAGCACTGGACGTTTTTAAACAACCTTTCCCCAATCATGCCCCAAATCATAATTCTTCGGAATCTCAAAAACCAAACACCCACACTATTAATTTCATCTCTACCGAGGACTCTTCTTCTGAAACCAATCCATCTGCAAACACATCAATCGAATCAGATCCTCCTTCCTCTTCATCAATCACGGGAGTTCCAATATCTTCAGATAGTCCATCTTTGAATATCCCTACATTATCAAGCACGGAGTTATCTCTCTCCGCTCCTTTGTCTGACCTTCCATCTATACCCGAGACAGTGTCATCCTCATCTGTCTCATCATCAGACATTCTTTCAATGCTCGAAGCAATCACATCCCTCCGAGTTTCCACTACGGACACATCCACTTCATTGCTCCCATTCCCATTCTGCAACTATGCCCTTGGTGAATTACCTATCATTGTGCCACTTCAGGAAGCGTCTTCATTTTGACCCTTCCTATCTCTTTTCCTACTGAGTAGTTTCACCCATGATTCTTGCATCGAGTAGTCCCTTCATGAGAGCTGCCTTCGTCATCACCCCCTTCTTCCATCACCAATGTTACTTCACCTATTCAGGAAAAATCAAAAGAAGTAGCACCAACATCTATACGCTCGGTTCCTGAACCTAAACCGAGACAACTAAAATCTAACATTATACCATCAGTACCTCCCCACTTGCTTCCCCCAAAAAGGTTACAATCACCTTATGCCGTTGAAGTCGTCACCATCCCTGAAAAAGGAAAGCCCATATTTCGGACCATCAAAACTCTTGGTGCTCTTCCACAAAAATCTCTCTCCACGCCTCATAAACGATTGGATTTGCCCGCGGAGAAGGCGTCTTCTTCTACACATCCATCAAAGCCATCATCTTCTTCCACAACACATTCTTCATCAATACCCCTAAAAATAGACTTACCTACCAAAAAGATGCCACCTCTTCTATCAGGATCATCATCTTCATTACCAAAAACCAAAGCACCCTATATTCCTCCTATTACACCTACCTTGAGGACTTCTTCCTCATCTAAATCAACATTATCTAAATCATCCGTAAATCCGACTAAGCAACCCCCTTTGTCTCCAAAGACCCATGAAATTGTCACATATCCCTCATCTTCAAAATCTATCTTAGGGCTCCCCCTCCACCAAAGTCAATCATGTCTCATTTACTCCCATCCCAAGCACCCCAGACTACTCCTCCAAATGTCCAAACAAACAAGAGGATCCCTAAAAAGATTAAACCTAACATGCAAGTTCTTTTACCTCGGCGATCGATTAAGGTAAAAGAACCATCTTCATCATCTCTATCCTCCTCTTCGTCTACCGGATTCTATCACCAAAATCCTTCATCAACTCATCCAATCTTCATCCATAACCCTTCCTCCGATTAAACCTTATAATCCTAAAGGAGTGAAACCTACTTGGTTTAACTCGATCGATTTGTGCTTACCCACCGTACTCAGGGTCATGATCTTTGAGGGATGTAAAGCTCTCCAAGCCGTTATCAAGAACCTTCTGGAAGAAAGTGACCTTTTGCTGGAGGAGGAACAATTACCTCCTGTCATCTTAGCCCCATCCAAACCTCAACCATCCACTCAGACCTCTAGTGGTTCCATCCCACTTGATCTTCCACCTTCCCAAATTGACACAATCCATATCGCCACTAGAACCCAACACTATGATAACCCATCTTCATCTTCAGCATCTCGACCACGGGTTGTCATTTCTGCAGCCCCTAAAGACATTTCTCCTTCCTCATCAGCCCCACGACCCAGGGTCTCTATTCGTGCTGCACCTCGGGCTCAAGTTCCCGTGTCTGTTGAGGAGAGTGTTATGAAACAACTCACCCAAGCTCCGGTCAAAATGTCTCTTTTTGACCTCATCCAATCCTCTCCACAACATCGCCAAGCTTTGATTGATAATCTGCGTCGCATCGCAGTAAATTCCGATGAGCCCCAGCCCTTCGAGTTGGTTGTTGGACTGAATGGACCATCAACTACCATTTCTTTTGAAGATTCGGAAATTCCTTCTCTTTCTTCCGAAGATTTGGAGGCTCCCCTCTTCATCACAGTCCAAATCAATAACACTACCTTAAAACGTGTTATGATCGATAGTGGAGCTGCACTCAACGTCATCTCCTCGCACACATTCGAACAACTTAAGTTACCAAAGAATGTGGTGTCACCTCCACCCTTCGCCCTTCGATCATTTAACGATCAGCTAGCAGTCACTCTAGGAACTGTGGTCTTACCCATCCGAGTAGGTAAGAAGCTGCTCCATGAACTCTTCTATATTGTCGAAGGAAAATTCCACTATAACATGATCCTCGGACGCTCCTGGATTCGCGCAATGCATTGTGTCCCATCCACCCTCCATCGATGCCTAAAATATCAATATGAGGGCAAAATATATACTCATCCAGGAGATCCTTTTCCTTCCGCACAATGCGACATGACCACTAGGTCTGCCCCTTTAAAAGAAAATACATCTTCTCCAGATGGGGCCTCATCTTCTTCCATACCTGCAACCAAACTACCGGATTTACAAAATCTGGAAGAGACATTGCAGCGTTTCTCACTAGGAGAGCTTCCTCTCTTTTCTTTCGATGCCCATCTCAAACCTAATGAGTATGGTAGACCAGACAAGCAACCTGAATATCAACCAGGTCTCGGTCGCATCGTCACCATTGGTCTGCCCAATCAACGGACCAATTTCATCTACGGTGGTCTTGATACGCCTCATCATCGCCCGGATTCTCCTCCTAGAGCCAAACCTTACCTAACAGGGTTTGATCACCTACAGAATCCCACGTTTGCAAAGACTTATCTACATCGATGCGCGTGGAAAGGTTTTGGCCTTGGAAAATATGAACAAGGTATACATGACCTCAAATCCATTCCTACTCTCATGCCACATCAAAAATTTGGGTTAGGATTTAAACCTCTTTCAAGGCCACATCACTATTCTTGATGAGTCTCTTCCTACTGAAGAACCATCTTCCCCCACCAAGTCAGAAGCATCACTTGATGTGGACGATGACATTTCCATCCCACCTAACTTTTTTTTTTTATCAATACCATTTCCTTAGGGCCGTTGGTCTATGAGACTAACAATCGGTCCGCTTCTATACCATTAATCTTCCTGAAATAGTTGGAGACGACTCTCCTACTATCGACACTATCCTTTGTGCGGATGATGATTACTGTCCTCACCTATCTGGGGGCGGAGGATTCTATCTTCCCAAGACTATTCCTTGACACGTCTACCCTTCTCAGCGAAGCCACTATCGACCTTAATATAGGGACTTACGAAGACCCTCGCATCATTAAGGTCGGCCAATCCCTTAATCCACGGGAATTAGGGGACTTTACCGCTTTTCTTTCCAAACATCGTCAAGCCTTTGCTTGGTCATATGAAGATATGCGGGGACTCGATCCGATATTGTGGTCCACATATCGTTACCCTTCCCAACATCAAACCGGTCAAGCAAAAATTGCGTAAAATGCACCTAGAGTAGCCCTTCTTGTTAAAAAAAGAATTACAACGCTTGCTCTCGGCTAGCTTCATCGACCCATCGATTATCCATGATAGTGTCTAATGTAGTACCGATAACTAAGGCTACTTTGGGAAGATTCGAATTTGTACCGACTTCCGGGATCTTAATCTTGCCTGTCCAAAGGATGATTTTCCTCTTCCTAATATCGACCAACTCGTAGATTTAACTGCGGGTCATGAGATGCTTTCTCTTATGGATGGTTTCTCTGGATATAATCAAATCCTCATCGCACCAGAAGACCAACATAAGACCTCCTTCATAACCCCTTGGGGGACCTTTTGCTATCGTGTCATGCCTTTTGGCCTTAAGAACGCAGGGGCAACCTATCAACGAGCAATGACATACATCTTCCATGACCTCTTACACAAAACTGTAGAGGATTATGTTGACGACCTCCTCGGCAAGTCCAAGCGCCGTCAGGATCATCTTTTCATCCTTGCACCTCTCTTTGAGAGGCTTATCCGCTTCTGTCTTCGTCTAAATCCAGCTAAGTGCGTGTTTGGCGTTCTCACTGGTAAACTTTTAGGTTTTATCATTTCCATCAGGGGCATTGAAGTCGACCCCGCAAAAATAAAAGCTATCCTTGAGATGCCTCCCCCGTCTAACTTAAAGCAACTCCATGATCTCGAGGGCGTCTTGATCGGTCGCGTCGTTTTATCTCCCAATTGTCGGACCGTTGTCGACCTTTTCACCATCTTCTCAGTAAGAATGTTCATTTTGAATGGGATGAGCATTGCCAAAAGGCCTTTGATGATCTCAAAGCTTATCTTCTTTCTCCACTGTGCTTACACCTCCACGCGAGGGGGAGCCTTTCTATCTTTATATCTCTGTGGTGACCATGCTCACGGGAGCCATGATCTCGCATCGGGACACTTGTGGTAAAGAACAAGCTGTCTATTACATCGATCGCGCCCCTCCATGAGTATGAAACACGTTACTCAAGAAGCTGAAAAACTATGTTGTGCTCTCTTCTTCGCAACTTCTAAGCTTCGTCATTATCTCCTTAATCACAAAACTTACATTGTCACAAGTGTCAATCCCCTCAAGACAATCCATGCAAAACCTTATCACAATGATCGCATCACTCGTTGGCTTATGCTTATGACTGAGTTTGACCTCGAGTTTATCCCATAAAAGTCTATCAAGGTCGGGTTATTGCGATCAATTAGTGATGCTCCTCTTAGGACACTCAAGACCCCCTTGCTCAATTTCCCGATGAGTATATCCAACAAATTGATTTTGGTCTATCTCCATTTAAAGTAAAGCTCTTCTTTGATGGATCCAAATGCCAGCAAGGGGGAGGTGCGGGTTTTGTGATGATTCCTCCTTGGGGTACGCCCATCCCGATCGCACACAAATTAAACTTTGAGTGCACCAATAATATGGCTGAGTCTGAAGCTCTTGTCTTAGGTCTTCAAAATGCCATTAATCTCGGCGCTCGTCATATTGACATCTTTGGTGATTCTGAACTCATCGTTAACCAGGTCACGGGTGTCTATCAATGCAAGAATGATATCCTTCAGAAATATCGCGACATCGTTCTTGCCCAACTCGATCTTTCGATAACTTCACTATCGAAGCCATTCCTCGTCATGCTGCAATCGATTCGCGGATACCATGGCCTCTTTGGCCTCCCTTATCCCTTTTTTACCGAAGACTCGCGTCTTTATGTAGCTGTGTGTGTCAACGATTGGATCAACCATCTCATCTTGGGCAACTAACGTCAATCAATCTTTGTCACAACCCATACTCGGGATGAGTGGTATCAGCAGATAGTTGATTATCTATCTTATTCGGTCCTTCCTCCGGATCGACTCCCAATGGTAGAAGGTCTTTTGTCCAGCGCGCCATGACGCTATATACTATTCTAGGTGGCCTTCTTTACAAACGCGGCTTTGATGGTATTTTGCTTGATGCCTCAAAACCCATGAATCATCTAAAGCTATTCGGGAGGTCCATGGCGGTATCTGTGGTGGACATTTTAGTGGTTTAGCTTTGTGCCAAGCGCATCTTACGTTTGGGATATTATTGGCCTTCTCTTAATCAAGATTGTTGTGAATACACTAAGAAGTGCGTCAAGTGTCAGCAACATTCTAATCTCACGCACATCCCTAGTCAGGCTTTGCAACCTGCGGCGGATTTGTGGCCTTTTTCGCAGTGGGGTATTGATCTTATTGGTCTCATCAATCCTCGTTCTTCACAACGTCATCATTCTATCATTACCGCCACTGAGTACTTTACTAAGTGGGTAGAAGCTATCCCTCTTTCTTCAACAAAGGCTAAACCCATAGTTGATTTTGTCTATCAACACATCATTTGTCGCTTTGGCGTTCCACACAAGCTAATCACAGATAATGGTAAGTCTTTCAAAAACGCTGATTTGCAGAATCTACTGCATGCTTTCAATATCAAGCTCGAGTTTTCTTCTCCATACTACCCTCAAGCTAATGGTCAAGCCGAAGCTTCCATAAAACTTTGCGTAATATCCTCATGAGGTAACTAGTCAGTTTGGTAGGGATTGGCATCTACATATCCCTTTTGCTCTCTGGGCTTATCGGACTAGCATTCGTACTCCTACTGGTGCTACTCCCTTCTCTCTCGTCTATGGGTCTGAGGCTGTCCTTCCTTTGGAAGTCCAAATCCCATCTCTCCGTGTTTCTCTCAGAGAATTTGTCTCCGATGAGGATTATCGTCAAAATCGTCTAGCACAACTTGAATTATTAGATGAGCGGCGTCTTAACGCTCTTGAGCATCATCAGGTCTATCTCGAGCGTGTCAAACGTGCTTATAACAAGCACTTGCAACATCGTGACTTCAAAATTGGTGATCTTGTTCTTAAGGAAAATCAAAATGTCACTACACTCGAAAGGAGTCAACGTGGTAAGTTTGCTCCCAATTGGATGGGCCCCTACATTATCACTCATAAATATGGGTCTGGGGCTTATCGTTTATCTTCCATGGATGGTATCCCTGAAGCGGAACCTCTTAATGCTTTGCATTTACGGCCCTTCTACTGTTAAAATCTATCTTATACAAATCTAGTCGCAACTCAGATCTTCCATCCGTCCTAATAACCAGTCATCTACTTTCGTGGTGATTTGAAATTGTGTGGTTCTCAGCCTATTGCCTCGTCTACCTTAAATATGAGTATCGCGGCTCTACTCATTGCACGTTTCTTTTGGATATGTTCCTCCTCATGGTAGGAATACCTTAATCACCACTTCATCTGTCCCAAGTACTTATCTTCATCGGATCTACTCGGGTCATGAGTGCATGTTCTTCTATGTTCTCTTCCCCTCCATCTGATCTATCTAGGTCTAAACTCAGCTTCTTTCAAAAAGTTTCACAAAAAAAAAAAAAAAAAAAAAAAAAAAGATGCTATCCAAAAAGATAGACTGATCCCTCGAAGGACAGCTATCCATATATTATCAAGTGAATCAAAAAAAAAATATAGACCATACCCTCGAAGGATGGCTATCATTCAAATACAAAATACAGACCGCTCCCTTGAAGGACGGCTGTTTCTCAAAGAAAAATTCAAGGCTTCTTGTAATTAATCGGCCTTCCAGTCAGTTTATAGCATCACTGAAAGACTTCCCGCATCGATCAGTCTTTCCATATCAAGCAAACTTCCCGCATTGATCAGTTTGCCTATCTGTCAAAGTCATGAAGCTGAGATTTAGGACCTTTTGTCGATCATATGGAGAATCCTATTTCCCCACTATGGACATGTATTCTGTCCCTTGTAGGTTCCGACAAGATACTTACTTTTTTCTTTCCATTTCTATCCTAGATCTGGTTTGCGACTAGTTAGTGTCAGATTTATTTTAATCTTATATAGGGCCTTGTATGCTTGGTCTTTTGGTTCCCTTTCTGGATTTTATCTATGGTCGGTTGGAAGTCCAACTTATCATTTTTCTTCTTCTCCGAGTATCTTCTCTTCTAAGTCACGGTTGTTTCCGCTTTCATCTTTTGCTCTTGTAAGGAGTATTCCTCATTTCTTTGTCTTGCATCCTGTTAAATTGGCATTTCACATGTTAATTCAATCAAAATTTATCTTCTATCAAAATTCATCTTATCTATCAAAACTCCTATCTGTATTCATTTCTCCTTATAATTACATCCATATATCCAACACATTTATCTATCTATCCATCAAAATATCGAAAAATACGTACATCTAAATGCACATGACATCTATTTATATCTAATCCATACATCAAGTACATACGTATATCTATCCATCAAAATATTTAAAAGCTATGTCCATCAGATACATCACATCTATCTATCAAAATTAAATCAATCTATCTAATCACATCCATCTATCATCTATCCGTCTATATCTATCCAATCGATCATCTATTTTATCCACATTTCAATCTATCTAATCACATCTATTTCTATCATCTATCATCTATATCTATTCAATCACATCTATTTTATCCTCTATCTATATCTATCTATCCATGTATATCAAAATCAAAAAGGCATGAAGTACAATCATATGACCAATAAATCTATATATATATACATGTGTGTTTGTACAAAATGGGTGGCTTCGATCAAGCCATCTATCTGATGCCTTCCATCGAGGCTATATCACTATACAAATACACAATCTATCAAGTCTCTATAGGTGAAATCAGAAGCGTGGAGGACACTGTCCCCTCCACCCTCCTCTGCACCCGGCTGTCCCTCCTGACCGCCGCCTATCGAGCTCGAAGCACCTGCTGCTTTGGAGGTCTCGGCCCACCTCGGTCCCTCCCAGTGCTCCCTCCGCCTGAGGCTCCGCTCGCTGTAGCTGTCGCTCCTCTCCTCCTCGCCCCATCACCGAGGCACATCGGGGCATCTTTGCGCTAGGGCATCCTCATAATATCTCACCTCGGCGAGGAGAGGCGGTATGTGCTCGGGCTCACCATACCGGTGCTCGTAAAGGTCTTTTTTGAGTGCTTTCTTCTTTGGCTTCTTTGGTGGTGCCCCACCTAGAGCCGTGCCCTGTGTCCCAGACTCTGATGTGGCACTAGTCTCTCCGATATTGGCCCTAAGGGCCTCCCTGTGCCGAAGGTAGCGATCCCTCTGCTGGATCGCTGTATCACGCTCCTGACGGGCGGTGTCTCTCTCCACAATCAGGGAATCTCTCTCCTCTGTCAGGCCACATCTCCTCCCGAGCTACGATGTGTGCAGTATCAGTGTGGCATGCTCTCCCTCTAATCTGTCTAGTGTCGCAGCTATGTCCTCCTCATCAGCATCTATCGAGGGCGGGAGATGTCGTGGAAGCTCTGTGTCATACCACGCTGCATAGCCCTCATCCACCCCCGCGTCATCATCACTGTCCGTGGAGGGTGGAGCCTCTCTCAATGGGTCTGCCGGGATCAAAATCGGCAAATCTGTCTCTCTGCTATCCCTTTATATGGCGTGTATGTGGCCGTCTTGCTGCATACTAGACCAAAGCGCCTCGATATCCGCATGAATGGGACTCGCTCCCACATATAAGTCTGCGACCCACGACCACTCGGCTCAGTCTCAATGCTTTGCAGTGGGCATCTGACCCCGACCCATATCGGAAATGCCCGATATGGTCTCCGATAACTTTGATCGGTGTAAGCGTCTGGCAACTCGAGTACCACTCGGCCGATCTACTGTATCTCCTGCACCATGTCGGCCCGCCATCTCCAAAATCCATAATCCACACCCCCACTGCTTCTGGGCATCCACGGAAGCCGGATGGCTAATCAACTGCTGTGCTCATACGCCCAGCAATGGAGCACAAAGCTAACATCAATCCCTGTCCTCCGACCAGTGGTGTACATCCATAGCTCATAGTAAATCTGAGCTATCAGGGCATCAGCGAAGGCAAAAACACATGCATGCTTTGCAGATGTCGCACACGCATCTAATAGTAGTAATGCAATGGGAATCTCCCACCTCCAGAGTGCAGCGAGGCAAAATAAGATATAGCCATCGAATCAAGGCTATCCGCTTTGCTCAGGGGCTATCACACTGTCTTGTGAGGCTATCCTCACTGCCCCAGATACTATCTCCGAGTCATCTGATCTGTCTCTGTACAATCGCACCAGGGCCCTCTGCTGCTGCTCTCGGGGTGTGATCTCAATCGGGTCCCCCGTAATCGGTAATCGGAGGATCCTGTATACATCCTCATGGGTGATAGTCATCTCACCCGTCCTAAACCAAAATGTGCACGTGTGGCTGTCCCACCGTCGCACTAATGCCCGCATGAGCTCCACATCCCGTGGCACTCGTCTGTAATATCTAAAACCCCCGAGCCCGGCTAGCTCTAAATGCTGCCAGTCTGCATCGGTCACGTCAGGAAGGATCGTCTCCAATAACTCAGGGATGGCATCCCTCATATGAAGAGCCTCTCGTGCCTGCATCCACGACATCAAAAGCATAATCAGTCTCTCTGTTCCATAAATCACATCTTCCAAAACCATAACATCCAAAACAAGAAGGAAATGCTAAACATCTTTCAATCGGCGTCGATTTGGTAAAATCGGCGTCGTTCATTCTAGTCGGCGCCGATTACTACCAATCGACGCCGATCCAAACCAATCGACGCCGATTATACCAATCGGCGCCGACTGCCAGGCCAGGCGTAAACCAGACCCTGGCCTCCCATACGCATGAAAAATCAAACAAAAAAAAAATAACGACAAAGGTGGGTTCAAGAATGACCACTTACCCCAGGACGTGTCCTCCTGCGCTTCTGTCCGCTCCCAGAGGCTTCCATTGTGTTCAAATCTCAAATCTATCTCTCTCTGAATCAATCGTCACGTTGCAAATAAATCGTTTACGTTTTCCGTTCGCATATTTATATGCGTCTGGATTGGTCGGCGCCGATTTTTTGGGTCGACGCCGATTGTCTTGGTCGGCGCCGATTATTTTGATCGCCGCCGATTTTTCATGTCTGTTTGCCATAGTGTTGATACTTGGCTTTCTCATCTATCTGATCATTGTTGTGTGCTGAATCTTGCCTTTTGGCACATCTTTTAGATGTCATCGTCTCTTTCGGGTTTGTTCCCTTTGCGTGGGACACTCGTATCTTTCGGCAGCTTAGAGTTAAACGGGTCTGTAGGCACTAACGTCGTCTCATGAGGAGACCGTCTAGTTGTCCCTACCAATGTGTCTCTCTTTAGATGCTGGCTTTTTTTGCAGTTCTCCTTGCACTCATGGGTCTGTAGGCACTAACGTCGTCTCACGAGGAGACCGGCTAGTTTTCCCTACCAATGTGAGTTCCTTAGGTTGCTGCCCTTGTGTTTTTTTTTTTTTATGCGTCCTCAATGATCAGTTCTACTCCAGACATCCGACTGGGGCATCCTGCATTCTTCATCTACCTTTTTCAACCTTGGGATCGTCTGTTCTATCATCCATCCCATCCCTAGTTTGAGGGGGATCACATCACCACAAATTCTTCTCTTCTTCCATCCCTTTGTTTTTGTCTCATAACCTTGCTTATCGCAAGTTACTTGACAAAAAGGGGCAAAATGTAGACACTTAAAATTGGTTACCCAATTTAGTGTCCCTTCTCATCCGTTTACTTGCCTAGGTAACCTGGGGCACGTTTACGTCACCAACTATCCCCTTGGGATAGTTTTCCAATTTGTGATTTAATCACTTACTCTAAATTTAATTCATCACATCACATCTTACCCATGAGTAATTAAATATTAAATATTTAATTACGCTTCTTCCCATGCATCTTAATCACTTATCTACCCCAAATTTATTCTATCTATGCATCACATCCATTTTTAATCTTCCCTAAGCGGGATATTTCCCGTGGTCGGGATAAGTCTTGTCTTTCTCGAATCGATCATTTTTAGCCATCTCGGGAGTCTTCTCCGCGATCGGCGCCGACCCATATGGTCGGCGCCGATTTTCTAGGAGCGGCGCCGATTATAAAAGCAAGCCCAGAACTCAGTTCTAGGGACCGAAGAGAGGACCGAAAAAGAGACTAACGAGCGAAAGAAAGCACTTACGCACGAGCAGAGCGAGAAAAGATTCGGGTTGCGAAGAGAGATCTTTTTAGCATCAATTGTCTCAGTTAGGGCAGATCCTGTCCTAATCAATCCCTGAGAGGAGCACCGTTACTCTGCCCGTATCATATCAACATCATACACCACCATCTATCATCTGGTGACTCTGTTCCAGCGTCTCTCCATCTTCGGCACATCTTGCAGACTACATTCACCTTCCCGATCCCGAATCTCATCGCCATACAGTTCCCGATTGGTCGATCGCCTTGATTGACAACGATCTTATCCGATCGGCGCCCGATCGTCCCGATCGCGCGCCGATCACATCAGTCGCCGCCGATTATACCCAGTCGACGCCGATTTCACTGCAGACAGGTAAAAGGTCACAAGTAACACAAATCCAGCATTATTTCGCAGTTCCCTGTTTTCTGTACTTTCTGTCTGCTGTTCAGTTTCTGTTTTATTACTGCAATCAGAAAATCTAGTCTTTATTTACATCTTTTATCATGTATGCTTCTTTTCTTTATTGAAAACGTGGACTGACATCCGCCGAGGAAGCTCATGCTTCTGGACATCTTAGGCGATCCACTTAAATATCTTTAACGTGGTCTTTTATCAAGCATTCGGTGTTTTGGATTCGGATCTATTGTGCAAATTGCTCGTGCGCCGTCTTGTCTACATCGGCTTCCTCATCCGTCTACATCTTCTCGGTATCGATTTCATTGGAGTTTTTCGTTTTGTGTTTAGTTTGGTACATTTTACAGTAACAAGCACAAAATTCTTGATCTACAATTGAGCCCTTTTTTTACCGGTGTTTGCGTAGTTAACGGATCATTGGGCGTTTGTTCTGTCTCGAATGCACAAAATTCTTGATCTCATTGATTGAGCCCTTTTGTTTTTTGGTACTATGGCATTGTGTGCAACATGTAGGGGTCCTTTAAAATAAAAATAAATAACAAATAACTAATAAATACTTTATAAATATTAATCAAAAGTGTTTAATCAAAAACATCCCAAGAAGTTTCTTATGTTAAAGAGAGATAGCAATTCCTTCAACCGGATCTTGTCAATCAGTAGGCCATCAATGGTTATAAGTCTATTCAAAACCTATAAAGTGGAATCATCTTGGAATTGGTCAAATAATCTTGACTAGGGATGAGTTACATTTTTCTCACACGGATCATTATTACACCTTGTTTCTTTGCATCCATCATTTTCACTTTCATATCACTATTCACCTTGTTATCACATCCTTCTTGGCTCTTGATGATGAGTCCTCGCATCTTCCTAGTTACGTGGAGTCATGAGTGGAGTGAAACACCCTATCATTTTATCATCTACATTTATACCAATGGAATGGAATGCTTCTAATTATTTGCACCTGCTTTCAAGTAGTGCACCCCTTTACTAAGTTTTTAAAATACCAAAAACATTCAAAAATGTTTCACAAAACTTAAAAACATTCAACTATGTTCAAAATTCAAAAACAATATAAAAATTTTCAAAATTAAAAAAACAATATAAAAGTTTTTTAGATTTTTTCAAAAATATAAAAATAATAACAATTTGTTTAAAAATACCAAAATAATATAAAATTGTTCCAAAGTGCAAAAAAATAGTGTAAAAATGAAAAGGAAAACATTCAGAAAATGTTTGACAAATTTTCAACAACTATGTAACACGGTTCAACAATACTACCATTTGATAGAGCTCCTCGTGATCATTCCAGATCATCTTTCACTAATCATATTTATTTCTTGTGGTGTATATCTATGCTCGAGGTAATTTTATACCCTTTCACAATATAACTTTTCTTGGGGCACATTTGGATTTCACATTTTAATCCAATACAAGATCAAACTTCAATGGGATCTGACAAGAGTATATTTTGGAGTATCCAAGCATCACTCCACTCTTCAGCCCAATCCAATCCTCTCACATTCTAAGATATCACTCGAGGGAATTCAT
Source organism: Taxus wallichiana var. yunnanensis (assembly GCA_018340775.1). Classification (NCBI taxonomy): domain Eukaryota; kingdom Viridiplantae; phylum Streptophyta; class Pinopsida; order Cupressales; family Taxaceae; genus Taxus; species Taxus wallichiana. The sequence continues at coordinate 35,994,602 of CM031235.1, read as the reverse complement.
ATTTGTCTATTTCTTCAATGTGGAACACATTTGGAGTGTCATTAGATGTTGTTTTTGTAAATTGTGTTGTATTGTTGTGGTTTGTCAACATTGTGATGATGTTTTTACTTCTTTTAATTTGTTATTTTTTACTTTTGTTTAAATTTGTTGTATAAATCTTGTAGGAAAACTTTTCTCATCTTATTTCGAATATAATTTTGGTGTTACACCTTCTTGTTCATATTGGATTTGTGTGCGATGCTTGTTTTGTGTATTTTTTCGTTTGCACGTGTTGTGTTCTTTTCTGGATTATTAAATAATCCATGGAATGTTTTCATTTTTGTTGTGTATTCAAGTTTATTTACATTTATTTTCATTTTTATTTCAAATTTTTAAAAAACTCACAAAAATCCTAAAAATTCATATATTCAAAAAAATTTAAAAATGTCAAAAATTATAAATATTTCGAACAAACATTCATTTATCATAGAAATATTATAATTGGAAAACCCTTGAAGTATATCTTTCAACATTTAAAAAAATTATAAAATCCTACTCTTATCTACTACCCTAGTGATCATTCCAATCTTATGACCGTCACTTTCTTCACTTTACACGATTACTTAATCTACTTAAGGCAAGTCACAAAAAAATTTCCTTCATGATATAACTTCACCTACGGAAATTTATTTTAGATCATTTGTAAAATGAATTCAAAAAGAGTTTCATGAGGAGTATCTAATTATACTTCACTCTTCCAATAAGATCTTATTCCCAATCCTTTTATAATTTTAATGGTTAGGGGCATTTGCATCTACTTAACCATCATTGTGGCACACATTAGGGGCATAGCTAGTTATCTTATTTTTCGATATTGTGTTGAATTGTTGTTGTTTAATTATTGGACCACTTGCAAGTAGTGTGATTACATCTTGGCTCCTTTATAAACCTGATGCTTGCACCTACTCTATATATTGGTTTTGTTTTCATTTTTATTTTTTCTTCGTTGTGTGTGTGTTTGTTTACATGCATCTGGGTTAACCATCTTGATTCTTTCATAATCATGGTGAAAAATCTATTATGCAATAACAAAAATAAGGTTTATCTAAATTTATTCTCCAAATGACACTCATTTTATGAGCACAATCTTCCTATCCTTGTTCAAATCCCTTGTCTTATTCCTATTAAGTGGTTGTCCACTGCTTTGTTGCATCACCCACCCACTTGAGGGGACATTCCCTTACCATCCTTCTTATTGGGGCATCCAAATGCTTCATTGTCTTTTGATCTGCATACATCTACTATCTTTAAAATGTTATTACTTCATAATAACATTTTAAAGAGGGGCAAATGTAAACATCCTAAAATAACTCACTAGTTCCCATTATTATCTCGGTACATCATGTTATTCACCCATTTTTGATTGATTAATAATGCACATTACACCCCTTTTAGATTAATTAAATTAATCTTTAGTACACCTTTAGCTATCTTAATTATCATTTATTAAATAAATGATTAATTAGTTAGTGTGCACATTATAGCTAATTAAATTAGTTATCTAATTAGGAAAATACACCTATTTTCCTAGTCAACTGCCACTTGGACTCCACTTCACCAGTCCAGTCAATGTAGTTTCTAAAATCCTAGAAAGGCGGGGATGGTTAAATTGCACTTGACAACCACCTTTTTGGATGTAGCTTCTACAACCGAATAATATACTACCCCTCAATGGAATTTATCTTCTCGATACCATTCAAGTTCAATCAAATGTTATTTTTAGCATGTGAATTCAACCAATTTTTAACCAACTCTAACCACTACTTAACATCTATAAAAAAACATTTCTATCCCTTTACAAATCATCTTGGATTCTTTGTCAATTTTTTAATCCGATATCTGCATATTAGAAGCTATATCCAAGCCAACTCTCTCTTGTAACATGGTCAAATCCACATTTGGAGGTCATTTCCAAGAACAACCACAATCTTCATTTTACAAGGTTACACAAGTTTAAAGGCTTCATACAACTTTACTTGATGTTTTCAATGAAGAGATACATGAAGGTTTGTAATTGCATTTTTTTTGTCTTCGTTTAGTTGAGATTTTCATTTTTTTAAAGCACTACTCCAAAAAGGCCTCAAACCATACATATTTCTCCACATAGCATGTGACATCTATATGGATGCAACTAGACTAGAAACTTTAACCACTTTGACAATGGTTGATATGATTTAGCTCTTGTTAGGACATGTTGGTATCCAGATTTAATCTCCTTCATAACTTGAACAACATCATGAACTTGCACAAGACACTCAAGGATAGATAGATGGTTTGTATGTCATTTGTAGCCAGGGAGAACACCTATCTACTTTTTTTCATTCAAGATTTGAGGGAGTGGATAGCACCTTCATAAGGGTTTTGATCTAACCCTCACTATTTTAGGTTGTGCCTATCAACCAAGGCAAGAGAACCTATATTGCAGCCCTTATATGGTAAGGAGATGGAGATATCCTTATGTTTTGTGTATGATGTGGAGGAGGCTTTGTGAAAACATGATCAAATATACATTATCCAAACTCAAAGGAGATGTCACTACTAAATGATGGAAATGTTTTCAAAACAAAGCTAGAGCTGCTAAAGACATGATAAAACCTTAATCAACTTTGTGCATTTTTGTGAAAGGATTGAATTATTTTGTGGACACACAATGCAGATGTAGGCGTATTGTAGGTAGGATGAGTTAGTTTAAAATTAAATTCTGGTGAGATATATTGGGACAAGAGTAGTTAGGAGTCATCACGTTCTTTGGGAAACCTTGCAAAAGAATTACAACACCTAAACAACAGAGATATTTCAATGAATTTGAAGTGCTCTTTCAACCAGGATGTGTGCACATATGGATGCCCAAATCTGCATTGTTCCATACAAACTTTGATAGCTTGCCACAAAGGCTTGAAGCAAAATATCAATAAAGCATTTATAACTCCTTGTTAGATCATGACCTAAGGTACACCCAAAGGTTTACAAACACCCTCAATTTACAAGGAAGGTAAGATGAATTTAAATCTGTTTATCTCCACTCAAATGAATGCTCTTCTAAATGGAAGATTGCAGATGCCTTCAAACCCTCTACAAGAAATGAGACCATGTATGACCAATAAAGATCCCAAACACAAGATTGTAACATGAGCATGAAACACAAATTGAAAACATACTGAAATACAAGTGTATGCAAGATTTTCCAAGAGATAAAACCAGTTAATCCAAGAATTTGATCAAATATATCAGCAAGGGAATGTTATTTAGACAATCTCAAAGCTTTTTGATGGCTTTACAACTGAAACCAACTCAACATGATGAACATTTTATGCAAACATGGAATCAAAAATGGCTCTCAAGTAGTTTCTCCAAAAGGAAATGGACTTCTTCCAGTTTTCCTGTGAAAATTCTTCACTCTCCCTCCAAAATTCTCAACAGACCTACAAAATGTTTCCAAACTACATGATATACCCTCTTCCAGCTTGGATCCTTGCATCCCAAGAAAATAATATGCCAAAGGGATCAAATTTGTTACAAAACCCTATCCATTTGATGAAAAATGATATAAAACTGTAAAATAGCTCGCCAAATGCCAGAGATGCACAAATATTTTAAAATATTACATGAACTCAAATCCTTATCCATCCCAAGGTCACATTTTTGGCATTCCACCATGCCAGCATGCATTTGCAATCATTTTTCACCTTTTTCCCTCACCATTTTTAACTCTACAACTTTTTACTTTCACCTTTCACATTTTTTTTTACGGGTTGAGGGAAAAAATTCATCAAAAAAACATGATAAGGAACCAAATAAGCTCAAAAGAATGGTTCCATTGTGATTAGAAGGTCGAAGAGATGCAAATTCATATAAAATTTCATGTGAATCGGTGTAAAAACGATGATTCCACACCTCTTGGAGCATCCATGGCACCCAAAAATGAAAATGCACAACAACCGTTGATTAAAATCAACTTTAAAATTCCACCCTCCACGTGTCTTGATGAGATTCGTCATGCAGACCAAGAAATATCTTCTTTGACTTCTGGATAAAGTGGACATGTGTCCAAATACCATTTGATCGAGCCTCCAACCTTAAAAAATGCATTTTGAACCTTTTCTGACCTTGGGAAAATTTTGAAAATTTTCCCCGCGAGCCCCTGGATGCACCACGTGTCCTCCTGTGGACCCTTTTGAAAACCATGGGCCAAAATGACAAATTTTCTCCCTTTTTGAGAAAAGGAAAATTTTCTCAAAATGTTCCGTGCCCCCGAACACCCGTTGTTTCTCTACCACGTGTCACTCTCCCATTGGATGCAGAGCCAACTCACCAAATTTACCTTCATTCCTCCATGAGCACAAAATCCTCTGTGGGCCCGCGCTCTCCTTTTTACCTTTTGAAATGTGCCATGTGTCTCTATCCTATTGGATGTGGAGACGACCCCCAAATTTTTCCGCGGGTTTATTTTTCACTAAAATTTTGTAAAATTTTCAACTTCCTCTCTGCACTCCAAACCTCTACCAAATTTAGGACACGTGTCCTGTTTTCATTGACGTGGGCCTATTCTTCATTTTTTACCTTTTACACCAAGGGTAAAGATTCCCAAAAATTTTCTTCGGCCCCCATTCCTATTTCTCCTCCCGGACACGTGTCGCCTTCCTACTCGTCGCGGGCCTTTGGGCCAAATTGTAACTTTAACATTTTGAAGTTAAAAGACTTCAAAATTTTCACAAATTCTACCCATCCATGCTAACTTTCTTGGACATGTGTCCACTTTGTATTGGGTGTGGGCCTCCAAGTCAGAATTTTCCTTTGGAATTTTGAGCAAAAATTTGAAACATTTTCAACTCCACCGCCGCCCGCTTGATCCTCCGTGCCACGTGTCACCTTCCCATTGGGCACGGGCGCGTGGGCCAAATTTTTCCCTTGACACCCTGAGCCAAAAGACATCAAAATTTTCCCAAGTCCTTTGCCATCTGCCTGACCCTCCTGTACCACATGTCATCATGCCATTCACCACGGGCCTTTGGGGAAAAATTTGATTTTGAGAAACTTTCCAAAATGGAAGAAAAAAATTTAAGTGCAATCCGCCACCCGTTGATCCATCAATGAATCAAATTGTGCCACGTAAGCACATCATCAGAAGCACTATGGGGCGGACAAAAATTTTCCTCGCCAAATTTTTTTAAAATGACAAGTTATAAACTTTTCTGCATATCCTTCGAATAGAAACCTGCCACGTTAGCATAAACATTGCAATGATAAATTTGTGGGTAGAACATGCCCGTATGCCCGTCAAAATGCAAAAAATGCAGGGGATGCTTCTGAAATCAAATTTTTTCACAAGGAAGGTGGATTTTTCACTTTGAATCAATTGAATCATGTTTTCACAATGATTTAGGCATGGGGATTAGGATTTTAGCAACAAATGACTCGGATTCCCTCCATTTCGAGTATTTACACAATTTGGGCAAGGGAAAAAGCGTACACAACGGCCGTGTGAAAATGAAAAATTAGGGCACAATAAAAGGGAAACCTAGATTTTGCTTCAAAATAGGGCAGAATAACAACATTATGAGCATATCAAAGGCATTCGACCGGTAGAATGAGTTACTGAGACCACCGGCCAGGCCAAAAAGATGCTTTGGAGCAAAAAATGGAGCATGGAAAATCAGATCAAAGTGTGCAAACCTAGAAATTGCACCAACAGGACATTGGACAAGGATCTTTAGATGTTAATGAGGGAAATAGAACTCCTTAACCTATAACAATTATTTTAGTAAATCTAGACATATTCCAGTGAATCTAGACTCCAATATTACAAATTTTGGTAGAAATTTATCATTTTTTTGTGTATAATGGATTCCGTTTTTGTTACTATTGGATTCCATTATCACTATTATCACATTCCATTAGTAGTATTGTTGGATTCCAATATTTTTGTTATTGGACATAATAGAGTGTTACAAATATATTGTGATATTATTAATAAATTGTAATATTATTAATATTAAGTTAATGCAACTCATATTAATAATATAATTAATAGTTGTGTGTGAGTGAAGTTGTTGAATAAACAAGTCAAGTATCTATTTTGGTGTGTGAGATATTAGGGGATAAGACTGAGAGAGATATGAGGGATTGAAGATGAGTGTTGACTCCACCATTGTAGGAGATCAAACACTATAAATGTAAACTCTATCAATGTAATTGACATCCCAAATGAGTTCATAATTCCTATATTCTTGTTATTCGGTATTGTTTATTAGAGTTCAATTCTTATCAATGGTATCAGAGTAGAATGAAACGCGTTGATCTAAAAATTTTGTGAAAAGATGAAATCCTGATAATTGTTTAGGGAAATTCATTGATATTGATGTTTTCCCGTATATATAATATTATCTTTGTTCCCTAAATATTCAGCTTGTTTTTATATTTTATGGTATACACATGGAGGACTATTGAAATTTATAAGGTGCATAAGCATGAATCAAAGACAAGTGCATTCAGATTACATGCTCGATCTAGAGCTTCTCAACATATAGTGAAAAGTCTAGTTTGCATTATATTTGATGTGTTTGAAGTCTTAAAGATATTTTTCTATGTAATACAGATCGATGAACAGCTCCTCAGCCATTGAATGTGAGCAGCATAGAATAAATTGCATTGTAAAGCTACATTGATGCATCCATGTGTGTTTTGGATAAACCCATGGTATTTTGTGAAGGAGGAAGATTCCAATGTAAAGGCATCATTGTTTACAAAGCAACATCAAGCATTGAGCACAACTTACCCAATTGCTTGAAAACTGCTTTGGATACTTGATATTTCTCAACCAGGCACGTTCCAATAAATATTATGTGGTTTGGAAATTGGAGTTTATTTTATTAAGAGTGTATTCCTACCTACTTACTTGGCATCCAGATAGCAACCCAACTCAACTGTGGTTATTGGATCTTGTATTGCATGGTCAAAAAGGAAGACACCAACTAAAGATCATTTGTCTGCGTATTTCTCTGACAAGGTTGTTCAGTCCTGCATGAGATGTCATACACCATATCTCTTTGGTATATCAACAGTCTGAGAATTTGGTTTTAAATAGAACAATAGTGATGGTCTTTTCCTAAAATGTGAGCTCTCCAAATGCATACGCCTCTCACATGTGCATCATCCAAGATTGAATTATCAAATTCGATACAAACTCAGCTACCTCTTGTACGTGCTCACATCTCCTCGATTTGATGGATCCACTTTTGGCACCAATAACCCAGCATACATGTCATTTTTCATTCCATTCAAAGTGTCGTATAATGGTATTACTTGGGTATTTTTAAAGATATAGTTGTCTCTGTATTAGTAGTTCAGTTTTGTTTATTATCTTCACTTAGAAAGTCTTTTAAGCTTCAAAGTTCATTCGGTAGTTTAGGTATTTCAATAGTAATAAACATTTGTCTTGTTCAAGGTTTTGTAGTTTATATAGTCTTTTTTTTCAATAACTCGGTGGTTATGTATGTGTTACCGAATAATACATAGATTTTTAGTATTATTTCATTTCAAATCTCATTGTCGTACTATTCAAGTTGTAAAAATTGTTTGTATCATTGTGTCAAAATAGTGCTATAGTTAAAAGGATCAAAAAATTGAGTCATTGTTCATGTCGTCAAAGTTGTAGTAGTCCAGTCAAAAGTGTCAAAAAATAAGTTTTAAATGTCAAAAAAGAGTAAAATATTGTTAAAAAAATAAAAAATAAAAATTAACTCACGAGACACATTTTTGGTGTTTCCCAGAGCGTCCATTTTGGGAGAATAAGATGAAAAATATTGCAGTTCTAATGATATTTTTGATGACTTCAAAGAAGGAAAATATGCTTGGCTTCGGGCTCTTGCCCTTGACCATACTGTGTATTGTGACAGACAGGAGTGCACCCAGGGGTGATGCCATAGGGCCTTGTAAGGGGCACTTTGCCCCTTGACCCGTTGGGGATCTTGTCCCACTGACCCCCACTTTGGAGTTTCAGAACTAAAGAAAATATTTGTGGGGAAGATGCATCAACTAAAAGTGCTGAAAATTTGAGCTTCAACGTCCAATTTTCTAAGTAAGCGACGTGATTCATTGGAGGATGGAGGCAATGGAGGCTAGAGGTCAATCGGTGACCTCTCATCAATCACCAACGAGCAGGACCGTGTGATCTTTATGGTGACAGTGTGTGTGTATGTGTGTTTTATTTCAGATTTTCAGGTATTTTCGTATTCAAAGTTCATATTTGACTAAGTGAAATGTTCACATTGAGGGGGGAACTAGAACATGGTCTTAATGTTACAATTTCTCCCTATTTAGTTTGTATTCAATGAGTAGTGGTTCCTACATATTCCTGAAGGAAATACATAGTGGATGAGATGAAAGCACAAAGGAAAAATAGCGATGATATTTGGGTTGTTGGTTGTCCTATAAAACCATCATTAGTTTCAAATTTTTGGTTGTCCTATAAAACCATCCTTGTTGAGGTTGTTGGTTTTCCTACAAAACCATCTAGATCATGAGCACGCATGGGCGGAAAGTGCCAGAAGGAAGTGTGATTATTTTTTCTACCTTGTCAACATTAGGGGAGTGTATATTGGGAATTAATAATGTTAACAATAGGGGAGTGAATGTTACAAATATATTTTGACATTATTAATAAATTGTAATATTATTAATATTGAGTTAATATAACTCATATTAATAATATAGTTAATATTTGTGTGTGAGTGAAGTTTTGAATAAACAACTCACATATCTATTTTTGGTATGAGAGATATGAGGGATTGAAGATGAGTGTTGAATCCACCATTGTAGGAGATCAAACACTATAAATGTAAACTCTATCAATGTAATTGACATCCCGAATGAATTCATAATTCCTATATTCTTGTTATTCAGAGTATTTTTATTATAGTTTAGTTCTTATCATTGAGTTCCATATCATGATATTTGGATTCTAATATTGTTGTTATTGATCCTAGTGGAGTTCCAATTTCACTATTTTTGGATTCCAATTTTGGTATTTTTGTCTTTCAATTTCTCTATTATTGGATACCAATTTCACTTGTTTTGGATTCCAATTTTGTTAAGTTACATAAGTCTAGCAGCCGTTAAGCTACATAAGGCTAATGGTCACTAAGATACATAAGGCTAACAACCACTAAGGAATTTTACTACTGAAAATGTGGACATTTTAAACAATTTCACCCATATTAAGATATAGTTGGTTCCAATATTTTAATTTTTAGATTCCAATATTCCAATTTTACTATTATTGGATTCTAATTTAGCTATTTTTATATTCTAATTCAGTTACGTTACATAAGGCTAACGTCCACTAATTTATATAAGGCTAGCATCTGCTAAGTTATATAAGGCTAGCGACCACTAAGTTACATAAGGATATTATTGGATTCCAATATTTCAATTTTCAAGAGTCTAGTATTTCAAATTTTAGATTCCAATATTTCAATTTTGGATTCCAATATTTGTAATTTTGGAGTATAGCAAATACCAATATTTAATGTTTTGGACTCCAAAATTAGTAATATTGGATTCCAATGAGAGCTATATTTTTAGTTGTTTAAACTGGAATATGTCCAAATTTACTTAAACAAGTGTTCTATTTGAGTGCGTCAAAGCTATAATAGTGACTGCTTTGATGGATGTTCATTAGCTTTAGGAAGATTTAGGGACCCTTGAGTACCTTTTATGTTAGTAATTGCAATGATATCTAATGATAGTTCCATGTAAGTAATTGAAATGATATTAACTTTCTTATATATGGTTTTAAAGGTAATTTATTATGACAATGTCGATCGTGGAGGATAAAATGATCCAAAATAGATAATAGAATTGAAATCAAAGTTAGAGGATGTAGTGTTCTAAGAACATAAAACAACGTTCAAAACCAAGGTAGGTTTATATGAATGTTTATGATGTCATTTTGTATAGCATTTAGTCTAGCACATTTATGAGTTTGACGAATGAAGTTTTATAGACATATTTTCTAAAAAACAAAATTATCTACGTTGATGACATATTGATACTCAATTACTATAGATAGTAATACTTGTTGCACATTATAAAACTCTTGCAGAGGATGAGTTATCAATTAACCTCAAGAAATTGAGTTTCATGATGGCCGAGTTGGCGTTTTCAGATTTGTTATCTCAAATGAGGGGTTGAGAATGGATCTAGATAAGGTAAATGCAATTGTAGAGTGGCTTACCCCAAAAAAAAAAATTGAAGAAAGAATTTTACATGTTGTAGTAATCTTCTATGGAAATTTTATAATAATTTTTAGTGTAGTATGTGATCCAATCATTGATACCATGAGAGGATACAAAAATGAAATCACATGGAATGTTGTAACTAAAACAATTTGTATACTTTTGAAAAATAATATCACTAAGGATTTTTTTGCATTACTCAAATTTACCTAGGTATTTCAAGTGGATTATGATGCAAGTGGAACAACCATTGGATTATTTATTAACCAAGAGGGTATAATAATAACTCCTTTTAGTGACAAAATCAATTATGTGATGAAAAAAATCTATGTCAAGAGTTTTATGCCATTGTACATGAATTGAAGAAAAGGAGACACCACTTACTTTGTAAGGAATTTGTATTTTACAATGATCATCAAGCCTCATAGCTCGGTAATAGAAAAGGTAAAATTAACTAAAAACAAATGAAGTAGGTTGTGTTTCATCAAATCCCTTATTTGTTAGTTAAATTTAGAAGTGGAAAATATAACAAGTGGTAGATGCATTCAGAATAAGAATGTTGTTGTTGACTAAAATACAAGGTTATATTTTTGGGTTTGATGTAATAAGAGATTTGTATGAGGATGTAGATTTCATGGATGCTTGGAAAGAAAGTGTTGAGCCGAGATAGCATTGATAAAACATCATGGATAGATTACTTCATATGGATTCATTTTCAAAGTGAAAAAAATTATGTATACCTTTTGGATCATTGAAGTATAATTTGATTAAATAAAAGCATAAATATAGATTGGATAGATTTTTTAGAGTGTATAAGAAATTTTGTTAGTTAAATGGGAGATACTTTTGACCAAGTATGGGAAGTTAATTCTAGATAATTTCTCAAGGATATATATTTTTCAATATACGAAGGGAAGAAGTCATAATGCATAAATTTATCAACTACTTCAAATATCTAAAAATCAATGGGATGCCATCAATATGTGTGTGTGTGTGTGTGTGTGTGTGTGTGTGTGTGTGTGTGTGTGTGTGTGTGTGTGTGTGTGTGTGTGTGTGTGTGTGTGTGTGTGTGTGTGTGTGTGTGTGTGTGTGTGTGTGTGTGTGTGTGTGTGTGTGTGTGTGTGTAAGATGACATATATCCTATCTCGTAAGAAGACAATGCATTCTTTAAGGATATTGTTAGACTACCTAAGTTCCAATGAATGTAGATTTAGACAAGTATACTAAGTTTATAAGTCATTTTAGGAGGACCTTATGGATGAATTGAAACAAAAACTTGAGGTTCAGTTTTGCATACCATTCATAAATTGATGGAAATTTTTAAATTGTGAATAAAATCTTTGGCAACTTATTAAGATTTTTGATAAGTGAAAAGCAAAAATAATTAGTTTTAGTGTTTTCATACAAGAATTTGCATATAATGATTATGTAAGTATGATTATAATAAAAGCATCATTTGAATTGTGTATGGGCATGTATGAAGAGGTATTTTAGAATTTATATCTTATATAGCTAAACGTGAATATTTTCAATGGTGAAGGATTTTTGAGAACATGTAAGAATTGAACAAACAAGAAAAAGAGAAACTTAAACAAAGAAATAAATCATACAAAGAGCATGTAGACCTAAGAAGAAGGAGTAATAAATTTGAGGTTGGATATATTATGATTTCTCCTTTAAGGAAAGAAAGGTTCCCAATTGTGACCTATATTGAATTGAGATGGAAGAGGATAGGGCTAGGAAATTTTATCAATAAGTTCTCACTAAATGTATATGGGCATGAGTTTCTAGTTGAATTGGATATTTCTTAAATGTTTAAATTTTTCTAATTCATATGTATATTATGAAGGGTAAACATCACAAATAAGTGAGAAAGGAGATCATTATTTTGTATTTGTGGTGGTGAAAAAAATTCAAAAAGGAACAAGAGGGAATTGAGTCAATTCCAAACTCAAGAGTCATAAGTTGGATTAGAGGCAATAGTAAAGAATCCTTTATAAAATGGATAAATATGCCTATATAGGATGCATCATAATTAAGCCAAGATGAGATTGAAAAATAGGATTCAATCTCTAAAAATATTATATTTCAATGTGAGCATGGGCTTGTGTTTGAAAAATTACTAGGAGATCTAATGCAAGAGCATCCTAGACTTATATAAGAAATATTGCATACCTGAAAAAAAAAATTCCATTACTTGTGTTTGGTCAAAAAAAATGGTTTAGTTGCAAGTTTAATGGCCACCAAGAAAATTGAGGATTATAGTGTTCATGTGGGTCGAACATAATGAATATGGATACAAATGGCGTGTGAATGAGTCTCGATAATTAATTATGTGATTAATTTCTAGTTCCATAAGTTTTTAATGGTGAATCGATACTTATGGTCATAGGGTTGAGATGAAGAGAATGATAGTGTGAAAATGGTCCTAAGTGTTTCATGTGGAAATAAGTTACAAAGTGACTCTACATGGCATCGTCCTAAAGTCAAAAAGTCACAATGACAAGCGTTCATTTTGGGTGTATGATATTGTGTGAACTATGAGCATAAAATCTAACACTTTCCATCATTTTATTAATTCACTTCATGGAGGCCATGAAAAGGTTGAGATCAAATAAAAAACAAGATATTTTTGGCATGAAAATATCGAGATGATGTTGCATGTCATCATCTTTAAAAAAATTCAAGTCAAAGGTTAAAGGGGATTCACTATAGTGAAAAAAAAAATATTGTGACACATGTCATAATGCTAGTAAGTCTCTTATGGATTTCATGGAGATTAAAAAGAAAAGAGTGAACCTCATCGAAAATGTGTGACCACTGATTTACTAAGAAGTTTCCACATGTATCAAATCGAGAAATCATTATCGATTACTTTCGAGTCCAAAATTTCATAAGGAATTACATGAAGGATTTAAAAGCAAGAAGGTCGTGTATAATGGGTCACAAATATCCACAAAAAGGAAACATATTATTAATAATCTTGCTAGAGATACTTCTAGTAGATTATCTCCCATGAAAAATACATATTTCCCACATACTAAGTCAATATAATCCTTTAAACTTTCCAATATAGATTCCTCCCTTTTCTCCAGGACCTTGGGTTTCAACACCAAATACAAGAAAAATCTTTTCAATCCAAGCATGTGGTTTTTCTGGACTGATAAGAAAAGGATCTCTATTTAATTCACATTTTTTGTTTTATCAAAGTTGTCGACATCCAACTTAAAAGGGGTTAACACCACAAACATAAACTCCATCCAAGAAATAGCCATGAGGAAAGTGACACTATCATTGAGAAAATTATTGGTGGAAAATTAATGGTAAAAATGGATTTCATATAGAAACTCGGAAGGAGGAAAATCAGCTTTGGTGGCATGATCACATATAGAGTTATGTTTAGGGTATCTCTAGGATAATTTCATTCATGTAGTTCATTGTATATTCTTAAGGACCTAAAAATATGGTCTATCCTATTATGAATCATTAACCAGCCTTATTCATGGTAATGACCTACATTTTGGTGTATTTTGGTGATGCTTTATTCTTCATTGTGCCTATATAAAGGGTTTTTATTGTTTGATGGAATTTTTAATATTAAGGTAAATACTTCCAAAATTGATAGAAAATTCGCAATGGGAAAAATTCGAATGAGAATCATTTGAGTGGTAATTTGTATCATGTATACAATTTGTTGTACTTAGCATAGATCATTCATAGTTTATTTTTAGTTGTTTCCTTTATCAATTTTAGTTATTATAGAGCATGTGATCTCATGTTACCTATGAAGTCAATTTGAACACCTAGTGTTTATAATTCTTCCATGGTTTCCCTAGCTTGAACATTGTTGGAAATTTTCGATTCATTGTGTATTGTGAGTTTCCTAATTGGGTAGGTCTCTATTAACTTGATTCCCATCCTAAACTATATAGGAGGATGATGAGGTGAGGGGATGAACAACTACATTTTCTCTCAATATTAATTTGATGATAAAAATGTAAATTATTTGGTTAAATGGGCTACTAATTTTAGATTGTTGTTAGCTTGTCTCTTTTGCACTAATATTGTTGATTTAATAGTTTAAAAACTTGATTATAATAATATAAGGCATGTTTATAGGTGATATCCATGTTAATTTTAGATCTCATGTTGAGGATGATGGCTTCATATACACCCATCTTTTTGGTAACATAAAAGTGGAAAAAAATCTAAGTGTATTTTTCCATAGGGATCCATTGGGACACATCTTATGGAATCCACTATTAGGAACTTAACTCCTACAAAAATTACATTCCAATTATCTACAAATATTTATATGGTGACTTCTTATTGGTATTTCATGGGTTATTTAGTCTATTTTGGTTGTTGATGTAAGAGAATTACATGAATTCAAAGATCTTCATGTATTTTTAAATTTTGGAGCGCACGTAAGAAATATAAAATATCAATCACAAGCAAGGGCACAATTAGGTATCGTGTAATAGTGTGTGAAGATTTTGGATAAAGAGATATGGGGAGAACACAAAAGTGGTACGTAACGATGGTCCAAACATACATAAGGTTTTTGAATGAGTAGTGGTACTCGGGAATGAGAAAGGAATTCAAACCTTAGACATTTGGATCTTTCTATTATCTAGTGGACTAAGATAAACTACTCAAGGAAAAGAGGCACATGTAGGAAATGGAAAGGTGGTAGGTGAGGATCTAGACCACCAACTTAACAAAGGACATGGAACCTATTAGATATAACTACTCTTAATAAATAGACAAGGTTGTTAGAAACCATTAATGCATGATAATTCAAATTCAAGATTGAGTAGGAAGGAGAAGGTTCTGGAATATTTTTCAAACTTTGAATAGGTGGGAAGATAATATATTAAATCCTACCTAATGTTTCATTAGAAATCTTATGGTTATTTTAGATATCAATTCCTAAAGAGATACAACTTGAGTAGCCCATAGAACATCACCCCATAAAAACCTTGACTTGGCTACAAGTTTATGTAACTTCCTCAATAGAGGGAAAAAATTATATATTTCATTAATGAATTTCATCTAATAAAACTTGAGTCATGATAGATTTAATTCCATTTTATTTTACTTTATAAGTAGCTTGGGGTCATCCTAATCTAATTGGGTTATTGTAAAGTGGTATCAAAGAATGGATACACACCTTAGAGAATATATTTGAGGTTGAGTAATGGTAGAATATTTAACCTAAGAAAACTGGTTGAAGAATTAAATATGTTACCAAGAAGAGTCACGAATGTAGGAGCAGTGAATGCAACCAATGTAGTAAATACAACTATTACGGGAGCACTAGAATAGGTTATGACATAATTAAGGAGTGTGAAGATCAGACTTGATCTCATTGAAGAGGACCAATGGAGAGGATTTATGG
This sequence comes from Taxus wallichiana var. yunnanensis, assembly GCA_018340775.1. Lineage (NCBI taxonomy): Eukaryota > Viridiplantae > Streptophyta > Pinopsida > Cupressales > Taxaceae > Taxus > Taxus wallichiana. Next base: position 35,978,927 of record CM031235.1, on the reverse strand, counting down.
CACCAAATGCACAAAGTGATGATGAAGGTATAATAGCATAAGGTTCACTAAATGAAGGAGTTGATAGAAATAAAAAATAAGGAAAGGTGGAAGTTATGGGTGTACGGAAAGCGTGATTATTATAAGATATTTCAAGAATGGTCCATGGACCAAGAATGGATGTTCCATATTTTTGTAAGGTTGGACCTAGAAGAATTTATAGATTGGATTACAAGCATAGAAGAATATTTCAAGTTTAAGGAGATTGATTACCTATAGCATGTTACATATTACAAACCAAGTTAAATGATTATTTAACATTGTGGTGAAAGGATGTAAAAATGAATGACAAAGGAGAGGTAAATATAAGATAGCATCTGGGATTGCATGGTCACCAAAATGAGGATCAAGTTCTTTTCGTATGACTACCAAATGTGTTTATTTCAGAAAATACAAAACTTGAATCGGAAAGAGATGTCGGTACATTACTATACAAAAGAGTTTCACTTGATCTTGATATGATATGGACATGTGGAATTTTACCGGGAGAAGGTCATGTGATATATAAATGGATTGAGGTTTGGAATTATATAATAGTTCATCCTATTATGCATTTATATAGTCAAGGAATCTTACTAAATAGCCTTTAAGGTGGAATAAAAATTGGCACATAAAATCTAGAGTACATCCAGAGAGGAATCCATAATGTGTATGGTATAGGGGAATCTGGGCTGAGGATATAGAAAGTTACAAGAATACAAGCACAGTAGCACATAGATGCATACCCAAAGAAGTGCATGGGTTAAAGGGGAATCATACTTTTCAAGAGGTCACGTAAGAATCGATTAAGGAAGGGGAATAAGACTCTCTAGAATGTTTTTCAAGTTTGGAACCATTAGACATCACACAATAGAGTTTCGAATGCATAAAATGAAGTTACTGAGGAGACACGCCAAAGAAGGTGCACATGTGGCACATGATATAGAATTAGTAGGATCTGCAAAGAATTCTTAGGGACCATAGTATGGAAAAACCCGATGATAAGAAAGGTGTTACTTAAGAAAAAACAAATAGAAGATAATCCTATACAATGAAATAATTTTTTTATACCTATCTACAAGTCGGGAGGAAAAATTTATGCAATGATTGTCAACATTGAAACATGGACAATCTGATTTCTTGTGAAATGGTGGATAAGTTAGGAATAAAGATAAATGCACATTCCAACCCTTATAAGGTGTCATGACTACAGAAAGGACATAAATTCCTAGTAAGTGATTAAATTCTTGTGATATTTTGTCAAGAAATGTATCATTAGGTTTTCATTGGTGTCAAGTTTTACATTGATGTCAAAGTATTCACAAGGTGTCCAGTCATGTCAAGTCATGATGTCATGGTGTGCAAGGGTGTTTCAGGTGCATGGTAAAGTGATTCAAGTGTGTAATGAGGCTCTCCAGGTGGTATAAAGCCTCCAAAATATCAAACATGGTCACACTTTGAGTATCAGTGTTAACAAGTCTCAGAACCAATTTCCATGACACTCTCGTGAGGTTTCATGTAACTACGAGCTTAATCCTAGAAAAAAATCAGGAAGTTAGGTATGGAAACATGACAAGTAAGCCAAGTAAAAGTAGGATGAACATTATTAGATCAATGTGATCTATCATAGATTGTGTAAAATGATTATCGGTAAATACTTAGGCATACAAGGCATAAAGATACAATTTTGAGTCATTTCAGTGCATTTAAGGTCAGTAGACAAGTGATTTGGTTAAACCAAGTCACGATGACACAAACCAAGTATTTTACAAGCTCAATATTATGATATATGAGGTGTGAAGGACTTCACTAGGGTCTAATGAGGAAACTTGTGCACTTTCCCAAGTTGGTGTTTTTCAACCTTTAAGAAAAGAGAACTAGAGTTGCACAAATGATACGGGGAAGATGTTTTTGGAAGAAAAAAAAAATATTGACATGTATGGAGGGGTGACTTAATAATGTGTGTTCAAAATTTAATGACCTAAGGAGGTGTTTTGCAAAATTTATGCAAGTTTTACCAAAACTAGTTTTTGGAAAATGCATTCTAGGCACCCTAACTTCTTAGCATCTGCTCTAAAATATTTGGACGTGTTAAGATAAATCATATAATAATTTTTTTAAAAAATTGGGATAAAAATGATATGAAAAAGTTATGAATTCAATTGGTTGAGTATTTAAAAAGTTCTAACCATTTTTTTGAGCCAGTTGAAACCTTCCAAACACTCATCCTAGAGTGGTAAGGGAAAAATGAATTTTTTGAGCTTCTTATTAAGTGGGAATGTCATTAAACCTTATTGAATACATAGAGGACTCCCTTGAACAAATTTTTGTGGCTTTTTGAGTTCATGACTCATGGTGGATCCCATAAGAAAATAGGTATTTTGTGAAGAATTCAATGTCTTGGAAAATTTTGCAAAGGAACCAATGCTCAAATATTTGGTGAAGGGTGTTAGGTATGTCTTATTAATTTTCATAAAGTCACCTAGACTAGTTGTTTGGAGAAATTTGAAGATACAGGTTCATTTCTTCTTTCTACCTCTAGAAGCCTAAAACATGCTAAAACCACTCATGAAGTCTTGGAGTAATTTTTGCATATAAGCTAAAATTGGAGTATGAATTTGACATGGAAATCTGATACAATATTAGGAATTATTGATATTGTCCAAAATTTTCTTATATGGTATAGATGAAAGCTCAATTTTACTAGTCTCAAATGGTCCTACTTGTGTGATCAAGAATGCTTGAAAATATGAGCTCAAATGTGGAATGAGGACAAAATGGTGTGTCATATAATGTGGTAAAGTGATGAAATATAATAAGTGATACATAAAAATATATTTACATTCATTAGTTATGTGGTGGAAGGTTAAAAGTTCACTAGAAGACAAAAATGCAATTACTCCACTAGAAGAAAAAATCTGATTTATTCAATTACAAACTGAAATTGTAGAAAGTCATAGATGGATTGCAAGTTGTAAGAGGAATATCTGAAGATGTCATAGGGGTTATAACTTTTAAGAGAAGTGTAAAAAAGCGTATAAGCATGAAAATCATCTTGGCAGGTCTAAACAAGAGACTTAAGTAATTGGCTCAATAATCAGTATTTTGACAGTTTTAAATTACCTTGTATTCACTCTCTTACATGGTTTTTAGTGGATTTGTTTTGTGAAAAAGGTGTGGAGATTGTGTTAGGAGATTTATTATTGATTTATACCCTTTGAATAGTGATTTTGTGTGTTCCACGAGAGAAATTTTCTTAGGTTTTGTGCGGAGTACATCAATGGTATGTTTAAGAGTATGAAGAGTTGATTTGAAATTTTTGTGAAAAAAATGAAGATGGAAGACATGTATAGATAACAGAGAGTGTTGAATTATTCTTGGTGTTTTAGAGGTAGTGATTTAGGAGCTCTATTTTTTTATTTCAGAACAAGAAGATAAGACACAAGGTGTTTATAGGTGCAAAGAGGACAGTTGAGAAGGGTTTGAAAAGTGTGAATTGAACATGAATGAATTGAGTATGTGAGAAAGGAATATTGTACCTTATAAATATGTGTGTGACATCAATTTAAGGGTCTATATCTGATTTTATTTGTAGGTGCGATAAGTTTGTAACAAGGTGGATTTGATTGGAAGTGAAGTTTGTGAAGTGATTGACAAAATGTGCATGTGAAAGGGCTTGGCATAAAGGGGTTTTTGTAATGCTTATTAAGAGAATATATGATAGTGAAAATAGGAGGAGAATAATATGATTTATAGGTCATAACTAGTTGTGTGAAGACAACAAACTTGAAGTGATCAAAATTTGTGTATAAGTCTAAGTGGTTTCTTAGCAGGAGAAAATTGTAGCTTCATTACATGTTGATGCTTGCTAAATGTAAGTGGGTACTATACTAAATTAGTTTGGGAGTGTTTTCTTCCATGCAAGTTGATGCTTTCTAAAATCTCATGTTGTAGCTTGAGTATAATATTGGGGTTGTTTCCTCAAAATTTGAGTTATAGCTCAACTTGAAATCATTATAACATCATAGGACAAATTGTCCAAGTTAGTTCTCTGATTTTAGTGGGTTTTTGTCCCTTGATGGGTTTCCCACATTAATTCTTGTCTCCTCTTGTGTTCATGTATGTTTTTTTCTCTTTATCTAATGGTTGAATGGTTGTGCTTCATCATAATCCAAATTGATTGAGTGTAACTAGGTGAAGGAATTAACATTGTTGCAAAAAGTGTTAGAGTTCCCCGATGCACCCCCTCTCAATGCCTGGAATTTGTAACAATTGGTATCATATATTGGTACTCTTGAAACAATTATAACAAATTGAAAAGATATTTGGATCCAAAATCATGGGTGCAACTGAATCATCCCTGAAGAATAGGTATGAAATTTCTTGAGCATTGATTGTTAAATTGAAGAAGGAAATCAAACTTTAGGAATGTAACCATGGATAAGAACTAAATGAGATGTCATCATGTGTTGAGAATGTGTCAAAGGATTTGAGGGAAAATAAAGTGCTTTCCTCAAACATGAAGAATAAATAAGGACCTTAAAGGTTGAGTTATAACAAGTTACAAGAAAACTCAATGACTTGTTGACCAAACAAACACATCCTAGTGACGTGCCAAGTTTCAAACTCAAAAATGAATTAATTTAAACTAAAACAAAGCATGATATTAGTAATGAGTTATTTCGATCAACCATCCCATCCAAGAGTGAAGAATATGAAAAATTAAATACAAAAATGAATATCCTAAGAGAAGAACTAGAACATGCAAAGAAAAGGGAATTGAGAACTAATTCAAGCAATGTATCATGTCAAGGATGTTCTAAAACCAAGGACAACAAATAATACAAGAAGATCATCAAGCATTCAAATTTAAGGATATTATCAGGTAAGTTTCATGGAATTTTCTTTTCATGTAATGTGTTTGGGCATAGAGCTAGAGATTGTAGAAGAAAGGTAGATGAAGACCATCCATGGAGAGATTGCAGGTCTGATTATGAGAAAAATATAGTGTTCTTCAATTATCAAGAGAGAGGTCATGTTTCTCAATATTGTCTCCATGATCCATTCAATCAAAATTAAGGGCATAAAGGGCCTAGAATCAATAATTATGTTGTTTGCTTAAATTTTCATACGCAAGGACACTTTACTAGACATTCTTGAGACTCTTACTTACAACAACAAGCAATATACACCCATAAGGCAAGAAAACAAGGTTTTTAAGTTGAAATTAAGTTCCAAGAAGAATCCAAGTTAGTCATGGTTGAAAGAGGCATTGGCAAGAAGAAGGTAAAATACATCTACAGAGTCAAGAACACTAACTCCAACCCTGAAAAGGTAAAGAAGGACAAAGGACCAGCATGGGAAGACAATTAATAAATGAGACAAGACATTGCAGCTATTAGAGAAGCAAGCTCAATCCAAACATCAAAAGGTGGTGAAATCCAAGAAGAAATTTTACCTCTAGTTGTGGTAGAACAAATATATGAGACACATCACATGTGTTTATTAGGATTCAAGTCAGCAAATGAAGGCTTAGGAGATGAAAGTGTCTCATCAAATAATGCATCCAAGAAGAGTGACAATAAATTGAGGAAAATAAAGGAGAGGATTGATTCATCATGTGGCTTTGATGACTTTCTTTTATTTTGACATGATCTAAGAGGCATGGTTTACCTTCTCTAGAATTCTAGGAGGTATTTACTCATGGATGAAGCATTGGTGTGTCCTTGAAAAGAAGAAACCCTTAGTAGGTTCTAATGAAGATCCTTTCAAGCTGAAATTATATGAAAAAACCAAAGTTATGTTGGATAAATTACTCTCTTAATATGTTGATACCAGCTTAGTATGTCTTGGGTCAGTCAAGTGAAGAATGATTGTCTCTACCTTCCTATACAGCTATCATTATCAATATTACCTTATCTCAGTTGATGTGGCATACGAAAATACTTGAGTAAATACTATAATGCAAGAAGTGTTGAGTATCTCATGAAGAATATGTTAATTGGTCCACCAAAAGAATCTTCACGCCAAGGTTAAGTGATATGTCCAAGTGAATGAAAGATAGCAGAGATAATTTTTCATGTCACCTATCAATCTTACACTCACCATGTCATATAGCCTTAGTAAAGAATATCAAGTCCTCAAATATCATGAAGAACCATAAGGTGTGCTAATATAGTCTGATAGGAATTTTTCATGAATAATCAATTTGGATAAGGTATTATAAGGTCATGTTTGACTGATCTTGTGAAATAAAAAGTGTATTTCTAGTATCGGGATCTGTGGCAACTTAACAAGAGTTGTAAAGTTTTTGTATACTCTTGCATAACATGTCAATCTTAACCCTGATATATTCACCTAGTCTCATCTAATATGCATAAGTAAAGTGCGATGAATCCAGTCTAAATCCTCAAAAAAAAAGTATGTATGGAGCTCCTCAAAATAAGTTCAAATATCTTGTGATCATTTTAAAACTATTAAAGGTTGTTCTCAACTTTTCCTATTCATTTTTTTGCAAAATTATTCACACCATACATCAAGAATTCAAATTAAAAAGTGTTATATGATGACTATGATGCTCTACCATGAATGAAAATGAGATCATGTAGTTATTCATGGAATTTCAAGTAGTAAAAGGTGTGTTGAGAAAATTTATAGTCAAATTTGATGAGGAAATTAAGCTTATCGGCCATCATAAAGTATGACTTTTTCAAGTAATTGCAAGCTTGGAACAATGAATGTGGGTTCAGTCTTGGTGTTCAAGTCTCTTATGTGTGGAAAAACGTAAAGAGAAGTGAATGAAGTGAAGTGTAGGGGTTCCACTTTCAAAATTACATACATGAAACAAGGATCGAGACAAATGTAAAGTCTGATAAAAATCCTTCCTTTGCAAAGTAAATATGATCTTGAACTTGATCAAATTTTGATGATTAGAGGTATTGGAGGAAGTTGTATGAGTCTAGATTCAAGAAAGAAAGTTGTTTCCATATTGAATTTGACGTTTTAAATTTTAAGGTTGAAGGATGAGGGTTTCATACCCTGTTTCTTACATAAATTCATAGACCATTCTAGATGAGAATTGAAGATATTATGGTTTTGGTTGATCTGGAGGATAATACGAAGGACACATTGTTCCCTAAATCTTCCAGGATTGCATAGTATGGAAGATCACTCTGAGATCTTTATGATGACTATCTAAACATTGAAAATAGATTTTGTGTGTGTAAATGGTAGCTAGTCAAATTTGAATTCAACCCTAGATGGGACCGGGTCAACTAGCAAGTCACGATGTGGAAAAAATAAGGTCATGTGCTTGGGTCAATGTTTCACTTCTATGGTCTTCAACACAATATTATGATCATCTTCGGTATGTGATCAAAAAAAATATGCCACATGGTGGGTCCTTAGGCCACCACATGGCCTGCCACCTTTTTTTCCCATAAGTCAACTCAAAGTGATTATGGAAAGATATGGATCAATCTATGATTGATTTCATTACTGATTTTGAGTATGCACTTCCACGTTGACATCGAGTTAGCTCAATTGAGATATTAACCAAATTATGGAAAAGTTATTGCATTATTTGAGAAACAAGCTATACATAGTGCATTAGCTGGAAAAATGCATAGGAGGATGTGGCTTGATGCCACAATAGAAGAACGGGTCAAAAGGATATTTTATCCTTATCATATTGGTACCAAATCAATATGGGATAAGCCATATCCCCTTGCCATGGAAAAATAATGACCGAATGACTTGACATTTCCATGCACCTCAAGATTGGAAAAAGACTAAGCTCACAACATGGACGTGGCTAAATGGTCCAACAACGAGGCGGGGGGCACGTGGATGGTAGGGGTCACAGTGAAATTTTGGGCTTGGCATGGATGAAAATTTACACAAAAACATCCCACATCAAGCTTAGCGAGTGGAAAAAGTGACAAGTGGGGATGGCAAGCTTGTGGCACATGGATGGAGAATGCAAAAGGGGCACAACATGTCAAGGTTGAGGACGGGTCATGGCACGGCCAGGAGATTGGACAAGTCTCAATAGTCGAGGCTAAAATAAAGATGACAGAGCAGGATTCATCCTATCTACCTTCCCTCTATAAGGCTCATGCCTTGATCAACCCATTAGTTGAGATGGCTATGTGGAAAATCAAAGTGATAAGGGGTTTAATCAAGCATTTCAGACCCTTCTCTACTATAAAAGGGACTCAACCCCTCTCCACTAAAACACAAAAATCTAAGATATTTTCGTAGAGCTTAAAGGAGGATTATAAGAGAGTGAATAATCCTTTTAAGGAAAATTTGAGAGTTATGGTAATAAGTCCTTTATTTTAGGACTTATAAGACCTATTAATTTAATAGGAAAATTCTAATTTGGAGTTATTAAAAAACTACCCAATTGGCCCATATCACCACACTATCTACTTATAAATCCTAGAGTGTCAACCAGAGTAACATAAGGCATCTTAATAGCGTCTATAAGGATGATTGAGTTATGTATGATTGTTTACACCAAGAAGGTGGAGGATGGTCCCCAAAATACCATCAATGTTCCTTTGAAGGTCTAGAGTACTATTTATGAAAGTTTAAAGTTCCATTAGGTTTTATTATAAGAAACTATATTTTACTTATAAATTTTTACTAGTGGAATGGTTCTAAAAGAAATCGAAGATGAAGGCTATTCTGAACTTTGTAATCAACCCGTGTGTAGCATTTTTTAATTTTGCATTATTTTTAGTTGATTTTGAGTAATTTTATCAGTAATTATTTACAGCCTATAGGGGTTCATGATTAAGTTAAAAATTTCCGTCAATTTTCTCGATCATTTTGGTATCAAAGTAGGTTTCATAGGATTTTATTACAGAGATGGATCTATACATGTTCCTCTAGCTACCGATGATGCTTTCCTTATTCGGCATGATGGTTCAAGTGATGATCACTCGGCATCGGGAACATGATCGCTAGATCATGGATTTGTAAACCTACCTGGCTACTATTTGACTATGCCAACACCAACAACAAAAACACCTCGCGGAGTTGCATAAGAGCATAAATGCTCCACCTGGGAAGGTATTTGAAGTAATTCATCTTCGTAAGAACCACATAGAAGGGTTACCTTCACTATATTTGGTCATGTGTGGTCATTTTTTTAGAGGGGCATGATACTGAGTGTTGTTGGGACTTATACCTAGAGATGAGGCCTAAGTGGATGTAGAAGAAGGGCAAGGCTATTGCATGACCTAGTTCCATCCATCCATTTGCATCATTAGGATAGAGAGCACTAGTAGAATGCTTATACTTCATATTATGACACAAAAGTTCCTAGAGATAGTGGATTATAGTGGTTTCTCAAGGACATCTAGTCACACTTATCTTTTATTGGACTATCGGAGTAGGATACGTGACTGCCGATGTGGTGCGTAGATTGGGACTACCTACTACACCACTTCCTCATACCAAGACAATTGGTACATAGGATGGTACACTACATGGGTTGGCTACTAGCTTTTTCACATTGAGCTTTATAGTTGGGAGATGATTTTCTAACACTATGTCACACTTGACATCGTCCCTTTGGAGATGGACGAAGTGGCATTCATAAATTTCTACCTTACATCTTTGGAAAGGCTATGTGATGGATGATAGGATCAGAATGGATCTTCACATTAACCATATTTTTATTGTGAAGTTTGAGTCGAGACGTGTTCTTTGTCCTTTACATGGTGACAATAGTGAGACTTTAGGCTCACATGTACTAGGGATCATCCAGATCCTAATGCGGAGTGAGACTCATATATGTCAACAGATCATCTAAAACCTAACACAGAGATCGCCTATATTCTAGAGGATCATCTAGATCCATATGTAGATGAGAGATCACCCAATGATCCACATGGCACCTATTGAGGTAACCTAGGCCGACACTAAGGATTCTATAGCTACTAAGAAATCTAAGGTGTAATAAAAGTTGACATTTTTTCAAGCTATTATATAGGGCTTTCAAGCATTATTTATTTCTCTTATTATAATAAAACCAACAAACTATTGTGCTAGGTAGAATGTATTAATAAGACCCCTTGTGGGAAATGTTTGTATACATCTAACCAATCAGGGCACATTAGTAAAAGACCCAAATTTTGGGCAATGTTTGTACTCATTTTATACTTGCATTATGAACCCCTAGAGGGCTATTATTATTTGGTGATTTTTCTAACACCAGAGATGCAATATATTTTTTCCTTGTTGAGTTATTTGTCCAAAGGAGGAGACAAACACTTTTTGGAGTTCAGATTTAGTGAGAATAGCTGGGGGACAGGTTTACCATACTCAGTATATTTTCTTACTTGGAAAAATTTGATTAATACTCCATTTATATCTCCTAATTATATTTTGAGTACTTGTTACAGACTTGTAACAGATTTAACTCATATTTATAAGCTTGGAGATTTTTCATCCATTTGTGTAGACAATTGAGATCGCAAGCATCAGTTCAAATCTTCATTCTGTGTAGTAGCATTATGACCATATAACAAGATGGTAGCTGATTACCATTGGCATTTAACATCGGGTCAGATCTTCATTCTGTGAAGAGGCCATCATGGCCATACAACAGAATGGTACCTGATATTTTTCATCAACAAGAGGAGCTCGCAAGAGATTAGCTCAAATCATCATTTAGTGTCAAGGAATTGTGACCATACATCTGAATGGTAGCTAATCATCATGGACATGGCAGTACAAGTGTTAGGGATTATTGAAGTGTAATAACCCTAGAGGGAATATGTGGCAACCAAGAAAAGGAAGGAGACTTACCTCCACGTAGTGGAAGCGTTGAGGTCTGGAAGATGACTTCACATCGTAAAATGGGATTATTGAAGTTACGGAAAGGATAATTAACACCATAAAGTGAAGGCATGGATCTCTTCTAAATATTTCAAAGTGGCATAGTAGGTGGAAGTGAGCCCAAGTGCCATAGGTCCGAGAGATTGAGCCATCATTTTTTTTTATTATGGAGTTTGCAGTATCCTGCGTAGATCTATTCTCAGTAATGTGATTTTGGATTCACAAGCTTTTGGGACAAAAATCATTTCCCATTGGGGAGGTGTGATTTGGAGGACAATAAAGAGGACACATTTCTCTCTAAATCTCCCAATTGATTGTATAGTACGGAAGATCGCTTCAAGAGATTTTTCGGAAACTATCTATCTAAAATGGAGTCCGAAAAATGGTGGCTAGTCAAAGTTGAGTCAACCTTAGACGAGACCAGGTCAACTGGAAAGTCACGAGGCGGAAAAAAATATCGTGTTCTCGGTTTGATGTTTTAATTCTCTAGTATTTGACAAACTATTACAATCATCTTTGGTATGCAATCGAAAAATAATATGCCACGTGGTGGGTCCTCAAGCCACCAAGTAGCCTACCACCTTTTTTCTCCCATAAGTCAACTCGAAGGGCTTATAGTGAGCTATGGATCAAGATATCACCAATTTCATTTATGATTTTGAGTATGCACTACCGATTTGACATCTAGTTAGCTCAATTGAGCTATTCAATGAGTTATGGGCAAGTTATTGAATTATTTGAGCAGTGAGCTCTACATAGTGAATTGGCTGACAAAATGCATAAGAGGATGTGACTCAATGCCAGGATGGAAGAATGGGTCAAAAGTCTATTTTCACCTTATCTTATTGGCACCTAATCAATATGGGATAAGCCATATCCCCTCACAATTGAAAAAGCATGACCGAATGACTCGATGTTTCCATGCACCTTGAGCTCGAAAAAGACTTGGCTCATGACATGGAAATGGCTAAATGGTCCAACAACAAGGTAGAGTGGCACGTGGATGGCGGGGGTTACGGTGAAATTTTTAGGCTTGGAATGGATGCAAGTTTACATAGCAACATACCACATAAAGTTCAGCAAAGGGAAAAAGTGACAATAGGATGGTGATCTCATCGCATGTGGATGGCGAATGCGCGAAGGGGCACAATGTGTCAAGGTTAAGGATGGGTCATGGCACAATCAAGGAGATCGAGACAGGCTTGTAATTTCTTAGGCTAAAAGTAAGATGGAAGGAGTGGGATTCAACCCGTCTACCTTCCCACCACAAGGCCCACACCTTGACCAACCCACTAGCCAGAGCTGGCTATGTGGAAACTCAGAGCGATAAGGGGTGTAAGAAAGAATTTTGGGCCCTTATTTACTATAAAAGGGATCCGACCCCTCTCCAATAAAACACACAACTCTAAGATATTTTCTTAGAGCTCAAAGGAGGAGTATAAGAGAGTGAAGAAGCCTTTTAAGGAAAATTTGGGAGTTGTGGTAATAAGTCCTTTATTTTAGGACTTATAAGACCTATTAATTTAATAGGAAAATTGTAATTGGGAGTTATTGCAAAACTACCCAATTGGCCCATAGCGCCACACTATCTACTTGCAAAGCCTAGAGTGTCGACCAAAGTATCATAGGGCATCTTAATAATGTTTGGAAGGTCGATCACATTCAGTAGGATTTTTGCACCAAGGTGGAGGATGGTCCCCAAAATACCATCGGTGTTCCTTTGAAGGTCTGGAGTACTATTTATGCAATTTTAAAGTTCCATTAGGTTTTATTGTAAGAAACTATATTGTACTTATAAGTTTTGACTAGTGGAACAGTTCTAAAAGAACCTAAAGATAGACTATTTCCAAACTCCATAATTAACCCATGGGCGACATGTTTTAATTTTACATTATTTTGAGTTGATTTGGAGTAATTTTATTGGCAATTATTTAAGTCCTATAGGGGTCATGATCGAGGTAAAAATTTTGGTCAATTTTTCGGATCATTGGTCCAAATAGATTTCTCAGGATTGTGGGATAATTAAATACAGGTATAGAAGTGGAGGTAGAATCCTTGAACCAACTTGAAGAAGAAATCATAAGATATTGAGATATCTCAGGATATCTGGAAACCCTTCGAGGGTTTAACCAAACTCAAACATTTAAAGCATTTTCAACTAATTTTTGCTTGAAATTTGTAATATTTCATGATGACAAACTCTTCATGAAGTTTTGAAGAAACATTGATTGCATATTAATTTCCTCTTAGCAATAGTAAATAAGGACAAGTTGCACATTTTGAGAGATACATGCTTATTTATGGCCTCACTTGTTGGTTTATAAGTAGACTTAATGCAAAAGGTTGTCTAATGCTTAAAGCTACTTGATATGGTTTCTAGATGCCAAGGACAAGTTTTCTCATATGAAAATTGAAACATCTTGTGAAAACTGAATTGGTAATTTATGGTAGTCATGAAAATTTTAAATTATGCCTCTATTTATTGATCAATATCTTCATGTTTCATGAACATAAGTGGTTAGAACTCATAGAAAACTCTTCTATGCTTTTGATTATTTTCTCGGGGTATTGTAATAGTAAAGCATGATGTGTTGAAATCTTTCAAATGATCTAGGGTTTGAACCCTAAAACCTAGTCATGCACAGTCTCTTATAGAACACAAATATTACATCTATTAGTTTGATATCAGGTAACATATAGATTAGAGAGGCTAGGTAGAGGTTATCTATCTCATGAATATGTCTTTACCACTATGGTTGAATGAGATTGCTTACATTTCATTCAAATATTTTGAATGGTCCAAGTCTTTGGTTAAAAGACAGTGAATTTCTTGTCTAAATGAATGTGCTATGAAGAAGGTTAGTACTTTGAGTATGGTAGATGATGAAATGTCCCTAGATTATCCTCCCTAAGTTGAAAATAAGTTGTATGCTCGGTGGAAGCCAAGAGATGGATAAGAAGGATGAAGGTAAGATTATGTTTTCTATGATGCTCCAAGTTGAATGAAGTCCAAATTAGCACCCTATAGGTCCGTAGGTAATATTAAAGCTAGGGAAGCCATCAAAAGCCTCGTGAAATTATTTTAGACATGTTTGAGATAAGTGATGTTGTTCACTTAGTTGGGAAGACTATAAACAGCTTTCAAGTAGGAGTGTAATTAATAAATTAATTCTATAAAGTTTTGGAAAACAATATATAGTATCCTACAGCCTATAGGTGTGGAATTAATTAACATGAGCCCAAAATGTGAGTTTAAAAATATGGAGGAACATGTAATCAAGATATGCTAGATCCTTTTTCCATTGATGTTCAAGGACTAGGATGTTTGATCAGTTCCTATAGTCATCATAACTTGGTCACATTTTCAAGATAAAGCTAAGGTGGAGAGGGTCTAAAAGACAAGCTACAAGTCTATTTCAACTATGGAAAAAGTTTCATGATGATACAATACAAAGTATAAGGGTCTAAATGCAAGAAAAACAGAAAAATTCCTAGTTGTCTTAGTTCTCTTCACAAGTTTTCCTAGATACATTAGGGTTACAAGTGATCAAAGGTTGATAGAGAAGTCAAGAATAGTGTTACATGATCATTCATCCTGTAAAACAATATATGAGACAGAGCAAAAGATTCACCAATCTATAGTTGAAGGCTAAGCACCTTAAGGTTTTGGTAGAGCTTTTCTAAGGCTTATAGTAACTAGAAGTTTGTTAGAGTTCAAGATGGAGTTTTTAGTCAAATTTGGAAGAATAATATGTCATGGTTTAAGAATCCTACAACCCAAAATTGGTGAATATTCAATAACATATTAACCATAATGTTATGTACAGTCCTACTGTATAGTACTAACTTCTTGAAATTTGCAGGACAATCATGTTATAAATTACATTCCAATTTCCTTAGGTTCATGTCATGAATATTGGCACAGAGAAAAAAATCATATGGGTATTTAAATAACCATTGACTTTCTCTTGATTTTTTTCATTTTATTCTAAAACTTGAACTTAGGTTGAAGGGCTATAAGGAAGTTGAAGGTATACAAGACAAAAGAGAGAAAATGAACTTGTGAAACTTTTTGAAGATCAAACTTGGGACATGTAGTGGAGCCATAAGGAAATTTGGAAGAAATATTAGTTGTGATACAAGCACATGAAAATAAGGGGAGAAATGTGCAAAAACTAATAAGTTTCTATACAATCCTAATAAGACCATGAAACTCTAAAGAAGAATTTTATGAGCAAGAAAAAATTACAATCCTACCTAATGAGCTCTAGAGTAAGAAACAAAAGAAGATCTTGGCACAGGCGGGAGAATAGAGATGGTACAAACCTAGGGAAGCCACAAGTGAGTGGCTCATGATAAATAGAGACTTTTATAGCTAGAAAAAATTGATCAATTTCACACTAAAAGGTTGACTTAGGGACAGATGTACTCTTCTCAAGCCAAAATAGATAGCACTAAAGGTAATGTTGGTCCCATTATTGAGTTTTCATAATGTGCCTTAAATTTTTCATGTCAAATTCTACTCTAAAACATTTCATTGGTCGAGTGGGTGATCTGAAATTCATTTTATCTAGTTGAATGCTTTCAAAAGGCTTGCAAAATGCCCAAGGTGTTATTGTTTTTCCCTAAACTAAAACAAATTTCCAAGTTGCCCCCTTTTTGTGCCCTAGTTTCTTCATTTTTACGGGCCATGTCCTTTTTCCTTTGTCAAATCGTGAAAAAACTTAAGTTTAATTGAATCCCAAATTTGTGCAAGTTTTTTCCCAATCCACAGGTTGTGAACAATGTTAAATCATAATTCAATTGGTTTAAGATCAAGAAAATCTACCTCCCTTGTCAAAAATTTCAGATTCTAAGGCATCCTCTGTATTTTCCATGATTTGACGGTCACACAGGCGTATTATACCCATCAAATTCATCATCATGGTATTATGGTAACGTGGCGGGTTTCTACCCATCAAATTCATCGTCATGGTATTATGGTAACGTGGCGGGTTTCTATTGGTCGTTTTTAAAATTTTTGGAAAAAGGAAAATTTTGTTCCCTATCTCCGCTTGCTACAGTGAAGTGCCTATGTGGCACATTGTGATTGGCTAGAGGAATGGTGGGTGGCGGGTTTGCCTTAGAAATTTTTCTTCCATTTTGTAAAATTTCCTAAGTTAAATTTTTTCCCGAAGGCCCACATCCAATGGCAGGTGGACACGTGTCCTGGAGGAGTCAGCATGGAAGGGCGAAAGCGCCGATGAATTTGAAGTTTTTAACTTCAAAACTTTAAAGTAAAAATTTGAGCCAAAAGTCCATGGCAAAAATGAGAAGGAGACACGTGGCAAAGGGAGCATGCGGATGGTGGGGGACTTGGAGAAATTTTGATGTTTTTGACTCAAGATGTCAAGGGGAAATTTTGACCTGAAGGCCCGCATCCAATGGCAGGTGGACACGTGTCCGAAGAATCCAATACAGGAGGGCAGGGTTTGTGGATACTTTGAATTTTTTAACTTCAAAACACTAAAAGGAAAATTAACCCAAAATCCTGCATCAAATGAAAAGAGGACACGTGTCCAGGAGTACAAAGGGAGAAGTAAGGCTTCGGAGTTGTTGGGATTTTTGCCTTTGGAGGAAAAAATCTCAAAATCAAAATTAGATCCACTGGGCCGTGACAAGGAAAATTTGGACATGTCCCCCCATAGCCAATCAAGGGGTGACATGTGGAATATTCCAAAGGAAGATAGGGGAGCACAGGCCCATAAGAATTTTTGATGTTTTTGGAGGTTTGGAGGTAGGATTAGACACATGGCCCTGCGATGAAACACGGGGTGCCACGTGGCGGGGAGAAAGTGATTGTTCGAGCTGTGAGAATTTTTGACAAAATTTCCCTTTTTCAAAAAGTGTCAAACTTCATAAAATGAGCCCGTGGTTTTTGGTGGGGCCCACATGTGGACACGTGGCGGGTCCAGGGGAGAAGCGGAGATTTTTGTAAAATTTTCCAGAGGCAAAAGGGGTCACAAACACATTTCTAAGGCATGAGAGCTCGATTCATCATGTTGTGACACGTGTTCCACCCCATCTAAAGGTTAGAAGGTTGTCTTTGAGCTTAATTTTTTTAAATGGCATTATCCACGTGTAAGGTTGATATTAAAAGTTGATCAAAATCAATGGATACTATGCATTTTCATTTTTGGGCACCATGGGAACTCCAAGGAGCTTGGAAATCATATTTCTTCATGAAAATTCATCAGAACTTATATTATTTTGAGTCCCCTCAGCCTTCTGAGAACAATGGCACCATTTTCATGAGCTAATTTGATGATTTGTGATGTTTTTGATGCATTTTTTTTTGGCCCAATGTAAAAAACGTGAAAGGTGAAAATCAAAAGTTGTAGAGGTAAAAATTGAAAAGGTAAAAGGTGAAAATGATTGCTAAAGCATGTTGGCATGCCTGAATGCCAAAAATGTGACCCTGGGATGGATAAGGATCTGAACTTATGTAATATTTTAAAAACAATTGTGCATCCCTAGCAATATGCGAGTTGTTTTACAGTTTGATCTCATTTTCATGAAATGATGAAGGGTTTTGTAACAAATTTGATCCCTTAAGCATATTCTTTGCTTGGGAAGCAAGGTTCCAAGCTAGCATGATGTATAAAATGTATTCTTTAAGAATTTGTAAAGGGGGAGACAGAAGAGAGAAAAATAACTTAGAATTTTTCTAGAAAAAACTGAAAGAAACCCATTTCCTTTGAGAAAACCATCTGAGAGCCATTTTCAATTCCATTTTGTATCAGATTTCATCATGTTGATCTGGTTTTAGTTGTAAAGCCATCAAAAAGCTCTGAGGTTGTTCTCATGACTTTCCCCTACTGATATATCTGATCATTTTCTAGATTATCTGGTTTATTCTCTTGGCAAAGTTTGCATATACTTATGTTTCAGAATGTTTTCAATTTATGTTTCTTACTCATGTTGCAATCTTGTGTTTAGGATCTCTTTGATCATATAGGGTCTCATTTCTAGTTGATGGTTTAATGGCATTTGCAATCTTATATTCAGAAGAGCTTTCATCTGATAGAAGATAAACAGATTTAAAATCACTCTACTATCCTTGAATTTTGAGATTGTTTGTAAATCTTTGGGTGCACCTTAGGTCATGATCAAACAGGGATTTCTAGATACTTTGTTGATATATTTTCTTCAAGATTTTGTAGCAGGTATTCAAAGATTGTGTGGAAGAGTGCAGATTTGGGCCTCCATTTGTGCACATATCCTAGTTGAAGGAGCATTTAAAACCTCTAGAAGTATTCTTGTTGTGTAGGTGTTACAAATTTCTTGCAAAGGTTCTCAAAGAAGTTGGTAATTCCCAACTAGTCTTGTCTAAACATCTCCCCACAAAATTTCATTCAAAATAATTCATCCTACCAATACTACCCCTACATTGCATTGTGTGTCAACAAAAGAATACAAATCCATTCACAAAAATACACAAAGCATACCAGGATTTTATCATGTCTCTAGCAGCCCCAGCCTTGTCATGAAAGCATTTCCATCATTTAGTAGTGACAAATCCTTTGAGTTTGAATAATGGATAATTGATCATGTTTTCACAAGTCCATCTCCATATAATGTGCAAAATATAAGGATATCTCCATCTCCTTTACCATACAAGGGCTGCAATATAGGTTCTCTTGCCTTGGTTGATAGGTAGAACCTAAAATAGTGAGGGTAAGATCAAGATCCTTTTGAAGGTTCTATCCACTTCCTCAAAATCTTGAGTTCCAACAAGCCAGATAGATGTGCTCCCTGGCTACAAATGACATACAAATCATCTATCTACCCTTGAGTGTCTTGTGCAAATTCATGATGTTGTTCAAGTTGTGAAGGAGATTAAATCTAGATACCAACACCCAAGTGGTGCCATTGTCGGGGACTTCTTGGAATTTATTGGTGTTTTTGGAATGTTTGAGGGGTTTGAGCATTTGCATATTCAAGTATCTGAGCTGTTGCATTCTTGAAATATTATTTTGTACTTCAGATCTACAAGTTTTAGGCAAAAGTTTCAAGCTCAGCTTTCTCTATTGCATTTACCAATAGTTTATACAGCCTGGTTGCTTTTTCTGTGATTGATTTAAGAAGAGGAAGGTCTGATTTATGAGGCTTTGTAAATTTATCAGTATTAGCAAGCATTTGACAGCATTATTTTAGTGCATTCTTGCACAACTGAGGTGAAATTCCTTAGTGGCGACTCCATGCTGATTTGAATTTAGAATTTCTAGTGTCTTGAGATTTCTGTCATTTATTTTTGTGTTGTTGATCTCTACAAAACTAGAGGGAAGAAGATCTCTCTTCCTTAAAGACTCTGCTAAAAAATTGTTCTCAGACTTAAGAAACTCGTAGTTGGAAGGGAGAAAATTTTGGAAAGTGGTTAAAGGTTAGACATCAGACAAAGATATAGTCATTGGTGAGAGAGACCAGCCTTTAGTAGAAGACTACCGCTCTTCTTCAAGTGATTCTGATTTAGGAAATCCTCTCATAAAATTTTTGCCTCAGCTGGTGAAGGTCCTTCTATTGTACCTAGTAATTTTCTTCTCCAATCTGCACCTCTGTGTTTTAATTCCAATAAAACTTCCCATGAAATTTAGCACTTAGAGGATACCAGTCTTGTGAATCACATTCTTGAGCCCCAAGGATATTTTCCTCCTCACCAGCTTGTTTCAACTCCAAGATCACCCCCACCAAACAATATTGCTCGCCCTAGACCTCCATTTGTTGTTAACACCTTTGTTCCTATAAATTTTAGAGGAATGGATGGTTACCCAAATGTTGTCCCACAAGATGTCAGAAATAGGCTCCCTAAATTCCAAGGTAATAATGCCATTACTGGTGATAAGTATCTCAAACTTTTTGAGAACATGATGGAAGATTTTGAGATAGAGTTTGAGGATGTGTATATCAAGTTGTTTATCCATACACTAGAAGAATATGTTATGGATTGGTACAAGGCTCTACCGATAACTCTATTGATT
This sequence comes from Taxus wallichiana var. yunnanensis, assembly GCA_018340775.1. Taxonomy (NCBI): domain Eukaryota; kingdom Viridiplantae; phylum Streptophyta; class Pinopsida; order Cupressales; family Taxaceae; genus Taxus; species Taxus wallichiana. The sequence goes on along the minus strand of CM031235.1, from coordinate 35,959,041 downwards.
CATGGACTGAAATGAAAAATGCATTTAGATTGCAATATGGTGATAGGATTGATCCTAGATTTTTTTGTCCGAATTTTAAAATATCAAGAAGAACTTAAATGAAATAGTCCATGACTTCAATACAAGATTTAACAAAAATTGAGAAGGTTTCATCTATCATTTTGAGGCCTAGTGATGAATCTTGTTTGATTAAATATGCAGAAGGATTTGATAAAAAGGAAGCCTATTACTTGAGAGAAAAAAATCCTACAAACTTGAGGCAAGCTTTCACCATGGCACTTCAAATTGAAAATAATATTAAAGCTATTGGTAAACCACTTAAGAGGGATGGTGTGAAGCTGATAAACCCTGAGAAGCCTCAAGCTAGCAAGGGTGCTGATTTAGAAGATGTTGTCAAGACTTTGGTAGGGGTTGTCAAAGAAATTTCTTACAAATTAGCTCGGGCTGAGAAAGGAATTGGGCAAAGTTCACAAGGACAGCAAAGAACTCAAAACCATGATAGATTTGGAAATAATCCTAGGGGTGATCAAAGACAATATGATAGAGGTAAAGGGCATGTTGGATCTACAAATAGACAACCCCAAGCATGTGAAAATAGAGTGGTTCCTGACCCTCTAACTGCAAGAGTTGTTGTTGTTCAAGAAATTGCTGATATGGATTGGTGTGATAGATGTTTTCTTCCTCATCCTCCATGTGAAATGGACCAGCAAGTTGTTGAAAATGATAATGAAGATGAAATTGATGATGAAATTTGTATGATGGGAAGCTCTTCAAGCTCACAACAAGCAGCAACATCAATAGATGTAATAAGTACAAGGACTGTTGTAACCTTTTGGGAATGCATAAAGAGGGTATCATTTCTTTCTCTTCCTCAAACTCACAAGGTAGATGTTGTTCAAGATTTTGAAATTCCTAATAATGACTTTGAATATCTAATGGCTTTAATGATCAAGAAGTATGATGGTGGTATTCCCTCGGAGGAAGATAGACAATTGTTGATGAATGTTGTAGTTAGTCAAGAGAAAGAGTATAATACTAGAAGTAAATTTGTTAGAGGGGCTGGTCCTCAAGCCAAGCCAAAGACACCCTTGCTCACAAGCATTCCAAAGGATAATCCTAGAAAAGAAACACTTTCCAAGAACCCTACTATCCCATGCAAAAATATCAGTCCTCTTCATGCCCAGGCTGCCAAGAATACTTCTCCATCTGATGAACCTTCTTGTTTCCCTTCCAATGCTGTCTTACCAAAGAGTGTTCCATATGATATTGCCCAAGTATTGAGTCAAATCAAAGTAAGTGTTCCCATCATTGAGTTGCTTAGAATTCCTAAGCATAAGAAGAGAGCATTTGAGTACTTGGGATTGAAAGAAGAGAAGATTACCCCAAGCAGAAATGTAAATGTTGTTAAGACTCCTCTTCAAATCATTGTTGGCCTTAAAACACCACCACCAAGTGGAAGATCTTGGAGAGGCACCTGAAGTATATTTGGGGACATCCTTGGTTGATTCCCAATTGAATGTTGATCCATTCTTTACAACGTTTCTCATAAAAGATAAATTGCTTCACAATTGTATGTTTGATCTGGTGCATCATGTAATGTCATGCCCCTAGAAGTCATGAATGAGTTGGATATCAAAGTGACAAAAGCATATGGGAAATGTACAGCCATGGATTCAAGGGAAGTTCGGTGGTTGGTTGTGTGAAGGGTTTAGTAGTGCAACTTGCAACCTATCCGGGTAAGAACTTAAAACTTGATGTTGTAATTGTTGACTGCCCTACCAAATGGGGTATGCTTTTGTCAAGAAAGTGGGCTGCAAGTGTTGGTGGTTGTGTTCAAATGGACATGTACTTTTCCACCATTCCCATTGAGGGCAGCCTTTTCAAACTCTATGGTGAGAAGAATATGTTGCACTTGATTGAAGATCCCAACAATGCTTCCTATGAAGTGTTGTTTGCTGATGTAGATGTTGACAACTTTATTGGTTTTGTTGATGGAAAGGAGAACAAGATGGATAAATCAGAATTCCTTGATATGATAGGTTCTCCTTGGACTTTGCTATTTGATGGAGCTTTCTCCAAATTTAGAAATGGTGCCGGTATAGTTTTGCTTTCTCCTGGTTTGGAAGAGTTTCCTTTTTCCATGAAACTTAATTTTGAATGCACTAATAATATTGTTGAGTATGAGGCATTGTTGTTGGGATTAAGGATTGCATGGAAATATGGAGTGAAGGATATTGTTGCCAAGGGGGATTCAGAGCTAGTTGTCAAGCAAGTAAGGAAGTTATATGCCACAAAAAATCAGTGTATGAAACAATATAAGCATGTTGTTTGGGATCTATTTGAAATGTTTGATTCCTTTAACATTGTTTACCATGATAGAAGTCTTAATGTTGCTGCTGATAAGTTGGCTGTACTTGGCTCTAGATTTGACAATTGTACCATTTCACCTTTTTGTGAATATAACATTGAAGTGCTAACAAGGCCAATTGTCCCGAATAATGTGAAACATTGGAAAATTTTTGATGATGATGCACAAGTGTTAAGGTTCTTACAATGCCAAGGTGAGTTTGCTGGTCAGAACATTGATTGGGAGCCAATGGTATGCATGAATGAAGGGAGAGAAACTTTTTTGACAAGGATATTATACAATTAAAGACAAATACCATTCCTAGAGGTCTTGTTGCACTTGAATCAAATTTTAGCAATGTTGATTGCATCATTAATAGGAACATGTTTGCTTCAAGGGATGTGGAAGAGCACAACTTGGGAACCAGGGATAAACCAAGGAAGATTTGGTTGGGTAGCAATCTCAGCAAGGAGGAAAAGTAGTCCTATGCCCAGCTTTTAAAGAAATATCAAGACTACCTTGCTTGGTCTTATTCAGAGCTAAAGGCATATAGAGAAGATTTGTTCCAACATGAGATTCCTCTTGAGGCCAAGACTAAGCCATTCAGATAGAGACAAAGGCCTATTAATCCACTTCTCTCCATGAAAATGCAAGAGGAATTAAAAAAGTTGAGAGATGGAGGTATTATTCAACCCACTAGATATTCATCTTGGGTTACAAACCTTGTGCCAGTCAGAAAGAAGAACGGAGATATCAGAATTTGTGTGGATTTTAGAAATTTAAATAAAGCCTCCATGAAGGACAACTATCCCTTTCCAAATATGGAAAATATGTTGCAGCTTGTGATAGGGTCAGAAATGCTTTCTACTTTGGATGGTTTCTCTGGATACAATCAGGTGGTTGTTAAAGAATCAGAAAGACTTAAGACAACCTTCACTACACCTTGGGGAACTTATGTTTTTGTAAGGATGCCCTTTGGATTGATGAATGTTGGTGCCACTTTTCAAAGAGCAATGGATGTTTCCTTTTCTGGTTACATCAATGAATTTATTGCAGTTTACCAAGATGATGTGACTGTATTTTCAAGGCAGTGAGGAGACCATTTGCAACACCTAGAGAAGATGTTGATCAGATGTAGGGAGTATGGAATTTCTCTTAATCCAAAGAAGTGTCATTTTGGCATGCAAAAGGCCAAGTTTTTGGGACATATTGTGTCTAAGGATGGTGTCATGATAGACCCTGAGAGAGTGGAGGCAATCAGCAAAGTACCTATCCCAAGAACCAAGAAAGGTATCCAATCTTTCTTTGGCCAAATCAATTTTATTAGAAGGTTTGTTTCCAATTTTGCTTGAGCTAACTCTTCCAATCACAAGCATGTTAAAAAGGGATCAAGTTATCAAGTGGGAAGAGGCTGCCATTCAAGCTTTTGAATGAATAAAGGGTGCCCTTAAGCATGCCCCTATTTTGGCAGCCCCAAACTATAAGAGGCCTTTCCAAATCTTTTATTTTTCCTCTGAATTCACTATTACTTCAGTTTTGTTACAAAAGGATGAGAATGGAGCTGAGAGGCCTATTTCCTTCTTTAGCAAGGCTTTACATGCATCGAGTTGAAGTATACAATCATAGAAAAACAAGCATTTTCCTTAGTGAAAGCAACAAAGATTTTCATGCCTTATATATTGAGTTCAAAAGTTGTTACCTATGTTCCCCACACCATGGTTAAAGAAATCTTATCAGACATGGAGATATCAAGCAAGATATGTAGATGGGTCAACAAATTACAAGAATATGATATGGATATCCAAACAACAAAGCTAGTAAGAGGTTTGGGTCTTGCCAAGCTCATGACTGAGAGCAACTTGCAAAATGTGGAAGTGAATTAGCTAGAGGAAGAAAGGATAGATGTGCTTGCAAAGTTGGTAAATTCTGAGTGGTACAAAGATGTGATCTTATACCTCAGACACCTATGTTGTCCTAGTCACTTGAATAAAAATCAGAAAAGAACCCTCAAGCGGCTTCTCAAAATATATCATAATAGACCTTGGGCTAGCTTGGAAGGACCCTAAAGGTGTCCTCTTGAAATGCGTAATCAAGATGAAGCTCCCAAGTTGATTGCTGATTTCCATGGGGAGTTTGTGGAGGACATTTTCCTAGGAGAGTGATAGCAAATAATATTTTAAGAGCTGGTTATTGGTGGCCTACTCTTTTTAAAGATGTAACCTAGTTGGTTAGAAAGTGTGATAGTTGCCAACGTTTCTCTGGAAGACTGAAAGCTTTAGGCTCCCTTCCTTTACAGCTTGTATCAATTGAAGCTCCTTTCAAACAATGGGGAATGGACTTCATTGGAAAAATTTCAGATCCTTCTAGTGCTGGTCATAAATGGATCCTTGTGGCAATTGATTATTTTACAAAGTGGGTTAAGGCAATTCCATCCAAAAAGGTAACACACCAAGTGGTAACAGATTTCTTGTTGAATCATATCATATGTAGATTTGGAGTTTTGGTTAAGATTGTATCTGATAATGCCATGTGCTTTAGAGCCAAACCTTTAATGGCAATGTGCAATGAATATGGAATCAATCTAACTTATTCTTCAAACTACAATCCACAAGGGAATGGAAAAAGCGAGTCAAGTAACAAGAACTTGCTCAAGATCATTAGAAAGTGTAGACACCAAATTTGTGTCTTACGACCCCTTGTGACCCGCATCCCATTTCGCAACCTAACCTCATCACCTAAACCTTACACAATTATTTATTAATTACCTTATAATTAATAAATCCACATCGCCATACCTGCCACCTCATTTTGCCACCTCATCATGACCTAGTCCTAACCCTAAACTAACCTAATTAAGACCTATAACTTAGTCTACATCCACACCCATGACTAATGACTCCTTACTCGCACCCAAAACTGACCTTGTAGTTACTTGACCAAGCCCGCAACAAATCCCTCGGGAGAAAAGGAGGGAAAGTTGGCTATTTTACTAAAAATAGCCCACTTTGACCTGACCGATACCGGTTCCTACTTGACCGCCGTCGGTTACATAACCACCATCAGTTCCCTGTAAATGGGCTCCCCTAACCAGAAACAAAGGTGGAAGGATTTTTGATCAATCGAGATCATCAGAAGCGATCGAGAGAATCCGGATTTTCTTACTTGGCAAAGCATAGATAAGTGAAGAAACAAGAAGAGTTTGCAGAGAAGGACATCAAGCCCAAGACTACAACTGCACAACCAGAGCCCTGTGACACTCAGCTGATCATCGTGAGGGAAGACATCTCATCTTTTGATCGTCAGGACGTCCTATCTCGAGTTCGCCTTTGTCATCACGATTCTTGGACTGCATTCTCGTCAATAAACAGTAAGTAGAATCTTGTATGTTCTCTTTGATAACATTTCTTAGACTTTTGAATCACAGCCGTCATAAATCTATTCCCAGATCTACTACCCAGCAACACATTACATCTAACTATCATTCTTCTACCCTCTCATCACCCCGTTACCTAATCCCACTCATTTACTAGCCTTACAAACAACACAACCACCCTACAACCAACCCTCACCAAAATCCCTAAAACATAGAACCTACCGATATCGATTAGTAGCAACCGGTATCGGTTACCTTGACTCAAAACCAAAAACCAGCCTTTCCCCCTATTTGTTTCAACGAGGCAATTAAATTGTTATTTTGCAGTCTTTTTGTTAATTCATATTAGCAGGGAACCGACCACCTTCGAAAGGAAGTTTTATATTTCTGGGCCCAAGGCAGTTCCTCATTTATTGTCTAATTAAAATCTTGTGGTCTTGAGTTCTTATTTGTAGGTAGTCCTTCCAAGACAAAAAGGAGTTCTTCGCAATCAACTGATCTCTCTCTCTCGTGCAGCGCACACCATCTCGACATTTAACGTATTCCTCCTAGCCCTAACCCTTATCTGCTTTCTAAAAGGAATGAAAGGATAGAAGCAACTCTATTCCCAAAAGCTGAAATCCTTGCCGTTCCTTTACCCATCAAGGAATTAACTACCCAGAGTTCCCTTCTCACAAATGAGCCTTCTTATACCACATCCTTGCAAGACTGTGAGCGGATGTTATCTAATTTATCTATTTCCCAAACATCTCCTTCTACCATTCTTGCTGTACAAGAGGAAGGCTCGCCACTTCTTTTGTCATCCTTAGACGAGAAACCTCTTGAACCGACATCACCACATTCTTTAAACATGACGGATCCTCTCAAACACGCCCTCCTACCTATTAGTCCTTCATCACCTAAATCTTTTCAGCGACCAGTTGACCTCTTAACACCTATTGATACAGTGCCTCATCTGCCCCCTGTATCACACCCACAGTGGACCGGAATCACAACCCACCTTTCTTCCATACAAGAGTTCCAATTCACACCTGAAGACTGTCATTCTCCAGAAGATAGACGAGTCCTATGGGAACGTTTGAGTACCCCCTATTCTACTCAAATGCAGATGACCGATCCAGATGCTTCTACCATATACCCGAAGTGTTTACAGAAGCTTAAAATGCCTATGTCCTCATCTTCACCCCCCTCATCTCTACCAAATACCTCATCCACTTCTATTAAACTAACCAAATCTTCCCCTACGCTTGGGACCTCACCAATACCTAGTTTAACACACCCACCTAAGCGGCTTGATTTATCTAAAAATAAAGCCATCCATCCCATTAGGAGACAGACCCAATCTCCTCAATCTATGCCGCTATCACAACTCAAACCCTCATCGTCACACCTACCTTCCATATTGGGACCCCATCCCTCTACCTTACATCAATATATCATACCTCCTGCGTTTTCTTTAAAGTGACCTACGCCTTCTGCATCCATACAGAGATCTAAGGGTATATCAACACTGTCACCCCACGTATCCTGTCCACCCATCAACCCTAAACAAATCTCATCATCAAAGGACTTGTTTTCCATCACTCCTCTTTTGCCGTTGTTTCCGAGATACCACGTTATCTGGAGCCTCATCATCTAACCAGCTAAACGTAGCTCCTGCACCAAAGAAACCACGTTTAGTTAAAACCACGTATCAATACCCCTTGGCTAAACCACCACCCGTACGAACCAACCATACCCAAACATTACCAAAACCCACCCAACCAATACCTTCATCTTCCTCCGATTTTGACCCACTCAAAGGATCTTACGCCAAAATCCTTGCTATGTTAGTGGAGAATGCGACCATTTCTCTACCCCCACTTAGACCTTATGACCCGTCTCAACCTCGACCTATAGGTTATGATGAGTCTAAAATCTGCGCTTACCACCGCACACCAGGACATGATGTAGAGGGATGCAAAGCTTTAAAAGCCATCCTTCGTCAGACACCTCTCTCAGATAGAAAAGTTAAGAAAGACAATTTACGAAGAGAGAGACCTTTAGCTTCAATTCCCTCTCCTATACCACCTGTCCCCGCCTCACCAAGATCTATCATTATTACAGCCCCACCTCTCGAAGACCATGACCTATCCCTACCATCTTCCTCCTCTCGTATTTACGAGATCAATATGATTAGTGTTGCTACTCGAGGGCAGAAAAACAATGGGAAAGCAAAAGAAAACACACCTACGGCATCTCTTTCTCCGTCCACCATCCCGATTGCACCACCACCTAAAGTGGTTATTCGTGGACCTACCTACCCCATCTCTAATGGAATTGCCCACCGAACCATGATCAAACAACTTCACCAATCACCTGTAAAAATGACACTGTATGATCTCATTCAGACTTCTGAATCTCATCGACAAGCTCTCATTGAAATCCTTCAGGGATAAAGGTCTTACCCAATGAAACCTTGCTGTTACCTCTATTCTAACACCCAATCACGTTGCTTCACTCACCAAACAATCTATCTCCCCAACCACTTCGTCTCTGCATGCAATGACCGCCATTGTCGAGTTTCTCGAAAGACGAAATTATCGACTTTGGTGCTAAAGATCCTGACCCTGCTCTTTTCATCTCAGCTTACGTTTAGGACATTTGGGTACGTCGTGTTATGATTGATGGGGGCGCTAGCCTAAACATCATCTCTTCAAAATCCTTCCAACAAATGAACATCCCTTCTAGTTGCATGTGCGCAAACCCCATCATGTTACGGTCATTCAATGATGCTATTACTTCTACCTTAGGCACCGTGATCCTTAACATTCGTGTAGGACCACGCACTTTACCTGAACTCTTCTATGTCCTTGAGGGAGAGTTTCAATAAAATATGTTGTTAGGCCGCCCTTAGATCCGGGCTATGGGATGTGTTCCCTCAACCTTACATAGATGCATAAAATTTGAGTACGAGGGAATTCCTACACCGTAAAAGCTGATCCTCCCCCTTCAAAACCCTGTAATATGTTATATCACCCTAATGATGTGCTTGTGCAGTCAAGACACCCATTCATCCAACCCACCCATCCACTTCAACGCACCTACACCTTGACAACCAATGAAACCGTCGTTCTGAAATAACACTTCCTTTCCCGAGATAACATCCCAACCTCCGACCCCTTAGTAGATGTTTTTCAACGCCTTATGCTGGGGGAGTATCGCCTATATAACGTTAGTTCTTTCCATACCCCACAGGAGTATGGACAGGTACATGCACATCCTACCTATGACCGTTGTGTGGGGGAAGTAATCCCCTACGGACCACCTCATTGCCACACCAACCTAACATATGGGGGTGTTGACGCACCTTCCGTAACCCCTGAACCTCCTCTTGGTGTGGTTCCTTTCCAATCCGATTTTCAATACCTGACAAATCGTCGTTTCACCCTTACCTTCTTGACTCGCTGTGCTTAGAAAGGCTTTGGTTTTGGTCTTTATGAACAAGGCCGACATACAATCATCCCCGTAACTACACGCAAGCACAATGATCATAGTGGTCTCGGATTTCCTGGAACACTTACACCGAAGGAACCTCATGTCAGTTGTCTCCTGGAAGATGATGATGTCACCCCTACCGAACCATCATCACCCATTTTGCCTTCGTCACCCACAGAGTCGATAGATCCTGAATCTATCCCTCCTAACTTTTTTTTTCATAAATGCTATCTTCCTAGGTCCTCTCACTTATCAACGTGATAATGAGGACCCCTCTTCTATCCCCTTCTATATCCAGACATGATTGAAGAGGACTCGCCTTCAATTAATGTTGTTGAGTGCCAGGATGATGACTCCATCCTCACTTACCTTGGTGTGGATGACTCTTATATTCAACGTGCCTTACCATCTGAAACTCAAACCATGCTGAACGAGTCTACTATAGAAATCAACATCCACACAGAGGAAGATCCTCACATTGTGAAGATCAGACAATCCCTTAACGCATCAGAACAAGTTGCCTTTACTACCTTTCTCCATGCCCGCAACCAAGCTTTCGCTTGGTCTTACGCTGACATGCCAGGAATTGATCCTACCATTGTTGTCCATAACATCACCCTAAACCCCGATTCCAAACTAGTCAAACAAAAATTGAGAAAAATACGTCCACGCATTTCCCTCTTGGTCAAAGAAGAGCTTCAACGACTTCTTTCTGTTTCCTTCATCCTGCCTATTAACTATCCTCAATGGATTTCTAACATCATACCTGTCACTAAAGCGACGGGGGGACTTCGGATATGCATGGATTTCTGAGATCTTAACTTCGCTTGCCCTAAGGATGACTTCCCCCTACCTAGTATTGACCAACTTGTTGATCTCATTGCAGGCCGTGAGATGCTCTCTCTCATGGACGGATTTTAAGGATATAAAAATTTTGGTTACCCCACCGATCAACATAAAACTACCTTCATAACTCCTTGGGGAACCTTCAGTTATCGTGTAATATCATTTGGCCTTAAGAATGCTGGTGCAACCTATCAACGGGCTATGACCTACATTTTTCATGACATTATGCACACTATCCTTGAGGATTACGTCGATGATCTTCTTGGCAAATCTAAACATCGCAGTGAACATCTCGATGTTTTAACCATTATTTTTGATCGCCTGTTACAATATTTTGTCCATCTTCAACCAAAGAAATGTGTCTTTGGTGTCCTTTCAGGAAAACTTCTTAGTTTTATCGTCTCTTTGCGTGGCATAGAGGTCATTCCATCTAAATTTAAAGCTATCCTAGAAATGCCCCCACCTACTAACCTTAAACAATTGCGTAGTTTACAAGGTAAGCTCCAATCTATCTGGCGTTTCATCTCTCAACTCTCGGATCGATGTCAACCTTTTCATCACCTCCTTAAAAAGGACATTGACTTTCAATGGAGGAAGAGTGCCACCAAGCCTTTGAAGCTATCAAAGCTTATCTCTTGCAGCCACCTGTGCTTATCCCACCTCGGGACGATCGCCCCTTCTACCTTTACCTTTCCGCCACCGACCACGTTGTAGGAGCCATGCTTGAACATCGTGACTCGAGAATCGAGAACAAGCTGTTTATTATATAAGTCATACTTTGGTAGACTATGAGACTAGGTATACACATGTAGAAAAGTTGTGCCTAGCCCTATCATTCGTGGCCACCAAACTCCGACACTACCTCCTGAATCACAAAACTTTCATCATCACCAACACGGACCCCATCCATTATATGTATGCCAAACCTCATCTAAACCAACGCATCACCCGATGGCTTATGCTCCTCGCCAACCTCGACCTTGAGTTTTTCCACCAGAAATAAATCAAAGGACAAACCATTGCGCACCAACTTCGGGAAGCCCCTTTACCTGGGGAACAATTTACTACTTTTAATTTCCCTGATGAACTCATCGCTACTCTTTCCCTTAGGGAGGAGTCGTATCCAATGACCCTCTTCTTCGATGGATCCAAATGCCAGTGTGGCGGAGGAGCTGGCGTTGTTCTCATTCCTCTCAACACTGAGCCTATGCCTCTTTCATTCCGATTCGATTTACCCTGCACTAATAACATAGCGGAATACGAGGCCCTTGTTTTGGGTCTCCAGGTTACGTTACACTTAGGTGTCAAATCTATCAATATTTTCAGCGACTCTCAATTGGTAGTCAATCAAGTTATGGGCATCTACCAATGCAAAAATGAGGAACTTCAAAAGTACAAACATTACGTGGATTCTCTTCTAACCTTATTTACTCATTATTCTATCCAAACCATTCCCCACTCCACTAAAAAATTTGTGGATACTATGGCTTGCTTAGCCTCACAAATTCCAGCTTCATCAACTGACTCTGACATTTTTGTCTTGGTCCAACAACTCTTTGCCCCATCTTACTCAACCCCGGTTGTTTGTATGATAAATAATGTGACTGCTAATTCGCAGGATACCTGGTATCACCAATTTCACGACTACCTTACAACCTCCGTTCTCCCATCTGACCTTACAAGTACTGGCAAACGCACTTTTCTTAAACGTGTTTCTCGTTATGTCGTTATGGGGGGACTCCTTTATAAACGTGGCTTTGATGGCATCCTCCTTCAATGTCTAACCAGCCCGGAAGTCACCTATACCATCCAACAGGTCCATGACGGTATTTGTGGTGGACATTTTAGCGGCCTTGCCATGGCCAAATGAATCCTTTGCCTAGGTTATTATTGGCCTACTCTTAATAACGACTACTACGAATATGTTAAGCGTTGTGTTATGTGTCAACAACATGCCAACCTTCAACATACTCCTAGCCATCCGCTATAGGTCGCACGAGATCTTTGGCCTTTCTCACAATGGGGTTTAGACCTTATTGGTGAGATTCATCCACCCTCTTTCGCAACGTCACCGATGGATAATCACAACAACCGAATATTACACAAAATGGGTGGAGGCTATTCCGCTCATTTCAACTAAAAAAGAAAAAATTATAGAGTTCATTAACCATCATATTATCTGTCATTTTGGTATTCCTCATCGCCTAATAACAGATAATGGTAAATCTTTTAAAAATAAGTTGTTACAAGACCTTTGTGACAACTTTGGTATCAAACTTAGTTTCTCATCACCTTACTATCCACAGGCCAATGGTCAAGCTGAATCTTCTAATAAAACCCTAACCAAAATCCTCATGAAAGTTGTCAATGAGTCCGAAAGAAATTGGCATGATCACATTCCCTTTGCCCTTTGGGCTTATCGTACTAGCATTCGTACCTCCACTAATGCCACACCATTTTCTTTGGTATATGGTACCAAGGCGGTCTTGCCTCTCGAAATACAAATACCCTCCCTCAGAATATCTCTTCAGGATATTCTTACCAATGATGATTTCCACCAAGATTGGTTAGCCCAATTGGAACTTCTTGACGAGCATCATCTTATAGCTCTTGATCACCTTCAAATCTATCAAAAATCATCAAGCGTGCTTATGATAAGCGACTTCATGAGCGTACCTTTAAGGTTGGTGATCTTGTCCTCAAAAAGAATCAACATGTAACCAAACTAGAAAAGAGCAAACATGGAAAATTTGCTCCCGATTGGATTGGGCCTTACATAATCACTCATACTTATGGATCAGGCACTTATCGTTTAGCTTCGCTTAATGGTAAACTCGAGCTCAAACCCCTTAATGCCTTGCATCTTTGACCTTTCTACCGTTGAATTTAGTATTATATCACTTCTTATCTACTGCCGCTCGTCCCTTGAGCTCACTTACCACCACATACACTTTGTTTCCTACATCTCAAAATAAAATCAAGCTCACATAGTTTTCTTCTCACTTCCCCTTTAACGATGCCTTCCCCTTTTTAGTCTAGTCCATGACTTCAAAGTAGTAAAATAACACATTCTTATGAGATTTTCTTGAGTCAAACTTCCTACCAAACTCGATGCTTTTCACCAAATGGACATCGATGCTATATGCCAAACTATTGCTGCTATTATATATAGACTGCTCCCCCGAAGGACAGCTATGCACTAAAACCGCATCTGCTACTATAAATAGACTGCTCCCTTGAAGGACAGCTATACACAGTCAGCCTTTATCAGAAGCTTCTCGCATTGATCAGCTTCGTGAAGACCTCAAGAATAATACAATCAATATCCCTTGTAGACTTCCCGCATCGATCAGTCTATATTCAGTAAAATAAAAGCCGCATTCAAAAGAACTTTGAAGTCATGGACTTGTCTATTTAGGTTAGGTTCTCTTTCGTCAGAACACTCACTTTATAACAAGTTCTCCATGCCTCAGCTATACCATCCACCTCACCTCACCATTTGTTAAAACAACACAACTCAAGGGACGTGACGTACACCCGATATATTGTGATTATACAACTCTTTTCACCTATTGACTGCTCATCTATGCACAATGTGCCTAGGGATTCGAGCTCATTCTACATTAACATTTGGTTTGTTTAGCTCTTCTCAACCACGGGACCGCTTTTTCCTCTTTGACTCGAATCTAGGATTATGTGTTGATCTTAATCAGGACATGGTTCCCTACCACTTGGGTAGGCTAACTTTCGCTTCACTTATACCTATTCCAACATCACCAATTCATTACCAACACCAACAACATTACCCTACCAATATCAATATCAATATTTTTACCAACCAACAAATTGCCTAACCATACTTAAATTGCCTGAATTCATCTCTCCCTGGTCCTAAGGGAGAACTACATCGGTCTGAGGCCCCTCCTTGCTTTGTGCAATGGGCTATGTAGGCAACACTTCGGAGACATGGGGTCTCCCAAGGTTAGCTCGACCATCCCCTACCATAACCTATCATGTGTGGTAAATATAAATATTTTTGTGTATTTCTATTTAATCACATTCCTCTTTATCCTTTTTCAAAACACAAAAAGGTTCAAACACAAGCATTCTTATTATTATCATAACTCAAATCAACATACATATTCAGTTTTATTTAGATGTTAAACAAATACATCTTCTCTATCATCGACACGCAGGTTGGCATCCTTATTTATTCTTATACCTCGATACAATTTACTTAGACCCTCACGCCTCATCCCGAACCAGGTGATGATCGTGATCGTCGACGCCTCTCACCGGGCCTCTCTGTCCTCAAAGGTACCATGGCTATTGGTACCACCCACTGATCTGCCAATCTCTCCTGTAACATCTGAATACGCTCCCTCGCATGGAGGTATCTCGCCTCTAGTCCCTCCGCTCGTGACTCCACAACCGCTAACAATCCTCTTGTCTCATTCACCTGCATTTGGAGCTGATGAACTAATCTCTGCAGATGATCTCTCTCTGTTGTAATCATAGCTATGTCGGACGATCATCGCACTCCCTCATAGCTCTCTTACCCACCATAATCTATAGGCCTCTATCGTTCCCCGCATCCATCACCCTGCGATCGGGCTGCTACCTCCTCTCGCCCTTCGGGAGGTGTTGGCCGGGAGGTGAGAATGTTGCCTCGGTTTCGATCCTCATATATGGTCTATAAGCCGGGGTATATCTGCGTAAATCTAAATTTTCGCCGCACACGATCTAGAGGAATCCTCTCATACTCCCCTAACCCGTGTGCCCGCAATCCACCTCAATTTCTCTACACTCCTCAGCCTATATTCTCTGTTACCATATAGTTCCCGTAAGGCCTCCAACAAATGTCTCCCATCATCACCATCTCCCATACTTGCCTCTAATACTCGATGTCACTCATCACGGCCTGGGATCTTGCCTCTTGTTCTATCTGGACCCATCGTCTGAATCCCAACCTCTACACTCCGGTCTCTCCTGACTGGATGGGTCGGCCTATTGGTCGCACACAAACAATGTGCTCATAGGCCCAATAATGTAATAAAAATGAACAATCCAGTGTCGTCCTGTGATTTCGCTCTACAAGCCCATAAACCCCTGTATAGCTCCGCCAAATATGCAGGTGCCCATGCAAAAGTCACGTTCCTTTCTATCATTTCCCAAATAACACACATCAATGCTTTTGGAAATCTTCCCCCATCTGCCCTCAGTAACACATACTACCCTACCGCTATCATTAATATCACTGCTAACCTTGTCTCCTCGGGTGTCTTTGCGTATACATTATGCCATACATGAATGATAAACCTCGCCGTGTCAAATCTCATGCAACTGACCCAAATACTCAAGTTATCGCTGCCCGCCCCGTCCTAGGCAACGCCGATACACTATTTTTCCTATCATTGGGAGTCTCAAAATACGGAACACATCTTCCAAAGTCACTTTGTCATCTCCCCTATTGGCGGATAGAAGGTATTCTTTTTACGGGTTCCATCTCTCAATCAACGCTGCGCAACATAGCATGGTTACGTGTGATTCTTGAATAATAGCGGATTCCACTTAACCCCAAATGATTTATCAATGCCCATTCAACTGGTGTTACATCCGCTCGTTAAGTGACAACAACGCTGCATGATATCATTCATCCTTAACCACCTTCACTGCATACATTAAAACGACACATAATTATTTGAAAGAACAAATCTCTACGGGTTTTTTCTCAAGTTCTGGAAACTCTTACAGTGACCGATATCGGTTATGAATAACCGATACCGGTATGCTAACCGATACCGGTTCCTTCTAAACGATACCGGTCACTGTCAAAAATATACCTACCCTGCATAAAAACATATACCTACGATAATTATTTTTTCCCGTTTACTCCTATTTTTACCTAAAAACATACGTGACCACCCTGTTTACCTACCCCAATAGCACTCACCCCATCCCCAACCCTTGCCTATCACCTTTTCTTTCTCATCTTTCCCCACTTACACTTCTTTCATCCTATTCACAAAACATGCAAGAATCGAATTACAACCAAATAGTTTACCTCTCGGGATGTAGCAGCTTGGGGCGGAACATATCTTCCCCCTCGTCCCTACCTGCTGGATGCTTCTCCTCGTTCAGCCATGTTCACCACCCTCTTCCAATATAATTTGCCTTTCTAACTTCTTAATCTCAGCCCACACTCACTTCACCTGTCTCTTTTCTCCTTATCACTCAATTCTTCCATGCAATTACCTGTAGCAGTCATCAAACAGCGTCGCATTCGCATATTTAACTTGTTGCATGACTCTAAAAATAAGAATGCTAAAAATAAGAACTTAAGTTGCCAACCCAGCAGTTCTATTTTTAGGGAAATAATTCTTCCATAACCGATATCGGTTACGTAACCGATATCGGTCATATATATACCGACATCGGTTACACAACCGATGTCGATCATATACCCTTTGTTGCTTAAACCTAAGATGTTTCTTCGTTTTTGCAAATTTTTGTGGCACCCGTCCCTTTTTCCTGCATGAACAACACCATTATCCATATTTTTCATTAAATCCATATCTCATCACAATTTCATCAACATCATCTATCTATCTTACAAAAACAACCAAGCCATCAACAAACGATATCAAAAACCATCAATCTATACACCATTTGGATCCAACTCAACAAGCTACATACATTCAATTTCACAAACCAGCGACAAAACATACAACATTTCATAACACAACATGTCAATTAAACTCATCATCTATATATATACATACATCCCATCAACAAAAGACATCAACACCATCAATATATAAACCATGTGGATCAAACTCATCATACATTCTATATCACAAACCATCGACAAAACACTTAAAAACATTTTAAACACAGCATGTGGGTCAAATCATCATATCCATATATCCAAAGTTTCAAATATACAATGTGCCCTGCATAGGGGCCTCTGTGATCTCATAATACAACAAAGCCGGCATGCAGGCCGCAATAACTGTCATAATCTCGACTCGGCTCATGCAGCCGGTCTCTCATATCAAAAATAAATACTCAAACACAGGCTAGTATCAATCTGCAACCCGTACTTGGCTCACAGTGGTATATACAATAAATGAATGAATAAATCATATGTGGGCACGCAGCCTCTATAAACATAACTTGATTCACGAGACCGGTGCCCATATCCAATATATACAAATACAAAAATATGTAGGGATCCCTCAGCTCTCTCCACCGCTCTCTGCCTGTCTCCCTGCTGGTCCCTGTGCCACCTCTCGCCTCCTTCCTATGAGACCCACCGGGCATGTGGCTGCACCCCCGAGATCTCGACTCGACTCCGAGAGGTCTCTACTCTATGTGCCGCATATGGCTGATAGTCAGCCCCGGTACCATCAAGAATATCCTGATAGTACCGGGCCTCCGCTCTAGCCTCCATATAACGGTCCCGTGCCACCATAGCTGCTGGGGCTGGTCCCCTGACTCCTAATACCAATGCCCCGGTGCCAATCTTTGGTGCTGCTGGTGGTGCACTGCCTGTGGTATGGCATGTACACATGCACTGTGGCTGTGCCGGTACCGCTGGTGGTGGTGCCGCTAGTGGTGCTGAGCCTATACATGCACTAAGCTCGGGCTAGCTTTGCCTGTAAGACACTATCTCGTGCTCGCGGCAGATAAGCTGCCCCTGTAATAGATGTGCACCCCCTGAGCTGATCCCTCTCTGTTATCACCGCCACCAAGTCTGGCTATGCGGGTTGTGCTCTCCTCGCGGCTCTCTCTCCTGCCCACCATACCAAAAATGCTCCCGTACAGCCGGCATCATCCACGGTATCATCTACAGGCCTCTCGGCTACCCAATCTGGGTCCATGGGCTGTGGTGCAGGCAGTGGGGCCTCTACATCATCCCTCCGGTACTGAGGGAAGGGAGGTGGCTCATCCTGTCGTAACCCCAGCTGTCGTTGTACCCTCTCCAGGGGTATCCGCTTATACTCTCCCGGCCTCCGTCCCGCTATCCAGAATGTATACTGGATCCACTGCAACTATGCTCGGGCTCCTCCATGGGGGTGATGACCTCTATAAGGTCTCCATACAATATCTAATGCTGTCAAGCCCTCTAATACATGCCGGTAATATGCCACATCTCGTCCGGCAAGAACTACTCGTGGCTGGCCCACGACCCCCAACCACCTCTGGAAGCCATATCTGTAGATCACCTGTGGCCCTGGCTGCTGGGGCAGCCCTACTGGTCTAATGCATATGATATGCTCATATGCCCAACAGTGTAGCAAAAACGTAGAGCAAATCCCGAATCGCCTCATCCGGTGATAGCCCCACAGCTCTCGGTATAACTGCACCAGGTATACTGGTGCCCAAGCATAACATGTATGCTCCTCGACCATCTCATGTAAGACCCCCATCAACGCCCGTGGAAAGCGGCCTCCCTCTGAGTCCGGGAGGGCGAAGCAGGTGATCCCGATCATCATCAACACGGCCAGCCGTGTCTCATGGTGGTGGGCACGGTACATATCCCCATACGCGATGCTCATGCTGTGATACGTCAGTAGCGTGGCTGCATCCCCGAATAC
Organism: Taxus wallichiana var. yunnanensis; assembly: GCA_018340775.1. Lineage (NCBI taxonomy): Eukaryota > Viridiplantae > Streptophyta > Pinopsida > Cupressales > Taxaceae > Taxus > Taxus wallichiana. The sequence goes on along the minus strand of CM031235.1, from coordinate 35,940,398 downwards.
GTGTAGGATGCTTTGTCCATGGCTGTCTCTGCGTCCACCTGAAAGACTGCCTCTCCATCAATCGGTAATCTAAGGATGCGATACACATCCTCCAATGTAATGGTCATCTCTCCAGTTGGGAGATGGAACACATTGGTCGCCGGATCCCATCTCTCGATGAGGGCGACCATCAAACTGTGATCCCTATCGATCACCCTGTACCGCTGGACTCCGCCGAGTCCCACCTCGCGCATAATGCCCCACTATGCTGCCGACATGTGTGGCTGCATCCGTCCCAACAATGGGCATCTGTCCCCGCATAGTCACCGCTAACGTGCCTACAAAAATCACCCACTTTATTAGACCTACCCTTTCAAACAACAACTACTTTAACCTTCATACCCCCTTTTACCCACCCGATCCACAAACCGATTCTATAGCACATACCTACACTCACCTATTTTACCCTAAAACTTTACGATATCCCCTTGCCTTATCTCACACCCTACTAATCACTCACTCTATTCTCACCATTTACCTATGCCCCTACCAATTTAACACATCTCCATTCATGCCCAACACCTAATCTATCCGAACCGCACCAACCACCCCATTTTTCCCCCACTCACCAATCACCCTTCCTATTAATCTCTACCCCTTCCCTCTTCACCCCCATAAACACAACACCCAAACCACTAATCCCTAAACACCCAAACCACACCCCCAACAACCACCAAACACCCCAAACCATAGCAAAACCAACCAACAAAATAAATATTCCTAAGTAGGGACCGGTACCGGTCACCCATGACCGCCACCGGTCCCCTCTCCACCGACGCCGGTCGACTTACGACCGACACCGGTCACGCACAAACTACTACCCCGCCCAGAGAATTTCGTGGTGATCGATGCGCGGTCACTTAGTGAGCGGCATCGGTCACTGAAAAATACCCGACCCAAACCCAACGCGGCTACCCCATTCCCTTTTTTTTCCTATTTCTCCCTCTATACCCACCCAAACACCCTAAAAACCTACCCACCCAACCACCTTGGCCTATTTAACCTATCTACCCTCTCCTTTTTCAAATAACTTCCATTTATTAATTATTTTATCAAAATCTAGCATTCCTACCCAAAACCCAAATACAGCATAATACACTCAAATCCACACAATGAGGGGTTTCGAACCTCACGTACGACGACACGTCGTCGTGGTGGGATGGGTGGTGGTGGTCCAGCTGGTCCAGCACCTCCTGCTCCTCTTGGCTGTGCCATGGCTCTAACTCTCCTCTGTTGGGTCCTCCACCAATCAACTGCTGCCTCCTACTCACTCGGGCCCACTAATCACTCACTCCTCCACTCAAATACCACCACCTCAACCAACAAATGCTCCAGTCTCAACACTCCACCTCAGACAACTCAAATTAGCTTTCAAATTGACAATGTGACAATGACAGGCCGTATTTTTTCTTTTTATAGGTTTTCGACTATAACCGATACCGGTTATATTGTGCCCTAAGGAACCGGTATCGGTCAGGTAACCGATATCGGTCATGGACAATCGATATCGGTTTTATCCCACCTCTTCCCCAATTTCTACCCTTCTTTACTAATCACCCTTTCTCACCACCTCGCTTATATCCACCTTGGCTGAAAACCCTTTGTTACCTACCATTTGGCCCGACCCAAGGCCGTAACCTACCATTTGGCCCGACCCAAGGCCCTAACCTACCATTTGGCCCGACCCAAGGCCGTAACCTACCATTTGGCCCGACCCAAGGCCGTAACCTACCATTTGGCCCGACCCAAGGCCGTAACCTACCATTTGGCCCGACCCAAGGCCGTAACCTACCATTTGGCCCGACCAAAGGCCGTAACCTACCATTTGGCCCGACCCAAGGCCATAACCTACCATTTGGCCCGACCCAAGGCCGTAACCTACCATTTGGCCCGACCCAAGGCCGTAACCTACCATTTGGCCCGACCCAAGGCCATAACCAACCATTTGGCCCGACCCAAGACCACACCCAACCATTTGGCCCGACCTAAGGCCGCACCAATTAAATACCTCACCCAACATCAACACAATACACTTTTATCCACCCATCATGTCACTTTTGGTTCAATCGAGCTCACCTGTTCATGTTTTAGCATGATTAGGGTCCTTGACTTGATCAGTCGACCAACTTTGCCTAGACCTAGACCGTGACGTTTATCTCAACCAAACCAACCATTTGGTACTGCCGAACATGCCTAAACATTCCTGTACCTTACCCGTTATATCCCCTGGAGCTACTTCCTATGCCTTGGATACCAGGATTATATCACCCTTGTTTGGATAAACTATCGACCTTTGCCTATGAATTGCTGGTTTGCTCGTCAAATCATGTACCCTGGTTGCACTACTGCATTTCAACGCGCGTCTGCTTCCTTGGACCTACCCCACCATCTCACCATCATCTCCACACCATTTACCCTTTATCAACTCTATCCCTGATCTCACGCTATCTCAATCTGTGATAGATTTGAGGGGGATTACCTATACCCTTAATAGGGGAAACCACTTCATATTATTGTCCGTGCAGCTTTACAAAACAAACTACACGACAATAAGGGGCTAATGTAGACACCAAATTTGTGTCTTACGACCCCTTGTGACCCGCATCTCATTTCGCAACCTAACCTCATCACCTAAACCTTACACAATTATTTATTAATTACCTTATAATTAATAAATCCACATCGCCATACCTACCACCTCATTTTTCCACCTCATCATGACCTAGTCCTAACCCTAAACTAACCTAATTAAGACCTATAACTTAGTCTACATCCACACCCATGACTAATGACTCCTTACTCGCACCCAAAACCGACCTTGTAGTTACTTGACCAAGCCCGCAACAAATCCCTCGGGAGAAAAGGAGGGAAAGTTGGCTATTTTACTAAAAATAGCCCACTTTGACCTGACCGATACCGGTTCCTACTCGACCATCGTCGGTTACGTAACCGCCATCGGTTCCCTGTAAATGGGCTCACCTAACCAGAAACAAAGGAAAAAGGATTTTTGATGCATCGAGATTGTCGAAGCGATCGAGAGAATCCGGATTTTCTTACTTGGCAAAGCATAGATAAGTGAAGAAACAAGAAGAGTTTGCAGAGAAGGACATCAAGCCCAAGACTGCAACTGCACAACCAGAGCCCTGTGACACTCAGCTGATCATCGTGAGGGAAGACATCTCATCTTCTGATCGTCAGGATGTCCTATCTGAGTTCTGCCTTTGTCATCACAGTTCTTGGACCTGCATTCTCGTCAATAAACAGTAAGTAGAATCTTGTATGTTCTCTTTGATAACATTTCTTAGACTTTTGAATCACAGCCATCATAAATCTATTCCCAGATCTACTACCCAGCAACACATTACATCTAACTATCATTCTTCTACCCTCTCATCACCCCATTACCTAATCCCACTCATTTACTAGCCTTACAAACAACACAACCACCCTACAACTGACCCTCACCAAAAGCCCTAAAACATAGAACCTACCGATATCGGTTAGCGGCCTGGCCAAGATATCGGTTACCTTGACTCAAAACCAAAAACCAGCCTTTCCCCTACTTGTTTCAACGAGGCAATTAAATTGTTATTTTACAGGTCTTTTTGTTAATTCATATTAGCGAGGGAATGACCACCTTCGAAAGGAAGTTTTATATTTCACAGGCCCAAGGCGATTCCTCATTTATTGTCTAATTAAAATCTTGTGGTCTTGTGTTCTTATTTGCGGTAGTCCTTCCAAGACAAAAGGAGTTCTTCGCAATCAACTTTGATCTCTCTCTACGGTGCGCACACCATCTCGACATTCAATAGGTATTCCTCCTAGCCCTAACCCTTATCTGTTTTCTAAAAGGAATGTAAGGATAGAAGCAACTCTATTCCCAAAAGTCTGAAACATTCCACGCGAAAGAAAGACCTTAGAAATCAACAAGAAGAAGTGGGGAGAGAAATTGAAATTTACAGTTCGGGATGATAGAATAACTCCTAAAAGAGCAACTGGTAAGAGCCCATTTGAACTGGTGTATGGAACTCAGGCTTTGCTACCCTTACTCCTGTAATTATCCACTTTTCAGTTTTCCCAACAGTTGGAAGATCAAGAACATGGCCCATATGAATCAAGAATCAATCAAATCATTGAGTTAGATGAAGAGAGAAGAGTTTCCCATCAAAGACATGTCAGGTTTAGAGAGAAATTGAAGAGGTTGTTTGATAAGAAGGTCACTCCTAGAGCCTTCAATGTTGGAGATCTGGTTTTGCTATGGGATAGTAGGCACAAAGACAAGGGAAAGCATGGCAAGTTTGATGCATTATGGATGGGCCCTTATGCCATTGACATCAGAATTGGTGAGAACACCTTTTTTCTCAAATATCTAGATGGGGAATTGTTGGAACTACCTGTTAATGGTAGACATTTAAAACATTTCTTGGATTAAATCCCCTAGTGAGGTATGCACAAGTTGTATATTTGTATAGTCTTTTTTTTTTTCTTTGTTTTTGTTGTTGGTCGGTGTGTGGTTTTCCCTTTTGTCCTTAGCAACCATTTTTGGCTCATTTTTTGGTCCTTTTTGTGGTAATTCTAGTTTTTTGGGATGCCTTTGTGTTTTGACTCCTTTTCCCAATGGTTTTTGGAACTTGGTCTATGTTTTGATATGGTGGCACTCACTGGGAGTGCTCATCCCCAAGCAAGAGCCAATGTTGGTTCCATTATTGAGTTTTCATAATGTGCCTTAAATTTTTCATGTCAAATTCTGCTCTGAAACGTTTCATTGGTCAAGTGGGTGATTTGCAATTCGTTTTATCCAATTGAATGCTTTCAAAAGGCTTGAAAAATGCCCAAGGTGTTATTTCTTTTCCCTAAACTGAAACAAATTTCCAAGTTGCCCCCTTTTTGTGCCCTAGTTTCTTAATTTTTATAGGCCATGTCCTTTTTCCTTTGTCAAATTGTGAAAAAACTCGAGTCTGATCGAATCCCAAATTTGTGTAAGTTTTTTCCCAATCCCCAGGTCAAGAACAATGTTAAATCATGATTCAATTGGTTTAAGATCAAGAAAATCTACCTCCCTTGTCAAAAATTTCATATTCTAAGGCATCCTCTGTACTTTCCATGATTTGATGGTCACACGGGTGTATTATACCCATCAAATTCATCATCATGGCATTATGGTAACGTGGCGGGTTTCTATTGGTCGGGAAAATGTTTCTGACTTGTCATTTTTAAAAAATTTGGCAAAAGGAAAATTTTGTTCCCTAGCTCCGCTTGCTACAATGAAGTGCCTACATGGCACATTGTGATTGGCTAGAGGAATGGCGGGTGGCGGGTTTGCCTTAGAAATTTTGCTTCCATTTTGTAAAATTTCCTAAGTTAATTTTTTTCCCGAAGGCCCGCATCCAATGGTAGGTGGACACATGTCTTGGAGGAGTCAGCATGGAAGGGCGGAAGCGCCGATGAATTTGAAGTTTTTAACTTCAAAACTTTAAAGTAAAAATTTGAGCCAAAAGTCCGCAGCAAATGAGAAGGAGACACATGGAAAAGGGAGCATGCGGATGGCAAGGGACTTGGAGAAATTTTGATGTTTTTGACTCAAGATGTCAAGGGGAAATTTTGACCTGAAGGCCCGCATCCAATGGTAGGTGGACACGTGTCCAGAAGAAGCCAATACGGGAGGGCGGGGTTTGTGAAGACTTTGAAGTTTTTAACTTCAAAACACTAAAAGGAAAATGTAGCCCGAAATCCCACATCAAATGAAAAGAGGACACATGTCCAGGAGAGCAAAGGGAGAAGTGGGGCTTCAGGAGTTGTTGGGATTTTTTTTGGAGGCAAAAATCTCAAAATCAAAATTAGATCCATTTGGGCCACGACAAGGAAAATTTGGACATGTCCCCCCGCAGCCAATCAAGGGGCGACATGTGGCATATTCCAAAGGACAATAGGGGAGCATGGGCCCACAAGGAGTTTTGATGTTTTTGGAGGTTTGGAGGTAGGATTGGACACGTGGCCCTATGATAAACATAGGGTGCCACGCGCAGGGGAGAAAGCGGTTGTTCGGGCCTGTGGAGAATTTTTGGCAAAATTTCCCTTTTTTCAAAAAGTGCCAAACTTCATAAAATGAGCCCATGGTTTTCGGTGGGGCCCACATGTGGACACATGGCGGGTCTAGGGCAGAAGCGGAGATTTTTTGTAAAATTTTCTAGAGGCAAAAAGGGGTCGCAAACGCATTTCTAAAGCATGAGAGCTCGATCCGATCACGTTGTGACATGTGTCCCACCCCATCTAAAGGTTAGAATGTTGTCTTTGAGCTTAATTTTTTTAAATGGCATTATCCACGTGTAAGGTTGATATTAAAAGTTGATCAAAATCAACGGATACTGTGCATTTTCATTTTTGGGCACCATGGGAACTCCAAGGATCTTGGAAATCACATTTCTTCATCAAAATTCATCAGACCTTATATGATTTTGAGTCCCCTCGCCTTTTGAGAACAATGGCACCATTTTCATGAGCTAATTTGATGATCTATGATGTTTTGATGCATTTTTTCTTTGGCCCGATGTAAAAAATGTGAAAGGTGAAAATCAAAAGTTGCAGAGGTAAAAATTGAAAAGGTAAAAGGTGAAAATGATTGCTAAAGCATGTTGGCATGCCTAAATGCCAAAAATGTAACCCTAGGTTTGATAAGTATCTGAACTCATGTAATATTTTAAAAAAATTGTGCATCCTGACAGCGCAATATGCGAGTTGTTTCTGCTTTGATCTCATTTTCATGAAATGATGAAGGGTTTGTTATCCAAAATTCACCCCTCAAGGTAATTTTGATAACATGCACCAAATTATTCAGTCCCAAGAAAGTAAGATTGATTCAAGGCCCAAAATCATGTTTTTCGGGGTCCCCTCGGCCTTTTTTTTTAACTCTCCCATCCAAGAAGAAATCCCAATGAGTTAGAAAAAATGGAAAAAATGTGAAAAATAAGGTTCAAGGATTGTTTTAAGGCATTTCGGGTCTGAAGGGTTCGGGTCGTACCAGTTCGGGTCATACTGAGGTTTGTCATACCAAGCTTGGGGCCAAAAAAGCAAGAAAATTGGCTAAGTCAGAGATATTTGTCCCAGGCGGTCCGCATGACAGTTGGGACGTCGGGACACGAGGGACGCGAAAAGCTGAATCGGCCGAAAGCAAGAAAAATCGTCTAAGTCTTTTGTTTCACATGGTTTGGGATAGCTGGGAAAAAATTATGCATGGGACACGAATCGGCCGGTTTGCCGAAAGATAGTCCATTTTGGGCGGTTCGGAGATATTTGTCCCAGGCAGTCTGGGATAGTTGGGACAAAGGTACGCGCGGGACGCGTGAGACGCGAAAAGCCGAAATGGCCGAAAAGAGACAAGGAGGCCCGCGGATGAATCAGAGCCTGACACATGTCATCCAAGTGGTGGATGCATGGGGATTTTTTGGAAAATTTTCCAAAATGCAAAAAAGAGGTAAAATTCAAAAAAAATTCCCGCCGATCCGTTTTGGGCCTGTTTTTGCCCTAAATCTTCAAATGGCCATAACTTTCGATCCAGAGCTCGTTTTTCACGTTCTTTATATCAATGGAAATCTAGTGAAATTACCTACATGATTTTGGGGTCAATCTTGCATTTTGGTTCATTTTGGAGAGAGAAAATCAAGAAACGTCTCTGGCACGTGGTAATGGCCAGAAATGACGTTTCAACAACCAGTTTTAATGCAAAATGGGTCGCATTCTTCTCCAGCATGGTCAAAAATGTTAGGGCATGGGTTTGTAAGGATGCCCATGCTATTTTAATGCATCTTCATTCAATGAGGAATGGCTCCCACATTTTTACATGTTTTCTCTCTCCTGGGCTCGACCCATGCATTGTAAAAAGCCAGATTTGGCTCATTTTTCAAAGGGTGGTTCATCTTTTCTAGCTCTGCTCTCCTTTCTTTTCTTCCCCAGGGTTGAAAATGGAGTTTGAACCTCCTCCCCTACTCTGTAATGGCATTTTTTTCCTTTTACCATTAAAATGATGTTCTGTGCAAACTTCTGGAGCAACAAAAATGTGTTTTGTGATGCATCTGTCCATCCTTGCTCGTATTTTTGCTTGTTTTCTTCTTGCCTCTCTTCATTGCAGGTATTTGTGCATGTTTAAATGTTCATTGCAAGGTTGGAGCTATGTTCATAGTAGTTTTGATAGATGTTCAGCATTTTCCTTCTCTGGTGTATCACCGTTTTAGTGTAGGCTTTTGTTTTTTTTTTTCTCTTTTCTCTCTCTCCCTGTCTCCTTGGAGGTTAGATTAGGATTAGATTAGCTTGCCTGCACTGGAAAAACTTGTGGTAGGTAGTTTAGGAAGAGGAACCAACCTTCTCTAGAGATTCCTTTCTCATTTTTACAAGTCCCACACTTGGAGAGAGGTTTCAATGTTGTGCAATCACACTGGATGCTTAGAATGATCAAACTAGAAATATGATCAACATCTAATTTGTACTAACAGTTTTGGCACACCCGGTGGGACCTTAGAGGTCTTTCACTTTATCTTTGACAGGTTGGTGTGTTCCTGTTAAAGATTCAGCCTTTTGGAGGCACTTTCAAAAGCACATCTGGCGACTCCATCTGGTAAATAACTCATTCTCTGAGTTGCAGACCACTTTTTCATCCATTTCCATCCATCCTTCTTTCCATCTCTTTCATCCTTTTCCATTCCATGAAGTTGTGTAATCATGACTTCATTTCCATCATGGAATTCACATTTACAACAGCAGTATATCACACCTCCAACATGTTTTACAAATCCTCCAAATCAGCATTTTGATCAAATTCAAAATCAGCATATCTACCCATATGAGCAGCAGTGCCAAAGTCAGTTTGGTTGTGAAGCACATTGAGAGAAAGGGTATGCATGCAATGAAGACAATCAAATGGAAGATGTAGATTTTGTGGAAAAAATCCAAAAGATGGAGGCAAAGATGGTGCAATCAAGAGCAGCAGCTCAAATGAAGGCTTTCAGAATTGGTTTCTAGACTCCTTGTCCATGGGGAGGCCCTTTTCCAAGACACTTCAGCCCTCAGGAGAAGCTGGACTTTATGATGAAGATGCTGCCCCAACTTACACAATGGACAGCAGAAATAGAGGTCTATACACTTGGTGTTGAACAACCTTGTCAATGGGTAAGTTCTACACCATCATTTGATTTTCTCTTCCCATTACTCAAGCAACATCATCTCATTTGGAATTTCAAATTCTAAATCCAGTCAATGCTGCCCCAGGAGTTAATTCCATTTCTCCATTCCCTAGTCTTCCACCACATCTCGATTCTTCTGTCCTTTTCCCTTCCAAACAGCCATTCCCTCCAAAGAAACAAGAGTTTCTACCTCCTCCACCACCATGAAAAATTGCCAAATCTATTGAGTTACAATCCACTTCTCCTCTTGCATTCCCAAATCCATGTTGGGAGGATAAAAATCAGAATGCCAGTCAAGGAAAATAGCAGCAGAAAGAAGAGCCAAACAAAGATAAAGAAATTCAAAGTCTGAAGAGTTGGGCTCTTAAATTTGGGATGACAAAGATCCCCTTGATGGTTAAGCCTTCAGAAGAGGTTGGAGTTGGAAAACAAGTGGTGGTTAGGACTGAATTTGTTGCAGCAGGAGAAGAGCAAAAAGAAGAAGCAGATCAGCAGTCAGTTTGCTCAGAAAGTAGTGTCCATGTTAGCATTCTATTTGAAGAGAATGCTGATTCAATTCAAGTTGCACAATCAGCCATAGAGGAAGAAAGCTCAGAAGAAGATCTTACAGTCCCAACTTGTCCTCTAGAGCAGCAGATTGAAGAGTTTGACTTGACCAACTTCATGCTAGAAGAAGAGTTCCATCAAGAGCAAGATTGTCTTCAAGTAGTAGAAGAGGGAGAAGCTGCTCCAAATCCAAAAGAAGAGGAGCACATTCTAGTTGTGGAGGAGAAAATTGCAGATCCAAGGGCTTTGAGCACAAAGCAGGCTACAGGAGAACCTTCAGTTCTTCTTTCTACTTCATCTCTCTCGAGCTCTAGTGCTGAAGAAGAGTTTGATCTCTCAAACTCAATGTTGGAGGATGAAAGAAACCATGATGATCAAGTTACAGATCAAGAGGAGACCATGGAGGAAGTTGAGCATTTGCAGCAGGACAACAATGAGGTAGTTTATCTGTCAGATTTGGAGGACTGTTTTGATGAAGAAGAACCGGTTGAGTTCCCACCATTCCTTCTTTCATCTTCCACGTCCCAAACACCTGAGCCTACTGTCATGAAGGAGAGCACCCATTTGCAGCAGCCTGCATCTTATAGCAGCTCTTTGGAACCAAGATTGGAAGATTTTAATCTTTCATGTCCTTCATTGGAGGAAGAGAAAGGGCACAAAGATTCTACCATTGCTTCCACACCATCCATTCAAGAAGGTCTACAAGAAGACTCCATTTTTGGAGTTGAAAATCAGAGCTATGGGCATATCAAATGGACCATACCTTGCCCAATCAGGTATTTGGCTTTATTGGAGCCAAAGGAGAAGTCACAACCAGTCATGCTTGCTTCTGAGCATGAGGATGAGCTACAAAGAACCAAAGATCAGCTGTCATACCTCTCCAATCCAAATGTAGAACAACTAAAAGAGGTATTGAATTTGCCTTCAGCTGATACCTTGATGATTTGGGTGGAAGACCAGCTTCTTGTTGATTTTCCATTCATCCAATCAGCCATGTTCAGTGCCAAATCAGTTGCATGGTTTCCAATTTTGAAGAAAGGAAGCTATTTTACACAACCAGTTGCGGGGTTTGTTTAGCTTACCTTTTCTTCCAGTTAGAATAGAGTAGGTAGGTTTGCTTTTAGTAAAAGAAGTGCTTGTGCACACTCTGCATGTTCCATTTGGAGCATGTATGATTTTCAGTTTTGTACATAGTTTTTGTGGTGCTGGTTTTGCTCTTGCACGGTCCATTTCAGTGGGTTTCCAAGTGGCTCAGAGAGGAGGTTTTCAAAGTTCAGATCAGTTTGCAGGCTACAACTCATGACTCCATGCCCAATGGATGCTTCAGGCAACTGGTAACTTCATCCAGCAGGTAGATGACCCCGCTGAGTTGCCAAAATTGTTATCCAAAATTCACCCCTCAAGGTAATTTTGATAACATGCACCAAATTATTCAGTCCCGAGCAAGTAAGATTGATTTGAGGCCCAAAATCATGTTTTTCGGGGTCCCCTCGGCTTTTTTTTAACTCTCCCATCCAAGAAGAAATCCCAATGAGTTAGAAAAAATGGAAAAAATGTGAAAAATAAGGTTGCAGGATTGTTTTAAGGCATTTCAGGTCTGAAGGGTTCGGGTTGTACTGAGGTTCGTCATACCAAGCTTGGGGCCGAAAAAGCAAGAAAATTGGCTAAGTTGGAGATATTTGTCCCAGGCGGTCCGCGGGACAGTTGGGACGTTGGGACGCGAGGGACGTGAAAAGCCGAATCGGCCGAAAGCAAGAAAAATCATCTAAGTCTTTTGTTTCACGTGGTTTGGGACAGCCAAGACAAAAGTATGCATGGGACGCGAATCGGCTGGTTTGCCAAAAGACAGTCCATTTCAGGCGGTTCAGAGATATTTGTCCCAGGCAGTCCGGGACAGTTGGGACAAAGGTACGCGCGGGACGCGTGAGACGCGAAAAGCTGAAATGGCCGAAAAGAGACAAGGAGGCCCACAGATGAATTAGATCCTGACACGTGTCATCCAAGTGGTGGATGCACAGGGATTTTTTGGAAAATTTTCCAAAATGCAAAGAGGAGGTAAAATTCAAAAAAATTCCCATCGATCCGTTTTGGGCCTGTTTTTTCCCTAAATCTTCAAATGGCCATAACTTTTGATCCAGAGCTTGGTTTTTCATGTTATTTATATCAATGGAAAGCTGGTGAAATTCCCTACATGATTCCGGGGTCAATCTTGTATTTTGGTTCAGTTTGGAGAGAGAAAATCAAGAAACATCTCTGGCACTTGGTAATGACCAGAAGTGATGTTTCAACAACCAGTTTTAATGCAAAATGGGTTGCATTCTTCTCCAACATGGTCAAAAATGTCAGGGCATGGGTCTGTAAGGACACTCATGCTATTTTAATGCATCTTCATTCAATGAGGAATGGCTCCCATATTTTTACACGTTTTCTCTCCCCTGGGCTCGAACCATGCATTGTAAAAAGCCAGATTTGGCTCATTTTTCAAAGGGTGGTTCATCTTTTATGCTCTGCTCTCCTTTCTTTTCTTCCCCAGGGTTGAAAATGGAGTTTGAACCTCCTCCCCTGCTCTGTAATGCTTTTTTTTCCTTTTACCATTAAAATGATGTTCTGTGCAAACTTCTGGAGCAACAAAAACATGTTTTGTGATGCATCTGTCCATCCTTGCTCGTATTTTTTCTTGTTTTCTTCTTGCCTCTCTTCATTGCAGGTATTTGTGCACGTTTAAATGTTCATTGCAAGGTTGGAGCTATGTTCATAGCAGTTTTGATAGATGTTCAACATTTTCCTTCTCTGGTGTATCACCGTTTTAGTGTAGGCTTTTGTTTTTTTCTTTTTCTCTCTCTCTCCCTGTCTCCTTGGAGGTTAGATTAGGATTAGATTAGCTTGCCTACACTGGAACAACTTGTGGTAGGTAGTTTAGGAAGAGGAACCAACCTTCTCTGGAGATTCCTTTCTCATTTTTACAAGTCCCACACTTGGAGAGAGGTTTCAATGTTGTGCAATCACACTGGATGCTTAGAATGATCAAACTAGAAATCTGATCAACATCCATGGGGTGCTTTGCTAATTTACACTAACGAGGGTTGTGTAACAAATTTGATTCCTAAAGCATATTCTTTGCTTGGGAAGCAAGGTTCCAAGCTAGCATGATGTATAAAATGTATTTTTGAAACATTTGTAAAGGGGGAGATAGAAGAGAGAAAATAACTTAGAATTTTTCAAGCAAAAATTGAAAGAAACCCATTTCCTTTGAGAAACCGCCTGAGAGCCATTTTCAATTCCATTTTGTATCAGATTTCATCATGTTGAGTTGGTTTCAATTGTAAATCCATCAACAGGCTCTGAGATTGTTCTCATGACTTTCCCCTACTGATATATCTGATCATTTTCTAGATTATCTGGTTTATTCTCTTGGAAAAGTTTTCATATACTTATGTTTCAGAATGTTTTCAATTTATGTTTTTTTGCCCATGTTGCAATCTTATGTTTAGGATCTCTTTGATCATACAAGGTATCATTTCTTGTTGATGATTTAATGGCATTTACAATCTTATATTTAGAAGATCTTTCATCTGATAGAAGATAAACAGATTTAAAATCACTCTACTTTCCTTGAATTTTTAGATTGTTTGTAAATCTTTTGATGCACATTACGTCATGATCAAACAGTATTTCTCGGATACTTTATTGATATATTTGCTTCAAGATTTTATAGCGAGTAATCAAATATTGTGTGGAAGAGTGCAGATCTAGGCCTCCATTTGTGCACATATCCTGGTTGAAGGAGCATTTAAAACCTCTGGAAGTATTCTTGTTGTGTAGGTGTTACAAATTCTTTGCAAAGGTTCTCAAAGAAGTTGGTAATTCCCAGCTAGTCTTGTCTAAACATCTCCCCACAAAATTTCATTCAAACTAATTCATCCTACCAATATTACCCCTACATTGCATTGTGTGTCAACAAAAGAACACAAATCCATTCAAAAAAATACACAAAGCATACCAGGATTTTATCATGTCTCTAGCAGCCTTAGCCTTGTCATGAAAGCATTTCCATCATTTAGTAGTGACAACTCCTTTGAGTTTGAATAATGGATAATTGATCATGTTTTCACAAGGCCATCTCCATATAATGTGCAAAATATAAGGATATCTCCATCTCCTTTACCATACAAGGGCTGAAATATAGGTTTTCTTTCCTTGGTTGATAGGCACAACCTAAAATAGTGAGGGTTAGATCAAGATCCTTTTAAAGGTGTTATCCACTCCTGAAAATATTGAGTGCCAATAAGCTAGATAGATGTGCTCCCTGGATACAAATTACATACAAATCATCTATCTACCCTTGAGTGTCTTGTGCAAATTCATGATGTTGTTCAAGTTGTGAAGGAGATTAAATCTGATACCAACAAGTAAGAAGATTAGATAGAGAAAACTAGTCAATCAAGAGTGTTTTTCTCTCAAAGGAGGTTGTTACTCCCATGTAGAGCCTTATTTAAACTGAAATACATCTTATCACCCTAGGTATGGAGCTCAAAACATGAAGCAATTAGAGGTAGAAGGAAGAACTTGCAATTTTTTGCATGTTTTCTTGAAATTCACAAACATGAAACATAATGAATGGACAAAACAACATCAAACAAATGGAGTACAGTCCTATGGTGAGCATTTAACTTGCTCACTCCAGTTTTTCAAATATCATATGTTGTTGAAAAGAGCCAAGAAAGGAGAAGACACAGATCTTACGGGGGGTAAAGTAAGTCTTTCTCATCTCTCGTTATGCTTGGTTTTCATTTTTTTCATATCAAGTTGTCAAACTACCCTTTTCATAAATGTCGAAGGAGGAGAGTGAACCAAGAAATATGATAAAAGGGCTTGGATGTATTAGTATTGACTGGTCTTCATCAATGTTTCTAGATGTTTTCCATCAATGAAAAAGGGGGATTTTTTTGAGAAATGTATCAGTAGGTTTTTATTGATGTCAAGTTTTACATTGATGTGAAATTATTCGCAAGGTGTCCAGTCATGTCAAGTCATGATGCCATGGTGTGCAAGGGTGTTTCAGGTACATGGTAAAGTGATTCAAGTGTGTAATGAGTCTCTCCAAGGTGGTATGAAGTCTCCCAAAGGTCAAACATGGTCACACATTGAGTATCAAGTGTTAACAAGTTTCCATGGTCATCTCATGAGGTTTCAAGTAGTTACAGGCTTAATCCTAGCTCCAAATCAGGTAGGTAGGTATGGAAACATGAAAATTAATCGAAACCAAAGTAGTTTGAACATTTTTGGAGAATTTTTATCTTTCATAGAGTGTGTGAAATGAGTATCAGGTCAATAATCAAGCATATATGGCATGAAGACAACAATTTTGAGTCATTTCAGTGCATTTAAGGTCAATAGACAAGTGAGTTGGTTAAACCAAGACATGATGATGAAAACCAAGAATTTCATGGGCTCAATGTGATTATATATGAGGTGTGTAGGGATTCACCAAGGTCTAAGGAGGAAAATTGAGCACTTTCCCAAGTTGGCATTTTTCACCCTTTAGAACAAGAGAACTAAAGCTGCAAAAATGATATGGGGAAGAATTTTTTGGAGTAAACCATGAAAAAAAAATTATGTATTTAGGGGTGAGTTAATAAGGTTTGGTCCAAATTTTAGGACCTAAGGAGGTGTTTTGCAAAAGTTATGCAAGGTTTACCAAAACAGGTTTTGGAAAATGCATTCTAAGCACCCTAACTTCTTAGCATGTGCTCTAAAATATTTGGACGTGTTAATATAATTCATAGAAGAATTTTTTTGATAATTTTTTATAAAAATCATTTTCAAAAGTTTTGAATTCAATTGGTTTATTATTTAAAATTTTCCAACCATTTTTCTGAGCCAGTTGAAACCTTCCAAACACTCATCCTAGAGCGGTAAGGGTAAAATGAATTGTTTGAGCTTCTAATTAAGTGGGAATGTCATGAAACCTTATTTAATGCATAGAGGACTCCTTGAAAGACATTTTGGTGGCTTTTTAAGTTCATGACTCATGGTGGACCCCATAAGAAAATAGGTTTTTTGTGAAGATTTCAGTGTATTGGCAAAGTTTGCAAAGGAATCAATGCTCAAATATTTGGTGAAAGGTGTTAGGTATGTCTTCTTAATTTTCATAAAGTCACCTGGACTATTTTTTTGGATAAAATTGAAGATATAGGTTCATTTCTTCTTTCTACCTCCAATTCTAAAACATGCTAAAACCACTCATAAAGTCTTGGAGTAATTTTTGTAAATAAGATAAAATTGGGGTATGAATTTGACATGGACATCTGCTAAAATATTATGAAGCATTTATAGTTTCCAAAATTGTCTTATATAATATAGTTGAAAGCTCAATTTTACTAGTCCCAAATGGTCCTACTTTTCTGATCAAGAATGCTTGAAAATATGATCTCAAATGTGGAATGAGGATAAAATGGTGTGTCATAGACCATGGTAAGGTGATGAAATATAATAAGGGACACATAAAAATATATTTACATTCCTAATTTATGTGGTGGAAGGTTAAAAGGTCACTAGAAGAAAAAATGCACTTACTTCACTAGAAGACAAAATATGATTTCTTCAATTACAAACTGAAATTACAGCTTTGTGCATGTATACTTTGCTTAAGATAAATTAAATGAAATAAAAACTACCACCTAAATAGTTCTATAACCTAGCTAAGACAAATCCTAAGCACCATCAAGATAAAGAGCTAAACAATAGCTATACTAAACATCATAACTTTGAAACATAAGATCAAAACTACTATGCTATTCAAAATCTCTACTCTCCTAGATTACCAACAAAAATGAATGGACCTATGTAGCTCCAATGGCAATAAAAAAATTGTTTTATCCTTAAATAATGCAAGAATATGAGGCTTAGCTCTTCCAAAATGGTGAATTCTCAAGGAAACAAAAGAAAGCTTTTAGTCTATTTTGCTATATGCTTTGCATTTATATTTTCAAAAGTTTAGGTGTAGGTATAAAGGTAGAAAGAGGGATCCTTATATAGCCCAATGGATAAAGGAAACACTTCATTCCTTTGTATGTGGGATAAAAGGTAAAACAAGATTATGAATGGATAAGGTTGCTTTATAAAAGGTAACCTTACTTTAGAAGGGTTTAATTTATACTTAGCAAGTCATGGGAGTTGGGGGTGTTTTAATTAATCGAGTTGATTAACTAATAGGTAGATGTAAGCTTATAGAATCTAATTAGAGGAATATTAGTATGATTTAGGCTATAGAAGGGGATTAAATCAATTAAATATTAATTTATTGGTTAAATGAAAGGGAAAGCTAATTAATTAGTCCAGATATAAGGGGTGATTAATTAACGAAGGTCATTAAGTAGGGTGTGTTTTGGATAGGTGGATTAATTAATTAGTGTGTTGTAATTAATTAATGACGATAAGAGAGAATATAATCACCCTTTAATGATATGTCACCAACTTGCAAGAAGGAGATAATTAGTGTAATTTAAGTATTTAAATTACTCGGGTGTAATTATGGGTGTCTACATTTACCCCTCTTTGGGGTGGCATAAGTGATGCCACTTCAAAGATATTAGATGGATGGAATTTTGAAAGGATAGAAGAAAAATTATTAGGAGGGAGAGATGCTTCGTCGAGAGTCGATGGGATGATGAAGGAAGATGATCAATGATCGAAAAGGTGAGAAATAGATAGAAGAATGGGAAGGGGCAAGATGCCCTAGTAAGATGAAAGATTAGGGATGAGAGATAAGTGATGTAGAAGAAATATGGAGGAGTGGAGAGAAGAGCTTAGCCTCTAGCCCACCACGTGTACTAGAAAAATTTTGATTTCATCATATTACCATGAGAGCTACGTCATCGGTCCTTATAAAAATATAAGCATACAAAAAGGTAGAATGACATAAAATCCATACTACGAATAATTGTCCATTATTGAAAACACCAACTCCATGCAACATAAAAATGCAATGCAAAATGAGGAAGCAAACAAGCTAAACTAATAGAGAAACATAATGTAATGTTTTAATTATCAAGATTCAGTTACGACTTGTGTGAATTAACAAGGTCTGATGATGGTGCCCCAAGCAAGGATACATGCGAGGGGAATAAGTGATGACACTTGGGTCCGATGAAAAAGCAATGTGCACTATGAAACAATACCAAGAAACTCATTCGCCCCAAATTACGAGATGAAGTAAGTAGCCTATATTTTGTTGATGGAGGTATATCAAGATGATCCACAAGTCACACACATGAACAAGTGAGAACCAAAGAGAAAAATTTTGTAGGATGATTTATATTATTTAGAAGTTTTCTGAAACATATTTGAATGTTTTCTATTTTTCTAACATATTTGAATGTTTTGGATGATTTTGAAAGTTTTCTGAAACTATGTACAGGAAGATGAGGAAGCTTGGATGCCCCTAGCGATAGATGGGACATACAATGGCAGAAGGCCACGTGCGTACCAGAAAGGTGAAGATGTAAAAATGCCCCAATGATTAGGTGGGAGTATTCAAAGGAAAACTCTTCATAGGTAGAAGTGAGACCCAATGCCATTATGGATAGGTTCAACATGATGGTGAACGTAAACCAATGAAGTGCTAGGAAGAAGCAAGGATGCCCCCAACATAAGTTGGCCTAAAATCACATGATAGAAAGGAAGGAGAAGATTGTTTTTGTGAAAGGGGACAAAGGTGTCTGAAAACATGGCAAAAAGTAATCTTATACACATGGATGTTCTGAATGAAGTAGAAGAACGATGTGAATGATATGAATGTAGCTTAGAAGCCTCGCGATGAAGAAATGATTAGCCAAAGGTGCAAATTGTGAGATGAGATATGGACTAGAGTAAGAGTTTTAACAAGGTCCAAAAAAGAGACTTGGTAACATACTAATCCTTCTTACTCATAGAGATCCAGTGTGTGCATGTGGAATTTATTACCTCTTGAAGGTAAGTTTTAATAGAAAACAAGTGAAGATACCCTAGCCAATGTGTAGGAATGATTTATTTTGATAGGTGATTTTGTGATTTGTGGATGGAGGGTGGAAGGATAGCCGTACATTGCTCTCTGCTGCAGCTAGGCATTCATAGCCCCGACAGAGATGTATTTGATTCTAATCACAACATTTCTCTATTGTTAGCCAGGTGTCCATAGCCCCAATAGAGATTATTGGAAATACCCCAAGAGAGAGTAATATATCAATTTGATTTTTCTTTGTAGATTTTAGCTTTTGATTTTTGATTAATTTTGATTCTTTTTCTTTTTGAAAACTTATTTCAGCTCTCTTGTTTGACAAGGGGTTAAGAACCACATATGGCTTGATGGAAGGAAGTGGAAGTGATTGTGATGATGACATTGGCTAGTGTCAAAAAATATGTCCAACATTTCTTCACAACTAGTTTATTAGATGTTGAATGTGATAGGATCTCCATGAGGCCAGTCATTCTTTAATTTACCAAGGTTATAAAAGACCAGGCTCAAACAAATACCATAGAGATAAATGTCACAAAATGTGTGTAAATAAGCTAACAAAAATATCACCTAAGGGATGGAAATGGTAGGAAGACTTGTAGAAGAATAGCAGGGAAGAAAGAAACATCCATGTGTACACCATACCTGATTGTAATGTTTGTACCTTTGATTTTTGTTTTGTTTTTTTAATTTTTTTGTATTTTTAAATTGTTTTGATTTTTAGATTTTTGATAGTTTTAGGAGGTGAGGACCAAAAAAATCACTCTTCATGGTAAGATCTAAAAATGATGTTTTCTTCTTCCTTGATATGGGAGACTAGGCATGTTTTTTTATCAAGCCTCATGTTATCTCTAATATCGATAATCGAGGTGAGCTCATACTCAACAAATGACTGCGATTTATCTTGAAATATGGATTTTGTATGCGGGAGCTTGAGTTCCATATCCATAGGTTTTTGTACTTTGTGCCATACTTGATGGTTACGTTGGTGTGCGTTCTTGAATCGTGATTGATTTAGAATTTTGAGATTGTTTTATTTTTTGGGAGTTACAAAGATCTTTATAGTTTTGATCTAAGCTTGATTAAGAAATTGTTTGGGTTTATTATAAGTGGACGCGTGACTTGTCTAATCCCAAGAAGGAGAAGAAAGTGAATGTGGACGTTTAGAGATGATGTGAGAAATGACCATGGGCTCACCACAATATTTGGTAGAAGAATAATGTGATGGATGAAAAGGATATGGTCCAAGGATTGAAGAAGATGGGCTCTTTGGGGTGAGCCATAGATAGAAGATGAAGGGATGCTAGGATGTGGCCTAAGAATAGAAAAATAAGGGCTACTAGGACGTGACCCATAGATGTAAGATTATGGGCTACTACGATGTGGCCCAAGAATAAAAGATGATGAACTACCTAGGGTGATCCATACCTAGAAGACAAGGGGCTAGTTGGGCATGCCCCAAGAATAGAAGATAGTGAACTACTCAAAATGTCCCACAAATAGTAGAGGGAGGGCTACTAGAAGGTGACCCACACCTAGATGAAGATGAAGGGATACTTGGCATTGACCCCATAAGAGATTGTGATTGAGGAATTATGATAGACAAAGAGTTATTGGGTGATGAGAAGATAGGCCATGGATCGGGCAAGACCAAGGAGTTTCATCACATAATGAAGAATGCAAAGATGGAAGATTAAAGGAGGATCAAGTTGCATGATCTAAGTCTCTTCCTCTATTTCTTGATAAAAGGAATCAACCTTTTCCTCACAATATGGAGACATATCAAAGTCTAAACAGGATCCTTTCTCATAATCTGCTAAAGGAATATCTTCATATGCCCCTATAAATGCCCTAATTGTTTCTTCATTCTAAAAGAGATCAATTGATATGAGTTGTTGATCGACACCAGGGGTTGTTTGGAAGAAAGAGTTTCACTCGATGTGGAAGACTTATAAGATGATTGATGATGATTGATAAAAGAAGATGATGTGGGGGACGAAGAAGATATGTAGCTAGATGTCTCAGGAGTAGACGAAGGTGGTGTGGACCTACCTATATGATGATATATCATTTGTAAACTAGTAGGATTAAGTCCAAATTCTTTAGATTACGATGCATGGGTCGATTCAGAATTTTGACTCAAAGGAATTTGAGTCACACGAATCTTCAAAGAAGGAAGACTTATTGGGGGTGATTGATGAAGAAGGTCCTGTAAAGAAGGGAGGACCATGATTCAAGAACTGTATCGATGAATAATAACAAGGGTCCTGTAAAGAAAGAGAGGACCGTGATTCAATAATTGTATTAGATATTTGATTAGAGGGATTTGGAGTCACACGTATCTTCAAAGGAATAACATGTCATCGAGGCGACTAATAAAAGGGGTCCCGTGAAGAAAGGGAGGACCGCAACATATGAGTCATATTAAATGTATGATGAAGAGGTTCGTGAATGCGAAGATAGGGAGGAACATGACATAGGAGTCACATTAGATGACTTAGGAGTCGAATTAGATGAATCAAATAGTATTTTGGATCCGAATAGTAGTTTGGATCTGAATCATCGAAGATTTAGAGGAAATATTTGGATTGGAATCCTTAGAAGAAGAGGAAATTTTTAGATTAGAATTCTCAGAAAAGAGGAAATGTTTAGATTAGATTTAGAATGAGAGTGGGGGAATCGAATAATAATTTGGATCGAAGCATCCAAATCATACCACCGACTATGAGATGAAGGTGGGGAATGAGTTAACCGTATGGGATATCTAGCACAAAGAACCAAACAAGGTTTATTTATAATGAGAATATTTTGATTTGAATTGCTAAACCTAGGTTCTATATTTTTGTAAGTATGGGGAACCACATGATAGTTAGTCATTGTCGGTGTTGTTTAAAGCACAAATTTCTAGATCTAGATAGTGTGATGGAAATCCTTCAAAGGGAAGGAAATGACATGTCAATTTTGGTAGCATAAGGATAACCAGCTAGACATTTCTTAAGTATTGATATGCGTGTGTGATTTTCTGAAGAAGGTCTAAGGAAAATAGACATCGTGATGATGCAATATCAATGAGATAAAAAGAGATTGTCCTAGAAAATAAGTTTTCTGAATGAATAATCACAAGGAACAATCCTGGAAGTGTGAAATACAAATCCAATCAACAAGGAAATAAACCTTATGTAAATGCATGTGCAAAGTGATAACTCGATGTAAAAATGATCAACACAATGTCAATATTTACGTCAAGCTTGAAATGAACAAGGCATAAATATTAACAAAGAGTAGATGTGACTCCCAATCAAAGGATACCACAAAAATTTCAACAACCAAAAAGACCTAAATGTTAAATGGTGAGGTTTACAAATGTAAGCCACGTAACCACACCAATTGGACACGTCTATCAAGCTTCATAGAGAAGTGAGATATTAGTGTCAAAGTGGTATCAAAATGATGCAAACAAAGTAAGCGACACCTTTCAAGATTTGGGACAATGTTTGATATCAAACTAAGTCAAAGTATACTAAGGATGTGTTAAAACATGTTCAATGTGATGTCACAATGCAGACACTTAAATCATGTTTACGAGAAACATGACATAAGTATCTTAATTATGTTGAGACAATGCAAACAAGGTAACATGTCAAAGGGAGATAAAATGATGAATCAATCCTAACTATGATGATTATCCTGACATGGGTATCAAGATCACAAAGGCTAACAATGATATAAATATGCCTCCACACACTTTAGATGTTTAACTTACCCATCCGCAAACATGGATGGGCGTAAATGGAAAAAAAAGTGGTAGAAGCAATCAATTGGTAACACAAAGGTAGTCACCCTTCTTTTGATCAACAAAGTGTCAAAAGAATATGAAGGAAGTAGATCAAAATGGTGATGAAAAATGTTGTCTTCATTTTGGCAAAGTTTTGCCTCACCTTTAGGCAAGTGAAAAACTAAGCTAAAGTAATGTGTCACACATTTCGTGATGAAAATATGGCTCACAACTCAACACTATTTTAGAATGGTCAAAGTGGGCTCCTTTCCAAAGTATATTTTCCTAGGTGGTTCTTGTTATCCAAAATGTGCCCCTGCTCATTTTTTGTGGCTAACTCCTCTCATTTTTTCCTCTCTTGTGCCTCAGTCATAATATTTTGCTTTTTAGGCACTCAAAACCTTCTGGAAATGACACCATTGGATAGAGCTCTTTCTCATCTTTCCAGAAAGGTAAAGTTTTCCTCCTAACTCCATGTATTTTTGAAGTTATGGCTCGGTGGAGTTTTTTGGAAAAAATTTCCCCTGAAAGGCCCGCGGCCAATGAGATGCCACCACGTGGCACCTAGAGTGGCGAGCATGGGGAAATTTTGGAAAATTTTCCAAATGACCAAAAAGGTGCAAAAATTCAAATTTTTGCCCGCCAACCCGATTTGGCCTTGTTTTGCCCTAAAACTTCAAATCGCCATATCTTTCGATCCAGAGCTCGGTTTTTTGTGTTCTTTATATCAATGGAAAGCTAGTGAAATTATCTACAATATTCTAGGGTCAATTTTGCATTTTGGTGGAGTTTGGAGAGATAAAATCAAAAACACTTCTGGCACGTGGTCATGAATAGAAATGACGTTTCAACCACCGATTTTAATGAAGAATGGCTCGCATTCTCTCCCAGCATGGTTAAAAATGTCAAGGGATGGGTTTGTTAGGTCACCCATGTTGTTTTGATGGAATTTTGGTCAATGGTTGAACCCCTTACATGTTTTCCAATGTTTCTCTCTCCTGGGTCGTGATTTACACCGTAGTAAAAGCCAGAATGAGTTCATTTTTGCAAAAGAGAGACACTTTTCAGTTCTACAACTTCCTTTTTCTTCCTCCTTGGCAGAATTTGTGAAGAAATTTTACCTTTCCATGTAATGCAGCACCTTTTCTTGCCTCTAGATCACTGTAATGTACTGTATTGGATCTGAGATGTTGATATATGTTCTGTGATTAAAATCCCTCAATCCTTTCATATATCTATCATTGCTTTCTTGATCTTTCATTACATTTTGAGCATTTGTGCATGTTTTGTGTTGTGTTTCCTTGTGGATTGTGTATTTCATGTAGCATCAGGTGTCTATAACTCCTTTTGTGCATCACCTATTAGCATTAGTTCTTTCTTTTTACATTCCCTATCTCTGTCTCCTTGGAATTTAGAGTAGATTTAGGAGTTTAAACCTCTGCAATTGTGCAAGTAAAATAGCTGATCAGAGGAGTTGAGGAACTAGCCTCTAATCTGGAGATTCCTCTTCCATTTTTGTGAGTCCCACACTTGGGAAGAGGATTCAATGTTGTGCAATCACACTGGATGCTAGTATGATCAAACTAGAAATCTGATCAACATCCAGGGGGTGCTGCTGATTTGCCACAACAGTTTTGGCATGCCCGGTGGGACCTTAGAGGTCTTCCACTTTATCTTTGATAGGTTGGTGTGTTCTTGTTAAAGATTCAGCCTTTTGGAGGCACTTTCAAAAGCACATCTTGCACTCCATTTGGTAAACAACTCGTTCTCTAAGTTCTGAGACTGTTTTCCATTCATTTCCATCCATTCTTCTTTCCATCATTTTCATTCTTTTCCATTCCATAAAGTTGTGCAATCATGACTTCATTTCCATCATGGAATTCAGATTTACAACAGCAGTATATCACACCTCCAACATGTTTTATAAATCCTCTAAATCAGCATTTTGAACAAATTCAAAATCAGCATGTCTACCCATATGAGCAGCAAGTGCAAAGTCAGTTTGGATATGAAGCATGTCAAGCACAAGGGTATGCTGGTTGTGAGGGCAGTCAAGAAGAAAATGTAGATCTACTGGAAAAAATCCAAAATATGGAGGTAAACATGGTGCAATCCAGGGCTCAAGAACAAATGAAAGCATTTAGAATCGGTTGTAGAGCACCTTGTCTATGGGTGGGACCTTTTCCAAGGCATTACAACCCTCAAGAGAAGCTAGACTTCATGATTACAACACTACCATTATTTACAAAGTGGATCAAGGAATAAAGGTGTATGAGAGGAGTATTCAACAACCTTGTCAATAGGTAAGCACACCATCTCATGCCTTTTCTCTCCCTCTTTCCCAATTTGTTTTATCTCAACAAAGGTCAAGTTTTAAACTCTCCATCTGCTGTCCCAAGTGTTGAATCCATTTCTTCATTCCCTAATCTTCCACCCCATCTCAATTCTTCTGTCCTTTTCCCTTCCAAACAGCCATTCCCTCCAATGAAACAAGAGTTCTTACCTCCTCCACCACCACAAAAAATTGCAAAATCAATTGAGTTACAATCCACTTCTCCTCTTGCATTCCCAAATCCATGTTGGGAGGATAAAAATCAGATTTCCAATCAAGGAAAATAGCAGCAGAAACAAGAGCCAAATAAGGATGAAGAAATTCAAAGTCTGAAGAGTTGGGCTCTTAAATTTGGGATTACAAAAATCCCCTTGATGGTGAAACCAATAGAGGATGTTGAAGTTGGAGAACAAGTGGAAAACAAGGCTGATTTTATAACAGCAGTGAAGTGAGAAAAACAGCAGTTTGTTGGTGATGAGTTGGGTGTCCATGTTGGCACTTTTCCCAAAGAAAATGCTGATCCAGTTTGCACTGCAAAATCAGCCATCGAGAAGGAAGGAAAACCATCTCAAAACCCCATCTTTGAGGAGAAAATGGATGAGGTCAAGTTAGTTTTTACAACAGTAGAAGAAGGAAGCATTATTGACACATTTTTTCTTTCATTTGAAGGGGCTGATTTGATTGATGAAGCCATTATGGAGGTAAACAAAATAGGTCCAAATTGTGAGAAAAAGGCACAAGAAATTTCATGCTTCTCTCCCACGTCATCTCTCCAACAATCTGATTTTTGGGATGAGTTTGGATTGACAAGTTTCATGTTTGAAAATGAAGTTATACAGGGTGAAGAAAATGCAGATTTGGAGGCCACCATACAAGAGGGAGAGACTTTGCTGCAGCAAGACATTCAAGAGTTTGATTTTCCATCAGACTTAGAAGAATGTTTAGATGAAGAGCTAGCTGAAATTACCATGTTTCCTTCTTCACCATTCATTCTCCAACAACAAGAACTTGCTGCCATGGACAAAAGAGTTCAAGGACAACAGCCTACAGTTTGCAACATGCCTCTTGAATCAAAGCTGGAAGAATTTGATCTTCCAAAAGCTACAATGGAGGAGCCCCAAAGCCAACAATGTATTGCAGCAGGTAACAACAATGCAAAAGCAACTTCATTGGATGTTGCAATCAATAACGAGGAGTTGCACACTATTGAAGAGTTCCATGTTGCCATGAAGGAAGAGAAAGGGCAGAAAAGTCCTACCATTGCTTCCACATCACCCACCCAAGAAGGTCTACAAGAAGACTCCATTTTTGGAATTGAAAATCAGAGCTATGGGCATATCAAATGGATCATACCTTGCCCAATAAGGTATTTGACTTCATTGGAGTCAAAGGAGAAGTCACAACCAGTCATGCTTGCTTCTAAGCATGAGGGTGAGCTACAAAGTACCAAGGATCAGCTGTCATACCTCTTCAATCCAAATGCAGAGCAACTAAAAGAGGTATTGGATTTGTTTTCAGTTGACACCTTGATGATTTGGGTAGAAGACCAGCTTCTTGTTGATTTTCCACTCATCCAATCAGCCATGTTCAGTGCCAAATCAGTTGCATGGTTGCAACTTTTGAGAAAGGGAAGCTATTTCTCCCAACCAGTTGCAGGGTTTGTTTAGCCCACTTTTGCTTCCAGTTAGAGTAGGATAGGTAGTTTTTCTTTCAGTAAAAGAAGTGCTTGTGCACACTCTGCATGTTCCATTTTGGAGCATGTATGACCTTTAGTTTTGTACATAGTTTTTGTGGTGCTGGTTTTGCTCTTGCATAGTCCATTTCAGTGGGTTTCCAAGTGGCTTAGAGAGGAGGTTTTCAAAGTTCAGATCAGTTTGTAGGCTACAACTCATGACTCCATGCCCAATGGATGCTTCAAGCAACTGGTAACTTCATCCAGCAGGTAGATGACCCCTCTGAGTCGCCAAAATTGTTATCCAAAATGTGCCCCTACTCATTTTTGTGGCTAACTCCTCTCATTTTTTCCTCTCTTGTGCCTCAGTCATAATATTTTACTTTTTAGGCACTCAAAACCTTCTAGAAATGACACCATTGGATAGAGCTCTTTCTCAGCTTTCCAGAAAGGTAAAGTTTTCCTCCTAACTCCATGTATTTTTGAAGTTATGGCTCAATGAGTTTTTGGAAAACATTTCCCCTGAAAGGCCCGCGGCCAATGAGATGCTGCCACGTGGCACCTAGAGTGGCGGAGCATGCAAAAATTTTGGAAAATTTTCCAAATAACCAAAAAGGTGCAAAAATTCGAATTTTTGCCCGCCAACCCGATTTGGCCCTGTTTTTCCCTAAAACTTCAAATCGCCATATCTTTCGATCAAGAGCTTGGTTTTTCACATTCTTTATATCAATGGAAAGCTGGTGAAATTATCTACAAGATTCCAGGCTCAATTTTACATTTTGGTTGAGTTTAGAGAGAGAAAATTAAAAACACTTCTGGCACGTGGTCATGAATAGAAATGACGTTTCAACCACCGATTTTAATGAAGAATGGCTCGCATTCTCTCCCAGCATGGTTAAAAATGTCAGGGGATGGGTCTGTCAGGTCACCCATGCTGTTTTGATGGAATTTTGGTCAATGGTTGAACCCCTTGCATGTTTTCCCATGTTTCTCTCTCCTGGGGTCGTGATTTGCACTGTAAAAGCCAGAATGAGTTCATTTTTGCAAAAGAGAGACACTTTTCAGTTCTGCAACTTCCTTTTTCTTCCTCCTTGGCAGAATTTGTGAAGAAAATTTACCTTTCCATGTAATGCAGCACCTTTTCTTGCCTCTGGATCACTTTAATGTACTGTATTGGATCTGAGATGTTGATATATGTTCTGTGATTAAAATCCCTCAATCCTTTCATATATCTATCATTGCTTTCTTGATCTTTCATTACATTTTGAGCATTTGTGCATGTTTTGTGCTGTGTTTCCTTGTGGATTGTGTATTTCATGTAGCATCAGGTGTCTACAACTCCTTTGGTGCATCACCTATTAGCATTAGTTCTTTCTTTTTGCATTCCCTATCTCTGTCTCCTTGGAATTTAGAGTAGATTTAGGAGTTTAAACCTCTGCAATTGTGCAAGTAAAATAGCTGATTAGAGGAGTTGAGGAACCAGCCTCTAATCTAGAGATTCCTCTTCCATTTTTATGAGTCCCACACTTGGGAAGAGGATTCAATGTTGTGCAATCACACTGGATGCTAGTATGATCAAACTAGAAATCTGATCAACATCCAGGGGGTGCTGCTGATTTTCCACAACAGTTCTCTCATCCTAGGTGTTACAAACCTTTCCACGAGTGGGGTGATTTACCAAAATAGTCCTTTTCCTATCTTGGGAGTATCTCATTTTTTCCCCCTTCAAGCACGG
Source organism: Taxus wallichiana var. yunnanensis (assembly GCA_018340775.1). Taxonomy (NCBI): domain Eukaryota; kingdom Viridiplantae; phylum Streptophyta; class Pinopsida; order Cupressales; family Taxaceae; genus Taxus; species Taxus wallichiana. The sequence continues at coordinate 35,912,131 of CM031235.1, read as the reverse complement.
TGGGCGATAAATACATCCATCGTGTACTTTTAATAGGGTTGTGATAGGGACAACTTGTAACGTTTTATCACAAAGGAATCACTAGTCAAGTAGGTAGTGTAGAGCACTTCCGTTTTTCCACAAGGTTCCCTCTTGCATGGACTACTTTGGGGTTCCTAGAACCACCCCATTTTTGTAGCTTAAGGCATTATGCTAAAGGGGTTATGTTCTAGTTGAGCGGAGAGGGGTGTACCCTTTTCCAAAACCTACAATACAGTGTTTTGAATATGTTGTTATTTTTATCTTGTTTATTTAGGTGTGGTTTTCTTGAACACCTTTTGGTAACCTGTATAACAACTTTATTAGTAGTTTTTGACTTCATTTTGATTCCTCCTTTCTTTGACAAGTGGGGTGTTTTGGTCCTGTATAATGATTTTTACTATTTTTCCATCAAAAGAGTAAACATAATTTTTGATTCTCTAGATCATCCAAGGATGCAAGAGAATAGCATACGTGATGTTTCCAAAATCCAAAAAGATATCAAATGGAAATACACTTTAATTCAAACACACCAAGTTAACCAATTCTAATTCAAATATTCCTAACAACCTCAAAACATCAAAAAGGACCTAAGAATCATTTCTGATTCCCAAGATTACCCCAAGGGACACGAGGGAAGAGAAAATGTGATCTTATTCCTATGAGTAAACATGAAAAGTTTATCTAATCAAGTAAAAGCATGTAAAAAGACCCTGCAAAGATGAGTATTTGATTATATAAAACCTGCAAGAATGTTATCACCTCAACATGTTAGCTTCAAGAAAACAAAATACACCTATGCCCCTATTTTGGCATCTATGCGTGGGTTAGGGTGGATACGCCACTCTGTATTTTTCCAATTCACGGTGCACCTACACCACCCGAGAGGTGTGTGTGCCGTAAAAACGACGTGTGCACCACTCTGTGTGTTTCTAGATTTTCATGTACCTACGCCACCCAAGAGTCATGTGTGCCACCAGAAGAACGTATGTGCTACCTTCGATAAAAAAACAGGCTTAAATTCACATAGAATGCTTGCGCTACCAAAAATTGTGTGCACCACCGAAAAGCATGTGCATCACCACTTTGCGAATGTCTCGGATTCTCGAAAAAATGCTCACACCACCGGAATGTGTCTGCACCACTAAAACAACATGTGCACTCGGGTTAGGGTGTATGTACTAATCTGATAGGTTTTGAATTACAGTGAAGGTACAGTATGAAATAACGTCTGCACCTAGGTTAGTGTGTCTACGTGCTGGTTAGGGTATGTGTGTCGGGATTAGTGCGTATGCGCTAGGGTCGATAAACAGATAATCAGTTCGACATTGTGCCTACGCCACCCAAGAGGTTTCTACACCCACAAAAATATACTTGTGCTCTAGTAGTGTGCCTATGCCACCCTTGCAACCAAAATACGGCAAAAAACACAAGAAAGATCACAATACTTCAAATTTTAGCAAGTTAGTTTTAAAATGGCAACAACCCATTAAAATGATGGCTATGAACAAGAACTTACACATATAAAATTAGCAAAAATTCTAAGAAAATGGACATTAATTACTACATGTTCATATCAAAAGTTAGCCAAAACAATAGAATTTGAAATAAAATGCCAAGGGACTAGGGTCCCACCAGGCGTGCCAAATGTGTGCATGTATACTTTGCTTAAGCTAAATTAAATGAAATAAGAAATACCACCTAAATAGTTCTATAACCTAGCTAAGACAAAACCTAAGCACCATCAAGATAAAGAGCTAAATAAGATCTATACTAAACATCATATCAAAACTAGCATAACTTTGAAACATAAGATCAAAACTAGCATGTTATTCAAAATCTCTACTCTCCTAGATTACCAAAAAAATGAATGGACCTATGTAGCTCCAATGGAAATCAAAAATTTCTTGTTTAATCCTTAAAGAATGCAAGAATATGAGGCTTAGCTCTTCCAAAATGGTGAATTCTCAAGGAAACAAAAGAAAGCTTTTAATCTATTTTGTTATATGCTTTGTATTTGTTTTCTCAAGAAGTTTAGGTGTAGGTATAAAGGTAGAAGGAGGGCTCCTTATATATCCCAATGGATAAATTAAACACTTCATCCCTTTGCATGTGGGATAAAAGGTAAAACAAGATTAGGAATGGATAAGGTTGCTTTATAAAAGGTAAACTTACTTTAGAAGGGTTTAATTTATACTTAGCAAGTCATGGGAGTTGGGGGGTGCTTTAGTTAATCAAAGTTGATTAACTAATAGGTAGATGTAAGCTTATAGAAGCTAATTAGAGGAATATTAGTATGATTTATGCAATAGAAGGGGATTAAATCAATTAAATATTGATTTATTGGTTAAATGAAAGGGAAAGCTAATTAATTAATAATAATTAATTAGTCCAAATAAAAGGGGTGATTAATAAATGGAAGGTCATTAATTAGGGTGTTTGTTGGATATGTGGCTTAATTAATTAGCGTATTGTAATTAATTAATGATGATAAGAGAGAATATGAGCGCCCTTTGACGATATGTCACCAACTTGCAAGAAGGGAGATAATTAGCACAATTTAAGTATTTAAATTGCTTGGGCGTAATTATGGGTGTCTACAACAGCAATTCATCAATGGATTGTAGAGGTCAGTAAAAGGAATATCTGAAGATGTTAGAGAGGTTAGAAGGTGTAATATAAATGGACAAAACTATATAATCGTGAAAATCATCTCGTGCAAGTATGAATAAGAGACTTAAGTAGTTGCTACAATAATCCATATTTTGATAGTTTTGAAACTATCTTGTATGCACTCTCTTGCACGGTTTTTAGTGGAATTTTTTTGAAAAAGGTTTGGAGAGTTTTTATGGGATTTATTATTGATTTATACCCTTTGAAGAGTGATTTTTGTGTTCCAAAAGATAAAATTTACATGTTTTGTGAAGGCACATCAATGGTGTGTTTAAGAGCATGAAGAGATGATTTGAAATTTTTTTATGAAAGAAAATTGAAGATGGAAGACATGTGTAGATAAAAGAGAGTGCTGAATTATTCATGTTGTTTTAGCATTAGTTATCTTAGAGCTCCATTTTTTTATTTGCAGGAACAAGAAGATAAGACACAAGGTGCATATAGGTGCAAAGAGGATAGCTAAAAGGGTTTACAAAGTGGGGACTAAACATGAATGAATTGTGTATGTGAAATGGAATATTGTACCTCATAAACATGTATGTGACAAAAGATTAAGGGTCTATATCTGATTTTATTTGCATGTACACTAAGTTCACAACAAGTTGGATTTGATTAGATGTGAAGCTTGTGAAGTGATTGACAAAATGTGCATGTGAGAGGGCTTGGCATAAAGGGGTATTTGTAATGTTGATTAGGAGATGATATGATAGTGAAAAGAGGAGGAGAATGATATGATTTAGAGGTCATGTTGGTGCCCATTTTGATCCTTTGTTATTTTCCCACCTTTCCCCTTTCTTCTACATGTTCAAAAACATTTTTCTTTGAGTTTGGTGGTCTACAAGTTTCCCCATCCAGATTGAATGCTTTAAATGGCTCATAAACTTATTATTTTTCCCTAACTTGAAAGAAAAATACATGCAAGCTCTGTTTTATGCCCTAAATTTCCAAATCCATGGGCCTCTGTCATTTTTTCCATCTTTCCCAGCCTGTGGAGCTTGAATTTGCTTGTTTTGTACTTATTTTCCCTCAAAAATCCTTCCCCATGGTTGAAAATTGCTTGAAACCACTTCCCATATGTTTTTTGACCAAAAAATCCTTTACCCACGATGAAAAAATCAAATTCGGGCGTCCTTAGCAATTTTTGTGTTTTTGATGGTCGTACGGGTGTCATTTGACCATCAAAATTAAGCTCAAATGATGTCTCCTACGTGGCTGCATCTGGTTGGACAAGGATCGACAGGGTTTCTCTAAGAAAACTTAGCATTTTTGGCTTCGGGAAAAAATTCAACATTACCCCCACAACTCCATAGGAGGACACGTGTCATGTTCTTATGCCAAGGCGGAATGGAAGGCGGGCGGGGAACTTAGGCAAATTTTTCCTTTTTTGCGAAGGGGAAAAAGGGTGTGGAAAGGCCCATGGGTCTCAATAGAGTAGGGGGTGGACACATGGCAGTGCGGTGGCAGAGCGAGGGAAGTGCGGGCCATGGAGGAAAAGGGGAATTTTTTCCCTTTTAGCAAAAGGAGTTAGAGTGCAAATTAGAACCACGGGTCCACAATGGCGCAAAAGAGACACGTGGCTAAGGCAAAGCAGGTCGGTGGGCGGTGGAGGTAAAAGTGAAATTTTCCCCTTTTCAAAAAAAGACTTAGAATGGAAGATTTGAGGCGTGGCTCCACAAAAATCAAAACAGGACACGTGTCGAGGACAAAATCGGAGGCGCGGGCCCATGGAGGCAAAGTTGAAAATTTTCCCTTGGTGAAAAAAGGGTTAAAACATGAAATAAGCCCACAAATTTTTAGCAATAGAGAGGATGACACGTGTCAAGGATAGAGGCGGAGGTGTGGGCCCGCGGGGAAAAAAGTGAATTTTTCCAAATTCCATAAAAGGGTCAAAATGCACAGAATTGAGTTGTGATCCCAATGGGACCCACCATATTGCACGTGTCATCACCAAATTGCAAGGATAGAGGGCGGAGAAAAGGTCTATTTTTTCCATTTTTTCAAAAAATGTTAAAAGGTCAAAAGTGAGCCTGAATTTATTCCCAATCATAGTTTGACTCCTGGAGGGCCCAAACTGAAGGAGAAAGAGAAAATCAAGGGTAACTAGACATTTTCATTTTTGGCTGCCATTTTTGCTCCAGGAAGTGTGGAAATGTGAAATTTGCATCAATTTTTATCAAATTTTGGTGAATTCGTGTCCTTTGTGCTTGAAAAGATCAATGCAAGTGGTTTTAGGGATTAATTAGCAGATTTGACATGTTTTTGAAATAAAGTTTTACTTAAGCCCTTGCAAAACGTGAAATATCAAATTATAAAGTTGCATAATCAAATTTTGGAATGATAAGGATGAAATGATGAAATGAAAGGGTTTTGCATGCTTGGAGAATGAAAAATGTGCCTCCACAATGGATAATGATGAAGGATTTGTAATGATTTGCCATTTTAGAAACACCTAGAAACTCTTGTTGCAAATTTGTTAAATGTCCCTATCTGTGAATCATGTTGGAATTTTGTAACAAACTTGATGTTGGGCATATTCTTTTCTTGGGAAAGAAGGATCAAATGTAATTGAAAGTTATATAATGCATGTTTTGAGACATGCAAAACGTCGAAGAAACTTAGAAATTCATGGGTAAATCTAGGAAGAAGCCCATTCTCCGAGAAACTACACGAGAACCATTTATAATTCCTTTGTGCATCATATTTATATCATGTTGAGTTGGTTTCATTTATAAAGCCATCAACAAGCTCGATAAATTGTTCTTATAACATTCCCTCGCCGATAAATTTGGTCATTACGGATTATTTTGTGTTGTCTCTTAGCAAAATTTATAAGCACTTATGTTTCAGAATGTTTTCAATTTGTGTTTCTTGCTCCTGTTACAGTCTTGTGTTTAAAATCTCTCTTGATCATACATGGTCTCATTTCTTGTTGATATTTTGTGCCATCTACAATCTCACATTCGGAAGAGCTTTCATCTTGTTGGTACCCAAACTTAATCTCCTTCGAACTCAAGCAACATCAAGGATCTCACAAGACACTCAAGGGTAGATAAATGATTTTTGTGTCATTTGTAGCCGAGGAGCACATCTATCTAACTTTTTAGCACTTAATATTTGAAGGAGTGGGTAGCACCTCAAAATTATTTTGATCTAATCCTCACTATTCTAGGTTGTACCTTTCAACCAAGGTAAGAGAACCTATATTGTATCCTTTGTTTGATGAAGGAGGTGGAGATATCCTTATGCTTTGCACATTGTATGGAGATGTCCTTGGGAAAACATGATCAAATTATCCATTATTCAAACTCAAAAGAGTTGTCACTACTAAATGATGGAAATGTTTCAAAGATAAGGCTAAGGCTACTAGAGACATGATAAAATCCTAATATACTTCGTTAATTTTTGTAAATGGATTGTATTCTTTTGTTGACACATGATGCAATGCAGGGGTAGTATGGGTAGGATGAGTTATTTTGAATGAAAATTTGTTGGGAGATGTCTAGACAAGACTAGCTAGGTATTACCAACTTCTTCGAGAACCTTTGCAAGATATTTGCAACACCTAAACAACAGAGATGTTTCAATGGGTTTAAGATACTCCTTCAACCAGGATATGTGCACCAAATGGAGACCCAAATCTACACTCTTCCACACAACCTTTGATAACCCGCCACAAAATTTTGAAACAAAATACCAAAAAATTATATAGAAATCCCTCCTTGATCATGATAGAGATGCACCCAAATGTTTACAAACAATCTCAATATTCAAGGACAGTAAAATGATTTTAAATTTGTTTATCTTCTATCAGATGAAGGCTCTTTTGAATATAAGATTGTAAACGCCATTAAACCATCAACAAGAAATGATACCATGTATAATCAAAGAGATCCTAAACATAAGATTGCAACATGAGTAAGAAACACAAATTGAAATAATTATGAAACATAAGCATATGCAAATTTTGCTAAGAGATAACACCAAATAATCCAAAATTTGATCAAATACATCAGCTAGGGGAGTGCTATAAGAAAAATCTCAAAGCTTGTTGATGGATTTACAACTAAAACCAACTCAACATGATGAAATATGATACAAAAATTGAATTGAAAATGGTCAAGTCGGGCGGTTTCTCGAGAGAAAATGGGCTTCTTCCTATTTTTTCCTTGAAAAATTCTACATCTTTTTTCTCTCCTCTTTTCAAATTCTCCAAAAATATCATATATACTCAATGTTAGCTTGGATTCTTGCCTCCCAAGTAAATAATATGCTTGAGGGATCAAATTTGTTATAAAAACCCTTATCCTTTCATGAAAATGACATAAAACTAAAAACAGCTCGCATATTGCCAGGGATGCACAAAAAGTTTAAAATATTACACAAATTCAGATCCTTATCCATCTCAGGGTCATGTTTTTATCATTCAAGCATGCCAACATGTTTTACTTATCATTTTTTACCTTTTCCCCTCATCATTTCACCTCTGCAACTTTTGATTTTCATTTTTCACGTTTTTTACATCGGGCCCAAGAAAAATGTATAAAAATACCACAGATCACCAAATTAGGTCATAAAAATGTCACCAATGTTCTCAGAAGGCTGAGGCAACCCAAAATCATATAAGGTTCGATGCAATTTGATGAAGAAATGATGAATCCAAGCTTCTTGGAGCTCCCATGGTGGCCAAAACGAACAAATGCACAAGTATCCATCAATTTTGATCAACTTTTAATATCAGCCCTCCACGTGGACAATGTCATTTAAAAATATAAGCTTAGAGATACCTTTTTGACCTTTGAATGGGGCGGGACACATGTCAAAATGTGATTAGATCAGACTCCCCTCCTTTAGGAATGCATTTGTGACCTTTTTTATTTTGGAAAATTTTGTGAAAATTCCCTGCTTCTCCCATGGACTTGCCACGTGTCCATATGTGGGCCCCATTGAAAATGAGGGCCGATTCTATATATTTTTCCATTTTTTAGATTTTGGAAAATTTTAACATGTTTCCCTATGGGCCCACACTCTGGTTTTCCTCTTTTCCACGTGTCCATCCTCTATTTGCTGCGGGTTCAACCTTTTAAATTTTGCCTTCAATCCTCCCTACCAAATTTGCAAAATTTCAAAAAATTCCCCAAGCCTCGCACTTCCCCATTTTGCCATTTGGGACATGTGTTGGCTCTGGATTAGAGTAGCACAAATTTCATAAAATTTTCCATCAGTCCCCCTGCTTGACTTTTTACATTTCCGGACACATGTCCACTTCTTATTGGTCGAGGACCTTTGGCCCAAAACTTGACTTTATACCATTTGAAGTTAAAACTTCAAAACCATCACAAAACCTACCGACCCCTCATATTGACTTCTTCTGGCCACGTGTCGCCTCGTGATTTGTTGTGGAGCTTCGGCTCAAATTTTAACTTTAAAGTTTTGAAGTTAAAAACTTCAAATTCATCAAAACCTTCACCCTCCCATGCTGACCTTTCTTTGGACACATGCCCACCATGGATTGTCAGAGGCTCTCGGGCAAAATTTCACCTTGAAACCTTAAGTCAAGAAACACAAAAATTTACCAACACCTTCCGCCACCCGCATGTCCCCCGAGCCACGTGTCATCTTCCCATTTATGCGGGGCTTTCGGGCTAGAATTGACTTTGAGAATTTTGCCAAAATGAAAGCCAAAATTCTTAAGGTAAATCCGCCACTCCTCGACCAATCAACATGTGCCATGTAGGCACCCTTTATAAAAGGCGAGCCACAGACCAAATTTTTCCTTTTAGCCAAAATTTCTAAAATGACAAGTTTGGAAAACATCTCCCGACCACCCCGACCAATAGGAACCCGCCATGTTGCAATAATGTTATGATGATGAATTTGATGGGTATAATATGCCCGTATGACCATCAAAACGTCAAAAATATAGAGGATGCCCTAGAAATCAAATTTTTAACAAGGTAGATTTCTTGATCTTAAACCAATTGAATCATTTTTTGACATTAATTTCAACCTTGAGATTGGGAAAAATACTTGTATAAATTTGGGATTCGATCAGACTCAAAAATTTCATGATTTGACAAAGGAAAAATGACACAACCCATAAAAATGAAGAAATTAGGGCACAAATGGGGAAAATTTGGAAAATTATTTCAGAATAGGGAAAAACAATAACACCATGGGCACTTTTGCAGCATTTTGAAAGTACTCAACTGGATAAACCGAATTGTAGACCACCAGCTCGAAAAATAAAATGTTTTGAGCAAAATCGGACATGAAAAATTAGGGCACATTATGAAAACTCAATAATGGGACCAACATTGGCTCCTACCTAGGGATGGGCACTCCCAACAAGTGCCACAAGGACAAAATGTAGACCAAGTGCCAAAAACCATTGGGAAAAGGAGTCAAAACACAAAGGCAGCCAAAAACTAGAATTACCACCAAAAATGGACTGAGAAAACTAGCCAAAAATGGTTGCCAAGGACAAAAGGGCAAACCACACACCAACCAACAACAAAAAACAAAGCAAGAACAAAGACTATACAAATATACAACTTGTGCATACCTCACTTGGGGATTTAATCCAAGAAATGTTTTAAATGTCTACCATTAACAGGCAACTCCAGCAAATCCCCATCTAGATCCTTGAGAAAAAGGTGTGCTCACCAATTCGATTGCGGTGGCATAAGGGCCCATCCATAATGCATCAAACTTGCCATGCTTTCCCTTGTCTTCATGCCTACTATCCCATAGCAAAACCAGATCTCCAACATTGAAGGCTCTAGGAGTGACCTTCTTATCAAACAATCTCTTCAATTTCTCTCTAAATCTGACATGCCTTTGATGGGAAACTCTTCTCTCTTCATCTAACTCAATGATCTGATTAATCCTTGATTCATATGGGCCATGCTCTTGATCTTCCAACTGTTGGGAAAACTGAAATGAGGATAATTGTAGGTGTAAGGGCAACAAAGCTTGAGTTCCATACACCAATTCAAACGGGCTTTTACTAGTTTCTCTTTTAGGAGTTATTCTATCAGCCCAAACTACAAACTTCAATTGTTCTCCCCACTTCTTCTTTTTCATTTCCAAGGTCCTCCTAATGATCTTGAGCAAGTTCTTATTACTGGACTCAGCTTGTCCATTCCCTTAGGGGTTGTAGTTTGAAGAATAAGTCAGATTTATCCCATATTCATTACACATTGCCATTAAAGGTTTGGCTCTAAAGCACATGGCATTATCAGATACAATCTTAACTGGAACTCCAAATCTGCATATGATATGATTCAACAAGAAATCCATTACCACTTGGTGTGTTGCCTTCTTAGATGGAATTGCTTCAACCCACTTTGTAAAATAATCAATGGCTACAAGAATCCATTTATGACCAGCACTAGAAGGATCTAAAATCTCACCAATGAATTCCATTCCCCATTGTTTGAAAGGGGCTTCAATTGATACAGCTGCAAAGGAAGGGAGCCTAAAGCTTTCAGTCTTCCAGAGAAACGTTGGAAACTATCACACTTTCTAACCAGCTGGGTTGCATCTTTAAAAAGAGTAGGCCACCAATAACCAGCTCTTAAAATCCTATGTACTTTCACTCTCCTAGAAAAATTTCCTCCACAAACTCCCTCGTGGAAATTAGAAATCAACTTGGGAGCTTCATCTTCAATTATGCATTTCAAGAGGACACCTTCAGGGTTCTTCTAAGCCAGCCCAAGGTCTGTTATGATATATTTTTTAGAAGCCATCTTGAGGTCTCTTTTATGATTTTTATTTAAATGAATAGGACAGCATAGGTGTCTGAGGTAGAAGATCACATCATTTTACCATTCAGAACTCATCAATCTGTCAAGAATATCTTCCCTTTCTTCCTCTAGCTGATTCACTTCTACATTTTGTAAATTTCTCTCAGCCATGAGCTTGGCAAGACCCAAGCCTCTTACTAGCTTTGTTGTTTGGATATCCATATCATATTCTTGTAATTTTTGACCCACCTACATCTTTTACTTGAGATCTCCATTTCTGATAAGATGTCTTTCACCATGGTGTGGGGAACATAAGCAACAACTTTTGAACTCAATATATAAGGCCTGAAAACTTTTGTTGCTTTCACCAAGGCAAATGCTTGTTTCTCCATGATTGTATACTTTAACTCAACTACTTGTAAAGCCTTGCTAAAGAAGGCAATAGGCCTCTCAGCTCCATTCTCATCCTTTTGTAACAAAACTGAAGCAATAGTAAATTCATAGGCAAAAGAAAAGATTTGGAAAGGCCTTTTATAGTTTGGAGCTGCCAAAACAGGTGCATGCTTAAGTGCATCCTTTATTCCTTCAAAATCTTGAATGGCAGCCTCCTCCCACCTAATAACTTGATCCCTTTTTAACATTATTGTGATTAGGAGAGTCAGCTTAGCAAAATTGGAAACAAACCTTCTAATAAAATTGATTTGACCGAAGAAATATTGGATACCTTTCTTGGTTCTTAGAATAGGTACTTTGTTGATTGCTTCCACTCTCTCAGGGTCTATCATAACACCATCCTTTGATACAATATGCCCCAGCAACTTGGCCTTTTGCATGCCAAAATGACACTTTTTTGGATTAAGAGAAATGTCATACTCCCTACATCTGATTAGCATCTTCTCCAAATGTTGTAAATGGTCACCTCGCTACCTTGAAAACACAGTCACATCATCTTGGTAAACTGCAATGAACTCATTGATGTAACCAACAAAAGCAACATCCATTTCCCTTTGAAAAGTGGCTCCAGCATTCATCAATCCAAATGGCATCCTAACAAAAACATGTCCCCAAGGAGTAGTGAATGATGTCTTAAGTCTTTCTGATTCTTTGACAACTACTTGATTGTATCCAGAGAAACCATCCAAAGTGGAGAGCAATTCTGATCCTGTCACAAGCTGCAACATATTTTCCATGTTTGGCAAGGGATAGTTGTCCTTCATGGATGCTTTATTTAGATTCCTAAAATCCACACAAAGTCTGATGTCTCCGTTCTTTTTCTCGACCGACAAGGTTTGCAACCCAAGATGAGTATCTAGTGGGCTGAATAATACCTCCATCTCTCAATTTCTTTAATTCCTCTTGCATTTTCATGGAGAGAAGTGCATTAATTGGCCTTTTTCTTTATCTCAACGGTTTGGCATTTGCTTTAAGAGGGATCTCATGCTGAAATAAATCTTCTCTATATGCTTTCAACTTTGAGTAGGACCAAGAAAGGAAGTCTTGATATTTCTTCAAGAGTTGGGCATAGGACTGTTTTTCTTCCTTACTTAAATTGATGCCCAACCAAGCCTTCCTTTGTTTTTCCTTTGTTCCCAAGTCACGGTCTTCCACATCCCTTGAAACAAACATCTTTCTATTTATGATGTAATCAACATTGTTAAAATTTTCCTCAAGTGCCACAAGACCTCTAGGAATGGTGTTTGTTTTCAATTGGATGATATCTTTTCCAAAAAAAGTGTCTCTTCCTTCAGTCATACACACCATTGGTTCCTAATCAATATTCTGATTTGCAAACTCACCATGGCTTTGCAAGAACCTTAGCACTTGAGCATCATCATCAAACACTTGTCGGTGTTTCACATTATCGAGGGACAGTGGCCTAGTCAGCACATCAATGTTGTATTCACAATAAAATGAAATGGTGCAATTTCAAATCTAGAACCTAGCACTACCAACTTATCAGCAGCAGCATTAAGACCTCTATCATGGTAAACAATGTTAAAGGAATCAAACATTTCAATTAGATCCCAAACTACATTCTTATACTATTTCATATGCTTATTTTTGTAGCATAAAACTTTCTTATTTGTTTGACAACCAGCTCGAGTCTCCTTTTGCAACAATATCCTTTACCCCGTACTTCCATGTAATTATTAACCCCAACAACAATGTGTCATACTCAGTAACATTGTTAGTGCATTCAAAATTAAGTTTGAAGGAAAAATCATACTCTTCCAAATTAGGAGAAAGCGAAACTATATCAGCACCATTTCCAAATCGGAGCAAGCTCCATAAAATAGCAAGGTCCAAGGAGAACCTACCACACCAAGGCACTTTGATTTGTCCATCTTTTGTTCTTTTCCATCAGCAAAGCCAATGAAATTTTCAGCATCTACATCAGTAAATAAAACTTCATAGGAAGCATTGTTGGGATCTTCAATCAAGTGCAACATTTTCTTTTCACCATAGAGTTTGAAAAGACTACCCTCAATAGGAATGGTGGCAAAAAACATGTCCATTTGAACGCTACCACCAACACTTGCAGCCCGTTTTCTTGAAAAAATCATACCCCATTTGGTAGGATAGTCAACAATTACAACATCCAGTTTCAAATTCTTACCCGGATAGGCTGCAAGTTGTACTACCAAACCCTTCACACAACCAACAACCGGCACTTCCCTTGATTCCATGGTTGTACATTTCCCATATGCTACTATCACTTTGATATCCAACTCATTCATGACTTCTAGAGGCATGACATTACATGATGCACCAGAATCAAACATACAATTGTGAAGTAGTCTATCTTTTATTAGCAAAGTTATAAAGAATGGATCAACATTCAATTGGGAATCAACCAAGGATGTCCCCAAATATACTTCAGGTGCCTCTCCAACATCTTCCACTACTAGTGGTGTTTCAAGGTGTTATCCCGTAAAATTGGCAAGGGCAATTTCTGATAACCCTACCAAAATTTTGATCCGGTCCTCGTCGGGACTCCTTGTGTTTGGAACGTTGCAAAATCCCTTCCCGGGAAATCTAGTTTTCCGAACTTAGCCATTTTTGGTCTTTTTTGGTCAGGCACACCTAATGTCTATGCAACATGTAGTGTTCTTGTGCCCCCTTTAATTCCTTTGGCACACGGTTTGAAGTGTCGACACACATTTTGGTGTGCCTCACCATGTTGCACCTTTCTTGCATGTGCCAAGGCACATGTGCCTTTGTGTCAACAATGTTTTTGTTGTGCCACATTTTGGTGCGCCAAAGGGCACACATATTTCCATGTTGACAACACTTTTGGTGCACCAAAGGTGCACATAACTTCATGTCGACAGGTGTTTTGGTGCGCCACTTCAAAAGTGGTCAAAGCACATTTATTATAACCTTGCCTATATATAGGTGCATCCACCCTGTCACTTTCACCAGTCAGAAAACACGTGATTGATCTTTTTCCTCTGCACCTGTTAGCACGCCTGTCGTCTTCGTGTCACTTTCGTGGACCCGGTTTCACCTCTCACATTTTATATAATCCTGGTATGTGGTCCTTATTGCTCTTGTGATTTGTGTTTTGGTTATTGGCTATTTGTTTGTGGGGTTGGATTAAATAGATTTGTGAAGCCTTGAAACTTCCCCCCTTTTTGTTTTTGTTGTCCTCCCCGATGCATTTCTCCCTCTTTCCAGATCTGCTGGTAAAGAGGACTCTGCCTCTAAAAAAATCACTTGGGTCTCTTTATTACATCCTGTTCATCACCCAAGAAACCCTGCAGAAGAGGCTTAAACTCATATAACCCCTCCAGAGGAAGAACAAGACCTAAAATTTGGTAAACTACCTTTTTCCTCTTTGGCACATTCGCCACCCTTGCAACATGAAGTACAGTGCCCTCTTGGTGCACTTCCCTTGCTTGCAACACCCACTTTCCCTGCGCCCTCTTGGCGCACCAAACTCATGTGCAACATTACAAAACCTTACGCCATTGGCACACCCTGCATCCATGCAACATCAACTTTAGATGCGCCAAGTATAAATTGTTAACAGCGACAGCGCATCTCTTATTACAGCAACATAATGTTATGCAATCCCTCTCTGCGCCGCGCAAGTTTCCTTTGGTGCACATAATGCATATGTCACACAAGACATATACGTGCCCTTTGGAACACCAAATTTACATGTAACATAAATATTATATGAACCACTGGCGTATCCTGTTCCCATGTAACATGAAGAATATCAGCGCTTGTTATAAAATGCATGTATATGGTGCAGGCGCGCTTCCGCTTGCAACAACAAAAAATGTTAGCTATAGTTTCCATGCGCCCTACACCCTTTGGCGCTGATTTATCCCTTACAGCACCCCTTCTCTATGTGCCATACTATTTAACCTTGCAGCCTACAGTGTTCATGCACCCTGCGCCCTGAGGCCTTAAAATTGCTAACTCTTCCTTCTGTCAACGCTTTAATGGAAGATCAAATAGCTAATATGACTTTCCTACATTGGGTTTCACTTCTTCTTCTTGCAGATCAGCAACTGAGTTCAGAACTACATATGTCAACATCAAGTAAGAGACCAACCAAGTCCAAGGGCAAAGCCAAACTTACAGAAGAAGAGATGAAGTACAAATATCAGAGGGTCAGGATGCCCAAATCCCAGGCAGAGTGTGACCTGGATATAAGAGACTCAGAGCTTGGGCACATTGATATGGAGGATTTCTGGGCCAGAACTTGGAGGGTCACAGGAAGTCCCTGGATGGAAAAACTGGTAGGCAGTGGCCTACATTTTACTAGAGGAATCCCAGTTAGTGCAGTAAATAACGAATTCATGATGGTAGTGGCCCGCTGCTACAACAAAGACACCAGGTGTGTCCTGAATGAGAAGGGCGAGGTCATGATCAACCTCACTACCCGGCACTTTGAAATTATGCTTGGCATTCCTCACCACCGTCACTTTGTGGCCGTAAGCCAAGAAGACTGCACCAAGGCTTGGGAGGATAATGAGGATCAGTGTATGCAGTTGATGAATGAGGTATACCTGAAAAACAAGAAGGTGGTGACCAGATGGCCACAGATCATTCATCACAGGTGACTTTTCGAGGAACTAAGTGATACAATCATGTTCCTAAGCAGAGTATTTGGGCTTCTTGATGCCCACTACTTTCATAAATGGATGCTGAGATACTTGGAAATAATGAACAAGAATGTGCCAGATCAACGCTTCGAGTGGGCGGAGATCATAAGCAGCACTATATCCGAGCAGCTCCAACAACTCACCACAACGGGAGGTTCTACATGAACTCCTACGTAGTTTATGCTGCAGCGTCAGAAAGAGATTATCTGCACTAATGCGGTGCGGGGTTTGGCCCCAAGTCAAAATATATGAATACTATCTAGAACTAAAGCTGGAAAATAGTATCCCCCAGTTTACAAAGATTAACGATGCCTTCTTCTACGGCATCGTCTGCCTTTTGAGGCCAAACATGACTCACGGTCATATGACCAAGAGCATTGTTGCAGCTACAGAGAAATGGGGAGCCTTGTTCACACAATTCCCCACCTTTACCTATCTAAGGGCAGCCAACTTCTTGGGGGAACCAACCAAATTGCCGAGATACGCCGGCCCCAAGTTGATCCTGTTGGAGCTGTCAAGACAACTTATAACCTACCACGAGAAGTGCCTAAAGAGAAAGAAGGGTGGAACTCCTTTCCCCCTCACAGTGGGCAGGTATACTTGTCTCTCTCACCACAAAGCATGGGATATGTTTGTAGAATTGGAGCTGCTAAATTTAAAGCACAACTTCCCTAAGAAGGCCCACTTTTGACCCAAGGAATTGCCTACCCAGAGCCAAACTCGATCTGATCCACATTCCATAGATCGAGGATATTTATATCGACCTATATCATGAGGTCGAGCTCAGAAGGAAAGACCATTCCCGCTTGGCCTTGGCTGAAATCATCCAGTACGGCATGGCCATCATCCCAAAAGGTTATCAAACTACTGATCAAGAAGTTGATCAAGTATATCTTGACACGGGTGGGGATGACTGGCCTTTCGCTGTAATTGACAGAACCAAAGCACCTCAGACAATAGAGGAAAGGGTCAAAGAAACTCGCGAAGAACAGAGCACTGGTGCAGAATGAATGGCCTCATTTACCTCGGAGTTGATTTCACCACTTCTCCATTGGGCAACGCACCTTCCAGGCCAAAACAGCTGCCAAAGAGAAAAGGGAAAGACAAAGAGGGTGAGTCAAGCTCCACCCAAGAGGAAGCTCCTGAAAGTCCTCCTTCCACTTCACAAGAATGGGTTGTAATCCCGAGAAAGCTTGGAGAAAGAAGCAACGGAAGATGTTCCGATAGGCACATCCACTCAGGATGTTGCCACTATTGTAACCATTGAGGTCCCTTCTATCCCTTCTCCCTCTCCTCCTTCCCCTCCTCAGTGACCCAAGCGACCATTCCTTTGGTCGTGTCCTCTCCCCCATCTTCTATTGTTCCCCCTTCCTCATCATCCATCTTCTCTTCTCTTGGAGCTGTCCCCCACCATTTCTTCCCTCATCTCTCAACTCCCTTCCATTCCCATGTCTACCTCCCCTACAGTATCCCTTCCTCCCGTGAGCACTTTCTTAGCTTCCCTCTCAATGCCACCTCCAAGTGTCTCCACGCATTTTCCTTCTACTACTGCAGCTGCTCCCTTTTCTATTTCTGGTCCTTCTCCCATAAGTCCAACGCATGGATCTCCCAGCACCTGAGTCAACAAAAGAGGAAAGTTCCCATCACACCGATGGACTTCTCTGTCATCCCATCAAAGGGGACCAAGAAGCAAAATCCTTTAACCCGCTTCTCTCAGAGTGCGTCGGGGAGAGAGTAATGGAGATAGCATACCCCAATCCTTTAAAGGATAAAAAGGATCTATCTTCGACAGATTACATAGTGACCCAAGTCACAATGGGGACATCTTCAGAAAGCCTTCAGGGAGAGGCCCTATCTGCAGTTGACGCCCTTTGCAAGAAGCTCCAGGAAGCAAAGGAAGAGAAAAGGTTGTTAAAGGAGCAAAATAAACATCTTCTCCACGCCTTGCAGAAAATGGGCAGTGCACCTCCTACAACTACCGCCGAAACTCCTGAGCCTCTGAGCCAGGATAAGATTAATGAGTATGCTAAAATCGGTAAGTAGGGTATGGTAGTTTCCACCTGGAGGAGCCAAATCCTCAAGGAAAGTGAGGGAGTAATCGCCAAGTTCACCAATTTGTATCAGAATATCAATCGGTGAACAAAGAGCTCTAGGTGATAGCAGGACCCATTTTCAAGAGTTGGACCACGCCAAGATGCAGAATGAGACCTTTCATAAAATGTTTGACTGTTTAGTCAAAGATCTGGTCAAGTTTGGCATCCTTGGTCACCCCAGAGCCCTCAACAAAATCCTCTCTACTTTGGATTATCGGGTTGATCAACTAGAATTTGTCCTGGAGAAGATTGATAAGATAAAGGAGGAAGCCCTGGATGCAATGCATCAAATGGAGCAGATTATCTTGAGAATGTCACCGGGCTTACTCACTCCTTCTTTCACCTTAAGAAAGGTTGATGAAACTATTCGGATCTTCAAGGAGATCGTTTCACAGGGGCTAGGACCAGAGGTCACTTTCGATGCCGAATCCATCAACAATCTGCTGGCTTGTCGTGACTTCATCGGGTACCTGATAGAGGTAGAAAATGATTATTCCAAACTCCCAAAAAATCTCACGGATGAGTGGGAGACTTGCAAAGCTATCAGTGATCGACACAAGGATCCTTCCCAGGATCAACTTCAACCCATGATCAGCAAGTTCATGGAGTACCGTGCCCAGTTCCACATCTCATCTCCCGAGCAGCAGCAAAAGCAGGATACCCCCTTCCAGCCACGGGATGATGATGAATAGTTTCTTTCTTCCCGACTTTCTCCTTGTAATTATCCAAAGTATGTTGACACAAATGATGACATCATCCATGTTGCATCATGAGATGATGTCATCCACTAAAGTTGTCAAAAGTCAACAAATGACTTTGGAATCTTTTGTAAGATATTTTGTAATTAGGTGGTTGTTTCCTTTTTTCCTTCTTTTCTTCTCCTTCTTCTATAAATACTTGAATACTTGTTGTATTCGGGGTGGACATTTTTCAGATGAAAAATAGAAGTGAGGAGAGAAAGACTTTGAGCTTTCTTGTAACAGAAGAAAATATTAATACAAATATTGAGACTTTGTGCTGAATACCTGTGTTATGCATCAGACCTTTCTTATGTTAGATCTATGTGTTTGTTCTGTTAGATTTATATCTACTTTTTTGTCATTTGCTCATTAGTATTGCTTTATTCGTTTATGCAAGTAAGTTTGGCTCTGTTTACTACCAATCCCAAAACATAAACCCTCTGACCTTTCTACTTTGGAATTCATTTCTTTTCTCCCTTCAGATCCATCTTCCTTCCCTTCTTTCCTTCATTCCTTTCTGTTCTTCGTCGGAACTACTCTACTGGGATGAGATCCCAACCCCTGAAGGTAGAATATTGTGAGACTTGCACAAGATTCCTGCTGGTAGAATAGCAATAAACCAGTTTCTTTGACTCAAAGAGGGGCTATGCCCTGCACACTGTTGGCTCATTTATCCATAGATCTGTCCATTCGACAGATTTTCAAACCAACAGTTTTTGGCGACTCCACTGGGATTCGAATAGATCTATCAAGATCTATGGTGGTGGTGTGTTTAAAAACCGGTGAAAATCGAAAAAATCACTACCTGTTTGCAAATTTTAACTTTTGTTCAAAATCCAAAATTTTTGCAAAAGTGCTCCAAATTGAAAATTTTCTTCAGAGATCCATAGATCTGGACTAGTTAGAGACCTTTAGTTTGCTGAGTTTTTACAAAAATCCGTATATTTCCGTAGATCTGAGTTTTTGACAGTTTACCAAAAATTTCAAACTCTTTAAAAAGTCAACTTTAGATCTGAAAATCAGCTTACTAAGTTAACCATCATTTTATCCTCATTGATATTTGTTGTTAAACCACAATCAGTTTTCAAAAGAGGGATAAAATTTAAATATTCAGAAAAGTACATGCTGCTGGTTTTTGTCAGAAAAATCAGAAAATCAGCAAGTACAACCAAAAAGAGTTTTAAATTTGATCCACAATATTGCAGATCTGGAAGGTACACTAGCGGGTGAACCATTTACTCGTAGCAGGAGAGCTCGTGGAGAAGTCGATCTTACCTTTGACCTGCTTCAAAGGCACAACTTCAGTATAACACCGACGCTTCTCGTCACTAAGTTCAGCTGACCGGTCATCCAGGAGTGTCTCGCCTCCACGAAGGAAGCGTCTCTCATCAGGAACATCTACATCACTTTGCAGTGCTCTGTTGCTCAGCGGAACCACTTCCAGCCCACGTTCTTTTTCCACCCGTCCAGATGGCAGTACCATGGGGAAATGCTATGGGTCCCCTGGCTTTGCCGCATCCAGTTCACGCACTCCCTCACGGAAATCGAAAGAATTTCCCAAGATTTGATGGGAGTGGAAATCAAAGCATGGATTCACACATATCTACATTCATCATGTCATGCAGTATCCTAGATGTGACCCATGAAGATGTGTCAGTTCACCTCTTCCTAGAGACCTTGCAAGGACCCGCAGCAGAATGGTTTCAGCAATTGCCGGCCGGATCTATTACTAGTTGGGCCACCTTGCGAACTGCATTCGAAGAAAGATACAAACCTTCGGAAGATGCATTTGCATTGTTATCACAAATCACTCACCTGAAGAAGGAGGCTAATGAGACTATGCGTGACTTCATCGCCCGTTTCAATTCTCTGATCAACCGTGTTCCGCCTACCATGCTTCCAACACCGGAGAATCAAAAGTGTTTCTTTGTCCATGAGCCATGAAGTTTCTACGACAAGAAAAGTTTCTCTACTCCTACAAGAACATAGTTGCAGACAACTTCCTTATAAATTGAAAGGGAATCATCCAAGCTTAAATCGACTACTTCGCTCGCAAAAGATGGCAAAAGCTCGCATTAAAGAAGTTACCCAAGCTTCCCCAGGTTCCTCATACTAGGATATCCCACAAAGAACTTTCACTCCCAACAAAGCCCCGCATAGGCCGTCTCGCCATCGCGCTTTCAACGTGGTTGGCGCTTGAGGCTCCTCCGATCAATGCTTTGGACGAAATCAAAGAAGAGGAACAAGATTATGAAGAACCTTCGTCTCAAGGTGAAGATGATCAAGATGTCGGTGAACCGACTGGCGACTCTACAATCGGGTACATGGAATTTGAAGATGAAGAATCACTGAAGAAGAGGGTACCCAAGGATATGCAAGTGGACAATCATATGCTTGTTTTACCCACTCGCAGGGAAAAGTAGAGGTCACCGCCAATATGCAGAAAGAGAAGGTTTGTTATCCACGCCCCCAACTATTGCTAAAAGAGGTAATCCTCTTCCTGCTCAACCCCCTGTTAAGTCTTTTACAAAGAAATCTTTTCCTCCCATCTCTCCTCCAAATCAGCCTTCTTCTATTTCCATGAAGACCAGTAATCCTACTCTACCATCGCGAAATGAGGGACTCATTCCTTCATCCGTGCAACCCTTGGCCACGTTTGACATCATAGATCATGCTAAAAAGACTAAGATCCAAATGTCTGAAGCCGAGTATCTTCAGTCAAACCCCGAACAACTTGTAAGGTTGACCAAGTATATTCAAAGCCAAGCTGTCATATCTCCCCAGATCTCCCTAAAAGGAATCCTTTCCACTCCTCCTGCATCCCACATAAATGTTGCCTCAACATCTGCATCAGGCAAGATAGAACCTTTCTATCTCTCCCTCCTAATCAATGGCCACAAACTAAGTAACTGCATAATTGATTCTGGAGCTTCTGATAACGTCATGCCGGAAAATTCACCCATGCTTTGGGCCTCACCCTTACCAAGCCTTTTGGCAGATGTTATTCCTTGGAAACCAAGCAGGTTCCGCTGATTGGTCAGATCAAAGATGCTCAGTTCACATTTGCGGCATTCCCAGAGAAAAGAGTAAAAATGACCGTCCTCATTGCCGACATTCCAGCAGCCTATGGAATTTTGTTGGGAAGAAGTTTTTGCAGTGAAGTTGGTGGGGAGATTCATATGGACTGGTCTAAGGCTAGAATCCCCATCAAAGGTGTAATGCAAACCTTGGAGCCAGAATCACAAAAGAAGTACTTGGTTACTAACTCTAAGGACCCCAAAGCCCAAATTATTTTCGAATCATCAGGAATGGGGAACTATTTCTTGTCTACCAAGTCTGACAAAATGGTTGTCCTCATCCAAGAAGAAGATCTTAACAAGATCTGGACTTTGCAGTTTGATGGCAGCTGCGTGACTAGTGGATGCGGCACTGGAGCCGTGCTTATATCTCCTGAAGAGGAGATTATTCCTCTCTCTTTCAAGCTGCAGTTTTTCAACACAAATAATACTGCTGAGTATGAATCTCTTGCTACTTGGCATGCAAGCCACAAAGGAAAGAGGGATCAAAAATCTGAAAGTACAAGGTGATGCAGAGCTAGTCATAAATCAAGTTAAAAGGATATATCAAGTGAAGAATGAGAGGCTTAGGCATTACCGCAATGCGGTGTGGGACAAAATCAAAGAATTTGACACTTTTTCAATAGAATCCATTCCAAGAGCTCAGAATGACATGGCTGATTCATTGGCCATTTCAACATCCCTCATGCTCCCTCACCCAGGTTTGAAAATATAAAAATACACCATTGAGGTGGTTTTTGCCCAAGCATGCCGGACAATTCTCAGCATTGGCAAGTATTCAACGATGACAATCAACTCATTTCCTTTCTAGAAAAGGTGGAAAATTTTAAGGAACTTCATTTTGAAGGATCCACTTCTACGTGTCGTGAATCAGTTACTCCAAAAAACCGATGAATCCAAAGGGAACGACGGCATATGTCAGCTCAAAGGAAATAAAATTCCAAAGGGCCTAGTTTCTCTAGAGCGGTTGTTCGATAGGCATGATCGTTTTGTAAAAAAGAATAGGCGAGATGATCCTGGCTCCTCCCCAGAAACCAAACCGGTTAATTTAGGTTCGGTAGAACATCGCA
Source organism: Taxus wallichiana var. yunnanensis (assembly GCA_018340775.1). Lineage (NCBI taxonomy): Eukaryota > Viridiplantae > Streptophyta > Pinopsida > Cupressales > Taxaceae > Taxus > Taxus wallichiana. The sequence continues at coordinate 35,889,595 of CM031235.1, read as the reverse complement.
GTTTGTGAACATCGGAAAATGTTGCACACCTGAAGAGAAGTGGAAGTTTGTCAAACAAAGAAATACATGGATGTATTGGCATGGTCCTATGCCGATCTAAAGTCTTTCAAGCCAAAGGATGTCCAGCATGATATCCCATTGAAAGAAGATGCCAAACCTTTTCGCCAGAAGTAGAGACATTATAACCCTAAGATCTCAGGTACTATCCAGGCTGAAATTCAGAAAATGTTGGATGCGAGAATCATTTTTCCTATCCATCACAGTACTTGGGTGGCAAACATTGTGCCAGTGCGCAAGAAAAATGGTGAAATACGCATATGCGTAGATTTTCAAAACCTGAATCAGGCATCCTTAAAGGACAACTACCCACTTCCTATAATGGATCAAGTTCTACAAGCAGTAACTGGATCAGAAATGTTGTCCATGCTTGATGGTTTTTCAGGCTACAATCAGATTGAAGTCTCACCTGAAGACCAATTTAAAACAGCATTCACTACCCCCTGGGGCACATTTTCCTACAACAGGATGCCTTTTGGCCTGACCAATGCTGGCGCCACTTTTCAGCGGGCCATGGACCTTGCATTCAAAGGTATGATGGGGAAGGTCATTGTGGTTTATCTGGATGACTTAACTGTGTTCTCTAAATGGCAAAATGATCATTGTGATCATTTGGAGCAAGTATTGCCCAGATGCCGAGAGCATGGGATTTCCCTGAACCCAAAAAATTCTGTTTTTGGAGTCACAGAAGGAAAGTTGCTAGGACATGTTGTTAGCAAAGAAGGAATGAAGATAGATATCAAAAGAGTTAAGGCTATTCAGAGCCTTACTTTGCCTACAAGCAAGACCGGCGTCACTCTTTCTTCGGAAAGGTGAATTTTCTCAGCGCTTTGTTCCCGAATTTGCTGAAAAAACTCGCCACATATTAGACATGATGAAAGGGTCACCAACTTTCCAATGGAGCAAAGAAGGGAAGAGGTCATTCGAAGAAATAAAACCTTTCGTCGATCACGTGCCAGCCCTGGTGTGTCCTGATTTCTCCAAAGATTTTATTATGTATAGCTATGCATCTGAGCACACCATGTCGGCCATCCTAATGCAAAGGAATTCTGAGGATGTCAAATCCCCGATTGCATTTATGAGCTCTCCCCTCAAGCCTCACGAACTAAAAATGAGCCAACTAGAGAAACATGCCTTCGCCATTGTCAAAGCAGTTAAGAACTTTAGGTATTACATTCTAAACTCCCATATGGTGGTTCTGGTTCCTGACACGGCAGTAAAGTCCATCTTAACTCAACAGGAGTTAGGAAGCTTGTGAGGAAATTGGATTGCAAAGGTCCAGGAGTACGATCTGGATATAAAACCAACCAAGTTAGTAAGAGGCAAAGGCCTGTGTCAACTTATGGCTGAAAACCAAGATTCAGAAGTTCCTGAGGAAAAGATGATTGCACCAATGGAGCACAAAGCCAGTTAGAGAAACCCGATTCACTGCCTATGGTCCTATTTGTCACAACCAACGATGAGTGGTATTCCGATATTGCTTTCTTCCTCACCTACGGTGAATTCCCAGCTCACCTAACTACAAAGGAGAAGCGCTATAAAGCTCAGAGCAGCCAAATATGTCATCTGGGATGACAGTTTATACAAACGCGGGATAGATGGCATCTTCTTGCGATGTGTTGACAAACCACAACAAGTGAAGTTACTTGAGAGTTTTCATAATTCGGCCTATGGGGGCCATTTCTCCTCTTCTCGTGATGGCACACAAGATCATTCGGCTAGGTACTATTGGCCGACGCTTTTCCAAGATACAGCTACCTGGGTAACAAAGTGTGAACCTTGCCAGCAGTTCGTCGGCAAGCCCAAGTTGGTTGCTTTTCCCCTCAGGCCGGTCGTTGTCGACGAACCATTCAAGCAGTGGGGAATTGATTTTATTGGTGCACTCAATCCCCAATCGAGTGCCGGACATAGTTATGTCCTGATGGCAATAGATTATTTCACAAAATGGGTAGAAGCCATACCTGTCAAACATGCCACTTCCGAGGTTGTTTGCAGTTTCATCAAAGAGAATATTATTGTCAGGTTTGGCATTCCAAACAAGATTGTTGCTGATAACGCTTCCAACTTCTCCTCACGAAGTTTTTGGTTTTTTCTATGAATACGGGATAACTTTGGCTCACGCCTCAGATTATTACCCTCAAGGAAATGGTCAGGTAGAATCCAGTAATAAAAACTTAGTAACCATCATACGAAAACTAGTGGATGAAAATCAATGAATGTGGCACAAATCATTATACGACACTTTGTGGGCAGACCGCATCACTCCCAAGAGGTCTCTCGGCATGTCACCTTTTCAAGTGTTATATGGCACCGATGCTGAGCTTCCCATTTCTACTGAACTCCCTGCTCTGCACTTGGCATGAGCGATCAAAGATGAGACTTTCCAAAATTCTCTTGAGAAGAGAATCATGTATCTAGCAGAGCTTGAAGAAAAGAGAGTAAGGGTGGTCGACAAGATCACCGAGCATCAGAATCAGGTAAAAATATTGTTCGATAAAAAGCTAAGAAAAGAAATTTCCAGGTGGGAGACCTTGTCCTTTTGTGGGACAAACAAAGAGAGCCAAAGGGCATGCATGGAAAGTTTGATTCCCTATGGAGAGGGCCTTTCAAGATCAAGCAGCTCAATGGAGAGAATAGTTTCTATCTCTCGTATCTAGACGGAACTGAGCTCCCACTTCCCTATAGCGGGCAACATCTGAAAATCTTCAGGAAGTAGAGCTTGCTCTCTTCTTTGTACAGTTTTGCTTTTTTGTGTGTTTTTTTTGTCATGTGTTTTTTGTTAGTTGTGTGTTTCCTTTTCGCTTGCCCTTGTTTTTGACTCACAGTTACCCAATGATAGGTACATGAAGATCTGGGATTCTCTACCCCTGAGGTTCACTCAGAGATAGTCCCTAGAAAGAGCCAGCTGTTATCCCGTAAAATTGGCAAGGGAAATTTTACAGATAACCCTACCAAAATTTTGTTCTGGTCCCTCATCAGGGACTCCTTGCATTCAGAACGTTGCAAAATCCCTTCCCGGGAAATCTAGTTTTCCGAACTTAGCCTTTTTGGTCTTTTTGGTCGGGCGCACCTAATGTCTATGCAACATGCAGTGTTCCTTGCACCCCTTTAATTCCTTTGGCGCACGATTTGAAGTTTCGACACACATTTTTGTGCACCTCCCCATGTTGCACCTTTCTTGCATGCGCCAAGGCGCATGCACCTTTGTGTCAACAATATTTTTGTTGCACCACATTTTGGTGCGCCAAAGGGTGCACATATTTCCGTGTTGACAACACTTTTGGTGTGCCAAAGGTGCACATAACTTCGTGTCGACAGTGTTTTGGTGCGCCACTTCAAAAAGTGGTTGGTGCATTTATTACAACCTTGCCTATATATAGGCGCATCCGCCCTGTCACTTTCACCAGTCAGAAAACATGTGATTGATCTTTTTCCTCTGACACTTGTCAGCGCGCCTGTCGTCTTCGTTTCGCTTTCGTGGACCCGGTTTCACCTCTCACATTTTATATAATCCTGTATGTGGTCCTTATTGCTCTTGTGATTTGTGATTTGGTTATTGGCTGTTTGTTTGTGGGGTTGGATTAAATAGATTTGTGAAGCCTTGAAACTTCCCCCCTTTGTTGTTTTTGTTGTCCTCCCCGATGCATTTCTCCCTCTTTCCAGATCTGCTAGTAAAGAGGACTCTGCCTCTGAAAAAATCACTTGGGTCTCTTTATTACATCCTGTTCATCACCCAAGAAACCCTATAGAAGAGGCTTAAACTCATATAACCCCTCCAGAGGAAGAACAAGACCTAAAATTTGGTAAACTACCTTTTTCCTCTTTTCGCGCATTTGCCACCACCTTACAACAAGTGAAACGCCAATGCACATCCACCACGCCTCTCGGTGCACTTCCCTCACTTGCAACACCCACTTTCCCTGCGCCCTCTTGGCGCACCAAACTCATGTGCAACATTGAAAACCTTGCACCATTGGCACACCCCTTCATCCATACAACATCAACTTTAGATGCACCAAGTATAAATTGTTAACAGTAGCAGCGCATCTCTTATTACAAAAACATAATGTTATGCAATCCTCTTTGTACGCACGCACCGAGTTTCCTTTTGCGCACATAATGCATATGTCACACAAACCATATACGTGCCTTTAGCACACCAAATTTACATGTAACATAAATATTATATGCGCCATTGGCGCATCCTGTTCCCGTGTAACATGAAGAATATCAGCGCATGTTATAAAATGCATATATATGGCAAAGCACACTTCGCTTGAATAACAAAAATGTCATCTCAGCTTTCCATGCGCCCTAGCGCCCTTTGGCACTGATTTGTCCCTTACAACACCTCTTTTCTGTGTGCCATACTATTTAACCTTGCAGCCTACAGTGTTCATGCGCCCTACACCCTGAGGCCTTAAAATTGCTAACTCTTCCTTCTGTCAACGCTTTAATGGAAGATCAAACAACTAATATGACTTTCCTACATTGGGTTTCACTTCTTCTTCTTGTAGATCAGCAACTGAGTTCTAGAACTACATATGTCAACATCAAGTAAGAGACCAACCAAGTCCAAGGGCAAAGCCAAACTTACAGAAGAAGAGATGAAGTACAAATATCAGAGGGTCAGGATGCCCGAATCCCAGGCAGAGTGTGACCTGGATATAAGAGACTCAGAGCTCGGGCACATTGATATGGAGGATTTCTAGGCCAGAACCCGGAGGGTCACAGAATTCCTTGATGGACAAACTGGTAGGCAGTGGCCTGCATTTTGCTGGAGGAATCCCAGTCAGTGCAGTAAATAATGAATTCATGATGGTAGTGGCCCACTGCTACAACAAAGACACCAGGTGTGTCCTGAATGAGAAGGGTGAGGTCATGATCAACCTCACTTCCCGGCACTTTGAAATTATGCTTGGCATTCCTCACCACCGTCACTTTATGGCCGTGAGCCAAGAAGACTACACTAAGGCTTGGGAGGATAATGAGGATCAGTGTATGCAGTTGATGAATGAGGTATACCTGAAAAACAAGAAGGTGGTGACCAGATGGCCACAGATCATTCATCACAGCGACTTTTCTAAGGAACTAAGTGATACAATCACATTCCTGAGTAGAGTATTTGGGCTTCCTGATGCCCACTACTTTCATAAATGGATGCTGAGATACTTGGAAACAATGAAAAAGAATGTGCCAGATCAACGCTTCGAGTGGGCGGAGATCATAAGTAGCACTATATCCGAGCAGCTCCAACAACTCACCACAACGGGGAGGTTCTACATGAACTCCTACGTAGTTTATGCTGCAGCCTCAGAAAGAGATTATCCAACGCTAATGCGGTGTGGGGTTTGGCCCCAAGTAAAAATATATGAATACTATCCAGAACTAAAGCTGGAAAATAGTATCCCCCAGTTTACAAAGATTAACGATGCCTTCTTCTACAGCATCGTCTGCCTTTTGAGGCCAAACATGACTCACGGTCGTATGACCAAGAGCATTGTTGCAGCTACAGAGAAATGGGGAGCCTTGTTCACACAATTCCCCACCTTTACCTATCTAAGGGCAGCCAACTTCTTGGGAACCAACCAAATTACCAAGATACGCCGGCCCCAAGTTGATCCTGTTGGAGCTGTCAAGACAGCTTATAACCTACCACGAGAAGTGCCTAAAGAGAAGGAAGGGTGGAACTCCTTTCCCCCTCACAGTGGGCATGTATACTTGTCTCTCTCACCACAAAGCACGGGATATGTTTGCAGAATTGGAGCTGCTAAATTTAAAGCACAACTTCCCGGCAAGGCCCACTTTCGACCCAAGGAATTTCCTACCCAGAGCCAAATTCGATCCGATCCACATTCCACAGATCGAGGATATTTATATCGACCTATATCATGAGGTCGAGCTCAGGAGGAAAGACCATTCCCGCTTGGCCTTAGCTGAAATCATCCAGTACGGCATGGCCATCATCCCAAAAGGTTATCAAACTGCTTGATCAAGAAGTTGATCAAGTATATCTTGACACGGGTGGGGACGACTAGCCTTTCACTGTAATTGACAGAACCAAAGCACCTCAGACAATAGAGGAAAGGGTCAAAGAAACTCTGCAAAGAACAGAGCACTGGTGCAAAATGAATGGCCTCATCTACCTCAGAGTTGATTTCATCACTTCTCCATTGGGAAACACACCTTCCAGTGCTAAAAACAAACAGCCAAAGAGCAAAGGGAATGACAAAGATGGTGAGTTAAGCTCCACCCAAGAGGAAGCTCTTGAAAGTCCTCCTTCCACTTCACAAGAATGGGTTGTAATCCCGGAAAGCTTGGAAAAGAAGCAACGAAAGATGTTCCAATAGGCACATCCACTCAGGATGTTGCCACTCTTGTAACAATTAAGGTCCCTTCTATCCCTTCTCCCTCTCCTCCTTCCCTCCTCGGGTGACCCAAGCGACCATTCCTTTGGTCGTGTCCTCTCCTCCATCTTCTCGTTGTTCCCCTTCCTCATTATCCATCTTCTCTTCTCTCGAGCTTTCCCCACCATTTCTTCCCTCATCTCTCAACTCCCTTCCATTCCCATGTCTACCTCCCCCGCAGATCCCTTCTTCCCGTGAGCACTTTCTTAGCTTCCTCTCAATGCCACCTCCAAGTGTCTCCACGCATTTTCCTTCTACTACTGCAGCTGCTCCCTTTTCTATTTCTGGTCCTTCTCCCATAAGTCCAGCATGGATCTCCCAGCACCTGAGTCAACAAAAGAGGAAATTTCCCATCACACCGATGGACTTCTCCATCATCCCATCAAAGGGGACCAAGAAGAAAAAGCCTTTAACCCGCTTCTCTCAGAGTGTGTCAGGGAGAGAGTAATGGAGATAGCATACCCCAATCCTTTAAAGGATAAAAAGGATCTATCTTCGACAGATTACATAGTGACCCAAGTCACAATGGGGACATCTTCAGAAAGCCTTTAGGGAGAGGCCCTATCTGCAGTTGATGCCCTTTGCAAGAAGCTCCAGGAAGCAAAGGAAGAGAAAAGGCTATTAAAGGAGCAAAATAAACATCTTCTCCACACCTTGCAGAAAATGGGCAGTGCACCTCCTACAACTACCGCCAAACTCCTGAGCCTCTGAGCCAGGATAAGATTAATGAGTATACTAAAATCAGCGAGCAGGGTATGGCAGTTTCTACTTGGAGGAGCCAAATCCTCAAGGAAAGCGAGGGAGTAATCGCCAAGTTCACCAGTTTGTATCAAAATATCAATCGGGTGAACAAAGAGCTCCAGGCGATAGCAGGACCCATCTCTAAAGAGTTGACCACGCCAAGATGCAGGATTAGACCTTTCGAAAATGTTTAACTGCTTCAATCAAGATCTGGTCAAGTTTGGTGTCCTTGGTCACCCCAGAGCCCTTAACAAAATCCTCTCTACTTTGGATTATCGGGTTGATCAGCTGGAGTTTGTCCTGGAGAAGATTGATAAGATAAAGGAGGAAACCCTAGATGTAATGCATCAAATGGAGTAGATTATCCCGAGAATGTCACCGAGCTTACTCACTCCTTCTTTCACCTTAAGAAAGGTTGATGAAACTATTCATATCTTCAAGGAGATCATTTCACAGGGGCTGGACCGTGAGGTCACTTTCGACACCGAATCCATCAACAATCACTGGCTTGTCAGTGACTTCATTGGGTACCGATAGAGGCGAAAATGATTATTCCAAACTCCCAAAAATCTCACGATGAGTGGGAGACTTGCGGCTATCGCTGATCGACACAAGGATCCTTCCTAGGATCAACTTCAACCCATGATCAGCAAGTTCATGGAGTACCGTGCCTGGCTTCCACATCTCATCTCCCAAGCAAAGAGTAAAAAGCAGATACCCCCTTCCACCGTGGGACGATGATGAATAGTTTCTTTCTTCCCAATTTTCTCCTTGTAATTATCCAAAGTATGTTGACATAAATGATGACATCATCCATGTTGCATCATGAGATGATGTCATCCACCAAAGTTGTCAAAAGTCAACAAATGACTTTGGAATCTTTTGTAAGATATTTTGTAATTATGTGGTTGTTTCCTTTTTGCCTTCTTTTCTTCTCCTTCTTCTATAAATACTTGAATACTTGTTGTATTCGGGGTGGACATTTTTCGAGATGAAAATAGAAGTGAGAGAGAAAAGACTTTGAGCTTTTTGTAATGTAGAAAATATTAATACAAATATTGAGACTTTGTGCTTTGAATATGTGTTATGCATCGACCTTTCTTATGTTAGATTTGTGTGTTTGTTCTGTTAGATTTATATCTACTTTTTTGTCATTTGCTCATTAGTATTGCTTTATTCATTTATGCGCAGTAAGTTTGGCTTTGTTTACTACCAATCCCAAAACATAAACCCTCCGACCTTTCTACTTTGGAATTCATTTCTTTTCTCCTTCGTATCCATCTTCCTTCCCTTTTTTCCTTCATTCCTTTCTCTTCTTCATCGAACTACTCTACTAGGATGAGATCCCAACCCCGAAGGCAAAATATTGTGAGACTCTGCGCAAGATTCCTCCGCCGGTAGAATAGCAATAAACCAGCTTTGCTTTTGCTGACTCAAAGAGGGGCTATGCCCTGCACACTATTGGCTTGTTTATCCATAGATCTATCCATTCGATGATTTTCAAACCAACACAAGGTTAGCAATGATTCAAGAGGGGTCTCAACAACATTTACATTTCTACTTGGGGTGATTTTCTCTTCTTTCAATCCCAAGTACTCAAATTCTCTCTTCTTATGCTCAGGAATTCTAAGCAACTCAATAATTGGAACACTCACTTTAATTTGGCTCAATACTTGGGAAATATCATATGGAACACTCTTTGGTAAGACAACATTGGAAGGGAAACAAGAAGGTTCATCAGATGGAGAAGGATTCTTGGCATCCTGGGCATGATGAGGACTGATATTTTTGCATGGGATAGCAGGGCCTCTAGCAAGTGTTTCTTTCCTAGGAGCATCCTTTGGAATGCTTGTGAGCAAGGGTGTTTTATTTTTGGCTTGAGGTCCAACTCCCTTAACAACCTTGCTTCTAGTGTTATAGTCCTTTTCTTGAGCTACAACAACATTCATCAACAATTGTCTATCTTCCTCTGAGGGAATACCACCATCATACTTCTTGATCATTAAAGCCCTTAGATATTCAAAGTCATTATTAGGAATTTCAAAATCTTGAACAACATCTACCTCATGATTTTGAGAGGAGGAAAGAATTGGTACCCTCTTTATGCAATCCCAAAAGGTTGCAGCAGTCCTTACACTTATCACATCTGTTGATGTTGCTGCTTGTTGTGAGCTTGAAGAGCTGCCCATCATACAAATGTCATCATCCATTTCATCTTCATTATCATCTTCAACAACTTGTTGGTCCACTTCACATGGAGGATGAGGAAGAAAACATCTATCACACCAATCCATATCAGCAATTTCTTGAACAACAGTAACTCTTACAGTTAGAGGGTCAGGCACCACTCTATTTTCATGTGCTTGGGGTTTTCTATTTCCCCACCAACAAGCCCTTTACCCTTGTCATCAAACCTCTGCTCACTCCTATAGTGTTTGCCAAATCTATCTTGTGCCTACTACCTAGGCTAACCTTGTGAAGTCTGCGCCCAATTCCCTCTTAGCTCTTGCCAATTTGTATGAGATTTCTTTGACAGCCCCTACCAAAGTCTTCACAACCTCTTCTAAATCAGCACATTTGCTAGCTTGAGGTTTTTCAAGGTTTATCAATTTTACACCATCTCTCTTAATAGGTTTCCCACCAGCCTTGATATTGTTCTCAATTTGAAGTGCCATGGTGAAATCTTGTCTTATATTGGTTGGGTTCTTGTCTCTTAGGTAGTAGGCTGCCTTTTTATCAAATGCATTTGTATATTTGATTAAACAAGATTCATCACAAGGCCTCAAACCAATAGGTGGCCTTCTTAAAGTTTTGTTAAACCTTGTATTGAAGTCATGGACTGATTCATTAGGATTCTTCTTGGTATTCTCAAATTCGCATAAAAAGAAATATAGGATCAATCATGTCACCATATTTCAACCTAAATGCATTTTTCGTTTCAATCCATGAATCAATAGAGTTATCAGGTAGAGCCTTGTACCAATCCCTAGCATCTTCTTCTAGTGTATGAATAAATAGATTAATATACACATCCTCAAACTCTATCTCAAAATCTTCCATCATATTATCAAAAAGTTTGAGGTGTTGATCACCAATGATGGCATTGTTACCTTAGAATTTTGACGACCTATTTCGACATCTTGTGGGATAGCATTCGGTAACCATCTATTCCTATAAAATTTATACGACCAAAGGTGTTAACGAAAATGGAGGCCTAGGCTAAGCCATATTGTTTGGTGGGGGTGATCTTAGAGGTGAAACAAGCTGGTGAGGAGTACAATATCCTTGGGGCTCAAGAATGTGATTCACAAGACTGGTATCTTCTAAGTGTTGATTTTCTTGGGAATTTTTACTTGGATTAAAACACAGAGGTGTAGATTGGAGAAGGAACTTACTAGGTATAGTAGAAAGACCTTCACTAGCTGAGGTAAACAAGTTTATGAGAAGATTTCCTAAATCGAATCACTTGAAGAAGAGTGATAGTCTTCCACCAAAGTCTGATCTCTCTCACCAAAGGCTATATCTTTGCCTGATATCTAACCTTTAACCACCTTCCAAACTCTTCTTCCTTCCAAATCTGAATTTCTCAAGTCCGAGAACAAATTTTTAGTAGATTCTTTAAGAAGGAGAGATCTTATTCCCTCCATTTTTACAAAGTGATCAATAGCAAAAAGATAAATGACAGAAAGCTTAAGACACCGGTATTTTCAAATCAAATCAGCATGGAGTCACCACTAAGAAATTTCACCTCAATTGTGCAAGAATACACTAGATATTCTATCAAATATATGCTTATTACTGAAAACTTTGCAAGGCTCTACAAATCAGATCTTCTTCTTCTTAAATCAACCAAAGACAAAGCAACCAGGCTGTATAAACTACTGGTAAATGCAAAAGAGCAGGCTGAGCTTGAAATTTTTGCCTAAAACTTATAGATCTGAAGTACAAAATAATATTTCAAGAATGCAACAGCTCAGATACTTGAATATGCAAATGCTCAAACCCTTCAAACACTCCAAAAACACCAAGAAATTCCAAGAAGTCCCCGACAATGGTGCCACTCCGGTGTTGGTACCCAAACTTAATCTCCTTCACAACTCAAGCAACATCATGGATCTCACAAGACACTCAAGGGCAGATAAATGATTTTTGTGTCATTTGTAGCCGGGAGCACATCTATCTGACTTGTTAGCACTCAATATTTGAAGGAGTGGGTAGCACCTCAAAAGGATTTTGATCTAATCCTCACTATTCTAGGTTGTGCCTTTCAACCAAGGTAAGAGAACCTATATTGCAGCCTTTGTTTGATGAAGGAGGTGGAGATATCCTTATGCTTTTCACATTATATGGAGATGGCCTTGGGAAAACATGATCAATTATCCATTATTCAAACTCAAAAGAGTTGTCACTACTAAATGATGGAAATTTTTTCAAGACAAGGCTAATGCTTGCTAGAGACATGATAAAATCCCGATATACTTCGTGTATTTTTGTAAATGGATTGTATTATTTTGTTGACACGCACATCTTTGTAGGGGTAGTATGGGTAGGATGAGTTAGTTTGAATGAAATTTTGTTGGGATATGTTTAGACAAGACTAGCTAGGAATTACCAACTTATTTGAGAACCTTTGTAAGAGATTCGTAACACCTAAACATTAGAGATGTTTCAATGGGTTTAAGATACTCCTTCAACTAGGATATGTGCACCAAATGGTGGCCCAAATCTGCACTCTTCCACACAACCTTAGATAACACGACACAAAATTCTTGAAGCAAAATACCAACAAAGTATCCAGAATCCCTATTTAATCATGACTGAGGTGCACCCAAAGGCTTCCAAACAATCTCAATATTCAAGGACAGTAAAATGATTTTAAATCTATTTATCTTCTATCAGATGAAGGCTCTTCTAAATATAAGATTACAAATGCCATTAAACCATCAACAAGAAATGAGACCATGTATAATCAAAGATATCCTAAACATAAGATTGCAACATGAGTAAGAAACACAAATTGAAATCATTCTAAAACATAAGCATATGCAAATTTTTCCAAGAGATAACACCAAATAATCCAAAATTTGATCAAATACATCAGCAGGGGAGTGCTATAAGAACAATCTCAAAGCTTGTTGATGGCTTTACAACTGAAACCAACTCAACATGATGAAATTTGATACAAAAATGGAATTGAAAATGGCTCTCAGGCGGTTTTCTCAGAGAAAATGGGCTTCTTCCTATTTTTTCCTTGAAAAATTCTACGTCTTTTTCTCTCCTCTTTCTCAAATTCTCCAAAAATATCATATATACTCAATGCCAGCTTGGAGTCTTGCCTCCCAAGTAAATAATATGCTTGAGGGATCAAATTTGTTACAAAACCCTTATCCTTTCATGAAAATGACATAAAACTGAAAATAGCTCGCATATTGCTAGGGATGCACAAAAAGTTTAAAATATTACACAAATTCAGATCCTTATCCATCCCAAAGTCACGTTTTTTTCATTCAGGCATGCCAGCATGTTTTACTTATCATTTTTACCCTTTCCCTCATCATTTCACCTCTACGAACTTTTGATTTTCATTTTCACATTTTTTACATCGGGCCCAAGAAAATGTATAAAAATACCACAAATCACCAAATTAGGTCATAAAAATGTCACCAATGTTCTCAGAAGGCCGAGGCGACCCAAAATCATATAAGGTTTGATGCAATTTGATGAAGAAATGATGAATCCAAGCTTCTTGGAGCTCCCATGGCGGCCAAAACAAACAAATGCACAATATCTGTCGATTTTGATCAACTTTTAATATCAGCCCTCCACGTGGACAATGTCATTTAAAAATATAAGCTCAGAGATACCTTTTTGACCTTTGAATGGGGTGGGACACATGTCAAAATGTGATTGGATCAGACTCCCATCCTTTAGGAATGCATTTGTGACCTTTTTTAATTTTGGAAAATTTTGCAAAAATTCCCCACTTCTCCCCTGGACCCGCCACGTGTCCATATGTGGGCCCCATTAAAAATGTAGGCCGATTCTATCAATTTTTCCATTTTTTAGATTTTGGAAAAAAATTACATTTTTCCCCATGGGCCCACACTGGTTTTCCTCTTTGCCACGTGTCCATACTCTATTTGTTGCAGGTTCAACCTTTCAAATTTAGCCTTGAATCCTCCCTGCCAAATTTACAAAATTTCAAAAAAATTCCCGGGCCGCACTTCCCCATTTTACCATTTAGGACATGTGTTGGCTCTGGATTGGAGCGGCACAAATTTCATAAAATTTTCCATCAGCCCCCCTACTTGACCTTTTTCATTTCCGAACACATGTCCACTTCTTATTGGTTGAGGACCTTCAGCCCAAAACTTGACTTTATACCATTTGAAGTTAAAACTTCAAAACCATCACAAAACCTACCGACCCCTCATATTGACTTCTTCTGGCCACATGTCACCTCGTGATTTTTGTGGAGCTTCAGCTCAAATTTTAACTTTAAAGTTTTGAAGTTAAAAACTTCAAATTCATCAAAACCTCCACCCTCCCATGCTGACCTTTCTTTGGACACGTGCCCACCATGGATTGGCCAAGGGCTCTCGGGCCAAAATTTCACCTTAATACTTTGAGTCAAGAAACACAAAAATTTACCAACACCTTCCGCCACCCGCATGTCCCTCAAGCCACATGTCCTCTTCCCATTTACTGTGGGCTTTTGGGCCTAAACTTGACTTTGAGAATTTTTCCAAAATGAAAGCCAAAATTCCTAAGGTAAATGTGCCACTCCTCGACCAATCAACATGCGCCACATAGGCACCCTTTATAAAAAGTGGAGCCACGGACAATTTTTTTTTCCTTTTTAGCAGAAATTTCTAAAATGACAAGTTTGGAAAACATCTCCCGACCACCCCCGGCTAATAGAAACACACCATGTTGTAATAATGTTATGATGATGAATTTGACGGGTATAATACGCTCATATGACTATCAAAACGTCAAAAATACAGAGGATGCCCTAGAAATCAAATTTTTAACAAGGCAGATTTCTTGATCTTAAACCAATTGAATCATTTTTTGACATTAATTTTGACCTTGGGATTGGGAAAATACTTGCACAAATTTGGGATTCAATCAAACTCGAGTTTTTTCATGATTTGACAAAGGAAAAATGACACAGCCCATAAAAAATGAAGAAATTAGGGCACAAATGGGGGCAAATTTGGAAAATTATTTCAGAATAGGGCAAAACAATATCACCATGGGCACTTTTGTATCATTTTCAAAGTACTCAACTAGATAAACTGAATTGCAGACCACCAGCTTGAAAAATAAAACATTTTGAGCAAAATCGGATATGAAAAGTTATGGCACATTATTAAAACTCAATAAGGGGACCAACATATCTAATAAAGAGATAAACAGATTTAAAATCAATTTACCTTCCTTGAATTTAGATATTGTTGTAAAACTTTGGGTTCACCTTAGGGCATGACAAAATAGAGATTTCTGGATGCTTTATTGGTTCATCTACTTCAAGCTTTTATGGCAAGTTATCAAAGATTGTGTGGAAGAGTGTAGATCTTGGCCTCCATTTGGTGCACGTATCCTGGTTAAAGGAGTACCTTAACCCTTTTGAAGCATTCTGTTGTGTGGGTCTTACAAATTTCTTGCAAAGGTCCTCAAAGAATTCAGAAAATTTTGGTTAGTCTTGTCTAAAATATCCCACCAAAAATTTCATTAAGAATAACTAATCCTACCCTGCATTGCATTGTGTGTCAACAAAAGAACACAATCCATTTACAAAAATGCACAAAGCAAATCAGGATCATACCATGTCTTTAGCAGCCTTAGCCTTGTTTTGAAAGCATTTCCATCATTTAGTAGTGACAGATCTGTTGAGTTTGAATAATGTAAAATTGATCATGTTTTCCCAAGGCCATCTTCATATAATATGCATAGTATAAGGATATCTCCACCTCCTTCACAAAAAGAGGCTGCAATATAGGTTCTCTTACCTTGGTTGAAAGGCACAACCTAAAATAGTGAGGATTAGATCAAAATCCTTTCAAGGTGCTACCCACTTCTTCAAAGCCTGAGTGCTAACACTTCTCAAATAAATTACTTCCTCGGCTACAAAATGACATATAAATCATTTATCTACCTCTCGAGTTTCTTATAAAATCCATGATGCTACTCAAGTTGTTAAGGAGATTAAATCGGGTCCCAACACCTTAATGGCACCATTGTTGGCGACTTGTTTTGAATTCTAGGAAATAATTTGTAGTGG